>CM066034.1:706626136-709026136 GCA_033557465.1 Ichthyophis bannanicus
CATTGGCGGGGAGGTGATCTAGATAAACTTCTCCTACGTCTTGAACAGAGATTCATTTATGAACTACGTACCTTACCGCCTTTAGGGTTAAATCAAGAAGTTGATCTGTCTGTCTTTTTGTAAGTTCTTTACATGATCCTTTTCCTCACCTTCCCCCCCTTCCTTCCTCTCCTCCCCCCTCCCCCCCTTCCCCCCCTCCCCCCCTCCCCTTCCCCCCTCCCCCCTTCCCTTTTCCCCCCTCCCCTTTCCCCCCTCCCCCCTCCCCCTCCCCCTCCCCCCTCCCCCTCCCCCCCCTCTCCCCTTCCCCCTCTCCCACACTCCCCCCCACCTCCCCCCCCTCCCCCCTCCCCCTCTCCCCCCTGCCCCTTCTTTCCCCTCCCTTCCCCCCCTCTTTCCCACTCCCTCCTCCCCCCCCCCTCGAACCTCCTACCTCGGTCCCCCCCCCTCCCCCCTTCCCCCCTCCCCCCCCCCCCCCCCCCGCCCCCTCCCCCCCCCCCCCCCCCCCCCCCCCTGACCCCACCCTACACCCCCCCCCCCCCCCCCCCCCCCCCCCCCCCCCCCCCCCCCCCCCCCCCCCCCCCCCCCCCTCCCCCTCTGGGGTCATTCAATTTATCATTTTTTTACTATTCATTTATTCAATTCTGTTTGGCGAGCCACTTCTATTATTCTTTGGTTATCTTGAGGTAATGCCTTTTAATTAACATTGGCAAGGAGGAAACATTCATTTGGCTTTTCAAAGCATTTGCACTTACCACCATAGGCGGAAAATGACGTCATTTACTTATAAGAATAGTTTATGCATGCTATTCGTTTTCATTTAGTTCATTTTTAATTTTATCACTCTAGTTTTAATTTTCAGCTTTCTTAATAAACACATATATATTTTAATTAAATAAGTATCTTTATTTCTAATTCATATCCTTACATAATTTTCGCCCTTTAACCTGCACAGGCGGGAAATCCGCCAACATTTGAATAACCGACTTCAGCACATCCCGTTAGTTGTTCAGCAGCGTAGCAAAGCAGGGACACTGCTGTTTGGTAAGCTTAACTTTTTTTCGGGCAATACAAATTTATAATCTTGCAAGTACTTCATTTTTCTGACGGCGACAGTAGCAGGGCACCATATTTGTTTATTTGTCTAAAAAAAGACGGGCTTTGCAAATATATGTATAAACTTTGCGTAATATAAATTTACAATTTTAGCTCTGTTAACGTTAGTGTGTTATCATTCTTGACGGTAGGTAGTTTGGTTATCAAGCCGCAGGGCACTGCAGTTGCGGTTTAATGTCTATTATTTTGTTTCCTATGTAAGCGTTTTTTAGTTGCTTTGAGAAAGAATGGGCATTGCACACCACAACTTTGGCTTAAGCGCCTCTCGCATACACAAACAGTGCAGTTTTAGTTCCTTTGGAAAAGACGGGCTTTGCACACTGTATCTTTGGCTTAAGCGTCTCTCACATATACCAACATTGCCCTTTTTAAGCTACACTTTAATGTATAGACAAAGTTCATGTTTATATAATTATGCAGCAGTCGTTTTATCCAAGAGAAGTGGGTAACTCTATTTTTATGTGACCCTGATAGAGCACTCATTGTGGATACTTTAGATTTTTACTAAACACCGTTCCTCCACTTAAAGGATACTGGGGCCTAAGATACGATCTTCCTTTGATTGTTTTAACGTCATTTCCATGAAAGATTGACTCATCTTGTTTTTACTCTCCCTCATTGATGTCTGGTGCAGAATATGTTCATTGCTGCCTCGTGCACAATACATTTCACCTACATTTATTCTTCAATGGCCCTTGGATTACTTGTTCTTTTATCTAAAAGCGTCTCCACCTTTTTAATTATTCTTTATTTAATTATTTTTAGTCTATTTTTATTGATTTATGCAATACACTTTTACAATATATTTTTGACAAGTTAGAATTAGTTGTTCCTCCTCCCTTCTCAATTGGGCGTTTCTTTACATGCATTGTCTTTGTGTCCCTTGAAGTACCTTTAATATGATTTTATTTGAAATATTACATATATACATACTTTTATTTTTAAAAGTGTTTTTTCATTTATATGTATATTTATTTATGTATATTAATTATTTATTTATTATTAATTGTATTTATTAATATGCATTGGTATTCTTTGCGTTGTTCTATGACTATATATTTCTTATTTATTTATTCATTGTTAGTAATTAGTATCCCATATGCTCAAGCCGGGATAGCACTCAACTTGATTACAATAAGTAATTAGTATCCCATATGCTCAAGCCGGGATAGCACTCAACTTGATCACAATAAGGTACCTATTAATTAATCATTTTCTGCATGTCCTCGTCTCTCTTTTTTCCTTTTTCCTTTTTTAATGTTTTAATATATTATTATCATTTTATTATGGTTTTAGTAATTTCATTGTTTATTCAATTAATATCGTGAATTAATATATTGTCCTTTACATGTTGTAATTATGTTTTTAATATTAGTTTTCAATATTATGTTTTAATTAATTTTCATAATTCATATATTTTTATAGTTGTTTTACAATGAAATTGAGATTGTGTTTATTTAATCTATATGTTTATGTTTATTGTTTTTGAGGTGTGTTCTTTAAGACCCCCTGAGGAAGGCCAGTGGCCGAAACGCGTTGGGGCGCAATTAATAAAGTTCATTCATTTTTTGGCAGTCCAGGCTCCGCTCTTTTTGTTCCTTTGTGTTGTGCGGATCCTTTGCTCCTTTTTGGTACTGTACTACTAATCTTCCAACAGTGTCACATTCCTAACAGGGGCTATACATTTCAAACAAAGGTAAGAATTTGTGGTGGTGGTTTTTGTTTTTTTTAATTGCTAGCTCTCTGACTGGGAGCTCTTAAAAGGTTTTGGTACTTTTTAAAACAAAGTTACATTCTTTTTGGTGCTTTTAGTTTAAAAGGAGAGAGATTTTCTTGAGTGGGGTAGGTTTAAAACCCTGCTTTGGTAACTTTCTCAGCTCTTGAGAGCTGCTGACACCTAATCAGGAGTTAGTGGGCCTGATTAGCCTGTGAAAGAACTGAGAGCAGCTGAGGCCTGCATAAAAGGCTTCAGAGCCCTGCACTGTTGAGGCATTCCTAACAGGGGCTATACATTTCAAAGGTACGAATTTGTGTGTGTGGGGGGGGGGGGGGTGTTGTTTTTTTCTTAAATTGCTAACTCTGACTGGGAGCTCTTAAAAGGGTTTTGGTACTTTTTTAAAACAAAGTTACATTCTTTTTTAGTGCTTTTAGTTTAAAATGAGAGATATTTTCTTTAGTGGGGTAGGTTTAAAACTCTGCTTTGGTAAGTTTCTCAAATCTTGGGAGCTCCTGACATCTAATCAGGAGTTAGTTCCCTCCCTACCCCCCCCCCAACTCCCACCCACCCGTAGTGAGCAGCCTTGCTTTATAGGGCACGTCACCAATTAACAAAACACAGGGACTTGGAACAGCACATTTTGAATATAACTAAAGAGATTTAACTGCTTTTTTCTCTGAAAGAACAGCTGGTAAACCAGCTGGTACTTTGGTAGATCTCTCTTTTTTGCTTTAACACATACCTAAGCTCCACGAAGAGAACAATGGCTGGGAAAAATCGTATCGCTAAAGCTGTTGCCCCCGTTACAGCTTCTGCCTCTGTCCAGACTGAGGTCCCAATGCCAGTTGAACTACCTGTTCCACGTGCAGGGTGCCTGCATGCTGAAGCTCTCAGGAAACAAGTGGAGGAACACAGAGAGGAGGTGGTGAGGCAGAGGAGTATTCAAGACTGTGAGAAGTATATTGATGAGATGCTTCTTGCAGCAATCAAGCTCTCCAGCAGAGGAGAAGATGGGTGCCGACAGAATGACGAAGTTTGGACATAAGTCACCAGGGCCTGCAGAATCACCAATCCAACTTCTCCAGCCCTTGAAGTGAAGAACCATTATGCAGCCCTGGAAGTGGAGGACGTGAAAGCATCCCTGGAAAGGGAAGAACCAGAGCTCAAGTACCCCAAAGTTGCAGAATCAGTGACCACAAGGAAGTGAAGAGTACTGGTGGTTGGTGACTCTCTTCTGAGGGGTAGTGAGGCATCCATCTGCCGCCCAGACTTGATGTCCAGAGAGGTATGCTGTCTGCCAGGTACCAAAATCCAAAATGTTACGGAGAGTTTGCTGAGACTCATCAAGCCCACTAACAATTATCCAATGTTGCTAATCCATGTCGGAACAAATGATACTGCCAGGTATCCCTCCGAGCGTATCAGAAGTGACTTCATGGCTCTGGGATAGAGGGTGAAGCAGATAAGTGTTCAAGTGGTGTTCTCTTCAGTCCTCCTTGTTGAGGGTAAAGGCCAAGGCAGAGAGTCTCGCATTCTGGAGATGAATGCATGGCTGCATGGTGTGATGAAGAAGCCCATACTGAACATATGGAAGTAGAAGAAAAGGATGATTTTACCTTTAAACAAACTGACAGTCAGGCTGCACACATATTTCAGCGTTTGCAAGAGAGAGGCAAGCATAGGGAAACAGGAGCTAGGCTGACACACCCAAGCTCTGATGTAACTACAAGCCTGGAACCTAATTGCACACACCTGTTCAGGAAGGCAGACCCAAGGCTCAGGGAACAGGAATATAAACCCGGGCTAGGAGAAAGCAAGAGGGGAGGAGTTGGTGATTGGAGTCTTGCTGAGAGAGCCGGTAAGAGTGTTGATGAGAGTATTGACTGGAGAGGTGGTTGGAGAGACGGTTGGAGAAGAGCTGGGAGGAGACCTTTGAGGAAACCCAGCTGCAGTTCTGGAATTGAAGCAGACAGAGCAGAAGGAGAGAAGGGACAGACTGCTGTCAGAAACCTGCCTAGAGGGAGAGAGCAGAGAGACCTTCAGACCTCATTGCCAGATAAAAAGCTTCAAGGAGCTCACAGGTGGGAACCTAGCACTAAACCCAGGAGTTTGCAAAGCTCAGTTTGGGACTGGGAACCAGAGCAGTGCTCCAGACAAGAACTCCAAACAGGGAATCAGAGAGCGTTTCCCTACAGCTGTAAAAAGATAGCTGAACAAAGCCAGAGAGGAATCGCCACAACCTCAGGTATTTCCAATCCTTACCATATAGAACTGTGCCCAAAGGAAGCATCAGAGGTCTTAGGGGGAAATTATCCTAAGCCGTATAATAACAGCTTAAAGCCAAACTCCATAGTTCCAGAGTTTGAAGAGACGCAACAGGACTTTAATGAGAGTGACTCAGCAGAAGTGCCTATGGACTGTACACTGTGTTTGGCAGATGATATAGAATCCCTTTGCTAAAGGTGTATGAGGGAGCTGAGTGTGAACAAAGGGAAAGAAGATATTTTTCTTTGTGAGAAGAAGCTGTTATGTTTTCTATCTGTTACATGTGATATGCATTGCACGTTTTGTGAGCAAAGAGTGTGAAGCTCAATCAGTTTAAGTTCTGTAAATATCTTCGAGCAAACACCTGAAGAGTATCCTGATTTAATCTGCAGTGAATCTTTTTATTGGGGAATAAATTCTTGTAATTTTGCCTTACCACTGGTCTCACAACTATTTCCTTATCAGAGGGCAAAAGAACTACCACTCCCAGCAGGCATAGCAGGAGCAAAAGGTTTTATCTCACCTTCTGCAAGGAGCATATAATGGCAACCCCAACCCTCTGAGCCCTAGGCGGAGGGCTTGGGCTTGACAATGGATGGTGTCATCGAGAGTGTTCTGGTTTCCTGGACCATGGGATGCTGTTCCAAGGGTTGCATAGCAGAGATGGCATCCATCTGTTCAAGAAAGGTTGATGCATCTTCAGTAGTAGACTGGCTAATCTACTGAAGAGGGCTTTAAACTAGATTTTTTGGGGATGGGTGAAGAAAGCCCCCCAGGTAAGTGAAACCTTAAATACCTTTATGGAAATGGGTAAAAGGGGCAACATATGGAAAGCAGTGTGTATAAATGCCCGTAGCATGGGAAATAAGATCCATGATGTTGAGGTTTTGGTGGGAGTGGCTGACTTGGATTTAGTGGCAGTTACAGAAACATGGTTCACAGAAAACCATGACTGGGATGTAACTATACCAGGCTATTCTTTATTCAGAAAAGACAGGGTAGGAAGAAGGGGAGGAGTAATGGCATTATATGTAAAAAATAATATTAAAGCTTTGATATTACAGAGCTTAAAAGGGAGAGAGGCATTGTGGGTTAAACTAGAAAGAGGGAAAGAGATATCTATTTGCATAGGCGTGATATACAAACCTCCCTCACAAGAGGAAGAGGTGGACAGAGAGTTAATTGAAGACATATGCAGCATTGCTAGGAAAGGGGAAGTGCTACTGATAGGGGATTTCAATATACCAGATGTTGATTGGCACATTCCTGCTTCAGTATCATCTAGAAGTAAGGAGATCCGGGATTCTCTACAGGGAGAACTATTCAGGCAATTGGTAACAGACCCCACACGTGAAGGGGCCATACTGGACTTGGTGCTTACCAATGGTGAAAGTGTTTCTGATGTTATAGTGGGAGATCATTTTGCATCCACTGATCACCAGATGGTGTGGTTCAATATTAGGACTAGGGCTAATAAAATCCTTTCAAAAGCAAGGGTTTTAGACTTTAGGAAAACTAACTTTACCAAGATGGGCCAGTACCTCAGGGAGACATTAGCTGGATGGGAACAGTTGGGGGATGTAGAAAAACAGTGGGCAAAACTAAAAGGAGATATTTTAAGGGCAACCAACCTTTTTGTTAAAATGGTAAATAAAGGTAAAAGGAAAAGGAGACCACTATGGCTTTGGAAAGAAGTAGCTGAAAATGTGAACAAAAAGAAGGAGGCCTTCATGAAAAACAAGAGATCACAGAGAGAGAGGAAGACAGGCATCTATATTTGGAAAAACTTAGAGAAGCTAGCAAAGTAGTCAGGAAAGCAAAGATTCAAAAAGAGGAGGGAATAGCCAAAGCAATAAAATGGGGGGATAAGACGTTTTTCAGATATGTTAGTGAGAAGAGGAAGGGCAAAAGTGGTATTGTCAGACTAAAGGGTGAAGGGGAGGAATATGATAAAGCGGAATTGCTTAACAAATATTTCTGTTCTGTGTTCACAGATGAAGAATCAGGAACAGGACCTCAGAAAACACCTGAAAACAGGAACAGAAGCGAGGGGCCTCTTGAACAATTTTCAGAAGACTGTGTTCATGAAAAACTAGCTCAACTTAAAGTAGACAAAGCAATGGGACCGAATGGGCTATACCCTAGAATACTGAGGGAACTTGGGGACATTCTAGCAGCTCCACTGCTGAAAGAGAAAATAGTGAGGTTTCTGGAGTCCAGCGGATTACAGGATCCGAGGCAGCATGGATTCACCAGAAGCAGGTCTTGTCAGACAAATCTGATTTATTTCTTGGACTAGGTGACCAGGGAGTTGGACTGAGGGAGAGCCCTAGATGTGGTGTATTTAGATTTCAGTAAAGCCTTTGACACCGTTCCTCATAGGCGACTTATAAACAATCTGAGAACCCTAGGGATGGACCCTTAAGCTACTGCTTGGGTTAAATATTGGTTGAGTGGGATGCGACAAAGAGTACAGGTAAATGGAGCTCACTCTGAGGAGAAGGAAGTTACCAGTGGTATGCCCCAGGGCTCTGTCCTTGGTCCAATTCTTTTTAAGATCTTTGTTAGTGATATAGCGGAAGGGCTGTCGGGTAAGATTTGCCTCTTTGCGGATGATACAAAAATCTGCAATAGAGTAGACACTCAGGAAGGTGTAGACAACATGAGAAGGGATTTAGCTAAGCTTCAAGAATGGTCTAGAATTTGGCAGCTGGGATTTAATGTTAAAAAATGTAAGGTCATGCATTTGGGTGCTGCAGCAATCCAAGGGAGCAATATAGTATAGGGGGTGAAGTACTTTTGTCCACAAAAGAAGAGCGAGACCTAGGCGTGGTTGTGTATGATGATTTTAAAGTAACATAGTAACATAGTAAATGACGGCAGATAAAGACCAGTATGGTCCATCTAGTCTGCCCAGCAATATGACAGGAGTAGGTGCACCCCTTCCCATGACTTTTAGGGAGTAGGTGCACCCCTACCCATGTCTTTGCTTAGTGGTGCATCCACCAAGAGCAGGTGCACCCCTCCCCATATCTTTGTTTCTTTGTTTGTTTAGGGGTGAACACACCGCTCCTCCCCCCCCCCCCCCATCGCTCCATGTAGGACACCCCTATTTGCTGAGAAATTATATGGTTCAGTTTATTTTGATTTAATCTTGTTGCTGTAAAGTGATCCACTGTGTCTGTCCCTAAACAGGTAGAAAAGGCGACAGCAAAAGCTAGAAGGATGCTTGGGTGCATACGGAGAGGAATGGCTAGCAGCAAAAAGGAGATGATAGTGCCTCTGTATAAGTCATAACATAAGAACATAAGATATGCCATACTGGGTCAGACCAAGGTCCATCAAGCCCAGTATCCTGTTTCCAACAGTGGCCAGTCTAGGTCATACGTACCTAGCAGTTTCCCCAAAAGACACAGGTTCCACAATGCTTGTACTGGGTCAAGCATTGATATCCTGGGTCCCTTCTTAATAATGGCTTATAGACCTTTCCTCCAGGAACTTGTCCAAACCTTTTTTAAACCCAGCTACAGTAACAGCCTTTACTACATCCTCAGGTAACAAATTCCAGGGTTTTATTACACGTTGAGTGAAAAAAATATTTTCTTTTATTAGTCTTAAATAGTTTACCTGTGGCTTCTTTGCATGTCCCCTAGTCTTTCTATATTCTGATAACGTAAACAATCAATCTACGTTTACTCGTTCCACTCCGTTCATTAATTTACAGATTTCTATCATATCTCCCCTCAGCCATCTCTTTTCCAGGTTAAAGAGCCCTAACCTTTTTAGCCTTTCTTCATAGGAGTATCCTTCCATCCCCTTTACTATTTTGGTGGCTCTTCTCTGAACCTTTTCTAATAACACTATATCCTTTTTAAGATACGGCGACCAGAATTGCACACAATATTCAAGGTGCTTTCTCACCATGGAACGATATAGAGGCATTATAATATCTTTTGTTTTATTTTCCATTCCTTTCCTTATGATACCTAGCATTCTATTTGCTCTCTTGGCCGCCGCTGCACACTGGGCCGAGGGTTTTAACATGTTATCCACAATGACGCCTACATATTTTTCCTGGGTGGTGGTTCCTATTGTGGAACCTTGCATCTTGTAACCATAGTTTGGGTTGTTCTTCCCTAGGTGCATAACTTTGCACTTGTCCACATTAAATTTCATCTGCCATTTTGATGCCCAGACTTCCAATTTATCAAGATCCTCTTGCAATTTTCCACAATCCTCTTGGGTTTTAACAACTTTAAATAGTTTTGTGTCATCTGCAAATTTGATAACCTCACTCATTATTCCCTTTTCCAGGTCATTTATGAATATGTCAAAAAGCAGCGGACATAGCACAGATCCCTGGGGTACATCACTATTCACCTTTCTCCATTGAGAAAATTGGCCATTTAGCCCTACCCTCTGCTTTCTATCTTTTAACCAGTTCCTGATCCACAATAGTACACTGCCTCCTATCCCATGACTCTTTAGTCTCTGATGAGGGACCTTGTCAAAGGCTTTCTGAAAGTCCAGATACACTATATCAACCGACTCACCTTTGTCCACCTGTTTATTCACTCCTTCAAAAAAACATAACAGATTAGTAAGACAAGATCTTCCTTGTCTAAAGCCATGTTGGCTGTCTCCCATTAGTCCATGACTATCTACATGCTGAGTAATTTTGTTCTTTATGATGGTTTCTACCATTTTTCCCGGTACTAACATCAGGTTCACTGGTCTTTAGTTTCCCGGATCACCCCTGGAACCCTTTTTAAAAATTGGCGTTACATTGGCGATCCTCCAATCTTCAGGTATTACAGACTTAAGGATCTTAATATGTACACCTTAGAGGAAAGGCGGGATAGAGGTTATATGATTGAGATGTTTAAATACCTCCATGGCATAAATGCACAGGAAAAGAGCCTCTATCGATTGAATGCAAGCTCTGCTACAAGGGGGCATGGGATGAGGGTGAAAGGGGATAGATTCAGGAGTGATATGCGGAAATATTTCTTTATGGAAAGAGTGGTAGATGCATAGAATAGTCTCCCAGTGGAGGGTGGTAGAGATGAAGACAGTATCTGGATTCAATGAAGCATGGGACAAACACAGAGGATCTCTAAAGGAAAAAAGGGGACTGTTGTAGTTGTTGATATGGAGGGACAGACTAGAAAGGCCATGTGGTCTTTTTCTGTCGTCATTTTTCAGTGTTTCTATGCTCATGTAAGCCCTCTTCTCACCTTACTTCACTGGTTCCCTATCCATTTCTGCATCCAGTTCTAACTTCTCTTACTGACCTATAAGTGCATTTAGTCTGTGGCTCCTCACTACTTTTCATCTCACCCTACATCCCTCCTCGAAAACTCCACTCCTCTGGCAGATCCCTTTTATCCTTGCCCTTCTCTGCCACTGCCAACTCCAGACTTTGTTCATTCCCCCTTGCTGTCTGGAACAAACTACCTGAGTCACTATGCTAGGCTCCATCTCTGGCCCTATTCAAATCCAGGCTAAAAACTCACCTCTCCAAGGCTGCATTTGGATCCTGATCCCCTTATTCTCCTGCTCACCACCTATGTGTATGTTTACCGTTCCCTTAGGTTTACCCTAGTCCCCAGTTTGTTGTGTTAGCTATCTGGATTAGATTGCTAGCTCTATTGAGTGGAGATTGTCTCTTACATGTATATGCGCAATGTTGCATTTGCCTTTTAGCGCTTTATAAATGATAAGTAGTAGTAGAAGTACCTTAACCAGGAAGGAATCAGGCTGCTGACACTAACCTTTAAAAATGAGAGAGCACAGCTTTTACACTAGATATGGGGGAAAAGCTGACACCCAGTAGTGCATGGTTCGAAATAATGTATCTTTTCAAGCATACTACCAAAGCAGGGAGATATAGGGAAGCCAATAGAGAGGTTGCAATAAAGGTAAAAGTAATCCAGGTGTCTTTAACTAAAAAACAGACAGAAGGGGAATCTATTTTGGACCTAGTGGAATGTAGGATCTGGCACAAGATGTGATTGTGTTAGGGCCACTTGGCAATAGTGATCATAGCATAGGGGTAGACCAGACAGGACTCTGGAGGAGTGGCCTAGTGGTTGGGGCAAGGTACTTCAGGCCAGAAGGTCGGGGGTTCAAATCCCATTAGAGGACAGCAACCTTGGGCCGGAAGGACTGGGGTTTCTAGTCCCACAGGTGCTCCTTTTGGTCTTGGGCAAGCCAATTAACCCTCCATAGCCCATGTTCCCTGTAAAATAGTTATCTCCAAGTTATAATGCCCTGTTCAATGTAATTTCAGTTTGTTCAATGTAAACCGCACTGATGCAGAATAGCGCGGTATATAAGAGAATGTAAATAAATTAAATAAATAAATCCCAGGGTGCAGGGCAAGGGATAATGTCTGGAAGGTTCTGAATATTATTTGGCAGATTCAAAAATGGAAAAACGCATGTTGCTGATTGTTGTTGATACTGAAAAAGCATTTGACAGAGTAGAGTGGGGATTTTTGTTTGCAGTGTTACAAAAAATGGGGGTGGGGGATACCTTTATAGTGATTTATATGGAAGAACAGCCAGATAGGCCATGTCGTCTTTTTCTGTCATCAAGTTTCTAAGATGAATATTTTTTCCCCGCCTGCTGTTCTTATTTCAGATGCTACCTATACAGGTACTGGACCAGTTTCTCCCGAGATGCCAAAAGAGGCTGTTTGCATACATTTGGAAGTGAAAGCCACCCAGGGTAAACAGACAGGTGATGCATTGGCAAAGGTGGCATGGAGGCATGGGAGCCCCGAACCTGTAAGGCTATTACCAGGCTGTGCAATTACAAGTGATGATAGAGTGGGGGGATAAGGCAGGGCAAATGGATTGGGGGGTGATGAAGGGAGATCCGTGGAATGACATCAGGATAAAAGGGGGAGGGTCAGCGAAAGAGTGAATAGATCATTTGCTTATCATCTTGCTTAGAGATATTTGGAGGGGTGTGCATTCTAAACTGGCAAAAAGGGAGAGGCTACATATGCAGCATATGTGAAGTTTGGCACCTGGCCAAGACACAAAGTTGTTTAAGGAATGGGAAGATCGGTGTTTAATACACTGGGAGCAACTAGTAATGGAAGGTGGAAGGATTCATGATTTGGGAACCCTTCAGAGCACATATGCACTGGGTCCAGGAGGACACTTTGCTTATCTGCAAGCAATAAACTTTCTACGGGAAAAGCAGGAGATGAGTAGGGGCAGCCAGGACCCACTCAATTTGAGAAAATGGTAATTAAGGGTCAATCTATAAAAGGCCAACTAGCGCAGATATATCAACAAGTCAGTAAGCCGAACGGGGAGGGTGCTTTTTATGGAGGCGTGGGAACGAGATTTGGGAATAGAATGGGATGAGAATACCTGGGACCAGATAATAATAGAGATGGACCATACTCCGGAGTTTGCCCTATTATTTAAAGGGGGGAAGGAAGAGGGAGAAAATACCAGGAAGTTTGCAGTTCAAGTGGTGCTAGCAGCGAGGGTGGCGCTGGCTGGAGTATGGCAGAGTGACAAACTTCTCACACAAGTGGTCATATTACAGAGGCTCCAACACTGCTACGAAATGAGCAGATTAGCGGCTCTGACAATAAATAGATGGGGAATAAACGCAAGAGAGCTGGGTTCAATATGAAGCTTGGAGAGATGGGGGGAGGGAACCTTAGTAACTCATAGACAATCAAAAGTCTGGTTAAGGACTCAATTTTTATTTTTAAAAAAAAAAGGGCCCTGACTCCTAGCATATTAAGTGCCGCAGGCTATTGGCAGCAGTTCACACCTCCTCTGGGGGAGGTGTTAGTACATGTGCACTAATCTGCAGCGGTGACAGCGCATGGTAGCTTACTGTGTACTAACTGCAAGTGCTGTCCCTGCCTCTCTTCACCCATAACACACCCTGTTTCCATCCCATGACGCACTGAGCAGTTAGCATGGGATTTTTAGCATGCTGGCTGATTTTAGTAGCCATTATCACGGCCTGCGCTAACAGCCACATGAAATCCCATGCTACCTGCTAAGTGTACTTCAGTAAATGCTTCATACTAAAATGATTAAATACTACTTAAATTTCTTTTATCGCTGTTGGTTTATTATATTTTAATAATAATTGTATTTATGCAATACTGTTTGGATTATGTAATAATTGCTTTAAGTTAAATGTCTTCTGGAATATTGTTATATACCTTGCATTATACATTCCTTTTTTTTAAAATTTTGCTGTATGTTTTTGATGGTTTTAATAATCAAATGAAATGGACATTGGTGCAGAGGTCCAAATTCTCCAAAACAGAAATTTGGGCTTCGTTGAAAATTCGAATTGAACAACAACCTTAAGTGATCCAACTGCTGTTTATTATGAAACAAAATATCACTTTCCTATAATTTTTCAGGCCAGATCTTTGTTTTATGATCGTAAGGAATAGATATCTGAGTTTAATTATTACGTCATGAAAATAAACTGTCGGCCTCTGTCTTTTTGCTCCTCTGCCCTAATCCTCATAATATTCATGCTTGTTCCCCTCCTCAGGTCTATCAAACTTAATTGTATTGCAAAATGGGGGTTGGTCCAGTACCTTTGGGGACACAAAATACAAAAGCAAGAAGAGAAGCAGAAGTTAAAATTTAAAGCTTGAAACATTGCTGAATGCCAAGCTGTTGCACAATACCTTTTGGTTCCTGTAAATTGATATCATTTTCCAAACAGGTGAATCACATTTTTTATTCTGAAATGTAGTGTGAAAGGACTTTGCCTGGCAAGTTTACTGTTAACCCAGGAATAGTAGGCTGCAAATAAATCTTTTTTCTTTTGGACCTTGGCAGTTGTTCAGACCTTTACTTCTAGACAATAAAAAATGCCAGAGAGAGGAAACAAGTATGCCAGAGGTTTAATCATTGAGCCATCGTAGCACAAGAGTGAACAGAGCTAGTCTTCGGTATTTGTTGTCTAAAGAAGGCAAAATGGCAGAATTATAACAATGCTCTAGGAAACCATTTTCAGATAAAGTCTGTATAAGTTCTGTGACAAAGAGAAGATTTAAAATGTTTGCTGTGCACTTAGTGGCATTTTTCTTCACAAAGCTGAAAGAGGATCAGATCAAGAAGGTAAGATCCATTTTGATAGAAATAATTTTTACTTTCTTCACACATGGTAGAAAATATGAAATTCTGGCATTCAGCAGTGCAATGAAATCTTTAGGATTGGTGTTCCTCATCCAGTTGCAACAGAGATGAAGATGATAAAAACCATATGCTTGTTTCCTAAAATGATCTTCCCATGGGCACAATTTCTCAAGCATTGTGCCTATTGCAAAATCATTTTATGATGACATTTTATGTTAGCCACTTTATAAATTAGGCCTTAGAATGCTATACTGCTAAACTCCAATTCATGTAATAGCCATTTCTGTAAACTCCTGACAATAGCTATCAACAAATCTCAACATCTAAGAAAAAATTTTATATGAGAAGACAATCAGAATGGGCATTACTGTTCATACATATTTTGAGAGCACCCCTTAAGCTCGCAATACCATCATCGGTTTATGGTGTGGAGATCTACACTTTTTCTAGACTAATCTATAATGCTAAAGAATGTTTGCATAAGTTAAATTGATTCCTTCTGACTTTGAAACGGAACTGCATGTGGTTAGTTTACTGCTCTCCTTCTAAACCACATACAGTAGCATGGGGATAGTGCTTTCCTGGTTATATTAGACTTCCAGCCAATAT
Source organism: Ichthyophis bannanicus (assembly GCA_033557465.1). NCBI lineage: Eukaryota > Metazoa > Chordata > Amphibia > Gymnophiona > Ichthyophiidae > Ichthyophis > Ichthyophis bannanicus. The sequence continues at coordinate 706,640,984 of CM066034.1, forward strand.
AATTAGTAGCACACCTGGGATTCATTTTTCCAATGAGTGTGGTCCCTCAATTCCCAGTCACAAGGAAAATCAGGATAAATGGGTGATCCATTCAAAATATAGTAGTGAAACTATGCTTGGCTTGTTTATAAGGAAGGATTATGCCATTTCATTTTATGTGCAGCTATATTTACTTTTCCATTGAATTTTAAGGCTTGGTTCGGAACGATGTATCTGGGAAGGATACTACCGAAAGATTGAAGTTAGGGCATGTCGACAGAGAGGTTCCAATAAAGACCAAAGTAACCCAAATGCCCTTAAGTACAGAGCAGACAGAGCTTAAAGATTCCAAATTATCCCTTCCTGCCAATAATCAGATTAATATGAATAAAATATGAACTCTAAAATGCTTGTATGCAAATGCTAGAAGCCTAAAAAAATAAGATGGAAGTTAGAATATATAGCATTAAATGAGAGGTTAGATATGATTGGTATCTGAGACCTGGTAGTAGGAGGACAACCAGTGGGACACTGGGATATCTGGGTACAAATTATATCATAATGAATGAGTAGGTCAAATTGGTGGAGGGGTTGTGCACTATGTTAGAGAGGGCATTGAGTCACACAGGATTAAAATGTTGCAGAAAACAAAATATACAGTAGAATCTCTATGGATTGAAATTCAATGTAAAAAGGGGAAGGTGTTGGCAGTGGGGTTGTACCATCGACCGCCTGGCCAGAATAAACAAATGGATGAAGAAATGCTCAAAAAAATCAGGGAGCTAGCAAAAGTTACAATACAGTAATAATAATGGTTGATTATAATTACCCCAGTATTGACTGGGTCAGTGTGATGGTAGGACATGCTAGGGAAAAAAAGTTTCTAGATGAAATAAATGATTGTTTCTTGGAGCAGCTGGTTCATGAACCAACAAGAGGGGAAACTATTTTGAAAATAGTCCTTAGTGGTACACAAGATCTGGTGCAAGGGATAAGTGTGTTGGAGCCACTTGGCAATAGTGATCATAGCAGGCTCACTTTTGATTTCATAAATGGAGGAAGGATGGCAAGAAAATCCACAGTACTACCTTTTAACTTTCAAAAGGGAGACTATGATAAAATGAGGAAAATAATTAAGAAAAAACTAAAAGGAGCAGCTGCAAAGGTTAAAGATTTACATCAAGCATGGGCGTTGTTTAAAAATACTGTCTTGAAAGTCCAGACCAGCTGTATTCCACACTTTAAGAAAGGTGGAAGGAAGTCCAAAAAACTACCAACATGGTTTAAAGGTGAGGTTAGAGAGGCTGCTGTAGCCAAAAAAAACCATCTTTCAGGAAATGGAAAAAGGAGCCAAATGACGAAAACTGGAAAGAACATAAGCACTGGCAAGTTAGATGCAAGGCATTGATAAGGCAGGTAAAAAGAGAATTTGAGAAGAAGCTTACTGTGGAAGCAAAAACCCATGATGAGGACTTTTTCAAGTACATTTGTTGCAAAAAACCTGTGAGAGAGTCAATTGGACTATTAGATGATAGAGGGGTAAAAGTGGCACTAAGAGGGGAGAAGGCCATAGTGGAGAGACTGAATGAATTCTTTGCTTTACTGAAGAAGATGTAGGGAAGTTACCCATGACTGAAATGGTATTTAAAGGGGATGCATGGGAAGAATTGAAAGAAATATCAATAAACCGGGAAGATATATTACTATTTGATAAACTAAACAATAGCATATCACCAGAACTGGATGGTATGAACCTGAGGGTGTGGAAAGAACTGAAATATGACATTGCAGATTTTCTATTAGTAATCTATGAACTATTATTAAAATTATCTGTAGTACCTGAAGATTGGCAAATGGCCAATGTAATGCTAATTTTTAAAAAGGGTTCCGGGGTGATCCGGGAAACTACAGGCCAGTGAGCCTGACATCAGTACAGGGCAAAATGGTAGAAACCATTATAAAGAACAAAATTACTGAACTTGTAAATAGTCATGGTTTAATGGGAGAAAGCCAACATGGCTTTAGCCAAGGAAGGTCTTGTCTTACTAATCTGTTATATTGTTTTGAAGGTTTGAATAAACAGGTAGACAAAGGTGAGTCAGTCGATATATTCTTTCTGGATTTTCAGAAAGCCTTTGACAAGGTCCCTCATGAGAGACTATTGGCGAAGTTAAAAAGTCATGGGATTGGAGGCGGTGTACTATTGTAGATCAGGAACTGGTTAAAAGAAAGCCGAAGGAAGGGCTGAATGACCAATTTTCCCAATAGAGAAAGGTGAATAGTAGAGTACCCCAGGGGTCTGTGCTGGGTCTGCTGCTTTTTAACATATTCGTATGTGTACAGTGTACACTGCTTTGATTGAAGGAAAAGGCGGTATAGAAAACCTGTTAAATAAATAAAAATAAGTGCAAAGTTAAGTATCTATGAAAGAACAACCCAACTATGGTTACATGATGCAAGGTTCCACATTAGTTACCACCACCCAGGAAAAAGATTTAGGCGTCATCGTGGATAACACATTGAAACCCTCTGCTCAGTGTGCACCGGCGACCAAGAAGGCAAATAGAATGCTAGGAATTATAAGGAAAGGAATGGTGAATAAAACAAAGGATATTATAATAGAAACATAGAAAAATGACGACAGAAAAAGACCACATGACCTATCTAGTCTGTCCTTACATATCAATAAATACAACAGTCCCCTTTTTCCCTTTAGAGATCCTCTGTGTTTGTCCCATGCTTTTTTGAATTTGGATACTGTCCTCATCTCTACCACCTCAACAGAGGGGCTATTCCACGGATCCACCACTCTTTCCGTAAAAAAATATTTCCGCATATCACTTCTCAATCTATCCCCTTTCACCCTCATCCCATGTCCCCTCATAGCAGAACTTGCTTTCAATCGAAAGAGGCTCTCCCCCTGTGCATTTATGCCACGGAGGTATTTAAACGTCTCAATCATATCACCTCTATTCTGCCTTTCCTCTAAGGTGTACATATTAAGATCCTTAAGTCTGTCCTCATATACTTTATAATGAAGATCACTAACCATTTTAGTAGCAACCCTCTGTACTGACTCCATCCTGTTTAGATCCTTTTGAAGGTGCAGTCTCCAGAATTGCACACAATACTCCAAATGAGGTCGCACCAAAGACTTATACAGAGGCACTATCAACTCCTTTTTTTCTGCTAGCCATTCCTCTCCCTATGCACCCAAGCATCCTTATAGCTTTTTCTGTCGCCCTTTCTACCTGTTTAGCTACTTTAAGATCATCAGACACAACAACACCGAGGTCCCGCTCTTATTTAGTGAACAAAAGTACTTCACCCCTTATATTATATTGCTCCCTTGGATTGCTGCAGCCCAAATGCAGCCCACCTTGCATTTTTTTAACATTAAATCCCAGCTGCCAAATTCTAGACCATTCTTCAAGCTTAGCTAGATCCCCTCCTCATGTTATCTACACATTCTTTGCCTTTGTATCGTTCCATGGTGCAACCACACCTTGAATATTGTGTGCAATTCTGGTTGCCATATCTTAAAAAGGATATATCAGAATTAGAAAAGGTACAGAGAAGAGCCACCAAAATGGTAAAGGGAATGGAAGGATAACCCTATGAGGAGAGACATAAAAGGTTAGGACTTTTCAACCTGGAAAAGAGACGGCTGAGGGGGGGATATGATAGAGGTCTTTAAATGAATCAATAGAGTGAAACGGGTAAACATAGATCGATTTTTTATGCTTTCAAAAAGTAGAAAGAGTAGGGGACATGCAATGAAGCTACAGTGAAACCCATTTAAGACTAATAAGAGAAAATATTTTTTCACTCAACACGTAATCAAACTCTGGAATTTGTTAGCAGAGGATCTAGTAAAAGCTATTAGTGTAGTTGGGTTTAAAAAGGGTTTGGACAAGTTCCTGGAGGAAAGGCCCATAAACCATTATTAAAGAAGACCCAGATATCCACTGCTTGCCTCAATACAAGCATTATGGAATCTGTGTTTTTCTTTGGCAAGCTGCTAGTACTTGTGACTTGGATTGGTCACTGCTGGAAAGAAGATGCTGGGTTTGATGGACCTTGGTCAGACCCAGTATGGCATTTCTTATGTTCTTAGATATTTTTGTGATTTTTCCCACTAGTCAGCATAAAAAGCATCCCAAAAATTAGTGATTATAAAGATGCTCTACAGGAAAAATGTATTTGATAAAAAAATAGTGTTTTTGTAAAATAAGTAGTTCACAACTTGTGATACCTAAACATTTGAGAAAGTGTAAACAACACAACTTAACTAAAGCTATAAGAAATGTATTGACATTTGGTAGGACAATAATGCAGAATGACACATTATTTTTTCAGTCAAACCATAATTAAGTTGTGGAATCTGATGCTGAAGAATGTGGTCAAGGCAAGTAGCATACCTGGTATAGAAAAAAGATTTGGATGATTTTCTGGAGGATAGACCCATTAGGTAAATTTATTTGTATTTAGCTCATACCTTTCTTGTAGTAGTTTAAGGGGTATGTTTACTAAGCGGCGGTAATGTCACCAGCAGTAAGTGCAGCACTAATGTTACCGACGCCATATAAGGATGTGGGCGGTGCTGCATTAAGGTAACCATGGGCCATTTAACGTGCGGTACAGGGCGCCCTGGCCACCTACCGTGCGTTAACGTGACAGCCGACGGGAAGCACCAGTGCATCTACAGGGGTCGCGATCTAAGGCACCCCGACAGTACAAGACGCCCTGAGGGACGTACATACATGGTGCCCCAAGAACAATGGAGCTGCAGGTGTAAGGTCATAGATCTTTGGCAGCTGATATTGTAGTCCGTAATTGGGATATGAGCCACACACCCTCATGCACCTCATGCACACACACCATCAAATGGTCTGCATTGAAAACAGCATGCATAATATTAAATAAATTAAATTGTAAGGGTGCCTGGGTCTGGTCCGAGCCAGCCGTGTGGATGGTATGTGCACCAGGGCACAATGGGGAAAATAATGAAAAAGGAACATGTGAGAATCGAACCGGCACTCTGTGGTGTCCAAACACAATTCACAAACAGCTATGCTTAACACTCCAAGCCAACTGCTCTTCCAGACATTACATAGAAAGGGTCCATATGTATCTGATAATATGTGATGGATAGGCTGCATGGAGTGCACAGTGTAGTGCACACTGAAGAGAAGGAAGGGTTTTTGGTGCAGTGCTGAAGCTGCAGCCCTTTGTATGGTATGGTTAGCAGAACACAAGAAAATGAAAGGAAAGGAACATGTGGGAATTGAGCCTGCACCCTAGGGTGCCCAAATGCACATCCCTAACCACTATGCTAACCCCCCCCAACACCTACAATGCAAATATGTTGCACTAAAGGGAATGTAAGTATGTATATTTGTAGATCCATGTGAAGTGTCAGCAGACTTGCACACATACTGCTGCCACCTTTCAGGGATGTTTGCTCAAGTGGGCCATGTTCATCATCGGTATGCCACAATATACATTGGTCAGTGTGGAGATAGAACAGCTGAGACAAATGTGTGTCCAACATGTCCCATATACATTCACTGCTATGTCCACAGATGATGTGCAGGACAGATCCTGTCTAGGAGCTGCATCGTGTGCATTGCTCAGTAGGACCACCCAATGCATTTTCACACTCTGCATGCCTCAGTTGCATGTGCGTGCATGTAAACAGTATGTGGTGCATGATGAGGACCCAACACACGTCATCTATGAAATGTCCTCTAGCATATACCTACCTGTTAGTACAAGACACACAATCCAGAAAATGCATACACAGCAAAAAAATGTGCATGTGTACGGACACGAACATATCTGCTTTGGATGATGTGTAATAAAAAAACCTCCCAAAGCGCCAACTATTATCAACGTGGAACTTAAAGCTTCAATGTGGAACTTGGAGCTTACTTATACCACCTCTTCTGGCGTTTACTATCAAACAAGTTAAATTTGAAATTCGTTAAAGGTCTCAGACATATATGGCACACATTTTTTCGGGCTTGCAATACGTCCAATATCAGTGCCTAATAGCATCAATGATCTTCTCACGAAAAAAATCAGTGACTAAGAAAGCGAATGGAACTGCTCCCTCATCTTATCGGTTCTCGTTTTTGTTAAACATCCATACAAGACAATATCTGTACAACAAATATTGTCACTAATGTTCCAAGATTCAACTCTGTAGGGAACACTTAGCTTCCTATGGTAAATTAAGTCTTCAAACTCTCTTCGCTTTCTAATCCCGACGCCTTCCCGGACGTCACATTAGCGTTTCACCATAGTTGTTTCTTCAGGGGATCACCGTCTTCAATTTTTATCAATTTTTTTTACATAAAAACAAGCTGCAAACATTTCTCAGGGAAATTATCTTACTTATACAATGAATGTCAATCCCATTCTTCTCTCCCCTAAAACGCCACACATGCCACGGAGGTATTTAAACGCCTCAATCATATCACCTTTATTCCGCCTTTCCTCTAAGGTGTACATATTAAGATCCTTAAGTCTGTCCTCATATACTTTATAATGAAGACCACTAACCATTTTAGTAGCCACTCTCTGTACTGACTCCATCCTGTTTATATCCTTTTGAAGGTGCGGTCTCCAGAATTGCACATTATACTCCAAATGAGGTCGCACCAAAGACTTATACAGAGGCACTATAACCTCCTTTTTTCTGCTAGCCATTCTTCTCCGTATGCACCCAAGCATCCTTCTAGCTTTTGCCGTTGCCTTTTCTACCTGTTTAGCTACTTTAAGATCATCAGACACAACCACACCAAGGTCCTGCTCTTCATTAGTGGACAAAAGTACTTCACCCCCAATACTATATTGCTTCCTTGGATTGCTGCAGCCCAAATGCATGACCTTACATTTTTTAACATTAAATCCCAGCTGCCAAATTCTAGACCATTCTTCAAGCTTAGCTAGATCCCTCCTCATGTTATCTACACCTTCCTGGGTGTCTACTCTATTGCAGATTTTGCTATCATCCGCAAAGAGGCAAACCTTACCCGACAGCCCTTCTGCTATATCACTAACAAAGATGTTAAAAAGAATTGGACCAAGGACAGATCCCTGGGGCACACCACTGGTAACATCCTTCTCCTCAGAATGAGCTCCATTTATCTGTACTCTTTCTCACCTTCTACCCAACCAATTTCTAACCCAAGCAGTAACTTTGGGGTCCATCCCTAGGGTGCTCAGTTTGTTTATAAGACGCCTGTGAGGAACAGTGTCAAAGGCTTTACTGAAATCTAAATACACCACATCTAGGGACTCCAGAAACCTCACTAGTTTCTCTTTCAGCAGCATTTCCAATAATTTACTCACCACCGAAGTTAAACTAACCGACCTGTAGTTTTCAACCACATCCTTACTTCTGCTTTTCTGTAAAGGCACCACATGAGCCTCTCTCCAGTCCTTTGGCACCACTCCCGACTCCAACGAGGCATTGAAAAGGTCAGTCAGTGGAGCTGCTAGAACGTCCCCAAGTTCCCTCAGTATTCTAGGGTGTACCCCATCTGGTCCCATCACTTTGTCTACTTTAAGTTGAGCTAGTTTCTCATGAACACAGTCTTCTGAAAATTGTTCAAGATGTCCCTTGCTTCTGTTCCTGTTTGTGGGTGTTTTCTGAGGCCCTGCTCCTGGTTCTTCTTCTGTGAACACAGAACAGAAATATTTCTTATGCAATTCCGCCTTCTCCTCATCAGCTTCTACATATTCCTCCCCTTCACCCTTGAGTCTGACAATACCACTTTTGCCCTTCCTCTTCTCACTAACATATCTGAAAAATGTCTTATCCCCCCCCCCCGCCCCATTTTATTGCATTGGCTATTTCCTCCTCTTTTTGAATCTTTGCTTTCCTGACTACTTTGCTAGCTTCTCTAAGGTTTTCCAAATATAGATGCCTGTCTTCCTCTCTCTGTGATCTCTTGTATTTCATGAAGGCCTCCCTCTTTTTTTTCACCTTTTCAGCTACTTCTTTCGAAAGCCATAGTGGTCTCCTTTTCCTTTTACCTTTATTTACCATTTTAACAAAAAGGTTGGTTGCCCTTAAAATATCTCCTTTCAATTTTGCCCACTGTTTTTCTACCTCCACCAGGTGTTCCCATCCCGCTAACGACTCCCTGAGGTATTGGCCCATCTTGGCAAAGTTAGTCTTCCTAAAGTCTAAGACCCTCACCTAAGAATGGATTCTAACAGCCCTAGTCCTAATACTGAACCACACCATCTGGTGATCACTGGATGCAAAATGATCTCCCACTATAATATCAGAGACACTTTCAAGCACCAAGTCCAGTATGGCCCCTTCACATGTGGGGTCTGTTGCCAATTGCCTGAATAGTTCTTGTAGAGAATCCAGCATCTCTTTACTTCTAGATGATACTGCAGCAGGAATGTGCCAATCAACATCTGGCATGTTGAAATCCCCTATCAGTAGCACTTCCCCTTTCCTAGCAATGCTGCATATGTCTTCAATTAACTCTCTGTCTACCTCTTCCTCTTGTGAGGGAGGTCTGTATATCACGCCAATGCAAATAGATTTCTCTTTCCCTCTTTCTATATAACCCACAATGCCTCCTCTCTTTTTTTTAAGCTCTGTAATTCCAAAGCTTTAATAGTATTTTTTACATATAGTGCCACTCCTCCTCCCCTTCTTCCAACCCTGTCCTTTCTGAATAAAGTATAGCTAGGTATAGTTACATCCCAGTCATGGTTTTCTGTGAACCATGTTTCTGTAACTGCCACTAAATCCAAGTCAGCCACTCCCACCAAAGCTTCAACATCAGGGATCTTATTTCCCATGCTACGGGCATTTATACACACTGCTTTCCATATGTTCCCCCTGTTACCCATTTCTATAAAGGTATTTAATTTATCACTAACCTAGGGGCTTTCACTTACCTGGGGGCTTTATTCACCCATCCCCCAACAAATCTAGTTTAAAGCCCTCTTCAGTAGATTAGCCAGTCTACTACTAAAGACGCGTCGACTTTTCTTGAACAGATGAATGCCATCTCTGCTCTGCAACCGTTGGAACAGCATCCCATGGTCTAGGAAACCAAAACGCTCTTGATGACACCATCCACGCAGCCATGCATTCATTTCCAGGATGCGAGCCTCTCTGCCTTGGCCTTTACTCTCAACAGGGAGGATTGAAGAGAATACCACCTGTGCACCTAACTGCTTCACCCTCTGTCCCAGAGCCATGAAGTCACTTTTGATACACTCAGAGGGATACCTGGCAGTATCATTTGTTCTGACATGGATTAGCAACATTGGGTAATAGTCAGTGGGCTTGATGAGTCTCGGCAAACTCTCCGTAAAATGTTGGATTTTGGCACCTGGCAGACAGCATGCCTCACTGGACATCAGGTCTGGTCGGTAGATGGACGCCTCAGTACCCCTCAGAAGAGAGTCACCAACCACCAGTACCCTTCGCTTCCTTGTGGTCACTGATTCTGCAACTTTGGGGTACTTGAGCTCTGGTTCTTCCCTTTCCAGGGATGCTGTCACCTCCTCCACTTCCAGGGCTGCATAATGGTTCTTCAATTCAAGGTCTGGAGAAGTTGGATTGTGATTCTGCAGGCCCTGGTGACTTGTATCTAACCTTTGTCATTCTGTCGGCACCCATCTTCTCCTCTGCTGGAGAGCTTGGTTCTTTCAAGAAGCACAGGTCCACATCATGTCTAGCAGTGCTGGTGGACATCGACCTCTCAATGAAGCCTGACTAACTAACCAGCTAAACCCAAAAATGTAATATGATGATGTTAGTCACACAAGATCCAAGGTGCAAACCATCGTCTGTTTGCAGCATGTGTCTGATAGGGACTGTCTGAGGATGTTAAAGGGGCCAAGCTGTCATACCACATGCAGGCGACGTCTGTGAAATGTGTTGAATGACCATTTCTGCATGTACAGCCATCATTACCTCCTGTCAAAAGTATGTCATCACACAAAGGATATGTCAGTCAACAGTGCAGAACACATGATCACATTGGTCACAGGTCAGCATCAGAAATGTAGAAAAAGCATAGTGGTCATCTGTAAAGGGATGTTCAGACTCATCCCATCACCAGATAATGCACATATGCCTGCACAGTGGATCGGTACAATGTAACGCACAAGACGCACATGCACACACACGACACACACACACACACACTCACTCTCTAATCTAAATTGAACATGCCTCCAGTAGCAAACATACTGTCTCTCATGAATCTGAGATGAATGGAAACAATGCTATCAGCCTATGCAAGGATACATTGATATTGGCTGATGCCACAATGTCAGGGAAAGGTGTAAGTATTGTTCAACACTACAACTCCTATCAGCTGTATACACACGCAGCTAAGTTGATAGGTTTTCAAATACAATGGTGTAAAATCATCAACTGTTGAGATACAAATGGCCATATGCATGCTAAGATGTACATATGGGGTATGGGTCCGCATGCCATATAGGTGTACAAGAATATAGGTGCTGAGCCCAGCTAACATCACACATGTTCAATGCTGTACTGTGCTGACAGTGTATGCATGACAAGGGACACAACAGCCTCAGCACAGATGGCATTTATATTTGTGGAAACAATGCCATTATGTTATGTCCAAGTCATACCTCTGTTGCGACTGTGTATGATGCCCAAGTCACACGTAACTGCCATGTTGTCATCTCTATGTGTCAGTACCACAGTTTGCTGCATGTTGATTCACGTTCACAAAGTAGTTACTGCACCACAGCAACAGGCAGCCTGACAAGCATATTCTGTAGAGTCACAAACACAAGAGACACACATATGTTAGGATGTAGTGCTGAGACACACATGGCAGCATGTACATGTATACCCATATGCATTCCCTCATGTATACATGACTTACATGAGAAGAGCTCATCAATCAGATGTTGCCTGATTGCTGTGCCCAAATGTGTGTTTCTACGGCCACGTAAAGGAGGGCACGTAGGATCATCTTCCATATTAGGATTAATATCGACTGAGATATTGTGCCTGAGAGCAATGTTGTGCAGGATGCAACAGGCCAGAATGATCTGTGCCACAGTCATAGGTCAGTATTATAAGGCTCTGCTGGTCTTATCCAGACACCTGAAGCCACTCTTTAATACACCAAAGGTGCGCTCAATGACTGAGTGGCTGGAGGCATGGGCCTCATTGTACCTCATCTCTGCAGGTGACCATGGAAAACACACAGGGGTCAACAACCAGGCTTGACACCCATATCCTGCATCACCTGCAGAAAGAAATGTGGAAATGTCAACCAGGAACAGATGTTCACACACAATGTCTGTATGTACATGTCGTTACCTCTCCATTGCATGCTGCTGTCACCCAATGCACATAATCATGTAGGTGCAACAAAACAACATATCCAAGAATGACACAAACAGATGATGGCACTTGATGGCACACATCACTTATGCACTACTGTCCAGAATTATGAGAGACAGAACACCAGTGAAAGGTAATGATGTCAACACACATTATCTGTGTCCATATCAAACACATGATCAACCAGCCATACACAAAAAGCATTATTGGCATTTATGAAGGCATCAAGCAGACCTAGGCCAACACATGTTGGATAAGGTGATAGATTCAGACATGTGAAAACAGGTGAAGGTCAAAGATACCATTGACACAGAGCAGGTGTCACAGTAACATATACATGATGAGGTCAGTCAAGATGTCTGAAACGACAAAATCAGTGTTGATTAACAGGAAACATACATGTGTTTCAGAATGTGGAAACACAAATATAACAACATAACATGGTCAAAATGCTGAGAGGTAAATGGTCCACACACACACAATTATGCCACAAACACCGATGAAATGAACGTCCACCCCTTCCCCCCAGTCACCATACACACAGAGATTGCCCACAGACACAATTAAGGATATACCACCAAAGCTGACAGATGTACATGTGGGTATCCGGGTAATGAGAGGCTGAAAACCATATGTGGCAACAACAACATGTTGCAGATTACCACATGATAAACACATCATATGTGCAGATATTTTCTCAGCAAAAAATATTTGTGCAAGAGAGCACCAGTTCCAAATACCAATGGAAACCTCATGTGTGCATGGTTACACAAAAGACCTATGAAACACAAATGGCAGACATATGTCACCTTTGAAAATGCAAAAGGGATGTGAACATCTCCGGAGACTGACACGGTGAGATAGTAGGCACAGCTCCCAAAGATGTCAGTTTCCCACCACCAAAACATAAAGAAGGGAATGTAGAGGTATCATTTGCAAATGCAACCCAGGCACATATTCAATGGCTGTGCTGTGATATGCCATTGCATGATGTCCAGTGTCCTGAATGTTCCTGAAAACTGTGGTGGGTCTGCATCAGGACATATGTTGTATGTGACATGAGATATGCAATCAAAAATGTGCCACACAAAACCATATGTGACCCTGGCCCATCTGTGATAGTGGACGAGCACCCCAAATCACACCAATACCATGTGCACAGTAGAGATGAAAAATATCCACCCAACAGGACACAGTCCTCATATTGTCCACTCTCAAATTGTTTGAATAGTGCTGAGTGATGCAGGATATAGGAGTCATGGGTGGACCCTGGAAACCTAGGAACCACATTCAGAATATGCATATTTGCATCACATATAACCTGCACATTCAGGGAATGGTAGTGTTTGCGGTTGCAGAACACTGCCTCTCTGTCTCTGGGTGGGACAAGGGCAACATGTGTGCAATCAATAGCTCCCATCACATGTGGTATCCCTGCAATCTGCTCAAATGCCTGGTTCAGGGCCCCCCACTGTTGCCTACTGTTAGGAAATACAATGTAATTCCTTATCCGGCTAACCATGGCTTGCAGTACCTGGTGGAGACAGCGGGAGAAGGTGGACTGGCTCATTCCACCTACTGCTGCCACCGATGACTGGAAGCAGCCAGAGGCAAAGAAATGCAGGGCACTCAGGAGCTTGACCAAACCTGGTATGGCATGAGAACAGCCAGTCGGGGGCTCCAGGTCAGGTCTCAGATCCCCAAAGAGCTCCCAAATAGCTCCTGTGCTCAGACGATAGAGGGAGATGACCTGGTCCTCACACATGACCTGGAGTATGGTCCTGGGCCTGTAGAGGCGAGGCTGTCGAGGGCGCACCTCTGCACGCCTATGGTGCCATGCTGGCCCATCTCCGGCCTGTGGAGTCTCCACAGCTGCAGGTCTGTGTTGCTGCGGGGCTGCACCCATGCCCTGTGCCACACTCCCATGGACACCATCTCCCTCCTCAGGCAACCGCAGCTCCTCCTCACCATGCAACCACTGGATAGCACTCACAGCAAACACAAAGTGAGCCATCATGGATGACAGATGGTGCAAAAACATGCGTAAAATGGTATGGGGATGGGCAAATGATCAGAGCAAACACTACACACCTGTGCGTAATGCAGTGCACACGAGCAACGGCATAGCAATGATAACGTGCGTGCCCCCAAGGGTTGTGCGCTGTCGTAAGGAGTGTGATGTCTGCATTACGCACCCTGCGTATGTGTAGTACGTGTTAAACTATTTGAGTGCGCGTAGCTAACATGCTATGTGCATACCACAATACCATAGCGTAACGCTTCCTGCATGGAATGCATGTATATGGCAAATTACGCATACACAACTGCAATGCGTGTGCATAACGTGCCATGTACACAACACAGAAGCATCGTGCAATGCGCCTGCATTTTGCGCCATGTAAATAGGGCAGGTGCATTATGTGTGCAGAGCACACCATGCAGGCGGAATGTGCCCTGTTCGTTGCGTAAAAGTCTCCATGAAGGCATTATGCATGAACATGCATACATGGCACGGAAGGTAGGCACAGCAAACATGCGCATGGCGCCTTCCGGCAATGTTTCCCAGCAACATGAGTACCAGTTCTGTGATGTATATGTGTCACCAACTTTGCATGCTGTGGGAGCACAATGGGAGGACGGAAGAGGAGGAGTATGTTACTGTGGAAAACACATGTTTTGGCACACCCCGGACACATGATGCATGACACGATGTTCCGCAATGCATATGTGCATCCCTTGGTGGCGAAGTGCACGGGTACATGTACGGGTGTTATGCGTCTTGCGTAGCGCCTGCCGTCCTGCAGGTTTGTAATGCGCCTTGTGCATGTGCATGGCGCGTTCTACGTTGGCAAGGTGCACTGCACGTGCACGAGGTGAACATGCGGCCCATGCCATGCACAGTGACAATTCGCCTGGTCATACATCATGGCCTTACGTAACTCTGAAATGTATGCACAATATATTAGTTATGTAGTGCAAGTAGCAAATGTGATTGCAGGGCTCAATTAATCTCAGACGACGACTGTGCTGCATTGTGTATGGCAAATGTCATATCGCTACAAACTAAATACCTCTTAATCCAAGACTTAAAAAGTCAAACAAATTTTTCTTCCAAAAATTAATTAATGCAATCTAAATCTTTTTTTACAGAAGGCAAATATGACCTCAGGATGGCTTATGCCCTACATTTTGTGAAATTTTCACTATAGGGAACAGCTGACGCTCACATCACTGGTCATTACAGCCTCCAAGAAATTAACAATTTTTTAAATTTTTAACTATATTGTTTAATTCCACAAGAGTACTTTTGGGGATTCAAATTACTTATAATATACTATAACACCAAACATAAATACAATATAAATAGTGTCTTCTTAAAAAATCAATGGAGCCTTCACGGACATGTCTTTCATCTCCTGTAAAACAACAGAAGTAAAGCTTAAGAGATATAAATAGTAGTAAATGCGCCTGAATAGGTCTACAGTTACTTAACTTTAGAAATCCGTGATCAGCATACCACATCGAAATGATCCAATATCGAACGAAGCAAAAATATCTCCAATATCAAAACAAGGCGGGAGTATCTTCTCATAGTCTTCGTTCAGACATTCCTACAATTCTATCAACTCATACCCTACAAAAGCTTTTGTTTCACCAACCACTGGCTTCCTCAGGGGCTTAGAGTACCACAGAACAGAAAAAGCTATCAAGATGCTTCCCTCGCCTTCTCCGCCATTCTCCAAATGTCATATCGTGCCATGCACGTGATACACGCCATGCGCATGCGTAACACACATGTGTAGTGGTATGCACTAGTTCAGCATACCATCCACGTGCACGAGGCAAGGTGCATCGCGCATGCGTCCCGCGAGCAGCACATCCACACCGCGCCCTGCACATGCGCAATGTATGCTGCATTGCACCCTGCGCATGAGCAATGCATGCTGCATTGTGCCATGCGCATGCACAAAGCGTGCTGCACATGCGCAGATGGTGTAGGGTGTACTGTAGGTGAGAGACGCAGTGGAGGTCAGTGTTATTTGTGAGAGGTAATCGTCAGTAATTTATACGGCAAACATGCAGGAGAGGACACAACAGGCTACCAAGGTGGGGAAACACCTGAACAGCAGTCCTCTGAGCTCATTGGAATGCAGAAGCCCGAGGAGGTGGAAGCAGGGCCATCAGGGGTGTCTCAGCCCACAGAGGAGCAGCCTGAAAAGCCACAACCTGCAAAGAGGAAAAGGAAGCACGTCCCTGTAGAGGTGCGCAAGAGGGCACTGCGTTTCAGCCAGCAGGAGAATGACATCCTCCTAGCAAATGTGCTGGAACACTACGATGTGCTGTACGGCCGCCTCAGCACAAAGACACCATTGAGCACAAGAAACATGGTGTGGGAGGAGATAACAGCAGGTTGTGGGTGAGGCTGGTGGACCACCCAGGGACATAGAAAGCCTCAGAAAGAGGTTCAATGATATAAAACGTGCACACCTTACAGCAGAGAGATGCCATGCAATGGGCACAAGTGGTGGCGGACCCAGTGGCCCTGCCCTTACCCCCCTGGAACAGCAGTTGGCAGAGAGACTCAGGCTCATATACATACATGGACTGCCTCCAGAGCTGGACACAGCCCACCCATGTGCTGGTAAGTGTGAAATATGCCATCTCACAACAGCTACCAAGCTATCACATGGACATGCTGTTCCCACAAGAACATGATGCATGTAGCCTGTATTGCCACACACCTATCAGGTAACACATGACTGTCAGCAGAGTATTGATTCACACTCACCCGTGTTATAATGCTAAGAGTGCTGGTGGGATGGTCCTGCAGTACAGCTACAGCACAGGAACGAGTACAACAATAATTGGAAGACCCATCTGACCCATGTTGCAAAGCACACCCTGTTAATCATCAGCACATCTTGTTTTCCACATGCAACAGACACATCCTGTAAAAATGAATGGCAATATGGCCACACATATATGGTGTATGCACATACACATATGTGTGACCCCATGGCCTGTGTGACTGATGCATGCACGGACCTGTGCTCCCCCGGCACTGTCCAATAGTAAATCACAACAACAGGTTTGGGACGTGTCCTATGTGTGCTCTATGATAGCATGGTAACATACAATGTGAAAATGTCATGATATGCCAATGTTCAAGAACGTCACATCTAATCTGTATACCTTGTCTCTCCCCAGGCGACACACAGACTATGCAGACTGAAGAGTCTGAGGAAGGGGCCATGGTGGAGTTGTCCGAAGTACACATAACTGAGGGTGACAATGGTGTGCATGTCCTACCACCACAGGACACTGACACGGGGGCAGAGGTGACTGCAACTGCTGCAGTGGAGGCACTAGAGGGAGAGGAGGTGCGTGATGTGGAGGAGGAAGAAATAGACCTCTATCTCACAGGGAGCAGTAGCACAGAGGATGGCCAGGATACACCACCAACAGTGGCCGGGATGCCACCAAGCCCGCTGATGCACACATCTGAGGCAGGACCCTCCCAACACACGATGAGGGAGATGCTACAGGAGATGCGGCACTATACCAGCACAACCCATGCTGACCTTGAAGTTGGGTGACAGACCATAATGTTGCATGTGGTGGCATGTGACCTCTCCTTCCAGACAAGACATCAATGGAACACAAAATCACAATAACAGTGTGTGTATTCCCTTACGTGTTCCACCGATGTCTTGTCTGGAAGGTGAGGTCACAACCCTAAGTAAAACTAACATGTGGCCAACATAGGAGCAGGTGAAATTTATGTGCGCAGATGCATAGCAGGGTCTGAGGTGACATATGATGGTAGACATGTCTGAAATGTCACAACTATTGACAGGCATGTCCCATGACAGCACAAACATATGAGAAACAGGAACATCATGTACAGCAGACCAACTCTCACACACCATGTACATGCTGTCTGTGCAATACTCACAGCTCACACCTCACCCTGCCACCACCTCCAGTGATGCCCACACACTCTCTCCACAAACCCTGAATGACTATGAACTGATCCACATACACATGATTGGCCTCAAAGACCCCACAACCTCAGGTGGTTCCACAGAGCACCCCTATCACTCCCAATGTACCCACATCCACCTTGGCGAGCCTCACCGCCAGTCCTGTAGTCACTGAGGAGGAGGCAGCACACCTTATCTCATACCCCAAATGCAGCACCTGATCCCCTGATACTGTCCACACATATCCCCAGGCCCCATCTCCTCCACTGTAGTGCCATCCAGCTCTCATATTATCTTCCCATCCCTGTCCACTGCAATGATTCCTGCACACAAACAGCATGCTGTGCTCACAAATCCCCTCCAGTAACCCTCCACCCACTGCACGTGTCCTCTTGAGTCCCACAACATCGTCCTACATTCCCTTGTGTGTATCATACATGAACAGGTGGATCATTGCTGCTGCCGCAACATCCTCCCCTCTCATGCCATCCCGGATCCCTCACAGTCTGTTCATCATCTATAACACACTACTGACACTGTTCATGGCAATGTCCCCAGTGACATATACCCTGCATAGTCCATGAGCCAGTGCCCTGCTGACATTCTTTGAGGGCCTCATACATATTGCACACAGTGTACCTCAACCCTCTCCACATTACCCTTGCACAGCATGGGTGTAAGGTCATGGTAGTGTCCTGTGTCCCCTCCTATCTTTCCCATTGCCCCCCGACTGTTTGTTACGGCCACAGCTCCCCCTTGCCCATCCTGTTCACAGTTGGTGTAGGCCAAGGATGTGTATTGGGTCCACTCTGTGGCACTATATATACCTGACCCGTTGCGGCGCTCATCTGTTTCCATGCATGACAGTAACATATGTGTGCCTGTGACCCCCCAGATCTATCTCTCCATGCCTGACATCTACACACCACTCAACATCCCGATTGGTGTCTGCCATCAGACATTCCAGCTTAGATATCACCCCAGCATTTGAGAGGAAACATGGCCAGGACCACACCTTCCCTTCTTGACCAAGGAACATCCTATACACCCCCTCTTCTCTCTTTCTCTTTGGACATCTTTGTTGACCATCCTCTCAACTTGCCACACATTCTTCGGGTTGTTGTACACCTCTCGCATTCCATCCACACACACATACACCTGATAGTTTCGATATGTTGTGCGTTTCTCTGTGACATCAACCAATTTTGTCCAGTACGTCTTCAACACACTACTATGTGGCCCAACCACACCTTAGGCATTACACATCATGACCAATGTTACCCACATCCTGCTGCTCTTACTTTATGTCATCGCTCACAACAGCAATTTGTGCAACACTCTGCTGCGCATCACATATTCCGCCACCCTAATCTTGCTGAACATATGCCCTGTAACATGTCACTTCCTAGGTCCCCCATCTGTTATGTCATGGAGTACAGGCCTCTCCTGCTGACCTTGAAATGCATTCATTCTGCATCTACCCATCACCTTTCTTCTTCTACTACCACTCACACCCCCCTCAGAAATGCCATTCCTCTGGCGAACTGCTTGTATTTGTGGCTACTCCCCTGTTGCTCTGTGATGACCTTGCTCTATCAATATTGCTGTAACATATAGCACATACAAACAAAATGTGATGCAATGCCAAGCACCTTCCCTGACCCTTGTCACATCCTTTTACAAATAGCCTATTCCCGAAAAGCTAATTTACGCGATTTAGTAATGAGGACCACAAAGCAGCAGGATCGACCCCCTATTTCGCATGCAATGACGGGACATTACCCTTGTGAGACTTGTAACTTTTGTTTGAACACAATACCTGGATCAGATTGGACGGATCTGCATACTTCTAGGATCTACCGCTCCAGATGGCATGCCAGTTGTTCTTCAACGTTTGTTGTCTATTTGATTGTCTGCCCGTGCCAGCTCTATTATATTGGGCGCACCACTAGACCCTTACGAATAAGACTGAGTGAGCATGCATCATGTCTGCGGACAAGAAATTTTGCGGCACCAATGGTAGATCATTGTATTGAACATGCACATACATTTGAGTCCCTTCATTGGCGAGTGTTGGATTATGTACCGCTGGATCCGCGTGGTGGTGATCGGGTTCAACATCTGCAAAATTTGGAGCAGCAGTGGATCTATTCCTTAGACACAGTCTACTCTACCCCAAAGGCTTAACACACAGATTGATTGTATACTGTCATTTAGGATGCCTTGTCTACTATAGCCTTTCATTTAGGGAGGGGTTTCTGAGTGGTGGGACCTCCCCCTTATTTGATTGGTGCGTTTTTTCAACCTCCCTGATAGATTGGGGGTTGCTTATGTCAGTTATGAGATCAGACGCCAAACCGGAATACTTAAGGCGTTCCTAGTAAAACGTCAGAACTTCATTTTGGCTGAAGACTGACCGCATTGAGCTTGACCTGAAGCAGGGTTGTTAAATTTTGAACCCGAAACGTGACACATCGTTGGTTTATGTAGTATCCTGAACAGCCTGAAGGATTTCATTATTCAGCTAAGTACAATGATAAGCTGTTTTTTTAAAGATTTTTTCTAATTAAAACGGAGAAGCCACGGTGGTGAATTGATTGGTTCTTTTCACTGGGTTGGTAGCTCCAACAAAAAGTAAATGGTATACATGAGGGATTGTTCCTTAGTTTAATCGATCGGAATTCTTTTAGGGATGTGTGCACTACTAGCATGTTTTTGCCACCAGGCATGTGCCCAAGTGTGCAGGATATAGCAACACATAGGTATATCCCTGTAGCAGTAAGGGTTGCATAAAGCAGTGCAAATACCCATCCCCAATGTCTGCTGTGAGGACTATGCCATGTATGTGAAACATGTAGTGGACTCATACACACAGGGACATGCTCACATGTGTCAAACTCTGTGCAACTGCATGACAGGAAGGAAGCACTTGACCAGTGAAATATGTTTTTTCTTAGTAAATATACATATATTTAGATGTATAAAGCAGTATAAAAATTAACTTTGTCATAGTTACAGGTTTTTTTTACAATAACAAAAATAAAAAGGCCACCTGGCCACATGTACATTTGAAAGAAAACCTTCACAATTGTTAGAAACATACAAATTTCCAAAAAATTAAAGGAACATACATATGTTTGGTTAGACAAGTGGCACACAGTGCCAGCATTGGTGGTAGTGGGTCTAAATACTCCCATCCCCTTGTGGTCTGAGGTGGCGCCAGCTTCGGGACACAGGACTGCACTGGGCAGGGGTGCCACAGACCCCAGTGGTGGTCTACCCCTCCTGGGGGTCACCATGGCCTGATGGCTGATGAGCTGCGAGGCCTGCCACCACCTCCCAGAGCATCCGCAGCTCATCAGCCATCCGGACCATGGCATCCACCACCTGCTCCATGGTCCGGGTCTGTGCCCACTGGCCCAGCGAGATGGCATATAGAGTTGCAGACAGGGTGTGTGGCCATTCGCCCCCACTCAGGCCCCATGTGCATGGGATCTGGGTGGAGGCATCCGCACATGCCCTGTCTGCGGCACTGCTTGCCTCCCCTGCAGCCATGTGGACCCCATCCATAGGGCCATGGAGCAGGTGGCAGGGACACCCAGTGCCCTCTGCAGTCCTGTGCTGCACGGGACTGGCCACAACCTGGCCAGTGGGGCAGGATGCACCCATAGTGGTGTGTGCATGTGGAGACACCACACGCATGCCTCAGATGGCTCCACATCACACACCACCAGGGGTGCATCCTGCCTCACACCCGCCCCACCAACCCCATCCTCTGTCCTCACCTCTCCCTCCCCTCCCCTCCACATCTCCTCCTACCGCCTCCACCCTCTCCTCCCACCACGCACCCTCCCATTCCCTCACCCACTCCCTTACCTGCCTTTCCCCCACACCCAGCACATCCTCCTCCTCCACAACCTCCATCACCTCCTGCACCACCTCCTCCTCCTCCACCGTGACCTCATCTCCTCCTCCTCCTCCTCATCCATCACCACCTCCACTTCCACCTCTTCCTCCTCCGCATCTGTGATCACCTCCATCTCCTTCTCCTCTTCCTTCTCCTCTTCCTTCTCCTCCCCCTCTGACTCAGCCTCTTCAGCTGGCCTGGCACGCAGTGTGTGTGCCTGTGGGGGCTCCACTACAGGCCCCATGCCAGCCTGCTCCTCTTCTCCACCATCTGCGGGCTCTGTGAAGGAAAATGGAGATTGTCACATCAGTCATATGTTCACCAATCAATGGACATATAGTAGGTGCCTCCACAACCTGCTGGTGCTTTGCAACATGCTGTTGTGTGACACACAAGCTGCATCGCTCACCATCCTCTGGGCCCATCATCTCTTGCTGCAGCCACAGCAGGAACTTGGGCCTCCGCCGCCTCAGCTAACGGCCCTTCTTCCGCAGATCCTCTACCTGGGGGAACAGCAATAGATAGCAACTGTTAGGTGTCAAACATGCCCGACCCTCATCAAACGCAGAACCAGCATGGTTGTATGTAGTGGGATGATGCTCCTGCTGTACACTGACAGTCCAATATTATCTGTCTGCGATGTCGTATGATTGTGTGCGAGTGCAGCTAGGCATAGGTGTGTCTCTTCCTATGATTTATGTGTGATCTCACTCAGGCATTTCCAGGTTACCTAATGGCCTACCTCTGATCACATGTTCAACCCATGGTATGTGTGGCAGTGTCCTGCTGCTGATCATGAACATCTTACAGGCTGTGCTGCATGATGCTTGGATCTGTGTGGAGTATTGGCAAGGGGGGGCATGGTCCTCATCCTACAAATCTGTGTTGTATCTGCATGTCTGATACAAATTTCTACATGACAACATGTGGCTATCATATGATGTTCACACATATGCATATGCCACAGTACTCATTGGCGACATTGCTGAACATAAGGATGGCCATTGCTGACAGGTGTTTTCTACAAAATGACATGGCTGGGCAAGCAAAGGGCAGATGAGATGTGCTATAGCAACATGTTATGTTGTGAAACAAGGACACAATGTCACAATATATGCGTGCACAATGTAGGGCTCCACAGCATGGGCAGACACGCAGGATGGGGATCCCAGTGTCATCATGGACGACATGTTGTGTCACAATAACCATTGTGCTTGAGGGTCCATGGGACGCACTTGTGGGCTACACATGGTGATGGATGGCTTGTCCCATCATATGTTCAGTACTGTGTGACATTATGACCACCATCTGGTACATGCCATGCTGTGTTACCATAGACCTGCACAATGGACACATGGGATATTCTGGCACGGATGGGTAAGCACACATCTGAGATGGGACAGCAATGCATTGGGTCAACACCTGGAAATTGCATGCCTGTGGGGATATGTCATGTGGGTCCATGTGTGACTGACTATGGTTGCCATGCTCTACCTACTGTGATTGTTTATCTCTTCATGTACAATGTTATATTGACCTGCGTGGAAATGCATGTGTACCACCACTGAACTGATGGAAGGTGAACCATCAGCACACACCCAAGGTCAGGGTGAGGTAGGTTGGTGACATACACAGTGCACTCTAGGGGGAGCGGAAGCATAGCACACAGGGTGACCATGGATATGCAACACATCTACATGGCATCCCTGATAGGTCTCATGGGGGCATATATCTCCAATACATCTGTACATATGTGCACTCTGACAGACTCCCAGAGCATGTGAATATTCCATCTGTGAAATATGTCATGTACATGCATGCATGAGAGACATTAGAAAAGACATATGCATCTTCCCTCTCACAAACTGTGTGTGGAAGGACTGCACTGCCCTCACAATGGGTGTTGTGTATGCACATCATTCAACAGGGCAACAGAGTCAGGTCTGACATGATGTGCAATGGTGTATGGACACAGACTGTTGGGAAACAGACCATGAACATCTAGACGCACGGGATGTGTTTCACCTACCTACATCATGGCTTGCACAGACACCTAGGCCAAAGAAATGTGTGTACCAGACCTGCACACAGCAGCAGGCACACCTACAATGGTCCAAGAGAGGAACCACAGACCTCTGTCAATAGGCCTGAAGCCACCTAGAAGTAGGGCAGACCTGCACACAGCAGTAGGTGCACCTACAGTGGTCCAAGAAATGAACCACTGACCTCTGTCAATGGGCCTGAAGCCACCTAGGAGTAGGGCAGACCTGCACACAGCAGCAGGCACACCTACATTTGTCAACATAACAGCCACCCCGGATGGACCAGGCAGCTACATATCACATGCTGTGGGACTTTTTTACCATTCTCC
Organism: Ichthyophis bannanicus; assembly: GCA_033557465.1. Classification (NCBI taxonomy): domain Eukaryota; kingdom Metazoa; phylum Chordata; class Amphibia; order Gymnophiona; family Ichthyophiidae; genus Ichthyophis; species Ichthyophis bannanicus. Next base: position 706,664,605 of record CM066034.1, read on the forward strand.
ACACACCTTGTATCATGCATAAATAAAGAGAATCACTCCATTACAACTTTAGGCAATATAACATTAACTCGACCTGTGGAGAATATCATTATCTTACATTGCTTGTCTTGTGCTACTTCGGCCTCAGACTCGTTGGCACTATAATTTAATTATAAAATTTTGATAAAGTGCCTGATAGCATCAATGGCCTATGTGCACTTTTTTTCAATGTAAAGATGATACCACATTTTTTTAAAAGCTAAAAATAAACATAAAAATATATCAATTATCAAATTTTTCCACGTTTGTTGCCTCCCAAAATCTTTTAACTTTCTTACTACTAAATCCACATACCTTTGAGCCGATCATTAAACGTTTGCTGCAGACGCTGTTCTCATTGAGGTTTTAAAAAATCACAAATTCTTTAGGAAGACGCCGCGCATGCGGGTTAAGGATAGGAATTACCTTATTATACCTGTCGGAGACCCAACATCAGGAACCAGATCGAACAAGCTTCCTTTCAATCTCCTTCAATGGATTCACAGGCATGTTCCCCAATCAATGTGGGTATTTAAACCTGCTGGTGCCAAAGTTTGTAAAATGAATATCCAGCGCTGTCCTTTTATTAAAAGTGTTTGTTCCTGCGATTTACCGTTTGAACCTGAAACAATCTTGTCACTACAAAAGCATTGCAAATCCTCGGCTCAAAGGTATGTGGATTTAGTAGTAAGAAAGTTAAAATATTTTGGGAGGCAACAAACGTGGAAGAATTTGATGATGGATATATGTTTATGTTTATTGTTAGCTTTTAAAAAAATCCCCTGAAGAAACTCGTTCAAGAGTGAAACGCATGAAGAGGGCACCAAAAGATGGTGTTGGGACATATTTAAAAGCTAAGCAGTCTTTTGATTTCTTTTGAAAGAAGGAGAAAATGTACCTGTGGTATCATCTTTACATTGAAAAAAAGTGCACATAGGCCATTGATGCTATGAGGCAATTTATCAAAATTTTATAATTAAGTTATAGTACCGACGAGTCTGAGGCTGAAGTAGCACAAGACAAGCAATGTAAGATAATGATATTCTCCACAGGTCGAGTTAATGTTATATTGCCTAAAGTTGTAATGAAGTGATTCTCTTTATTTATGCATGTTACAATTATCACTTCAAGAATAGACCAACAGATATTGTAGGGCCACACACCTTGTATGGCACCTTTGCAGTTTGCATTGTGAAACAGTGACACACTCAGAGGTGACCATCCCTCTGCCATTTTCACATGTATTTACAGTGAGGTCCATGAATATGCCCACACACTCACCAGTGTGCTATGCTTCCACTCCCCCTAGAGTGCACTGTGTATGTCACCAACGTACCTCACCCTGACCTTGGGTGTATGCTGATGGTTCACCTTCCATCAGTTCAGTGGTGGTACACATGCATTTCCACGCAGGTCAATATAACATTGCACATAACCTCTGCTGACATGCAACAGCCTACAGCAACCTCAACATAGGCCACACTGCCATATGCTTCACAATTATGGAGCCAATGACAGTTTGTTTGCCAGGCGTCAGTGTTCATCACCCAGCCTGAGGTTGTGTGTGGTAGCATGATCATGACATACACCATCATAACTGCATGTGGCAGCACATCAGTGTTTTGTGCATCAGTATCATGGTTGTCACTTGTATTAGCACATACATACACAATTATACTATATGATCCTACCAAGGACACACATGCATCTATGGTACTTACACAGCTAGGCGACCCTTGCCCCTCCTGTGACATAGCAGTGGGTGTTACTACACACGGTACTCTCACCTTTACTGTTGCGATACCATGTGTAGGTAGCACTTACCGGTCACCTGCATTCACAGCACACTGTTGCACACAAAACTTCGCCTCACAGACCTAAATGTGGATACTATTTACCCATGGTGTCACCAGTAGATGATGTTTGTTGATTGCTAGCTGCTGGGTTCCCCTCCTTGGTTTATGGTACCTGCCCCCATGCACTTACCTCACAAGAGTAGTCCGCCCCAGCATTGTAGTGCCTTGTCAGCCAGTGCCAGGCCCTCTTAACCTTAAAAAGGTTCTGGCACTTTGATGAGGCAAGGAACAGGCACCTCTGCCTGCAGCAGATTAGCCTGCCCAGCATCTCCAGATCTGCCTGTGAGAAAGCAGGCTTCCTCGACCGGGCCGCCATTTTGTCTGTTGTGTTTTGTGACAGACGTCATGACACAGTGTTCTCGCAGAAACGCAATAACGCATGTTACAGCGAACATGCAACAATGTGCCTTATTTCACTTGATGGCGTGCTGCTATACCACCAACGCGCAATGTGACATAACGTGCATAACGTGATTTTTGGACATGTGGCATTATGTGCATTGGCACGTGTGACACACATCACGGGACAACGCGCGTTGCATCTAACACTGTGCACGCCCCGCATATCATCCTCTTTATCCGCATTACTGTATATGCTCTACGTGCACAATGTGCAATGGCTAGGCGATACATCAAGCGCATAGCTTGTGTGAGATGCACATTATGGCCCGCGTGGCCTGTGCACCATATGCGCACTGACTGCTGCATTACACGTTGGCCATGCGTTGCTTGCAGGGCGCGTTGTGTGGCGCCCACACATTACAAAAGATGTAACTATCTACACGCGTCTTCTGAGTATAGGTCTTGGCACAATCTCATGTAGTTTGTATCAGGTTGATCTTTCTTGGGAATTGAATACACGATGTGTTGAATGTGTGAGTGCTACTCGTAACCACTAGGCTACGCACTCCATTGCTTATCTACCTGCTCTATGTGTTGTGGGTTGGCTCAATGGTTACAGCAGCTAGCTAATACACAGTGGATCATGGTTTCAGATGCACTCACTGACTCACTTTACACTGTTTTGCATTTTATGTAGGGCCTGAGTGTCTGGCCTATCTGTTGCCATCACTACATGTGTGTTTGGTGGACACCATAGCCAATTGGCGCATGTGGTACCTCTGTGATTCATCACATGCATCTTCACTCTTTGCCCCTCGGACAGGCTATGGACAGCCTGTGGTCATTCTCTCACCACCCTGGAGGTCCATGTTGTACCATATGGCCATCTACCAGCATCCTAGATGATGTTTCTGTTTCTAGCCACAGGCCCCGTCCTCTTGTCCATAGTTTGTGCCATTGGTGCAGTTGTATCCTCACTTATTTATTCATTCCACCATGACCCATGATGCATTGCACAATCACACCTACTGTCTACGTATCCGTCATGACCAGCAGAGGCTCAGAACAATCACATGACGACAGGGGTTTACAAACACTCATGGCCTACACGACACATACCTCATCTGTGACCATTAGGTAGGTTTTGCGGAGCTCACCATGACTGTGAATGGGGTTAGTGGACATCTGGCACACATAGTATGTGATGCTAACATCTACATCTCAGGTTCGGTCTGAGATCCATACTGCACCTTTTGGGCTGCATGTGTGGTCTGTATTGCATGCAATGAGACCATGCCCTATCCTTAGATGGTTTTGCCACCATTTTCACCATGTTTTTGTCCAGCCACAGCAGATAGGACAGTGTGGACAGCTCTGTTCCAACAATGGTCTCTGAATATAGTGTGCCTTTTTGCAGGAGGTGTTAGCTCTACATGAGGTGGTACAGATAGGGTTCATACACACACAGCAGAGGATGACACATGCAACAGTACACACGTGGTGTGTGGGTATGCAGCACATTGTTTGAATGTGATTGTTGCTGTTCAGACCGTCATCTATCGGAGACAGGTACCTACATGCATCACCATGCCTAGGGACATTTGTTGCATGCATGCCACAGGCCTGTCCTTGCATACAGGCTATCTGTGATAGACACTTTCACCAACCTGAGACAACAGGTGCGATATATGACATGTCTGACAGACAACTGCAGCTTTATTCAGTATATTGCACAATGTCGGTGCATACCTTTTGATGGATCACTACACATTCATGGTGATGGTGTGTGGTGAAGACTCCCCTCCAGAGGAAATGGAGATAGGGGAAAGTCCTGATAGAAGGGATGACACACACAGGATTTCCAAAACTGACTTGGAAAAAACACAGTTATCGGCTGAGCTGAAGACAAGCCCCAGCCCAGGGGAGGAGTTAGGCTTCAGCACTGATTGGGCACGCCCAGGGGAACGACAGGGAGTGCCGGGAAATGAAGCCCTTTTTAAATCCTCAGACAGGATTGACAGAGGAGGCAGCAAGGCTGGCAAGGCAGGCAGCAAGGCTGACAAGGAGAGCAGCAAGAAACGAAGCAGACGAGAAGCAGCTTCCAGTGCACGTTGGTCTTCAGGAGGAACTTGGAATCAAATGGGAAAAATGCTAGAACCCTGGGAGATGGCAGAACCCTGGAACGCCTTGGAGCCCAATATACTCTCAAGGAGATCCTTACTACACGGTAGAGCCTAAACGTGGGAAGGCTAGCAAACCCAGCTCTTGGAGAAAAGGTATTTTGTCTGGTGGCGAGCAGTGCTATAAAAGCCAGGAACCAAAACAGGAAAGAAGTTTTTCTGAGAGAAATTCCCCTAGCAGAAGAACTAGCCATAAGTCTTCTGAGTTTCTAGAGAGGAGAGAGTCCTGGAAGAAAGGTGCCTGTTCTTATGCCAATGTCTCTGATAAAGGTAAAGCTGAATTTCCTAATTTTAATGCCTTGCTGGAAAAACCCTTTTATTGTGCTGACCTCCCTAAGCCAAACTCTGCAACAGGAGCAGATAGTGAGTGGGGGAAGGGTGTGACCCTTACCGGAGACTATCAAGCAGCTAAAGAGCAGCTACAGGCTGAATTGCTTCTAAAAGAGTTTCAGCAATTTCTGGAGCTAAAGTCAGGGAAACATAAGAAACCTGATGAAGAGAACAATTGCCTTAGCCCAGATGAATGTATGCAGATAGATAATGATGTGCCTACCTTGAGTTATGATCCTTGTGCAATGGATTGCTCTTTATGTTTTAGAGAGTAACAGTGTAAAGAAGCATCTGGAGTTTGTATGAGAAGAATACAAAACGTTTGCTATATCTGTTGCCTAGTCATGAAAGTTCACAAATTGTTTTCACCTGTTTCTGTAAAGCCACGCTGTGAGGAGAACAGCTGTTACTGTGAGGCTGCAATAATCCCAAGCAACCACACGAGGCAAAGCTGAGTAGAAGCTACCGTGACTGTGTAAAGCTGAGTTAAAGCTATTTGATTTCAGTTGTTTTCCTGACCTCCTGATTTCACCTTTATGTTGAAAGTTGCACCTTTACGTTATGCACCTTTGAATTGTGATGCGTTGAAAATATCCCCACAACAAATCAATTTCTTGCAAGCCTTATCACTCGAGTCACAACTACAACTTTCATCCCTAAAGAAAAAAAACAAGTGTACTACGAATCCCAGCATTCAGAGGGATCAGTACCACCTTTATTCATAAGGGACATTATATAAGGCCACTCCTGCCTGTAAGCTCTAGGGCCCAGGCAGGAGCGTCGCAGGTGTCATAACAACATTCTTTGGTGTCTGCGCCCTTGTCATGGTGACGGATCTGACATGGGCAGGCATATATTCCATGTACATTCCCTCTCCCACATATGCATCCTGTGGGAATGATGCAGTTTCATGTTATTCCCAGCATCCTCTTCCCTTCATTTGCATCACATTGTACTGTGTGACACTGCTGTGGGAGTGAGGTGCATGGTGGGGCAACTGCTGAGCCTCATTCATGCTGCACATACATTGGCAACACATACAATCAACCTCTTCCACATTTCCAGATGCTGCATGGCCCTACTCTACATGTGGAGGGGAGCAGGACACCAGCAATTGTGGCTTTGTTCATGCATCCTGGTTGGTCACTGCCACAGGACCGTATTGCCATGGTGTGCAAGACACAGGGCAGCAGTTGCACTGTGGGTGTGGAAACAGGTTGTGTGGTGTGCTCTGTTGTGCTGTTCAGTTGTGTTTACAGCTGCTCACTGTGACGATGTAGAGGTGTGTTCTGCTGCTTAGTCGTGTTGGTGTCTTACCCTTATTAGGCAGACGTTTAGTGTTTTCACATGCTGCTATTCTTCCTGCACTGTGGTATGAAATTTAACCATGTAACATATCCATTACCAGAACACAAACCCACGACCTTCTTTTTCTGTTGCCAGCCTCTGTTCAGGGTGCACCACAGGAGTGCAGAAAGCTATTCCGATAGTTTTCTTCCCATTAGATGAGCTTTGGCAGTTCTTGTCTTTCCCATGGCGCACTTGCAGTGTCAAAAGAGTTTGTGATACAAACTGATTGGTGTTATTTGTGCACTTGGCCCATCATGTTACCACTGGAACATGGTTAAAAACCTTTGTCTGTTGGCAGGACACAAACCCACAACCTTCTGATTCTGTATGCAGTGACTGTACTGGGTGCGCCACAATGCTGACACAGTGGTATTGCCATGCATGCTGATTGTGTGGTTCCTATTGGATGGTCTTGGGCAGATCTAGTCTTGCATATGGCGCACTTGATGTGTCAAACAAGATTGTGATATGAACGGATTGGTGGTGTTTGTGCACTTTGGCCCATCATGTTACCAGTGGAATATGGTTAAATACCTTTTCCACTAGCAAGACACAAACACATAACCTTCTGATTCTGTGTGGAGCAACTGCTGACACACTGTTACAGACATTCATGCTGATTGTCTGCTTCCCATCAGATGTGCCTTGCCAGATCTTGTACTGCATAGTGGACATTGGCAGAACTGTTGTGAGCTGCATGCTGGTGACAGTCACTTCCAGCTTACCCCACACATGTTGCCATATGCCATCAGTATGGTTTTGCATGGCCATGGATCACGGAACATGCAGGTAGGCGGGTAGCTGTGTGTAACTTCCATGTGGGCCAGAGCCATAATTGGTGAGGCACAGCTCCCTTCACACCACCAATGGCTTCCCTCTATGTTTTGGGCAGGTTCCTAGGGAGGGTCGCTGGTGAGGTGCAAATCTTTGCCTTGATTATCCCTTTGCATAGATTTGGTCTCCTTTGGGGGGGAGGGAGGGACCTATGGGACACATGTCCCATAGTTCATATAGTGCTGGTCACCGGATACAGGGCATTTTGTTCCTTTGTCAGACACTGTTATCACAGATTTGCCAGTATTCTTTTGATATGGGCTACCTTGGCAGCCTCCTGGTGCGCATTGTGCCACCACAGCAACCAATGCATGTTCCACCAGCGCCCTACTATGGACCATTTGGACCATCGTAACGGTGCCCTTTTGTGGCTGGATGCTGTTGTGTTTTTTCCATATGTGTACTACTATCACTTTTTTGGGCTCACCTGTCTGTGCAGCACATTGCCTACATTTAAATAGGCTCTCTGTCCTCACTGGATGCCCTTACCGCCTGGTTTTTGATGGCAGTAATGTTCCTGGTGTTCAGAGGATGGCATTAATGTAGCAGGGCTAGATTCCTGACAACTCCCCGCCCATTGACCCTGTCTCTCCGCCTTCTCTACACCCTCTGGTACATTTTGCTCTGTCGGTAATGTTAACATGCGTTAACGTTACATGAGGTAATTTCCCATCAGCCCCGCGGGCTTAACAGAGACGCGAGAGAGACACTCTCCCTTCGTGGATCTGAAAGCCGTCGCAGAGGGGCTCAGCCGGGCAGAGGGGGCCCCGCGGGACACTCGATTCTGCTGCTGCTGCTTTGTTTTTTTTTTAAATTTTCCCTGAGCCGATCGGGGGGGGGGGGGGTTAGGACTGGTAATGGGCTATGGAGGGGGTTAGGACTTGAGGTGGGCTGTGGGTTGATGGGGGGGTTAGGACTGGTAATGGGCTATGGGGGCGGCTAGGAATGGAAATGGGCTGATGGGGGGGTTAAGACTGGAGGTGGGCTGATGGGGTTAGGACTGGTAATGGGCTGTGGGCTGTTGGGGGGTTAGGACTGGTAATGGGCCATGGGGGGTTAAGACTGGTAATGGGCTGTGGGCTGATGGGGGCTGTCTGGAAATGGGGTGATGGAGGGTTAGGACTGGTAATGGGCTATGGGGGGGTTAGGACTGGTAATGGGCTATGGGGGGGCTAAGACAGGAAATGGGCTGATGGGGAGGGGTTAGAACTTGAGGTGGGTTGATGGGGTTAGGACTGGTAATGGGCTGTGGGCTGTTGAGGGGCTTAGGACTGGTAATGGGCTATGGGGGGGGTTAAGACTGGTAATGGGCTGTGGGCTGATGGGGGGGTTAGGACTGGCAATGGGCTATGGGGGGCTGACTGGAAATGGGCTGATGGGGTTAGGACTGGAAGTGGGCGGATGGGGGGTTAGGACTGGTAATGGGTTATGGGGGGCTTAAACTGAAAATGGGGTGATGGGGGGTTAGGACTGGAAGTGGGTTGATGGGGGGCTAGGACTGGTAATGGGTTGGGGGGTTGCTAGGACTGGAAATGGGCTGAGTGGAAGGGGAGGCTTGAACTGCAAATAGCTGATGGGGACGGGGACTTGGAATGGAAATGGGCTTAGTGGAAGGGGGGGCTTGAACTGCAAATAGCTGATGGGGAGGGGGGCTTGGAATGGAAATGGGCTGTGAGGGAAGGGAGCTAGGACTGGAAATGGGCTGATGGAGCAGCTAGGATAGGACTGGAAATGGGCTGTTGGGGGGAGCTAAGATTGGAAATGGGCTGTGGTGGGGGCTTGGATTGAAATGTACTCATGGAGGGGCTAGAACTGGAAGTAGGCTCATGGGGGGCTTGGACTGGAATTGGGCTGAGTGGAGGGGAGCTAGGATTTGACATGGGCTGATGGTGGGGCTAGGAAATGACTAGAAATGGGCTGATGGGGGGCTGATTAGAAATGAGCTGATGAAGGGACTCAGACTGGAAATGGATGGGGGGAGCTAGGACTGGAAATGGGCTGATGGGGGGCTAGGACTGGAAATGGGCTGATGCAGGGACTAGAAGGGAGTGGATGCTGGGTGAGGCTGGAACTAGAAGGGAACTGATGTTGGGGGAGGATTAGAATGGGATGGGGCTGGGAGAGTAAAATGAAGAGGGGAAAAATATTTTGTGTGGGAGGGATGAAAAATCTACAATTGGCCGGGTATTGGGAGAGTAAGTGGGGATTGAGGATGGAGGGTAAAATTTGAGTGGATGAAATAGGAATGAGGAAAGAGCAAAAGGAGAAAGATTAGTATGTTAAAGCAGATGTAGAGAGAGAGAATGGAAAAAAAACTAGAAGAGAAGAAAGGACAAATGGACAGCAGACGATGGAGAGTTAGCAGAAAACATGAAGAAACCAGAAGAAAGTGGCTGGAGCAATTGCAACTGAAAAAAAATGCACAAAAGGTAGAAAGATATCTCTTTATTTTGAATTTATTAACTGGAATATGAAAGCTCTGGGAAATGTGCATCATTAATGTCTGCGCTTTGTTTGGTACAAGAGGAAATTAATTTATAGTTTTATTTCTACAGTGTTGTACATTCCAAGTTTGGCTTTTGGGGTTCCCAGTTTAATTATTGCCTTCCTGTTTCTAAATTGTGATTCCTTGTTTGGTGATGGTCTATGTTCTGCATGTGTAACTGAGCTGAGGTATTCTGTTTATGCAATTCCTATTTGACATTGCCACTTGTTCTCTTTCCCCAGTATTCTCTGAAATGTATTGGTTTAATATTTGCAGTGTTGCCTTTTGATAGGTAGGGTATGGTGCTTTGTGAGTCCTGGTAATGCTGTCAGGATACGGCAGGTTTGCTATGGGTTCTAAATGGGCAGCGTTTGTAGTAGTTCCTAATGTGCCTGGCAGTTGGCACTGGATTATAGTAATGTAGAAATCTTTTAGTCTTTCTTTATCCATACACTCATTAAGAGACATGTTTACTAAAAGTTAGTGTATGATAACATTATGCAAATATTTAATCAAATAAGGCCACTTATGCAAATGAGGCCCCACACTGAGTCTCCACACATGGCCCCGCACTCCCCTTGGGCCGCCCCTGCATCAACATATGCAACCCCCAAAATAAGTCCAGCAAGGGTCCACACAGACAGGCTCCCCACCTACAGCTGGATGAAAGGGCAGACTAAGCGGGTGTTAGCAATGGGCATGCATTTCAGAGAGCACTAATAGTGCCTGCACATTGAGCACATGTTAATAATTCCTGAACAGATAAGGTGCCTAAAGTGGCAGGCAAGAATGCCAACCATCACCACTTTTGCACAGCATGGTGATGTATGTGTATGTCTCTCCAAAGTGTTGTGCCCTACTGCAATGCATCATGCATCACATTGCATAAGCTCTTTCCAGCATTTGTCTGGAAATTTACATGATGAGGAGCAGAGGATTGTGAGCATGACCTGAAACAGAGCAGTTTGCCCAGGATGTGTATGTGCCGGAGGTAGGGGCAATGGCTGCAACATCGTACTGCCCGTGTGCCATGTGCATGGTCTAGGTACCCACTGCGGTCCATGCTGAGAGGGCACTCCCACTGTAACCAAGCTGTGACCATCTCATGGCTAGGTATCCACATAGTGCTATATAGTGTCAGGCTGTAATGCTATGGGTGGTCTTCCTTTCCTGAGAGGTCACTCACTGAGGCACCTGCTGGGTGTCTGTGCTGTTTGTCTCAGGCCAGGGTGTATATGGTTGCTCTGTGCACATGCAGTGTATGTGTTGACCAGCAGACTGGGCACAGTTGATGTGTGCATGGCTGAGACAGCCCTGTGGTGGGCTTCAAATGCATACTGACTGTGCTTGATATAGTAAACTGCTAGTTTCAGATGGGTAGGACAGCAGCTGTTCTTGGCCTGCTCACTATGGTCTTGGAAGGACCAGGTACAGTGATAGTATCCTCACACCAGTCTATACAAACTCCACTGTATTTATCCAGCATTACAGTGACAGTTGTTTTTGGGCATTAGTTCGCCTAGTGGTAGTTCCGGCTCTGGCGGCATGACCCAGAAAACTACAAAGATAATGGTACCAGCCATGGAAGCCTGACACGAGGTTGACCACCTCTTACTCCTGAGAGTGAGCAGCATGAAATGGACCTTTGCATTTGTGTCTGCAGGGCTCTTCCAAGTGATCCATATCGGCCACTGTTGGAGATAGAATGCTGGGCTCAGTGAACCATTGGTCTGACCCAATGTGGCAATTCTTGTATGCTTAGAAACTAGCTTTTAGCAGTGATATTTTAAAGAACCCAGTAAACATGTTGATATCTATACATGAACACAGAACTTGCAAGTATTGAAATATGCTTATCGAAGGAAAGAATATGACTTTGGCCCAACATAAGAATACAGAATGGAAGGATCATGTGCATTGTGGACAATGGGAAAATGTGTTGACCTAATAAATGATTATAAATGGATTGAAGACTGCAGATGGACTAAAGAAATATAGTATGAATCCTATTATCACTATGGGCCCCTTTTACTGACTCTTAGCTCAAGCTATCTGCCACACAGCCCATAGGAATAAAATGGGTCATGCAACAGCTAGTGCGAGCTAAGTGGTTAGTAAAACGGGCCCTTTATCTTCAGCTTATATATGATATAATATATACAATTTGGAAGTCTTGAAAGGCTGGGTAACAAAGGAAGTCAGTCAGTTTAAAAATATTTGCTAATATCTGATTTTAAAGTTATTTAATTGAACATAGCAATTATCTTTAAGAACATAAGACATGCCATACTGGGTCAGACCGAGGTCCATCAAGCCCAGTATCCTGTTTCCAACAGTGGCCAATCTAGGTCCTACACACCTAGCAATATCCCCAAAAGACCACAGGTTCCACAATGCTTGTACTGGGTCAAGCATTGATATCCTGGGTCCCTTTTTAATAGTGGTTTATGGACCTTTCCTCCAGGAACTTGTCCAAACCTTTTTTAAACCCAGCTATACTAACAGCCCTTACTACATCCTCCGGTAACAGATTCCAGAGTTTGATTACACGTTGAGTGAAAAAATATTTTCTCTTATTTGTCTTAAATAGTTTACCCTGTAGTTTCATTACATGTCCCCTAGTCTTTCTATATTCTGCTAGCGTAAACAATTGATCCACGTTTATCCGTTCCACTCCATTCATTAATTTATAGACCTCTATCATATCTCCTCTCAGCCGTCTCTTTTCCAGGTTAAAGAGCCCTAACCTTTTTAGCCTCTCTTCATAGGAGTAGCCTTCCATCCCCTTCACCAATTTGGTGGCTCTTCTCTGTACTTTTTCTAATAACGCTATGTCCTTTTTAAGATACGGTGACCAGAATTGCACACAATATTCAAGGTGCGGTCGTACCATGGAGCGATACAGAGGCATTATAATATCCTTTGTTTTATTCTCCATCCCTTTCTTTATGATACCTAGCATTCTATTTGCTTTCTTGGCCGCCGCTGCACACTGGGCGGAGGGTTTTAACATGTTATCCACGATGACTCCTAAGTCCTTTTCCTGGGTGGTGGTTTCTAATGTGGAGCCTTGCATCGTGTAACTATAGTGTGGGTTGTTCTTTCCTAGGTGCATAACTTTGCATTTGTCCACATTAAATTTCATCTGCCATTTGGATGCCCAGTCTTCCAATTTATCCAGATCCTCCTGCAGCTTTCCACAATCCTCTTGGGTTTTAACAACTTTAAACAGTTTTGTGTCATCTGCAAATTTGATAACCTGACTAGTTATTCCCTTTTCCAGGTCATCTATGAATATGTCAAAAAGTAGCGGACCCAGTACAGATCCCTGGGGTACTCCACTATTCACTTTTTTCCATTGGGAATATTGGCCATTTAGCCCTACCCTCTGCTTTCTATCTTTTAACCAGTTCCCGATCCACAATAGTACACTGCCTCCTATCCCATGACTTTTTAGTTTTGCCAAAAGTCTCTGATGGGGGACCTTGTCAAAAGCTTTCTGGAAGTCCAGATACACTATATCAACCGACTCACCTTTGTCTACCTGTTTATGCACACCTTCAAAGAAACATATCAGATTAGTAAGACAAGATCTTCCTTGTCTAAAGCCATGTTGGCTGTCTCCCATTAGGCCATGACTATCTACATGTTGTGTAATTTTGTTCTTTATGATGGTTTCTACCATTTTCCCCGGTACTGATGTCAGGCTCACCGGTCTGTAATTTCCCGGGTCACCCCTGGAACCTTTTTTAAAAATTGGTGTTACGTTGGCGACCCTCCAATCTTCAGGTATTACAGATGATTTTAATGAAAGTTCACAGATTACCAATAGCAGGTCCGCGATCTCATATTTTAGTTCTTTCAACACTCTGGGATGTATACCATCCGGTCCAGGTGATTTGCTACTATTCAGTTTATCAAATAGTTGTAATATATCTTCCCGGTGTAGTGATATTTCTCTCAATTCCTCTGCAGTATCACCTTTAAGTACCACTTCAGTCATGGGTAACATCCCTACATCTTCCTCAGTAAAGACCGAAGCAAAGAATTCATTCAGTCTCTCTGCTATATCCTTGTCTCCTCTTACTGCCCCTTTTACCCCTCTATCATCTAACGGTCCAATTGACTCTCTCACAGGCCTTTTGCTACGAATGTACTTGAAAAAGTCTTTATTTCGTGTTTTTGCTTCCGTAGCAAGTTTCTTCTCAAATTCCCGCTTTGCCCGCCTTATCAATGCTTTGCATTTAACTTGCCAGTGCTTGTGATGTTTCCAGTTTTCATCATTTGGCTCTTTTTTCCATTTCCTGAAGGTTGCTTTTTTGGCAGCAACAGCCTCTCTGACCTCACCTTTAAACCACGCTGGCAGTTTTTGGACTTTCTTCCACTCTTCTTAATGCGTGGAATACAGCTGGTCTGGGCTTCGAGGATAGTATTTTTAAATAACACCCAAGCTTGCTGTAAGTCTTTAACCTTTGGAACCGCTCCTTTTAGTTTTTTCCTAACTATATTCCTCATTCTATCATAGTCTCCCTTTTGAAAGTTAAAAGATAATACTGTGGATTCCTTTACTATCTGTCCTCCACTAATTAAATCAAACATGATCATACTATGATCACTATTGCCAAGTGGTCCCAACACCCTTATTTCTTGCACCAGATCTGGCGTTCCACTAAGGATTAGGTCCAGTATGGCTTCCCCTCTGGTCGGTTCATGAACCAGCTGCTCCAAGAAGCAGTCATTTATTCCATCTAGAAACTTTATCTCTTTAGCTTGTCCTGCCGTGACACTGACCCAGTCGATACCGGGGTAATTGAAATCACCCATTATTACTACTCTGTTGTGACTTTTGTTAGCTTCCTTGATTTCTTTGAGCATTTCATCATCCATTTGTTCATTCTGGCCAGGCGGTCGATAGTATACTCCCACTGCCATCGCCTTCCCCTTCATAAATGGGATTTCAATCCATAGAGATTCTACAGCAAATTTTGTTCCCTGCAAAACTTTAATCCTTTCTGACTCAATGCCCTCTCTAACATAGAGCGCAACCCCTCCACCAATTTGATCAGCTCTATCATTACGATATAGTTTGTATCCAGGTATCACAGTGTCCCACTGGTTATCCTCCTTCCACCATGTCTCTGAGAGTGCAATCATATCTAACCTCTCATTTAGTGCTATATATTCTAACTCTCCCATCTTATTGTTTAGACTTCTAGCATTGGCATACAAGCATTTTAGAGACTGTATTTTTTTCATATTAATCTGGCTATTGATAGGCAGGGGTAATTTGGAATCTTTATGCTCTGTCTGCTCCTTACTCAAGGGCATTTGGGCTACTATACCCCCTTTTGGAACCTCACTGCTTTTGGTAGTATCCTTCAAGGATACCTTTGTCCGAACCATGCGCTCCTGGGTGACTGTCGGCTTTCCCCTATTTTCTAGTTTAAAAGCTTCTCTATCTCTTTTTTAAAGGTTAATGCCAGCAGTCTGGTCCCATCCTGATTAAGGTGAAGCCCATCCCTTCGGAAGAGCCCCCCCTTTCCCCAGAATGTTCCCCAGTTCCTAACAAATCCAAAACCCTCATCCTTGCACCATTGTCTCATCCACGCATTGAGACTCCGGAGCTCTGCCTGTCTTTTGGGTCCTGCACGTGGAACAGGAAGCATTTCGGAGAACGCTATCCTGGAAGTTCTGGATTTCAACTTCCTACCTAAAAGCCTAAATTTAGCCTCCAGAACTTCCCTACCACATTTTCCTATGTCATTGGTACCAACATGTACCAAGACAGCAGACTCCTCCCCAGCACTATCTACGATCCTATCTAGGCGGTGCGTGAGGTCCGCTACCTTCGCACCAGGCAGGCATGTTACCAGGCGATCCTCACGTCCACCAGCCACCCAACTATCTACATTCCTAATGATTGAATCACCGACTATAACAGCTGTCCTGACCCTCCCCTTTAATCATCTAAAAGAAAGCAATCCAGCATTATACACCAGATTTGGTTCCAGATGGTTTTAACATATGCACTAACTTGACCCGGTTAATGGTATGTTACAGTAGATCCCTCATGGTTGGGTCTAGAGTTTGTATGAAAAGATCTGGACAGGATTAGAAGCTGAATAATATCCTAGCAGGCTGCCACAAACTACTGGGAAGGATCATGAGATCTCTTCCTTGCAAGGCTTCCCACATGTCTACCGTCAGGAGCATGGGTAAAATGGGATTCTCTGGAATTTGTTGAGGCTAAGGTACTCCACACACCAGACTAAGAAATGGGTGTGATTTAAGCCCCTCCAAAGGTGAAATGGAGTAGCTCAGAAGGAAAGCAGTCAAATGCTAAAATAGCACCAGGAGTTTTAATTCTGAGAGTATGTGAAGAGAGGAGCCATACAGAATACTCCGGCTCTGAAATTTCCTAGTGTACACTGGACTCCTTAGAGTGCTTTAAAAGAAAGAACAGAGGAGAGTGTCCATTAGGGATGTTCATTCATTTTTTTAATAAATGGAGAAAACATGACAAATAAGTCCATTTTTAGTCTATTACTCTTTAAACAAATTGAATGGGGACAGTTACTAAATGAACCAAAAATCATTCGTTTCATCCATTTTCGGTACCATCATAGTCTATGGGTCAGAACAATGGCACTTTTTTTGTTTTGCAGCACTGTATCGGGGAGGAAGAATCAGGAGTCACTTGATTTATTGTGTTGAAACTTTTTGACATACAAGCAAACAAGCCTAACTTAGCCTCACTTCTTTCAAATCCCATGCCTGATGATGTAATCATGGAACTGAAACTTTAAACCATCTCCGTTTTACAGTCAGTTCTCTCTTGAAATTTGGAGGGAGAGAAAAATGTGTTAGGAAAGTGGGTACTTTGAGTGAAAGGAGGTGATAAATATCAGAGTAAGAGAAAGAAACCAAGATCACACAGGGCTCAGGCAGCGAAATGAGCGTACACTAACAGAATTTGCATCTCTGAGAAAAATGATTTTTAAAACTCTGCCAGGCTTTGTGGGTTCATGGAGACTGGAGTGATTATTTCCTCAGTATTTAGTATGGTCTCTCTCTCTACCCCAGTCCTAGGTGTGGTGTGTTTATTGCGTTGTCTGTTGACAGTAAAATCTCTACACATTATACACTATAGAGAAACTGTTTCTCATTCAGTCATTCAATTGTGTCAGTGATTGCAAGGGATAGATATAGGACTGAGAGAAGCAGACAAGAAAAGGTAGTTCATGCTCCAAAGAGACATATGGCCAGCAGCAACATAAGTGGTAATTATCGGAGTGTTTTTTAAGAGATGCTGACCTGCTAGAGAGACAGGTTTCAGTGTAGTTGAAACAGCAGTTTTTGCTCTTACTTCCACACAGTAGCAGAGGCAGTGCAAGGAGGGGGCAGGAAGTCATCGGGTAAAGCCAACAGAGTGCAGTAGTAGGTGCACCCTGCTCCCTTCTGAGAAGTGCATAAAGCAGGCTTGGCAGATACTGTATCAGCTGAATCATCATGTGAGCGATTTCCTAATAAGAGGAGATCAAAAGCTTGGTAAATGAGAAGGGTTTGAATAAGTTAGTTGCTAGCTTGATAGGTGATGAGAAGCAACAGGAGGTAGGAAGAGATCTTTCCAGGGCCAAGTAGAGAGCGTAAAGGGTGCTCCTGGCCTTTCACCTGGTTTGTCTTCTGCTCCATTTCCAGCAGCAGATCCTAACAATGCTGAAACACGATTCCATAAAAAATCAGTAGTGCTTGAGGATCAGCTTTTTGCAGAACGCATTCACTGTCAGTAGGTCAACAGTGCAGGAAAGCTACTAGGCCACATTTCTAACAGTGGCATGCTGCACCTGTTAGCTCTGGTTTAATGGGAGGATGCTGCTACTAGGCCGGGGACTCTGTCATTCACCCAAGTAGCAGCAGCAAGAAAGATGTCCTCTTTGCTGTAAGCTATCTTTTGTGCTGAGCCCTCAAACTCTTCCCCCAACCAGGTAGCAAGCAGCAACCTAACAGCTATGTAAACAAATCACCATAGAAGGAGATGAGGTAGTGTTTAGCATGGGATATTAAGCAGTCAGCATTGAAGGTGATAATAGTGCAAAACGGAACTGAGTGTCCTGGATGACCTGATCCTGCAGGTGGCTAAGAATGTAGACTTTATACAGCTGTTGCTTCTCTTAACTCCCAATTAATAAGTGCCCTCCAGGACAACATTTAGTAGGTGACTGATTCACAGCCCATATAATCCGTGTTGTGCCAAGCTTCAGGCACAGCTAGCCAAGGTAGAGAGTAGCAGCATGCATTTCACTAGTGACACATGCTTACCTCTCCCTGATGGCATGCTGGTGGAGGCTGGAAAAGGTGTGGGCAGGCACTAGGGGAGGGGGGCACATCAGCAACAGGGTATAGGTAGGCTATATGTTGCACACCTAGGTGATTGACCATAACCATATATTCACCCTTATCATAGTAGAGATAAGGGCAGTGATGGAGGAATGACAGCTAGGCCAGAGAGAAACAACTGTGGTTTCTGACTATTTTATAATAGATGGTGGCAAAAACATAGTTATGGAAGTCAGCGATGGAGACTGCACCTGATAGTAAGGGATTCCCCTGGAGTGGGATACAAGGCAAGCAGCAGCTTTGTCCTGCAGCAACTGATTGAGAAGTACAGGAAAATAGCAGGGTATTTTCACCAGAGTATGAAGGGTGGGAATGAGCTGTATCAAATGCTGGAAGCAACAGGAACACCTGTGTAGCACCTCATTCATGATGTAGCTATCAGGTACTGTAGAATTCTACCTATGGTTAGCTGAGCAATAGACAGCCCTCCATTAGATGCCATTGGATACTGAGATCAGTACAGAATGCCTCCTGGAGCATTAGGGCTGAATATTACTCAAGAGATAGAAGTCCTGAAGTCTTTCAAGGAAGCCATGAAGTCTTTCAAGGAAGCCATGAAGGATAAGAATTCAAGAAGAGTCGCCCTTGGTGAGGTCAGATCAATAACAAATATCCTGGAGTAATAGAGAGTGGTATCAGAAGCTGTAATAATATCAGTGCTTATATTCCACAGTTTCAATCACAGAAATTACAGAGCAGAGTACAACAAGGTGTGTTACATTCAAGTACATTAGGTATTTCCCTGTCCCTGGAGAATTTATAATCTAAGTTTGTAATTGAGGCAATGGAGGATTAATTGACTTACCCAAGGTCACAAGGAATAGGCAGTGAGAAAGATTGAAACCCCTCCCATGAGGATGCGTACATGCTAGCTGCTCTGTGTCCTATGGCTGAAAGGGAGTATTGCTCTCTAGTCCAACACGTTGATTTGCTGGAGGGATAAGTTGACTGGTCAGGTGATGGAAAGGGAGCACCAGAGGCAGAGGGACAGTAGAGGAAACGCAGGCATCCCGGCAGGCAGTGCTGGTAGCACCTCTATCAGCTATCACGTCCCCCCTCTCTTTTATCTACCACTCCTCAGTGGTACCACAGCAAGGCTTTGTTGAGACAGGCCATAGATACAGCAGTAAGTGGCATAAACCAGCACCAGTCCACTGCGCCTGATACACCTGCACGAATTTCAGTAACAATGTCACCTTGCAGAGCCCATTGAAATCATGATTACAGAGCCTTTTGGATATTGGGCACTTAAGTCCAAGACTCCTACCAGACCTGGACAAGATTGCCCAGCATTTCCACACGAGAGGGAGGCTGAATATGCAGCTCCACTGAATCAAAGAATGTCCATGCTTGTTGCCTTCAATGACTTGCTATGTTTTTGCCAGTTCCCACTCCAGTTGTTGCTCAGAGCTCCTGGTCCAATGGAGTGTTTTAGCTCAAAGTAGGAAAACCAAGAACAAACGAAAAGCCATCTCCTGCCAACCCTTCTGTGCTGCTGCTGCTGCTGCCGCCACCACCTGGCCTGCTGCAGGTACCGCCTCTGCCTAAGCTGCTCTCTTTCTTCAGCTGCTAGTGCCACACTTGCTGCTGCTCCCCAGCTGGATCTGCTGCCCTGCCTCTCTCTCTTATTTCCACAAAAAAAGCCTTCTCTTTCTCTGCCACTGTTTGTTTTGCTCTGCCCTTCTTTGGTGCCTTGGGTTATTCATATTACTCTTGCTGCTGTTGCATGACTTGAACTGCTGTCCTGCTAGGTTAAAGAGCTGTTTGAAAATTGTCCCCAAGAAATAAAAATAAGAAAGAGAAAAAGAAAAAAAAGATTGAAATACAATTCTACTGCACTTAATCTTCAAAACAGTTCATCCATTATGACAAGAAGGGTTTCGGGTAGTAGCAGAAGTCATAGTAGCATACTACAACTCTTAAAGACAACTTTGCTTGAACAATGACTACACAGCAGCAACTGTTGTAAAACTAATTGAATTCACAACTACTTCAGCTTCAATAATGACATCTATGTACAGATTATAGGCTCTTCCTTGGGCACCAGACTGTTACCCTTTTTATGTCAGAACTGGAAGAGACATTCCTGAATGGCTACCACAACAAACCGTTCAGATATTACTGGCTCATAGATGATATCTTCATAAACTGGACAGCCAAGAGAACAACACTTCTCTCGAATATTTTCTAAATTATAATGAAGTACAGCTTTGTTTGGTTATTGCTGGTAAATCATTATAACATTCCAGCTTTCACGGCTTTAGGTTGACAGGTTCCTCTATCACATGCGTCTCTCTGATGAGGTATTATTGGACATCATGGCTCGTTTCCAGGCAGAAATGGAGAAGGGCCTGAGAAAGGACACAAATCCTACAGCTACAGTAAAAATGTTGCCAACACATGTCAGGTCAACTCCTGATGGATCAGGTGAGAAACTCTTTATACTTTCCTCTGAATATAAGGAAATATACAAAGGAGGAATAGCCTAGTGGTTAGAGCACTGGCTTGGTAACCAAGCGACCAGGGTTTGATTCTTACTAGCACTACTTGTGTCTTTGGGCAAGTCACTTAACCCTTCATTGCCTCAAGAGAAAGACCTGGCAATCTACTGCCAAGAACACTCAGGAGTTGCTGAGTTGCCAGGAGTCAGTGCTGACTTGAAGGCACACATTGCATTGTACAAAGGAATACTAAGGGGGTTCATTTCTATCATTCGTTAAGAGAATAACAGATGATATATGCACCATAAAGCATGTTAAAGGGCAAAATTGTATGTTGTTTTACCATAGTACACTTTAGTTTGCTGCAATGCATACTGCCTAATAATGAGACGAAAGCATGCAATGCATGCAAAATACATTATTTTTCCTGGCTGGGAGCATCAGGCCTTTAACACATAGCCAGATACATTCTTAAAAGGGGCTGAGACCACTTTAAGGAGCAGGCTCGATAAAGAGCACTTAGAAAGATGCGTGCTCTAAAGGATTTATGCACGTGAATGGGCATTTGCATGCATTTCAGGCAGTCACTATTCTGTAAGAGTGCACGTAAGTCCCATCGCATCTGCTTTCAGTTTCGGTCTGCACAAGGGCGGAACATAGACAGGGCCTATATTTACATGAGTGAGTTATAGAATAGTATAACTTACATGTGTTACTGGCTGATCTAGGTGTGACAATTTACAACTGATCTAAAGCAGGCTTTCAGGAGCATCAGTATACCCCTATTCTATAAAGTACGCTTGTACTTTAGAGAATGGGACTTACACGCACGGTAATGCATGTTAACTGCAGGGAGTTTATATAATTACCTTCTAAATGTCACAGAACCCCATACCAATGAAAATCCTCCCACCCCAGAAGACTCCCCCCCCCCCAGTATCCCTAGTTGATATCCCCCACTCTCCAGAGTCTCTCCATAAATTCCTCTTGCGCCTCATGCCTACCTCTAACTTGCATTGGTGGTCCAGTGGTCTTCAGGCAGACGTGATCCCCAGACACTCCTGCCCGTGTCAACACCAGGTTCAAAATGGTGCTGCTTGTACCCTAGTGATAGGACAATGAGATTACAGCTAGGGTTCAAGCAGCGCCATTTTGAACCTGGCACTGATAGGGGCAGAAGCATCTCAGGATTACACTACTGGAAGACCACTGGATCACCAATGTGAGCTAGAAGTAGTCTGAAGGGCTTCCTGAGGAGAGGGTGAGAGGAGTCCATGAAGAGGTATTGTAGAGGTTGGAGATGTTGACTAGGGGTATTGGGAGAAATCTTCTGGGGGGGAGTCCTCAATGGGGGGCTCTGCAACATTTAAAGTGGTGCCAGCCCCTTTAAGAATGTGACTGGGAGCATTGGGCCATGTGTTAGAGGCTCCGTGTTCCTGGTCAAGAAAATAACCTGGGCTTTGAGCTGGCATTATTTTTCTATGAACAATGCAGTTGCATTATTCCATTTATTTATTTATTTAATGTCTCTTCTATACCACGCTCTTTAAAATCAGTGTGGTTTACATAAAATGGTCACTTATACAATGCAGTTGAGGCTGTACTGTATTTACAATGAACAGGTGCCGTAACTTGGACATAACTAGGGTAACTATTTACAGGTTGGTAAATCAAGTCCCGGTGCCGAGGTGGGGACTATTATTGACTAGCAACTCTTTGCAATAGTAAGGAATATGTATAAGCTAATATTTACATGGTATAGAGTGGCGCCAGTGGGTGTGGCTGCATCATTGCGTGCTAGGTGTGTTGTTGAAGCCGTCCTGGTGGTGGGAGGTGGCTGTTTGTGAGCTGTCATCAGAGTAGCGCAGGAGGAAAACGTGGTGCTTCAGCACCTTCCTAAATTGGGCAAGGTCAGTGATTGTCCGGATAGTAGTAGGGAGAGCATCATAATGAGTGTTTTGCATGCATTTGCATGTTTTGCATCTCATTATGAGGCAGTGCACATTGCAGAAAACTAACATGCATTATGGTAAAGTTAATACACAATTTTCCCTCATTATAGTTTAAACTATTGCAACTTGCTTCTTGCTGGTCTTCGATTTAATCATCTCTTTCCCCTTCAATCCATTCAAAACTCAGCTGACTGCTCACATAACCCATCCTCTCAAGTAACTTCAGTGGCTCCACATCCATTTCCACATACAGTTCAAACTTCTCCTACTGATCTACAAATGCATTCACTCTGCAGCTCCTCATTACCTCTTTTCTCTCCCTACACCCCTCCTCAGTAACTCCGCTCATCAGGCAAATCACTTTTATCTATGCCTTTCTCTTCCACTGCTAACTCCAGACTCTGTTTGCTCCACCTTGCTGCACCATATGCCTGGAATACTCATAGACTACCTGAATCTGTACGCCAGGCTCCATCTCTGTTCCTGTTCAAATCCAGGTTAAAAGCCCATCTGCTCAAGACTGCTTTTGGAGCCTGACCCCTCATTCTCCTGTTCAGCACCCTGGTGTGTTTTAATCATTTCCCTTAAAGAATTACGCTGGTCTCCTATTTGTTCTGTTTGTCTGTTTTGAATAAATTGTAGGCTCTGCTTAGCAGGGCCTGTCTCTTATGTGATAAGTAGTAGTAGTAAAACGACGCCTCTTCATGTGTGTTAAGCGGCAAATATTTATTTATTTTTATTTTACATTTGATGTACATGCTTTATCATCATGTGTCATTTCCTTAACAGATGTTAGCAACTGCCTCTCTTAGCGTGCATGTGTGCCAGACTTTAGAAGGAGCCAAAACCCAGATCTAGTGAACAAAATACATAACTACAAGAAAAAGGTCCACCAAAATTGCAAAAACCTATACACTATTATTACTAATATTTTTTTGTCGAAGCAAACTGTAGGAGGGTTGAGATGGATGCTCAATCCACACCAAGCAGCTGGCTACTTTTTATCAAATGAAGGTTCTCCTCCAAAAAAATTTTTTTTATTATTATTAATATTAGAGAATCACACTTATCTTATTAAAGTCCTCCAAAGGATGTTGCTAAAAAACAAACTATTTGACACGACGTGCACGTTTCGGGCCACAGCCCTGTATCAAGTGCATGAACTAGTTTTTCCAAAAATGCAGCAACAAGATGAAAAAACGCTGCCAACGTGGCTCAGGTTGTTCAGTCTCAGAGGCCGAATGGAAGCATTATTTTAAAGGAAGAACCAACCAATGAGAGCAGGGAAAACCCCACAGTCAGGGGAATCCCTGTTCTAATTGGATAAAACAGCATAGTGGCGTCATAAGATGCTCTGCCAATCGATTTCACGATTAAGGCCATGTGGTTCAACTGTATTCATAGTGAAAATCCATTTTTGCTCTAACCTCTGGAGTTTTCGTCCCTGTCTCCTCCTCGCGGATTATTAGGCACATGATCCATAATAGTCCAGCGAAAATCCTCGAAAGAGTGTACTTGTTCAATACAATGGGTCACCAAGGGTGCTGTTTCCACTCGACATCGAATCCGAGAGGCATGTTCTGCCAGCCTTTTTTTAACTGGGCGAATGGTCTTGCCAAGATAGATCAAACCACAGGGGCATTGCAGAAGGTATATTACATATGAAGAAGTACAGGTAGTATCCCACCGATGTTTATATTCTTTGGAAGTCCGCGGATGACAACATGATTGCTCTGAAAGGGTCATCGAACAGTAACCACAAGTATTACAAGGTGTATGTCCAAGTAACATGGGTGATGGTATCACTCGATCCCGTAGTAAAGTCGTCTTAACTAAACGATCAGCAAGTTCTGGCCCCGGGAAAAGGCTATCCGCAAAGAAGTATTAAAACATTCATGTAATTGCAAAACCGACCAATGGGTGTGTAAAATCCGCAAAACAGCCGAACTGCGATCCGTATATGGCAAAACCCCTGTTATTGGCATTCCCTCCTCTGATGATACACGAGAGTATTGGGGATCAAGGAGCCATTCCCGATGTATATGAAGGGATCGGCGATAGGCCTTATGAATAACTGATTGGGGATATCCTCTATGTTGAAGACGTTGAGAGAGATCACTTGCCTGCTATCGAAATTCTGAGAGAGAGTAACAAATTCACCGTAGCCGCAAAAATTGACCAAAAGGTAAGCCCCTACGTAAGGGGCCCGGGTGAAAACTTTGATAATGCAGCAAACTATTTCGCTGAGCAGGTTTCCGATAAAGTGTAGTAGATAAGTGATCATCCTCAATAAAGATACGCATATCCAAAAAGTCAATCATTTCAGGGCTGATATGTTCTGTAAACTGTATATTGGCTCTCAAAGAATTTAACCAAATCACAAAAGATCGAAGTGATATGAGATCTGACGTCCATATAAAAAAGACATCATCTACAAAACGTTTCCATAGTAGTATATTTTTAAACTCCATAGAACGCTCTATTAAGTTAGTTTCCATATCTGCCAAATATAAAGTGGCTATTGAGGGAGCCACAGTAGCCCCCATCGCAATCCCAGTAATCTGTTGGTAAAAATTACCCCCAGATAAAAAATAGTTCTTAGTCAATACCAACTCCATCAATTGGATCAAAAAGGATCTAGGCAAACGATTCGGAGCAAACTTAAACAAGTTCTGCAGCAAACTCAGCACTTCAGTTTGATCAATGTTGGTATATAATGCTGCCACATCTAAGGTGACCAAAAACGCATTTTTTGGAACCATGACTGTGGAAAACATTTGTAATAAATGTGTAGAATCCCTAATATAAGATGCGACCTGACAGGCCTCCTGCTTAAGAAAAACATCACAAAAAATATTTCAAATGGAGTTTCATAAAGAGAAAGGTTTAGAGGGGGGGAGAAGAGTAATTACCTAATTAAGCTATATCAAGTGAGAAAGAGGTTCAGGAGGGTATGTATTTATTATATATGCATTTCTCCAGTATATAGCGGAGAGAAGTAGGGGGGGGGGATCATGGTGTTCAAGGGGGAGTAATAGAGGTGTTGAGGTTAAAGCATTTATTTAGTTACATTCTCTTATATACCGTGCTATTCTAGTGAATACTAAAGAACCCAATATGTTTATACATAGCTCAGTTTTTACACTGTTTTTTGTATATAGTTTTACTGTGTGTACATAGTTATAGTTTTATTACCCCTTTTCCAAGTTTAAGTTACCTGTTATAATGTAAGCACACCAGTGTTTTCTGATTGTGCAGTTCTGTTACTTGTAAACCGCACTGAAAACAAATAGCGCGGTATATAAAAGATGTTAAATAAATAAATAAATATTCTGCATCAGTGCAGTTTACATTGAACAAACTGAAATTACATTGAACAGGGCATTATAACTTGGAGATAACTATTTTACAGGGAACATGGGCTATGGAGGGTTAAGTGGCTTGCCCAAGACCACAAGGAGCACCTGTGGGACTAGAAACCCCAGTCCTTCCGACCCAAGGTTGCTGTCCTCTAGTGGGATTTGAACCCCTGACCTTCCGGCCTGAAGTACCTTGCCCCAACCACTAGGCCACTCCTCCACTCCTGTTGAATGAAGTGGAATGTTTTAAGTGTTGAATGAAGAGGAATGTTTTAAGCCTTTTCTAAAAGTCTGTAGATCTTTTATTAGTCTTAGGTTGTCTGGGAGAGCGTTCCAGAGAGTAGGGGCTATAAAGAACTTGTAGTTTCGATTGTGTTACAAAAATGGGCTGGAATTGAGAAGGTATTCTGTGTGCACGTTCTTCTGGATCTATTGGGGTCACTAGGGTTAATAAGAGAGGAAAGGCATGAGGGGGCGATATTATTGTATAGTTTGAAAGTTATCAGTAGATATTTGTATTTGATGCGTGCTTCTATGGGTAGCCAGTGGAGGGTCTGGAGTAGTGGCGTGATGTGGTCGTATCGGTGAGCACTGTGAATTATACAGGCAGCAAGGTTCTGTGTCATTTGAAGTTGATGTGTGTTTTTTTTGGGAAGCCCATGAAATATGCTGTTACAGTAATTGAGGTAAGGCGTAATGAGGGCCTGTAGGACTGAGCGGAAGTCGCTATTATTCAGAAAGTGTCTTAGTGGTTGAATTGTTTTTAGTTTAAAGTAAATTGTCTTGGTTACAGCTTTTATATATGAGGACATGGATAGTGACTGGTCGAGAATGATACCTAACTATTTGACTTCCTGTTTAACTTCTATGGCATCTTCATTTATATAAATTTTAGTGGGTGGTGAAAAACTCTGGTCCAGGGTGATGTATAGAATTTCTGTTTTATTGAAATTGATACGTAGGTTGTGTGCAGAGAGCCAATTGGTAATGTCCTTCACATACTTGAATTTGGGGGCAAAGGGGGTTGGAGATATCTATTGGGTGATAAAACATTATATCATCTGCATATAGATGATAATGTACATTATGTTACCTGAGGATGTTGCAAATGGGTTGCATATAAAGGTTAAAAAGGAGGGCAGAGAGGGAGGAGCCTTGAGGAACACCCTGGGTCTGGTTGAAGATAGAGGAGGTTGTTTACCAATCAGAACCTATTGTGTGCGATCTGTGAGAAAAGATTTAAACCAATGTAATAAAGTACCTCATAGGCCAATTTGTTGAAGTCTGGAAATGAGAGATTTGTGGCAGATGCTATCAAAGGTGGCAGCTATATCGAGAAACACAAGCATAAATACTTGTTTGAAGTTGTTAATGCCGTAGATGAGTGTGTTCAAGAGATACAGCATAACGGTTTTGACACTGTGGTGTTGTCTAAAACCATGCTGTTGGGTGTCCAAGGGGGCATTTAAGTCAACAAAGTCTTGTAATTGGATCTGTACTGCTTTTTCGATAATTTTTATTAGCAGAGGAAGGCTAGAGATGGGGCGATAAAAATTTGGGAGAGATTTATCAATTACATTGGGTTTGAGGATACGGCAAATGATTGCTTGTTTCAGCGTTGTTGGCATTTGGCCTGTCTCCAGGGATCTGTTCACTATATTAAGTATGATTAGGAAGAAATCATCTTTTGTGGACTTAACCCATCTAACAGGACATGGATCGGCAGAGGATGTGATAGTGTTAAGGTTTGCTATTATATTTTTAAGTTGTTTGATGGTGATGGGATAGAATGAGGACCATGTAGCTTGGTTTAGGTGACTAACATTATTTGACTCATGGTTGTTGGGGCTAGATGGGGGTTCGCAAGTGGATATGGGTATAAGTTTGCTCATATAATAGTCAGCTAGGCTTTGGGGATCAATTTGGGTAAGGTCCGAATCAGGGTTAGGGGTTTTAGTGAGTGATCTGACAGTTGTGAAGAGCTCTCTAGGTCTGTTAAGTGCTCTTAAGATTTTAGAATGATAATCCTTTTTCCTATTGTTTACTGCTTCCTTATAGGATTTGAGCATAGACATATAGGCCAGGTTGTCAGTGTGGGATCTTGTTGCTCTCCATTTGTGTTCTAATTTTCTCAGAGCTTGCTTATATTTCCAAAGATCAGAGGTGTACCAATTTTTGGAGTTTTTAGGTATGAAATTTTGTGGTGTTGGGTTGTGTTCTGCCTTCAAGATGATGGTGTCCAATTATTAATGACGACATCAAGATCAGTATCGGAGGAATATATATGCGGTATGGTGTCATTTAGAAATTTATCTTCATTATATGGCTTGAACTTATTTTTAAATTGTGTAATATAGTTAGTTCCGCTAGGTGTAAGCACTACTAGGATAGAAAAGTCAATTAGGTAGTGATCGGTCCAGGGTAAGGGGAGAAAATTAGGAGGCGAGAGGAGGGTGTCGTGTAAGATGTGGAATGGGAGGAAGATTAGGTCAAGAATATTACCTTTGCGATGAGTAGGAGATTGAACAATTTGATGAAATCCAAATTCAAGCATAGCGTTTATAAAGTGAGAGGTATGAGATCGATTCATGATGGGAGATTAAAGTCACTAAGAATTATGTGGGGCTTATGCAGCATTGAGCTGCAGGCAGCTTCCAGGATCGTTGTGAGGCTGTCAGGGTTGGGCGATGGTCTTCTGTAAAAAAGGCTTATTTTAATATTCTTATTTTCTGTAATTAGATCGATATTATCTGAACTCTCACTAAGATGGCAGGTGAATTTGAGGTCTTTTGAGGTTAGAATAAGGACGCCTCCACCCCTCTTTCCGGACCTAGGACTTTGCAAGATATTATTTATTTATTTAACATTTCTTATATACCGTCTTTCATGATATCAAGGCGGTTTACATTGAACAAACTGAAATTACATTCAACAGGGCATTATAACTTGGAGATAACTATGTTACAGGGAACATGGGCAATGGAGGGTTAAGTGGCTTGTCCAAGACCAAAAGGAGCACCTGTGGGACTAGAAACCCCAGTCCTTCTGGCCCAAGGTTGTTGTCCTCTAGTGGGATTTGAACCCTTGACCTTCTGGCCTGAGGTAACTTGCCCCAACCTTGAGTGAGATGGAGTCTAGGGGAGTAAGCCATGTTTCAGTTAAGCAAAATGCATGTGGCTTTCTGTCTTGGACTAGGTCTATAATAGGTATTTTGTTTCTGATTGATCTAGTGTTAAGGAGGGCTACTTTTAAAGTGTGTTTAGTATTGATGAGAGAGTGATTCATGTGGCCATGTGTGGGAGACAGGTATATTAGTCTACAAGTGTGGTGTGTGTGGAGTACAATGGGAATTTGTTGTGAGTAAAGGGATAGATATTTCTAGGATGATATGGAATTACTGGAATGTGGTGGGTATGGAATTGGAATTAGGATTGGAGGGCAATGGATAATGGAGTAAAGAGTACAAGAAGGATCAGCATGAAAGTAAGCTTCATGGTTGTGCTTAGAAGCGGTTCTAAGTTCACAATACAGAGTATCTATACTTTTTACTGAGTATAACCGCAAGGTACAGAGGGAGATTTGGTAAGCAATGTATCAATAAGCTACTTTTCAGAATTATTGCATGTGGAATAGTTAGAGCAGCGCATCAGGATACAAGATTATAGTTTGAGTAGCCTAATGGTGGGCTAAGCGGCAAATTAGATACCAACGGCTTAAGAGCAGGGAGATAGTGAAGGCTTTAAAGTGGGAGGGGAGAGATAAGACAAACTTATATTATAGAGCAGGCTGTCCAACTTCGAACAGGTCGTAATCTTTCTCCGGCCAAAAGTGCCGGTGATCTACCACCATGAAAATTAAGTTTCAAATTAGTTTCAAATTAAATTTTAACCCAATAAAGTTGGAGGATTCCCCCCCCCCCCCCACACACACATTTTTAATGAACCTTCTGTCATTTACTTGGATGTGATCAACTGTTAAGCAAATTAAGCAAAAACAAAAAAGAGAGACGAAGATCCAGTAAGAACTGCGAGGGGAAATGGAAAGTACATTTTCTCTTAAGGTTTTATTGAGTAATAACTTTCTTTAACTTTTATTGTGTAATTTGTGTTAAATTAAGGTCGAGTATTGATCCAGGCTGATCTTGCACAATCTTTAATATTTCACTCTTACTCATTAGTGAGACGTCTGAGCCTGCATTTCATCCACCAGCTTTTTGAAGTTGGGTGAATATTGCGTGAGGGCAAGTCTCAGGGAATCTTGGAGATGTTCATCTTTCATGTTGGAACGTTGTGTACTCTTTGTCATTTTCAGATGGGAAAATGCAGATTCACACAAATAAGTTGAACCGAAACAGGAGTGTACAGCTTCACTGCATCTTCTCAAGTTGGGAAATTTGTCTTTAGGCACTAGCTTCCAAAACGATTCTTGCTCAGCACGGGTCTTGAGAAAAAGGTCATTTTTAAGGGTTAATATTTTGTTTTCGAGAGATGGCTTGTTCAATGAGTAATTTTTACTGATAAAAGCTGAAGTTTCTTTAATGTCCACATCTACTTTGAATGGGTATGACAAGTACACCACAACTGTTCCAATTTTTTGGAAGTCACAGAATCTATTTTCGAATTCCTGGATAACAGACAGATTTCTGCCACATACTTCTCTTTCTGAAAAACAAAATTTGGATATTGTCCCAGATGGTCCTGCGTATTAGGAAAATGATCAAAAGTGTTGTTCGCAAGGTCAGTCATCATTAGCTCAAATTTGCTCTTGTAGGATGAAACTGTACTCATCATCTCGCCAATGCATTTGTTATTACCTTGTAGTTCAAGGTTCATATCACTTAGTTCGCCTGTAAAGTCAGCGAGAAATGCTAGATCACATAACCACTCCTCATCTTCCAACTCTGCTTGGTCATCTCCCCTCTCCTTCAAGAAACCTCTTATTTCATTCAGCAAATCATGAAATCTTTGCAGAAATTTGTGCCTACTTAGCCACCTTACATCTGTGTGCAAAATGATTTTCGCTGCCCCTTCATCAAGAGTAAGATTGAAAATCCGTCTTTGAAGTGATCTTCCACTTTACAATTTTGAAAGTGAGTCTCTTGCATGCCAAAACTTGCTGGGGAATGATGCAGTGGTAAGAAAGGAAATCTGGGAAGTCATCATGCTGTCTACAGAGGGCTATGAAACCTTTAACCTCACCTGTCATTGCTTTTGTTCCATCAGTAGTGATGGAAACAAGTCTATGCAATGGAAGGTTACACTTTGTCACAAAAGAATGGAAAGAACTGAATATTTCCTGACCGGTAGTTCTCCCTTTTACAGAAATCATTCCAAGTAGTTCTTCTTTAACACTGAAGTCTTCAAAAACCATCCAGATAAAGATTAGTAACTGGGCTATGTCTCTTATGTCTGTAGATTCATCCAGTTGGAGTGAGAAAGCAACACAATTTGAAACATCCTCCAACAATTGTTCAATTGTGTCTCCACACATCTTTTCTATTCGCTGCACAACGGTGTTTCTTGACAATTGTACATCTTGAATAGCTGCTATGATCTCTTTCTTATTTTTAAATCCTTCAAAAAGATTGTCAGCTGCTTCAGGAAAACAATCTTCTACAAATTCCCCTTCAGTGAAAGGTTTGCATTTCTTTACGATCCAGTTGCTGACCTTGAAGGATGCTATGGTTGCATTGATCGAATGTGACCTTGGCTTCGCCATCAACTGTTGCTGAGTAGCCAATTTTGATTTAAGTTCTTTGAGCTTCAGTTTACGAATTTCACTTTTGGGTGGAAAATCAGCATCAAACTTATTGCTATGCAGAGCCTTATAATGACGTTCCAGATTACCCTTTTTGGGCAAGGATACTGGGGCGTTACAATTTAGACAACAACACTTGTCTATCACCATGATGAAGAAGTAGTCCATTTCCCATTCATCATGAAAGTGGTATGTTTTGCTCTTCTTTGGAACACTCATCTTCATTATACTGGGGTGGCTAGATGTAAAAAGGCCAAATTTGCTAAGTTAGTATAAACACTGGCTGAATCTGGTCCAAAACTGGCACTGTCACAAAGTATTAAAGATCAACAGGAACTGAAGACCTCTGGATGATGTGCAATACAAGGACTGGAGATGCCAAAACCACAAATGCAGTTCTAAAATTAAAAATAAGAATTCATCATACTGGCACCAATCAACCAAACAATCATCAAAAAAAATTCAAACACCTGTCCAGCAAACCAGATAAAATCAAGTACTGCCAAACAAGTTCAAATACCACCACACGCGATTTAATAAATTCTGCACACAGTGTAGAATCAACGCAAAGGCAAGGCAAAATAAAATTGCAGTGTAGAATCAACACAAAGGCTAGGCAAAATAAAATTGCAGAGGCAAGCAAAAGTCACAGTGGTTTGAATCAATTCGAAGGGAAGGCATAGGCAAGTTGGAACAAAATTGGAAAAGCCTGCCAAAATCACCAAATTCTTGACCCTTTTTTGTGTCTGCCTGAAAACATTTAATGAAAGCAAACTATAAAGCGACCAACGACCAGCACACAACACAACTAATACAGTAAGTGTATTCAGGTAAAGCCCGGGTGAATGGATATCGTCCGGTATATAACACTCTTCTAAGGAGTGTTGGGGCGGGGGCAGGAATGGGTGATTCTGAGAGGGAGGAGACCAGGTATGACGCTGGGCCTGTGGCGTCTCATCATGGGGCGCAGGCGGCAGCCCCCTGGGGTCCCACAAACTATTGGCACGAAAACAACAAGCTCCCCCAATACACTCGCAGGCAAGATTCCCGCAGGCAGGGAAAAAAGACAGGCAAAGGATCAGCAGCGGAGGCAAGCCCTCGGCAGACAACCTGCCGGCACGAGCTCTCTCCTAGCGATGGGGCGAGCTGCTGGAGAGATGGAGCCAATTGGGGCTGGCGATCTACCTCTGACCCCTCCGCGATTTACAGGTAGATCGCGATCTACCTGTTGGACATGCCTGTTATAAAGAATAAAAAGAGGAGTATACTCTTGGGGCTGACTTGCCTTTCAAGGCTAAGTATAATATAAGACAGAAGGTCCATGAAGGAGTCTTGAGTGAAGGCAGCTTGGAGGCGGTTAATTTACTTCTGTGACGGAGGCAACGCCAAGTAGTAGACACGTAGGATTCAGCATTGTGTATTCAAGGAGATCAGCTAATAATTATCGGGATTCTGTAGTGATTTTGGTGATGTCGGCAGATACCCAGAAACTTTCAGCTTTGTAGTATTAGATGATGGGAATTTCATGGCCGCTTGATCGTTGTTTTGTGAGTAGAATCCCCGCCTAAGGACCACGCCAAAGGGCCCTCTTGCGAGGCCCTCAGGCGCGGACCTGCCCACAGCACACTGCTTTTTAAAAGCTCCTTTAGCAGCTGAGTGATGAAGCTTGTGAGGTGGAGCTGAGCAACCACATACAGCAGCGGGCTTTCCCTTGGAGGAGAGGGCTGCGGTTGGAGCACAAAGTTACAGACAGTCTGAGAACCGGAGATCAGGCACACTGTAGATGAGAAGGCTTGGAGTTAGAGATCAGTCTCGCCTCTTTAGACGCAAAGGATTTCACTTTTGCAAGATGGATGCCTATGCTCTCTGTACTGCTCCCTCAGAGGAATGGATGTTAGGTTAAAATGATGTTGCTGGAAGTTCCATGTAGAGATGCTGGTAATTATAATTGGAACTCTTTGAGTGAAATACAATCGAGCCTTGGAGATGGGATAGGGCACCAAACTTTCCTTCACTTGAAATCATTTTAAATTTGAGGCACAGAAGGTATGTCAGTTTGATTGTGCATGATTGGTGCGTAACCATACATTGGGTTTGGCCAGTGTGGTGGTTTAATTTGTTGTACATCTATGAGGAAATATAAATAAAAAGGTTAAAGAAAAAAATAGTTTGTTGAAGATATTACATGTAAAGAAGTGCAAGCTATTTCCAGATCTGTATGTTCAGCTGTACATTAAAAATACAGAGCACTGCTTAGCTGTCATAATGCAACATGAGAGCTCCCTCTACAGTTCAGTATTGAAAGTACAATTTTAACCAAGTGTCTTAATGCACGTGTTACAAAAAAAATAATTCAAAATATCTTAGTAATAGATGAAGCAAATTTATAGAATATATCAAATTTTAAAATAAATGCAAAGTTGCATTTATTATGTTGTTGTTAAGTGCCGTTGAGTCGGTGTCAACTCCTGGTGACCCTCTGGATATTTGACTAAACTTTGTTTGGTCTTCAGCCAAGCGGCTCGTTGTTGATAGAGTGGTATCCATAGCTGCTGTTATTGTATCGATCCATCTCATTGCCGACCTTCCTCTTTTACGGTGACCTTCTACCTTCCCAAGTATTATGTCTTGTTCTAATGATCTCTCTCTTTGCGTGATATTTCCAAAATATGAAAGTCAAAGTCTTGTCATCTGAGCTTCTAAGGAAAGCTTAGGTTTGATCTCCTCTAGTACTGACTGGTTTGTTCTTCGGGCAGTCCACGGTATACACAGTATTCGTCACCAGCACCATAATTCAAAGGCATCAATTTTCTTCCTGTCTATCTTTTTCACTGTCCAACTTTCGCACCCATATGATGTTATTGAAAATACCATGGCCTGGATAAGTCAAATCTTGAGGATCTTGTCTAGGTCCTTCATAGCCATTCTACCAAGAGCAATATGTCATCAGATTTCTTGACTGCTAGTCCTTTTTTTATTGATTGTTGATCCAAGTAAATATTAGCAGTAGATAGCATTTCAGCACTCATTGTTTTTGCATTTGTATTATTGTTAACATAAAACTAACATAAAATATCTTGAGCATGTATTTTTGGATAATTCTGATTAAAGAGGCTTTACTATTAGTACGTAAGATTCAAGATGGAATAAGTGACAGCCTCCTCCACCCCTTCCCAAATTTTAGTGTTGGCCAAATTAAAGTAGAACAATCTAATTATTAAAACCACAATAATACTATTTATCATTTCTATAGCACTACTGAACATACGCAGCACTGTACAGTATGATAAGTATTCATGTATAATATGTCCCTACCCCATGGAGCTTACAAGCTAAGTGGGTATCTGAGGCAATAGGTGATGAAGTGACTTGCCCAAAGTCACAAGCAGTGTCCTGGGCAGAAGCAGGATAGGAAAGCCGTTTCCAAGCCCATTGCTTTAACCACCAGGCCGCAATGTAATCTTCTGCCAGAGGTTATACAGTCTGCCTGATAAAGCTGGATAGTGTACTCTATCTTGTACAAGTTTTAGATTAAATAAATATTGTATTTTATTTGGCCTGCTCAGTTGGCCAGCACTAGGATGACTTCATGCTTATGCAAGAGATGTGATTTTTTATATCCAACCTAATTTCTGTTCCTTGAAGCAGCTGGGTATGGGCACGCACATAGATCTGAGAAAGATTTCTCAGGTGTTGATCCTAATACTGCTAGGTCTGTGTTAAGTCTGGATAGGTTGTTTGCTTCCATCTCAGTCATAAGAGACCACCTAGCTTCATAGCAACAAAAGGAAGTTTCTTTAGAAACTTAAATGTAGCTGACTGTGAAGATCTCTAGAGAAAGCCACCACAGGCAAGGCCAACTATAAGGCATCCAGGCTATTCTCCTCCAGAGGACAGTTATAGCGCCAAGGAGGCCAATGGCAGGTAGTAACTTGGCTTGGGGTGGGCTTACAGCCCAATCAGAAATGCCCATGAGAATGGTTGCAGAAGAAGGCCCTGCATGATAACTGGAGAATGAAAAATAAATGTAGTATGTACATACTAATAAATGTTTTCATTACAGAAAAGGGAGATTTCCTTGCCCTCGATTTGGGTGGTTCCAAATTCCGAGTCTTAAATGTGAAACTGCCTGAAAATGGGAAGCAGAGTGTTCAGTTGGAAAGCAAGTTCTACCCCGCTCCCATAGAGATAACACATAACACTGGGGCAAAAGTAAGTACAAGCCACTTACGTCTCTGCTTCAGAATCCAGTGCAGAATATAACGTATAGTAATTTCTTCTTATAATAACCGTTTGATAACAAATCTTGATTGTAACAAATTGCGGTCCTTTCTAGTACTTCTGACAATCAAGCTCATCTCAGTGTTGCATCACAGCATGTTTTCTACAAAGCAAGACCATTGTACTTCCACTATAGACATTACAACCTTTTCCAAGTCCCAGTGGACTAAAAAGGTGCAGGATGTTACTTGCTGCTGCTACACCAGTGTTGGCTTGAATTGAGAATGGCCTATCAGCTGGTCTACAACAGGGATGTGCATTCATCTGTAAAGGAAATGAAAAATGAGACGAAAACATTGCTTCATTTCATTTTCAAACAAAATTTAAAAAGTGTTTTGTTTTATCTGCCATGTGGTGATTGTTTTTGTTTCATCTGCCATGTTGTGATTAAAGTTTATGGAGAAATAGAGGTTTGGAATGTTTTTCAACTCTGACAACTTTGGGCCATAGGGGATGGGGAAAGACACAGGACTAATCCTTTGCAAACAGTGCTAGTAAAACTAAAACAAAAACCTACCACAGCCACCATTTTGCATCCAACCACTTTTGTATCCTGCTTGGATATATAGGCATAGATGGCCCAGACAGAGAAGAATAGTATCCATTTTTATAAACAATATCCAGGTCAGTGAGAGCACTATGTGTACCTACTTCTTTCGATGGCATGTTGGTGGTAAATGGATGGGGCGATGGGAGACACTGACTCTAGAAGAGGCACACCAACCAGGTACCCATGAGTTATGGTGCACACCCAGGTGATAAGCCAGATCCATATCTTGGTTTACATCCAAGAGGCAATCAGGGGATGATGGATGACTGTCTAGGCCAAAGTGATAGGAATATTCCTGTTTTATTTCATTATAGATGGCAGCAGCATTACGATCAGGACAGATGGCAATGGGGGCTACAAGTGGCTAAAATGCTGAACCTGGTGTAGGGGGTATTTTTGGACTGAGGTGAAAAGAGGACATCAGCTTTTTCCACCGGGATCTGATACAGAGGTGAAGGAAAATAGTCTGATATTTCAACTGTAGTACAAAGCATGAGCCGTCACTCTGGAAGGAGCAGAAAACATTGGGATCTCTTCTGAACCAATCTATTCAGGGTGTGGACGCCAGGTGGAATTCCACCTTTCTCATGGTACAGAAGTTAGTCGAACAACTGACACCTCTTCATGAATTGCTATTGGGGCTGACATTGGTTTGGATCACCTCCAAGGCATCAGAATTAACTATACATGATACAAGCAGTGCACATTCTGAAGCTCTTAAAGGATGCCATACAAGTCAAGTTGCTGAAGGAGAAGTTACAGGATTTCCAGCAGGTGTAGGGAATGGTCCCAGAGATGTAAGTGCTGATGGAGTGCTTCTTGCTGCAACTGCAAAATCACCCCAAACTCCTCCCAATTGGCTTCTTACACGCTGGTCACCCTTTGTGTGACCCATGGATCTGCAGTCCACTGCTCTGACTTACTAGAAGGTGCTGGTGGCTAAAGTACAGGAAAATGAGCATGAAAGGAAGAAAGAGTGCAGTGGAAGAAAGACTGAGCCCCTCTAGCAGCACTAATAGTATCAGTAGAGCCTGGTCAGCTAGCACTTCCTCCTCCTCCTCCTATCTGCCACCCTTCCCCTACACCTATGGTCACCACAGGACGGGCTCTCCTGACACAGGCCACAGCTTCAGCAATTGGCTGCCAGGCAGCAGCAACAGAACCCTACCGGGATATGAGATAAAGAACCATTAGCTGCTCCTTCCTCTGGATTGACTGACACAGTGTGCCACTATAGGATGCAAACAGCTACTGCTTCTGAAGGTTTTCTTATGTCCTCTCTCATGCTCTCTTTCTTTAGAAATAGCAATAAAATGCTCCACAGCTTTTTCTTGCTGCTTCTGTTTGCTTTTTACTTATTTTTCTGTAAATTTCTAGATATTCCCCTATCCTTTCTGCTTCCAGTACAAACAGAGCTGCTCAGTCTTAATCTCTCAGGTAAGAACTGACCTAAAATGACACAATGGATTAGATCGAATTGCTTAGAACTACCAAGATCATAACCAAAGTCATTTCAATGGTAATTCAGTGGAGAACCAAAACCAAAAATAATCTGGTCTAGGCTAGTGATTCATGGCATGGACCAAACTTCTGGTGTTCTGCTCCTACCAAATCGTGTTTCTGTCATGACCTTCCAAAGCCTCTGGATCAAAGAGGTTTATCCAATTTGCAAGGTTCTTTTATTTTCACAGTCCAAGAGCTAGCCCATCTTTAATGATTAATGAAGCTATTTTCTTTCTTTTATGCAGCTGTTTGAACATGTTATTGACTGCTTGGTTGATTTCATGGAGACCAAAAATCTAAAACATAAGAAGCTACCCCTGGGTGTCACGTTTTCTTTCCCTTGTAAACAGACCAGGTTAGAGGAGGTAAGAAATCCCCTGCATGAATTCACTACAGGGAGCTGTGCTTCCCTGGCAAGATATGGGAAGGATAATGACTACATTTTAATGCAGATATACTTCCTATTTTATGTATTTACTATGGGATTCATATTTAAAAGCCTGCTGAGTGAGTATATATAACTGGATAAACCTGGTCATCTTTGCATATTTAACAGCATTTGTCTGGCTAAAAATGCTACTAAATATCTGACTAAAACTGCCCAGATAGGATAAGTATTATTTGTATGGACAGAGTTGTCACTACAGATTTAGGTTGTTAGGAGACTATGTTGCAGTAAAATATTACAACTTATTGTAGCTCACTTTATCGTGCAAGTCACTAAAATGTGGTACCCCCCAGGGCCAGCTCCAGAGTTGGTTCAAAGTGTTGGTAGTCTAGGCAAATCTTGAGTCTTATGCCCCCCTGACTGTCAGAATCTATTGTTTAGCTTTGAATGCCCTGCTGTTTACCGCCCTTCAGAAACTGCGACCGTAGGCAGCTGCCTAGTTCAACTAATGGTAGGGCCAGTCCTGGATACCCCACTCTGTTTCCAGGATATGATTGAAGTGTATTTTCCCCACTCGTATTTTTTGGTCAGCACAAGATGAGTAGTTGAACACTTGACTAACCAAACATACTAGCAAGTGCCCCACGATCAGGCCCTTGTTTTAGTGCCCCTATTGTTCTGGAATGCTTTCCCTCAGGAGCTGAGGTGGTTATTGAATATTAAACAGCTTTGCAAAAAAGGAAAAGCATGACTTTTAGACAGGTGTAGAGTGAGATGGAGAGGGAATGGGGGATTTCTGATCTGATTAAGTATAATTTGTTGATTTGAATGGGGAGCTACTATATGAATTTAGAAATTGTATTATCAGTATTTATTACTGTAAGTTTTATTGATTATATTTTATAGGTCATCATGAGTTACTTTTGTAGTGACATCTACTAAGGGGCATTAGCTGTCAACGCGACAGATAGCCCAGGCTACATTGACAGCTAAAGCAGGGGAAATGCAGACAGTGCAACGATTTTCTGTGTTATCTGTGGGGAGAGGTGGGATTGGGGTGGAGAGAAGGTGCGGTGGCTGGTGACAGCCAGTGCAGGTGCAATGGCTGAGCACTGGCTGTCAAAATCACCAACAGTGCGGCTACAGATAACGCCAACTCTAGAAGTGGTGTGAAGTGCCGCCGAGTTATCAACATAGCTGCATTGCCGCCATTGCCAATTGGTTTCCCCCCCCCCCTCCACTGTAGAATGTAAATTTGGTGTCATGGATTGTAAAACCCATGGTATCCATTGAGGCCCCACATGCCCCCCCCAACAGTAGTAACAAACCACTGAAAACACCCACACACATTTACACCTGCTATTTAGAATACAGAATATGTTCTCAAAATTGTGCATCGATGCTTTTACAAATTCAGTAGTATGTACATAAGTCTAACTC
The DNA here is from genome assembly GCA_033557465.1 of Ichthyophis bannanicus. NCBI lineage: Eukaryota > Metazoa > Chordata > Amphibia > Gymnophiona > Ichthyophiidae > Ichthyophis > Ichthyophis bannanicus. The sequence goes on from CM066034.1 coordinate 706,704,068, forward strand.
CACCCCAACTCCGTTTCTGGGCATGCATCTGCTCACTGTGGGTAAAGGTATGCACAAAATGGCATTCTATGTATATTTTTATACCCATATAGTCCTTCATTGTGCATAAGCCACAGTTTTATGCATGGAAATGATTTCTAAACTAATCCCCATTTGTGGCAAAGTGTTCCATGGCAGCAACTGGCATAAGATTTCTAATTTTTGGTGTAGTCAATAGCATGACTGCAAAGCTTATAGCCCATTTTTAGTTTTATTATCTCAGTAAACCCTCCCTCTTTTCAAGATGGTTGCTGTTTCACTCAAATGGCAAATAGACTAAAATGCACTGCTATCCATTTGAAAAAAAATGTGGAACGCCATGTCCTCCATGGGCAGTTCCTGCAGGGGCCTCCTAGGCAGCCATCGTAGGTCCTCATTGAGCTTGTAAAAATTAGATGACATGTGCAGGTTCCCTGAAGCCAGTCACTGCGGATCTATGATTGGGCATAGATTTTCATTCTTTGTTTTAGCAAACTGGTGATTAGATTCCCAAGGTTTCACAAAGAAAGGAATATTCAATGTTTATTTTAAATTTGTATTTCAAAATTCCAATTGTGATATTTATCATTTTTAAAGGGAGTCTTACTCTCTTGGACAAAAAACTTCAAAGCAAGAGGAGTTCAGGGTACAGATGTGGTCAGATCTCTTCACAATGCTATCAAGAAACACAAGGTATTGTACCCCAGGGACTTTCTTCTCCAGGGATGAAGTTCTGTAATAGCATTCTTGTATTCTGATCTCATATGGATCTCTGGTATGCTCTGATCACCTTGTGCACTTTCTGCATGCTGGTCCATTCTACTTTTATGCGCTTTATTGTTAAGTCCCATGATTTCCAGTTAAACCCCTGAACTTCACTTACATGCACTGATGTTTCAAAAGCTTGCCAAGAACCCTGCTGAACATGCCAAGTCATTAGACACAATAATTAAGTAATCACAGTAACATAGTAACTGGAAGGTCATTTTATAAGTCATGCTTAAATTTCTGCATGTTTTACGTGTGTTTATCATGCCTATTTTATAAAATCGAGTACACACATACTTTATAAAGCAGGGTATAAGTGGAAGAGAGTGCATGTTCATTTAAGGCGTGATCACTTACACCTAGATTTCTATGTAATATGCATGTATAAATTATAGTATTTTCTAATTTATACATGTAACTTGTGCTGCACCTATGTTCTGCCCAAACTCTGTCCCTGTGCATGCTCACAGTGAAGCTATGTGGGTACATACTTATAGCGCTTAGCGTGTATGCAGTCAGGGCCATGCTACCATTAGGGAACCAGGCACTCACCTACAGTGCCAATGGTCTGAGGGTGACCCATTGTCGCCACTGCCACTTCTGGTAGCAATGACTTTAAACAGCAATGCAGCACACACCGAAACGTGGCAATGGGGGTGGGGGGGTGATGTTTGTCCAGGGTGTCTCATATCCTCGCATTGACCCTGCATGCAGTCACTTACTACATAAGTGGCCACAGTGTTCACGTATAAATCTAGATGACCTCTTATAAACGTACCCCCTTAGGGTCAGATCTTCGCAGCTTTTTTTCCCCATAGCCACAAAATGAGGGAAAAACCCTTTAGTATCCTTAGGTTTCATGTCATATGTACAAATCTAATTTGTCCTTTTTCTTTTCAGAGATTAATCTTAGCAGATTATTAACACTGTCATTTATTCACTAATCAACATAAAACCCATCGGCCTTATGTGTTTTTCAATGCATTCTATCTTGTTTATGGTGGTAGGAGCTCCTTCTGAATATCCTACCCAAGGTTCATCTTCTATCTTTCTATAGATAGATCAATATAGATATACACATATATCTAACTAGATAGATAGATATAAAGAGATCATACTTGCCTTACAATATTTTCTTCATTGCCTATAATGGGGTATGTGCATAGATGGCAAGACAGTTCAAAGTTAGACCCACAGTATGGAAATTACACACATATAATGAAATCTAAAAATATTCTGCATTCCACAATAGCCTTTTATTATTGTTCTATAAGAGTACATTAAAAAGAAAATGTTTAATATATATATGCAACCCATCTGCGACCTGATCCGCTCGTTCAATATCCAGTGCTTAGCATACGCAGATGATATCCTGATGTACACATCCTTCAAGCTTCATCAACCAGATTTCTCAGCAATAACAAAATGCTTTGAAGCAGTATCTGAATGGCTCCTCACCCAAAACTTACGCATTAATCACAGCAAGACCGAAGTCCTATTTGTCTCACGAAATCAGAATTTCATACCACCGCCATCCATTCGAGTCAACAACTACGACCTCACAGTCAAACCTACCATCCCGTATTTGGGCATCATCCTTGATCAAAAGCTGGATATGTCACCGCATATCAAGAATATCACTAAATCCATCTACCACAAGATACGGTCTCTACACCATCTCCGCCCACTACTTGACCACTCTGATTTTCGCTCCATATTCCAAGCACTGGTTACCCCTCACCTTGATTTTGCCAACATTATCCTCCTTGGGCTCCCACAAGCAACACTGAACCCGCTTAGGCTAGCCATGAATTCAGCAGCAAGAATACTCACTGGAACATCTAGATCAGACCACATAACTCCAGTACTAATGAGCCTACACTGGCTGCCTCTACACGCTAGAATCCTATACAAAGCCCTCGTCCTAACATTCAAGGCGTCAAAAAATCAACCCCCCACGCCGCTCACCAAGCTCATCCAACCTATGCCACCCAACAGAAACAGACGCTCATCATGTTTGAACATACTTCAGGTGCCAAAAACATTCACGAAATGTGCAAAGACAACTTCCAGTAGAGCCTTCTCACTATTTGTACCAGGAGCTTGGAATTCTCTCCCCCCTGAAATTCGTTCCATTACAAACATCATTGCGTTCAGAAAGGCTATCAAACATCATCTGTTCCTAAAATACTACCCCAATCCCATTCCCCCCAGTCAATCTCAACATACTAGACATCATCACCAAAACCCACATGTAACACAACCCCTTCTAGAAAATGGTTAGCTCGACACTCCTCCTTTTACATACCCGCTTTGCACATTACAATGCCTAACCTTTTCCCTTGTATGATCTTTAAAATTTTACTTACATAGCACTGTACATAGTTCATCCCCCTGTTCATCCAGTTTTGTATCCCCTGTTGATTGTAAACTCAGTGTAACCTGTTACATTGTTGTATATTTTGTTTAAATGTAAACCGCACTGATTATAATAGCGCGGTATATAAGAAATGCAAATAAATAAATTAATTAAATTAAATGTTTGTTTAGCTGTTGATGCACATGTCTAGTTAACTGGTGGGACGCTAATTAAAGTGTTTGTTCTATTAGGATATTGATGTTGATGTCTTAGCCCTGGTCAATGATACAGTGGGAACTATGATGGCGTGCGGATATGATGACCAGTATTGTGAACTTGGTGTCATTATCGGTAATTAGTCATTTAATTTCATTTGTAATAATGCAGTAAAAATTTTATGAAGAAAAAAGAAACAAATGGTAATGGATCTATCATGAAATGTTCTGCAAGCTCTTGTATAGTAGAAGACAGTGGAAATTTAACTTTTCCATTGTGTGTGGTTAAACTAATTTATCCCAGCAGGGGTTAATGTTATCACTGTACACACAAGTAAAAGATATGCACATACTTTCCCTATGTAGACTTGGCTAGATTTTCAAACCATAAGTACATGCATACATTTGCTTGGAAAATGACCACAGAAAAATGATGCTCTGATATTTACACCTGCTGTCTGGGCAATGCACTTGAATTTTGAAAAGTATGTGGGTAAATGCACACTCCAGTCCTGGGAATGCCTGTGCTCACTGCAGGTGATGATATGCACATACAAGGTAGCTGACCATAGGATGGGCAATTTTGTAAGAGCTATTTCCATGGGTAATTCACTGTAGTACTTGGAAAATGGCTTTGAAAATTTCCCCACCCATACATAACTTTATAAGCACACAATGTGATAAATGTACGATAAACACAAAATAATTTGGGCCCTCCATCCATCTTATTCAGAAAGTGGCATGTGAATAGTTGGGTTTAAGGTAAAAAAAAAAAAAAAAAAAAAACTTTCTTCAAGCGTAAATGCAACCCCACAAGCTTCCAAATCTCAATTTCTAAAGTATGCCATTTGTATCTACTGAGCGCTTCAGTACTTTCTCTCCTAAGGAAATTCTGATACTGTTATCATATGCCTCCCCCCTCCCTTTCACAATATGCGCTATCCTGTGTTAAAATCAGCAGGCTATCACTACAAGATGCCAGTATTAATACAAACATTAAACCACAGTGTCACATAGTGATAATAATATTGAATTGTTGTTCTGGGTCAGAAAATAGACCTTTAGGACTGTATGTTCAAAAGTAACCCTATTTTAGAAAAGGTTAGAATGCACACAGCTCTGGTAGTATTTTGGAATAGTCCCTGCTAAAGTGGAGCCTTTTCTAAAGCAGTGCAAGAGTGTATGTGTGTTTGCCACATGTAGAGCAGGAGAAGCCATTTTACAAATCTACATGTCAGACAAATCAATAGCGGCAACACAGCAACTTACATGTATAAATACTACACTTACATGCATTTTTGTATTTTTGCAACTTCTGCATGTAACTGACATATGTAGCTAGAATTTTGCAATGCTATGGGGTCTATTCTGTCCCTCGAATAGCAGGGATGGATGCCCTGATGGGATGTCCATCCCCGTTATTCGCTCCCTTTCCATTCCTAGCAGAAGCCTCCCCATATGAACAAGGTGTTTGTATGGGGAGACTTAGTCAGGGGCAGGAGGGGGCATTGCAGAGGCGGAGTGAGAGTGGGGCATGGGCGGTCTGTAACCTCAGACATACAGGGGCGATTCTGAGATCGTCTCTGTATGTCCAGGGTCGGCAAACCTGACGGGGAACTTATTCCACCTCAGAGGTGGAATAAGTCCCCCTGGATGTTGGGGGATGACAGGCATGGGTGTCGTTGAAAAGGTTAGGGGGTGCAGGGTATTCCCCGCAGCCTGACCATGGCCATGGAAGGCCAGATCAGAGGTCAGGCTGCGGGGAAAGAAGAATGTGGTCAGCAGCCGGGGATCGCGACTACTGAATGGAGCTACAGTGCCATGGCAACGGGACGCCATGGCACCATAGCTCCATTCAGGAGCCTGACCGGGTTAGCTGGGCAAGGGCCTGTATATGCAGGCCGATCTGAATCAGATCTCGGCATGTCTAGTCCCACAGGATCAGAACTGGGTCTGCCTCTGTGCGTACTATTCCATTTGGATGCACAGGGGCCTGGATGCTCTCTATGGAATGTGCCTCTACAAGTTTAAATGCTGTTAATTAACTACAAAGTCTACTATTTTCAATTTGTTTCAGTTTGAAGAGAGAAATAGCTAAAGGAGTAATGAGATTAACCCTCTTAATCCCAACTATAAAGGAATGGCTGAAACAAGCACTTTTTAATTTTTTTTATTTTTTATTGTTTTATTTTATTTTTAAGCATTTTTACATATAACTTCTCAACAAAGAGAAAAAAAAGTAAATCAATAGGGTGTTACAATAACAAACAATTCCAAATAATACAATATAACTTCAAATAGACATTCTAATATCGCTATTAGACCACCAAATTGGAGGCAAGAATAAGAAAAAGAAATTATACAAGAAAAAACAGGATCCTTAAGTGACACAGCCAGTTTTTTCAGGGAGCATTCTAACCAACAGCTAATCCCTCATGACCAACCAAAAAAGACAATAATTGTTTAGGGTAAAAAAAAAAAAGAAATTGCTTACCCTCCAAGAAAACAAAACACCTACACGGGAACTTTAACAAGAAAGTGGCCCCAAAGACAAGGACTCTAGTCTTTAACAGCAAGAAGTCCTTGTGCCTCTTTTGGATTACCCTCGAAAAATCAGGAAATATTTGTATCTTCCCACCCATAAACAATTCATACATATTACAGAAATAAAGATGCAATACAGTATTACGGTCCATCTCAAGAGCAAAGCTAGCCACCAAAATGGTTCTATCTGTGACAACATCCAGTGAATTTTCCAAAAACCCAGTGAGGTCAAACATAGCCTGTTGGGCTTGGATTTCCCCTTCTGTAGTCATGGCTGCAGACCTCAAGGACAGATATTGTGCTCTGGTAATAGGTGGTAAACTGTTCTTGGAAAATTTCAGGACCTCCCGAAGATACTGTTTTACCATTTCAACTGGAGCAAGTATAGGGGACTTGGGGAAATTAATAAAGCGCAGGTTATTACATCTGGAAAAGTTCTCCAAGTGTTTTATCTTGTGAGCAAAAATGGCAGAGTCTTTAACCTGAACCACTGAGGTATCTTGCAATTCCCCAAGATGGGTTTCCAGCAGAACCAACCTGGCAACATACTGTGCCTGTTCCTGGGACAGTACCTGCAATGATTCCTTCACCAATGAATTCTTTGTAAAAAATACCTGACATGCTGAGTAGTGATGAGTTCAACGTGGCTGTCGCCTCCCACAATTTGTCCAATGTAACAACTGCAGGCTTCTTCAAACCAGCAAGACCCGGGAGCGAAGGCATTCCATCCTCAGATGGGGTTGACCCTTTCTCAATGGCAGTGTTAAATGAAATCCTACCCCCCATCAATTGGAGAGAACATTGCCACAGGAGCACCCTTCAGCCTTTCCACTAAGCAACCTCCTATCAGGGAGGCCAATGAGAGAGTCATAACCCTGCTGGAACAGCTTCTGGGTCTCGGTGGTGCAGTCCTGTCTCTAGGGCTGACAGATGCCCCACTCAAGGCCGATGCCAATAGCACTGCCAGCCATGCTGTAGTGCCACTCCAGATGCCCAAGCTGAGACCACACTCAACAAGCATCTGCTGCATCCCCAATGTGGAAAATCCAGGACTGGAGGGCAAGTGCTTGGACTTTTGCTTTTTGCCCACCAGAGAGACCAACAAATGCTGGGACCGGGAGCTCACAGACGTGGTAGGAGCCTTGACGTCAGTCAGACACCCTCTTGCCTCCATGAGCACTTTTTAAAAATCTATATGTGCCAGAGAGTAGCTGTAAAACCTGATGTGGATAATTTTGATCACATATGTGCATTTCCTATATGAAATGAGGAATACATGTGTAGATTTTTGACCCTCCCGGGAAATGCCTTAACCATGGTCTTGACATGCTCTCTTGTAATTTCTAGGTATTACGGATATCCACATGTAAATTTAGCCCTTTATAAAATCACCATTTCCATGTGCAAATGCTGGATTTTCCACATGGAAATTGCGAATGAAGCTTCTAAATTAACCCCAGTAGTATCAGAAAAGAAACATGTATGGAAAAGATATGTGCTTATACCAACACTAAAGAAATGTGATTCAACTTGACTGTGGAAATTATCGCACAATTGCTCTGATCCCACATGCCAGCAAGATTCTACTCAAGATTATTCAGCAGAGACTGCAACCATACCTGGAACGATAACTGCCTGAAGTGCAAGCAGGGTTCAGATATCTATATGTGTTTTATCGACTATAGCAAGGTTTTTGACTGTGTAAACTATGAGAAACTCTGGGCCACATTAAGAAGCATGGACATACCAGAACACCTGATTATTCTCTTGCACAACCTTTACATTGATCAAGAAGCAACAGTTTGTAGAGAACAGAATGGTTTAAAATCAGCAAAGGTGTACGACAAGGCTGCCCCTACCTGTGTAATTTATATGCAGAACAAATCATCAGAGAAGAAGGACTGCATGAAGACAACCAAGGTATGAAGATTGGTGGAAGACTCATCAACAATCTTCACTATGCTGATGATACCACATTACTGGCTGAAAGTGAAGACGATCTGAAACATTTGCCTCTCAAGATCAAGGAACATAGTCTTAAAATGGCCTGCATCTTAATGTAAAGAAAACAAAGATTCTGACAACTGGCAAAATCAGTAAGTTCATTGTTGATGGAGAAGAAATTGAAATAGTGGACAATTTTAACCTACTTGGATCAACAATCAATGCGACAAATACTGTGTATACCATGGTCTGCCCAAAGAACAAACCAATCAGTACTAGAGGAGATCAAACCTAAGCTTTCCTTATAAACTCAGATGACAATACTTCGACTTTCAAACTTTGAATACATCATGCGAAGAGAGAGATCATTAGAGAAAGACATCATGCATGGCAAAGTAGAAAGTCAACTCAGAATAGGAAGGCCGGCAATGAGATGGATCGATACAATAACAGCAGCTATGGGTGCCACTCTGTCAACAATGAGCCATCCGACTGAAGACTGAAAACAGTTTCAGATAACTATCCAGAGGGTCACCATGAGTCAATGGCACTTAACAACAACAACATAGGATGTTTTATCTGTGTATACGTGCAGTCAAAATTTCTCAACTGATGCATTCCAGAAAGGCTGTTTAGGTGTCTCCTGGACTGTCCAAGTCAAAACATCTGGAATTCCATGGAAGGGGCAGCAAAGAGTGTAGACATGTGTAAATGTGTTCAGAAATAGACCTGTCACCACCCTAAAAGATAAACATTTGGGCAAGTATATAAAGGAAAGAGGGACATCCAAAATAAAGGCCCAGATATGTTCAGGGAGACGGTCAAGTTCAGAAACTTGTACATGTGAAATATGGATGCTGTCGAGATTGGCATCACAGACTTGTCTATGATGAATTTTCAAAATGTAAATACGAGGTGTGACAAAAAAGAAACAAGACTGTGGCAGCCACGCCCATGACTCAATGCCAATTGGCTAACCGCTTATGTCACTGCGTTGTGGAACATCTCGCCACTATTCTACTATAATATTTTTCATCTCTCTCACTCTGTTTTTCTTTTTCAGGTTTTTTTTGTAGCACACTGCTCCATCACTTTGTCATGCAACTGGAGGTGTCAGGAATATGGAGCAAAGAATCAATTTGAAATTTCTGGTTAAGTTGGAGAAGGGCCTAACTGAGTGTCTTCAACTTCTCTAAAAGGCTTATGGAGAAGATGAAATGTTAAGGCCGTGCGTCTTCGAGTGGCAAAAATGCTTCAAGACTGACTGCGAGGAGGTGGAGGATGACCCCAAGTCAGGACGGCCTTCCATGACAAAGACGGCTGAGAACATTGACAGAGTGAACCATCTGCTGCGGAGTGATCGCAGATTGACAGTGCAGATGATAGCTGAGGAGCTCAGCCTGAACAGGCAGTCAGTGCGGACCATCTTGGTGCAGGAGCTGGGGATGCGGAAAGTGCGCGCCAAGATGGTGCTCAAGCTTTTATCGGACTACCAGAAGGAGCTTTGGTTCAATGTTTGTCGAGAATTGCTAGAGAAGATCAGAGAAGATCCAGAGTTCATTGGCCGAGTCATCACAGGAGACGAGACTTGGGTCTTCCAGTATGACCCTGAAAGCAAGAGACAGAGCCTGCAGTGGAAGACTCGACTATCACCCAGACCCAAGAAGGCACGCAAGTCCATATCAAGGATCAAGGTCATGCTGATCGCATTCTTCAACCAGAAGGGAGTGGTCCATCATGAGTTTGTGCCTGAGGGTCAGACAGTCAAACAGCACTTCTATCAGCAGGTTCTTAATCACCTCCATGACCAGGTTCGGCTCAGCAGGTGGGCTCTGTGGAGAGACAAGTCATGGCTGCTCCACCACGACAATGTGCCTGCACATACCACGCTCAGTGTGAGGCAGTTTTCGGCCAACAAACAGATCACAGTTCTCGACCACCCTCCTTATTCCCCAGATCTCGCACCGTGCGACTTCTGGCTCTTCCCCAGTCTGAAGACTGTGCTCAAAGGAACTCATTTCGTCTCTGTAGAAGAGATCAAGGCCACTGTGATGAGGGAGCTGAGGGACCTCAAGAAGGAAGACTTTACCGAGTGCTTCCATAAATGGCATAAGCGAATGCAGAAGTGCATTAACTCTGAGGGAGATTACTTTGAAGGGGACAATGCGTAATTTCTCTGTAGATCTATATAAATAAAAATGTAAATGTTTGTTTGTTCAAAATCTCAAATCTCCAAAAGTTCTTCACCGATTGCTTTGAAAGTTTGACACAGCGTTGCATTCCAATACGCGCGTGTTTTTAACCTACTATTGTATAGATGTCACACCTGTGACAGGTAAAAACATGTTTTTGTGGAAAAACATCGCCATCTGTTGGACGTAAAAGCAACATATGCTATACTACATATTTTACGATTCACGTGCAATCGAGCTGCTTTAGTTCATCCAAATAATGCCTCGCAGAAGATCAAACTTAGGTCGTCATACTCGCCGAGCGGATGCAGTGCGATGAGTAATTGCAAATCAAACCGAGGAAGAACGGGCATCAGCGAACGAGCGAAACAGACAAAGAATGGCTCAAATATGTGCCGAGGAAGCAGCAGAGCGACGTGCAGCCAGACTTCAGGATGCACGGTTGCGAGCAGAGAGATCGCGCTCTGCAGCTTCAGATCTGCTTCGTTCTCAACAGAAAGAATGCAACCGACTGAGAGTGGCTGAAAAACATCAACGAGAAACAGCGGATCAGCGTCAAACAAGACTCCGTGCTCAGCAATCACGCAATTACAATCGCCTTGCATTCCGGTACAACCCAGCTGATGATTATAGTTTGAGCCAGCATGTTCTCATCGGCACTATGACTGAAGTGTGTCCTTATTGCAAGGCTCTGAAATTTAATGGAGAAACGAAAGGCATGTGTTGCGCCGATGGAAAAATTAAACTGCCTAAACTGGGAGAACCGCCAGAACCATTGAAAACTTTGCTTGCTGGATATACCGCCGAATCAAAGCATTTCCTATCTAACAACAGGAAATACAACTCATGCTTCCAAATGACGTTGTTCGGCACAGAAATCGTAACAGCTCAATTCATGCCAACTTTCAAAGTAAAAGGACAAATTTATCATAAAGCTGGCTCCCTGCTTCCGTTTCCAGATGGTCAACATAAATTCCTACAAATGTATTTCGTCAGTGATGGCAATGATGAATTGAATGCACGCTGCAGAATTTCTACCGGCATAAAAAGGTCCATCGTTTCCCAACTGCAAGAGCTTCTTCACGAAAAAAACAATTTAGTGCGTTTGTTCAAAACAGCAATGGACATGATGCCATCTGATACACACCAGATTGTTATTCATGCTGACAAAATGCCTACTGGCGAACATGTGCAAAGATTCAATGCTCCAACTATAGACAAAGTGGCAATTGTTATAGTGGGAGATCAATTCCAACCTAGAGATATTGTTCTTCATCGGAGAAACGATCAATTGACAAAAGTTGCAGAAACTCATCGATGCTACGATGCCCTGCAATATCCAATCATGTTTTGGGATGGTGCCGATGGATATCACTTTAACGTTAAGATGATAAATTCAATCAGTGGTGAAGAAACAAAGATGAAATGCAGCGCAATGAACTATTATTCATACGGACGAAATAAATGCTTCCCTGAAATACTCTACTTTGTTGCGACATGTAAAGACGTTAAAATTAACTACAAATATGCGTGTCCAGCTGCAAAACGATCGATCAGCTGACATATTCTCACATCAATTGCTGGAAATTGGAAACGGAAAGGTACCGGTTGATCTGACCTCAGGACGAATTTCATTGCCTCATAACCTCTGCAATTTAGTGACGTCAAAAGAAGAATTGGTTGAAAAAGTATTTCCCAATATGCAAACCAATTATAAAAATCACGACTGGCTGAGTGAATGAGCTATTCTTGCGGCCAAGAACAAAGACGTCTACGAACTTAACAATATTATTCAATCTAACATTCAAATCGAGGCAGTCACATACAAGTCTGTCGACACTGTTGCAAAAGCAGATGAAGCGATAAATTATCCAACAGAATTTTTGAATTCACTCGATCTGCCAGGCATACCACCGCACGTACTGCAATTGAAAATCGGCAGCCCAATTATCATGTTGCAAAATATTAACCAGCCAAAGCTTTGCAACGGCACGCGACTTGCAGTAAAAACATTGATGAGCAACGTCGTACAAGCAACAATCTTGACAGGACCTTTCAAAGGTGAAGATGTCCTCATTCCTCGCATTCCTATGATTCCAACGGATATGCCATTTCAATTTAAGAGTTTACAATTCCCAATTCGATTGGCGTTTGCAATCACCATCAACATAGCTCAGGGCCAATCTTTAGAAATCTGCAGTTTAGATCTCCACACGGATTGCTTCTCTCATGGACAATTATATGTTGCATGTTCTAGAGTCGGCAAACCAAGCAATCTCTATATCTGCACAGACAATGGAACAACGAAAAACATTGTATACCCACAAGCATTGTGAAATTAAACATATTACAAACGTGCTTTCTCTCTTTTCTGTCTTTTCCATTTAACCAGACTCAGCCACAGCAATGCGTGGCCGGGTACAGCTAGTTTTGGAATAAAACATTTATGAGACAGTTGTGTTTCTTTTTTGTGACACCTCGTATGTATATCTTATCGCATACAGATCCCAGCCTGCCATTTTAGAAATGGAAACATGCAGCACTGCAGCAGCATTCAAAGAGGTATTGATAATAGAATGTAGGAATGATAAGGAAAGGAATAGAGAATAAAGCAAAGATACCATTAATGCCATCATATCGTTTCATGGTGCAACCGCATCTTGAGTATTTTGTGCAGTTCTGTTTGCCATATTTTTAAAAAAAAACTTATAGCGGAATTGGAAAAGATACGGAGAAGGGTGACCGAAATGCTAAAGGGGATGGAAGAATACCTTTATGAGGCTTAAAAGCTTAGGGCTCTTCAGTTCGGAGAAGAGACAGCTGAGGGGAGATTTGATAGAGGTATATAAAATAATGTGTGGAGTGGAAAAAGTAAACGTGAGTTGGTTGTTTACTCCTTCAAAATGTACAAACACTAGAGGAAAAACAATGATTACAAAGTAGTACTTTTAAGATTAATTGGATAAAACCATTATTAATGTGGACTGGGGAAATCTACTGTTTATCCCTGGGATATGTAACATGGAATCTGTCTACCTTTTGGGATCCTGCAAGATACTTGTGACCTGGCCACTGTCGGAAACTGGGCTTGATGAACCTGTGATCTGACACAAAACACAGAATACATGTGTAGTTTTAAGGACTGCATAAATCACTCCCAGAGCACTCCTCCTTGAAATCTCTGTGTCCCCAGCTTATACAAATCCCCACGTATATGTACATGCCAATTTCCACATGTAAATATATTGCCTCCATGATGTACTAAGCTATAAAGATGCAAAATGTAGATCTATTAAAGTGACCCTGTGAAAGGGAGTATGGCCATTTCAGCATAATCGTGCTCTGCATTTTCAATAGACAATGCAACCACAAGCTGAGATAAAGTTAAAGGAATTATTAATGCAGGCAGGTGAATCACAGCAAAGAGGACAAATCAAGGATGCCATCAATAGTGCCTCTATGTATTGATCCACTCTTTCTGGGACATCTGTCTTTCCGGTGATCTCCTCCTGCCTATGGCAACCTCAAGCAGCAACCCCTAAGACCCTCCCTCAATTACCTTTCCTTAAGGCAGTAATACCCTCAGCCCACCTCTATCCTGACATACCTCCACCTGAAATTACTTCCTTCCCCCCATATGAACTGGCATGAAGAGAATAGTGGGAGAGCAACATCCTGGATCAAAATAACAACTTCCTGTCCTTCACACTAAGCCTTGAGGAGACCTCCACTTTTAGTGAGTCGGTGATTGATGTGGGGATGGAGGGAAATCAGGACCTGGCTTCCCCACTCTAGTTAACTGATAGCGTACTGACCCTATGGTCAGTTAACTACAACTCTCAGGACTGTGGTAAAGTTACATGGACAATGCACCAACTGTAAATTTATTGCATTTTCATAAATCCTATGGTAATAGCTAGTGGGCTCATTACCATGGTATTTATCTGCTTTGCATACACAACCATGGTAAAGTTAAATACACTCCAGCGATTGGGTTTACATAAGTGGAGTTTAATTAGAATAGCTAGTCGTAGTTGTTGCTGTTATTTTTCCTAGCTTTTTTTACCCATTTCTGGGTGCTGAGGGCTCGATGATCACCATCCCACCTATAATCCTTTTTAGAAGAACATGGTAGGGGTTTGCTATTGTGTTCCGTAGCCCACATTAACTGGTTTTCCCTTGTAATCCTTCCAGAGATTTAACCAGGCCTTACCCTGCTTGACATCCAAGAACTAAAAAGCTCAGGTCTCCCAGGTCAGCATTCTTTGGAGTTGGCTTTAGTAAATCATGTAATTTTTAATGCACGCATTAAATGTGCATTTAAGGTACATGCTGAAAATATTGTTTGTTAGTATAAAGGCCCCTAGAGGATTTTTTAAAATTTTATTCTTTAACAATTTTCACAGGTGGAGGGTAATTTTATAACAGGTCGTCTTTGTGCGAAGGCCACACAGGCGTCTATTTTTAGCCAATTTTATAAAGATACTTATAGGGATACACTGGCAGAAATAACAGCTCTATTGAAGCAACCAGCATTTAAACCTGAATGGGAGTAAAAGTAAATGTTAGCATGTAAAGTACGAGTATGCTCACAGATTCTATAAACTATGCATGTAAATCATGCCTCTGTCCAAATTCCTTCCCCGAACATGTCTCTCAGCAACCTTCAATACTTTGGCCTTTTGAATCTGCATAGTCATTAGCCTCCTTTCTTCACTTCTTTTTATCTGCTAGATTCCCTGCTTTTCACAACATCCATTCTAATTTACACAGGTTCCGTTTTTGCAGTCTCAACCTCAGTAAACGACCCCTTCTATGTCACTCAAATTTCAGCAAAAAGATTATTACTAGGATGAATCATGGGTGTATGGTTATGATCTGTAAACTAAGCCTCAGTCCTCACAATGGAAGACTCCAAACTCTCCCAGACCCAAGAAAACATGTCAGGTGAGGAGCAATGTCAAGGTCATGCTTACAGTTTTCTTTGATTACCAGGGCATTGTTCATCATGAATATGCTCCAAAAGGCCAAATCATCAATAAGGAGTGCTACATCCAAGTTCTGACTCGTTTGAGATATGCAGTTCGTTGTAAGAGGCCAGAGTTGCACAGGAATGGTGAATGGTTGCTTCATCACGATAAAGCCCCAGCTCATGCATCACATGTTGTCCAGCAGTTCTTGGCCAAAAAACAAATCAAGCAAGTCCTTTAGTCTCCTACTCACCTGACCTCACACCCTGTGACTTTTTCTTGTTTCCAAAACTCAAATTACCACTGAAAGGAAGGAGATTCGATGACATGGAGACCATTAAGCAAAATTCGATGCAGCAACTTCACAGCATTACGAAAGAGGCATTTCAAAATTGTTTCAAGTAGTGGCAAGAACGCTGGAGGAAGTGTGTTTTATCGAAAGGGGACTGCTTTGAAGAAGACTGAGTGCAATAACTGTCAGTGTTATGCTTCTTGTGTTGTTGTACAAGTCTCAATACTGTCTGATCGTATCTTGTACGTGGTTTGGAGACCTGCAAATTGTGTAAATGCTGCTCACTGGTATATTCACCAGAACTTAGCTGGTTAGTGCTGCTGAATATTCCCTCCTAGCCCATCTAAGCACCCCACCTTAACCCAGCTAGCATCGGGATGTTCCATGGGCAGAGCTGGATGGCCCCAAATTTAACCAGCTATCTGTGATATTCAATCGATAACTGGTTATCTTTAACGGGGTAAATTTAGGCAGCTAAAAGACTGGCCTAACTTTACCCATTTAAAGATAACTGGTTATCGACTGAATATTACAGGAAACCAGTTACTGAAATCACTAACTGGGTAATATTCCGTGCCAGTGCCCGGATATGACCCCAGCATTGAATATCTGGGTTTAAATTAAAACGGTGATGGCCACCGCCATTAAATATCCACCCCATATTGTATAAAATACATGTGTGCATGTATAGAGTACACATGCACATTTACACATTCAGAGCAGGTATGAATTTGTGTAACACTGAAAGTCACTGGAAATTTTATTTTACGAAGGCACAGAGGCACTATATTGCCTTTATAAAATAAGCATGTTTTTGAGAATCGTTATAGGCACCCTTTTATAGAATTAGTCTCTATATGTTGTTTTAGAAGGGGTTCATTATAGTAGACAAACATTTCTCCAAAAGACTAGGTGCTGTACTCTGAAAAGCCAGAATATTCTTCTCTTCAGGTCCAATCTGCACCTACTGGCTTATGCTTTTTAGTCAGACATATGAAATGCCTTGGTGGAAGAGAGGCTTCAGATGTTTTTAAGACTTCCATAAAATAATGTTCAAAAATTCTTGGGCCGAAATAGACTTCAGCTTTGGACTGTTTATTAGTCTATGGCGCTATGTGCCGTCATATCCATTGGAAAGCCATGGCTACGGTGGCAGATAACATGCTCTAATCTCTGTTAGTGTGTGCTACCATTTAGTAAACAGACCTCTAAGGTTCTTATTCTTAATTCTGTTCTCAGAATTTTCCACCTCTGTAGCAGGAATGGTATCCTTCCTCAATGAATCACATAGGGAATGTACCCCGGAAGGACCATGCTCAATAACAGTTGCCATATCCACCACATCTTTAGATGGTGACTCTTATCCTGTCCCTGACTGTAACTCACCTTGAACTTCTGCTGAAAAAGTGTAACCTGAATATAAATAATAAACTGAGAACTTGAAACTTGAGTCTCTGGGCTAGAGGCCTTTAGCCTCATGAAACTGCAAACCTTCCATGGTAAACCACAAAGTTTCCAGACTTATCTCCAAAAGGGAAAGTCTGAACCACCTCCACCAGCTCCAGCCCCCACCTTTCACAACAAAGAGCTCCACAGAATTAGCCATAATGGGAGCAATATTTGTAATAGCCATACCAGCATCCTGCAAATAGCTACTACCCTCTCCGCTGCAGCTGCAATCTCCCTGCATCTTTTGGAGTACTCTCCAACATGGTTTTACTGCAGTTAACAAACCTCTCACATGGTCTCGGGTCTTTGAGCCAAAGAAGTTTTCTCTTGCTTCATATGACAGTTTTGATATCACCAAGCAGAGGGTTCTAATAGCCATGAAATGTTGTTCTTAAGTGCCATCGAGTTGATATAAATTCATGATGACCCTTTGGATAATTGTCCTTAACTGTGTTTGGTCTTCATTCAGGCAGCTAATTATCGATAGAGTGGCATTCATAGCTGCTGTTATTGTATTGATCCATCACATTGCACCCACAAAATGTATTTATTTATTTATATATATTTTAGCTCATGCCTTTCCATTAGTAATTCAATGCGAATTATATTCAATTGCATAGTTTAAATTATAATAATAAAGTTTACTGCTTGATATACTTGATATACTGCTTTTCTAAACAATCAAAGTGGTTTACAATTAAAGTTGAGATACAGACAGTTAAGAAAACAGGCATTTCACTGTTCCCAGAGGGCTTCTCTTAGTGGAGGGAGGGCAACAGCAGGAAGCTGAAATGCATCCCTGAAGTCTTTTCGCAGCACTTTAAGCAGGTCTGGTTCCTCCCTCCTCTGATGCAACGTCAGAGCAGGGAGGGACAGATCTGCTTAAAGTGCCGGTGATTAGCACATTGGGTGCACCTCCCCTCTCCTCTGCCTCTGTTCATCCACTTTCTGCTCTTGCCCTGCTAATGGCACCACTGTGGAGAAAACAGAGGGCGGCAGCAGCAAGGTAAGAGCAGAAAGTGGCTGGATGGAGGTGCGGGGGATGGGGGGGGGGACGCACCCGATGTGCAAGTCATACAGGGTGCAATTCTGGCTCAGTACGACCCTGTGTATAAGGGTCTTTTTTCTTAATAAAGAGTCAATTTGCCTTCATGGAGGGCAAATACATTTTCTAGTATAGAGAGTAGCTTAAATGGTACATCCCTACTGGATGAGTAGTAATTGGTTTCTGCCAATAGACTCAAAATGCAGACACTAAACATATGTATTAGTTTTCATATGAATTGGGAAATCAATGAAAATTGTGATTTTAGGTTCATCAAGAGGCCCAGAAAGCCAACTGCATGTGCTTGGAAAATTTCCACAAATCGCCGTTCATTAACTTTGCTTTCATTGACCGTGCAGATGCTGCCAGACACTTTGGAGCCAATCTAGGAAGAGATTGTCAAGGAGGGGGGTGACCAGCAGCCAGCAGGAGGCACTTGAGACAATCATGCTGTTGATCCTTGATAACTAAATATACCATTGAGCTCAGTCACCTTTTCCCATTTGCAAATGCAATGCGTGCCTTCGAGTCAATGCTGACTCCTGGTGACCCAGCAGCTCCTGGGTTTTGTTGTTGTTGTTAAGTACCATCGAGTCAGTGTCGACTCATGGCTACCCACTGGATAGATGTCCTAAACTGTATTTTGTCTCCAGTCAGGCGGCTCATTGTTGATAGAGTGGCATTCATAGCTGCTGTTTTATTGTATGGATCCAGCTCATTGCTGGCCTTCCTCTTTTGCGTTGACCTTCTACCTTGCCATCTTCACATGATGTGTCCAAAGTATGAAAGTTGAAGTCTTGCCATCTGAGCTTCTAAAGAAAGCTTAAGTTTGATCTCTTCTAGTACTGACTGATTTGTTCTTCGGGCCGTCCATGGTATACACAGTATTCTTCACCAGCATCATAATTCAAAGGCATTGATTTTCTTCCTATCTATCTTTTTCACTATCTAGCTTTCACATTAATAAGATGTTTTTGAAAATATCCTGGCCTGGACAAGTCGAATCTTTGTATGAAGAGAGATGTCTCTGCTCTTGAGAATCTTGTCTAGGTCCTTCATAGCCATTCTGCCAAGAGCAATGCATCTTCAGATTTCTTGACTGTTTGTCATTTCTTTATTGATTATTGACCCAAGAAGGTTAAGGTTGTCCACTACTTCAATTTCTTCTCCTTCACCGATGAACTTATTGATTTTGCCAGTTGTCAGGATCTTTATCTCCTTTACATTAAGGTGCAGGCCCAATTTAAGACTATGTTCCTTGATCTTGAGAAGCAAATATCTCAGATCATCTTCACTTTCAGCCAGTATTGTGGTATCATCAGCATAACGAAGGTTGGGTTTTACCAGATATTAATATCATTAATGCCAGTTGCACTGAATACAATGTTATAAATTCTTTCTAACCGGAAGGCACCATTATTGACTTCAATATTCATGCGTTCCTTTTTATTGAAGGATAAAATAATGAGTAGTAAAATCAACTTTATTAAGTATGCACCCTACAAGTGCTGTGATATTATAGTGCAGAAACCAACTTTAGCACTGCTTCTCTTACTCAGTGCCAACACGGTGCTGAGTTACAAGTAGTGGCATTCTAGTCTGGTTCTGTGCCAGAGTGCGTTTTTATAATTATCTCATATGTTTATTGTAAACTGCAGAGCAAGCATAAGATCTGTGATATATAAGCACTCAAAAAACATGTCCAGCTTACTCTAGTTCTGTTGTAGTAGAGCTAGTTTATGCAAAAACAAAAACAGACTGATGTAATACAACACCCGGCCATTACTGCCTTAGCAAAGAACTCTTCTTTACCTCAAGAAGATGGAGCTAGTGCATAACATGGCTTGGAACGTTTGTTCTCTTGTTATTGTGACTCATTCTTTATATGGGATTTGTGATTCCTTGTATTTATTTGTCTATCACTTGCAATGCAGGTACTGGTACAAATGCCTGTTACATGGAAGAAATGAGTAACGTTGATCTAGTGGAAGGCGATGAGGGGAGAATGTGCATTAATACTGAATGGGGAGCTTTCGGGGATGATGGTTCGCTGGAGGACATCAGGACTGAATTTGACAGAGAAATAGATTTTGGATCCATCAACCCTGGAATGCAGCTGTAAGTATGTGCTTTCATATCTTCTATTTGATTTCTTTCATTGGACATTTGGAGCGCCACATGAAAGTGAAAATTGTTCTTTTAGAGTGAATGGGAATGATGGAATAATTAAACCAATATTTCCACAATCAAGAACAGAACACAATGAAACAAGTACAAGGTTGACTGTAGTTCATTATTGATTTATTATATTATTACAATGATGTTGTATATGAGTATGATATTGTATTATGATGTTTGTCATAAATCACTTTAAGATGAACTTTTATTTGAGGAAAGTGGTAGGTAACAGAACAAGCAGCAGTGGACTAGTCAGTTAAAGCTATTTTTAGTGCAATCATTTGAGATAGAAACCCTAGACTTCTGCAGTGCATTATGTCTAGGGATCCATGTAAAGAATATGAGAAGGCTACAGAGCTCATTTTTTGTGAGCAAGAGAAGAAAAAGTTATTGGTACAGCACACTGACTCTCTATGGCCAAGCAAATACAGTTTAAAACTTTTGCCTTTTAAGGATTTGCGCTTTGAGCACCCGGCCTACCTTAGAACAGGGCCAGAGCATCCATAAACAAGGCCAGACAGCAGATGCCAGCAAGCAGATATCCCAAAGGCTAGAGAGTCAGAACAGGAGCAGAGGAAGGCCACAGGGCCACAATAGTGCCCCTTCGAAGCAGTACATGCTGATGGCCACTGTTCCCTCTAAGCTGTGCGCGTGTGCGCGCGCACACACCTCGCCGAGAGAGAGCACATACTTTACAACAGAGCGCACAAAAACTACGGCTCTGATTCTGATAGAAAACAACACAGACATCTTAAAATTTAAAAGTTATGATTGTAATTACTAGAAATTTCCCGCTTCATTTAGTAATCGTCTATTTTCATTTAATTTGATTAAAATCAATGTGGTGTACATACTGTATTCTGAGGTGTAGTCAAATTTTAAAGTATATAACTCTGAGTGTTATGTGGCGCACAAAAATTTAACCTTCCTTCAAAAGCCGCACACAGCTGATATTTTATGCGCACAGAGCCTACAGAAAATTAGAGGGAACATTGCTCATGGCCCTAAAATAAGCTAGAGGAGGCTCCTCTTTGGCCTGACGATTTCACACCTTCAAAAGTTGGCACTCTAGGCCTTTGTTGCTTATTCCTAAATCCAGACCTAGGCGATGATTGACTGGTACAATCTAGTGAGAATTCTTCATCTAAGCCAAGGATATTTATTGCATTTTCCGGAGAGCAAAATGACTAGGAAGTCTTGTTGAAGAGCCAGTATGTTTTTGGTGGCTACTCCAATTTTATGGAATAGCTTTCTGCGAATTGAATTTAATGTTTTGTGAAAACCTGAGATGTATCTCTTCCCAGCTGAACAAGGCAAGGATGGGATGTTGAGATGGAATTATGGGTAGTATTTTGCAGACATGCCAAGTCAGGCGCATCAGACATGCATTCGGCCCTGCTCACACGTTTTTAGCATCCACTCTCATGCATTTTCTGGCACCATCGGACTTGCTCTGGTTTTCCATTTTTTTTCTGATTCATCTGCCAGCTCCCTCTCCCCATCAGTGCCCACCTCCGTGGCTCCATCACCACTGCCGGAACCTGTACTACTGTCTAGCTCCCTCTCATCACCAATGCTCACCTCTGCTGACGCTGCTGGGAACTGCAGTAGCAGCAAACATCAAAAACTGAGCAGAGACTGCAAGTTTCTTCATGTGTGTTACTTAGGGCTCTGCCAGTCAGGAAGTTTATGTTGGAAGGGGTGGGAACGGCAGATCCCTGCGTGACACACATGAAGAAACTTGCAGGCTCCACTTGGTTTTTGGTATTGCTTGCCACTGCTGCAGGTTCGAGCAACAGTGGCAGAGGTGGACACTGGTGCAGGGAGGGAACTAGACAGTGGTGCAGATCCAGGCAATGGCAGCAGAGCTGCAGAGGTAGACACTGGTGCAGGGGAACTAGAAAGTGGGGGCACTGGTGGGGGGAGGGAGCAAGACAGTGTCTTTGGGAAGATGAGAGGCTTGATGTGGGGTGGGAGGAAATGGTGGACATGGGAGACACTGAGTGAGAGGTGATATTCTAACTTGGCCTGGGGGAAGGAAGAATAGGGAAACAATTAGAAGTTGATGAGGGGAGATGCTCAACATGAGAAGAAATAGGGTACAGGGAAGATGTTGCACATGGGAGAATAGGGTCACAGGGGAAATCAGATGCTGAACATGGGGGAGGTGGTGATAGGAAGATACTGGCACCTGTGTCTGGAGGATTAGGGACACAGAGAAGGTTACAGAAACAGAGGGAATACTAGACACATGGGGGGGGGAATAGGGACATGTGGAGCCTGATTCACAGAGGGGGTTGTCTGGGCCATCCACATGTCCCTGATGAAGACAAGGCTGTGTGGATCCAATTCTGGTTCCCATGGTAGGCAGAATCGGGCCCGAGGATGGCCCTGCATGTCTCTTCCACCTATGGGGATATCCTCCCCGCAGGCACCCCCGACATCCGCAGCTCCAGCCCCACATAGCTGGTCACTGCAGCCTGGATTGGGTGGCGTATACCCCCCCCCCCCCCCACCTGGCCCCGGCCCAAGAGGGTGATCCTCTGGCCTGTTCAGGCCAAAAGTGCTGCTTATACCACCTTTGAGGTGGTATAAGCAGCACGTCCCCACGGGCCCGGCAGCACTTACAGGGCCATGACCTGAATCGTCCCTGTACATGCTGCCAGGTTGGCCCGCCCCCACTCTGCCCATTCCTATCCCCTACCAGCTCTCCCCATTCTGATGCACAGGATGTACAGGGAGAGCCGGATGTGGAATCAGGCACAGATGGCTTGCGGGGCTGCATGCCCTGCAACTCGCATTCATGAATGATCTCCATAGAGGGGAGTTGTTGGGCATAGGAGTGAAGATAGGGACACACAGATGGATGCTGGACATGGAGGAGATCAGGTAGAACTTTAGAGGGGAGGTGCTGGGCATAAGGGGGGATAAGGACACAGAGGAGGTCATGGGGGTAAATAGGAAGACAGCTGGGAGATGGGGAGAGTAAGATGAGATATTGAACAAAGGGGAGAGAGAGTAAGAGGAGATGTAGGAAGGAGAGGAAAAGACAGAGGAGATATTGGAGGGAGGGGAGAGACTGGATAATAAGGCAATGGGGAATGGAAGGGCCAGAGTGAGAGAAAAAGATGGACAGTTGTATGTAAATGCAGTAAAAAGAAGATTGAAGACAATTTTAAGAAGGACTGAAATCTGAGTGGATAGAGAGACAGAAAAATAAATGGAAGAAAGCTGAAAGGAAAAGATCAATGTTAGAGATGGCTATAAAGGAGGAAATGAAGAAGACAGGAGAAGTGGGCAAATGGACTGGACGCCCTGGAAAGAAAATTAGAGAACACACCCAGTCCAAAATACGGGGTTTAACAGGAAGGAATATTTTATTGAAAAACTGATTGATATTTAACAGCAAAAAGCCCAAATAACCCGACACAGGCCGTGTTTCGATTTCACTTCATCAGAGGATTCAGGCATGCTACATTCATAAATACACAGACATAAATATCATAAAAAACAAATATTATAAAATTAAAGGATTGTAAAACTCCAAATTATACAATCATATCAATCATATCTACACATAAAAAATGAAAATCATTAAACCATATGAAAATGATAAAAACATGGACTTTAAAAAAGCTTCTTGGGATTTATATTGTCAGTTTGTGGTAATTTGTTCTATACTTGGTGAGAGTCTATCTATGTTTAGAATGTGCGACTAAGGCCAGGTTAGTGTCTGTATAGGGATCTATAATAATCCTGAGTGTTTAATTTTCTCAACACCTGGTACTGATGTATTTATAGTGCTGCCTCTTCCTAGGTAGGTCCTTATTGGTGCTGTGATAGAATGGTAGATTTGTTCTATCCAGGCCAACTTTTGTAGGGTTTTCTCCTACTTCACAATACTCCTGGTACTGAAGAGTGCCAGATTTCCTTTTCATATGGTGAATTCTACAGAAAAATGTGTCCTAGTTCTGTTCTGGAGGGAGTGAATGAAAAATTACAAACTAAAATAAAACCATAGAAAGCTAAATATCATAGGTTTGTGGTTCTCCTTTCATTTGCAAAGCAATACAACCTGCCGACCTTTCCAAATTTATACCGTGAGTGCGCCATGAGAAAAACCTCATTCATTGCCCTTCAATCTCAGTCATTAGAGAGGTAAATCTCATCCTTTGTGATGGGCTGCCCTTGGCTCTCTGATTTTGGAAGGGGGAAGTAAAGGTGGTAGGAATGTTCTCTAGCTGATGGTATTAATTTTCTTAACTACTGTTTTCTTTTGATGTGTTTTTCGTTGAGTTTTTATATGTAAAAAGATTTAAGGAAAAAGTTTCCATAGGTGCTATTTTTCTTTCCTTGAATCCCCCAGGACCATTTTTAAGATATTGGTGCCCATAGGCAAGACCAGACAGCAGATCACAAGGCAGCGAGGACAAGGTTGTGGTGGGGGCCAGGGAGTTACTGGACATTGAAAGGGGCAAAGGGAGAAGCAAGAAGGGGAGCTGGAGTGGTGATGTTGGCCAGAGGGTTAAAGGGAGACTGGGAAAATGCTGGACTGGGGGGGGGGGATGGACAGAGAAAGACAGAGGGGAGATGCTGGACATGGGGTAATAAGCACAAAATTTGTCAAGGCCTGCCTTAGTGTACATTTTTCAGTGCTAAGTTTACTTCCATATTTAAGATGGGCTTTAACACTGAAAAAATACGCCCTAATAAAAGTGCTTAAACGTCAGTGCATTGCTGTTCTTGTTGTTAAGTGCCGTCGAGTCAGAGTCGACTCATGGCGACCCTCTGGATAGCTATCCTAAATTGTGTTCGGTCTTCAGTCAGGCGGCTCATTGTTGACAGACTGGTACCCGTAGCTGCTGTTATTGTATCAATCCATCTCATTGCTGGCCTTCCTCTTTTGTGTTGACCTTCTATCTTGCCAAGCATGATGTCTTTCTCTAATGATCTCTCTCTTCGCATGATGTGTCCAAAGTATGAAAGTTGAAGTCTTGTCATCTGAGCTTCTAAAGAAAGCTTAGGTTTGATCTCCTCTAGTACCGACTGGTTTGTTCTTCGGGCAGTCTATGGTATCCACAGTATTTGCCGCCAGCACCATAATTCAAAGGCATCAATTTTCTTCCTGTCTGTCTTTTTCACTGTCCAACTTTCACAACCATATGATGTTATTGAAAATACCATGGCTTGAACAAGTCAAATCTTTGTATGGAGAGAGACATCTCTTCTCTTGAGAATCTTATCTAGGTCTTTCATAGCCATTCTGCCAAGAGCAATGCGTCATTTGATTTCTTGACTGCTTGTTGCTTCTTTATTGATAGTTGATCCAAGTAGGTTAAAGTTGTTCACAATTTCAATTTCTTCTCCTTCAACGATGAACCTGTTGATTATGCCAGTTGTCATGATCTTTGTCTTCTTTACATTAAGGTGCAGGCCCATTTTGAGATTATGTTCTTTAATTGTGAGAAGCAAATGTTTCAGATCATCTTCACTTTCAGCCAGTAATGTAGTATCATCAGCATAGCGAAGGTTGTTGATGAGTCTTCCACCAATCTTCACACCTCTGTTGTCTTCATGCAATCCTGCTTCTCTGATGATTTGTTCTGCATATAAATTAAACAGGTAGGGGGAAAGTATGCAGCCTTGTCTTACACCTTTGCTTATTTTAAACCATTCTGTTTCTCCTTGTTCCGTTCGAACTGCTGCTTCTTGATCAATGTACAGATTGCGCAAGAGAACGATCAGGTGTTCTGGTATATCCATGCTTCTTAATGTGGCCCAGAGTTTCTCATGGTTTACACAGTCAAAAGCCTTGCTATAGTCGATAAAGCACAAATATATATCCTTTTGGTATTCTTTAGTCTTTTCAAGGATCCATCTCACATCCGCAGTGATGTCTCTCGTTCCTCGCCCTTTCCTGAACCCTGCTTGCACTTCAGGTAGTTCTTGTTCCAGGTATGGTTGTAGTCTCTTTTGAATAATCTTCAGTAGAATCTTGCTGGCATGTGGGATCAGAGCGATTGTTCGATAATTTCCACAGTCAGTTGGATCACCTTTCTTTAGTATTGGTATAAACACAGATCTTTTCCAGTCAGTTGGCCATGATGTTGTCTTCCATATTTCTTGGCAGAGCCTTGTAAGTATGGTAACAGCTGCATCAGATTGCTGCAATACTTCTATAGGAATGCCATCAATGCCTGGTACTTTGTTCTTTGATAAGGCTTTCAATGCTGCTTCAACTTCTTCTTTCATCACCAATGGTTCCCGATCATAAGGTACAGGTTGAAACGGCTGTTGGTCCACTTGATCTTTATCATATAAAAACTTTGTATATTCCTTCCACCTTTTCTTGATCTTCTCAGCATCATTCAACATAGAACCTTGAGCATCTTGTAACATTCCAATTCAAGGCTGGAACTTTTTCTTTAACTCTCGTAGATTTAGGAAAGCCGATCTTGTTCTTCCTCTAATAGTTTCTGCTTCTATTTCCTTGCATGCATCGTTGTAGTACTTTTCCTTTTCCTGTCTTGCTGCACGTTGGAAATCTCTGTTGAGTTCTGCGATTGTCTTTCTTTCTCCTCTGGCTTTAGCTTCTCTGCGTTTCTGGGCAATTTTCAGAGTTTCTTCCATCATCCATTTTGGCCGTTTTTGCTTTTTCACCTTTTGTAGAGACTTCTCGCTTTCTTCCAACACAACTTTCTTGATGTCATTCCATAACTCTTCCGGAGCTCTGTCATTTGTATCTAAAGCAGCAAATCGATTTTGCAGGCAGTCTTTAAATTCCTGTGGTATATTCTCAAGGTCATATTTTGCTGCATTCATGAGTGGTTTGCTCTTTTTCAACTTTAGCTTGAGTTTGCATACTAGTAGTTTATGTTTATGTTTATGTTTATTTGAATTTGATATACCGCTCAGACCAAAAGGTATTAGAGCGGTTTACAATACTACATCATTTAAGGAAATAAGAAAAGAACGCCATTATAAGATAGGACAGAGTAGAGGACAGAAACAGTCAAACAGATAAGAGAAGGAGAAGGACACGGAACAGCAAGTTACCCTGATATATAAGCAGGACATCAATATAGACTCCAGAAACAGACGCCACGGACCAACGCCTAAGGGCCACGCCAAAGGGCCCTCTTAAGCCGTTGGGCCTGGCTGCTGATTGGTGGGCTCGGGGAGGAAGGGGGAGCTCCTGCTCTCACCCCCGTCAGAAGCGCTGCTCATCGGAGGCCCCGGCAATGGCGGATCTTAATTGATCTAGTTGATGATATGTACCACAGTCAGCTCCAGGTTTTGTCTTTGTTGATGTTATAGAGCTTTTCCATCGTTGACTTCCACAGATGTAGTCAATTTGATTTTTATACAATCCATTGGGTGAAGTCCATGTGTACAGTCGCCGCTTGTGTTGCTGGAAGAAGGTGTTTGAGATGAATAGATCATTGGTTTTGCAGAATTCTATCAGTCTTTCTCCAGCTTCATTTCTGTTGCCAAGTCCATATTTTCCAACTACTTTGCCTTCTTCTTTGTTGCCAACTTTTACATTCCAGTCACCCATGACTATCAGGATATCCTGTTTGCATGTTCTGTCAATTTCAGCTTTTACCTGTTCATAGAACTCTTCAATTTCATTCTCTTCTGCAGCTGTTATTGGGGCATATACTTGAATTATAGTTGTGTTGATATGGAATATCCATTATAGGAAAGTGCACTAAACTTAAAGCACTTTTTTATTTCACCTCCTGGAGCTGATTTGTAATGCCAGCCCTAGAAAGGAAGTAAATGGCCATTACAAAAACAAAACATCTTGAGACCTGGTTGGGGACCTCTGGACAGGTCACAAGAGACTCAAGTCTGCGACCTCCAACCCACAAGAACTCTGACCCTAGAACTCTTGAACTAGAGATCCTCTGCTGCTACCTTCAAGTCGGAGACTCTCTGCCTCGGAAGCCCCTGTCTACCTATTTTCCACTAACAGATTACCCCCTCTTTCTCTCACCCAACCCACCATCTTACCTAACCACTTACCTCCCCACCCACCCTGGAGGTGTCCCCAGTGGTCCCTTCATTACAACTTTTCTTACCACATGAGTAAAGTAAACTGAGTGTGAAAAATTCACATACATTTTAGCTCATGCTTTATTACTTTGGGGTCCTAGTTACTACTGTACTTGCAGCCTGCCAGACAGACTCAGCTGATTAGCAATTCTGACACTGCAGTTTGTAAGGCAGACAAATGTCACTTAAGTAAACCTCTACCATACATACCCAGCTAGTGAAGTTTCACTTGGCAGGGTTCTTAATTTAGTTAGTTTTGGCTAAGACGTACTGCTATCTAGTGCTATAGTTGATAGGACGGTTGGCAATTATGGTGTGTCAGGTCTATGTTCAGCTTTCCTTTTTACCTCCCTCGTGACCTCTAGCAAAATTTGAAAACTACTGGATTTTACTGCAGGTACTGCCCAGTTCCACACTGCTATCAGCTACTGGTGTTCATCATTCCTGGTCAGCTCTACTTGATTTCTCTCTCATATATCTAGGTCTATCATAGGCCTGTTAGTATGGATGTAATTTTGGACAATTATCAGATTTTTAAGTCAGATTCAAATTAATTTTCCAAAGATACAAACTGAAGGAGGTCCAGGCTTTAGCATTTGTGTCCATGCATATGTCTAACCAGCAGATACCATTTTTATGGTGAAACTGTCCTGTTTCATTATGAGATTAATTACTTTCCAAGTTCTTCTTTAATTACAGGTTTGAGAAGATGATTGGTGGACTGCATTTAGGAGAACTTGTGAGGCTCATTCTATTAAAAATGACAAAGCAGGGCCTTCTCTTCAAAGGGAAGGCATCTAAGCAACTGCATACCAAAGGCAAGATCGAGACAGAGCATCTGGCTGCCATGGAAAAGTAAGAAAATAAGTAGAGATATCTGAAGTGCTACGATTCCAAGAATGCCATTAATATTCTATCAGTTTGCAGGTACAGGTATGTATTATTGTCAGTGCACCCAGTTTCCCATGATTCTGCAGCCATAGGAAAAAGTCTACGAAATCTTGCCCTTCCTGTGAAATTGCCAATATCTTGAGGAATATATTTATTTATTTAACACAGCTGATAATCTGCAAGCACTAGTGAAGAGACTAACCATAGCAGATTACAATAACAGATCCATAAATCATATATTAAAACAATATAAAGCAGCCATAAATAATAAACATGGAGAGACAATACATCAAAGCAAAACATTCCAAAAACCAAATATATAATCACATGTTCCAAGCTTAATTTAAAAATGACTAAGCTAAAATACAATTTCTCAACTACCAAGACTTGCTTTAAAAAAGGTAAATGCTTACAAAATTATACATAATCCTGTTCTAGTTGCAGATTATTTTGCAATAAATTCCACAGTGTGGGGTCTGTAACTGAGAAACTAGACTTTCTGACTCTTGCTAAGCAATTTATTTAAAGGAAGGAACTCAGCAAGTGCAAATTCTGAGGTCATAAACAACACCCCAGAACATATATTTCCAAAAAGGTCTCAGATGTACATTGGCCCATCTCCAGATAAAGCCTTAAAAAGTTAAAGCGCATGCTTTAAATGCTTACCTCTGCTCAATGGGAAGCCAGTGCAAATTAAATCATCCCAGCTGTATATTGTAACATAGTAACATAGCAAATGATGGTAGATTAAGACCAGTATGGTGCATCTAGTCTGCCCAGTAAGGTGGCTAGAACTGTACCTGCCACTCTGTGCAGGTTACCCTCTTCAATGTCTTTGTTTAGGGTTGTACTTACTTCTCTGTGCAAGTTACCCTCTCTATTTTTTGAAGCGTAGAACTTATTAAAGTTTGCAATGATTCCATCCTTTTGCTATGTATGAATTTTCTATGTCTGTCCCATACCTTTTTGAATTCTGTCACTGTCTGTGCCCCCATTACCTCCATAGGGAGGGCATTTCAAGCATTTGCAACCCTTTTTGTGAAAAAATATTTCCTGGCGTTTCTTTTGAGTTAACCTCCTAGCAGCTTCATTTCATGTCCTCTCTCTCGTTCTACAGCTTCCCTGTCTTTGAAAAAGTTGTTCTTGTTCGTTAATGCTCTAAGGGCCTGATTCTATCCTGCTATCCCCTTTGTATGTCTGATCTGAGCCAGACGTACAAAGGGGATCGTGATTCTGCTCCTGCAGGGCACGTCTAGCCCCGCAGGATCAGAATTGCGATCAGACCTGTATGTGCAGGCTGGGACTGCGATTCAGTCCTGGCCTGCACGTACAGGCACTGCCCGGATAGCTCAGTCAGGTATTTAAATGGAGCTGCGGCGCCATGGCCTCCTGTTGCCATGGCCCTGCAGCTCCATTTAAATGCTGCGATGCCAGCTGCCAGCAATTATTTTTTTTCCCCCGCAGCCCGACCCCCGATCTGGCCTCCTAAGGCCAGGGTCGGGCTGTGGGGAAAAAACCCTGGCCCCCCCCCCACCCCTTCCGAACCCCGACTTTTAAAAAAAACAACGTCCAGGGAAGTTATTCTACCTTGGAGGTGGAATAACTTCCCTAGCCATTTCGCCAGCCCTGGAGGAACAGGGCCGACATTAGAATCGGTCCTGTACGTCCAGGGCCAGTGACCGCCCACTGCCTGCCCATTCTCCATCTCCGGGCTGCCTCTTCCCCGCCCCTGACTAACTTCCCCACACTACCGGTGGGGAAGTTAGTCGGGGGCTGCCGCCGGCACAAATCGCAGGGATGGATCTCCCGTTGGGAAGTCCATCCCTACTATTCGTGTCTCAGAATAACCCCCTAAGCATTTAAATGTCTTTATCCTGTCCATTCTTGTGTAGACATATTAAGGCCTTCACGTCTATCCTCATATGTCTTCTGGTATAGGCCCCATATCATCTGGTCGCCACCTTCTGAACAATTTCAAATCTTTTTATGTCCTTTGCAAGGTAGGGTCTTTAAAACTCAACACAGTGCTCCAAGTGAGACTTCACCAATGACTTGTACAGGGGCATTAATACCTCCTTCCTTCTATTGCTTATGCCTATTTGTACTCTATGCAACCTAGCATCCTTATGGCTTTGGCTACTACTACTACTGTTGTTGTTGTTGTTAAGTGCCGTCAAGTCAGTGTCAACTCATGGCGACCCTCTGGATAGTTGACCTAAACTTTGGTCGGTCTTCAGCCAAGCGGCTCACTGTTGATAGAGTGGTATCCATAGCTGCTGTTATTGTATCGATCCATCTCATTGCCAGCCTTACTCTTTTATGGTGACCTTCTATCTTGCCAAGCATTATATCTTTCTCCAATAATTTCTCTCTTCGCATGATGTGTCCAAAGTATGAACTACAAAGTCTTGTCAACTGAGCTTCTAAGGAAAGCTTAGGTTTGATCTCCTCTAGTACTGACTGGTTTGTTCTTTGGGCAGTATATACACAGTATTCGTTGCCAGCACCATATATACACAGTATTCGTTGCCAGCACACATATATACAGAGTATTCGTTGCCAGCACCATAATTCAAAGGCATCAATTTTCTTCCTGTCCATCTTTTTCACTGTCCAACTTTCGCATCCATATGACGTTAATGAAAATACCATGGCCTGGATAAGTCAAATCTTTGTATGGAGACAGACATCTCTGCTCTTGAGAATCTTGTCTAAGTCCTTCATAGCCATTCTACCAAAAGCAATATGCTAGTCCTTTTTTTATTGATTGTTGATCCAAGTAAGTTAAAGTTGTCAACTATTTCAATTTTTTTTTACATTTATTTATTTATGCAACTTTTAACAAAACAGCAAGAAAAATATTCTTGCAAAAAGAATTTATTTATTTATTTATTTATTACAATTTCTTATATACCGCACTATTGTCAGCGCGGTTTACATACAACAAAATGACCATAACAAACTGTTTGGCTTCACATAGAACAGGAGAAAACAACTTGGATACATATTAGAAAAAGAAAAAAAAACATATGCTGACAACCACAATAATTCAAATATTACTCCATATAGTCCACAAATTGAGGAGGAGGGACGGCAATATAAACCAAAGCAGGAGTACTTTGGAAATAATAAGCTATATTGTTAACCTAAGAAAAACAAATGGCTACGGAGCACCCAGGATACACACTAATGTTGAGGATATATACAGATTACAGCATTAGTCTGGTGGTACACTGGAAGAAAGTCTGGCATTAATAAAGGTACTTAAATCATTCGGATCTGAAAAGGCATACCTAACATCCTTAATAACAACCAAACACTTACACGGGAATCGCAGAAAAAAGGTTCCCCCAATTTGTAACACTCCCGCCTTGTAAAAAAGAAATTGCTTTCTCCACTTCTGAGTCTCCTTAGTTAAATCTGGAAACATTGATATTTTTAAACCCATAAAGGTTTCTAAGCGTTTCTTAAAAAACATTAATAATAGGCTCGACGGACCTTTGGTTGGACCCAGTATGGCATATCTTATGTTCTAAAATAGAAAAACGATTTGCACAATTTAATATGCAAATATACTCAAATATATAGAAATGTGCCTGCATAATTGCTATAAAACTTTGGAAACTTGCCACAGAATTTGCTACCTCTTGCCTCAGAATCTTGTAAAATCTACCTCAGAAAACCAGGGGCTCTGATTACAGCTGATGCCACTACTGCATTTTGTGGTAAGGAGGGTGCAGCCCAGCTAGGGAAAACTGAAAAAAAGAAGAATTTCTCTTCTTTACGGGGGATGGGTGCACAAAATCACATACTCCATAATAAAAGCCCTGAAAGGAACCTAGGGGGCAGAGCTAAGGGTAAACCAATCCCAGTCCACAGGACAACCCTGCATAGGAGTAGGAGGTCCAAGTGGGCGGAGCCAGGAAGGGAGTTGCCCTGCTCAGCAGTTAACAGGGAGAAAACAAACACAAGAGGGAGAGCCAGTGGGAGTTTGGAAAGGGCTTTGAGAAGAAGGTCCAGGAGGAATTCAAGAGCAAGCACAAGCGGCAGTTGCAGTTCCAGGCCTAGCCCAGGTTCTAGCCCAGTTCTCAGAAGGCACAGACCGGAAAGTTCTGTGGCCAAACTGAAGAGAAGCTTTGCAGCCAAGGAGAGCAGCAGAAGGAGGAACCACTATAGAGGCAGCCAAGAAAGGTACGCAGGGACCAAGCATTGCCAGCAGGATAGTTCTTGCTCTGACTCAGAGGAGACTGTCATACCCCAGAAGGCTCAGCACAGAAAGAAATATCTCACTAGGGAAGTTAAACAGGAGAGACCCCCAAGAGACCGGCCTGGAGAAGGCAAGGCCAGGCACTGGGAGAGGCTGTTTAATCTGGTGAAGACTCTTAAGGAAAAGAGCCCGGAACACTTTCAAGGAGCACCCAGCTGTAGCTCAATAGAGAGCATGGAGGTAGGCCCTGAGGAAAGTGTTATTAATTCTGTTGTCTCTGAAATGGAATGCGAGCTGTGCACTAAGGTATTAGTGTGAGCTAGAAACAGTGGAGCATAAAAAGGGGGCTGTTGTAGCCTAAAGACAGTTTCAGAAGCTGGAAGAGAGGGGAAAGCCTGAATGTAAAGGATTAAGAATCTCTCCTAAGAAGCTGAAACTGCAGGAGCTCAGTGGAGGTTCAAACAGCTGAAACTGTTTGTGTGTGGCAACAGCAGGATTGAAGCTGATACCTCACTCACTATGTGAAGAGTTTTAAAATGCCTTTTTCTTCTGATGCTAAGGTTAAGCAGTTGCAGTAAGGAACAGGAGCTGGTATAAGTTTGTTCAAGGTTACACTGTTTTGGACATTTTGATTTCTGGGAGAAATTATCCTGTATTTTCTTTTTGTCTGGAGAAACAAAAGTTATGCTTGAA
The DNA here is from genome assembly GCA_033557465.1 of Ichthyophis bannanicus. NCBI lineage: Eukaryota > Metazoa > Chordata > Amphibia > Gymnophiona > Ichthyophiidae > Ichthyophis > Ichthyophis bannanicus. Next base: position 706,737,891 of record CM066034.1, read on the forward strand.
GAATTTTATGTTCACCACTTACCAGCATGGAAACCGAATAAAATTTCCTGTGCGCTTTATTAACCACTTGGCTCTTCTTTTCGTACACAACTACAAAAAAATCCTAGAAGGGATATCAGATGGCCAGCCGTCCCTCCTAGGCAACCGCCTGGTAGGGGCGCGAGCATCACAATTTCCATTAACTAAATCTTCCCCAGCCATCTTTTCTCATTGCATCTAAAATATTAGCATACAGACATTAGCAACTGATGATCATTTGCAAATCTGTAGTACTTTTACAATTAGGGGCATGTTTTCTAAACTGTGCTAATGGTTAGCACACACTCAGGCCGATGCAAAAAGTGGTGCTGAAGTCACATTCCATCAGCTTTTTACGCCTGTTTGCAGCGCACCGATAGTGCATGACTTTAGTGTGGACATGCAGAAAGAGAATGCAAATGAGCCACACATTAGCCATTTGTTAATCTGGGGGCAAATGGCAGCGTTAAACTGAGAAAGCAAACCAAACACATGCGCACAAGAAGTCGGTGCTAGTTTGGCATGTTCTTCCAGATAAACGAACATGTGGTTAATTTGCATATCAGCCCCCAATGGCATCAAAATACTGTCGGGGGCTGGTGCCCTGACAGAGAGTGAATTCCTGGTGACCCAGTGGCCCCAATCCACCACCCGCCCAAGTAAATCCAATCCCAAGTGGTTTAGTGGCCCAAACCCCCCACTTGACTAAAAAACAAAATACCTGGTGGTCTAACAGCCCCGAACCCCCCACCCTCCACCCGACTAAAAAATAAAATAATATCTGGTGGTCTTATATGGCAGTATGACCTCACCCAGTACATCTCAGGATGCACCACGCAGGGCAAGGTGCCATCATTTTTTAAGATGGTGAGCCAAGAGCGGGAGAGTGGGGGTGGCACTCCTGCTCATTTCTAAAGGTACTGGGAGCGGGGATTTGGGGCTGATAGACCACCAGGTATTATTTTATTTTTCAGTTGGGTGAGGGGTTCAGGGTTGCTAGACCATCAGGTGTTTTATATTTTAGTCGGGTGGAGGGTAGGGGGTTCGGGGCCTCTAGTCCGCCAGGTATTATTTTATTTTAAGTTATTTTATTTAATTTTATTTTTTAATAGGATGGGGGCCACTGGGCCATCAGGGATTCGCTTCTGTCAGGGCAGCAGCCCTCGACATTATTTTAATGGCATTGGGAGTTTTTCCCGATGCCTGGATCGCCCCCGATGCCATCAAAATACTGTTGAGTGGGTGGGTTGAGGCCGCTCGGCCATCAGGGATTTGCTTTCAATATTTTGATGGCATCGGGGGCTTTGCCCGATGTCGTATCATCTGAGGGGACGATGATCCAGTGATCGGGGAAATCCCACGATTCCATCTAAATACTGTTGGGGGCACACGCTAGTGTTTAAGCCACCTCAGACCCAGGCGTAGAGATATTGGTGTTAAGGCTGGTTGCAAAATCCTTCACTCCTTTCTCTGCACTGAGCGCAGACATTATTTGCATACCAGTTTAGTATGTGCAGCTCATTTGTCTAAATTGAAATACTCTTGGCATTAATTTTGGTCACTGTTTCCTCACACATCCATCTCTTTTCTGCATTTGACGTAAGCTTCAACGTGCTAAAGTGTGCTTAAACGTGTGCTGAAAGGCCGCGCTAGTTTTCTGCATCAGTCTGCAACTAGATACTATTGCATAACAGCACGCGTTAAGCGTTAGCCTAGCTTAGTAAAATTGGAACTTAAACTCTCCAACAGTGTCGCACCGAAAGCAAGGTGGCAGGTACGGTCTGCCACAGGTGCCAGCCAGGAGAGGGGTGCCGAAATTCTGGGCCCACGCAGCAAACTTACTAAAGTCCTTCACTAGCTTGTCGCCCTGCCTCGTTGACGAACCTGGCAGCTGTTCCCTCCTGGGCTGAAGTCTCACGGCATTACCCCGATAGTAGCAATACTCAGTCTGCCATATTGATAAATCCATGGATAATCTTACTACCACTACTGATCCTTTCTATAGTGCTACAGTATGTACGTAGTGCTGTACAGAGACACGTAAAAGATGGTCCCTGTTCATCAGAGCTTACTACGTATCTAGTCAAGACAGACAACACAACAGAACAACTGCGTTTTGCGGTTCGAAAGTTATCGGAATAGTTCTCCGCATAGCAGTCTGAATATCCCCACTAGCCAGATCATTTCTGCGAGCACCCAGGCACCATCCCGGTACTGCCGAGGTAGTCAGCAATGATTCTCAGGAGCACTATCCGGATAAAGCTGCTGAAAATGTCCAAATTGCCCCATCCTGCAGCCAGGGCAGGTGCAAGGATATGAGGTGCCCTAGGCAGGCCTCATGCCAGGCACCCCCTGCTTCTGTCCCCACTCCTGCTGCTGCCCCTCTCTGGTACCAGCAATAACTGAAACAGCACTGCAGGGCTTGCCAGCACCACCGCCGCTCCGGTGCTGTTCCTTCTTCCATCCCCCCATTTGCATTGGAGGGGGAAGAAGCAGGGAAAGACCCGCAGTGCCTGAGGTTCTGATGAGCACTGCGGTGCTGTTCCAAGGCCTTGCCACCGCTGCTGGTCCCAGAGATGGGGCATCAGAGGTGGCAGCGGGCCGCCCTTGCACCACTGGTGTCTGGCTGTCCTAATGGTAGCGCCAGTCCTGCCTGCGGCGCTTATCCAAATAGCGGGCACTGCTGTCCTGATAAGTGCTTTTGAAAATCAATCCGGATGTTGTGGAGAAAGAGGCTGGGACGTTCCTGAACCTGTGTAGGGTAACTCAGACAAGGAAGAGGTTATTTTTGGCTGTGCGCCAAGAATGTCTTGATTTTGACACACAGTCTTTTTTCTGTTTACCTTTTCGATGTTTAATTACACTTGAAAGTGTTAAACAAATATTCTTGACACAAAATAGGTTGGAAAAGTCTCTGGTTCAGTGGTGGTGACTGGTAAGTGTGAATTATCTGCATACTTGGCTTGATTTTTCTTATACCGATTTCCTTTAGTAACTTTTTTTTCTCATGGGTTCCCTCTCCCTTTTTGTGGGTTCAACAGGAAGCGCTTGTTGTTTCCTCTAGTCCCCATCTTGGGATATGTGATACTATAAACTTAAGTTCTCCTTTCTCTGCTCCCTTTATCTAGTTTTCATATTCACAATGTTCTTGAATGATGTTTTGAAACTGATCAAAGATTAAATTATTTAAAAACTCAGATAAACTTTGGGTAAAATGTCTATTTTTAGTTAGCGTACACTCTGTGAGATGCTTCTCCCTTGCCAGACTCTCTGTGCAGATGATTTTAACTGGTTTCTTATATCTCAGAGACACCTTCGAGTCACGGAGCAATACAGTTCTGTTCAGAGTCATTCTGTAGGCGCTCTGCTTAAGTGTAGTGTGGCCTTATCCAAAATCAAGCTGAAAAGCTACAGGATGATATTTGAGATTTAGGCTCCTACACTGCTCTCTTTGAAAATATACTAAGGCTGATTTCCTAAATTTATGTTCAGAGAAGGCACTTATAAAAGGAGCTGCACCATCAATGAGCTTAAGTCATGAATTTTCAATGATTTAAGCGCGTGGACAAACCTTTACGCCAGTAATTCAGCCAGTTGCTATTTTCTAAGTACGCATCTCAGGCCAATGGTGCGTACTTTCGATGTGGTGTGCACATGGATGAAGTGTAAATTTAAACACATAAGTTGGAACATACTATAACTTATAAGTGTTCTTTAGATATATAGGGCTGGTGTGCAGTAAAAGCTCCTTTTCAGGCACTTAAGCCTCAATTTTAAAAAGAAAAGTAAATGCCTGCTTTTTGTTTTTCTACTTAGAAAGGCTTAATATAGGCAAGTTCTGGCTGCCTAAAACTAGGTGCTCAGTTATAAAATTACCCTCAAAATGTCACTAAACTCCTAAATTTAGGAATGTAAAAAGTAGGGGGTAAGAGGGGTGCATTTATGGTGGGAAGAAAAAGCTTAGCATTGATTTTCAGCATTAGTCTCCTAAATTAGGCCTGCAAGTCTAGATTAGGGGTCTCGGAACACACCTAGGCAGTCAGATTTTCAGAATAATCACAATGAATATTCATATGAGAGATATGCATACAGTGAAAACCTGTGGGGGTGTCTTTGGAGGGGTCCAGGGAGTGTGTTCTGGGGAGGTTCTTTCTGTCAGGAGGATCTTATTTGAGACATCAGCCTCTTTAAGACTGAGCCTGGAGTTCGGGTTCTGCTAGAGGACAGCAACCTTGGGCCGGAAAGACTGAGGTTTCTAGTCCTACAGGTGCTCCTTATGACCGTGGGCATGCCACTTAACCCTCCGTTGCCTCAGGTACAAAATCGTAGATTGTGAGCCCTTCGGGGACAAGGGAAATATATATATATCATATATATTGTGACCCACTAGCTGGCCCAGAGGCATAAGAGGTGCTTAGACAGGCTGATGGGGCAATGCTTTACTGGCAATTACGTCCCCGGGAAGGCAGTAGCTAAGCCTTCTGGTTCCCGTAGTTGTACCTTAGACCAATAATTGTAGTTGAGGCAGAGTGTAAGGTTAACTTAGGTTTTATTCCCCGTCCGGGGTGGATTCAAAAACTATGGAACAAAGGTATAACTAACCATACGTCTGGCATCAATCAAAGGGAAAAATACTGGAACAAAAAATATAAGCTTCCTTCAGCATAAACCAACAGCAAAAGTAACAGAAAGAGTTCTTTTCACTCACGTGAAACTTTTTCAGCTGTTTCTCCAATTAGCCCTTCTGGCTGCTTCAGCACAAAGAATGAACACAATCTGACACAGTGTAAGTACAATCCATGTCTATCTCTTGTGAAATCTCTTCAGGAATTCCAGTTGCATTTCTCCTTCATCGGACAGTGCTTCTGTCTCAAAAATGCCCTTTGAGTCACACTGTCCCTGCCGAGGAGTGAACAGGTTCCCTTCCTCCACTACCCTCGTGGCTTGTGGGAAATTACCACAGTGTTTGTACTTTTCTTCCTGAGCTCTGCACAGCTCCTCATACGTGCATAGGAAGTCTGGGTGTTCTAAATCCTATCTCTTAGGGAGAATACATCTCTCTTCAACTCTTAGTTTCCTGCTTTCTATAACGTGGATAGCCCTGTTCTGTTCTCTTTCTCCCACGGCATTTTCCTACCTCCAGGAAATGTGCCTCAGGGTAAGAACTCTTCCCTTCTGTTTGTTTGGAGTTAAACTGCTTATAGCTTGTAAGTTTAGCTGTAGGACTGCCCTTCCTTATTGCCTCATTGCAATATTCCACAGGGTACTGGTAAGATATGCCTTGCTGTTCCCCACAGCCTCTTTGCAAATCACCAACCTCTGACTCCTGTCTTTTCCTTGGCACTGTCCTCCCAACACTCTCACGTGTTCCTTCTCGTGTTCTATCCCGGCTTCTCCCACCGGTGCTCAGGGTTCTATCCTCGATTCTCCCACCTGTGTTCAGGGTTCTCTCACCGGACCTCTCTTCGATTCTCCCACCTGTCCTATCTGTTGGTGAGTGAGTCCTCACTATATTGTGCTTAGTGTTAGCCTGGGCTCCGCCCCCCTGCAGCTGCTCCCTATTCTCTAATGAGCTCTGAGCTCCGTCTCTGCTTGGGCGTTCCCTAACACCATGTGAATGTGTTTTCCACGATTGCTCTTGGCAACCCTTTCCCATTTGTGAAGCTGAGCTGTCATTTTTCCTACTATTTTGCTCACTTTCGTTTGCATTTATGGGCTCTGCTAGCGCTACCTCGTGACAGATCCCCCCCTTAAAATATTATGGACTACTGGGACAATACCCGGACAGCACGTAATCAACTCCGGGGTTCTGTCTCGCTGCCCTACATATGCCAAACTGACCGTTGCCAATCTTTCTTTCCATGGCTTGAGAACGTTCAGGTGGTACACCTGCTGACGTCCCCTCTCATTTTCCACTCTGTACGTTACAGGACCTACTCTCCCTATTACTGTGCACGGTCCCTTCCAATGGGCCTCAAACTTGGGTCCCGGGTCCGCTACTTGCACAAGGACCTTATCCCCTATGTTCAGGTGCCTTTCTTTTGTGCGCCTGTCATAGTATTGTTTCTGTTTCACTTTACTAGCCTGCAAATTTTCCCTTGAGGCTTTTGCCGGTTTCTCTAGGCGTTCCCTCAAGTTTTTCAGGAATTGCGGCACCCCAACTTCCTGTGAATTTGGCTCCACCCACTGCTCATGGAGAATATCTAAAATTCCCCTAGGGGCCCTGCCAAACATCAGCTCATATGGGGATGCTTTTAATGATGTTTGTACACGCTCTCTACAGGCGTAAAGTGTAAATGGGAGTAGGGTATCCCATTCACCCATCTCATCTCTTTTTAAACCCCTCCTTAATAGTTGTTTCAAAGACTGATTCATCCTCTCAACAAGGCCATTTGTTTGAGGATGGTACGCTGCAGTCTTTATGTGCCTTATTCCAAAGGCTTCCCATACTGTTGCCAAGTGCTTGGATAAGAAATTACTCCCCTGGTCAGTTAATACCTCTCTGGGAAAACCCACTTCACAGAAGAGTTTTACCAGCTCTTGGGCTATTACTCTGGCCGATGTAGTCCTTAAGGGAATGGCCCATGGGAACCTAGTTGTGTGGTCTACTACCACCAACAAATATTGGAAACCTCTGGGAGTACGGATCAGGGGTCCTACGATATCCATACCTATGCGTTCCATAGGTACTGCTATGGTGGGCGTGGATATCATTGGTACAGCTTTTGGTCTCAAAGCTGTGACCCTTTGACATGTCGGACAAGCCTCACAATATTGCTTTGTTTCTTTAAAAACCCCTGGCCAATAAAATTGAACCAATATTTGGTCCAGGGTGCCTTGGACTCCCTTATGGCTGCCTATGGGGTGGTCGTGTGCCAACCTTAATACTGTGGCCTTAAATGTTGTTTTCTTATAGCACCAGAGTATGGGTCTGTGCTTTCTCTATATAAGATTTCCTTCTCTAGGAAAAACCTGGGTAGCGTAGGCCTAATTTCTTTTGCCCATTCAAAAGCTCTCTTAAGAGCCGGGTCAGCCCGCTGTTCTGCCGGAAATGAGGGGAATTTGGTTACCACCTCAGCAGGTACCCAAGGTAACCCCGCACCAGCCTCCAATTCGGCCCTCCCCTGGGTCCTTTGACGCCTCTCTTGGCGTTTCTTTGCCTTCGCCTTTCTGCCCTGCTTAACTGGTTCCTGTATTAGCTCATCATCCGTGGGCAGAATACCTAATACACCTCCATTTATATCCTCATCCTGGGGTTCTTCCTCTCCCTCAGATTCTCTAGGGTCCTCAGAAACTATCTTTCCTTCGCCTGAGGTCCCTGCCTGGGATCGGGTTGACACCAGGCCAGTCCGGGTATTTAATCCTACCTCTAGACCTTGGAGAAAGGGTGGCCAGTCCCTGCCTAAAATAATATCTCTAGTCAGGCTTGGGATTATGGCTACCTGCAATGTGTGTTCCTCACCTATTGCCTGTATGGATACAGTTTGTGAAGGATAATGAGAAAATGCCCCATGTATGCATTTTAGGCGGACCTGGCCGCCTGCTTGCCTCAGGGCTGACCTACGTTGCCTCTCAACGGTTTCCCAGAGCTTAGATGTAATCATGCTCTGGTCAGCACCCGAGTCAAGCAGCGCCAGCGTCCCTACTCCTTCTACCTGAATGGGAATTAGGAACCCGTCCTGCGCTGGTTTCTCTCGCCCAGCCATAAGGATCATTCTCTCCGTGCAGTCCTTCTGGTAGTGGCCTGCTCGCCCGCATACATAGCATCTCCCTTTACACACAGAAAACATGTCATCATTATTAGCATACTTAGATATATTAAACTTTTTGTCTTTAACATAACTCTTATTTTTATGCACTGCCATTCCTGCTGCCTTTCTGGGCCCTATTTCTGAGGCGCCCACTATCTGTGCTTCAAAGTAGCGCTCAGCTAAATTAGCTGCCTCCTCTGTATTCTGGCAGTTCTGCAGGGTGAGGTATTTTTTTACTTCACTCGGGACAGCCTGGAGGAACTGCTCTAAAATAATTACATCAAGCAGTGATTCCATTGTCCTCTGGTCAGGAGTTAACCATTTATATGCTAAACTCTTAAGCCTTTGCTGTAGGGCTTTTGGGGTTTCCTGTTCCCTCATCCTGGATTCTCTAAATAATCTGCGATAATGCATAACAGACAAACCTAACCGGTCCTTGACTGCCTTTTTTATTTCCTCATAACTGGTAGCAAGGATGGCAGGCATGGCCTTATACGCAGAGAGAGCTTCCCCTGTAAGAGCAACAGCAAAGCGTGTGGCCCACTGCTCAGGTGGCCATTTTAATGCCCCCCCTATCCTTTCGAAGGCATCTATAAAATCATCTATATCGTCTCTTGGACCTAATTGTCCCAAAGAAAACGCCTGACCGCAGTCAGTCCTACCCCAGCAATGTAGGGGTTTTCAGTCCCAGAACCTGGTGACCTCTCAACAAACGCTTTCATGGTTTCCAGGAGTGGCCTCTGCTGCTCCATAATCATCTTGGCAGTTTGTTCCTGCATATGCCGTGCCAACTCCAACTGTTTGTCCCATTGGTGTTGCATCCAACTCATAACGTCCTGGACCTCCATCTTCCAGTTGTGACCCTGTAAAAGGAAAGAAAAACAAACACCACCAAGTGCGGTACTTTTTTTTAAAAGCTTTTTCCCCTTCCCCACATCACAGGAGCGCCCCCTTTCTTGCCCTGCTGTCCTTCTACGCACGTGCCCCAGGTACCCTTTACCTTAGGTTCTGCGTAGACTCAGGCTTTGGCAAGAGAGGTGCTTGGTCCACGTCTGGCCTGTCCTGGGTGCTTGCTTCTTTACAGGTCTGGTTGTCCAGCAGTATTCTTCTCCTTTAAAAGTGTCCTTTTTTTCCACAGTAAAAAAAATCCTTAAGACGCCACTTTCATGTGACCCACTAGCTGGCCCAGAGGCATAAGAGGTGCTTAGACAGGCTGATGGGGCAATGCTTTACTGGCAGTTACGTCCCCGGGAAGGCAGTAGCTAAGCCTTCTGGTTCCCGTAGTTGTACCTTAGACCAATAATTGTAGTTGAGGCAGAGTGTAAGGTTAACTTAGGTTTTATTCCCCATCCGGGGTGGATTCAAAAACTATGGAACAAAGGTATAACAAACCATACGTCTGGCATCAATCAAAGGGAAAAATACTGGAACAAAAAATATAAGCTTCCTTCAGCATAAACCAACAGCAAAAGTAACAGAGTTCTTTTCACTCACGTGAAACGTTTTCAGCTGTTTCTCCAATTAGCCCTTCTGGCTGCTTCAGCACAAAGAATGAACACAATCTGACACAGTGTAAGTACAATCCATGTCTATCTCTTGTGAAATCTCTTCAGGGAATTCCAGTTGCATTTCTCCTTCATCGGACAGTACTTCTGTCTCAAAAATGCCCTTTGAGTCACACTGTCCCTGCCGAGGAGTGAACAGGTTCCCTTCCTCCACTACCCTCGTGGCTTGTGGGAAATTACCACAGTGTTTGTACTTTTCTTCCTGAGCTCTGCACAGCTCCTCATACGTGCATAGGAAGTCTGGGTGTTCTAAATCCCATCTCTTAGGGAGAATACATCTCTCTTCAACTCTTAGAGTTTCCTGCTTTCTATAACATGGATAGCCCTGTTCTGTTCTCTTTCTCCCACGGCGTTTTCCTACCTCCAGGAAATGTGCCTCAGGGTAAGAACTCTTCCCTTCTGTTTGTTTGGAGTTAAACTGCTTATAGCTTGTAAGTTTAGCTGTAGGACTGCCCTTCCTTATTGCCTCATTGCAATATTCCACAGGGTACTGGTAAGATATGCCTTGCTGTTCCCCACAGCCTCTTTGCAAATCACCAACCTCTGACTCCTGTCTTTTCCTTGGCACTGTCCTCCCAACACTCTCACGTGTTCCTTCTCGTGTTCTATCCCGGCTTCTCCCACCGGTGCTCAGGTTCTATCCTCGATTCTCCCACCTGTGTTCAGGGTTTCTCTCACCGGACCTCTCTTCGATTCTCCCACCTGTCCTATCTGTTGGTGAGTGAGTCCTCACTATATTGTGCTTAGTGTTAGCCTGGGCTCCGCCCCCCTGCAGCTGCTCCCTATTCTCTAATGAGCTCTGAGCTCCATCTCTGCTTGGGCGTTCCCTAACACCATGTGAATGTGTTTTCCACGGTTGCTCTTGGCAACCCTTTCCCATTTGTGAAGCTGAGCTGTCATTTTTCCTACTATTTTGCTCACTTTCGTTTGCATTTATGGGCTCTGCTAGCGCTACCTCGTGACAATATAAATATTATATATATATATATATATATATATATATATATATATATATATATATATGCACAATACCTGAATGTACACTACTTTGACTTGTAGATATATAAGCCTAGCCAAATAAATAAGTAGCAAGCCATGTGTTGGTGGCCGATGCTCCTGGATAGGAACAATAGCGCCAGCTCAACACTGACGTTATTTTTCCATGAATAACGCAGCTTACAAAGTTCAGTGCGAGCTGTGCTATTCAATATGCATAATAATGAGGTGCTTTTCATGCTTTGTATCTCATTTGCTAACATGCATTGCGTTAAACTAATGTGCATTTTGGTAAAGTAATGCAAGATTTTTTCATTTTAACATGCCGTGTTAGCTGCAAAAGATGAACGCGCTTTAGTAAACAAGGGGGGATATTCAAAGGCTTTTACACAGTATGTAACACAGTTAGTGCCGCTGGATATCCGCAGGTGCTGCTGCTATACATCCCAACGCTAAGCACTAAACACTGGGTGTATCGGGGCATTCTGAGGCAGCAGTGATATTGAGCTGCTGCCTGGTTGGTGAAAAGTGGGTAAAGTAAGGTGTGGCAAAGGCTGGCCTAACTTTACTCATGGAAACTAACTAGGTGGCACTGATATTGAACCACTGTCTGGTTAGCTTCTGGCTTCTGCAGCGACCCAGATATTCAATGCTCTTGGCCAGATATGGCCCCTGCGTCGAATATCTGGGGTTAGTATTCAGTGGTGATGGTTACATGTTTCACAATCACTTGCTGCCGCCCCTGAATATCCCCTCCCCCCCATGTCCCTAAGAGAAATTCTTAGTGTTCTGACTTTTGCAGATATCAGGACTATCCAAATTACTTTCCATGTCCATAGGTGTATGCTTTAAAGCACAAAACACTTTCCAGTGCTTGGTAATGCTCATTGAGTCATTGAACTGACCAGCAAATATACCTGTTTGTAGTTATACACATAGGGCCAGATTCTGTCCCAGATGTTGATCCTCTCTGTATGTCCGGTCTGAACTGGATGTACAGAGGAGATCACGATTCTGATTCCGCAGGGCACGTCTAGCCTGTGGGATCAGAATCATGAACAGTCCTGCACGTGCAGGCCGGGACTGCAATTCAGTCTGGCCTGCACGTGCAGGAATGTCCCCAGCTAACTCAATCAAGGCTCTTTAATGGAGCCGTGGCACCATGGCATCATGTTGCCATGGCACCGTGGCTCCATTGAAGAGCTACGATGCCAGCCGCCGGGAATTAAAGCAAATTCCCTACAGCCCGACCCCCAATCTGGCCTCTTATGGCCAGGGTCGGGCTGCGGGGAATGTCCTCCAGCCTCCCCTGCCCCATCCGCGCCCCAGTATGTCAAAATGACACGTCCAGGGAAGTTATTCCACCTCAGAGGTGGAATAACTTCCCTGCACATGTCCCTGGCCCTGGATGTACAGGGCCGACATTAGAATTGGTCCTATATGTCCAGGGCCGGCGACCACCCAGACTCTGCCCCCGAGCTGCCCCTTCTCCGCCCCCAACTAACTTCCCTGCACAACCAGTGGGGAAGTTAGTCATAGCCGGGTGAAGGCACAAATAGCAGGGATGGACGTCCCATTGGACTGTCCATCTCTATTCGTGGCCCAGAATATCTTCATATATTATATTTAATGAAACTTTTCTGTTCTGCTTCTATTATTTACTTTTTTTGATTAGGTATAAAGAAGGTCTGAATAATACACGACAAATTCTTAAACAACTGGATCTAGACCCTTCAGAAGAAGACTGCATTGCTGTCCAGCATGTCTGTACCATTGTTTCTTTCCGATCTGCAAACCTGTGTGCTGCCGCTCTGGCTGCTATTCTGACGCGACTCAGAGAAAACAGAAAGCTAAAAAGACTTAGAACCACCGTAGGAGTGGACGGGACTGTTTATAAAATCCATCCTCAGTAAGTACACTCTGCATGCATTTCTGTTGCTGAATTATCTGTCCTACGTAGGTTAAAGTTACAGCACCAACAAAGAAAATGTTTTTAAAAAATTCATTGGGCAGTTAAAGAAATCCCTTCCCCTGCTGTCTCTCTGCTTTGTATTTCATTCATGCAATATGGAGGTAAAATAATAAGCCAAAGAAAGAATCCTATTGTGGAAATGTCCTATTATGTCCTATTATGGAAATGTCTTAACCTGTCTAGAAAATGTATATAGAATTGTAACAATTAGTTAACTGGGAATGAGTTTGATTTTACAAGCTGTAAATTTGGTGAATTAAAACCACAAGCTGAGGATTAGCTGTCAAAGGTACAGACTACTGTTTAGACTAGGAAGGGTCAGCTAAATGCTATATTTTCAGGAAAGCATTTTGAATAAAACTGTGCATGTGGCTATACAAGTGGCTGCATGTTAATTTTGGAAAGTTATTAGTAAGAAACTAGTCCCTTAAACTTGTAAGTAAAGCATGTAAATGGTGCACCAGCAGCCTGCTCGTTCATGATAAGAGAGTGTAGCCCTGAGTTCCTGTCCAAGATAGCTTAGCTAGGGGGGCACCATTGTGACAATAGCTAAGAGAAAGATTATATCAGTCTGCTCTCACATGAAATTTTGTTTTATTCAGAATTTTTATGATTGCTCACTGTTGTGCCAAATGTCAAATTAGAACATCAGTCTCTATAAGAAAATCAAAACAATGAAAAATCTATATCAAGTATTAAGTACCCTATGTGCATGTGCTCTGGACCTCTTTTCAGGGCTCTACAGCACTCTCAGCTAAAACTCTGGCAACTTCCTCATGTGCAGATTTTTAGGGCATTTTTATAGTTCCCTCCAAAACATGCATGAAGAACTCCCACCACCAGTGATGGACATTTTGGCCCACCTTACATTACATCACTCAATACATAAACACAAGCTAGAATTAGGCTTCACTTCCCTCCCACCCCTCCTCATTCTCACTCACCATAGAATCATATTAGACCCCGCTGTCACCTCAGCAATAATGATGCAGACTCCCTCCACTATCAGGTACTTTAAGATACATTTTAGAAAAGATTTCAAGATCAGAATTGAGACACAGGGGTTGCAGTGTTTACAATTCCAACAGCTTTTTAGAAAGGGCTGTGCTAAATTTAGAGCCATTTCTAAAATACCTCGAAAGAAGAGCAGGAGTGCACATAGATAATCATCTATGTACATCGGGAAGAGCCCTTTTAGAAACTTACGCATAGGAAAAAACAATGGGGGAAACATGGCTACATACTCATGTAAAAGCAGATATGTAGAGGTTGGTATTTTGCGACTTACAGATGCAAGTGTTGCACATCTATACATTTGCATGAGCCATTTTGCAAGTCTCATGGGTAAATGCTGGCCGTTAACTACAGATGGCACTATCTTTTTCTAATTTCAATATGAAGGGAGAAATAAACAGTGAGGGGGTCATTCTGTCTCATGCGATAGCAGGGATGGAAATCCCATTTGGACGTCCATCCCCGCTATTTGCTCCCCTGCTAGCCCTGGCAAAAGCCTCCTCGTACGAACAATGCATTTGTATGAGGAGGCCTAAACGGGGGTGTTCCAGAGGCGGCATGGGCGGGCCACGACCCTGGACATTCAGATGTCGGCCTAGTCATCGGGGCCTCAGATCTAGATGGGGGACTTATTCCACCTCAGAGGTGGAATAAGTCCCCCTGGATGCAGCATTTTGGTGATGGCCAGCAGAGACAGGTGAGGCAAGGATGCAGGAATTTCTCTGCAGCCGGACCCTGGCCATGGGAAGCTGGATCGAGGGTCCGGCTGTGGGGAAAGGAAGATTTCAGCAAAACCTGAAACATGCCAGGGAGCAGGTGTTATACTAAATACTGACATTTTTGGTCATACATGTGAATTCTCCATATGAAATGGGGAACACGTGTAACGTAGAAACATGATGGCAGAAAAAGACCACATGGCCTATCTAGTCTGCCCTTCCACTAAACAGTCCCCTTTTTTCCTTTAGAGATCCTCTAGGTTTGTCTCATACTTTTTTGAATTCAGACACTGTCCTCATTTCTACCACCTCCACCGGGAGACTATTCCACCCATCTGCCACTCTTTCTGTAAAGAAATATTTCCAAATATTACTCCTGAGTCTATCCCCTTTCACCCTCATCCTATGTCCCCTCATAGCTGAGATTGCATTCAAACGAAAGAGGGCCTCCTCCTGTGCATTATGCCACAGAGGTATTTAAACATCTCAATCATATCACCTCTAGCCCGCCTTTCCTCTTTTTTTTTTTTTTTTTTTTTTTTTTTATACAGAGGCACTATCACCTCCTTTCTTCTGCTGGCCATTCCTCTCCCTATGCACCCAAGCATCCTCTAGCTTTTGCCATCGCCTTTTCTACCTGTTTAGCTACTTTAACTTCATCAGATACCATCATGCCTAGGTCCCGCTCTTCTTTAGTGGACAAAAGTACTTCACCCCCTTTACTTGTATTTCATGAAGGCCTCCCTCTTTTTCTTCACCTTTTCAGTTACTTCTTTTGAGAATCATAGCAGCTTCCTTTTCCTTTTATCTTCATTTACCATTCTAAAAAAAGGTTGGTTGCCCTTAAAATATCCCCTTTCAGTTTTGCCCACTGTTTTTCTACATCCTCCAGCTGTTCCCATCCCATGAACGACTCCTTGAGGTACTGGCCCCTCTTGGCAAAGTTAGTTTTCCTAAAGACCCTCACTTTTGAATGGATTTTATCAGCCCTAGTCCTAATACTGAACCACACCATCTGGTGATCACTGGATGTGAGATGATCTCCCACTATAACATCAGAAACACTCACCAATGGTAAGCACAAAGTCCAGTATGGCCCCTTCAAGTGTGGGTTCTGTTACCAGTTGCCTGAATAGTTATTCTTGTAGAGATTCCAGGATCTCCTTACTTCTAGATGATACTGCAGCAGGAATGTGCCAATCAACATCTGGCATATTGAAATCTCCTATCAGTAGCACTTCCCCTTTCCTGGGAATGCTGCGTATGTCTTCTATTAAATCTCTGTCCACTTCTTCTCCTGGGGGGGGGGGGGGGGAGATCTATATATCACACCAGTGCAAATGGATTTCTCTTTCCCTCTTTCTAGTTTAACCCATAGTGCCTCCTCTCTCCCTTTTAAGCCCTGTATTTCCATAGTTTTAATATTATTTTTTTACATTCAATGCCTCTCCTCCTCCCCTTCTTACTATCCTGTCCTTTCTGAATAAAGTATTGCCTGGTGTAGTTACATCACAGTCATAGTTGTCCATGAACCATGTCTCTGTTACCACCATTACATCTAAGTCAGCCACTCCCATTAAAGTCTCAACATCTGGGATCTTATTTCCCATGCTACAGTCATTTATAGTCACTGCTTTCCATATGTTGCTCCTATTATCCATTTCTACAGAGGTACTTAATGCTTCATTTACCTGGGGGCTTTCGCTTACCTGGGGACTTTCTTCACCCAACCCCAACAAATCTAGTTTAAAGCCCTCTTCAGTAGGTCAGCCAGTCTGCTACTGAAGACATGCCGACACTTCTTGGACAATCCAATAAGGAAATAGGAAACATGAGTTGCTGGAGAGAAAAGCAAAAAAAGAGAAAAACAACAAATAGAACATAAATTAAGAAAAATCACAAGAAAAATCACTCAGTGCACATCAGGGAGAAGAAGGTACATCTTAGGCAAAATACCAAGGAAAATCAAAGTAAGTATTCTTTATCTTGCAGTGTTAATATTAATATAGGCCCCTAACCCAAAATAGCTACTTATGAGTGATACTAACTAAACTTACAGGTTCCTTCTCAAGCAAAAACGTTTCCAGATGAGTCGGGTCGCCAAATGCATAACGACTCCCCTGGCTGCCAGTACACTGCAGACTTTCCTTCAAAATACTATTGATGACCTTCAAAGCCATCAACAAGTGCTCCTCCACCTCCCTCACAGACCTCATCCACTCCCCCCCCCCCCCCAACAGAGCCAGGAGATCAGCTGCTGCCAACACTGATAATCCCAAAGGCAATAACAAAATGCTCGCAAACAACAAGAAACAGAGCCTTTGCCCTCTATGCACCCACATGCTGGAACGCCCTCCCACCCACCATCCGTGCCATCACCGACCTCGCCCAATTTAGGAAGGCATTGAAGCACCATCTCTTCCTCAAGTACTACTCTCATACAAATGACATATCACAGTCAGACAAACCTAACAACCAGGACTGCACCCCCCAGTCCACTCACGCCACACGATTGCAGCCTCAACTTCTAGATCAACGATACACCCAGATTATGGAATGTGTATATAGCGACCAATACTGTAAATGACACCAATGTAATGATACCCCGTGTAATAGATGCCAAGTGTATATACTGTAAATGACACCAATGCGTAATACTGTATTGATACCACCGTGTAATAGATGCCAAGTGTATATAGCCACAGAATACCGCACATGGTCACCGGGTAAGACTATACATCCGCACCTGTGTGACCAATCTGTACATAGTTAGACAACCTGTAAATACACCTGTGACCGAGCACTCAGCCTGTACATAGTTACCCTTGTTAGTCCCATGTTGTTACACCTGTTCATTGTAAGTCCAGTGTAGGTCTGCCTGCACTGTACAAAGGTTGTTGATTGTAAACACTGATTCCAAAGAGTGCGGTATAAAAAAAGACATTAAATAAATAAATTAATAAGTAAATAAGGTACTTACAAGGGAGTCTTAAGGAAAAAAGTACCCCCACCAGCTAAAACCTTAGTTTTGAGTGTTAAAAATTGCTTCTGCCATGCTTGCATGGGCCACAAAACATCTGGAAAATTTTGGATCTTGTCTCCACAAAACAGGAATCTTTCTTCTTAAAGTAATATTTCAAAACTGAAACCTAGGGGGATGTTTACTAAAAACCGCAAATGTGCGCGCCGCACAATAGCGCACGGAAAAGCGGCACTCAAACGCTTGGAAATGTGTTTAAACGCCCCGCACACGTGCGATGAACCCCCGCGCATGTGCGCGACACATTAATGGGCCCCGCACAAGTACGGGCCCGCAAATGTCCGATAGAGGCGTGGAAAGGCCTACGGAGGGTGGAGGAAGGCCCCGGAGGGGCGGAGAGACGGAGTTAATGGGCGGGGAAGGGGAGGGGAGAGGCCCCTCGCACAGTTGCGGGGCCGAATTTCCATTGAAAAAAATAGCGCGAGTGAAACACTCGCGGTAGAGGGCATTTAAAGGGAAGAGAAACCATTTCCGTCAGCAATGTACAGCAAAACCAGGAAACCTGCAAAACGTGAGCAGTGTGATACATCTGCACAGCCCAAAAGTGGAATTAAAAATAGAAAAGGACCACAACAAAAATTGTAAAAATAGTAAGTCAGCTGGGGAACAGTTATAGTAATGGGCAAAACTAAAAAAAACACCCAGGAAAGCTCCAGCAAAAATAAATGATTTTTGGAAAGGTGTACGGAGCGGAGACTCTTCCAAAAAACATTTTCTTTTTGTTGGAGCTTTCCTGGGAGTGTTTGCTATGGTTGCCCATTAATATCACTGTTGCCCAGTGTGGTGATATTGTGTCCCCCATTTTCCGTGGTCATTTCCGGGGTTTATGTGCACGTTTGTCACCAGACAGGGTGCATGTGCCCACAGTAAAAATGCGTAGAGCAGGGTTTGCGACTCCATCCTGCCAGATTTACTACCTCCAGGGGCTGCACTGTCTCTGTGGCCATAGTGTGGTGCAGCGGACAGAGCCAGTACCTCTAGGACCAGAGGGTCAGAGGTTCAAATCCCAGCAGGGGCACTTGCCAGCCCAGTCCCTATATTTTACCCACCACTAAACAAAGATAGCGCAGAATCCCTTGTATTGCAGGGAACATAAGCATGGGGAAAACACCCATATTTTATCCAACACCGCACACACCCCACAACAATGGGCATTACCTACAGCCACGTCCTCCAAATGCAGTCCTGTACTGCCACATTGCAATCAGGTCATCTGCTTTTTCTGAGAGAGGCTCATGCCAGCATGTTGGCGGACGAGTACATGTGGTGCAGGGGGCAGTGGCTGCTAGCCACAGAAGACAGAGGCCTAGCCATGTGCAGGCTGGCACAGTCCACTGCAACAGACAGGCCCTGCCGGATCCACAGTCATGGATGTTCCAGGGAATCCAGCCAATCTGTGGCTACACGGTGGTACAGTGCACACAGACAGTGCATGCAAGAACAGAAGATCACAGGTTCAAAGCCCAGCTGGGGCTACTGCCAATCCTGCCCACATATTTTTCCCACAGCTACACAGTGATAGTAAGGACACACCTTTCGTGGCGAGGACATATGCAATGGTACTACGTCTATCTTTTACCCCACTGAGCACAGACACCATGAACAGGGGCAGTACCTAGAGCAGAAGCTCCCAAATGCAGTCCTGGTGGGCCACACACCAGTCAGGTTCCATGCTGCCACTCATACAAATGCCTGTGCTGTATATCTATGAACCACCCCCATGGCATGTAGATGTAGCTCATGCATATTCATGAGGGACAGCAGGAAAACCTGAACAGTGTGATGCAAACCTGGACTAGAGTTGGGAATCTCTGCTGTAAAGCAGCAGCCAACAGGGCCAGACACACCCACACCCACACCCACACCCACAGGCCAATGTCTCCTGGAGAGGCAGAACTTTGGACCCTGCATGCATCTCCCAATACTAGCACCTGCATACCTTAGCAATGTCACCCTACACCTGAGGTATACGGTACACAGCTCTGAGACGTTTGCTAGGAGTACTGGCAGATAGATATCCATACGTTACGCACATACTGCTAGTTGACCACATCAGAACAATCAGTTAGGTGTTTGCGGTGCGTGCTCCAGGCCTGGCCTCTGACGGTGTTTACCACCCTGGGGAGTGACCCCCAGCAGTACTGCGTACCATATCCATGCCTTGCCGTGCCCAGGACCGGTTTGGTGGGCAAGGCTAATTACCACCTCAATAGTAGCACCATGATGGCATAGGTGTGGAAGTGTGTGTCTGTCTATACAGGGGGTGTTGGCTGCAAGCCCCTTCCACAGCCCACACTGCCAGCACTGTTGCCAGTATTGGCCTGCCAAATGTGCATAATGAGTAGCAAGGGACCATGGGTACATCTCAGACAGGGTGGGCTGACCAGGATGCAGCTGCACAGGGCATAGGGTACTGACAGGGACATGGTAGTGCCCGGCCACCACCTACACGGACAGGGTGACCTCTGTATGTGCTGCTGGGGGATCACTCTCATCCTGAGTGTGCAGTGATGGCAGCATGGCTAGGCACACCCATAGTGCTGTATTGTGTTTCTCTCATGTGATATATATGGGTTTCCTGTTGGGGCCTCTTCACTGATTTATCTGCTTGTGTGTGCTGCCACCCCAGTTGTGGGTGCATGCATTTCCATCAGGACCAACCAGCAGACTGTGCACAGATGGTATGTGTCTTGATGGAGTGCCTTGCAGGGTGCAGTGGCTGATGGCTTGCTGCAGGAGAATATCAGATAGTGGTGGGGTGCATCTGTGAATATCCAGGCCTAATGTCTGTCTGTTATTGTGTTATGGATGTGTGTGGAGCTGCTTGGACTGCCCTGTAGGGTGTCTGTTCCCCAGCAGGGCTGGGGTTGATGGTCCAATCTACTGCCATTGGGTGGGGGAAAAGAAATGGGGATCTGTTGGTGGGAAGCTGTGTTTTATCCACCTGGGGGAGGGGTGTTCCACTAACTGAGGCAGACAGAGATCTCCAAGATGTTTATGCAGCACCTACCTATTTCACAGGTTATTGCTGCTTTGGAGCTCTGGCATGGCCGCATTCAGCCATGGAAGGTGTTGTGGACCTGGTCCTGGGCGCAACATCACAAACTCAGGGTGAGCACAGTAACCGCACAATGTGATGGTGTTTAGCTACTCTTTGCCGTTTGTCCACCCACTCAGGACACCCTACCAGGCCGAGGTGCTCTGTGGGTTGTCAGACGGCTGCCTAGGGTGAGAACTTACACAATCTTGACGATGCATATATTCATATGATTCTTGCAAGGTATTGTGGGTATTGTAGTTCATTCACTCCCAAACACAGCTGATGACAATAATTTGAGTTGTGAAACCAAGTGGTAAGATCAATAAAATACTTCTTTTATTGATGGGGTTTAATTCACCCAGCACATGTATGCTTGATAGCACTATAAATGAGGTTACTTGCTTGCAGTGTTTAAATGGATAACAAAAAGTCACAAAGTAAACCAGAAAACAACCTTCAACTTGTCAGGCAATTAGCTAATGTTTTCTTAGCAAGTAATTACCAAATACAAAGGCACAAAGTAAAGAATAAACTTTGCTGGTTAGGTTAACTTCTGCTTATTTTCCACGCTGATCTCAGCAGTGATTCTCCCTTGCTCACACACACAATCAGGTGCAGCCCTAATTACTATCCATGGACCAGCTGAAAGCCTTTAGCTGGCTGGCTGCTACGGTGTGAGCCCAAATCCTGCTTTAAGAGCTGTTTGCAGTGGAAATAAAGAACAAAGTTAGGTTTCTTTGTGATGGCTGATGTGTTTGCTCATAGAAAACTAGCAATAGCATTTAGATAAAGAACAGTCCATGTAAATAGTTTCATCTGCTGTATTTCCCCCTGCATCAACAATCATAGGGTCAATATCATACATTGGCACAGATGTGTCTTTCATTAAGGCACTATCATGAGAATGCTTATTCCCTTGCTGCCATTCTCTGTTATAGATAGGGTCTGGATCAGTGTTCATACCTGAGCCTCTCCTGCTATCATTATTCCTCTCTGTATAGCCTGGCCAATATGTAATCCAATTCTGATGTCCAGCCTTCCAATCTTGATCCCTGGACGCTGGATCTTCTCTCACATACCTTCTGGCCTTGGTCTGAAAGTCCCTTCCACATGCAGTCTTCTCTCTTCCAGGTAGCCACTGGTGATTCCTATCTCTGCCACTCCATTCCTCTGGCTGAATACAGTCCAATGGACTCTGCTGGCTTTTGGAATACCTCCCAGTATGAGTACTGCCTTGGAATCTCCTAGACCTTCCAATGGCCTTTCTTCTCTTCCTTCCAGAGAGTTTCCTTCTCTCTCTATCTGCTTGGCTTGGCTTCTGTTTCTCCAGGTGATACTGGTGCTTGTAGCCGTTGCTGTCTCTGTATCTCTTCCTCCCTCTGTAGCTTTTGCTGAAGCTCTCCCTGAAGCTGTTATCTGAAGAATAAGCTCTATTCTTATTCTGTCCTAATGTGTGCTGCTCCCTAACACAGCGCAGCTGTGTTGAATCAGGCCCTGCCCTTTGAGATGAGTGCTTAGGGATTACCTCATAGCTCTCTTGATTGCACCTACATTCTCTCACTTCAGCCCCTCTCATGGCTGCTGGAAACCTGGTGCATTCTGGGACTGGTAGTCTTTTATGTGAAAACTCTGTTTTCTTGCTTCTACCAGAACTGACAGGTTGCTTGTTCAGAGTCACATCATCTTTTCTATAGCTCCTACCTGAGCTATGATAAGCTTCCTTATCACATATCCCCCTGCTTAAGTTATTACGGACTGGTTTTACTGGTGAAACTTCTTCTCTACAGTCCGTAATACGGGAAAGTGCATCCGCATTCTTGTGTAACTTCCCGGCACGATGTTCAACCTGAAAATCAAACGCCTGTAAGGCCATGTACCAGCGTGTCAACCTGGCATTGTGGTTCTTCATTTGCTGCAACCACTTAAGTGGGGCATGGTCCATGACCAACTGGAACTTTCTCCCTGTAAGGTAAAACCTTAACGCCTCCATTGACCACTTGATAGCCAAACACTCTTTTTCTATCGTGGAATACTTTTGTTCAGCCAGTGACAACTTCCTGCTCAGGTACATCACAGGATGCTCCTCCCCATCATGGCACTGGGATAGGACTGCTCCTAGCCCTACATCCGATGCATCGGTTTGAACCAGAAAGGGTTTCTTAAAGTCTACTCCTTTCAGTACCGGTCCTGTACACAATTTTTCTTTTAATACTGAAAACGCTTTTTCAGCTTCTGGTGTCCACTTTATATGGTTTGGACAATTCTTTCGCAGCATATCCGTGAAAATGGCACTTTTCTCTGCGAATTGCGGTATAAACCGGCGGTAGTATCCAATAAGTCCTAAGAAACTTCTTAGTTGTTTCTTGGTTGTTGGAGGAGGAAAATTCCTGATGCTATCTATTTTGCTTAATAGAGGTTTAATTTTTCCTCTTCCCACTAGGTGGCCTAGGTATTTTACCTCCCTATTTGCAAAGGCACACTTCTTCGGGTTTAAAGTGATTCCCGCTTGCTTCATAGAGCACAAGACTGCCCTGATCCTCTTCAAATGCTCCGCCCAGGTGTTACTATGGATTATGACATCATCCATGTATGCAAAAGCATAACTTTGGTGGGGTCGAAGTACCTGATCCACTAACCTTTGGCAGGTAGCCGCTGCTCCATGCAGTCCGAAAGGCATCCTCTTGAACTGGAAAAGGCCAACGGGGGTGCTGAACGCAGTTTTCGGCTTCGACTCCCTGGTGAGCGGGATTTGCCAATATCCTTTTGTCATATCAAGGGTGGTTAAGTATTGAGCCTGTCCCAGCTGGTCTAGCAGCTCCTCAATTCTTGGCATTGGATATGCATCAAAAACTGATATGGCGTTTACCTGCCGGAAGTCAATACAAAATCTTAAGGATCCATCAGGCTTCGGCACCAGGACTATGGGGCTATTCCAGGGACTCTTTGACTCTTCTATTACCCCCATGTCCAACATCTCCTGGACTTGTGCCACTACCTCCTGTCTTTTGGCTTCAGGCAAGCGGTATGGCCTTTGACGAACCAACTTCCCAGGTGGAGTTATTATTTCATGGGCCACCAAATGGGTCTCCCCAGGTATGGGTGTCAACACATCTGGGAATTCCTTAAGCAACTTCCTAATTTCTTCCTGTTGTACCATTGTCAGGTCCTCACCTATTTGGGGCTCTGATTTTTCTTTACAATCAGATACCTGGGGTCCCAAATCTTCCTCTTCACTCACCTCCCTCTCTCGGGCACAGGTGGCAGCTAAGCTTTTAACCCCTTTGACATCAGTAGAACCAAAGCCTTTGGCTCCACGTTCAGAATTCTCTAGGGATGTGACCTCCTCCACAGGTGGAAAACCCAGCCTCTCACAAACCAATTGGGCAATTTTGTCTCCTGTCTTCACATGATACTCATTCTGTCCAAAGTTAAACAACAGAACTTTAATATTGCCCCTGTAATCGGGATCAATTACTCCCGCACCCACATCGATGAAATATTTAAGGGCTAATCCGGACCTTGGGGCTACTCTCCCATAACATCCAATTGGTATTTCCACTTGGAGACCGGTGTCAACCAGGGCTCTCCCTTGGCTAGGTACAATCACATTTTCTATGCTGCACAGGTCAAACCCAGCAGACTGAGGGGTTGCCCGCCTAGGAGCTTGGGCCTTCTCAGAGACCTTATGGTACTTTAGGACGAATATCTGCTTTGGGGTAGCTTGGTCTTCTGGACGCTTAACCATCTTTTTAGCTGGGGTCTGAGGACTTCCAAATAAAGGCCCGGGAGCTACTACCATTAAACCTTCTCCCTCCTTTTTTCCTAGTCCTTCCACTAGACCCGGGGTCTCAAACACGCGGCCCGCGGGCCGCATGCGGCCCGCAACCGAACTTTGTGCGGCCCGCGACGGAGGAAAAAAAAAAAACACAAACCCTGTCTTCTGCTGCTGCTGCCGCCGTGGTAGCAGCACAATCAGCTGTTCGCGGTCCCTTCTCCTCAGCCCGGAAGAGCCCCGAGTCTGCTCCTTTAGCGGCGGGCTTTTCAAGATGCAAAGAGAATATTTCCCTCTCGCGCGGCTTGTCAAGCCGCGCGAGAGGAAAATACTCTCTTCGCGGCTTGAAAAGCTCACCGCTAAAGGAGCAGACTCGGGGCTCTTCCGGGCATAGGAGAAGGGACCGCGAACAGCTGATTGTGCTGCTACCACGGCGGCGGCGGCAGCAGCAGCAGCAGACAGGGTTTGTTTGTTAGTTTATGTACTTGGCCTGATTGGGGGGGGGGGTTAGGACTGGAAATGGGCAGATGGGGTTAGGACTGGAGGTGGTCTGATTGGGGGGGGGCTAAGACTAAAAATGGGGTTATGGGGGGGGGGCTAAGAATGAAAATGGGGTGATGGGAGGGTTAGGACTGGAAGTGGGCTGTTGGGGGGCTTAGGAATGGTAATGGGCTATGGGGGGGCGAGGACTGGAAATGGGCAGATGGGGTTAGGACTGGAGGTGGTCTGATTGGGGGGGGCTAAGACTAAAAATGGGGTGATGGGGGGGCTAAGAATGAAAATGGGGTGATGGGAGGGTTAGGACTGGAAGTGGGCTGTTGGGGGGCTTAGGAATGGTAATGGGCTATGGGGGGGCGAGGACTGGAAATGGGCAGTGGGGGGTAGGGCTGGAGGGGGTCTGATTGGGGGGGGCTAAGACTGAAAATGGGGTTATGGGGGGGCTAAGAATGAAAATGGGGTGATGGGAGGGTTAGGACTGGAAGTGGGCTGTTGGGGGGCTTAGGACTGGTAATGGGCTATGGGGGGGCTAGAACTGGTAATGGACTGGGGGGTTGCTAGGACTGGAAATGGGCTGAGTAGAAGGGGGGGCTTGAACTGCAAATAACTGATGGGGACGGGGTTTTGGAATGGAAATGGGCTGAGTGGAAGGGGCTTGGAATGGAAATGGGCTGATGGGGAGGGGGGCTTGGAATTGAAATGGGCTGATGGGGAGGGGGCTTAGAAAGGAAATGGGCTGTGAGGGGAGGGAGCTAGGACTGGAAATGGGCTTAGTTGGGGGGAGCAAGGACAGGAAATGGGCTGATGGTGGGGCTAGAATAGGACTGGAATGGGCTGATGATGCGGGGACTAGAAGGGAGCAGATGCTGGGTGGGGCTGAAACTACAAGGGAGCTGATGTTGGGGGAGGATTAGAATGGGATAGGGCTGGGAGAGTAAAATGGAGAGGGGAAAAAATATTTTGTGTGGGAGGGAAGAAAAATCTACAATTGGCCAGGTACTGGGTGAGTAAGTGTGGATTGAGAATGGAGGGGTAAAATTTGAGTGGATGAAATAGGAATGAGGAAAGAGCAAAAGGAAAAAGATTAGTATGTTAAAGCAGATGCAGAGAGAGAAAGGAAAAAAAACTAGAAGAGAGAAGAAAGTACAAATGGACAGCAGACCATGGAGAGTTAGCAGAAGACACCAAGAAACCAGAAGAAAGTGGCTGGCACAATTGCAACTGAAAAAAAAAATGCACAAAAGGTAGAAAAATATCTCTTTATTTTGAATTAACTGGAATATGTCAGCTCTGGGAAATGTGCATCATTAACGTCTGTACTTTATTTAATACAAGAGGAAATTAATTTATAGTTTTATTTCTACAGTGTTGTTGTACATTCCAAGTTTGGCTTTTGGGGTTCCCAGTTTAATTATTGTCTTCCTGTTTCTAAATTTTGATTCCTTGTTTGGTGATGGTGTATGTTCTGCATGTGTAACTGAGCTGAGGTATTCTGTTTATGTAATTCCTATTTGACATTGCCACTTGTTCTCTTTCCCCAGTAGGTCATGTATTGTTATTCTCTGAAATGTATTGGTTTAATATTTGCAGTGTTGCCTTTTGATAGTTAGGGTATGGTGCTTTGTGAGTCCTGGTAGTGCTGTTACGATACGGTGGGTTTGCTATGGGTTCTAAATGGGCAGTGTTTGTAGTAGTTCCTAATGTGCCTGGCGGTTGGCACTGGATTATAGTAATGTAGAAATCTTTTAGTCTTTCTTTATCCATACGCTCATTAAGAGGCATGTTTACTAAAAGTTAGTTTATGGTAACATTATGCAAATATTTATGCAAATGAGGTCCCTTATGCAAATTAGGCCTGCGTCTTGTGCGGCCCCCGGGTTACTTTACAAGTCCTCATTTGGCCCTCAAAGCAATTTGAGTTTGAGACCCCTGCACTAGACCCTGCTTAAATCTTGGCCAGTCTCTTCCTAGAACCAAATCAAAGGGTAGCCTAGGCACCACTGCTAATAGGACTTCCTCTTGTTTCCCTAGGCACTTAACCTTTAGCCTATAGGTGGGATATGATGATGCAGCACCATGAATGCATCTGATGTGAACTTGGCTTTCAGGGGTTCTAGGCACAAATCTTGCTTGGGCCTCTATCCTCTTCCAAAGCCTTTTTGACATCATACTCTGGTCTGCCCCAGAGTCTAATAATGCATTTGTGGTAATTCCTTGCACATCAACCATCAAAAGAAATCCTTCCTTGGGCTGTTTTAAATCCAGACCCATTAAACTAGTGTGTGTCTGGCATCTCTTCTCTAAGTGTCCCACTTTTCCACACTTGAAACATTTCTTTCTATTCCACTGTGTCATCTGGTTTGATACAGTACATTCATTGTCAGAAACATTCTTAATTATTCCTTTTTCTGATACAGCACATCTAGCCTCAGCATCCATCTTTAGAGGGCCACCCATTCTATGGCAAGCCTGCGTGGCTTCCAAGAATCTCTCGGCTAGCATGGTTGCCTCTCCAAGATTTTGGCAATTTTGCTGTATAAGAAAAACATTCACATCTTTAGGTACCCCAAGCATAAATTGTTCCAGCATTATAATATCTAATAACATTTCTACTGTCTTTTGCTCAGGCTCCAACCATTTTACAGCTAAACTTCTGATTCTCTGACTCAGAGCCCTGGGTGTCTCACCCACTTTCAATGTAACAGCTCTAAACATTCGCCTATACTCTGAAATAGACAACCCTAGGCGATCTCTAATAGCTGCCTTTACATCCTTATAAATCAAAGCCTGGGCTGCTGGCATTGCTCTGTAAGCTGCTAGTGCCTCACCAGTTAATGAGGCTGCCAGCCTTACTGCCCACTGGGTCTCTGGCCATGCTAAAGCCTGTGCCACTCTTTCAAAAGACTCTAGAAAATCATCAACATTATCTTCTGGAGTTAATTTCCCAAAATTAAATGCCCCAATCCCTTGATTGAGTCCCACATTGTCCATATGTGGTGTACCAGTACTAACTGCTGGTCTTGCATCTGTTCCACTTTGGCTCTGCAGCTGAACTAGAGCTTGCACCAGATCAAGCACTGGTTTCTGCTGTTCCATTAAGGCCTTCATAGCAGTGTCCTGGGCCTGCTGTGACAGCTCCTGCTGCTTGCTGAATTGGGCTGCCATCCACTGAGCCATCTCCGTCGGATCCATCTTGACCCCTGTAAGAAAAGAAAAAAAGAAAAACCAAAGAGCAGCACCTTCCAACCAGGTGTGTTTTTTTTTTTTTTTTCAATTACCCCCTGTGCTTACACACATCCACCACTAGACATGCCCAGGTACATATTACCTTGTCTCAGTGATGAATCCAGCTTTGCACAGGGTCTTTTCCTCTGGGACAGCTTCCTGAAACAACCACTTTTCTTCCAAAGTGCAGATGAGGGAAAAAAATCTTCTTACAGCTTTAAACTTGACTTTTATTTGTAATCCACAACAAGTAAATCCTCTTGGTGCAAGAGCAATCCGAAAAACTACGCCATTTGTCAGACGGCTGCCTAGGGTGAGAACTTACACAATCTTGACGATGCATATATTCATATGATTCTTGCAAGGTATTGTGGGTATTGTAGTTCATTCACTCCCAAACACAGCTGATGACAATAATTTGAGTTGTGAAACCAAGTGGTAAGATCAATAAAATACTTCTTTTATTGATGGGGTTTAATTCACCCAGCACATGTATGCTTGATAGCACTATAAATGAGGTTACTTGCTTGCAGTGTTTAAAATGGATAACAAAAAGTCACAAAGTAAACCAGAAAACCACCTTCAACTTGTCAGGCAATTAGCTAATGTTTTCTTAGCAAGTAATTACCAAATACAAAGGCACAAAGTAAAGAATAAACTTTGCTGGTTAGGTTAACTTCTGCTTATTTTCCACGCTGATCTCAGCAGTGATTCTCCCTTGCTCACACACACAATCAGGTGCAGCCCTAATTACTATCCATGGACCAGCTGAAAGCCTTTAGCTGGCTGGCTGCTACTGTGTGAGCCCAAATCCTGCTTTAAGAGCTGTTTGCAGTGGAAATAAAGAACAAAGTTAGGTTTCTTTGTGATGGCTGATGTGTTTGCTCATAGAAAACTAGCAATAGCATTTAGATAAAGAACAGTCCATGTAAATAGTTTCATCTGCTGTATTTCCCCCTGCATCAACAATCATAGGGTCAATATCATACATTGGCACAGATGAGTCTTTCATTAAGGCACTATCATGAGAATGCTTATTCCCTTGCTGCCATTCTCTGTTATAGATAGGGTCTGGATCAGTGTTCATACCTGAGCCTCTCCTGCTATCATTATTCCTCTCTGTATAGCCTGGCCAATATGTAATCCAATTCTGATGTCCAGCCTTCCAATCTTGATCCCTGGACGCTGGATCTTCTCTCACATACCTTCTGGCCTTGGTCTGAAAGTCCCTTCCACATGCAGTCTTCTCTCTTCCAGGTAGCCACTGGTGATTCCTATCTCTGCCACTCCATTCCTCTGGCTGAATACAGTCCAATGGACTCTGCTGGCTTTTGGAATACCTCCCAGTATGAGTACTGCCTTGGAATCTCCTAGACCTTCCAATGGCCTTTCTTCTCTTCCTTCCAGAGAGTTTCCTTCTCTCTCTATCTGCTTGGCTTGGCTTCTGTTTCTCCAGGTGATACTGGTGCTTGTAGCCGTTGCTGTCTCTGTATCTCTTCCTCCCTCTGTAGCTTTTGCTGAAGCTCTCCCTGAAGCTGTTATCTGAAGAATAAGCTCTATTCTTATTCTGTCCTAATGTGTGCTGCTCCCTAACACAGCGCAGCTGTGTTGAATCAGGCCCTGCCCTTTGAGATGAGTGCTTAGGGATTACCTCATAGCTCTCTTGATTGCACCTACATTCTCTCACTTCAGCCCCTCTCATGGCTGCTGGAAAACCTGGTGCATTCTGGGACTGGTAGTCTTTTATGTGAAAACTCTGTTTTCTTGCTTCTACCAGAACTGACAGGTTGCTTGTTCAGAGTCACATCATCTTTTCTATAGCTCCTACCTGAGCTATGATAAGCTTCCTTATCACAGGGTGCACACGGACACCTCCCCCTACCAGGCCGGGGAGCTTTAGGGGTGCAGTTCCCATCTTGTGTGCATCTGTGGACAGCTGATTTGCATGTGCAGTGCATCATGGGTACGGGTGGCCTAACCCTATCCTGTTTACACCAGCAGACTGTCTGTGATGTGACGTGCAGGCTATCTGCAGCCAGGCAGGGGCTTGCTTACAGCTATAGAGCTGTAGCCCAATGGTTACATTACTCCCTGTGCAGCCAGAGGTCATGGGTTCAAACCCACAGTGGGGTTCTGTGATAGGGTTGTCCAAAGCATTATTTTAATTTACTGTACATATGTTGATGCCTGCAATAACACCCTCAGCGTACTGTACCCATAAGGTGCCTCTGAGGGTGCTTTATGGGGCGCCCTATAGGGCACTTTATGGTTGGCATCCATATAGGGTGCACTATACATTATCCTGTGTCGCAACATACATGCTGCCCTAGAAGGGACATTCTAGGGTGCCTTGGCAGACGGTGCACTGTAACATGTGCCTTATGGGCCGCATTATGTTAACATGCTGTGAGAGTGCGTTTGCTAGTAGTTATCACAAAATAAAATTAAAAAGCCTCCTACAGCACTCCACAACATAAAACATACTGCCTCAGCTAGCCTTTTTCACTGGGCATTGTGAGGGATTGAACCCCTGGTTCCTGCACCATTGGTCAGTGTCTTAACCATTGTGCTGTGGCTGTGTTCCTTTGCTTTAGCATCAGCGCGCCGCCTTGTGCCCATCAGCGCGCCGCATCCTGCTGCCCACAATTAACAGTGCGCCGCCTTATGCCGCCCAAAATGAACAGTGTGCTGCCTTATGCCGCCCAAAATGAACAGTGTGCCGCCTTATGCTGTACAAAATTACTTTGCCTCCTGACACACTTTTCCACATTCAAGGTGGTGCCTCAGCCAACCTTTTTGGGTTGTGCACACTGGGGGATTGAACCCGTGGCCCCTGCACTATTGGTTATTGTCTTCACCATTGTGCTACAGCTCTGTTCCTATATGTGCCCAGCTGCGCCCCACTTAGCCTTCCCACGCGCTAATGTGGGCCCCGCACATTAACGCGACGCGCACACGTACGGTCGTTTTTTTTCCTTTTTCGGCCTGAACCGCCCACTCCTTATATGGCACAGGCACACTACCGCGGCCCCGCACATTAGGAATGTTTAGTAAACATGCCCCCTAGTCTTTCTCCTTTGCAAAAGTCACCAATAATATAGCCTGAGAATTAATTTCATCCCTAGAGCTCTCTAAAAAAGCTGTCAGATCCACAGAAGAAACTGTTTCTTTTATATTCACCTTCAACTCCTTTTACCAAGAATTTTTGTGGCAAATAATAACAATAAGAAATATAAATGTTATCACCAGCAGAAAACCCCAATACATCTACTGAAGTATTGCTTCAGTAGAATTTCAGGAGAGAGTAAGGGGTATGTTTACTAAATCGCGTTATTGCAGTTCGCGTTAGGATCCGCGTTAATAAGACAAACCCCCAAATAAGGAGATGGGCGGGACAGCGGAACACCTACCGCGCGTTACTAAAGTAACGAGCGTTACATGGCGCATTAGCGGCGTCACCGCGCGTTAAGCATAAGAAGCCACTCAGACATACATGATCAATACAGAGCTGTAGCACAATGGTTACTGCAGTGACTGCTAATACGGGCAGTATGGGTTCGAGTCCGCAGGGTGCCAGTTGCAGAAGGCTGGCTGATGTAGCATCCTGTACATGATACAGTGAGGGAGGGGACATTTAGTTGTTTCGTTTTGGAGGGGTGCAAGCAAACACACCCACACATTAGATAGTGAGTGAGGGGGCATATCTATGTTCCCTTCCCTTTTGGGGTGCAAGTAAACACACCCACACATTATATAGTGAGTGTGGGGGCATGTATATGTCCTGTATGTGTTGTAGGGTTGCTAGCATACATACCTGACCCAAACAGAGCTGTAGCACAATGGTTAGTGTACTGACCACTGTTACAGGCAGCATGGGTTCGAGTCCCCAGTGTGCCGTGAGAAGGCATGTTTTGCTTTACGTCGAGTACTGCATACAGAAACACACCCTCGCAGTGTGCGTAACAATGTACGTTGGGGCGTGCATGGGTATGTGTGTTTTTACCTGTGTGGGTACCTTATATGACAGACTTGGTAGGGTGTCCTGCACCTATGCACAATGCTAACAGATGTACGTGGGATGGCCTATGGGTTATCAAAGCCTGTGAGCAGGCGCTGGATTCCCCCAGGGTTGGATTGCGCCAGTCACACCCATGATGCACTGCACATGCAAATCAGCTGTCCACAGATAAACACAAGATGGGGAATGCACACCCACAGCACCTCGGCCTGGTAGGGGGAAGCGACCATGTGCACCCCCACAGCACCTCGGCCTGGTAGGGGGTACTGACCATGTGTTGTACCGGCACAGGGTAGCCACACACCGTCACAGCGTGCGGGTACTGTGCTCACCCTGAGGGTGCAGTGAGGCGCCAAGCACCAGGTCCACAGCAACGTCCATAGCTGAAAGAGGCCATGGTGCAAGTCCACAGCAGTGTTATAGTGTGCGACAGGTAGTTTCTGCAGAAACACCTTGGACATCTCTGTCTGTATCAGTCAGGTGTAGCCCCCCATGGACCCCTAGGAGGGCCCATGCACCACCACCACTACCACCACTCCCCCCCCCCCCGGGCGGCAAACAGGGTCTCCTATCAAAAGATACAACATCTACCTCCCTGCAAGGTGGATGTAGAGGGGAACATCACCCCAGTCCTGCTGAGGGACACACACCCCACAGAGCAGTCAATGCAGCTCTGTACACATCCAGAACACAATAGCAGACAGACATTAGGCCTAGATATGACATGCTGCACCCCACCACTATCTGATATTCCCCTGGTGCAAGCCATCAGCCACTGCACCCTGCAAGCCACTCCATCACAACACATACCAGCTGCAAATAGTCTGCTAGTGCCCAGTGGAGATGCCTGCACCCAGAACTGGGATGTCAGCATACACAGTTAAATCAGTGACAGGGCCCCAAAAGGCAACCCATATATATCACATGAGAGAAATACTAGATAGCACTATGGGGGTGCCTAGCCATGCTGTGGTCACTGCACAGTCAGGGTGAGAGTGATCTCTCAGCAGCACATACTGAGGTCACCCTGTCTGTGTAGGTGGTGGCCGGCCACTACAATGTACCTGTCACTGCCCTATGCCCTGTGCAGATGCGCCCTGGCCAGGCCACCCTGTCTGGCCTATACCCATGGTACCTTGCTCCTCATTATGCACATTGGCAGCCCAATACTGGCAACATTGCTAGCAGTGTGGGCTGTGGAAGGTGTTTGCAGCCACCACACACTGGATAGACAGACAACCACCCCCCACACCGATGACAGCATTGTGCTACTATAGAGGTGGTCAGCAGCCATACACACCACACCAGTCATGGGCATAGTACAGGCATGGATATGGTACACAGGACTGTTGGGGGGTCACTCCCCAGGGTGGTGAACACTGTCAGAGACCAGACCTGCAGCACACACCGCAGACATCAGAATGATTGTTATGGTGGAGCTCAGTGAGCAAAATGTGCTTAACAGAGGAATTGATATCTGCCAGTTCTCATAGCAAACGTTTAATAGCTGTGTACCATATACCCAGGTGTAGGGTGGCATTGCTAAGGTATGCAACTGCTAGTATTGGGAGATACAGGCAGGACCCAATGTCTTGCCTCTCCAGGTGGCATTGGCCAATGGGGCCTGTGGGTGGGTGTGTGGCCCTGTTGGCTGCTGCTTTACGGCAGAGTTCCCCAACTCCAGTCCTGGTGTTCCAAACACTGTTTGGGTTTTCATGCTGTCCCTCATAAATATGCATGAGCTACATCTGCATAACATGGGGGTGGTGCATAGCTATGCAGCACAGGCATCTTTATTGGAGGCAGCATGAAACCAGAATGTTGTGGGGCCCTCCAGGACTGCATTTGTGGAACTCTGCTTTAAGGTAATGTTCCTGTTTCTGGTGTGGTAAAATATAGGCCATGCGTATGTTCTCTGCAATAAAGGTGTGTCTTTACTATCACTGTTTAGTGGTGGGTAAAGCTATGGGGACTGGGTTGGCAGGAGCCCCGGCTGGGATTTGAACCTGTGACCCTCTGGTTTTACAGGCACTGGCTGTGTCTGTTGCACCACACTGTGGCCACAGAAACAGTGCAGTCCCTGGAGTTAGTTAAACCGGCCTGACGAGTCAGAAACCCTGCTCTGCAACAGGTTTACTGTGACCTCATTTACCTTGTATGCAGACAACGGTGCACATAAACCTCAGAGAATACCTCACAAAAGGGGCACACACCCATAACCAAGCTGGGCAACAATGATATCATTGGGAAACATTACACAACACTCCCAGGACAATCCATTACAATGAAATGATCTTTAAAAGGGTCTGTGGAGCGTACACCCTTCCACACATTTCTTTTTTATTTGGTGCTTTCCAGGCAGTGTTGTTCCTTGTTGCCCATTGCTATCACTGTTGCCCAGCTGTATTATGCTTTTTAAAATGTTTCCTGTGGTCATTTTTAACGTTTTATGTGCTATTTTGTTCAGTGCACATGTATCACACTGCTCACGTTTTGTGTGTTTCCCCGGTTTTTCTGTACATTGCTGACGGAAATGGTTTCTCTTCCCTTTAAATGCCTTTTAACGGCAGGTTTTCATTCGCGTTGGAATTGGGCTCAGAATTACAGCGCGTTAGTGAGGGGGAGCCTCTCCACGCCCCCTCTCCGCCCATTGACCCCTTCTCTCCGCCCACTCTCCACCTTCTGCGCTGTTTTAACGCGCCGCGAGGCTTTACGATCGTTAAGCGCGGTTACTGCGCGTAGTACGATGTTACCGGTCGTTGGCGCGTGTTTACACGCATTACACTGCACTTACGGTCGTTAACGTCATACTACGCGTGTTATTCACGTTTAGTAAACATACCCCTAAGTGTGTACATGGAAAATTGAGGAAGTGAAGATTCCAGACCTCTAAGTGAGTTTTCTAATGATTCCAGTTTACTTCAAATAAGCAAACTGTCCTTAGTGGCAGATATACTCACACCCTGGAGGTGTTCTTATCCACCTACTTCTCTTTGCTTTCCATATGATCTTCAACTTCCTCTGCTTTCTCAGCAACGTCTTTGGTAAATTGGGAGCACTGGGATATTCTCCTCCTAAGCAGGCCTCAGAGATTGTACTCATTCTCTGAGTGCTAGTAATTCTTTGTTGTGGGTAAAAAGAGACCGGATAGTCACCATTCTGCTGCTGTTTTATCTTTCTCGCTCAGAAAAGGATTGGCATATAGCAAGATACAGTACTTCAATAACAATTTGACTATTTGGGATTCAGCACACACAAGAGTTCCAGTAGGTTTTGGCAGAGCAAGGAGTAGGGCTACAACAGTATGGCCAAGCTAATTTCCTAGCAGGATAGGAAAGCCCACCCACCACAATCTCATAGAGTGTATTCAAGAGAAACAGGAAGTGGGTGGGTAGGAATTCAGGTTGCGTGGGCAGGAATTTAAAACTAGTGCCGACTGCTAAAATTCCATTAGCAAATAGGATCAAGCCACAACAAACTAAAAGTAAAAAATATACATCAGTTCACTCACTGCATAATCTCCCCACTGTTCCTGTCCAGAAGCAGAAAACAAACGGGAAAGGTAATGCCTGGGGAAGCTACTTCTTTTCCCCCTTTGCCCATGGGACTGAAATCAAGAAAACAAATCTCTCCGCCATTTCTAAATTCTGAGGTTTACTGTCAAAATGACTGCACTGTGGTCTCCTCTTTATAAAATTCAAATATTAGAAAAATAAGTAAGAAAAACGAGAATGATCACATGAGGCTGTTTTTCTTCTTCCAGATATGCTAAGCGGTTACACAAGGTTGTAAGAAAACTGGTGCCAAACTGTGACGTTCGCTTTCTTCTCTCTGAAAGTGGAAGTGGGAAGGGGGCAGCCATGATCACCGCTGTGGCGCTGAGACTGCAATCGCAGCGTAAACACATGGATGAGATTCTAGCCTCATTTCATCTTACCAAAGAACACCTCGTTGACGTGAAAATGAAAATGACGGAAGAATTGAAAAATGGCCTGAAGAAAGAAACTCATGAATCTGCAACAGTGAGAATGCTACCAACATATGTTTGTGGAATACCAGATGGAACAGGTGCAGTCCTGTAATAACTAAGATCTCAGATAAACTTTAAGTTTAGGAGTCAAAAATTATGGAAACTTTTTATCTTTGGTTTCCTTCGCAGTAGTCCAGTCATTGTAGGAACGGTCATTGGCTTGAGCCACAGATTGCAGATCACTTTGAAATTTGGGATGTGCGGACATTGGGTCTACTCAGTGGGTATCAATAATCCTGGAAATATGGTCATGCTTCAGAAGAGAGATTTAGTCCCCTGATATTTTAATCTGTATCTTCCAACTATCGCTGTCTCCCCTCCCTCCGGATAGCAGGAAGAGAGCAACACTTCATCTCATGTCTTGCTCCTATGCAGGCCATGTTCAGACTAATCATTTGAGCACATGAAGACCATGTAGGCATCACACACTCAAACCACCATCATGAACATGGCTGGCAAAGGAAGGCAACCTGACATGTGATATTGCCATGCTCCTGCCAGCTGGTTAGTGTGCAAACAGGGCATCAGGATGTGTGGGCTGCTGGAAACGGTAAAGGATCACTAGGATGGAGAAATATAACAGAGGGTCTGGGGGGGGGGGGAAGGGACCATGAAAGATTCATGAAAGAGTGGGGAAGACAGTCCATACCCCCAGCTTTCATAATGCAGCTAGTCCTGATTTTCTTTGATTTTAATACATAGTAACATAGTGTATGATTGCAGATAAAGACCCATATCGCCCATTTAGTCTGCCCTGTAAGGTGGCTAGAGTGGTTATAACTAGCACTCCATGCAGATCACCCCCCCCCCCCCCGTGCCTTTGTTTAGGGTGGTACCTGCCGGTCCATACAGGCCATCCCTTCTACAGTCATAATCCATGACTAAATCCAGCCTCCTAGTAAATGCTCTACTTATGGGCAAGATTTCAGATAAGAACCATGGTAGGGATAGCATCCAACTTTTATTTTATTGCGATGGATTGATATAATAATAGAAGCTATGGATGCCACTCTATCAACAATTATTGTAGCTGCCTAACTGAAGACCAAATGCAGTTTAGGACAACTATCCACAGGGTCACCATGAGTCCACATTGACTCAACGACAATTAACAACAATAATATTATCTGTATTTATTATTTAGATTAGAGCGAGAAAGATCAATAATAGTGTCTTCAGAACATCCTTCTATTAGTTGGCAAAAAAGTCATAATGTGTAAATAATGTTAAGGTGATGAAGTCAAATGTATTTTTGTTGAAGATCTTGAGATACACAAATATTTTAACTTCAAAATGTTCAATTTATTGCATTTTATGTATGAAGAGCATTGAACTATGAAAGTGTATTTTCTCTGGCAGAAGAAGGAAATTTTCTGGCCCTTGATCTTGGAGGAACAAATTTCAGGGTCCTCCTTGTGAAAATCAGAAGTAGACGAAGGAAATATGTCAGAATGTATAATAAGATTTTTGGCATCCCTCTGGAAATCATGCAAGGAACAGGAGAAGAGGTAACATTTCAGAAGCATGTTAGTTGCTGTCTGACCATTTTTTTAATCTCAGGGTTTGCATCTTGTCACATAGCAAGGAGGTGTGGTCTAGTAGTCAGAGCACTGACCTCGGGCTAGGAAATATGCCGATAACATTTTGATGCTTGTCCCTTTATTTGGATACGATGGTGTCCCCTTAAGAATAAATAAATATATGTTTTATGATGATCGAGATATGGCTGACTGTTAACAGTCTCAAAATTAATCCAGATTATATTATTATGGATTGGTAGATCGGAAAGGAATCTTCCCTTAGATAATCTACAGATTTGGGGAATAACAATTCCAGCAGTGACGTACAGTAAATTAAGTATTTTGAGAGTAACTTTAGAATTCGAATTGACAATGAAGAAACGCATAAGGGAAGTCATAGAGAAAACTTTGTTCAAACTGAGATTGATTCAGCAAATTAAATCATAGCAGACACATTGTTCAAGGTTAATATTGCTAAATCGCTTGACCATTGTAATGTCTTCACATGGGAGTATCAACAAGTTTACTGGAAAGATTGTGAAAAAATATTGCCACCAAACTAGTCATGAGAGCCCGTAGATGGGACAGGGTCATTCTTTCCCTGACTCAGTTTACCCACTTAAAACTAGGTGATAATAGGTGGGGTTGTTAATTGGCTTCATTTTTCCCAGACTAGATTGGTCCAGTCCTGCTTTTACAATGCTGCATTACTGAACTTGTCTTTCTGCTTTCTGTTAGAAAAGCACTATGGATTCATACATACACTGAGGCAAAAATCCAGACTGCACCAGTCTGACCTGCTTTCCATCCTGCCGGCCAGGGCACCACATTCAATAGGATGCCATTGGCACTCTGACACAAATTCCAAAGCACATGATAGGCGACAACTCTTCTGAGGAAGTCCTATGGCATGTGCCTCTTCTGAAGGTGTGGTAGTCACTGAGCCAGTAGCCTCTAGGAGAGCTTCCTTGCTTCACTTTGGGCTAATTAGCACAGGGAAACATGATATGGAGCTCGCAGCCTGCATTACCATAGCTACTGTTTAAAAAATATGCTCAAGTGCAGGGCTTAATTTCTAGGGGAACGGCTTGGAATACAGTTCCAGCACTTTTCAGACTCCAGAGCAGCAGGGTGTTCTGCTCCAGCCCCTCCAGGGACGAGGAGCAGATGGGGGGGAGGCTGGAGCCAAGCAGAGAACAGCGACTCTGCTCTCTAATACAGCTGCTTTTCTCCTGCCGCTGACCTGCCTGCCCCCTCTCCCCCGGTTCCACAGTTCCTCCTTCGTTTAGTCTACAGTATGCGTAAGTGCATACCTTTATACCTGCTTCTGAGGTGTACATAGGTTCATTTTACCTGCAATTTCTACAAGATCTGTGTTGCAGTTTTATAGAACCATAAGCATCTATGTGTTTTATATAAAATAGCCCCAAAATAGATGCCAACTTGGCACCTCCACATGCATAAGCTTAGATTAGACAAAACAAGTCAAGTGTTTCCATCAACTCTGCTCACCTAGTTTGTCTTTTTGCTATAATTTTCTCCTTCCATAATCTTTCCTTTCCCTTTTTTCTGCAGGCTTCTCTTTCCTCCTTCCCCCATTCTCTTCTTCCTGCTGCTTCTCTAGTCTTTCAACTTTTTTCTTTCTTGTAGTTCCTCCTCCCTTCCCTAGTTTATTCTTTCTTGCTTTTCCTTGGTCCGAAGGCAGAATTCGCTTGTTTGCTTAACCCACAAAAGGGTTAATGCTGCATTGCATATACAGTATATTTCCTATTGTGTTGCCTGTAGAATGAGAGTCAACTTTTTAAATAATATCAAAGAAATTCTTAGTCATAGTTTGTCCAACCCAGCTTCTTAAATAGTATGGATTCCTCCTCTTCTATCCTTTTGAAGTCTTTGTGCTGCTCAGATTTCAGTTAAAAAGAAAAAATAAAACAGAAAATTGTCTTTATGTAAGTTTCTGAAATGCTAAGTTAAAAATGTGTTTGAGTTCTTCTGTTAAAATATTATTCTTTCATTTCAGCTCTTTGATCACATTGTGCAGTGCATTGCTGATTTCTTGGAATACATGGGAATAAAGGGGGCTCCTCTTCCCCTGGGCTTCACCTTTTCCTTCCCATGCAGGCAAGCTAGCATTGATAAGGTAAGCAGGACAGCTAAACATGACACAAGAAGGTCTTGTCCACCCTGGGTCCATTCTCTGCTGTAAATGCAAACAAGATTTTGTAAAATATGTTGCCTGCAGATTTTAATTTAAATTATTAGATAAACTTCTTTCATTCATGCTGCCTGATCAGAATTCTTGTTTTCCTTAATGCCTTTGGTGGTTTGAAATAGTAGCAGACAGACAATAGGTTCGAGCCTGCTTCATCCTAGAGGTCATAGATCATGTGATCTGAGGCAGTGACGCCAGAAATGAGGGACGACCAGGGAGCCATGTCCCCTTTTCATTCCCTACCCGTACTGTAGTTTCAAAAGACGGAGCGTCAGGATCCTTTACTATTTAATAAAATAAAAAGATTATTCCCAGTCCTTCCCTTCTGCCACGGACATCGTCACGTCCTCCTCCTCCTCCTCTCAGGGATTTCAGTTCTTTCAAATTAAGGGGAAATTGCTAAACCCAGTAGCAGGCTTTTCCCAACAAAAACTGAGATGCTAGCCGGCAGCCAGAGTCTACGAAACCTGGCCAGTGGCTTCAGGATTCACTAGGAAAACAGCCAATTTTGAAAGCAAGTATGTAAAATTTAGAACTGGTGGTCATATGTCTGCCCTTTGACTAGAACTTGCATCTTATTTGTTTGTGAGATTAGCATATTTTTGCCTCTGTGCGCATGACACTGGCAAAATATAGTTTTCAGACCCGCCAAGGCATGTTTGAGGATAGTTTTTCATAGGAATTCTCACAGTCAGGTCACGGAGACTATTGTTAAATTATATATGCAGTTAGTTCAGTAGAAAGATTGTTTCTCTCATGGGGCACATATGCGGCACTTCACTTTTAAAGATAAGAGATGGAGTGATCTAAAGTTCATTAAATAAATAAATTGATTTGATTTTCAAGTCAAATATTTCATAGGTTCACCTGTCAAGATAAGTAGAATGATTTTCAGCTATCTTCTTTCTGGTTCTGATGTATTGAGAATCTGCCAATGGAAGTAAATTGAATCCTTGTAAACATCACTATCCTGAGAAGTCAAACAATATTTCATGTAAACTAGTCAATATTGTTCATAAATGTGGTCAGTATTGTTCAAAAAAATACTGCACATTTCATTGAACACCCCAATTTAGAAAATATGGTGACCCTTTTGAGAATAAAGTAAGCTAGAATGTGTAACATTTCACACTACTCAAGGGGTCACTTGCCTCTTAGAAATGATCTCAGAATGGACAAATAGCACTGTTTAAATTGTATATGGATCCTTTATAAATAAGTATAAAAGGAAATGAAAAGTTCTCAGAACATTAAGGTTGAAAAGCGGCAAAGGGAAATTATAATACTGTCAAGACACTTTCCACGTAATACTTGGTCAACAGCTATAGTTCTGTGTGAATTCTGCCCCGAGATGATACCTGCAGCCTCTCCAGCTTTTGAATTCTATTTAATCTTGTCAACCTGCAGCACATTAGTTTTGCTTCTTGGAAAATCCAGCAGAATCTCACCTAGAGCTAAGCAAAGTTTTCAGTGCCAAAAAACAGAACTGTCTACTAAAGTTCTTCTTCAACATTATTTTATCAAAAACAAATTGTCTTTACACCATGGCTGTGGTGTAAATTCCACCCAAGCTGTCCCTGAGGTCCAGGGAGGCCCAGAGAAAAAGGGGGCCCATTTATAGCCGTTCTGATATCTTCTGAGGTGGATGTCCCCCTGCTCTAGGGGCCCTTTCAGATATTTTGCTTGAGGACCCTCAATTTGAATTTCTGCCACTGTACCATGGAAACGTGTATTGCCAACTTCTGATAAAATTTTACATGTTTTTTGTTTTTGCCTTATTCTAGGGAACTCTTATTGGGTGGACAAAAGGTTTCAAAGCAACAGACTGTGAAGGGGAAGATATAGTAGACATGCTGAGAGAAGCTATTAAAAGAAGAAATGTAAGCACAGTGAGGTTAACTCTATAACATGTTGCGTAAATTGGAGGTCCAAGTAGTTGCCTATTTTGAGACTATTTTTTACATGTGGAGCCTGATCCTGGAAGGGGCATATCTGGGCCATCCAGACATCCCAGACCAGGACAGGCTCCATTGTACCCAATTCTGCACTGCGGGAGCAAGACGTTCCCACTGTAGCAGGATCGGGCAACGGGACGGCCCGGCATACCCCTTCAGCAACAGTGGGGGACATACAGCCGGCAGTATGGCCAGGCCTCCCATCCTCCTGCTGCGGTGCTGGTGCCGGACACCTCCCCAGACCAGTTTTCCCACCCCCTGACCCTCAGCGGGTCTGCCAGGGCCAGGATTGGACGGCAGGGACCTACCAATACCTTATCCTGACCTTGACAGTGGTTCCAGGGCCCGATCGCCAACCTTGCCACTGCTTATTCCACCTCCACGGTGGTATAAGCAGCACATTTGACTCCCTCCTGCAAGATGTATAGGGTTGTAGCCTGAATTGGCCCTGTACATCCTAATGCCTCTACCCACCCCCTCTCCGGCCACAATCCACCCCTTCCCACCCCCTCCCCCATCCAGTTCTCCCCGCACTGCGATTCTGGGTGTGCAGGGAGAATGTGTGGCGGAATACGGCTTGGACGGCTAGCGGGGCTGCACGTTCCACTGGGACGTACAGCCCCACTGGTCGCCTTGCAGAATGGTACCCATAGGCACCAATTGGAGTTATTTTAGAAGCATCTTCATGGGAAAATAGTGGAATGTGCACATGTACATCAGCTATCTGTACTAATAGTGAATTTAGAAAGCTGCCATTTACCTGTGGAGATTCACAGAGCACAGAGGTTTCAAGGATAGGGCATGGTTTGGGTAGTCCCAAAATATTAACTTGCATTCAATTTTGCAAGATGAAAACATGTGGATACGAAACATCTATGTCAGCTTTTGCACCTGCCCTAAGGCATGCCCAAGCGCTAGCTTGAAGGGGCAAGTGCAAAGGCCAACTGAATTTCTCCCCCACCCCAACAGCTCCTTCTGACTGCATCACTACCCATCCCCCAACCCCCCTATGTGCCAGTCCAGACCCTCCTGAACCCTCTGAACCAATACATAACTCTGCTCTCCAATCAGTTCAGAAGCCCCCAACTCTCTTGAACCTTGCAAGACCACCCCAGTATCTACAGGGGGTCTCCCTGCTGCTCTAACGGGGAGCAGGAATGATCCACAGTCACTCCTATTCCATCAGGCTCTGGGTTCCACCACTAGGGGTCAAGCTACCAAATAAGCAGCGTAAGTTAAAAAGCTACTTCCAGGCACAACTGGATGATAACAGGATGCTATTTTTACCTACATGCAGCTTTTAAAATCGCTGCTCTCTCTGGACATGCCAGAAAATATCCGTATATTTGCCAACATCCATCTAAGCATTTTATAAAATAATCTGTGTTTGTCAAAGCCTTTGTAAAATACAGGGGGAATTTACACAGCCCAGCCAAGATGCCTCAATTCCCCTCTCTATGACCTATCTAGAATGGACCTTTCTGTGTCTTTATAATACACTAGAACAAAAGTTGCTGAAATCCATCTGTAGTGTGGCTGCATACATTTTCTCAAGCCTGAGAGTGGGTGCAAATATACACGCCCCTTTCTTTCTGAGCACACTACTAACACCCTTATCCACTTTCTAGTCACCTCCCGTCTAGACTATTGCAACCTACTCTTGCTGAGGGTCTCCCTGAATCTGTTCAAAACTCAGCTGCATGGCTAAT
Organism: Ichthyophis bannanicus; assembly: GCA_033557465.1. Classification (NCBI taxonomy): domain Eukaryota; kingdom Metazoa; phylum Chordata; class Amphibia; order Gymnophiona; family Ichthyophiidae; genus Ichthyophis; species Ichthyophis bannanicus. Next base: position 706,780,945 of record CM066034.1, read on the forward strand.
CTTCCACCAGCATCACTATGCTCATGTAACCCTTCTTCTCAAGTCACTTCACTGGCTCCTTATCCGTTTCCGTATCCAGTCCATACTTCTCCTACTGACCTATAAGTGCATTGATTCTATAGCTCCTCATTAACTTTTCTCTCCATCTCTTGCAACACCCCTCCTTGGGAACTCTGTTCATCAGGAAAATCTCTTCTATCTGTGTCTTTCTCTGCCACTGCTGACTCCAGACTTCGTTCATTCACCTTGCTGTTCCATATGCCTGGAACAAACTGAGTCAGTATATCGATCTCCATCACTGGCCCTATTTAAATTCAGGCTAAAAGTCCACCTCTTCAAGACTGCTTTTGGATTCTGAGCCCCTCATTCTCCTGCACATCACCTGTATGTATCTTTAGCATTCTCTTAGATTTACCCTAGTTCCTAGTTTGCTGTGTCATCAGTCTCGTTTAGTATGTAAGCTCTGACGAGCAGGGGCTGTCTCTTACATGTGTGTATATGTGCAGCTTATACAAATGATAACTAGTAGTGCCTCGTTTTGCCCACATCACTCCTCTCCTCAGATCTCTTCCCTGGCTCCCTATCCATTTCCGTATTCACTTTAAGCTTCTCCTTCTGACCTATAAGTGCATTCACTCTGTGGCTCCTCAGTACCTTTCTTCTCTCATTTCTCCCTATTTCCCCCCTCGTGTACTCCATTCTTCTTCCCAGTTGCTTCTTGCTATGCCCTTCTCCTCTATTGCCAACTCGATTCCGCTCTTTTCACCTTGCTGCTCCTTACGCTTGGAATAAACTTCCTTTGTCTATACGTCAGGCATCTTCTTTGCCCCTCTTCAAACTCAAGTTAAAAGCTCATCTTTTCGCCTCTGCCTTTGGCTCTTGATTTTGCTGTTCTCCTTCCTTCCCCTCTTTTATTTCACCTTTCTTTCTTCCTCTTACACTTGTTCTTACCTCTTTCCTTTGTCCTGTCTCTCCTGCTCTTGTCTCTTTGCCCTTGTTCTTATCTTTTTTCTACTCCTTATTTTATTTATTTATTTACATTCTCTTATATACCACACTATTCTGCATCAGTGCGGTTTACATTGAACAAACTGAAATTACATTGAACAGGGCATTATAACTTGGAGATAACTATTTTACAGGGAACATGGGCTATGGAGGGTTAAGTGGCTTGCCCAAGACCACAAGGAGCACCTGTGGGACTAGAAACCCCAGTCCTTCCAGCCCAAGGTTGCTGTCCTCTAGTGAGATTTGAACCCCCGACCTTCCGGCCTGAAGTACCTTGCCCCAACCACTAGGCTACTCCTCCTTTTCTTGCTTTGTCTTTTTATATTGCAAGCTCTTTTGAGCAGGGACTGTCTTTTTGTGTTTTCATTGTACAACGCTGCGTGCGCCTGGTAGCGCTTTATAAATGCTTAGTAGTAGTAGTAGTGACTCCATCCGCACTCTGCCCAAATTCCTCTCCCGAAGATTACTATACACGAACAAGTACACACCTACTTGCCATAGTGTGTACTTGTACACAGAGGGTAATTTTAGAAGTGGCATTTTACATACCTACACTGGCATATATGCGCAAAAAAAGGCTTTAAAATGGTCCCTGCTAAGTCCATGAGGTTAATTCTGTCAGATTTGTCCAGAATTCATTATTGACATGTTTGTCGTATTACAGGAGTTTGACCTGGATATTGTAGCCATTGTAAATGACACAGTTGGAACAATGATGACGTGTGGATATGAAGATCCAGACTGTGAAGTCGGTCTTATTGTAGGTAAGATCCTGTTGTGCATAAACATTTTAGTTATGCAAGGATAAATATAATGAAGACTGCAATTTTACATCCAGGGATCCTTCTGTGAGGATGTAAAATATCTCTGTATTACAATCTTTTCTTCTGTTATAAATTGGTTGCAGAAATATTAAGTACAAATAGTGGTATGCCCCATTTCCATTAGTTTGGATTTGATTACTTGCTTTCCAAATCTAGGATACATACATCCACAATAGATACTTCTGTTCCCAAAAGGGTTTAAGGGCCCAATGGAATAAACTGCTCTGATCTCAGCATCTTGAATTCAAGGGCAATCACTCCATAAGAAACAAACTTATGATCAAAGTGGAAAAATCTTTTCAACTAAGTGAGGGACTCTTTATCATGAGCAATATTTGTTTAAGCAACAGGAGGTCTCAGACCCACATTTGCGCTCGAGCTAATGCTTGTTTTTAAGTCTAGCATTGGCGCATGGTAACATGGATACACAAGTGGTGGGGAACCGGGTCTTTTAGGAGCAAGATAAAAAACGAAAGAAAAATTTCCAGGTTGGTCGTTGATGTTACCATGCGCCAATGCTAGACTTAAAAACAAGCATTAGCTCGAGCGCAAATGTGGGTCTGAGACCTTCTGTTGCTTAAACAAATATTGCTCATGATAAAGAGTCCCTCACTTAGTTGAAAAGATTTTTCCACTCTGATCATAAGTTTGTTTCTTATGGAGTGATTGCCCTTGAATTCAAGATTCTTATTTACTCCAAGAAGACCAGTAATCTTTTTGTATTGTTATACATATGGCTGATCTCAGCATGGCAGGTTCTGCTTTATCTCCATTTTTTCTGCCCTACGATTGCTTATGATGTAGCAAGAATCATAGAGCACAGAAATCTAGATCTAAACTGAAGTAGTCTTAATGCAATTAGCATGGAAATGTATGCCAATGAGCTGCACATGAAATGAATTCCAATACAACAAATGATGCTATAAATTAGAGTATGTTTTTACTTTTCCGCTTACTGTTGAAACTTTACTCCAGCTCCAGAAGCGAAGTAAAGTTTTAAGTTCCCTTTCTCTTAAATAAAAGCCAGAGTGCAGTTAAAAATTTAACATGAGATCTCCAAGTTGAGAAGTCCTGATGGGATCCCCCTCCCCCTACAACTCCAATGTCCCAGGACACCGCTGGCCTGGCGTCCTGAACCAGGGCATCCCTGGCCCCAAACACCCTGAGTTAGGGCACCCCTGCACCCCTATCCAGGAATCATAGATCAAGGCACCCCAAGCCAGGACCTTGGGCAGAAAGCTCCCACACTCAGCATTCCCTCCTCTCCCCTTCCCCAGTGAACCAGTAATACTTTCCTGGTCCCAGGGAAGTGTCAACTGTCTACTCTTTGAACTGCCGCCATCTTAGAAAATGGCAGCAGTTCAGCACATCTGCTTTGACTTGGATGCACTATTGCAGGGAGTCCCTGGATCAGAGAGCCTCTGTAATTAAAATGGAGGTAAACGTTAAGGTAAAGTTAATTTAATTTCCACTGAAGTTAAAAAGGAAGTAAAGCTTACTTCAATTTATATTTGCATTCATTTTAAGTCATTACGTTCAGTTTAGCGCTTTTTATTTTATTTTGCTTTCATTTTAGCACAAAATTTTGCTTCGCTGTCTTTGGCATATAATTAGTTTATCACATCAGAAGTAAAGTATAAAATTAGCTTGCAAGCAAAAAAACCTGCATTGAAAAGCTAACGCTAATGTTTATTACTGTACATGTGGCTGTAAGTTTTGTATCTGAGGCAATAGAGAGTTAAGGGCTCCGTTTACTAAAGCCTGCTAAGGCTGTGCACGTAATGTGCGAAACTAACACACGCTAAGTGCCAAGCTTGTGCATTAGCCGTCGGGGGCAGTTAACCCTGGAATGCAAATGCTAACATGCGCTCCAGTAAGGCGGGTTCACCTAACAACTCCCATAGAGATCTCATCAGGAGAATGTGCATTAAGAGCCACATTGCCCAGGCACTAGCAGCCTACACAGCGTTCCCAGCTGCTAGTTGCTGCGCTTTAAAACGCACATTAACAGGTCACTGGGCTTTAGTTAAAGGTGCCCTAAATGTCCTGCCCAAAGTGACAAGGACCAGTGGAAGAAACAGATTTGAACATTCGCTGACCTGGTTCTTAGCCTGCTACTCTAACCACTAGATTTCTCTTCCACTTTTGCACTTTTGTTTCTGCATATGGTGCCAAATAAATTAAAATAAAACTATAGAGTTAGAAAAGAGAGTAATTTCTAATGAATTGTTTCCTTTCTATCTTTGTTGCAAAAAGCACTGTTTAGTTTTTTTTGCAAAGCAAAATACAGTAGGCTGTCCTTGTAATGTGCTAGAACCATGTGGTCTCTTAAAAAAGCAAGAACAATGTAACTGAACTATCCTTCCAGCTGTTAGACATAAACAATCATGAACTAGACATAAGCAATCAAGAACTAGACATAAATAATCAAGAAGTAGATTCTGATGTTCTGCAAGAACTGAACTTTAGCCAAATGAAGAATCTTCAGCAACTTACAGGTTGATGAATATATAAGAGCCTGCATTTCAAGCTCTTGGGTGCTCTTGTATTCTCACCTTAGTTGCAGTATTGGTACCTAAACTTGCGGGAGTGTTGCTGTCAGTTCATACTAATATGGCTGAACTCTTTCTTCCTTCTAGGGACTGGTACTAATGTGTGCTACATGGAAGAGATGAGAAACATCGAATATGTGGAAGGAAATGAAGGGAGAATGTGCATCAACACAGAATGGGGGGGATTTGGAGATAATGGCTGCCTGGACGGCATCAGGACAAAGTATGACCAAGAAGTGGATGAAGGGTCACTGAATTCTGGAAAGCAGAGGTATGGATCAAAACAGTGAGGGGTACAATGGTCCTTTATTAAATCTGACCAGTTTACAATGATGTGCGCTTCCATATTGGATAATTTTAAAAATCTGAACCAGGCTAACTACTTTTCAAACATATATCAGCATACTTTTCAGAGTTTACCAGTGCTAATCCCTTTCTATGTGAGGCTTGTGAGCTGCCAGATACAAACAGGAATCTGAAATATTGGCATCCCAGCTTTGCAAATGTTCTAGTGTATTCTAGAATATACAACCCAAACAATTTTATTTTATCTATTGATGAAGCCTAAACTAGAAATATTAATTTCCTTCAGACTTCTAGAATGCCGCATGTTATCCACCCTGTATACATTGTGTTGTATTACTGGTACGGTATACTCTGTGAGTAGTGCACTGACGGTGCTCACTCTGTGTGCTGTGGGATGGTATACTCATTTTGGGCATTTTCTTTGTATACTAGGTTTGAAAAGATGATCAGTGGAATGTATCTGGGTGAAACAGTAAGGCAAATTCTGATCGAATTAACCAAACACGGATTGTTGTTCAGAGGTCAGATTTCAGAAAGACTAAGGACTAAAGGCATATTTGAAACCAAATTTTTATCACAGATTGAAAGGTAAGAAAATTATTAGATTCAATAGCATAAAAATTAATGTTATGTTTTATTGATGTGGCTCTGATGGAATATTTCAAATAGGATCTGCAATATCAGAAACAGAAAAGGAAATTAAATGTGAACCTGGCAGTGTGAGCCTGGTCTTCGGCATAAGAACCTAGAAATTGCACTGTCCAACTCATTGAAAATTCTTTCTGTTGGGTCCAGGCATAACAAGTGCTGGAACAGGTATATGGATCGTGGGGGGAGGGGGGGTATATTCTATTTATCACTAGCACATTCATCCTGTCTGGCCATGATAAGAAAGGTTTCTGGCATTCCAGCAAGTCTCTTTTGATTTGTGTTCTGATAGGGTTATATTTTTTTACCAAACAGTTTTCCAAATTTTTTTGTTATTGCAATACCTACGTACATAAAGCCCCTGATAGCTTCGACCATGCAGACAAATTTGGAATGGGCTTTGCGGGACCAGGTGGCGTTATTTGAGATGTATTAAGGTTGATCATATATCCTGAAGCCTGGTCATAGTTTTAGAGGATCTCCGGGAGTGTAGGCACTGGTGTGTTTTAGAGGTTTTCAGACCAAAATGTTTTGTTCCCATATCGTATACAGGATTTTTCATTCTATTTGGGGTTTTTACTTTTTTTTTTTTTTATAGTTTCAGGGGCAATTTCATGAATAGTCCACACTGTTGCTTAGTAGAATACCCTATTGCTCAAACTGTTCACACTATACTTCAAGAGTGCATATTACTGAGCAAATAGGCACACTTTGGGAGCCTTTTACTAATGAGCACCAGCTGGCAGTGCTTGTTCTGGAGCATGCTGAAGGCACTCTAGGACACATTTAACCAGCTAACATGGTACCATGACAGTTAGTACGGGATGATTCCTGCAGTAACTGTGCAACCCACAGTAGGGTTGTGAGTTAACTGGTTAGGGGCAGAGTGTGGATGTGGTGAGCTCAGCTCAGTTAACGTTGGGTTCACACCATATGCTAACTGCATTAACATGAGCTCACCCAGCACCACCTCAATAGGTAGAGTTAAGTGCATTGGCACTAACGCAGCCCACGTTAGGATGCAGTGTTCCACATTAACTGCCTGGGATATGCTTTTTACATCCCCAACAGTTAACTCAGTGGTGTTGCACCTAATGTGTCATAGTTTCAGTTCTTTTGGCCTCTTATTTGGAGGTAGGGGATAAGGGTGCCGAGGGAAATCATCCTGAACTTCTCTCATACCAGGTATTTATTCAGGTTCCTCAGGTCTAGGAGGCGTCGGAATCCCCCATCTTTTTTGTGACCGGGAAATACTTGGAGTAAAATCCCTTCCTTTCTTCTCTTCATGGAATGGATTCAACTTCACTTCAACTGCACTGGCCTGGTGAAGGCAGAAGAGCTCCTTTTCAGGTACTTCCTGGTGTTGAGAACTGTTGGAAAGAAACTCTTGGAGAGCAATTTGGTGGGATGTCACTGGACAATGGTGAGACTCCAAACTGTTGGAGGTTATAAGGGGCCACCAATTTGCATAAAACTGTAACCTCCCTCCTACTGACAGGTAGTCCAGCACTAGTACTGGAACACTGGCTATGTCCTTATGGAGATAGTCAAAACCTTATTCAGGGTTTTGGCTGTGGAGCAAGTTGGAGCTTTTGGATCCTCTGCTTTTGAACGTGAGAGCACAAACCCTGCTTTGTCTGGGTAGAGCAGGAGGGTACCTATGCCTGTGAGAGTAATAGGTCCTTCTATGCCCTCTACTCTGATACTTCCTAGATGTTGAGGAGGTTGGGTCCCTGGAGAGGGTCTTAAATGTGTCACTGTGCTGGTTGATAAGAGTTGCAGCCTCCTGCACTGTATCACCAAAGAGATTCTCTCTATGGTACAACACATCAGCAAGCTTGTCCTGAACATCAGATTGAAGGCTGAAGCCTGGAGCCATGAGAGTTTCTGCGCACCAATGCTCATGGAGGACGCTCTTTATGCCATATCAAAAATATCATAGGTTGCATGGACAAGGCTTTCTCTGGAAGGAGAGAGTTTGCAAAATCTTGCATGCTGCACAAGATATTCCGCAAGTGCATGCCTATGAAGAGCTGATAGGATGCTATACAGGATGTGAGCATAGTGTTATGAAAGAATTTTCTCCCAAAGGTCTCCAATATCTGAGCTTCTCTTCCTGGGGCACCAAATAGTGAGTCTTGGAACTTCTGTCTCCTTTGAGAGGGAATTTGATAATTATGGACAGTTGCAGCTGCTGAAGCTTCTTAAATCTGAAAGCCTTCTGAACGTGATACATCAAGTTGACCTTCTTATTAATAGAGAAGGGGGTCTACCTTCAGGATCGTGTGATTGAGTACTGTCACATCCTCCTTAGGGAGGTCAAGGAATTGGAGGATTTTCAATATTTCTACCCTGAGCTTCTCTTCCATCTCTAACTTAAATGTAATGGACTTAGCCATTTCCTTGATAAAATCAATGAAGGACAGATCCTCTGAAGATGATTTTCTTCTCTCATGAGGAGGCGAAGGATCTGAGAATCAGTCTGGAGACCTCTCCTTCAAAAGAAACTCAGAGTCATACTCAAATTCCCAGGAGTGTAATGATACTGACCCAGAATCATACTAAAAAGATGTCTGGGACATTACCTGGGATGACCTCCAGTGTGGATCTGCAATCAGAGTGTCAATGCACCAGTGGTCTCTGATGCCTCACAGAATGGTCACCTCCAATGCACTAGGGATGGACATGGGCCTGGCCATCACCGGAGTTGAGACCCTTTGATGCCTTGATGACAATGAATCTCCCATAGGCAGTTGACAAGTCTCCAGGATTTGCTTGATGTTCTGATGCATCAGTGCTGATATAGTTGAAGCAGCAGCCTTGCACCATGCAAAGAAGACCTCCATCCTGTTTCTGAAGCTCTTCAAGAGTTGCTTCTTGAGAGCTGCCATCAATAAAGATGGTGGGGCTGTATTAGGGATGACCGGTGGTTCCTAAATCTTCTGGGGCATATCAGCAGGCTGGTTCTGACCCCTTAGAGATAGTCACAGCCTCTCTGTAACTGAGGATGATGACTAGTTCTCATTTTGGAACCACTTTGAGGTGATAGGTTCCCCTGGTGCCTTGATGCTCACAGCCTCACACTCCAATAAGCTATAATGCCAGTGCACCTCAACATCCTCTTGGTGCTCAGTGTCACAAACCCTCGATACCAATGAAACTGTGGACAAATCCTTCCTCTTCTTCAGATGGAAATTGGTGGATGACTGCTTCCAATGGACTCTATTGATGTTTGCTGAATGGAATCAGTATCCCCTTAATTTTGATGCACCCCCACTGCTTGATGCAGCTCCCTAGGCCTTGGGGACCAATGCTGCCAATACCATTGCTGATGTATTGGACTTACTCATACCAAACATCCTTTTGCACTATTCCTCATGACCCTTGAAGCCTCACTTTGTCATCTGAGAACACAAAAGACATCAAGAGGGGTCATGTTTGGGCCTCAGAAACTGCATGCATGAATTACTGGCATCCATAGTGGACATAGTCCTGTTGCACTGGGTGAATCTTTTAAACCCACTGGGAAGTTTCTGGGATATTTTGTCTGATAGTTATGTTGAAATCAAATGACTTGATTGTGAAAAATACACCCGGCCAGGGAGCCTGAGGCCTAAATGTAGCCTATAAAGTCCAGCAATGCAAGAAAAAATAAAGGAAATTTAAAACAGATCTAAAACTTAACTAAAGGTGCTACTGGGAAAAAAAAAACATTTGTGGCAATGGCAGGAGGAAAGAAAACAAAAATAAAGCAAAAAAAGATACCAATTTGGTACTCTGAGGAAAATAGTCTTCCTGCGGCAACATACATGTCTGAAGGATTCCATGCAAAAAAGACTGAGGCAGTCCTGTGCAGCAGCAACAGGTGGGAAATGGTACATATGCATAATAGAGTGCTTCCAAAAGCCTCCAGAAGGTAACTGGAAAGCTGTTCCTGCGCTGGCTCCGTCTGATGATGTCACCTATATATGAAGATATTATTCTGTTTGTGAACAGAGAAGAGAGAGGCCACTACTTCTGGCACTGGTCCAGGCCTAGGCCTCATGGAAAAAAATAGTCAGACTGGGGAGACCCAGAAAGAGGGAAGACGCGGGGGCAAGGGGGAGAAGAGGGAAAACAAAGGCACAAATTGAAAATAGAGCTGAATAAGCATAATTAATTAATCAATTTTAAAAAGAGTAAGGTAAGCAAGAAAGGTTGTCAAAACAAAACCAAATGAAAAAGTTTACTAAAATTATCCACGACAAAAAACATAAAACCTTTCTCTGGCTCCTAACACATTTTAGCTAATACCCAAATTTACAGAAAATGTTGCCACCCCTAGTCCAATATGCATTAAACGTCATGTGATTTTTATATAATAGCACAGTAAATGATTGCAGATATAGATCAAAATGGGCCAGCCAGTCTCCCCAGTTGAGATTCATCCATTTTGGGTATATAAATTTGCATAATCAACCCAATACCAGCTCCTCTTCCTATGTCTTTTAATTGACCTCTCAACCCTTTTCCTACCACTGTATTGCATATCTGTCCCAAGCATGTCAAAAATCTATTACAGCAATGGCCCCACAAACTTTCCTGGCAGGCCACTCCAAGCCTTACCATCTTCAACTTTGAGTCTTATAAGCCAGAGGGCAGTCCGATCGCCAGTAATGAAGAGCTGCACACATGGCAGAGAATAAACTGTGCAAAAAAATCTGTTAATCTGCTTAAGAGATAAGTACAATTAATATTGTTATACTGATGCAGAACTGAAAAGCAATAAGACTGTTCAAACAACATTGTGTTGGTTTCTTAGCCTGGGTGATATCAATAAGGAGCCTTGAGTTTTAAATATCACTAGTAATTCGGGGATCACCAACTACTATTATGCAAACTCAAGCTAAAGTTGAAAAAGAACAAGCCATTCATGAATGTAGCAAAATAAGACCTTGATAATATATCACTTGAACTTAAGGACTACCTGAGAAATCAATTTGCTGCTGTGGATACAAATAACAGAGCTCCAGAAGAGTTATGAGATGACATCAAGAAGGTTGTGTTGGAAGAAAGCAATAAGTCTCTACATAAGGTGAAAAAGCAAAAACGGCCAAAATAGATGACTGAAGAAACCCTGAAAATTGTCCAGAAACGCAGAGATTTCCAATGTGCAGCAAGACAAGATAAGGAGAAGTACTACAATGACACATGCAAGGAAATAGAAGCAGAAACTATTAGAGGAAGAACAAGATCGGCTTTCCTAAATCTACGAGAGTTAAAGAAAAAATCCAGCCTCGAATTGTAATGCTACAAGATGCTCAAGGATTCATGTTGAATGATGCTGAGAAAATCAAGAAAAGGTGGAAAGAATATAGAGTCATTATGCCATAAATATCAAGTGGACCAACAGCCATTTCAACCTATACATTATGATCAGGAACCATTGCTGATGAAAGAAGAAGTCGAAGCAGCATTGAAAGCCTTATCAAAGAACAAAGCACCAGACATTGATGACATTCCCATTGAGGTATTACGGCAATCGGATGAAGCTGTTACCATACAAGGCTCTGCTAGAAAATTTGGAAAACAAATTCATTGCTGACTGGAAAAGATCTGTGTATTTACTAATACTGAAGAAAGGCTACCCGAATGAGTGTGGAAATTATTGCACAGTCACTCTGATTCCACATGCCAGCAAGATTCTACTCAAGATCATTCAGCAGAGACAACAATACCTGGAAGAGAACTGCCTGAAGTGCAAGCAGGGATCAGGAAAGGGCGAGGAACGTGAGACAGTATCGCGGATGTGAGATGGATCCTTGAAAAGACAAAAGAATACCAAAAGGATATCAATATGTGTTTTGTTGACTACAGCAAGGCTTTTGACTGTGTAAACCATGAGAAACTCTGAGCCACATTAAGAAGCATGGGTATACCAGAACACCTGATCGTTTTCTTGTACAACCTTTACATTGATCAACAAGCAACAGTTTGAATGGAACTAGAAGAAACAGAATGGTTTAAAATCAGCAAAGGTGTATGACAAGGCTGCATACTTCCCCCTACCTCTTTAATTTATATAAAGAACAAATGATCACAGAAGCAAGACTGTATGAAGACAACCGAGGTGTGAAGATTGGTGGAAGACTCATCAACAATCTTCGCTATGCTGATGATACAACATTACTGGCTGAAAGTGAAGACGATTTGAAACATATGCTTCTCAAGATCAAGGAATATAGTCTTAAAATGGGTCTGCACCTTAACATCAAGAAGACAAAGATCCTGACAACTGGCAAAATGAATAAGTTTATCTTTGATGGAGAAGAAATTGAAATAGTGGACAACTTTAACCTACTTGGATCAACTATCAATAAAGGAGCAACAAGCAGTCAAGAAATCCGATGATGTATTGCTCTTGACAGAATGGCAATGAAGCAAGAGCAGGGATGTCTCTCTCCATACAAATATTCAACTTGTTCAAGCGATAGTATTTTCAATAACGTCATATGGATGAGAAAGGTGGACAGTGAAAAATATAGAAAGGAAGAAAATCGATGCCTTTGAATTATGGTGCTGGCGACAAATACTATGTATACCATAGCACCAGTCAGTACTATAGTAGATCAAACCTAAGCTTTCTTTAGAAGCTCAGATGACAAGAATTTGACTTTCATACTTTGGACACATCATGCAAAGAGATCATTAGAGAACGACATCATGCTTGGCAAGGTAGAAGGTCAAGGCAAAAGAGGAAAGCCAGCAATTAGGTGGATTGATGCAATAAAGGCAGTTATGGGTGCCAGTCTGTCAATAATGAGCCACCTGACTGAAGACTGAACACAATTTAGGGCAACTATCCAGAGGGTTGTTATGAGTTGACACTGACTTGATGGCACTTAAAAACAACAACAGTAATTTGGGGGAGCAGGACCTGGGGGTGATTGTTTCTGATGATCTTAAATTGGCTAAACAGGTAGAAAGGCAATGGTGAAAGCCAGAAGGATGCTTGGGTGCATAGGGAGAGGAATGGCCAGCAGGAAGAAGGAGGTGATAGTGCTCTGTTTAAGTCTTTGATAAGACCTCATTTGGAGTATTGTGTGCATTTCTGGAGACCATACTTTTAAAAGGATTTAAACAGGATTGAGTCAGTGCAAAGGATGGCTATCAAAATGGTCTGTGGACTTCGTCATAAGGCATTTGGGAACAAACTTAAAGATCTTGGAAAGGTGGGAGAGAGGCGATATGATAGAGATGTTTAAATACCTCCATGGCATAAATGCACAGCAGGAGAGCCTCTTTCAATTTAAAGAAAGCTCTGTAATGAGGGGGCATAGGAATAAGGTGAAAGAGGATAGACTCAAGAGTAATATACGGAAATATTTCTTTACGGAAAAACTGGTAGATGCATGGAATAGTCTCCCAGTGGAGGAAGTAGAGACCAGGACAGTATCTGAATTCAAGAAAGCATGGGACCAACATAAGAAAAGAAAGGGGTTATAGTACTTGGTATGGAAGGGCAGACTGAATAGACCATATGGTCTTTTTCTGCCATCATGTTACTATGTTTCTAATACAGGTGTGGATTTAAAATTATGTAAAGTTTTGCGCAAGAACATTCACGTATTCAGCGGATATTTTTTTTAAAAAACAAAGCAAAATGAACCAATAATGAACTAGCTAATAATGTACTAATGTCATAGGTTGTGGAGGTCAGACAAAGAAATTATTTTTTTCAGGACTCAAGCATTTTGGAAGATTCCATGGTTATACATTGTGTGAAAAATTGTTCCCATAAAATATCCTATTGTGTATTTATTGATTAAGGTTACCAAATGTTCCTGATTTCTAGGGATTGCCCCTGATTTTATAGTTGTGTCCCCACCTGTTTGATAGTCTCCTGTCCCTGATTCCAGGAATGGGGACAAAGGTGGTAGGAAAAAAAAGATTTTCAATTTAGCGATTTGAATATGTCAGTTTTTAGAATTTACATCCATTATCTCTGTATTTTGCACAGTATGGGGGAAATACATCACTGTTTCTATTTCTCTGTCCATTTGTCTGCTTGTTACTCTCATTGTATGGATGGGGGGCAATGACTCCTCTTCCCTCCTCTCTGCCTTGTTGCTCAAACCTGGAACTAAGGTGCCCCTTCCTTCCCCAATAAGTGTCCCAGATTTGCCTGTAAAAAAAATCTGGTAACCTTATTGTTGATTCTTATAAGACCAATACTTAACGCCAACACAGAGGCCCTACCATATCTTATTATCAAGTTTTGTAATAACCCCCAGAGCCACCAAGGTTAGTGAGGCTGTTGTCAAAAGTCTGGTCTCACCAGATGCATTGAAGTCTGATCTTTAACTATGATCCCAGCCTTCCTAGATGCCTGCTGCTGAAGCAGCTCTGTGGTTTAGGCTTATGATCACTTTTTCGTGCAGGACAGGCTCTCCTAGTATATCCTTGGAGCAATCATTACTGATGCTTAGAGTTGTAACCACAACTCTATGCAGGTTATCCAAGTGCTTCATTACCATCTTGTTTGCCACTAGGGACTGTCTGTGGTTATCTCATGCTTTTTTGAATTATATTATTGTTTATATCTCTTCCACCATCTCTGGGAGTCCATTTTATTTTTTACAGTCAGACTAAAATTTATATAAACTAGAAAGGTTTGAATATCTTTCTCATAATCTAAGCTCTTGAATTTTTCTGTGTTGCTAATTTGACCCATTTAAGTAATATTGTATGTTCTTGCCACCGTGTTTCACAATGTATTATCTGAACTACGAACTCTGCCATTCCTCTGCAGTGACCGACTAGCTTTACTTCAGGTGAGAAGAATTCTACAACAATTGGGCCTAGACAGCACTTGTGATGACAGTGTCATTGTAAAAGAAGTGTGCGGTGCGGTATCCACGAGAGCTGCCCAGCTCTGTGGTGCAGGAATGGCCGCTGTTGTGGATAAAATCAGGAAAAACAGAGGACAAGGTCATCTGGACATCACTGTTGGCGTAGACGGGACTCTGTACAAGCTGCATCCACAGTAAGTGAATCTTACCAGTTTGCCACCAATATAGATGGGGAGGATAAGTTTCAAAGTAGTTTCCCTGAGTAAAAACAGTACTTTAACCATAGAAACGGCTTTTACAAAACTGTCTGCCCTCATACAGGTATGCATGGACTTTTACTGTCACAGGTCAGAGGAGTTCCTGAGAGGCAGGCTTACATTTTTGTGCATACTTTAGAAAATTCAAATCTGTATGCATAATTTAATCCAGAAAAAGTTATGCATTCCAAACAGTAGGTGTGAACGTGTGCAGTTTTCCTGGGACAAGAGAGAACTACTGTAGGGGGGGAAGAAAAGGAAATGAAACCAGAGGGAAGAGAATAAAGAAAGTCACAAACAAATGTAGCAACCCCCTCAAGTCATCCTTCGTCCCCTTCTCCATGCAAAATAAATGTAAGTGTGTCTATGGGTCCTTTCCGGTTGAGACATACATCTCCACAGACACACATCATGTAGCTATAAGGTTAGAGAAGAACTGCTGAGTATAGTTAGATGTATCTCAGTAGTAGGTGTCTGAGGGTTTGGAGATTGAATAAAATTTGGTGAGTGATTTTATAGCAGGCTGCCTAGGTTAATAGGGCAGGAGAGCATCTATTTTAGTTTATTTTAAAAAGACATATAGGTGCCTATGAGCCCGATGCTGAAAGGGGTCCGTCCAGATGTCCAAAATCTGGATAGGCCGGATTAGACCCCGATTCTGTAACTGCAGGAGACAGATGGTCCCGTGGGTGCAGAATCAGGAACTAGATGGGCTGGTCATGCCCGATCCCAGGGGCCTGGAAGTCCATCCCTCTCCCCGGCTAGCCCTCCCCATCCTCCTGCAGGTGCCCCTGTGCCGTGGCATCCTGTCACCATGACACCAGGATGCCTTACACGAGATCAGGTAGGGCCGCCTGCCATCATCCCACTCTTTGTTCCCTGCTGCCAGGACCTTGGCAGGGGATGCCAAGGCCAGGATTGGGTAGCAGGGACCTACCTCCACCTGTCCTGCACCTTTGGCCACCCTGCTTGTCCTGGATCCCCGATATTTGTCAGACTTATTCTACCTCTGAGGTGGAAAAAGTCTGATGGCCATTTCTGCACCGCTGTACATACAGGGCCATGGCCGGAATCGCGGCCCTGTATGTCTTGGGTCATAGGGTTGCCTCCGCACTGCCCACTCTCCTCCCTATCACTGCCTCTCCCACCCTGTCCAGAGTTCCCCGCACAGCGGCCCTGAAGTGCGGGGAGCTTTAGACCTGGAATCGGATCCCGGCTGCTAGAGAAGGTTATAAAATACATGAATAATGCGTGACTTCGCCCATGTTTCACCCAAATTCTGCCTCTTGCACTGCACATAATTTTAGGTGTGACCTAAATGTATAAGAACCTATTTACCTTATATAATTTGGACCATGGAGGTTTCTGGTCTCTCTGTCTTCTGAAGATGTGCAGATTAGAGTCCGAGGAGCTACTGCAGGGGGAGTAGTGTTGAAGCAGCCATGCAGGATTGGCCTGTCAATTAGGCAGACCAAGTGTCCATGTGGGCTGGCAGACCTCATGGGTGGCAGTGTGGCCCTGGGAGAGCCAGCAAAACATCCCATCAGTGCAGCAGTGGGTCTTTGAGCACCTATGCATTCACTCTCAACGCCTGCTATTCCCACCCCTTCTGACAAGAAGTTTGCATTGAGAGAGACAGGCCCAGCAAGCCATGAGCACATGTGCGGTGTCCAATGCTGCTTTCACTTTCAGTGGAGGCTGATTCGGCTGGGGCCCAGGATAGAGGTATGCCTTCAGCAGTGGTAGGGAAGGTGATATTGGACACCTCGGGGAGGGGGGGAGTTAGAGGAGGAGGAGGAGGAGAGAAATGCTGGACACCTGGGAGGAGGGGGAGGAGGAAGATACTTCACACCAGATAGGGAGGAGTAAGATGCTGGATTCCTGGAGGACAGTAGGAAAGGGTGCTGCTGGACTACACGGAGAGGAAGGGCCTTGACCTGCCCTAGGGGAGGGAGGGGCATTGCTAAAGGTTTGCCTAGGGCACCAGATACCTTTGGGCCATCCAAGTAGCAATAAGATCCTTCAAGCAGGAATCTTGATAAGATTTCCTATGAGGGGGAACCTATCTAAGGTTTCTTGCTCATCTAGGAGATGCATGGAATTGTGTTAAGGAGACAGGGTTGACCCCAAAGTTGGTTCAAGGTTCTGGCGCCCTAGGCAAACTTTAAGCCTCATATACTCCTTGGCCATCAGAATCTATTATTTAGCTTTGAATGCCCTGTTCTTTGCCACCCTTCAGAAGCCGCTGCCCTAGGTGACTGTCTGGTTTACCTAGTGGTTTGTCTGGTCCTGGAAGGAGACAAATTAGATCCAAGAAAGGAGTGTATCCAGTGTCTAGTTCTGAAGAGGGTCTGCACAAGGGCTGGCCCAAGGATTTTTGCTGCCCTAGGCAGAAGCCCTGGCCATGCCACCCCCCCCCCCCACCCACATGCCGAGCTGCGCCCCCCCCCCCCCCATGCTGAGTTGTGCTGCTGTTGATTCTGGTGGCGGGGTTTGGGGAGTGCAGCTCGGCTCGGTGGCAGGCCATGTGCTGCGACACACATGGCTTGCACTTCTGACCCCTTCTGACATAACTTCAGCACAGCTCAGCACTGGGGGGGGGGGGAGGGGGAGGGTTACACGGCTTGGCGCCATTGGGGCAGCAGACCATGTGTGCCAAAGCTCATAGCCTGTTGCCCACAGAGATCTGCCACCCTAGGTCTGCATTCAGGAGAGATATAGCAATGACTTCTACTAAGGTGAGTCTCTCAGAGAAACCACTAGAGCAAGAAGGATGTCATTCTGCTGCAGGAAATCTTCCCCATGTAATCAGAGGAATTAAAAGTAAGAGATGAACTCACCAGGCTTATTCAGGTACTAAAAAGGGGATTTCCAAAAAAGATAAAGGTTCAGTGGAAGTAACCTGATAGGGCTCTTCTTAAATCAGAGGAAGCCCCTGATTGCTGGATGAACTATGTTTATGATTTTCTGGATTTCTATTATTTATATAACACCATGGTTCCAAAAGTGTGGTCTGTGGATCCCTGGAGATCCATGAGACCATTACAGGGTTATAGGGGGTCCTCAGGACACAGGGAAGAGCAAAATCTCATTTCATGCTGCTATAATCCATGCAAGCAGAATACAGAGGCTGCCGTAGAGGCAGCATCAGAAGTGGCTGCAGGAATGGTGGTAGCAGCATCAGTAGCCATGGGGGCTAGGAAAAACAGCATCTTTGGGGGTGAGACTGAAGGTGGTTGCACAGGTTGGAAGGAGTAGTGACCATGAAGGTTGATAGAAGTGGCTACCCCCATGGTTGCCTCTGATCACACATCTACCATTGCCATGTCTCTTGGGGCAGTTTCCTCAAATGGGTTAGTTTTGCGCATACCATGACAGTCATGAACCTCACTTCTAATGTTCGGCATAGTACTTGCATCGTGCCAAAGAGAGCCTCCTGCTGGAGTTCATAAGATGTAACATTTGTCAAGATGTGCTTGGAAATTCTTCTTTATGAAGCCTGCGGCACCCAACACAATGGGAGATATTTCTGTAACTTTCTGCCACATTTTCTTGGTTTCTGACTGCATTTCTTGGTATTTCAGGATCTCCTGCCTCTCCATGCAATTCACAGAGCAGTCGTTTGGAACTGACACCTCTATTATCAATGCCGTCCTGGTGCTTTTCTCCTTAATCATTTTGTCCGGCTTCCTCGCATCCAGCTTTTTATCGGTCGGAATGGGAGTATCCCAGGTGATCATAACCTCCTCATTCACTGTAATTCTCTTAGGATCATGATCCCAGTGCTTTTCATGCACAGTGATGTTGTAGTGCTTGCAGAGTTTCCATTGGATGAGGCACGCTACTTTATTATGTCTTTCTGTATAGAAATTTTCTGCCATCAGAACTTCACAGCCAGCTATGAGGTGAGTCACTGTTTCCAGGTCTTTCTTATAGAATAAACATATGTCTGTTTGCCAGTTTTTTCAATGCTCGCTATAAACCATCTCGTCCGTAATCCACTGTCCTGGGCTGAAAATATCAACCTCTCATCCTTCAGTTTCAAGTCACCTCTCCTCAACTATTCATGTGTCCATTCTTGAACAAAGGGTTCCTAGAGTAACACTCTGTATTTCCCACTATATTTGTGCATTTGCCACTTGTTTTTCCTTGTCTGTTGATCTAATTCTTTGAAGAGTTTTTTTCTCCTGTTTTTCAAATTCTGTTACTTCCTTCCCTGTTTATGCCTGTGGATTCTCACTCATTCTTTCTAGGCATTGGAATGCTTGTCCAAGTTTGATGATGGAGATAGAGTCTGGACGTTTACTTTCATATTTCAGCACTTTTTGTGTATTTGGATCCGATGATGCTGTTAGATAGGCCTGGAGGCCTATCTTTCCTTTGATGCACTCTTTCCAAGGAGGAACTGTTATTGTTCTCTTTTTCTTCTAGCCCTGCACTTTATTTGGCAATATTTTTGCAGTAATAATTTTAGCTGCACAATATTGTATTTGATTTATTTCAGTGATGTCAATAAATGGTCCTTTCATACTAGATATGGCTTTTTTAATCTTTAATTATTATACATCTTAATTCTAGATGTTTAATTTAGCTTGGGTAATCTTTCCCTTGCCTGGAATCCAGCATATTCATCTTTTTCTATGTGGACTAAGAGTTCAATCTTAAATTCCTCCACCTCTGGGTCCTCCTCCTCTCTTTCTTCCTCCTCTTCAGTTGATTTGCTGGCCTGTTCTGTATTCATCTCAGTCTCCTGCAGTTCCAGATCTCTATGCTCCATCTCCCCCTCGGCGGCTCTTTCTTTTTCTGTGTATTCATTTCTGCTGATATTCTCACCTAGATCTCCTCCAGCTCCTTGTAGTACTTTTTCCATGGAAGCCTTTAGTTGCTTCAAGATGTTATCACTCACTAACTTCTTTACTTTGATCTGCGAAATTAACAATCATAAATTTGCATCTTGTGTTTTTCACCATTTTTCTTGTGGCAATTTTCCTCTTTCTTCCAGTTTTTGGCAGATCCTCTTTGTATACCCTCTTGATTTCAATATAGGGTCAGTAGCATAAACGTAGCAGTACATTATCTCTTCCTTATCTGCAGAAGTCCAGTTAACCGTAGCTAATCCTCTTAACTTTATTTATTAATTTCTGTGGTTTACCTCTTGCCTCAACAGGTTCAGGAACAGGCTCACCAAGATCTTTATCAGTGGTAGGGATGTTATCTACATCTGCAGTGCTTTCACTATTGCAGCCACCATTATTAACCCAAGTGCGTAAGCTACAGGTGGGCACCTTTTCATCCTGGGTGACGTGCGGCCAATATGTATTTTTCTTTTTCGTTCCTACCATACTTCAACTGTACTGTTGCCTTGCTGAGATTTCATAAAGCTGTTATACAATGGAGTCACCACGTGAAGGTACTCAGCAAGACTTGAGGAGGGAACTTTATTCGCTCCACCAAAGAGATATACAAGTCACTCTTCATGAACTTTTATGGTGCGCACCCCTTTGACCCCATGTCTCTTCTGTGGGGAAGGAGTGGCGATGTCTTTGGGGTGGGGGCTCTCTTGGGGGGGACATG
Source organism: Ichthyophis bannanicus (assembly GCA_033557465.1). Taxonomy (NCBI): domain Eukaryota; kingdom Metazoa; phylum Chordata; class Amphibia; order Gymnophiona; family Ichthyophiidae; genus Ichthyophis; species Ichthyophis bannanicus. The sequence goes on from CM066034.1 coordinate 706,800,945, forward strand.
TAGGTTTCTTGGAGAGAGGTCTGATTATTTACCACGTGAGTTACAAGCCTGTGGTTTTGGGTTACCACAGGTTAGTAACTCCCTGTTTCTTTTTTATATTCCAAAACACCTTACATGAACACCAAAAAGTGGAGTGGAGGAGTGGCCTACTGGTTGGGGCAAGGTACTTCAGGCTGGAAGGTCAGGGGTTCAAATCCCACTAGAGGACAGCAACCTTGGGACGGAAGCACTGGGGTTTCTAGTCCCACAGGTGCTCCTTGTGGTCTTGGGCAAGCCACTTAACCATCCATAGCCCATGTTCCCTGTAAAATAGTTATCTCCAAGTTATAATGCCCTGTTCACTGTAATTTCAGTTTGTTCAATGTAAACCATACTGATGCAGAATAGCACGGTATATAAGAGAATGTAAATAAATAAAAAATGGCAACCTTCAAACAGAGGCAATCAAGTAAACTGAGTTTATCTGTATATCACATTACTTTCTTATTCCATGGCACTTTGGAGGTGAAAGGGAGAGAGAGAGAGAGAATTTCTATAGTGAAAAAAGTGAAAAGAAATATATACATGTAACCAATGCACCTGTACGGTGGAGTTAGATGTCCGAGCTCCCACTGAGTCACCAGTGACAAGCCAGGACCACTGAGCACCGATCCTTCCACAGATGGAGAGAAGTAAGCAGTGACCTGAATTTATTGAGGGTTATTGAATGAATTTATTGAGGGTTAGAGAGTGGGATAAAGGATAGAAAGGCAGATAAAAGAATAGAAAATCAAGCAATGCACTGTAAATTTTAAAATGCAGGACTTTTAACACTTTAGAATTCTGCAACATAAACAGCAACCAAAACCTTTACACTTATTACCACACTGTAGCTTTTGACAACACCCTTTTCTGAGAGATGACTTTTTATGCTCAAAGACAAAAAAAAAATCTTTTCTTGCAGAAAGTGTCTCATGGGTGCACTAGCGTGAAGGCACATGTTAGAAATGATGTCCAAGTGAAATCTGGGACATCCAAGCCAGAGTGTCACAAAAATAGGTAGGCACGTCTATATTTGGGCATGATTTCACAAACGTGGACATGCCTGATATGGACGTCTGTGGGGCCATCTACATAGATGCCCTGAAATAGTATTACAGCTCAGGGGCGTCTGAGAGACATCTAGTGGTAGTGCAGACACAACACACATAAGAACATAAGATATGCCATACTGGGTCAGACCAAGGTCCATCAAGCCCAGTATTCTGTTTCCAAGAGTGGCCAATCTAGGTCATATGTACCTAGCAGTTTCCCCAAGGGACACAAGTTCCACAATGCTTGTACTGGGTCAAGCATTGATATCTTCAGTCACTTCTTAATAATGGTTTATGGACCTTTCCTCCAGGAACTTGTCCAAACCTTTTTTAAACCCAGCTACACTAACAGCCTTTACTACATCCTCCGGTAACAAATTCCAGAGTTTGATTACACGTTGAGTGAAAAAATATTTTCTTTTATTAGTCTTAAATAGTTTACCCTGTAGCTTCATTGCATGTCCCCTAGTCTTTCTATATTCTGATAACGTAAACAATCGATCTACGTTTACCCGTTCCACTCCGTTCATTAATTTATAGACTTCTATCATATCTCCCCTCAGCCATCTCTTTTCCAGGTTAAAGAGCCCTAACCTTTTTAGCCTTTCTTCATAGGAGTATCCTTCCATCCCCTTTACCATTTTGGTGGCTCTTCTCTGAACCTTTTCTAAAATCGCTATATCCTTTTTAAGATACGGCGACCAGAATTGCACACAATATTCAAGGTGCGGTCTCACCATGGAACGATATAGAGGCATTATAATATCTTTTGTTTTATTTTCCATTCCTTTTCTTATCATACCTAGCATTCTATTTGCTCTCTTGGCCGCCGCTGCACACTGGGCCGAGGGTTTTAACATGGTATCCACAATGACGCCTAAATCTTTTTCCTGGTTGGTGGTTCCTAATGTGGAACCTTGCATCGTGTAACCATAGTTTGGGTTGTTCTTCCCTAGGTGCATAACCTTGCACTTGTCCACATTAAATTTCATCTGCCATTTTGATGCCCAGTCTTCCAATTTATCAAGATCCTCTTACAATTTTTCACAATCCTCTTGGGTTTTAACAACTTTAAATAGCTTTGTGTCATCTGCAAATTTGATAACCTCACTCGTTATTCCACTTTCCAGGTCATTTATATGTCAAAAAGCAGCAGACCCAGCACAGATCCCTGGGGTACACCACTATTCACCTTTCTCCATTGGGAAAATTGACCATTTAGCCCTACCCTCTGCTTTCTATCTTTTAACCAGTTCCTGATCCACAATAGTACACTGCCTCCTATCCCATGACTCTTTAGTTTTGCGAAAAGTCTCTGATGAGGGACCTTGTCAAAGGCTTTCTGAAAGTCCAGATACACAATATCAACCGACTCACCTTTGTCCACCTGTTTATTCACTCCTTCAAAAAAACCTAACAGGTTAGTAAGACAAGATCTTCCTTGTCTAAAGCCATGTTGGCTGTCTCTCATTAGGTTGTGACTATCTACATGCTGAGTAATTTTATTCTTTATGATGGTTTCTACCATTTTTCCTGGTACTGACGTCAGGCTCACCGGTCTGTAGTTTCCCGGATCACCCCTGGAACCCTTTTTAAAAATTGGTGTTACATTGGCGATCCTCCAATCTTCAGGTATTAGAGATGATTTTAATGATAGTTCACAGATTACTGATAGCAGGTCTGCAATCTCATATTTCAGTTCTTTCAACACCCTTGGATGTATACCGTCCGGCCCAGGTGATTTGCTACTCTTCAGTTTATCTAATAGTTGTAAGACATCTTCCCGATGTATCGATATTTCCTTCAATTCTTCCGCACCTTTAAATACCACTTCAGTCATGGGTAACATCCCTACATCTTCCTCAGTAAAGACCGAAGCAAAGAATTCATTCAGTCTCTCCGCTATTGCCTTGTCGCCTCTTAGTGCTCCTTTAACCCCTTTATCATCTAATGGACCAACTGACTCTCTCACAGGTTTTTTGCTACGAATGTACTTGAAAAGGTCTTTATTTCGCGTTTTTGCTTCCGCAGCAAGCTTCTTCTCAAATTCTCTCTTTGCCTGCCTTATCAATGCCTTGCATTTGACTTGCCAGTGCTTGTGCTCTTTCTAGGTTTCGTCGTTTGGCTCTTTTTTCCATTTCCTGAAAGATGCTTTTTTGGCAACAACAGCCTCTCTGACCTCACCTTTAAACCATGCTGGCAGTTTTTTGGACTTCCTTCCTCTTTTCTTAAAGCGTGGAATACAGCTGGTCTGGGCTTCCAAGATAGTATTTTTCAACAACACCCAAGCTTGATGTACGTCTTTAACCTTTGCAACCGCTCCTTTTAGTTTTTTCTTAACTGTTTTCCTCATTTTATCATAGTCTCCCTTTCGAAAGTTAAAAGGTAGTACTGTGGATTTCCTTACTATCCCTCCTCCACTAATTAAATCAAAGGCGATCATGCTATGATCACTATTGCCAAGTGGCCCCAACACCCTTATCTCTTGCACTAGATCTGGTGTTCCACTAAGGACTAGGTCTAATATGGCTTCCCCTCTGGTCGGTTCATGAACCAGCTGCTCCAAGAAGCAGTCATTTATTTCATCTAGGAACTTTATCTCCCTAGCATGTCCTGACGTGACACTGACCCAGTCGATACCGGGGTAATTGAAATCACCCATTATTATTACTGCGCTGTAACGTTTGTTAGCTTCCTTGATTTCTTTGAGCATTTCATCATCCATTTGGTCATTCTGGCCAGGTGCTCAATAGTACACCCCCACTGCCATTGCTTTCCCCCTTTTATATGGAATTTCAATCCATATAGATTCTACAGCAGATTTTGTTTCCTGCAAAAATTTAATCCTTTCTGAGTCAATGCCCTCTCTAACATAGAGCGCAACCCCTCCACCAATTTGATCAGCTCTATCATTACGATATAGTTTGTACCCAGGTATCACAGTGTCCCACTGGTTGTCCTCCTTCCACCATGTCTCTGATATTCCAATCATATCTAACCTTTCATTTAGTGCTATATATTCTAACTCTCCCATCTTATTCTTTAGACTTCTAGCATTTGCATACAAGCATTTTAGAGAATGTATTTTATTCATGTTAATTTGGCTATTGTTAGACATGGGTAAATTGGGATCTTTAAGCTCTGTCTGCTCCATACTTGAGGGCATTTGGGCTACTTTACTCTTATGTGGAACCTCTCTGCTTTTGGTAGTATCCTTCAAGGATACATTCTTCCGAACCATCCGCTCTTGGGCGACTGTCGGCTTTCCCCTAATATCTAGTTTAAAAGCTGCTCTATCTCCTTTTTAAAGGTTAATGCCAGCAGCCTGGTTCCATCCCGGTTAAGGTGAAGCCCATCCCTTCGGAAGAGCCCCTCCTTTCCCCAGAATATTCCCCAGTTCCTAACAAATCCAAAACCCTCATCTCTGCACCATTGTCTCATCCATGCATTCAGACTCCGGAGCTCTGCCTGCCTTTTGGGTCCTGCACGTGGAACGGGAAGCATTTCGGAGAACGCTACCCTGGAAGTTCTGGATTTCAACTTCCTACCTAAAAGCCTAAATTTAGCCTCCAGAACCTCCCTACCACATTTTCCTATGTCTTTGGTACCGACATGTACCAAGACAGCAGACTCCTCCCCAGCACTATCTAAGACCTTATCTAGGTGGCGCATGAGGTCCGCTACCTTCGCACCAGGCAGGCATGCTACCAGGCGATCCTCACGTCCACCAGCCACCCAGCTATCTACATGCCTAATGATCAAATCACCAACTATAATGGCTGTCCTAACCCTTCCCTCATGGGCACATGGCCCTGGAGAAACTTCCTCGGTGCGAGAGAGTTTTACATCACCTGGAGGACAGGTCCTAGTTACAGGATCACTTCCTGCCACACCAGCGTGATGCTCTCCTGTCACCTGACCTCTCTCCTCCATGGCAACAGGGATGCTGCCAGACTGGAGGTGGGACTTCAGGACTATATCCCTGTAGGTCTCGTCTATGTACCTCTCTGTCTTTCTTATGTTTACCAAGTCTGCTACTCTAGCCTTTAGAGAACGGACTTGTTCCCTGAGAGCAAAGAGCTCCTTGCACCTAGTGCACACGTAAGACCTCTCACCAACTGGGAGAAAATCATACATGTGACACTCAATGCAAAAGACTGGAAAGCCCCCATCCCGCTGCTGGACTGCTGTCTGCATCTTAGTTTTACGTTTTTGTTTAGATCTTTAAGTTCGTTACTTACTAAGGGTTGCTATGGATATTTAAACCAATAAAACTGTACCTAATACATTTAATGTACCTTGTTCACCTGAAGCTTAATTAATCTCAGGTCCTTAGTGTATGTCTGATTTGGGTAACAAGCTTCACCTGAGAGCACCTCCTGTCTTTTAAGATGTGTAAGTACCTATAAAGATATGATTATCCCAGGGGTGGGTGGTGTGGGGAGGGAGGGAGGGAGGGAAATAACACTTATTAAAAGAGGGCTGCTACACAGTACCCTGTCCTGTGCTGCTGAGGTAAGCTATATTCTTATTTGATTTAAATTATAGCTCTTTGCTGCTGCTAGGCTCTAACTTATTATGAAATTTAAACTACAAGCTCTCTGCTGGGTTCTAAAGTTAACCAGAAAGCTCTCTTCTGTGTTTTAAATGTAAACTAAAAATACTTTGCTGATTCTAGGCCCTGAGTGGCTTCTAAATTTAAACTACAGCTCTCTGCTGGGTTCCATATTTAACCAGAAAGCTCTTTTCTGTGTTTTAAATGTAAACTAAAAATACTTTGCTGATTCTAGGCCCTAAGTGACTATTAAATTAAAACTATAAGCTCTCTGCTGGGTATGAAAGGTAACCAGAAAGTTCTCTTCTGTGTTTTAAATTTAAACTTAAACTGCTGCTACTAGGCCCTGACTGATTTAACAAAAAATAGTGGGTTCACAGATTAAATAGCTTTAATAGAAAGAATTCCTTTCAGAAAATTCCCAGAAGTATATACTCACAATTGCAGATCTCTCTCCAGAAGTAACAGTCCCTTTTTCTAGTCCTTCAAGACACATTTCCTAATAACCTCACACATTTTGTTGCACTTGTGAAGGGTACAAGGTGTCTGGAGTGCCATCTTCTCTACATGATCTGTTCCTTCTTCTCTGCCTCTTTAAGGAGGGAGGGATGGTCTCTTTTTCTCCCTCTAGTTCAGTTCCTCCTTCTTCCATGGGCTTTTTCTTCTGAGCACATGGAACCTTTGATCTTCAGCAAGTGTCTGCAGGTACCTTCTAAGTGGTCCTATGGCAGGCACTGAGACACAGGTGCTTGTCAGTCATTCCTTTGTCTGTCCTTATATGGGCGTTAATGTCATTCTTCCTCTTCTGTAGTCTGAGGGGCACAAGGCTCTTCCTGTTTCCTGCTTCGCTGTCCAGAGTCCAACTTCCACCCCTCAGAGGTAATTTACCCTGCCTCTCTCAACTAACTGGCCTTTGTGTGGTAGCCAGGATAACTGTTAATTTAAATTAAATATCTCTCCCTGCTCTGTCCCCAGAACGTGCTGCGTTTTAAACTTTTTTTCCTGCTCTAGCCTACCTGAGGGACTACCCCCTCCCCCCTGCTGAGGTATTGTGTAGCCCTTCTTCCTTTCTCCTCCTCCCACATGTGCATAATCTATTCTGTTTGCCTCTCTCTGCTCTGGGAAGAGCAGTGCCCTCACAGTGCTCTGCTAGAGAGGTGGATATTTAACTCCTGTGACGACTTTGCTGTGAGTTCTAGCTGTCTATTTATTTATTTATTGTTGTCTTTACGGTGTGCTACTTCACCTCCCTGTTCCCTTTAGTTTTGCACTTCAGCTTTCTCAGCTGTATAACTTACCCTGCCTCTCTCAACTAACTGGCCTTTGTGTGGTAGCCAGGTTAACTGTTACTTTAAATTAAATATCTCTCCCTGCTCTGTCCCCAGAACGTGCTACGTTTTAAACTTTTTTTCCTGCACTAGCCTACCTGAGGGACTACCCCCCTGCCCCCCTGCTAAGGGTACAGGACAGGGTACCTTGTAACAGCCCTCTTTTAATAGGTCTTATTTCCCTCCCTCCCCAACACCCACCCGCCCCTGGGGTAATTGTAGCTTTATAGGTACTTACATGTCTTAGAGGAAAGGGGCTGCTCTCAGGTGCAGCTCTTTATCCAAATCAGTCATACATTGAGGACCTGAGATTAATTAAGCTTCAGGTGAATAAGGTATATTAGAGGTATTAGAGACACTTTTATTAGTATAAGCATCTACACCAACCCTTAGTAAGTACAGAATTTAAAGACCTAAACACAAGCTTTAAACTAAGATGCAGACAACAGTCCAGCAGCGAGATGGGGGCTTTCCATTCTTTTGCATTGAGTGTCACATGTATGATTTTCTCCCAGTTGGTGAGAGGTCTTACGTATGCACTAAGTGCAAGGAGTTCTTTGCTCTCAGGGAACAAGTCCGTTCTCTAGAGGCTAGAGTAGCAGACCTGGGAGACATAAGAAAGACAGAGAAGTACATGGACGAAACCTACAGGGATATAGTCCTGAAGTCCCACCTCCAGTCTGGCAGCATCCCTGTTGCCATGGAGGAGAGAGGACATGTGGCAGGAGAGCATCACCCTGGTGTGGCAGGATGTGATCCTGTAACTAGGACCTGTCCTCCAGGTGATGTAAAACCCTCTCACACTGAGGATGTTTCTCCAGGGTCATGTGCCCATGAGGGAAGGGTTAGGACAGCTGTTATAGTTGGTGATTCAATCATTAGGCATGTAGATAGCTGGGTGGCTGGTGGACGTGAGGATCGCCTGGTAACATGCCTGCCTGGTGCGAAGGTAGCGGACCTCATGCACTGCCTAGATAAGATCTTAGATAGTGCTGGGGAGGAGTCTGCTGCCTTGGTACATGTTGGTACCAATGACATAGGAAAATGTGGTAGGGAGGCTAAATTTAGGCTTTTAGGTAGGAAGTTGAAATCCAGAACTTCCAGGGTAGCATTCTCTGAAATGCTTCCCGTTCCACGTGCAGGACCCAAAAGGCAGGCAGAGCTCCGGAGTCTCAACGCATGGATGAGACAATGGTACAAGGATGAGGTGTTTGGATTTGTTAGGAACTGGGGAACATTCTGTGGAAAAGAGAGGCTCTTCCAAAGGGATGGGCTTCATCTTAACCAGGATGGAACCAGACTGCTGGCATTAACCTTTAAAAAGGAGATAGAGAAGCTTTTAAACTAGAAAATAGGGGAAAGCCGACAGTCGCCCAAGAGCGCATGGTTCGGAAGAAGGTATCCTTGAAGGATATTACCAAAAGCAGTGAGGTTCCAAAAAAGAGTAAAGCAGCCAAAATGCCCTTGAGTATGGTGCAGACAGAGCGTAAAGATTCCAAATTACCCGTGCCTACCAATAGCCAGATTAATATTAATAAAATACAGTCTCTAAAATGCTTGCATGCAAATGCTAGAAGTCTAAACAATAAGATGGGAAAGTTAGAATATATAGCACTAAATGAGAGGTTAGATATGATTGCAATCTCAGAGACATGGTGGAAGGAGGATAGCCAGTGGGACACTGTGATACCTGGATACAAACTATATTGTAATGATAGAGCTGATCAAATTGGTGGAGGGGTTGTGCTCTATGTTAGAGAGGGAATTGAGTCAGAAAAGATTAAAGTTTTGCAGGAAACAAAATTTGCTGTAGAATCTCTATGGATTGAAATTCCATGTATGAAAAAGAAGGTGATGGCAGTGGGGGTGTACTATATCGACCGCCTAGCCAGAATGAACAAATGGATGATGAAATGCTCAAGGAAATCAAGGAAGCTAACAAAAGTCACAGTACAGTAATAATAATGGGTGATTTCAATTACCCCGTTATCGACTGGGTCAGTGTCACGGCAGGACATGCTAGGGAGATAAAGTTTCTAGATGAAATAAATGACTGCTTCTTGGAGCAGCTGGTTGATGAACCGACCAGAGGGGAAGCCATACTGGACCTAGTCCTTAGTGGAACACCAGATCTGGTGCAAGAAATAAGGGTGTAGGGGCCACTTGGCAATAGTGATCATAGCATGATTATGTTTGATTTAATTAGTGGAGGAGGGATAGTAAGGAAATCCACAGTACTACCTTTTAACTTTCGAAAGGGAGACTATGATAAAATGAGGAATATAGTTAAGAAAAAACTAAAAGGAGCGGTTGCAAAGGTTAAAGACTTACATCAAGCTTGGGTGTTGTTTAAAAATACTATCCTGGAAGCCCAGACCAGCTGTATTCCACGCATTAAGAAAAGTGGAAGAAAGTCCAAAAAACTGCCAGCATGGTTTAAAGGTGAGGTCAGAGAGGCTGTTGCTGCCAAAAAAGCATCTTTCAAGAAATGGAAAAAAGAGCCAAATGACGAAAACTGGAAACAGCACAAACACTGGCAAGTTAAATGCAAAGCATTGATAAGGCAGGCAAAGCGAGAATTTGAAAAGGAACTTGCTACGGAAGCAAAAACACAAAATAAAGATTTTTCAAGTACATTCGTAGCAAAAGGCCTGTGAGAGAGTCAATTGGAATGTTAGATGATAGAGGGGTAAAAGGGGCAATAAGAGGAGACAAGGCTATAGTGGAGAGACTGAATGAATTCTTTGCTTTGGTCTTTACTGAGGAAGATGTAGGGATGTTACCCAAGACTGAAGTGGTATTTAAAGTTGATACTGCAGAGGAATTGAGAGAAATATCGCTACACCGGGAAGATGTATTACAACTATTTGATAAACTGAATAGTAGCAAATCACCTGGACCAGATGGTATACATCCAAGAGTGTTGAAAGAACTTAAATATGAGATTGCAGACCTGCTATTAGTAATCTGTGAACTTTCATTAAAATCATCTGTAATACCCGAAGAATGGAGGATCGCCAATGTAATGCCAATTTTTAAAAAGGGTTCCAGGGGTGATCCGGGAAACTACAGACCGGTGAGCCTGACGTCAGTACCAGGAAAAATGGTAGAAACCATCATAAAGAACAAAATTACTCAGCATGTAGATGTTGTTGTTGTTGTTAAGTGCCGTCGAGTCGGAGTCGACTCATGGCGACCCTCTGGATAGCTATCCTAAATTGTGTTCGATCTTCAGTCAGGCGGCTCATTGTTGACAGACTGGTACCCATAGCTGCTGTTATTGTATCGATCCATCTCATTGCTGGCCTTCCTCTTTTGCGTTGACCTTCTATCTTGCCAAGCAAGCATGTAGATCAGGGGTCACCAACCTGCGGCCCGCGGGCCGCATGCGGCCCACAAGGTCCCTTCTTGCGGCCCGCGAGGCTCTACCCTGGTTAACATTACGTGCGGCCCGCCAAGGATTCCCGCCATTGTATCCACGCGCTCGCAGCTCATCGACAACCACCTGCAAGCGTCATCTGTAAGTGTCATCTGTGAAGCCGGACTTTAAGCGTTTGTCTGCTAGCATGAATCATCAGCCATCTCATTAAATTCAATAAAGGTGATCAGCCATTGTTTTCATAATTTTGCGTTTGTTGTTTTTTTTCGCGGGGGCGGGGAGAAGGGGGGTGCGGCCCACGAGGCTCCCGGTAGTCGGCTGTGCGGCCCGCGGCCCTCTGGAGGTTGGCGACCCCAGATGTAGATAGTCATGGCCTAATGGGACAACAAATAGGTCTCAGACTTACTGGGCGTTATACACATCAAAACTTTATGTATACGTTCTGAAAACGCCTCAATTTGCATCAATGACCTTTATTATATGTACCAGTTGCTTGAGATCAATTATTCTCCATAATCTGCTCAAAACTGTACTTAGCTTTCAATATGCTTCTCAATTTGTTCAGAGCTGTGCTTAGCCTTCCATAGCGTTTCCCAACGCCACCTTCTGCGCTATATCTGCGTTTCACCGCACATCGGTTTCTTCAGGGGATTACGCAAGAAGCACTGTAATGTAAATGAATCGTGCTCTCAATATGCATAAACTTTCCATTAAGAAACTAAAATCACGAATGTTATATGTTTCATGTAAAGGACCTCCTACCCTGCTCTCGATTGTTTCTCATCCAAACTCTGGATTATCACTTTGTACTCATCCTTCTACCGGCTTTCTTCACCTCCAGTCAGTCTCTGAGCCTGCCGGCTTACAAAAAAACGCCGTGCATGCGCACACCATTTATGGACCTCGTCCCTCCCACATCACCTTCTAGCGGGAATGTCTTTATTTACACACTTCCCATTCTATTCAGGCATTTAAGCCCCCAGGGACTACTGACTGTAACACGTAAATCCATCGCTGTTCATGCCATAACAGGGTCTGTTCCCTGGATCTTCCCTTCTGACCATTCATAATCTGAGCGATACAGAAGAAACGGAGCTCATCGAACGCATGATTTTGGCTAAGGCAATGGTCTGCTATAGGTGCTTCATGTCATCGGCACTTCAGTCTGCTTTTATGTTCAGTCATACGTATTTTAAATTCTCTAATGGTTTTACCTACATATATAAGGCCACAAGGACACTGAATGCAGTATATCACATATGTTGATGTACAAAAAGTCTGATTACATAACCGGTAAACTACTCCGTGGTATTGGAACTCATTTACTTCTACCGTGATATTGCATATGGCACACTCTCCACATTTCTTATGTCCCAACTGGGCAATGTTCAACCAATGTGGAAGGCTAAGCAGAGCTCTGAAAAAATTGAGAAGCATATTGAAAGCTAAGTACAGTTTTGAGCAAGTTATGGAGAATAATTGATCTCAAGCAACTGGTACATATAATAAAGGTCATTGATGCAAATTGAGGCGTTTTCAGAACGTATACATAAAGTTTTGATGTGTAAAACGCCCAGTAAGTCTGAGACCTATTTGTTGCTTGAGTAAAAAACAAAAAAACAATATGTATATACAAAAAAGAAAAAAACAAAATATAAATACTGATTAGAGATAAAAGATCAATGTGCCATCAGACACAGTATACTTTCAGGGATGATATCAGAGTGATAGACTACTTGTTTTGACAAATTACTGCTCTGAATAAGTGACCACCGTTGCATTTGTATGGCCTAATGGGAGACAGCCAACAAGGCTTTCAACAAGGAAGATCTTGTCTTACTAATCTGATATGTTTTTTTGAAGGTGTGAATAAACAGGTAGACAAAGGTTGAGTTGGTTGATATAGTGTATCTGGACTTTCAGAAAGCCTTTGACAAGGTCACTCATCAGAGACTTTTGGCAAAACTAAAAAGTCATGGGATAGGAGGCAGTGTACTATTGTGGATTGGGAACTGGTTAAAAGATAGAAAGCAGAGGGTAGGGCTAAATGGCCAATTTTCCCAATGGAAAAAGGTGAATAGTGGAGTACCCCAGGGATCTGTACTGGGTCCACTACTTTTTGACATATTCATAAATGAGGTTATCAAATTTGCAGTGAGGTTATCAAATTTGCAGACGTCACAAAATTGTTTAAAGTTGTTAAAACCCAAGAGGATTGTGGAAAACTGCAGGAGGATCTGGATAAATTGGAAGACTGGGCATCCAAATGGCAGATGAAATTTAATGTGGACAAGTGCAAAGTTATGCACCTAGGAAAGAACAACCCACACTATGGTTACACAATGCAAGGTTGCACATTGGGAACCACCACCCAGGAAAAAGATTTAGGAGTCATCGTGGATAACATGTTAAAACCCTCCGCCCAGTGTGCAGCGGCAGCCAAGAAAGCAAATAGAATGCTAAGTATTATAAGGAAAGAAATGGAAACTAAAACAAAGGATATTATAATGCCTCTATATCGTTCCATGGTGAGACCGCACCTTGAATATTGTGTGCAATTCTGGTCACCATATCTTAAAAAGGATATAGCATTATTAGAAAAGGTACAGAGAAGAGCCACCAAAATGGTAAAGGGGATGGAAGGCTACTCCTATGAAGAGAGGCTACAAAGGTTAGGGCTCTTCAACCTGGAAAAGAGACGGCTGAGGGGAGATATGATAGAGGTCTATAAATTAATGAATGGAGTGGAACGGGTAAACGTAGATCGATTGTTTACATTATCAGAATATAGAAAGACTAGGGGACATGCAATGAAGCTACAGGGTAAACTATTTAAGACTAATAAAAGAAAATATTTTTTCACTCAACGTGTAATCAAACTCTGGAATTTGTTACCGGAGGATTAGTAAGGGCTGTTAGTGTAGCTGGGTTTAAAAAACGTTTGGACAAGTTCCTGGAGGAAAGGTCCATAAACCATTATTAAAAAGGGACCCAGGATATCAATGCTTGACCCAATACAAGCATTGTGGAACCTGTGTCTCTTGGGGATACTGCTAGGTACTTATGACCTAGATTGGCCACTGTTGGAAACAGAATACTGGGCTTGATGGACCTTGGTCTGACCCAGTATGGCATATCTTATGTTAATTAAAAAAAACATTTTCTATACTATTTACATTCCTCTCCGCTTTGTTAATGCTGACCACAACATTAGCCTACTCATTTGAGTAGCACAAAACTTTGTTTCAGAACACATGACATAAATAAAGCCACTCTGATTTGAGTTTGTATCAGAATAACTTCACATATGTATTGACGTTATATCTTTCAACTGTACACCAGAATTCTCATCTTGCATCACTGATACACCTAGTAGTTTTCATTTAAGAACATGGACATTATTCCTTTATTGAACCTTTCTGATCTTTTGACATTTGGTTCTGAAATTGCCTCAGAGCTCCCAGAAACACACTCTGCATCTGGGACCTTCTTTTCAGGAATTGCAGATGCCATATCTCTAGAAGTTCAGGGTCTGAGTCCTCAGGGCCATGATCTGCAGTTTCTGACCTGTCACTTGAAGCTCCTGGGTCACCTACTACTAGCTAGATTTGATCAGTGTCCGACTCAGACATATCATATCTTCTGACATATCAGTATTTCTACTTGCCAAATGTCCTTTTCAAATAAATGTACAGCTGCAGTAACCATTACATTGTCATCATCATGTACAGGTGCCTGGGTTACATACACTTTGCAGTTTATAGCATTATCATCAAGTACATAGCATGGTTGCACTAATTTAATCTATTTTGTTTCAAATTCAGTTTCTCTCGGATTTTAAAAGAAACTGTAGAAGACCTGGCTCCAAAATGCAACGTGAATTTCATGCTATCTGAAGATGGTAGTGGCAAGGGGGCCGCCCTCATTACTGCAGTGGCAAAGAGACTGCACAATACAATTAAAAAAGATAGAAAAGGAGTACTGTAGCCAAACTGTACCTGAAGAATTTGGTGAGCCAGTCAAAATACTTAGGCTATGAAATGTACAAGAATGATGAACAATATGTACATAAAGTAAATGTTGTACCATATAACTTTTCTATTATGTTAAAAAAATCATCATCTTACTTCTTTGTCATGGGTCAACTCTTTACTGGTGGTAATACCATGTGACAGATTTGTCTAAAACTATCAGGTCTTGGTAGTTATGAAGGGTCAGACCTGGCTAATGCTTCTATGAGAGATCACCAAGGAACTCCTGATTCTGTGGACCGAAGAGGGCAACAAGAAATCACTACAGTATGCTGCCAGAAATGTCGCAGTCACAGGGTGGACTGTGATCACCAAAGTGCATGCAAAAGTCAAGGAATTTACACCCAATGGTACTATCAAGAAAATATCAGGTAAAGAATCTTTAATTTATAAATATTTGCAAGTTGTCAGTCGGTTGCCCTCTTCACTGGCCATAAGTTGCTTTCATTTCTCCTTTGGGCATCACAGTTAGCAGCTTCTGTTTTGTGGTAGATATCAAGACATCATAATGGTCTTTCAGTGGTACTCGAGTAATTTGGGAACCACTGAGCTATTAGGGCTAATTTTCCAGAAAGCTGTAGCTCTGGTTAAATGTTCAAAGAGATAAATTTTGTATTAAGCATCAGGGCTTTTACTGACTGAATTTGGTTTTAATTGAATTTGTTTTCTATTTCTGTGAGAGAAATTTAATTTGTAATGAATCTTGGGAAGGATATAGCAGTGTAAAATAAGCAGATATTGTTCTTTTCACTCAAAGTAACAAACTGTATTTCCAGACAATAATCTCTCATAGCTATATGGTATCCAATAAAATTAATTTAGGCTTGTGTTATTATTCTGGGTGACTTTACTCAAGAGGTATTAACCCACAGATTCCCCTTGTGCTAAGGTAACTGTTTTCTTTCATATGACATATTGAAAGTGAATTTAAAAAAAAAACCTCAAGGGAATATAAAAAAGGTTTGCTATATTCCATTAATTCATACTGCCATTGAAACCTTAAATCATCACTTGTCCCTTGGGCAAATCAATGCCCGCATTTCTTTGATTTTATATGTGAAAAATCCTGCAAAAATTCTTAAACTGATATGAGGCAATGTGGACCAGCACTGAGTAGTTAAGCATGTGTGTTGAGTAGAAGTGTTCAGTTGGTACTGTCATGAGTACATACTTAAAAGTTCTTGAAATAAACTAGATATATAAGGCAAGACGCACTCTAGCATCCTGTATTATGAGGTAAGAAGAGCCAAGATCTCTTTTAATAGATCATAGAGAAGATCCCTGCTTGGTCCATAACAGAATAGCTACTTATCATGACTTAGGTTTTTGGAATTTCCATAAGCACAAAATGGGAAACGATTCTTTTTGTATACAGTTCAAGGTTGAGAGACTGCATGATAGATGGTAATTAGTCCCAAAAGATGAATAATTGCAAACTAAAACTGTTAAATTGGCTAGAAAATATTTCTTGTACTTTGAGAAGACATTTTATAATGTTTATTCATTTAAAATATAAACTATACATTTGTATAATGTAGTCATTTTTAAAAAGTGCATCAGCTTTTATAAGTTGATATATCTGATGCACTTTTTATAAAATGAACATATATTCCAGTCTCCATGAAAGATCCAACCGCATTTATGGTACTATTCAAACAGATCAGAACAAGCAACACATTGCGGATATAAAGCACAGATCAGCCAATGAAATGTGTAAGTTTTATGTTCCATGTGAACCGCACTGATGTTGAATAGCGTGGTATATAAGAGACTCTAAATAAATAAATAAAAAATCTACTGTACTTAATTCTGCCGACATGCCCGATGATATAGTGCATGCTTGTGTTTAGTATATATGCTTGTAATCTTTCTTGGCCATCCTATCTGGGCAGTATGACATGACCCATTTTATTGGATGCATAGCTACTGTAAATGCATACTGTATGTAATAAGAAAATAAAATATTTCAAAAAAATAAAATATTTCAAAAATAATAATGAATAAAATGCAGAAAGGTTTCATTCACCTCTTAGTATGTTTCCTTTTTCTGTATTGCTCTATATAGCACAAAATTCACAGACATTTTTCTTCAGGTTGCTTTTTTACAATTGCATCATTGCCTTTGCCCAGAAAAGCAAACTATAACTACTCCAACAACAGAACTAGAGGGCAGGGAAACTTACTACTGGTTTTGAGTCCTTCGAGGTCTGCTTTTGGGATGGGGGATGCAGATGAATTTCAGTTTTGTTCCTGCTCCTTGTGAGATGGGAGATAAGGATTATGTAAAGATTTTATTGTATTTAATTTTTGTATTGTACTTGACTATATTTGAATTGCGATGTTATTGTACTGTTTTACTATGTTGCATGGAGTGGAGCAGTAGCCTAGTGGTTAGAGCAACTGCCTAGTACCCAGAAGATCAAGGGTTCAGTTCCCAGTGGCATTCCTTGTGACTTTGGGCAAGTCACTTTACCGTCCATTGCCTGGCAATCTACTTCCAGTGATACATTGCCAAGAAAACCCAGAGGTAGCTGGGTCACTATGAGTCAATACTGACTTGATGGCACTAAAAAAAAGAAAGCTATGTTGTAAAGCACCCAGAGTCCTTTTTAAAAATAAGATGGTATAGAAATGTGAAAATGAAATAAAACCAGTGGGGGCATCATCAAAATACTACACTTACTGGGTGGAGGGGGACATTTCCCAAATATTACAGCTCCTGTTATCTTTCAGCCCTTCTGGGTTTACTAGATTGGTGGGAGAGTTTTGACATCTTTTTGACGCACAGGTGACAGTTATCCCAGTTGCTTCTTAAAACATGCTTTATTATTGCTCCTTTTTTGGAAGAGGACTCCTCAGCAGATCCATTGGCAATAGCAGATAAGGAGTATTGCCCCCATGGAAATCTTTACCAATACCATTAAAGACCAGACCACCAGGTTCGAGTGTGAATGAACTCTTAGGGCCTTACTAATGGCAGTGTGAGTGGTTGGCCGCACAGGGCACAAGGGGTGCCGATATCATCACTGGGCTTCCAGAAAGTCCAACAAAAGCAAGTTCTAAGTGGGAAGATAGGGGGCACCAGGTTTGCAAGTCACACAGGGTGCATTTCATGCTTGGTACGGTCCTGAGGACTCCCTGTATGAAGCTTCACAATAATAATCCCTAACTGGGGGAAGATATATGTTGGTCCTGTGTTGGCTTTATTTTGGTGGCCCTTTAACCAGTCTACAACATATGTACAGTACTTCTTTGGCACGTACTGCAATGTTATCTATCCTTGTATGGTTAGAGCAATGGCTTGGGAACCAAAAGACCAGCATTCAATTCCCACCAGCACTCCTTGTGGCCTTGGGCAAGTCACTTAACCCTCCATTGCCTCAGAAAAATCCAAGTTATTAATGTCCCTCTTGATGTACATTATCAAGTTTAAATTACAATATAAACCGCTTCGACTGAAATGATAAAGCGGTATAAAAAAACAAAACAAAAACCTGTTAAATAAATAAATGCCCTAAAATAAAGAGTTACAAAAATATACTATGTCTACAGCAGAGTTATGAATGTCTGCTGCAAAGATTCTGCTTCCCAATGGCTTGAATAAAGAATTTGAATATGTCAAGAGGCTATAATATTTCCTTAATTTAATATATCGAAGCTTTCAAATGCCCCTCAACTCTAATCAGTTTATCATGAAATGCCAGCTTCGGTATCTAATCTCTTGTTGGTTTCAAATCCCTGCCTTTGTTATGAGATTCTTAGTCTCAATCAAGTTGATGATATAATGGACCAGGGAACATGAGCCTTTAACTGAGCAGATCTGACCAGAGCCCTGTTTGAGGGGATAGCTGCTTGATGGGTACTATTAGAAGGTGGATCTGAGAGTCCATTTCCCAGGAAACAGTTCAGACTGAGAATAGCATCGGTGATTCCAAAAGTGTCTGTTTTATTCATAGAAGCCAAAGAATTTACAAAATCCATATCCATGAGTGATTCACAGTAAATTTACTACATCTTCTTATAGTAGAATAGAAGTAGGAGAATATCCATCTTTCCAATCTATCTTCCAAAGCAGGCCTTATTGCTGAGGAAGCCAATTTTCAGGATAGTTAGAGAATCCAAGGGTTGAAGTCCCTGCCACCCCAAGCTCAAGACAAAAATCTCTTCTCCAGATTTTTCTGTCACTTGTTCCACATTTCTTATCATAAAAGTTTTGAAACCACTCATTCCTCCACGTAGAGTGGTGAAATCTAGAAGGCCAGGAACCTAGGAAAAGCAAAATAGATTAAAACTCTTCATTCTGAAAAAAAAACAGAAGTGTAAAAAAATAGATGCTAACTCTTTCAAGTAGAACTCTACAGATTTAAAAAAGCAAGTAGGGACAGCATGCGGAGTGTGGTTCATGGAATTGTTTCCGACCCATCTGTGTATTCGTATGTGAGCACGTGTGTTTATTTGTGTGCACTTGTGTGTTTGTATCTGTGTTGCCTCTGGGTGTGTGTATCTGCGTACTTTCATGATTCTTCACCATTAGGAGACCATATACATAGCAACAAACCACACAGTTCAGTCAATAGTTTCCATTGTACATAGTGAACATTAAGAAAACTATATTTTTCAGTCACTAAATTTCACAGTAGAATTTACAGCTAAGAATGTGAAAAATACATCTAAATCATGAAGAGCCAACTCAGCAGGGATAGGGATGTGGCAACAAGGAGAAGGGGAAAGCATGCACCACATGTCTCATGAAATAATTTTGAACTCTTATGCATGTTTCTGTATATGTGTATGTGCATCTGCTTGTATGTGTATATATCTCTGTATGTTTGCCTGTGTGCATATGTATCTGTATG
Organism: Ichthyophis bannanicus; assembly: GCA_033557465.1. Lineage (NCBI taxonomy): Eukaryota > Metazoa > Chordata > Amphibia > Gymnophiona > Ichthyophiidae > Ichthyophis > Ichthyophis bannanicus. Next base: position 706,820,167 of record CM066034.1, read on the forward strand.
TGTATGCACAGGGCAAGCCCGTCCATTGTGCGAGAATGTTGTTCACACAGGGCCCTGCGCAAACTTCATTCTCACATGGTGCTCTTCAGGCTGGCGACTGTGCAGAGGGAGCGGGGGAGGCCCGCTGATGGGAGTGGTGGGGGGGGGGGGCTTGGACTGGAAATGCACTGATGGGGGAGGCTTGGACTGGAAATGGGCTGATAGGGGCTAGGATAGGACTGGAAATGGGCTGATGGGGGCTGGAATAGGCCTGGAAATGGCTGATGGGGGCTAGGATTGGAAATGGGCTGCTGGGGGAGCTTGGACTGGAAATGGGCTGATGGGGGGCTAGAATAGGACTGGAAATGACTGATGGGGGGCTAGGATTGAAAATGAGCTGATGGGGGGCTAGGACTGGAAATGGGCTGATGTGGGGGCATGGGCAAATGGGACTAGAAGAGAGCAGATGCTGAGTGGGGCTGAAACTAGAATGGAGCTGATGTTAGGGGAGGACTAGAAGGGGATGGGACTGGGGAATGAGTATGGAGAGGGGAAAAGATATTTTGTGTGGGAGGGAAGAAAAATCAATGATTGGCTGGGTATTGGGAGAGTAAGGGGGTTTGAGGATAGAAGGGTGAAATTTGAGTGGATGATAAAGGAATAAAGAAAGAAATGGGGGAAAGAGCAAAAGGGGAAAGATCAGTATGTTAAAACAGATATACGTAGAGAGAGAATGGAAAAATCTAGAAAAGAGAAGAAAGTACAAATGGACAGCTCGCAGAAGACACGAAGAAACCAGAAGTAAGTGACTGGAGCAATTGCAACTGAAAAATAAAATGCCCAAACAAAAGGTAGAAAAATAATTTTTATATTGAATTTATTAACTAGAATATGTCAGCTCTGGAAAATGTGTATAGCTAAAGTCTTTGCATTTTTGTTTAGTACAAGAGGAAATTAATTTATAGTTTTATTTCTCCAGTGTTGTTGTACATTCCAAGTTTGGCTTTTAGGTTCCCAATTTAATTATTGTCTTCCTATTTCTAAATTGTGATCCCTTGTTTTTTGTTTGGTGACAGTCTATGTTCTGCATGTGTAACCGAGCTGACGTATTCTGTTCGAGTAGTTTCTATTTGACAGTGCCACTTGTTCTCTTTCCCCAATAGGAAATGTATTGGTATTCTCTGAGATGTATTGGTTTAATATTTGCAGTGTTGCCTTTTGATAGGTAGGGTTTGGTGCACTGTGAGTCCTGGTAATGCTTTTATGATACGGCGGGTTCGCTATGGGTTCTAAATGGTCAGTGTTTTTATAGTACTTCCTAAAATGTCTGGCAGGTGGCACTGGAGTATATTAATGTAGAAATCTGGTAGTCTTTCTTAATCCAGACACTCATTAATAGGCATGTTCACTAAAGGTTAGTGCATGTTAACATTATGCAAATATTTATGCAAATGAGTGTCCTTATGCCAATGAAGCCCTGCAATGCGTCTCTGCACATGGCCCCGCACCCCCCTTGGGCCACCCCTGTGTATGCGTGCTTCTGTGGGTATGTCTATGATTATGTGACTGTGTATATGTGTGTGTGTCTGTCTGTGATTATGTGACTGTGCATGTGTGCATGTCTCTGTGTTGGTTCTGTGTGTGTTTGTGACTGAGAGGGGAGGGAACAGGAGAGAGGAGTCAGGGGTATGTTTACTAAAGGGCGCTAACGTGTGCCCGGCGATAATGGGCAGGATGCCATAAAAGGAGTGGGCGTTCTGGTCTAAATGTAGCAAACCGGGATTATCGGGCGATAACGAGCGCTGCGCACATTATTGGGCGAAAGATTGAGCTATGCGCATTAACGCACATTAATCTTAAGTAAGCGCGCTGACATGCAAGCAGAGCAGCAGAGGTGTAGCACAATGGTTAATACACTGACTGATGCTACAGGGGTCATAGGTTTGATCCCCCAGTGTTCCTAATGAATAAAATAAGGCTGGCTGAGGCATTACTCTTTACGTTTAAGCAGTGCTTTGTGAGGCATTTTAGTTTTATTTTAATTAGTGCTGGCAGAAAATACACCTTCACAGTTCCGTAACCTAAGGTGCCGCATAAGGCGCCCTATAAGGCACTCCAGAGGGCACATTATAAAGTGCACTGTCCGCCAAGGCACCCTATAATGTCCCCTATAGGACGCCTTATGAGGCACCTTAAGGTTACAACACTGTGAGGGTGTTTTTGCTGGCAGCACTACTTTACATTAAAAATAGACAATGCCTTGGACAGCCCTATCAAATAACCCCACTGTGGGATCAAATCCATGACCTCTGGCTCCACAGACAGTGAAGTAACAAGTGGGTTACTAATACACCCCTGGCTGGCGACAGAGGGACTGCAGGTCACCACACAAACTGTCTGCTGTGGTTACCAGGATAGGGTTAACCCACCCGTACCCATGATGCACTGCACATGCAGATTAGCAGTCTACAGATGATCACAAGATGGGGTATGCACCCCCACAGCACCTCGGCCTGGTAGGGGGAACTGACCATGTGTGTTACTGGCACAGAGTAGCTATAGACCTTCACATTGTGCGGGTACTGTGCTCACCCTGAGAGTGAAGTGGGGCAACCAGCACCATGTCCACAGCACCTGCCTTAGCTGAGTTGGCTATGCTGCAGGTCACCATCAGTGCCAATGTGTGATAGGTAGTCCTTGCAGACACACCTAGGATATACCTGTGTCCATCTGTATTTCCCAGTCACGTCTAGCCCTTGTGGACTATGATGCACCCAGAATAGTACATATCCTGTGTGCGTGCCATGGTCAGATGATTTAAGTGATGGGGTGGTGTTTGGACCCATAGGTGGATTATGTAGTACCACCCAACCTGCCTTCTGGGGCTCAGGGTGGGGGACAGGATCTCCCACCAACAGATCCGCATTCTACATCCCTGCAATGGTGGCAGTAGAGGGGACCATCAATCCCAGTCCTGCTGGGGAACAGACACCCTACAGCAGGGGTCCCCAAATCTAATAGACAACATTTTGGTGGTGGTGAGAAGCGAGGAGGAATGTGACAAAGTCTATCTACCCTTTTGATGTCTAGGACATCTGTACCTTGCGCACTCACAATCTTAAATGACAGAGGTGTAAGGCAGGGGTCTCCCAATCCAGTACTGGAGGGCCACAAACCAGTCAGGTTGGGAGGATATCTCTAATGCATATATATCTCATGCATATTCATTAGGGCTATCCCAAAAACCTGCCAGGATTGCGGCCCTCCAGGACAGGTTTGGGGACCTCTGCCCTACAGGGCAGTCAATGCAGATCTGTACACATCTATAAAGCAATAGCAGACAGTCAGTAGGCCTGGAAATGCTCAGCTGCCCCCCACCACTATCTGACAGTCTCCAGTCACTGCACCCTGCAAGGTGTTCCAGCCATACACATACTAACTGCAGATAGTCTGCTAGCTAGTCCATAGTCCATGTTCCTGGAGGAGATGTGTGCACCCAAAACTGGGATGTGAGCACGCCCACCAAGCAGATAAGTCAGTAATTAGGCCCCATAAAAGAGAACCCATATATATCACTTGAGAGAAATACAATATAGCACTATGGGGGAACCTAGCCATGCCATGGTCATTGCTCAGTCAGGGTGAGAGTGACCTCCCAGCAGGACATGCTGTGGCCACCCTGTCCGTGCAGGTTGTGGCCAGGCACTACAATGTCCGAGCCATTGCTCTATGCCCTGTGCAGATGCATCCTGCCCAGGCCACCCTGTCCAGGCTATACCCACAGTACCTTGGTCCTCATTATGCACATTGGCAGGCTAACACTGGTAACAGTGCAAGCAGTGTGGGCTGAGTAAGGTGTTGGCAGCCACCACACACTGGATAGCCAGGCACACACTCCCACACTTATGCCAGCATTGTGCGATTATAGAGACTTTTGGCAGCTCTGGCCACCGCACCAGTCCTGGGCACAGTGCAGGCATGGCTATAGTACGCAATACTGTTGGGGTCACTAACTGTCAGACACCAGACCTGAAGCACACTCCACAGACATCAGAAAGGTTGCTATGATGCAGCTCAATCAGCAAATTGTGCTTAACTTGGGAATTTCTATCTGCCAGTAATCATAGCAACCTTTTGATAGATGTGTACCGTATTCCCAGGTTTGGGGTGGCATTGCTAAGGTATGTAAGTGCTAGTATTGGGAGATGCACACAGGGCCCAACATCCTGCCTCTCCAGGAGGCTTTGGATAATGGAGCCTGTGGGTGCGGGTGTGTCTGCCCCTGTTGGCCGCTGCTCTAGGGCAGAGGTGCCCAACTCCAGCCCTGGTGGGCCAAACACTGTTCGGGTTTTCATGCTGTCCCTAATGAATATACATGAGATACATCTGCATACCATGGGGGCGATGCATAGAAATGCAGCACAGCCATGTTTATTAGAGGCAGCATGGAACCTGAATGGTGTTTGGCCCTCCAGGACTGCATTTGGGAGACTCTGCTCTAGGTAATGTGCATGTTTATGGTGTCTGTGCTCTGTAGGGTAAAATGTAGGCATTTTGGGCATGTTTACGTTATCTGCAATAAAGGTTCTGTCTGTATTACCACGTTTTAGTAGTGGGTAAAATATGGGGACTGGGTTGGCAGGAACCACAGCTGGGACTTGAACCTGTGACCTTCTGCTCCTGAACACACTGGCTGTGCGTACTGCACCACATGGACAGTTCATTCCCTGGGGATACCATGACTGTTTGTTAGACAGGGCCTGTCTGTTGCAGTGCATGGCACCCACCTACACAGGGCTAGGCCATGGTCTGCTCTGGGCAGCTGTCACTGCTCCCTCCGCCACCATGCTGACATGCCCTTCTGCTGGTGGTGTGCAGTCTCAGGCCATCCAGTGTGCGGGTAGGCGGTTGCCTATGGTGCGAGTTCTGGGGTAGGGGTGCCTGCATAGCTGTCCACGCTTCCCCCCAGCACCGCCTGCCAATGTTCTGTGCCCTTGGGGGTACCTGCTGGGTACTATTCCCTGTGACACTATGGGAAGCACACTAGTGCCCATGTTGGGCCTCATCAGTTGCTGTCTGGCTGCTCTACTGTTTCAGCATTCCTATGGGCCACCTAGGCATCACCCTAGTCCTCACTGTAGCCCAGCCGCATCACAGCATGTGCCGCCGTAGCCCTCTGTGTCCCCTTTTCCAGCATCTGTCCAGTTGCCCGTTCCGACATGCCCGCCCTGCTGTTGTGGAACATGTGCATGCCATAGGAAACCTGTCCAATGGAAAGGGAAAACCCTGATCAGCGCTATTTCACTGTGGGATCATTCACCTTGTATGGAGACAGAGCATAGACCCTTCCAAAATTAATATCTTTACTTTGGAGCTTTTTTGGTAGTGTTTTTTGATGTTTTCCATTAATATCACTATTGGCCAGCTTGGTTATGTTTTTTTTACATTTTCTTCTGGTCATTTTCATGGTTTATTTGCCCTTTTGTTCCGTGCACATGTATCACACTTATCACTTTCTGTAGGTTTCCATGGGTTTGCTATACATTGCTGGCGGAAATGGTTTCTTTTCCCTTTAAATCTGCTCTAACGCCAGGATTTCACTGGTGTTAGTTTTCAGCCCCGGATTCCACAGCGTTAGTGTGCAGGGAGCCTCTCCCCTCCCACTCTCCACCCATTGACCCTCTCTCTCCGCCCCTGGGGAGCCTTCTTCCGCCCTCCGGGAGCCTTTCTCCGCCTTCAGCGCTCGTTTGCGCTGCTGCGCGCGTTATCGCGTGATAAGGTACCTTATCGCCCGGTAAAGCACCATTATTGGGCGATAAGGTACCTTATCACCCGATAACGTGACAGCAGCGCAAATAGCGCCCTTTAGTAAACATACCCCTAAGAAAGACAACTAATTATCCCCGCATATATAATTAATGAAAAAGAAGGATGATCATATGCCTTAGTACCTAAACTAACTATCTAACAAGAGAAACTTTTTTTGCTGGATCATTTGCCTTGAAAGAAGAACTCTTTCTCGTAGCAAATCCTCCATTTTTCTCTATTTGTAAAGGGATCCACCCTTCTTACCACACACTAAGGGATAATACCAAAATTCCCCCAGTATTACTTATCTGAAGCCTCACAATCCTGAAAAATTGGGAACTCTGAAACCAGCAATAAAGTAGAGGCTCCTTCTGCGTAGATAATCATCCTAGCTGCAATAGTCGTGCTTAAACTTTTACCGCACAAGTGTGGAAGCACTCCATCACACCAGTGCAGAAACACCTCAGCTCAGGACTTTGAAACTTCACCTCAGCTCGGGACTTTGAAACTTCTCCACCATGCTAGTACAAAACATCTTATCCCAATTAAGCATGCTTCAAACTACACGCTCAATCTTGAATCTTGCTTGTACACAAAGTTGCGTTTCGGGTCCCAGAAACTCCCGACCCTTCTTCATGCTCCCTGCGTGACCATTTATGATGTGTGCATTACGCCATCAATCACGGCCTTTTATTGATCCAACCCATCATGTGGTAACCAATCATCGTACAGGCATTGGTTATTCCTAAGTGATCAATCCCGTCGACATATCAAACTCCACCAATCTAATGCCAAATTCAAACCTCTCGGAGAAATAGACCCTAGATGATAATTCCAAGCTTGTTCCAGATAATGTAAACGCGACATGCGATCCCCTCCTCTTGGGTTCTCTGGGACATGCTCCAATATCTTCCATTTTAAATCTGGAAATGCATGTTTAAATTCCCCACAATGTAGAGCCATCAGAGCTGAGAGAACTCGAGAATTTATTCAAGACTGATGTTCCTGCAAGCGTTTCTTTATAGAGTGAAGCTTTTGACATAGAGCACAGCAGAACATATATTACAAACGAACTCAAACAATTTATATAATGTCTTCTAAAAATGTTTTTACCAGTTGTTGGATCTTCCCATACCATGCCTTCCATAGTAGAAATACAAAAATCACAAGAATTACACTGAAAATGTCCTCTATCTCCATTTGTTTTCTGGCTCTTAATTGTATGCACTACCCAATCTGTTAAGTTCCATCCATGCTGAAAAGCTATCATCAAAGGTTTGTAAAAGCAAGGATGAAGTGCCCAAACTGACCAATGTTTCTTAAGAATATCCATTACCAATGTGAATTTAGGCATGTAGGGCAAAACAACTACATATGAGTGATCTTTTTCCGACCTAGATTTTGCAGCAGTATTTATTTATTTTATTTAGACAGTTTTGTATACCACCTTATCCTTCAATCAAAGTGGTCACAACACAATTGGGGGATACATTTTAACACGAGGGGATATGAGACACATACACTAATACTTACAGGGAACATGAGCAATGGAGGGTTAAGTGGCTTGCCCAAGACCACAAGGAGCACCTGTGGGACTAGAAACCCCAGTCCTTCCGGCCCAAGGTTGCTGCCCTCTATTGGGATTTGAACCCCTGACCTTCCGGCCTGAGGTAACTTGCCCCAACCACTAGGCCACTCCCCCTACAATATTTGTCTCCCCCCACCATTCAGGATGATTATACATAATGAAGGACTCTCATAATGCTGGCCTCTCCACTTATACAGATTTTACCTTGAATCATGCTACTCAACTTTGTACTTAGTTCCCCGTCCTCTCCCTCCTTACCTGCCTCGATCCCACCCCTTCTCTTCTCCCTTCCCCTTCCTCTTTTCTCCCTCTCACCCTATCCCTTCCCTGGCACATTTGCATGTTACCAGGTTTGCTGTTTATGCCTGTTAATTTAAAGTTGCTTGTTTTGATGTTTTATGCCTGTTCTATGTAAAGTTGCTTGACTGTTTACGTTTCCTGTAAACCGCTCTGATACTAAATAGTGCGGTATATAAAAGCTAATAAATAAATAAATAAATAAAATGATTATACCTGGCTCTCTTATAGGCTTTCTGTATGAAACCTAGGGGATATCCCCTCTCCAAAAGTCGTACTTTCAAATCAATGGCACGTTTCTGAAATTGTGCCGCTGTAGAGCATAATCGTCGCAATCTAATGAACTGGCCCACCAGAAGGCCTCTTCGTAGAAGGCCTGGGTGATAGCTACAATAATGTAACAAAGTGTTCCTTTGTACTGGTTTCCTATACAATGTAGATTGAAGAGTTGTTGCTTGTTTATAAATTAGAAGATCTAAAAATTCAATAGACAGCATATGACATTTAGGCACAAATTTTAAATTTACACTCAATGTATTTATCCAATCAAAAAATTCCTTTAATTGAGATTCTGTACCTGTCCACATAAAGAAAATATCATCCAGAAATCTGGACCACATCCTTATGTAGGTATACCGTTCGGAAGTATAGATGTAAGAAGCCTCAAACTGAGCAATATAAAGAGTCGCTATTGACAGAACCACCATTGCTCCCATTGCCACTTCATAAGTCTGTAGATAGTTAAAGCCATTAAACTGAAAAAATTATGTTTCAGAACCAACATCAATAGATTTAATAAAAAATTCCCTAGATTACCGGATTGGTAATTGTAAAGAAAGTTGTCTAACCATAGCTAATGCCTCATCTTGATCTATGTTAGTGTATAACACCGTTACATCCATTGTAACTAAAATCCAAGAGGTAGGATAAACAGTTTGTTGTCGTAAAAGAGACAAAAAATGAAAAGAGTCTTTAATGTAAGATGGTATCTGTGAAATAGTGGATCTTAAAAAAATATCAAAATTGTGGAAATAGTGGTTCTTAAAAAAATGTCAAAATTGTGATCAAGGTTCTAAAAGGGAACCTCGACAAGACACCATAGGATGTCCAGGAGGAGAATCCAAATTTTTATGGATATTAGGAACCATGTACATAAGCGGTAATATCGGATGTTTCTTATTAAAAAAATAATTATTCATTCTGTGTAATCCGATATTACCGCTTATGTACATGGTTCCTAAGATCCATAAAAATTTGGATTCTCCTCCTGGACGTCCTATTGAGTCTTGTCGAGGTTCCCTTTGGGACTGGATCAATAAAAGGCCGCGATTGATGGTGTAATGCACCCATCATAGATGGTCACGCAGGGAGCATGAAGACGGGCTGGGAGTTTCTGGGGCCCGAAACACAACTTTGTGTACAAGCAAGATTCAAGATTGAGCGTGTAGTTTGAAGCATGCTTAATTGGGATAAGACTTTTTGTACCAGCACTGTGGAGAAGTTTCAAAGTCCTGAGCTGAGGTGTTTCTGCACTGGTGTGATGGAGTGCTTCCGCACTTGTGCGGTGAAAGTTTAAGCACGACTATTGCAGCTAGGATGATTATCTACGCAGAAGGAGCCTCTACCTTGATGCTGGCTTCAGAGTTCCCAAATTTTCAGGATTGTGTGGCTTCAGATAAGTAATACTGGGGGAAATTTTGGTATTATCCCTTAGAGTGTGGTAAGAAGGGTGGATCCCTTTAAAATAGAGAAAATGGAGGATTTGCTACGAGAAAGAGTTCTTCTTTCCAGGAAAATGATCCAGCAAAAAAAGTTTCTTTTGTTAGATAGTTAATTTAGGTACTAAGGCATATGATTATCCTTCTTTTTCAATATTTAGAATCCTTAGCAAACCCTCCATATCATAACCATACTATTAGGACTCACAAAGCACCAAACCTTACCTATCAAACACTGCAAATATTAAATCAATACATCTCCTACTGGGGAAAGAGAACAAGTGTTACTGTGACATAGAAACTACATGAACAAAATACATGCAAAACATAGTCCGTACTCAAACATAGAGCAATGGATCACAATTTAGAAATACAAAGACAATAATTAAACTGGGAACCCCAAAAGCCAAACTTGGAATGTACAACAACACTGGAAAAATAAAACTATAAATTAATTTCCTCCTGTACTAAACAAAATGCAAAACATTAGCGATGCACATTTCTCAGAGCTGACCTATTTCAGTTAATAAATACAGAATAAAATATTTTTTTCTATCTTTTGTTGTTTGCCCATTTTATTTTTCAGTTGCAATTGCCCAATCGCTTTCTTGTGTTTTCATCTCTTCTGCTACCTTTCCATTGTCTGCTGTCCATTTGTCCTTTTTTCTCTCTTCTAGTTTTTCCATTCTCCCTACATCTGCCTCCAACATACTGATCTTTCCCCTTTTACTCTTTCCTACATTTTTTTCTTTGTTCCTTTTTTCATCCACTCAAATTTCATCCCTCCATCCTCAATCCTCATTTACTCTCCCAATACTCAGCCAATCATAGATTTTTCTTCCCTCCCACTCAAAATATCTGTTCCACTCTCCATCCTCACTCCCTCAGCTTCTGGTTTTTCTCCAGTCAGTCCTAGCCCCACCCCCTTCTGGTCCTCCCCCACCATCAGCTCCCTTCTAGATCCAGCCCCTCCCAGCATACACTCCCTTCCAATCCCAGTCCCCCATCCACTAGCATCAGCCCATTTCCAGTCCTAACCCCCCCCCCATTTATCAGTCCTCCTCCCATCCCTCCCATCATTAGTTCCCTTCTAGTCCCAGTCCCCCATCCCCAGTCCATTTCCAGTCCTAGCCTCCCAGTATCAGTTCTCTTCCAGTCCCTCCCATCATCTGCTCCTTTCCAGTGCCAGTCCCCATCCCCCAACATCAGCCCATTTCTATTCCTAGCCCTCTCTTCCCATTCTAGTCTTTATCTTTATTTGTTTCTTTATATACCGCCCACACCATGGGTACCAGAGCGGTTCACAATTGGCAAAAACAAAAACTAAGTCAGAGTTGCTGCTGGAAAAAGAGGGATAGAGGAAACAGAACTCCATTGGTATGGCAGGAAAGGGACAGAATCAAAGATAAAGAGAAAGCGAAAAGTAGGCTGAAGAAAAAAGGGGGGACAGACAAACTGGAGCAGACAAGACAAGACACAAGGCTTAAGGAGGGGCTGTGGGGATGGAGGGAGGGGGTGGGAGATCATAGGCAGCACAGAAAAAATGAGATTTTAAACCGGTTTTGAATTTGGTGAATGATGACTTCAGGCAGAGGGTGAGGGGGAGTGAGTTCCAGAGACTGGGGCCAAGGAAGAAGAAAGCGGATGAAAGAGTAGATTCAAGACAGGCAGAGGCGGGAGAGGGAAGAAACATGCGGTAGGCATGGATAGATCGGAGGGAACGTTGGGGGACGTGAAGACGAACCAGGTCAGAGAGATAGTGGGGGACACCAGTGTGCAGGACCCTGTGAACAAAAGTGAAGACGTTGAACTGGATCCGATAGGGAATGGGAAGCCAGTGGAGACCAATAAGAAGGGGAGTGATGTGATCGTAACGGGAAGCATGAGTGATGAGCCGAGCAGTGGTGTTTTGAATGAGCTGTAATCTACGTAGTTGTTATTGGGGAAGTCCAGCAAAACAAACATTACAATAGTCTAGGCAGGAAAGAATAAGGGAGAGGAGTAAGGTGGTCAATGAGGAGACAGAGAGGAAGGGACGGATGGCATGCAACTGTCTAAGAGAGAAAAAGGAGCGTTGAACTAAAGAAGATATATAGTCCCCCCTGTTCCATTCTAGTCCCCCATTCCCATTCTAGCCCCCAATTCCCCCGTTCTCATTCTAGCTCCCAATCACCCCCTGTTCCTGTTCCTATTCTAGTCCCCAGTCCTCCCCCCCCCCCCCCTCCAGCCACACACCAAAAGGGGCCCTGCACCTGATCCACTTCAGGGAGCTGGGGAGGCCTGAAGCCCCGCCTCACCTCTGAACAGCTGCGAGAGTAAAGAGCGGTATTGCCTTTTCTCCCACAGCTGTGATAAAAAGGAGCCTGCTGGCGTGCTGAATGCCAGGAGGTCAAATAGGGTTATTTCTGGCATGCCCCCGTTTAACCTCCCAGCACTCAGCATGCCAGCAGGTTCATTTTTATCACAGTTGCAGGAAAAAAGGCAAAAGCCACTCTTTACTCAGAGAGGAGGTGGCGAGGCTGAGGAGCATTCAAGACAGTGAGAAGTACATTGATGAGATGCTTCTTGCAGCAACCAAGCTCTCCAGCAGAGGAGAAGATGGGTGCCAACAGAATGTCGATGGCTGGACACAAGTCACCAGGGCCTGCAAAATCACCAATCCAACTTCTCCAGCCCTTGAACTGAAGAACCATTATGCAGCCCTGGAAGTGGAGGAGGTGAAAGCATCCCTGGAAAGGGAAGAACCAGAGCTCAAGTACCCCAAAGTTGCAGAATCAGTGACCAGAAGTCAATGAAGGGTAGTGGTGGTTGGAGACTCTCTTCTGAGGGGTACTCTCTTCTGAGGGGTACTGCTGACCAGACTTGATGTCCAGAAAGGTATGCTGTCTGCCTGGTGCCAAAATCCAAGATGTTACGGAGAGTTTGCCGAGACTCATCAAGCCCACTGACTATTACTCAATGTTGCTAATCCATGTTGGAACAAATGATACTGCCAGGTATACCTCGGAATGTATCAAAAGTGACTTCATGGCTCTGGGACAGAGGGTGAAGCAGTTAGGTGCACAGGTGGTGTTCTCTTCAATCCTCCCTGTTGAGGGTAAAGGCCAAGGCAGAGAGGATCGCATCCTGGAAATGAATGCATGGCTGCGTGGATGGTGTCATCGAGAGCGTTTTGGTTTCCTAGACCATGGGATGCTGTTCCAAGGGTTGCAGAGCAGAGATGGCATCCATCTGTCCAAGAAAGGTCAATGCGTCTTCGGTAGTAGACTGGCTAATCTACTGAAGAAGGCTTTAAACTAGATTTGTTGGGGGATGGGTGAAGAAAGCCCCCAGGTAGGTGAAAGCCCCCAGGTAGGTGATACATTAAATACCTTTATGGAAATGGGTAACAGGGGTAACATATGGAGAGCAGTGTGTATAAATGCCCGTAGCATGGGAAATAAGTTCCCTGATGTTGAAGCTTTGGTGGGAGTGGCTGACTTGGATTTAGTGGCAGTTACAGAAACATGGTTCACAGAAAACCATGATTGGGATGTAACTATACCTGGCTATACTTTATTCAGAAAGGACAGGAGAGGAGGAGTGGCACTTTATGTAAAAACTACTATTAAAGCTTTGGAATTACAGAGCTTAAAAGGGAGAGAGGAGGCATTGTGGGTTAAACTAGAAAGAGGGAAAGAGAAATCTAATTGCATTGGTGTGATATACAGACCTCCCTCACAAGAGGAAGAGGTGGACAGAGAGTTAATTGAAGACATACGCAGCATTGCTAGGAAAGGGGAAGTGCTACTGATAGGAGATTTCAATATGCCAGATGTTGATTGGCACATTCCTGCTGCAGTATCATCTAGAAGTAAGGAGATCCTGGATTTTCTACAGGGAGGACTATTCAGGCAATTGGTAACAGACTCCACACGTGAAGGGGCCATACTGGACTTGGTGCTTACCAATGGTGAAAGTGTTTCTGATGTTGTAGTGGGAGCACTGTTCCCTCTAAGCTGTGCGCGTGTGCGCGCGCACACACCTCGCCGAGCGAGCGCACATACCTCGCCGAGCGAGCGCACATACTTTACAACAGAGCGCACAGAAATTACGGCTCTGATTCTGATAGAAAACAACACAGACGTCTTAAAATTTAAAAGTTATAATTGTAATTACTAGAAATTTCCCGCTTCATTTAGTAATCGTCTATTTTCACTTAATTTGATTAAAATCAATGTGGTGTACATACTATATTCTGACGTGTAATCAAATTTTAAAGTATATAACTCCAAGTGTCATTATGTGGCGCACAAAAATTTAACCTTCCTTCAAAAGCTGCACACAGCTGATATTTTTTGCGCACACAGCCTACAGAAATTTAGAGGGAACACTGAGTGGGAGATCATTTTGCATCCAGTGATCACCAGATGGTGTGGTTCAGTATTATGACTAGGGCTGTTAGAATCCATTCAAAGATGAGGATCTTAGACTTTAGGAAGACTAACCTTGCGAAGATGGGCCAATACCTCAGGGAGTCGTTAGTGGGATGGGAACAGCTGGGGTATGTAGAAAAACAGTGGGCAAAACTGAAAGGGAATATTTTAAGGGCAACCAACCTTTTTGTTAAAATGGTAAATAAAGGTAAAAGGAAAAGGAGACCGCTATGGTTTTCAAAAGAAGTAGCTGAAAAAGTGAAGAAAAAGAGGGTGGCCTTCATGAAATACAAGAGATCACAGAGAGAGGAAGACAGGCATCTGTATTTGGAAAAACTTAGAGAAGCTAGCAAAGTAGTCAAGAAGGCAAAGATTCAAAAGGAGGAGGAACTAGCCAATGCAATAAAATGGGGGTATAAGACATTTTTCAGATATATTAGTGAGAAGAGGAAGGGCAAAAGTGGTATTGTCAGACTCAAGGGTGCAGGGGGGGGGGGGAATATGTAGAAGCTGATAAGGATAAAGCGGAATTGCTTAACAAATATTTTTGATCTGTGTTCACAGATGAAGAACCAGGAGGAGGACCTCAGAAAACACCCACAAATAGGAACAGAAGCGAGGGACATCTTGAACAATCTTCAGAAGACTGTGTTCGTGAGAAACTAGCTTAACTTAAAGTAGACAAAGCAATGGGACTGGAGGGGATACACCCTAGAATACTGAGGGAACTTGGGAACGTTCTAGCAGCTCCACTGACTGACCTTTTCAATGCCTCGTTGGAGTCGGGAGTGGTGCCAAAGGACCGGAGAGAGGCTCATGTGGTGCCTTTACACAAAAGCGGAAGTAAGAATGTGGTTGAAAACTACAGGCCAGTTAGTTTAACTTCGGTGGTGAGTAAATTATTGGAAACGCTGCTGAAAGAGAAAACAGTGAGGTTTCTGGAGTCCAGCGGATTACAGGATCCGAGGCAGCATGGATTCACCAGAGGCAGGTTTGTCAGACAAATCTGATTGATTTCTTTGACTGGGTGACCAGGGAGTTGGACCAAGGGAGAGCCCTAGATGTGGTATATTTAGATTTCAGTATAGCCTTTGACAGTGTTCCTCACAGGCGACTTATAAACAAACTGAGCACCCTAGGGATGGACCCTAAAGTTACTGCTTGGGTTAGAAATTGGTTGGGTAGGAGGCGACAAAGAGTACAAGTAAATGGAGCTCACTCTGAGGAGAAGGATGTTACCAGTGGTGTGCCCCAGGGATCTGTTCTTGGTCCGATTCTTTTTAACATGTTAGTGATATAGCGGAAGGGCTGTCGGGTAAGGTTTGCCTTTTTGGAGATGATACCAAAATCTGCAATAGAGTAGACACCCAGGAAGTTGTAGATAACATGAGGAGGGATCTAGCTAAGCTTGAAGAATGGTCTAGAATTTGGCAGCTGGGATTTAATGTTAAAAAATGTAAGGTTATGCATTTGGGCTGCAGCAATCCAAGGGAGCAATATAGTATAGAGGGTGAAGTACTTTTGTCCACTAAAGAATAGCGGGACCTAGGCATGGTTGTGTCTGATGATCTTAAAATTAGCTAAACAGGTAGAAAAGGCGACGGCAAAAGCTAAAAGGATGCTTGGGTGCATACGGAGAGGAATGGCTAGCATAAAAAAGGAGGTGATGATGCCTCTGTATAAGTCTTTGGTGCGACCTCATTTGGAGTATAGTGTGCAATTCTGGAGACCGCACCTTCAAAAGGATGTGAACAGGATGGAGTCGGTGCAGAGGGTGGCTACTAAAATGATTAGTGGTCTTCATTATAAAGCATATGAGGACAGACTGAAGGATCTTAATATGTACACCTTAGAGGAAAGGCAGGATAGAGGTGATATGATTGAGATGTTTAAATACCTCCATGGTATAAATGTTCAGGGAGAGAGCCTCTTTCAATTGAAAGCAAGTTCTGCTACGAGGGGACATGGGATGAGGGTGAAGGGAGATAGATTCAGGAGTGATATGCGGAAATATTACTTTACGTAAAGAGTAGTGGATCCGTGGAATAGTCTCCCAGTGGAGGTGGTAGAGATGACAGTAACTGAATTCAAAAAAGCATGGGACAAACACAGAGGATCTCTAAAGATAAAAAGGGGACTGTTGCAGTTGTTGTTATGGAAGGACAGACTAGATAAGCCACGTGGTCTTTTCTGTCATCATATTTCTACGTTTCTACTCCCGGAGGAAAGGTACATAAACTATTATTAGAGAGGACTGCAGAAATGCACTGCTTGCCCTGAGATAAGCATTGTGGAACCTGAGTGCCATTTTGGGAACCTGCCAGGTACTTGTAACCTGGATTGGCCATTGTTGGAAACAGGATACTGTGCTTGATGGACCTTACTCTGAACCAGTATGGCATATCTTATGTTCTTATGTTCATATATTACCAATGCAGAGCTAGGAAATATGCTGCTAAATATGCCAAAGAAGAGGGGCTCAACAGCACCCATGCACCACACAAGCAAGAGAGACTTGGTACCCCAATATAGCACTTCCCACCCTCTGAAAAAAACAAGAGAAGCATCTGAAAAGTGTCCATTTTGGCTGAAAAACATCCAGAGGGTATAAAGGAGAAAGCACGCCATCCTCCCCAGTACTCAACACCATTTCAATGAAAGCAGTAGTGGAATTTGAATTCTGTCTTCCCTGTTCCTAGCCCACTATTCTAGCCACTAGGCTATTCCTAGACATCCAGGTTCTGAAATACTGTTCTGGGGATGTCTACGTAGATGCTCCCGTAGACATCTATATCGGACACGTCCACGTTTGTGAAATCATGTTTGTACCTGGATGTACCTGCTTTTTTTTTTCCAGATGTTCTGGCTTAAATGTCCCAGATTGCACTTGGACGTGCTTTCTAAAATTCCCTCCACATTATTCATTGGATACAGACACTGGTTGTTGATATACATCAAACAACACTCAAATACTTCAACTGTTCTTTAATGATAACTTATCCTATGCTAATATTGTTGCTTGAATGCTTAGTTTGTATGTGTATGTTGTTGTTGCATTGTCAATGTTTGTGGTGTAACATCTTATATATTTATCTACTAATTGAATTCATTTTTATAAGAAGCTTCTTTTTTCATATATTAAGACATTTTTAAATGTATTTGTGTATGTTTATTAAAACAATTCATGCAATTAATACTCCTTGGCCCCGATATTCGAAAGGGATTACATGGTTTACAGGCCAGTAAACCGTGTAAATACCTTTAATCAGGATATTCAATGGTATGTACACATTTAGTGCCGATGAATATTCCCTTCTAACCCCACTACATGCCCCAATGCTATGCAGTTAGCATCGGGGCATGTTGGGGGCATTCCAGCACAGAGCAGAGGCAGACACTGTCTCTAACAAGGCAGCAGCGATATTGCCACTGCAAAGTTAACTACTGCAGCCTCCAGCATGTGTGGCTATCCCTGGATACATTCAACGCCGGGGCCGCATATGACCCCGGCATTGAATATCTGGGTTTAGGGTCAGCGGGCAGGGCTATGTGCCTGCCCAACTGAATATCGGGCCCCTTGTTTTTATATATGTACAATTTTAATTCTTTTGATTTTTATTTATGATGATATATGCTTTATTTCATTTTATTTTATTTTTATTTATGTATTGATGTTGATGTATTTATATTTAGGACCTCTGAAGCAGACATTCTGCCAAAACACAGGCTATGCAGGTCATTCCAATAAACTGTCATTTTGGCAGTTTCATTCTTCTGTGTATGTGTGGTCTATGGCTCTTTTCTATTTATTTATATTCTCTTATATACCGTGCTATTCTGCATCAGTGCAGTTTACATTGAACAAACTGAAATTACATTGAACAGGGCATTATAACTTGGAGATAACTATTTTACAGGGAACATGGGCTATGGAGGGTTAAGTGGCTTGCCCAAGACCACAAGGAGCACCTGTGGGACTAGAAACCCCAGTCCTTCCAGCCCAAGGTTGCTGTCCTCTAGTGGGATTTGAACCCCCGACCTTCCAGCCTGAAGTACCTTGCCCCAACCACTAGGCTACTCCTCCACTCCAGACCTGGTGCTGGCTTCTTCCTCTTCCAACATATCAGAAAAATGTCTTGTCACCATGCTTGCCATCTTTAGTGAGTTTTTCTTCTGCCTGCACTTTTGCTATCCTTATTTCTTTCTTTGCTTCTTTGAGTTTTATCTGGTATTGTTTTCTGTGTTCCTCTTCTTGTGATCTTCTGTATTTTGTGAATGCTACATTTTTTTGCCTTTATTTTTTTAGCCGCTTCCTTGGAAAACCATATTGGTATCCTTCTCCTCTTGCTTTTATTGATTTTCCTTACATGAATCAGTGAGTTTGACGAAAATGCTGGGCAAAATGGTAAAAGATATTCTAAAAAAGAAAATTACTTACCATATAAATAAACTTGACACAATAGGAATGAGTCAACATGGGTTTAGCAAAGGCAGGTCTTGCCTTATTAATTAGACTTTTGGAAAGATGTAAACAAATGTGGATAAAGATAAGCCATTTCATATGATTTTCAGAAACTGACAAAGGGGGCCAGTTAACTAAATGTGAGTGTGCACTAATGGGCAACAGTGTGTACTATCAGTCATTGTGCCCACAAGAATAATATTGGCATGGCAGTTAGAGTGCGCTAACATTTAGTGAACAGGCCTCAAGGTCTTTAAAAAGAGAATTTCAAGAAATGTAAAAGTCATGGGATAGGAGCAATGCTCCACTTTGGTTTGGAAACTGGCTAAAAGTCAGGAAGCAGAAAGCAGGACTTAATGGTCAACTTTTCAAATGGAAAAGGGTCAATAGTAGAGTATCCTAAGTGTCTGTACTGGAGCCTGTGCTGCTTAAGATATTAATTAATGAGCTGGAGAAAAGAGCACTTAGCAGGGTGATCAGATTTGTAGATCACACAAAATTATTCAAGTTCTTAAAAAAGCGAATGATTGTGAGGAATTGCTGAAGGGTCTTGTGAAACTGGGACAGTGCTTCTCAACAGTGTAACATGGGAAAGTCCTTGGTGTGCCTTGGTGGTGATAGCCAGGGCTGTGGCTAGGGACAGGCTCATGCGACTCTTGCCCCATCTCTATTAGACACTGCTCCAGAGAACAACCCTCTGCCTTTCTGCTACAGCCTTTCCCTTCACAGGCAACATATAAAGAACATCAGGGACAACGGAACTCCTTTTTGGTTAGAGGGGCCAAAGAAACCAATATCCAGTCCCATCCCCCAAGCTCTCTAGTTGCTCATGCTGTGTTGGGCAAAATATTGGTAGGGTCATGGCCCTAGTGACCCAACCCATTCTGCTACTTATGATCAATATGATGAGATGGGTTGAGCATGGGATTTGTGCTTCATTGTATTTATATTTGTATCACTTGCAAGGCAGGTACGAGTACAAAGGCATGTTGCTTGGAAGGAATGAGTAATGTTGATCTAGTGGCAGGCGATGAGGGGAGAATGTGCATTAACACTGAATGGGGAGCTTTCGGAGATGATTGCTCACTGGAGGACATCAGCACTCAATCTGATAGAGAAATGGACTTTGTGTCCATCAACCCTGGAATGCAGCTGTAAGTATGTGCTTTCATAAAATATATAATGATTTCTGCTATCATACCTCTCTCTGACTGATGTACAACATGGAAAGTAAAAAAAATCAATCTCTCATAATTGAGTGTATATGGGTATGATGCTGCTTTTTGAATGGAAAAATTATATCACTATTTCCAAATTCAAGAACAAAAGGTGATAAGATATGGCCCATAGCTCAAACTATGGTCTTGTGTTATACAGTGCAGTAGATTTGTAATAGAGTCTGCTGTCTGAGAGGCAAGCAAGACGTGGGTGTGCCATGGAGATGAAGGTCAAGCTCAAAAAGAGAGGGAGGACAGCTGATGCTACTGTACTGACCACATATTGGTGCTGAGAGCCTCTGAAGAGATGCCCCTCAAGTCTCAAGATCAACGTTACCCCTCAGGTGTGCTGGAATCTACATTACAACTTTCTGGTGCCACAATACCATGATTTCAGGTGTGTGGGGCAGGCAGGTTCCATGTGATTCCCAGGAAATCATAGCTGAATAAGGACTCAAACATTACACAAACTGCTTACACAAGCCAGCAAAATCCAACAACATAAACCTTTGGGCCTGCGATTTGATGTCTCTAAGAATACATTTGTGAACCAAAATCCATGAACTTTTATATTTTTATCACCTACAGATTCTACTGCATTTTGTGCTGCAATTCAATAAAAGAGAAATTATTTGTAGCAAGAAAATAATTAAAGCATATACTGTGGCGCCCACTACCCCAGGCAGATGCCTAGGGTAGGGACATACCTTTATTTAGTCCAGAGCTGGGGCTGCTGGGGTTTGTAGTTGTGGGTTTCAAAAGAAATTGAGGCCCGAGGGTTGTAAGGCAAACACAGGAATATTTATTTATTTTGGTTTTCTACTCCTCCAAAAAGAGCCTTTAGAAAGCTCAACGCATGATAAATTAAACAAAATAGGATTCTTTCTCCCAAACCATATTTTCCATACCTTTCAGGATTCAAAATAAGACTTTCATTGCTTCCTTCATCATCAAGCAGACATAGAGGTTTCCGTTTTACAACTTTCAACATTCAGGATAAAGCTTTACTTGCTTCATTCAGTGTGAAACATTTTTAAAGGCAAACAGGATTCTTAACACAATGTCCAGCCTGTTTCCTTTTGCTTTGCCAGAGAAATGAAATTCTTTAAGCTTTTCTCTTTCTACTGCTTAGACATTTATAAGGTCAGTCCTCTTTGTAGCAGGCAAGTTTCCAACCAGTTCCTGGATTGCTGCTGAAGGTCCTGGCTCCTTGTCAGGGCTTCTCTCAGCTAGCAGTCTCCTATCTCCAGTGCCCAAAACAGTTCCTCTGCAACATTGGCTCCTCTCTGGATTATGGCTTTTACCCCTGAGGATTCCAAGGCATTTCTCAGTGTTCTCTGAGGCTGAGCTTTTCTTATGGCTTTGTCTCCCTGGTTCCTTCTCTCTGGAACCCTCCCTTGGGCTGCCTTTGGAAACTCCTTTTCCTTCTGCTGCTCTGAAGGTCTTCCTTCCTTCCAACTCCTTAGGACTCCTGCTGCGTTCTGCTTCCCTGGTAACTCCTCCGTCTTCTGTTTCCCTGGTGACTCTATTTGAATGTGCCTGAAGTGTAGCCTCGTGCTCCTCCCCCAGCTGACTCTCATTAGCTTTACAGCTTGCTTCAGAGCTAGGGCGTGGCTTGCAGCTAGGAACTAGATGAGTTTTTTTTCTGCTTAGCTGCAGTTTGAGATCTACAAGCCTCCTGCCTGTTTCTCTCCCTACAGGTAAATGTGTGTCTTTCTCCTATTTCCATAGGCTCAGAAACGCTTTGGGCATCACAATACCTATTGTAAATTCTAGATATCCAATTTTATTTGGTTTATATCTAATGTTAACATAGTAACATAGTATCTCCAGGAACAAGCAGGAATGTAGTCTTCACATATGGGTATCGTCGGTACCGACGGAGCCTGTGCAGGAACACTCCCCAGCATCCAATAGGAAAGCTTTTGGGAGCATCCCTCAGCACATGCGCGCTGCCTTCCTGCCTTTCCAACTGTCCTTCTTCAGTTCTTCGTTTTCTGCGGAGCCGACAGGATCTATTCTCTGTCACCGCAGAAAATTCCGTCTTTAAATTTCTTTTCTTGTGGTCGCGTTTGCCTACCGCACGACGGTTACCGGTACCGCCGGTTCTTTTCTTTCTTTTCAAAAAAATAATAATAATAACTTAAACGTAGACTGTTTCTCTTCAGAAACTTTTCTCTTTGGTGCCAGGCGCCATTTTGGGCACTAGGCCCCATATTCCTAAAACATGGAAAAGCCAACTAGTGGTTTTAAAAAATGTACTAAGTGTGGCGGTATCATCTCTGTCACTGACACCCATGATTGGTGTCTTAAATGTTTAGGACCTGAACATTCCCCAACTGAATGTCTCTCCTGTATGGGGATGACTAAAAGAGGAAGGTAGAACTGTGCTGCAAAGCTTGGTACCCTCTTTTCTTCGGATACTAGATCCATTGCATCAACATCGTCAAGGGCCTCTTCTTCCTCCCATGGATCTCAGGTAACTAAACATAAAAGCCGGTCCTCAAAGGGTAGCTCTCCTGCTAAGCATCGAGAGGCCATTGGCGTTGCCCTTGAGGGAACCACACCGGCAAAACAGCCCCGGCAGGAGGCTTCGGCTTCCAAAGCATTGATGGGGCTTCAGGATGTTCTCAAGGCCTCAGCCTCGCAAGAACTACCTGTTCCATACTCAGGGGACCCGGCCGCTTTTACCGGTACTGACACCCAGGCATCGGCAGCGTCGATAGACCAGAGGTTCCTCGCTATCGAGCGCAGCATCACAGCTCTCCTTTCAGCTGCAGTACTGGTGGTTCATCGGGCACCGGTACCGACATCGACACCGATACCGGTACAGACACCAGTACTAACACTGACGATACCAGTACCAATGGTACCAGCCCCGGTGGGAACTCTTCCCATGCCATCTCTGGCTGGAATTGACAAATCGGTATCAGGTCAGCTCGGTACCAACTTCAATCGGTACCGGGACCGTGCCTTGCAGGAGCATCGGGGTCAGGAATACTTCGATTCCTCCGATTCTGAAGACTCTGACAATTCTGCTGGCATTAGAGGGTTTCTCCCAGAAGATCCCTCTTCTCTCCAGCGCAGAATGTCACCTCCAGAAGACATGTCCTTTCAGGTTTTTATCCGTGATATGGCCAAAGGTCTTTCAATCACAGTAGCTCCTGAAGAGGAACCCAGAGCAAAGGAGTTGGAAATTCTCCAATATCCTAAATCTTCTAAGGAGGCAGCCACTCTGCCTATCCATGAGATTCTGCATAACTTGTTGCTTAGAATGTGGGAGACACCTCTGACTACTTCTCCGCACTCTAGGAGACTTGATACTATGTATCGAGTTCCGCCATGTCCTGGATTTCAGAAAACTCAGCTGCCACACCATTCAATGCTAGTGGAGTCAGCCATGCGTAGAATGAAAAGTGCAAAGAGACATGCATCCAATCCTCCAGGTCGTGAATGCAAGACTCTGGATGCTTTTGGGTGTCGCACTTTTCAAGCTTCCATGCTTTCAGCTAGGATCAGTTCATATATTCTATATATGGGAATGTTCCTTAAGGAAGTCACAGGAGACTTGGAACTTATGAACCAATTTCTCCCAGATGACAAGAGACAAGATTTTCTTGCTCTTGTTAAGCATTCTCAAGATGTCTCCAAGTTTGTAAATCATGCAGCCTTCGACTGCTTCGAATGCATCAGCCGAACCTCTGCTATTACCATTGGTGCACGACAGATTGCCTGGCTGCAGGCATCAGACTTGGAGACTTGGGTACAGGACAAATTAGGCAACATTCCTTTCACGGGGGAGAATCTCTTCGGCAAGAACTGGCAGGAAAAGGCTAATGAGTTAGAAGCTGACAATACTACTCTAGATAGATTGTCAAAAGCTACAGCCACTCCAGTCAAAAGGAAGCCTTATAAAAAAAAACCCTCTTTCAGAAAAAAGAGGAAATTTTATCCTTCCTATACCCAGCAGAGTCAGACTCAGGGTCAAGTTGCCCATGAAGGACAAACTAGACAGCAAAAGAAGCCAAGAGGCCCAAGAGCCCAAACAGCTCTTCAGATTCAGCCCCCTCAAGGGCTTTGAGTCCTTCCTAGAGAGCTTTGCCTTCCTGCCTCTGAGGGTTCCCCAACCCCCCAATATCCCAGGCAGGTTATGCTACTTTGCCAACAGATGGCATCAGATAACAGCAGAAGATTGGACTTTGTCCATTGTAGAAGGGTACAAGCATCATTTTCACAGCATGCCCCCTCCTACAATTCTAAAGCAATTCAATTCTCAAACAGATAATCTGTTAGATCGCGAGGTCTCCCCACTTCTTGCCCAAGGGGCAATAGAGGAAGTGCCCATTCTTCAACGGGGTGCAGGGTTCTACTCCCCCTAGTTTCTTATTCCAAAGAAAACAGGGGGACACAGACCCATTTTGGACCTCAGAGAATTGAACAAATACCTATTTCGAGAGAAGTTCAAAATGATTTCTCTAGGAACTTTTCTGCCATACCTTCAAAGCCAGGATTGGCTTTGCTCTCTAGACTTAAAGGATGCATACACTCACATTCTCACTCATCCAGATCACAGGAAATTCTTACGATTCGTTTTCAGGGGAAGACATTTCCAGTACAGGGTTCTTCCTTTTGGTCTGGCTTCAGCACCAAGGGTATTCACGAAATGCATGGCAGTAGTAGCCGCATTTCTACGAACCCTAGGGATATTTGTCTTCCCTTACTTAGACGACTGGCTCATTCGAGCCCCTACAGTTGTAGAGGCCAGCACTGCACTGTCCCTTACAATGCAAATTCTCCAATACTTGGGATTGGTAATAAACTTCCCAAATTCCCAACTTGTTCCTTCCCAATGCCTGGAATTCATAGGAGCCTGTCTAGATACCAGACAAGCAAAGGCTTTCCTTCCACAGGCCCGGTGTCTTCGCATAATACAACTAGCTCAGCTACAAGACAGTCCTAGTCCAGATGGACAATCAAGTAGCCATGTTCTATGTGAACAAGCAGGTCAGAACAGGCTCTCTGTCGCTATGCAACAAAGCTTTGCAACTGTGGGCCCTCGCCAGAGAGTATCAAATTCACCTTTTAGTGGTATATCTTCCAGGCATTCAAAACCTTTGGGCAGACAAACTCAGTCGAGTACTGTTGCCTCACGAGTGGTCCCTCCACCTAGATCAGGTGGCAAAGATATTTCATCTCTGGGGCACTCCAGACATAGACCTCTTTGCAAGTCCCTTGAAAGCCAAACTTCCCCGGTACTGTTCCAGGATTCCGGCTCACAATTGTCAGGCAAGGGATGCCTTCCTCCTTCGCTGGGGTCAGGACTTCCTTTATGCCTTCCCACCCATTCCCCTCATCCCCAAAATACTCTTCAAGCTTCAGAGAGACAGGGGTCGCATGATCCTCATAGCACCACGATGGCCACGCCAAATGTGGTATCCCCTGCTTCTACATCTCTCTCAAGCAGCACCTCTGGAGTTAGGGCATTCTCCATATCTCCTTTCCCAGGAGAATGGGATGATATGGCACCCGAATCCCCAGTCCCTGCCACTGTTCCCTCTAAGCTGTGCGCATGTGCGCGCGCACACACCTCGCCGAGCGAGCGCACATACTTTACAACAGAGCGCACAAACATTACTGTTCTGATTCTGATAGAAAACACCACAGACATCTTAAAATTTAAAAGTTGTTATGTATTTACGGTTTTCACAAGTTCTACAATGTTTTCTAGTGCAATCAATGTGGTGTACATACTGTATTCTGATGTGTAGTGTCAGACGGCTGCCTGGGTGAGAATCTTCACAGTCTTGGCAAGTGCATATATCTATATGATTTGCAAGGGATTGTGGGTAATGCAGTTCATTCACACCAGACACAGCTGCTCACAATAATTTAGTTGTGCTCAAGTGTAAAGCCAATAAGATATTTATTTATGGGGTTATTTCTCCCAACACAGATATGCTTGGTAGCACATAAATCAGGTTACTTGCTTTCAGTGTTAAACTTGGAAAAACAAATTCAGGAAACAACATTTGAACTTGTCAGGCAATCAAAGCAAAAGAAATAAGACCTGGTTGGCAACAAACTGGTCTTTTCTGTAGGCTTTAGCTAATATTCTCTTAGCAATGTATCAAACAACAAACAAAAGCCACAAAAAAAGGAAAAACTGTTCTTTTCAGGTTAACTTCTTATATCTTCCCACATAGATTCAGAAGTGATTCTCTCAGAGCTCACAAGCAATTAGGTAAGGCTCAATTGCTAGCAGTTATCCAGCTGAAACCCCTTTAGCTGGCTTGCTTTCTACTGCGTGGCTAGAAATCCTACTCAGGAGCTTTTCTGAGTATATTAAAGAACAAGTTTGTATTTCTTTGTGATGGTTGCTGTATTTTATAACAGAAAATCACCAAAGGAGTTTAGACAGAGAGCAGTCCATGTAAACACATTCTTCATCTGCTATCATTCCCCCTTCTTCAACAAGCATGGGTTCAATATCATGGATTGGCACAGATGAATCTCCCAATGGAGCACTTTCAGGAGAATACTTGTTTCCCTGCTGTCTTTCAAGGTTATAGCTAGGGCATAGATCAGTGTTCATACCTGAGCTTCCATTGCTGTTAGAGTTCCTCTCTATATAGCCTGGCCAGTATGTAGTCCAGTTCTTATGTCCAGCCTTCCAATCCAGATCCCTGGACACTGGATCTCTCTTCACATACCTTCTGGCACGGGTCTTAGGGTCCCTTCCACGTGCAGCCGTCTCCCTCACAGGTACCATCTGGAGATTCCTAGCTCTGTAGCACCATTCCTCTGGCTTTCCCCAGTCCAATGGTGTATGCTGGCCCTTGGAATGCCTCCCAGTATACGTACTGCTCCAGACTCTTCTAGACCTCTCAAAGGCTTTTCTCTTCTTTCTTCCAAAGGGTTTCTTGCCCTCTCTGTCCGTACTGTTTGGCTTCTGCTTCAGATGATCCTCCTGATGAAACTGAGAATATCCAAGCCGATCATGAAGATGATGATGATCCTCAGGATCTTTCTCTGTAGAATAAACTCTACCTTTATTCTGCTTAGATGAGTGCTCCTCCCTAACACAGCGCAGCTGTGCTGAATCAGCTGCAATTACACTAAGATGGACTCTTACCAAATTTGTCTTTAGAATTCGATAAGTGAAGGAGATACTCTAGTATCGATTCTAAGGGTATGACAAGAGGGTTTAATCCCTTCTTGGAGCACCATATAGTAAAACATTTCCACTTGAAGGCATAAGATCTTCTTGTGGAAAGTTTCCTAGAAGCCTGAAAGATATCTTTTACCTGTTCGGACAGGTTGAGATCCTGGAGGTCTAAGCCTTCAGCAACCAGGCCATGAGGTGCAGGGACCAATGTTCCCTCTAATTTTCTGTAGGCTGTGTGCACATAAATTATCAGCTGTGCAGCTTTTGAAGGAAGGTTATGTGGTGCACAAAAATTTAACCTTCCTTCAAAAGCTGCACAGCTGATATTTTATGTGCACACAGCCTACAGAAAATTAGAGGGAACATTGGTCCCTGTACCTCATGGCCTGGTTGCTGAAGGCTTAGACCTCCAGGATCTCAACCTGTCCGAACAGGTAAAAGATATCTTTCAGGCTTCTAGGAAACTTTCCACAAGAAGATCTTATGCCTTCAAGTGGAAATGTTTTACTATATGGTGCTCCAAGAAGGGATTAAACCCTCTTGTCATACCCTTAGAATCGATACTAGAGTATCTCCTTCACTTATCGAATTCTAAAGACAAATTTGGTAAGAGTCCATCTTAGTGTAATTGCAGCTTCTTATAAACCTCTGAATGGACAACCAATTTCCTCTCATCCACTCATATCAAGATTTATGAGAGGCCTTTTATTAACTAAACCTCCCATCATGCCACCACCGGTGGCATGGGATCTAAATCTAGTTCTCGGGCAGCTCATGAAGCTGCCTTTTGAACCTTTGGCCCCTACAGCCCTTAGGTTTTTGACCTGGAAGGTCATCTTCCTAATTGCAATCATCTCTGCCCATTGCATTAGTGAATTGAAAGCTTTAGTGGCTGATCCTCCTTATTCTAGGTTTCATCATGATAAGGTTGTTCTTAGAACTCACCCACACTTTATGCCAAAGGTGGTTTCGCCTTTTCATTTGAATCAATCAATTTATCTTCCTGTATTTTTTCCGAGGCCTCACGCCTCTAATGCAGAAAGAAACCTCCATACTTTGGATTGTAAAAGGGCCTTAGCCTTTTACATACAAAGAACACCGCAACATAGAAAGTCCTCGCAACGTTTTATAGCTTTTGACCCTAGTCTTTGGGACTTCCAGTCTCCAAAAGAACTTTATCTAAATGGACTGCCCAATGCATATCCTTTGCTTATGAGAGTAAGGGTCTTCCTCTTCAGGACCATGTCACAGCTCATAATGTGAGAGCCATGGCAGCTTCTATGGCTAATCTCCACTCTGTGTCTATCGATGACATTTGTCGAGCAGCCACCTGGGCTTCGGTACACAGCCCAGTACTGCCTGCATAAAGCCTCCTGTCGGGATGCCTTCTTTGGCCAAGCTGTTCTTCAAAATCTCTTTCAGACCTAAATCAACTCCTACCCACCAACCCTGGTGGAATGCCAGAGATCCATGGGAGGAAGGATTCCCACCTTCTGGGGTGGCACCTTCCTGGGGCTATCTCCCTGGCATCTTCAGCTAGGTAGTCCCCATATGTGAAGACTACATTCCTGCTTGTTCCTGGAGATAGCGTAGTTACTCACCTGTAACAGGTGATCTCCGGGAACAGCAGGAATTTAGTCTTCACAACCCACCCACCTCCCCTAGGAGTTGTCTCTCTATCTCTTTGTCTCTTTCCTCTCTCCCTCTATCCTTTCACTCAGCTACAAACGTAACTGAAGAGGGACAGTTGGAAAGGCGGGAAGGCAGCGCGCATGTGCTGAGGGATGCTCCCAAAAGCGTTCCTATTGGATGCTGGGGAACATTCCCGCGCAGGCTCCGTCGGTACCGATGATACCCATATGTGAAGACTAAATTCCTGCTGTTCCCAGAGATCACCTGTTACAGGTGAGTAACTACGCTATATGACGGCAGATAAACGCCAGTATGGTCCATCTAGTCTGCACAGCAAAGCAGCAAGAGTAGGTGCACCTGCCGCTCCATGCAGGTCACCCATCCCCAAAATTCTAGATATCCAATTTTATTTGGTTTATATCTAATGTAAACATAGTAACATAGTATATGACGGAAGATAAAGACCAGTATGGTTCACCGTCTTCGGGAAGCTGGTCTCTGCAGCACAGTTCACCACTGGTTCCACTCTTTTCTTTCCTCTCGTTCTTGTGCAGTTCTCTCATCCTCACCTACTCTCCCTCCTTCAGACTCACAGCACCTCCCTTGTGGTGTTCCTCAGGGTTCTGTCCTCGCTCCTCTCCTTTTCAATCTTTTCTTGGCCCCTCTTGCTCTCCTTATACAGCAGTCAGGTATTTCGGCTTTCTTCTATGCTGACGACATTCTTTTACTTCACCACACATCTCCCTCTTCCCCTGATCTTTCCCCCTTTAACTCTTGTCTCACTTCCGTCGCCAACTGGCTCACCTCTAATTGCCTTCACTTGAATCTCACCAAAACTCTTGCTATATGGTTCACTCACGGTGGCCCTTCCCCCTCATTAGCCCCTTCTTTTTCTGACTCTCCGGTCCCATTAGTTTCCAACTTTCGGTATTTGGGTGTTCACTTTGACTCAGATCTTTCCTTCTCTACACACATTTCCCATATCACTAAAACCTCATTCTTTTTTCTTCGACAAATTCGCTCAATTCGCTCTTTCCTTTCTTCCTCAGCCCTGATCACATTGGTTTTATCTCTGGTAATGTCTCGCGTTGACTTTTCTAATTCCCTGTTCCTTGGTCTTCCTCAATATCAGGTATCCCGGCTTCAACATATACAAAACACTGCTGCACATCTTGTCACCCACTCTTCTCTTCGCGATCATGTCACTCCTATACTTCTCCATCTTCACTGGTTGCCTGTTCCTTTTCGTTCCCAATTTAAGCTGTTAATCTTATTGCACAAAGTTTTTCACACTGGTACCCCTCCTTACTTAGCTGACCTTTTATCTTTTCATTCTCCTAGGTACACTCCCCGCTCTTTTCATCTTAATCGCCTTGCCCTCCCTTCCCCTGCTCGTGCCCGCTTACAGCTCACTCGTCTCTCCGCCTTCTACTTTGCTGGTCCCGCTCTCTGGAATTCTCTCCCTTCCTCTCTTCGCCTGGAATCACAATATGTCACTTTTAAACACAACCTCAAGACCCACCTATTTTCCCTTGCATTCAACATCCCCTCTCCTTTTGTATGAATTCCCCCTCTCTCAGTACAGTAAGTCTGCCTCTTGTGTCCTGTCTTGTCTCTGTTTTCTTTATTCTTTCTTTCCTATTTTATAAATTTGTACATTTCTTTTCCTTTTCCCGGCTTCGGCCAAATTTTTTGTATTTTTTTATTGTACACCGCCTTGATTATTATAGAAAGGCGGTTTTTATCAAATGAATAAACCATAAACCATAAACCATCTAGTCTGCCCAGCAAGGCAGCAAGAGTAGGTGCACCTGCCGCTCCATGCAGGTCTCCCATCCCCATGCATTTGTTTAGGGGTGTACCCACCACTCTGTGTAGGTCACCCCCATTTGTTCAGATATAAGAGATAGTTATGTTTATTTTGTTTGTTTTTAAATTGATCTAGTGTAAAAGTCTAAGTGGTCCTTTTACTAAAGTGCAAAGGTTTTTGCACTTAACATGCATTTAGCACTAAAACTAACATGTGGTAAATGCAAAGCTTCTGTGATTATTTGGATTGATCCACCATCTTAGAGATTGGTGCACCAGTGCTGTAATGGGTATTCTTTTGTTGAGTGGCTGATGACATTGTTCCCAACATTAGAGGTGCCTCTGAAGAGGTGGCCTGTGAAGTCTGGCCAGAGGTCGAATGTGAACTGTGTCCAACGTGTCCGAAGAGTCTGAGGATAGTGTGTGTGGTGGCAAGGATGATGCTGTGCTCCTTGGCAGATACACCTTTGCCTGTTTTGTATTGCTCTGAGTGAAAATGAATATAATGTATTGCAGCAGAACATGGTTGGATTTTTTCAGATTGATCCAGAAGCCCAAAGTTTGGAGGAGGCACATTGTTTCTTTTTATGGATAGGTGTTTGATTGTATCTGTAGCACCGGACACAAGTTGCGTTGAGTTGCAACAAATGTGAGGTATTTTGTGAAGACTGGGAGCTGATGATAGTCTTGAAATGTGAATCAGTGTTTTAGGTGAGTGGCAATATGGATATAGGTGCCTTTCAGGTCCAGGGAGGCAAGCCAATCATTCCTGTTCAGCAGTAGAGTATCATGGCTAGTGAATTAATTTTGAACTTTTCTTTTTTGACTTATGACTTGAGGTTATGCAAATCCAAGATTGGTCTCAGTCACCCTGATTTTTTGGAGATGAGAAAAAACATGAAATAGAAACCTTAATCTTGATGGGGCTGTGGAATCTCTTTCATCACTTTGGGAGCAATTTCTCCAAATGGGTTAGTTTGGTGCATCAAAAACAGCTGAATAAGAGCTAAGCACAAAGCCACAAAAAAATCTGTAAATTTAGGGGTATGTTTACTAAACCGCGCAATTGTGCGGGGCGCACTTGAGCGTGCGCTAAGGTACCTTAGCGCACGCTAATAGTGCTTTTTTGTGCCCCGCACATGTGCGCGCTGCACTAACGGGCCCGCACAAGTGCGCGGCGCGCTAATGTGCGATAGAGGCGTGGAAAGGCATTCTGAGGGCGGAGGAAGACTCCCGAGGGGAAGAGGGACGGGGTCAATGGGTGGAGAGTGGGAGGGGAGAGGCTCCCCGCACAGGAGTGGGGCTGAAATTCAACTAAAAAAATACCGCGAGTGAAAACCTCACGGTAGAGCCGATTTAAAGGGAAGAGAAACCATTTCTGTCAGCAATGTACAGCAAAACCAGGGAAACCTACAAAACGTGAGCAGTGTGATACATGTGCACAGAACAAAATAGCAAATAAAAATAGAAAATGACCACACCAAAATTCTAAAAAATTATAATCCAGCTTGGCAACAGTGATATCAATGGGCAACAATAAAAAACACTCCCAGGAAAGCTCCAAAAAAAGGAAATGATTTTTTGAATGGTCTACGCTCCGTAGACCCTTTCAAAAAGCTCTTTTTTTTGGAGCTTTCCTGGGAGTGTTTTTTACTGTTGCCCATTGATATCACTTTTGCCCAGCTTGGTTATGTTTTATTTCCCTTTTTTTCGAGGCCATTTCTAATGTTTATTTGCCCTTTTGTCTCCATACAAGGTGAATGAGCCCACAGTGAAATTGTGCAGAGCAGGGTTTCTGATTTCTTTGGCCAGATTTCCTATCTCCAAGGACTGCACTGTCTCTGTGGCCACAGTGTGGTGCAGTGAACACAGACAGTGTGTTCAGGAGCCAAAGGTCAGCAGCTCAAGTCCCAGCTGGGGCCCCTGCAAACCCAATCCCCATATTTTACCCACCACTAAACCGTGATAGTAACGACCAACCTTTTTTGCAGAGAATATAAGCATGGTCCAAACACCTGTATTTTACCCTACAGAGCACAGACACCAGAAACATGCACATTACCTAGACCACAGTCCCCTAAATGCAGTCCTGGAGGGCCACATATCATTCAGCTGTGATGCTGTCTCCAATATAAGGCCATGTCAGCATGGTGGTGGAGGGGTACCGTTGGTGGAGGGGGCAGTGGCTGCTGCCCACAGCAGACGGTGGCCTAGCCCCCTTCACGTGGGTGCAGTGCACTCCAACAGACAGGCCCTGTCTGACAAACAGCCATGGACTCCCCAGGGAATGCACTGTTGTCGTGCTGAGACAGTGGTGCAGCAAACACAGCCAGTGCCTTTAGGACCAGAAGGTCACAGGTTCAAATCCAAGCTGGGGCTCCTGCCAACCCAGTCCCTTTATTGTACCTATGCAGAAAACATGGTAGTAAAGACTGAACCTTTATTGCTGAAAACATAAGCATGGGTCAAACACCTATATTTTACCCCACACAGCACAAACATCATAGAAATGTGCATTACCTAGAGCAGAGTCTCCCAAATGCAGTCCTGGAGGGCCAAACACCATTCAGGTTCCATGCTGCCTCTAATAAAGATGCCTGTGCTGCATATCTATGCACCACCCCATGGTATGCAGATGTAGCTCATGCATATTCATGAGGGACAGCATGAAAACCCGAACAGTGTTTGGCACACCAGGACTGGAGTTGGGAACCTCTGCCGTAAAGCAGCAGCCAACAAGGGCAGACACACCCACACCCACACCCACAGGCCCCATTAGCCAATGCCTCCTGGAGAGGCAGGACAATGGGCCCTGCGTGCATCCTCCAATACTAGCACTTGCATACCTTAGCAATGCCACCCTACACCTCGGTATACGGTACACAGCTATCAAACGTTTTTTATGATTACTGCCAGATAGCGATGTCTACGTTAAGCATAGTTTGCTGTTTGAGCTCCATCATAACAATCTTTCGGATGTCTGTGGTGTGTGCTTCAGGTCTGGTCTCTGACAGTGTTTACCACCCTGGGGAGTGCCCCCCAACAGTATTGCGTACCATATCCATACCTGTACTGTGCCCAGGACTAGTGTGGTGGCCAGGGCTGATAGACTCCTCTATAGTAGCACAATGCTGGCATAGGTGTCGGAGTGTGTGTCTGTCTATACAGTGTGTGGTGGCTGCAAACACCTTCCACAGACCACACTGCCAGCACTGTTGCCAGTATTGGCCTGCCAATGTGCATAATGAGGAGCAAGGTACCATGGGTATAGCCCAGACAGGGTGGCCTGGCCAGGGTGCATCTGCACAGGGCATAGGGCACTGACTGGGACATTTTAGTGCCTGGCCACCACCTACACAGACAGGGTGACCTCAGTATGTCCTGCTGGGAGATCACTCTCACCCTGACTGTGCAGTGACGACAGCATGGCTAGGCACCCCCATAGTGCTATATAGTATTTTTATCATGTGATATTTATGGGTTTCCTTTTGGGGGCCAGTCACTGACTTATCTGCTTGTTGTGTGTGCTGCCATCCCAGTTCTGGGTGCATGCATTTCCACCAGGAACATGCACTATGGACTAACTAGCAGACTGTTTGCAGCTGGTATGTGTCTTGATGGAGTGCCTTGCAATGTACAGCGGCTGAAGGCTTGCTGCAGGAGAATATCAGATAGTGGTGGGGTGCAGCTTAGCATATACGGGCCTAATGTCTGTCTGCTATTGTGTTATGGATATGTACAGAGCCACATTGACTTCCCTGAAGGGTGTCTTTTCCACAGCAGGATTGGGGTTGATGGTCCCCTCTACTGTTACCATTGCAGGGAGGTAGAATGTGGATCTGTTGATGGGAGACCCTGTTTACCACCCTCAGCCCTGGAGGAGGAGGAGGAGGAGGAGGGGAGGGGTGATGGTGCATAATCCTCCTGGGGGTCCATGGGGGCTACACCTGACTGAGACAGACAGATATATCCAAGGTGTTTCTGCAGAAACTACCTATCTCACACATTAACACTGCTTTGAACCTGCATCATGGCCTATTTCTGCCATGGAAGGTGCTGTGGACCTGGTGCTGGGTGCCTCACCGCACCATCAGGGTGAGCACAGTACCCGCACAATGTGACGGTGTGTAGCTACTCTGTGCCAGTAAAACACACGGTCTGTACCCCCTACAAGGCCGAGGTGCTGTGGGGGTGCACATGGTCAGTTCCCCCTACCAGGCCGAGGTGTTGTGGGGGTGCATACCCCATCTTGTGTTCATCTGTGGACAGCTGATTTGCATGTGCAGTGCATCATGGGTACGGGTGTGCTAACCCTATCCTGGTGACCACAACAGACTGTCTGTGTGGTGACGTGCAGGCTCTCTGCAGCCAGCCAGGGGCTTACTAGTAGCTATAGAGCTGTAGCCCAATGGTTACTTCACTGCCTGTGAAGCCAGAAGTCATGGGTTCAAACCCACAGTGGGGTTATTTGATAGGGCTGCCCAAAGCATTATCTCTTTTTAATGTACATTTTTGCTGCCAGCAAAAACACCCTCAGCGTACTGTACCCATAAGGTGCCTCTAAGGGCGCTTTATAGGGCGCCCTATAGGGCACCTTATGGTTCCCATCCATATAAGGTGCACTATACATTATCCTGTGACGCAACTTATAGGGTGCCCTGTAGGGGACATTTTAGGGTGCCGTGGCGGACAGTGCACTTTATAATGTGCCCTATGGAGTGCCTTATAGGGTGCCTTCAATTACGGCACGTGAGGGCGTGTTTGCTGGCAGCAATTAATAAAATAAAAATAACGTGCTGCAAGAAACAAAATGTACATTGCAAAGCTGATGCCTCAGCCAGCCTTACGTATTAGGCACACTGGGGAGCAAACTCATGACTCCTGTATCAGCAGTCAGTGCCTTAACCATTGTGCTCCACTGCTGCTCCTCCTTGCATGTCAGCGCACCTACTTATGCTTTTCATTCCTTAAACTGCACAGTGCTGCCATCAAAAACAGTACTCTGACCTTGCGGTACCTCATACGGCACCCTATAAAGCGCCCTATAAGCAACATTCAAGGGTGCCTTGGCGGACAGTGCACTTTAAAATGTGCCTTATGGGGTGCCTTATGTTAACACGTTTTGAGAGTGTGTTTGCTAGAAGTGATAATTAAAATAAAAATAAAATGCCTCCTAAAACAATCTTCCCCATAATATGTAATGCCTCAGCCAGCCTTGTTCATTGGGCACTGTGGGGATTGAACCCCTGATCCCTACACTATTGGTCAGTGTCTTAACCATTGTGCTGTGGTTCTGTTCCTGTGCTTGCACATCAGCGCGCCGCCTTATGCCGCCCAATATTAAACTGGCTCCTAAAGTAATGCCTCAGCCAGCCGTCTTCATTGGGCACTGTGGGAGATTGAACCCCTGATCCCTGCACCATTGGTAAGTGTCTTAACCATTGTGCTGTGGCTCTGCTCTTCTGCTTGCACATCAGCGCGCCACTTATGCCTCCCACGCAGCTTTCTCATGCGCTAATGTGCGGGGCGCACATGGGCTCCGCGCACCTTAGCGCATATTTAAATCCCGGTTTTGCTTTTTCAGAAAGAACCGCCCACTCCTTATATGGCACCCGCACACTAGCACGGCCCGCACATTACTGAGGTTTTAGTAAACATACCCCTTAATCTCAAAAACCACTCTAACCCAAAATCACCATAGGCAGTAATGACCTCAGGATGGCTCAAACCCTACATTTAGTGAAAATATCACTATAGGGAACGGCTTACGCTCACATCACTGGTCAAAAGCCCTCAATATTTTCATACCAATACACTTCTAATTAACAAATAACGCCCAACATCACATTACCTACTGGGAAACCATTCTACCAATCACTACACACACATACATTCATTCCAACACACCAAATTGCACAAAGCATCAGTATATGTGCACCAGCAATAAGTGACCCTCGAAATGGAATATGTACTAAAACCTTGTAAGAAATCCAGAGATTCTAATTAAAATTGTATTATAGTTCTAAACATGTTCACTGTATATAGTTATCATTCTACCAATCTGTTACTGTTAGATTGAGCCCATTATTGTTTACACTGTTATATGTAAAAACAGCATTGATGTTTACTGCCGTTCCTTGTAAAACAGCCTTGCTTGTTCATTGTTGTTCATTGAAAACCACAACTGTATGGGTAATTTATCAAAGTGTGCTTGGAAATTCTTCTTACTCAAGCCCGTGACACCCAATAGGATGGGAAACAACTTGGTATCTGTCTGCCACATTTTCTTGGTCTCTGACTGCATTTCATGGTACTTGAAGATCTTCCCCCCTCTCAAAGTGATTCACAGAATAGTCACTTAGAATTGACACCTCTATAATCAATGTCACTCTGGTGTTCTTCTCCTTTACTACTATGCCCAGCTTCCTTTCATCCAGCTTTATATCAGTCAGAATGGGAGCATCCCAAGTGATCATAACTTCTTCATCCTCTGTATTTCTCTTAGCGTCAGGATCCCAGTGCTTTTCAGGCACAGTGCTGTTGTACTGTTTACAGAGTTTCCAAAGGATGAGGCGTGCTATCTTATTGTGCCCTTCTGCATAGAAATTTCTGCCATCAGAACTTCACAACTGGCTATGAAGTGAGTCACTGTTTCCAGCTCTTTCTTACAGAATCGACATATGTCTGTTTTGCCAGTTTTTTCCATGCTCACTGTAAACCATCTCGTCTATAATTATAATTATAATCTGCAGTCCTGGGCTGCAGCTATCAATTTCTCATCCTTCGGTTTCAGTTCACCTCTCCTTAGCCATTCATTTGTCCGTTCTTGATTGACAAAGGGTTCCTGGAGTAATACTTTGTATTTCTCACTGTATTTGTATGGAAGCATTGAAATCTCTTCCGCCAGGATGCTATGGGATTTTGGCTGATAGTTATTTGGTGGTGTTGTCTTGAGGTGAAGAAAACTCCTTCATGGTGGAACAATCATCTTTTATTTGGGAAACAGCATCTTTAACCTTGGTTCCGAAGAAATCACCTCCTAAGCAGGAAGCATCTGCTACCTTCTTATAAGGTCTTCGCTAACTCCGGATGATGTAAGCCAAGGAGTTTCATATGCCATGATTGTGGCAGCTGCTGTGCAGGCTGATGTGCTGTATGCATCATAAATTGAATATATGAGATGATTAGCTGATTTTTGTAGGTTCTAGCTAATCCTGCTGGTTTTGAGCTTGTTTATTAATGCATGATGATAATGGCGGATTTGAAGTTGATAGGCCACTGTTTTCAGCATGAGTGTGGCACTTTGATAGACTTTCTTCCCTATAGTGCCCAGAATTTTCTGGTCTTTCCCTGGAGGATACTGAGACGTGGACGCTTTTTTGTGCTTCAGGGATGTTTCTGAGAAGACCAATCTACGAGGCAGCTTTGGATGATCATGACCTGAAGCTGCGAGCAATG
Source organism: Ichthyophis bannanicus (assembly GCA_033557465.1). Classification (NCBI taxonomy): domain Eukaryota; kingdom Metazoa; phylum Chordata; class Amphibia; order Gymnophiona; family Ichthyophiidae; genus Ichthyophis; species Ichthyophis bannanicus. The sequence goes on from CM066034.1 coordinate 706,857,715, forward strand.
TTCCCTCTAATTTGTGCTGGGTCCTCTGTCGACATTCCTGCCGGGGGGCGGGGGGATGCAGCGTGATTGATGCTCTGCCCTTCCCCCACCAGTGGGAATGCCGGCGGAGGACCCGGCGCAGCTTAAAGAGAACAGTGGCTGCGGCATGTGTTAGGGTCTAACACACGCCGCAGTCAATGTTCTCTTTAAACTGCGCCGGGTCCTCTGCCGGCATTCCCACTGGTGGAGGAAGGGGCGGAGCGTCGATCGCGCTGCATTGCCCCGCCCCCCCCCCCCGGCAGGAATGCCGGCGGAGGACCCAGCGCAGCTTAGAGGGAACATTGGCTGCGAGTACCATGTATTTTAACTCGAGATGTCTCAAAGTTGACTAAATAGACAAGGGGATTTTCCAGATAGACAGTTGGAGGTTTGATAGGACTTGATGGACTGGTAAGGCTATTATTTCTTTGGGTATGCTTCAGGATTGAAAGATAGACTGGAGATCCTTTCTGTTAGCTCGTACTTGTGTGGAGCTCAGGGATAGCTCTCAGGAGACTTTTTACAAAACTTTAGGCTAGAAAAACTCAGCTGTCAATTCCATAAGAACATAAGATATGCCATACTGGGTCAGACTAAGGTCCATCAAGCCCAGTATACTCTTTCCAACAGTGGCCAATCAAGGTCACAAGTACCTAGCAGGTTCCCCAAAAGGCACACAAGTTTCACAATACTTGTCCTGGGGTAAGCAGTGGATTTCCCGGGTCTTCTTTAATAATGATTTATGGACCATTCCTCCAGGAACTTGTCCAAACCTTTTTTAAACCCAGCTACACTAACATCTTGCAGTACATCCTCCAGTAACGAATTCCAGAGTTTAATTACACGTTGAGTGAAAAAATATTTTCTCTTATTAGTTTTAAATGGGTTACATTGTAGCTTCATTGCGTGTTCTCTAATCTTTCTACTTTTTAATGGTGTAAACAATCAATTTACGTTTACCCATTCTATTCCATTCATTAATTTATAGACCACTATCATATCTCTCAGCCAGGTTGAAGAACCCTAACTTTTAAGCCTTTCCTCATAGGGATATCCTTCCATCTCCTTTACCATTTTGGTGGCTCTTCTCTTTCCCTTTTCTAATCCTGCTATATCCTTTTGTTTTATCCTCCATTACTTTCCTTATGATTCCTAGCATTCTATTTACTTTCTTGGCTGCTGCTGTACACTGGGCAGAGGGTTTCAATGTGTTATCCACGATGACAACTAAGGGGCTTGTTTACAAAGCCGCGGTAGTGGTTCGCGATCGCGATCGCAACCGCGGCCCCATTGAAATCAATGGGGCCGCGGCTCCGATTACGATCGCAAACCGCTACCGCGGCTTTGTAAACAAGCCCCTAAATATTTTTCCTGAGTGGTGGTTCCTAATGTGAAACCTTGCTTCATGTAACCATAGTTTGGGTTGTTCTTTTCCAGGTGCATACCTTTGCACTTGTCCACATTAAATTTCATCTGCCATTTGAACATCCAATCCTCCAATTTATCAAGGTCCTCTTGCAATTTTTCACAATCCTCTTGGGTTTTAACAACTTTGAATAATTTTGTGTCCTCTGTAAATTTGATCAACTCACTCCATATTCCCATTTCCAGGTCATTTATGAATATATTAAAAAGCAGCATACCCAGCACAGATCCCTGGGTACTCCACTATTCACCTTTCTCCATTGAGAAAATTGCCCATTTAGCCCTACCCTCTACTTTCTATCTTTTAACCAGTTCCTGATCCACAATACTACACTGCCTCCAATCCCATGACTTTTTAATTTCACCAATAGTCTCTCATGAGGGACCTTGTCAAAGGCTTGTCAAAGGGCCCAATTCAGTGACATGACCTGCGGGGCTGCACGTCCCAGCCGAGGACAGGATGTGCAGCCCCGCAAGCCATCCTGCTTCTATTCCCCCTCAGGCCCTCCAGGCATGGCTGGAGCAGCAGTATGGGGAGAGCTGGCAGGAGGGGACGGAATCTGGGTGGAGCAGGGGCGGGCAAAGGTGGCAGGTGGAATAAATAGCACAAACCTGGCAATTGGGGATGGATGCAGGTAGGACCCCACTGCCTGATCCAGGCTCCAGCACTGCAGGAACCAGGGCAGCTTACAGGGAGGACATCCCCCAGGCATGTAGGGGGCACGCTGGGCTGTCCTCGGGCCCGATTCTGTATGCTGCAGGAAGGTTTTGCTCCCATGGTACAGAATCGGGTCCAAATGGGCCTGTTTTGCTTGGGGCCATGCTGACGGCCCGGTTGTGCCCCTTTCTGAATCAGGTTCCACATCAACTGGTTCACCTTTGTCTACCTGTTTATTCACACCTTCAAAAAAATATAACATATTACTAAGACAAGACCTTCTTTGGATAAATCCATGTTAGCTTTCTCCCATTAAACTATCTACATGTTGTGATAAGGAAGCTTATCATAGCTCAGGAAGGAGCTATAGAAAAGGTGAAGTGACTCTGAAGAAGCAACCTGTCAGTTCTGGTAGAAATAAGAAAACAGAATTTTGCCATAAAAGACTACCAGTCCCAGAATGCACCAGGTTTCCAACAGCCATTAGAGGAGCTGAAGTGGGGAAACGTGTGTTCAATCAGGAGGGCTATGAGGTAATCCCTAAGCACTCATCTCAAAGGGCAGGGCCTGATTCAGCACAGCTGCACTGTGCTAGGGTGGAGCACTCATCAAAGCAGAATAAAGGTAGAGTTTATTCTACAGAGAATTATCCTCAGAATCATCCTCATCCTCAGTTTCATCTGGGAGATCCTCAGAATCATCCTCATCCTCAGATTCAGCTTGGAGATCCTCAGCTTGGACATCTTCATCATCTGGAGGATCATCAGAAGCAGAAGCAGAAGCCAGTGCGGACGGACAGAGAGGGCAAGAAACCCTTTGGAAGAAAGAAGAGGAAAGCATTTGGGAGGCCTAAAGGAGTCCAGAGCAGTACGTATACTGGGAGACATTCAAAAGGCCAGCATACACCATTGGACTGGGGAAAGCCAGAGGAATGGTGCTGCAGAGCTAGGAATCTCCAGACGGTACCTGTGAGGGAGACGGCTGCACGTGGAAGGGACCCTAGGACCCGTGCCAGAAGGTATGTGAAGAGAGATCCAGTGTCCAGGGATCTGGATTGGAAGGCTGGACATAAGAACTGGACTACATACTGGCCAGGCTATTTAGAGAGGAACTCTAACAGCAATGGAAGCTCAGGTATGAACACTGATCTATGCCCTAGCTATAACCTTGAAAGACAGCAGGGAAACAAGTATTCTCCTGAGAGTGCTACATTGAGAAATTCCTCTGTGCCAATCCATGATATTGAACCCATGATTGTTGAAGAAGGGGGAGCGGTCTTAGATACAGGCTGTGAACATATGGATTGCTCTCTGTCTAAACTCCTTTGGTAATTTTCTGTTACAAAGTACAGCAACCATCACAAAGAAATACAAACTTGTTCTTTAATCTACTCAGAAAAGCTCCTGAAGTAGGATTTGAGCCACGCAGTAGAAAGCAAGCCAGCTAAGGGGTTTCAGCTGGGTAACTGCTAGCAATTGAGCCTTACCTAATTGCTTGTGAGCTCTGAGGGAATCACTTCTGAGTCTATGTGGGAAGATATAAGAAGTTAACCTGAAAAGAACAGTTTTTCCCTTCTTTGTGGATTTTGTTTGTTGTTTGATACACTGCTAAGAAAATATTAGCTAAAGCCTACAGAAAAGACCAGTTTGTTACCAACCAGGTCTTTATTCTTTTGCTTTGATTGCCTGACAAAGTTCAACTGTTGTTTTCCTGATTTTGTTTTTCCAAGTTTAACACTGAAAGCAAGTATCCTGTTTTATGTGCTACCAAGCATATCTGTGTTGGGAGAAATAACCCCATAAATAAATATCTTATTGGCTTTACACTCAAGCACAATGTTCAATAATTTTATTCTTTATAATGGTTTCTATCATTGTGCCCGGTACTGACATCAAGCTCACCGGTCGGTAGTTTCCCGGATCACCCCTGGAACCCTTTTAAAAAATTGCCATTATACTGGCCTTTCGCCAGTCTTCAGGTACTAAAGATAATTTTAATGATAGTTCACAGATTACTAATACTAGGTCTGCAATCTCATATGTTAGTTCTTTCAATGCCCTCGGATGTATACCATCCAGTCCTGCTACTCTTCATTTTCACAATTTATCGATATTTCTTTCAATTCTTCCAATGCATCACCTTTAAATACCATTTCAGCATGAGCATGGCAATTTGGTAGACTTTCTTTCCTATAGTTCCCAGAATTTTCTGGTCTTTCCCTGAAGGATACTGAGACTTGGATGCTTTTGTCTTTTTCAGGGATGTTTCTGAGAACACCAATTGGTGAGGCAGCTTTGGATGATCATGATCTGATGCTGTGAGTACCCGACATCTTCTTCAGTAAAGACCAATGCAAAGAATTCATTCAGTCTCTCCGCTATGGCCTTGTGCCCTCTTAGTGCCCCTTTTACCTCTCTATCATCTAATGGTCCAACTGACTCTCTCACAGATTTTTTGCTACAAAAGTACTTGAAAAAGGTTTTATTATGCGTTTTGCTTCCACTGCAAGCTTTTTTTCAAATTCTCTCTTTGCCTGCCTTATTAATGCCTTGCATCTAACTTGCCAGTGCTTATGTTGTTTCCAGTTTTCATCATTTGGATCTTTTTTTCCATTTCCTGAAAGATTTTTTTTGGCAACAGCCGCTCTGAGCTCACCTTTAAATCATGCTGGCAGTTTTCTGGCTTTCCTTCTACTTGTCTTAAAGCATGGAATACAGCTGGTCTGGGCTTCCAAGATAGTATTTTTAAACATCACCCATGCTTGATGTAAATCTTTAACCTTTGCAGCTGCTCCTTTTAGTTTTTTCTTAACTGTTTTTCTCATTTTATCATAGTCTCCCTTTTGAAAGTTAAAAGGTAGTACTGTGGATTTCCTTACCGTCCTTCCTCCATTTATTAAATCAAACGCGATCATGCTATGATCACAATTGCCAAGCAGTTGTGGTCAACATTATTGGCACCCTTGCATTTTAGGAATGTTGTATACAATACCTTGAGAAATAATTGGAAATATTCAAGCTGTATGTCATCATAATATTTTAATAGTATGTTAAAAAGATATACCAAAAAAGATGTCTGTACAACTTAGACATAGTAATTTCTGAGAAAAAAAATGTGACCTGGACAGGATTAATGAAACCCTTCACTAATTTTTGGTTGCACAACTCTTGGCAGTGATGACAGCCTCCAAACATAGCCATCTGTAAGTTTCATATATCTGTCTGCTGGTAGTTTCTTCCACTCTTCAACTGTGATTTGTTCCAGCTAATGAATGTATTCAGGATTCCTTTTACCAATGGCAGATTTCAGTTCTTTCCAAAGGTTCACAATTGGACTAAGATTAAGAATCATTGCTGGCCACTTTAAAACAGTCCATTTGTTCCTTTTTAACCATTCTTTTGTACTTTAGGATGTATATTTTGGGTCATTGACCTGGTGGAAGACCCATGATCTTCCACCCAGACATTGCTTTCTGATACTAGCTAGCACATTTTGCTCCAAAATACATTGGTCATCCTTGACTTCATGATTCCTTTAATACGTTCAAGGCTTCCAGTTCCTGAGGCAGCAAAACAGCCCCACAACATTATAGAATCTCCACCATATTTAACTGTAGGAAGAGTGGTTTTTTTCCTTATAAGCTTCATTTCTTTGCCTGTAAAGGTATCGTTGGTTTGCATGGCCAAAGAGCTTAAGTTGGGTTTCATCTGTCCACAGAACATTTTCCAAGAAGGATTGCAGTTTCTCAAGGTGAGCTTGGGTAAAGATCAGGCATGCCTTTTTATGCAGTGGAGTCCTCCTTGGCCTTTACCCATAAAGTCCTTCTTTGTTTAGTGTGTGGTGTATGGTGCAGGTTGAAACCATCACTCCAGATCACTCTAGGTCAGCCTTCAGTTCTTTGGATGTTGTACATGGTGTTTTCCCAACAGTTCACACTAACCTTCAAAGACTTCTTGGATTAATTTTCCTCTTCCTACCATGTCCTGGGAGGTTCTTGACAGTTCCATGAGCATAAAAATTCATAATAACATTGCGAACTGTAAACACAGGAATCCCAAGATCTTTGGTGATGGCTGTGTACCTCTTTGAAGTTTGATGTTTGGTGATAATGGCTTTTCAGATGATCTCAGGCAGCTCTCAGGTCTTTACCATTGTGAAGACGGAACAGGAAGTAAATGTGGCCATTTTAAACATTAGAACCATCATTCATTGGTTGATTAAAATCATGTGAGTACTGACAATTGATCACAGGTGTGCTTAATTTTACTGCAATGAGAATGTGGTTCATCTGTTCAAACTGATTTGAATTGTTTATAAGGGTGCCGATAATCATGTTCTGGCAAAATGTCTGATTTTATACTATTTCCTTTTTTAATTGGTCTTGTTTTATTTTATTATTTTATGTGTCGCATATGAAAGGAAAGACTGTACAAGTCTTGAATAAACTTTTCAAGCCTTTACAACAAGAAGGAAGCTACATTTTCAGAATAATACAGACCTGGCTTTTTGAAGAAATGTTGGAAAGCTGAAGATATTAATTAAGAGAGAACTGTTATGAAACGCCATCAATTTGATAATAAATCATGCGGAAATATTTTAGATTATTGATTAGGTTTTGACTATTTATATGGATTTTAAATATTGATTTCATTGATTCAGGACTAGAGAGATTTTCAGTCTATTAGAAGGATAATATGTTAAGTGTTGTTATATGGAACTGTTATTGCGGAATTTCTAGTTTTGGTATTCACCTTGACTCCTATTGGAAAGAAGTACCGTATTTTCCGGCATATAAGACGACTTTCTAACCCCTGAAAATATGCTCAAAATTCGGGGGTCGTCTTATACGCCGGTATAACTTTTTTCTTTTTTAACTCTGCGGAAAATTATCAGCTTAGACCCGGGGTCTGCGGCCCACGAGAGAACTTTGTGCGGCCCGCGACGGAGGGAAACAAAAAAAAACAAAACCCTGGCTTCTGCTGCTGCTGCTGCCACCGTGGTAGCAGCAGAATCTAAATGTAAAAAAAAACCTGGCTTCTGCTGCAGCCGTGGCAGCGGCAGAATCAGCTGTCCCGCGGCCCCTTCTCCTCTGGCCGGAAGAGCCCTGAGTCTGCTCCATCAGTGGCGGGCTTTCGCTCATCAGGGCTCCAGACACGCGCCAATCGGAGGGGCGGGGGTCTCGCTCTTTACAAGTCGGGGCGGGGCGCCAGCTCTTGTGGTGAATGAATCGTCCATTTTCCTCGCCCCCTATTACTGTCAGCTCGCTGAGCCCCGCCCCTTCCCTTGCCGCTGCTGCCCAGCTGTGCGACGGCTAGGACGAAACGCCGCCCTACAAGCAGCGGCTGTAAGGCGAAGGGGAGAGCGGGACCTGCACCCTCGGTGGAGTGATCGGCACCCCAGAGCCTCCCCGAACAGGGGAGCGATGACCTTCCCCCTCCCCCAGCCCAGTCGTCTTATACGCCGGAAAATACGGTAAGCTATAAATGTCATTTTAAATTAAGTTAAATTTTATTTATTTAGATTTAACCCACACCTTTTCATTGGTAGCTGAAAGTGAGTTACATTTAAGAACAGTATGTCCTTCTCCCCAGAGAATTTACAACCTGAAAGTTAGATTTCACATGTTTGTACTCCTTGTCCTGATTTTGGATCAAGCTGCTTAATAAACATTTTATTTTTGAACAAGCTCAACTTGGTGTGTTGTGTGCAGGGCTGGGGCAAAGATATTATATTCCCTAGGCAAACCAGCCTCACCTTCCCTTTCAATTATCTATCATGCCCTTAGCCTCCCTCCTTGAGATTAAAATCAACAATCATGATCAGTCCATCACTCATCCTAGAACCAGAGCCACAGCAAGAGTTGTGTGAGCAGTGTGGTCTCACAGGGTGCAAGTATGGAATGGGGCACTGATGTTATTATTAGGACTTTCAGGAAGCCCGATAACAGGGAGTTTCTGCATGCCAATGGGTGGGGGAGAGGGAGGTAATGTTACCAGGTTTTTTGCAGGCAAAGCTGGGACACTTATCCAAAGTATGTGTGTGTGTGGGGGGGGGGGGGGGGGAGGGCAGAGGACATCATAGTTCCAGGTTTGAGCAACGAGGCATAGAGGAGGAAAGAGGAATCATTCTTGCCATGACAGCAAAAATATTACTTATAAGCAGACAACTTGACAAATGGAAACAGTGATACATTTCCCCCATACTGTGCAAAATGTAAAGATAATGGATCTAAAGTCTAAAAACTGACACATTCAAATCACTAAATTCAAAATATTTTTTTTTACTCTCTCTGTCGCTCCTGCAGGAATCGGGGACAAGAGGTTGCCAAACAGGTGGGAAACAGAGACAGCTCTAAAATTAGAGACAATCCCTGAAAACCAGGGACATCTGGTAACCTTAAGGGGGGGGCAGGTTCATGAGTTGCACAGAGTGCATTTCTAGCCTACCACCATCCTGCCTAGAACCATAGCTACTGGAATGGGATGGGCCACTAAGACCATGGCCTGACTGATCAATAGTTTGCCCAACATAGAATCAACCATTAGAAAGCTTGAAGATAGAACCAGAGATTATTTGTTTAGTCCCTTCAACCAAAAATCTGATCTGTTGCCCCTGCCTAGAACAATCCTGCAAAAATGCATAGATGGAGATCATATTGTTAAAATATTCTTAAAACTCTGCCTTTTCTATTGTTCACTGCTTTCCTTATAAGTTTGTCTGCTAAATGCATGCATGACAAGCACTGTAGAAGGAGGTGAGTGAGCATACTCAATGCCAGAAACTATGCAAAGGAAATTGATAGAACATTTTCCCTATTTTAGTTCAGACAAAACCATCTTGGAAGGATGTATTCATTTCCTGTTTGGAATAGATCTCATAGCAGGGTTTTCAGGCTTTTGACTCTGAATTAGTTTTGCTGCATTACCAATGACAGGAACTACTATACTGTAATGGGAGTTATCCTAACCCCACCTGCCCATCTCACCTTCCCCTCCCCTGCTACGTGTGTCTTCTCAGCCCACACCTTTTAGAGCTGCATGTTCCATCTTGGCTTCCCGTGACCTCCTTCAGCAGTCTGCCTCACTTCCTTGCACCGAGCTCCTATTTGGGACAGATGCCATCTGACATCTTGCTGCAGCCTGCCCCAGCTCTGTGTGTTTCAGCATACTTGGCAAACTGATGTCATCCTGTTTCAGCATATGCTGGGACAGACATCATTTTCATATAGAGTACATATAGGACCAGTTGCTTTGGTCAATTATGGTTAACATGCCTGGATTTATATAGGATTTCCCATAGACAACCGGTGACTCAGTTGTTTGGGGAGGCTGAAGCAGAGGAGCTCCCAGAGGGAGGAAATGAACATCCTTGGGGTGGTAAGGGTTAATTTCTGGGCCTGTACAGGGGTGTATCAGTGCTTACTATACTATAGTGGGAGTTATTCCAACCTCCTTTGTCCATTTCACCTTCCCCTCCCTTGCCACTTATGCCTGTTATGTGTGCCTGATACCAAGGCAGTCTCTTTGAGGTTGCCTGTGGATCCTGATCCTTTATTCTCCGGTCTTTACCCATATGCATTTTTAAACATTTCTCTAAGGATTCCCTAGTCCTTTGTTTTTCTGTCTTAGTAGCATGGAGTGGAGGAGTGGCCTAGTGGTTGGTGTCAAGGTACTTCAGGCCAGAAGGTCAGGGGTTCAAATCCCACTAGAGGACAGCAACCTTGGGCCGGAAGGACTGGGGTTTCTAGTCCCTCAAGTGCTCCTTGTGGTCTTGGGCAAGCCACTTAGCCCTCCATAGCCCATGTTCCCTGTAAAATAGTTATCTCCAAGTTATAATGCCCTGTTCAATGTAATTTCAGTTTGTTCAATGTAAACCACACTGATGCAGAATAGCATGGTATATAAGAGAATAAAAATAAATAAATAGTAGACTGTGAGCTCTGTGGAGCAGGGACTGTTTCTCATGTGTATTTGTGCAACACTGCATATGCCTAGTAGTGCTATATAAATGGTAAGTAGTAGTAACAGCTGCACACCCACATGAATCATCTACTGTATCTGTAACTTCTGGTCAAAAATTATGGCCTAGAAAAACTAAAGAATCAAAATTAACTAAGTAAATATTAAGGCAGCATAAATCTATTTCAGAAAGAGATGTACACCAAAAGTGTGAATTGGGTTCCCTTGTCATGCATACTATGAACTAATACAAAACCCTGCAAAAAAATTACTCAGAACCTATATAACAAACCTGCCATACCAAAACAACACTACATACCAAGATTCAGACACTTTAACCACTGATGGCGCCCTGGGCAAACTTTTGTAGTTGACCCCTCCTTTATTTTTTCTATATTACCCCGCCCCTAAATTATGCATCCAATGAACACTGAATCACCTTCCAAGGCACAATTACCTTTATAGTATATCAAACATCTTGAGAAATGGAAGAGCTGAATCTAAAAATGACAAACTACTAGACCACATAAGCTATGAAATATTATGGGGATGATTTTATAAGACTTATGTGCCAGTTATACAGGAGGATGAGCCATCCGTGTGCCAAAAAGGGGTCATGTGCTAAGTGTGATTTTATAATGTGGAGGTACTTGCATGGATGAATGGTGGCACCCAAAAGTATGTGCCTGGGGAAGGAATGTAGGGGGGGGGAAGAGAATGGGTCTGCACTGGATGTGACAGGAAAGTACGCATGAAAGATGTATTCCATAAGTGTCAAAACAATACTACAACACCGACAAAAGGATACCAAAAGGAAACACAAACAATCAAAAATTATGGATCCTCCAAATTGGCCTCAAAACTTGAGAGCACCTTTTGTATTGATTCAACTTGTAGCTTACCCACACTCAAAGCATTATTGAAGCTCAACAGGCTGAATTACTGGCCCCTAATGTATGCCAAACCACCAAGATTACGTCAGCAAAGGCAGATGCACACATTTATGCCTGCCATATACTGTATACTGACCAGAACAGAGAAAAGGCATCTCTTATGACCTACAGTGTGTTTGCTGGCATTTGCTGCTACTGTTTGGGGTTCTACTGGGTGATTAGTCCTTACATCTCTCCACACTCACTGTCCTGAGGCATCCCTCTGATCCAAACTATATTTCCATTCTCCTGTTGCCCTACCCTCTCGCCCCTCCAGAATCTCAGATCCATCAGACTCAAGAGAAGAACTACAGTAAACACACTGGAAATACCCACAGAAAAACCCTTGAACAGTCCGCTTTGATTGTTTGATAAGGCGGTATAAAAATATCATTAAATAAATAAAAAATAAAAATAAAGGGCTAACAGCAGAGCCTTCTATCTATACATTCCCTCCATCTGGAACTCCCTACTACAGCAAATAAGATGAACTCAACTAACCACTAACTTCCGCAAAAGTCTAAAGACTCTGCTGCTCCTTGAACACTATGGACCAAACAAAGAATAAAGAAATCACTCCCAGAGTAATATGTAACTTACTGCTGTTGTTAAGTGCTGTTGAGTCGGTGTCGGTGACCCTCTGGATAGATGTCCTAAACTGTGTTTGGTCTTCAGTCAGGTGGCTCATTGTAAACAGACTGGCACCCGTAGTTGCTGTTATTGTATCAATCCATCTCATTGCTGGCCTTCCTCTTTTACGTTGATCTTCTATCTTGCCAAGCATGATGTCTTTCTCTAATGATCTCTCTCTTCTCATGATGTGTCCAAAGTATGAAAGTCAAAGTCTTGTCATCTGAGTTTCTAAAGAAAGCTTAGGTTTGATTTCCTCTAGTACTGACTGGTTTGTTCTTCGGGCAGTCCATGGTTCTTCGGGCAGTCCATGGTATACACAGTATTTATCGCCAGCACCATAGTTCAAAGGCATCAACTTACTACCACAATGTAAATAGCTTTAAATTGTTGACATTGAATCTTTATTGTACCGCATGTTCCCTGTAATGTGCACCTTACTGTTCAAGTTATAGTGTTATTGCACCAAGTTCTCTGTAAACCGTCTTGACTTGTAGAAAGACGGTATAAAAAGATGTTAAATAAATAAATAGAGATCATCTCCACCAAACCCTTAGACTGTCAGGCCCCCACTATTGCTCCTCTTTCCTCAGTCAGCTATATCCCCCTGTGGCCCCCACCCTCATCCTGTATGTGACTGGGTTTGTGTACCAATATGTGTTGTGGTGTGTGCATCAGTGCATATGTGCAAGTTTTGGTGCAACTATGTTAGTGTGTGTGATTGTCTGAGTGGGTGTTTATTGCAGTGTCAGGGTGCCAGGTGGTGGTAAGCGTGAGTGCTGGTGGTGGGTCCAGGTGCTGGTGGTGGGTTTGGCTGCTGGTGGCTCAGCAGTGGCTGCTGTGTGTTTTCATAGGCAGAAAAGAAAGGCAACAGAGGAGGTTGAAGTATAAACTGCAGAGGATGTATAGACCCAGAACAGATGTACTGGACATCACAGAGGAGAAATGCGTGCAAAGGTTCCAATTTGACAAAAAGGCCATAGTGCATCTGTGCAGCAAGCAGGAGACTGACCTGGAGCCCATAGCATGGAAGGGAGAGCCCTACCAGTGCTGCTGAAGGTGACAACAGCCCTGGCTTTCCTAGACACAGGAACCTGGGACCGCAGAAGGTATCAGCCAGGCAGCCACCTCTCGCTGCATAACTCAGTTCCTAGAGGTCCTCTTAAGGAGAGGCACACAGTATATCGTCTGCCTAGAGATTGAGCGACAGCAACATCAAACAATGACAGCTAATGCTGACAGTGTTTGTACAGTCACACGGGAACGTCTTGGTGTAGGCTTAAATTCAAGACACCTTCCTACCCCTCTGCTCTCTCTTCTTCTGCTCCTTGGCCTGTGGCTTCCTCTAGTCTAGATGGTGTGAGGGACTGGGGATAACCACAGATACCTGCCCTAAGAGCAGATGCTTCTATTCCTTCATGATGCAGTGTCTCAATTGTTCATAGATGAGTTGGATTTTCCCTCCCAGAGGAGTCTCCTCCCAGTATGATGTGACTGGTCAGAAGTAGCTTCCACCGTTATGGAAGATTACCAGTTCATTTACAGGTTGCATTGTAGTAATTTAGTAGGGTCACTGGAGGTCTCTGCTGCTCAAAACAGTGACATCCAAGGGGCCTCTAAACTGTTCCCTCAATTTGCAAAAAAAAAAAATGGTGAATCATACAGTGAAACCATTTTTTATAATATTCCTTCATTGCTTCATTGTCAAGGAATCTCTAGGTGGCCAAGCTAGTGGGTCTACTCCCTCAAAAGGAAAGAAAATACATTCAGAATTTTTTTCTTCAACTCCTCAGAGGCTTCTTCTGATTTAGAACAAGCATAATTATTTAATGGGTAGGGTAACTGTGATTGGCGAGTTACCTGCCCAGGATGCCATCCATAGGTAAAAAAAAAAGTCAAACATTTACAGAAAAATTTGTCAAATCCAGTAATAATATATCTGTTTAAAAGACCTTTATACTTTCATGCGTGCCCAGATGGAAACACAGTTTCTCAAAATAATAAGGAGCAACATATGTCTTCCAGCAGGTTGCAACAGTAAACACAGTGCTCTACAAAAATCATTTTTTGGCTGCAGGGTCACATGCCTTGACCTGGTACCAGAAAGCCACCTCTGTTACAGTCAAGTATCCCCAGTTCTTCCCTGTTAGACAGAAATACATTGCTTTACTTTCCTATAATAAAATCTCTAATTCAGAAACAATATCTTCTCTACGTCTCCTTTTAAATTTTTTGAGTTGAGAAAATTAGAGTCTGCTACTGTGATCATGGATTAAGAAAAGTGCACTCCTCTTCTTTTAATCTCCTATAAATGTTTATCTCTAGTTGGAGATGTCACAGTCTAGTAATATGCCATATCAGGTAGGCATATCAATTAAATATTTATATACACCTCCCAAGGAGGAGTAGCCTAGTGTTTAGAGCAACAGCCTAGTAACCAAGACATCAGGGTTTGATTCCCACTGGCATGCCTTGTGACCTTGGGCAAGTCCCATTACCCTCTATTGCCTTAGAAGAAAAGGCCTGGCAATCTACATACAGTCATACCTTGCCAAAAAAAACCAGCAGATATTGAGTTGCCAGGAGTCAGCATTGACTTGACAGCACTTAAAAAAATACACCTCTTATATTCATAGGGGAACTGGATTTAACTCATGCCTTTCTCCAAAGTTCAAGATGTTACATTCATGTACAGAAGGTATTTTCCTATCCCCAGAGGGCTTATAATTCAAGTTTATACCTGAGGCCATGGAGGGATAAATAACTTGCCCAAGATCACAAGTAGTGGCAGTTCCTCAGCCCACTGCTCTAACCATTAGATTACTCTTCCACATTTGGTAAGGACAGTGGGTAGTGGGACCCAGACCGTACCAAGCTAGAAATGCACCTTGTGCGACTTACGAATCTGGCACCCCTCTCCGCCCCAGCCACATGCAGTAATTCACTCTTTTTGAACTTTCTGGAAGCCCAGTCATGATACTGATGCCCTTTCTGTACTTACGCCCTGTGCAGCCACACTGCTCACACAGCCCTTGGTACGGCCCTGAGTGGGACACCTAGCAATCCACATCCACTTAACTCTACTTGTCATTAATGGGACACCTATTAAGTGGCGGCAAACCTTAAAATCACCTCACCATCATTATCTTTAAGTAATAGTGAAATACTTAGTTAAATGGCAGTTCACCTTTTTTTTCTTGCCTGCTCTCTAATGTTCTGCAAATAATTAGCATCCTTCGTACACAAATTCAAATAGCAAGCAAAGACGCATTAGTTAATATCATAGTACCAAGTACATTTACAACAAGGTACTCACAGGCAATAAGGGAAAGAAATGGTTCAAAACACTTTTTGAAATTGTATGTTTTTTAATAGTAAAATTGGAATGCTCTTTTACAATTTTATGCTTTTAATTAGAGTCTGAACATTTTTATATGAGGTATTTGTATTTTTTCATACACTACTAAATGCTCAGCATCTCCATTACTTGAGTGCATCACTACTTTCTTTCTTTAACAGGTTTTTTATACTGCCTTTATGACAAAGTGGTTTACATAGAACAACAAACAAATATTTTGTGATTACATATAACTAAGGGAAGCAAACTTGGAGCTAATAAAATGAGTATTTATAGATGTTCAGAGTTTTCTTAAGGCCATCACAAAAACAAAAGTCCTTTTAATCAATTGTGGTCTTTACTGCAGAAGTTGACTCTCTGCTGCCATCCACTATGACTGGTACACAGCCAGCTCTGCGGCAACCATTAGGTACATTAGGCAGTTGCCTAGGGTGGCAGCCTCTGGGGACATTAAAGATCAGGGCATTCAAAGCCAAACAATAGATTCTGACAGCCAAGGGGGCAAAGGCTTAAAGTTTGCCTAGGGTGCCAATATCTTGAGCCAACTCAGGGGCTGGCCCTATAAACATCTGCAACAAGACCAAAACCAACGAATGAGAGAAAAAGAAACAGCAGAAATGTATGCAGCTGCCAATGCAATTTGGAGGACAAGGCAGTCTTTCACAATAAGCCTCTGCACTTCCTGGAAAAAGCTCAGGTATTATACCACCTAGGGTTAGGTTTTCTTACAACTCCTCCTCCAGGTAGGATCTGACTTACAGAAGGGTGCTTGGCTCTCAAGTTCTCTTCTATTACAAGCATGTCATGTTTTTGAATTGAACATCCCTTCTGCCATTGCCACGATGGTGATGGGGGCTTTGACAAATAGGTCCTCTTTGTGATAAGCTGCAAAGGCTGAATATGGTCACATGAGGTAGTAGATTCATCTCTTATCCATTCATCACATTTTAGCTCTACACTCATCATGTGCAGATTCACATATAGATAAGTGCACTACCATTTCTCCCATACTCCCTTCAGATTAGTTTCTATGATTTGGACCAGTCAGGTAGTTGGCAGTCACCTAGGCATCCCAGTTCTATCCATGGATTCCGTTTCAGTTCAGGCTGTACTGGCATAAATGTAAAGATCCACTTCACTCTTCGAACTTTGCTTTCCTCTGGTAGAGCCCGTGGGTGAAGAGAACTGATCAGGTTCCAGGCTGGATATTGACCACATGGTGAGCACAGCAGATGCAGGTCCTTCTACTAATAATCCTAAGTCCAGCAGGCTTTCTAGAATAGGAAGTCCTGTGTCAAAGTCCTTTTTAATTTGGCACAGGCCTTCACTAGGTAGGCTCATGGTGTCCAAGGCTGTGGAGCTCTGGGCTTCCCAAATCCCTAAATGATCACCCCCATTCCATGGCTGTTGCATCAGGCAACTCCTCCATGGAGGGTGCAGGTTGAACATATTCTTCCTGCATCTGTTGCTAGATTTGCTGAAGTAGGGCACAGCCATGGCCCATAGGCTCGTGGTCTCTATCTCTAGTCTGGTGGTAGGCCTCAGCAGTGTTGGGGGCACTTCTGGAACAATAGCAAGTGGCTGTAGCAGTGTCTCAGGCTTTCCTCAACCTCCAATGCTTGGTGTGACTGTGGCATCTGACACATCTAATACAGCAGTGGCTCCAATGGCAGAAACCATGTTTTGTATCTTGGACTCTTGGTCTAGTGTCACTGCTCTGGTGGTATACCCCTGCCTGTGGCTTAATTTGGCTTTTTGGGGGTGAGGAGAACCCCCTTCCCAGTACTCATTCCGTCAGCCTGGCTGGATGCCTCTGGAATTCCAAGTAGGCTCTGTGCTGATTTCCGTTTGCTCCCAGCATACTGGAAGTCATGCTGGCCTTTGTAATGGATGACCCTGCACTTAGCCATTGAATCTGGTAGATCCAAGATGGATTGTTAGATTCTTCTAGCTGTGAATCTGATGACTTGTCTGAGTCAAAGAATGTCGCATTGCAGAAATGGCATTGCAGAATGAGAGGCACCAGAGCATACAGTCAGTAGCAGCAGCATTGTCAGTGTGCTTGGCCCACTGGTACTCCTATCTCGATTGAGAGAAGCAAGGCAGACCTCAGGTGGTGAGACATCACTGAGGTATCTGTTGTGCTGCAGAGGCCTGATGAAGTCAAGTCTCACTGGTCGGTAATGTTCTCTGGTTCTCCAGCGCTTGATTTGAAGGCTAGAAGGCCGAAGTCTTATTCAAGTTTTAGCTCTGGCACCCTGCTCAAAAGACTCCTCACTAGACTTGCTTGGATCCCCTCCGCAATTGCGCCAATCCTCCAGGGCACAGTTTAAAAATGCATCTTTCTTGCACATGCACTGGTATTCTCCGATTGGGCAGACTGGCACACGTGTTTTCTGGCATCACTCCTTTGCAAGCTTTACATCTAGTGTCAGCATGCTTCCATGTTGTCAGTATGCATATCCCTGCGCAGGCATGTTCTTGAGCCTGTCAGTGGGAAATGTCCAATTCAAATTTTGCAAAAGGTGGGAAGTTTTTGCAAACAGTCTTTTTAATTCAAAAATCTGCAGTTTCACTCAAAAATGTCCAAAACACAGTGATTTAACTTGTACTTGTCCTTTCTGTTGGCTGTAACCCTCCTGCTGGATCCACTTGCTCTTTGCCAGAACTTTGCAGTAAAAGGTCAGTACAGACCCAAATAAATAGCTTCACCCTGGCTCTTTTTAATTTTAGCTCTCTGTCCAAGAGTCCAAATAATTATAAGTACCCTTTTTAATTTCAAGCCCCACATTGATCAGGCACCATTTTTGTAATCCCCTGCCTATATGCAGCCCTTGTGATGTCTGCACCCACTACAGACAGTGGTCACAACCAGTAGTGTAAGTTTAAACCAGAGGCCCCCAAGCAAAATTTGCTGAGGGTTCCTCGTGATGGTGGTGGTTACAGAGAGGCAGGACACTTTTCCTCTCCCATTCCCCCCCCCCCCCTACATGAAAACATTTCCCCTCACGATCCCTCCCCCCACACAAAACCTTGATTTCAAAAAGTGGCAGTCGGCAAACATACACAAGGATTTGTTTTGTTTGACATAAAAAGAACCATGCTGAGTCAGACCAAGGTCCATCGAGCCTAGCATCCTGTCTCTGACAATGGCCAGTTTGGGCTGTAAGTACCTAACAGACCCCAAAAAATAGATTTATTTCCAGTTCGCTTCCAGGGATGAGAAATGGCTCTCCCAAGTTTATCTGGCTAATAACGTTTCATGCAATTTTCCTTCCGGAACTTGTCCAAGCATCTTTTGAATCCCCCTATGTTGACCACATCCTCTGGCATTTGAGTTGACATGTTAAATATCCATTCTCTATTTAACTGCCCAATCTACTCATGATTTATAAATTTCTATCATATCCCCTCTCAGTCTTCCTTTTTGCAAAGCTGAAGAGCTTTAGCCTATTTAGCCTTTCTTTATAAGAGAGGTGATTTATCTCCTTTATCGCTTTTGTTGTTCTTTCATGACCCTTTTCTAGTTGCACTATATCCTTTTTGAGATGGGATGATTAGAACTGTACATAGTACTTAAATTGCACAGTTCTGGAGGAAAATGAGCAGTCACAATCTATTCAGCCTATCACAGCCTTTATGGATGTCACTGCTTTGAGTAGCAGAGACCTCCAGTGGCCATACTAAATTACTACAATGTAGCCTGGAGATGCACTGGTTAGTTTCCAAAACAAGGGAGGTTACTTCTACCTGGTTACATCATGCTGTGAAGAGACTCCTCTGGGAGGGAAAATTCAACTCATATACAGGGTGGCCCAAAAAAAGTGAGAACATCTCATAGCATATAAGTTATTTAAAAATTCAAAAGACAGATGTAGACGATTTACAAATTTAAAAAAAAAAAGATGGTGACCGGAAATTGTCGAAATAAAGACGTTATATAGCTAAAAAAGGTAAATAAGTAAACTATTTAAGCTTTTAATTTACGAGATGTTCTCAATTTTTTTGGGCCACCCTGTATATAAATAGGGCTTCCGGCTCTAAATGTTTATCATTTGGAAATTAGTGTTTAATTTTTGAGACAATTAAGTGCTTTCCCATAAAAAAATGCCATATGGGGTCAGATCATAGGTTCATCGAGTCCAGTGTCCTGTTTCCAACAGTGGCCAATCCAGGTCACAAGTACCTGTCCAGTTTTCAAAAGGTATTCACAGCACAAAACAAACTGTTAGTGGCTTTTATGGTGAATTCCATTTAAATGACACAAAACACAATTTTCCAATGACAGCTCTTTTTCCAAGTCCCAGCTAACATTGAACTGCTGCCCGGTTAGTGACCTGCGGGTAAAGTTAGGTGCAGCAAAGGCTGGCCTAACTTTATCTGTGGGAGCTAACCAGGTAGCGGCTCAATATTGCCACTGCCCAGTTAGCTTCTGGGCTGTGCGGTGACCTGGATATTCAATGCCAGTGGCCAGAAATGACCCCCGCACTGAATATCTGGAGTTAGTTTTCAGTGGCCAGAAATGACCCCCGCACTGAATATCTGGAGTTAGTTTTCAGTGGCCAGAAATGACCCCCGCACTGAATATCTGGAGTTAGTTTTCAGTGGCCATTTTTTAGAGGTTTTTTCAGTTATAACTGAAAACCCCAAATTCCCCTTTGGGGTGTTTTATCGGGGGTTTTCAGTTTGAAAATCAAAAGTCCTATATATAAACCACTCCCAAATGCAGTACCTTGTCTTTAGAAGCAAGCCACTGCACCATTAGGGAGTAAAAGTGTCTGTCCCTAGGGGAAGATGTGTGTGACTACCCCCAACCCCTCACTCCATCTAGAAGGAACCACAAGCCAAGGACCATCAGAGAGGAGAGCAAAGGGGTAGGATGGTGTCTTGGGCTTAAGCCTATACCACGAAGTTCCCATGTGATTGTGCAAACACTGCCAGCATCCACAATAGCTCAGACGTCGAGCAGTTATGCCTGTGAAAGGAAGCAGCAGAGAAGAGGAAGAGAGCCACCTACTGCAGGAGGGAAGAGAGGGGATCCAGAGGGGTAAAGCAACATCTCAGAAAGCCAGTGACATCAGAGTCAGGAACACCTGAAATGCAGCACTGGGGAAAGGCATCTGTAAAATCCACCAACTCAGAGGTACACTGTGACATTAAGTAGTGCAGGGGGACAGGATCCCCCTCTCAGAGTTACGACAGCAAGCGTGAGGAGAATTAAAGAAGGCAAAGGCTTGGAAATATTTTCCAGCACCAAGAAATGAGTAACAAAGATTCAACTGTTTGCAATAGAATAAAGGAAGAAGAGAAGGAGCTAAACACTTAATATAGTTCTATTTTTGTTGTCTTTGCCATTTAATCACTTTGCTTTAAAGCACATTTTCTGTCTTGGACTCAATTATTTTAAGAAGGGAATTGATGTGTGTGAAATTTGAAGTGCCAGGCCTCCCAGTGTATACTGGTCCCTTTCAAAGAACCCACTAAACTTTCCGAAGACTAGAGGCTGAACGATTGCATTGCTCTTGGATGATTGTGATCAGTGGTATAAATATGGCCCAAGCAGCTCCTGCAATGCGGGAGAGGAGGGGCTAGGCTAAAAGAGGGCCCACTCGTCCCAGCGATCACTAGGCCGCAGACTGGCAGAGACAAAGCTCAGAAAATACTGTATACTCACTTTAAATTAAGTTTGCTGCACCACTTCCTCCTGCCTCTCTGCTTGTAAAACACGGTTCCACAGCAGCCTGAGGCCCGGAATGGCATCTCCCACTGAGGGCCTGATGTCTTGGTGATACCCGAGACTTCGGCCCGGCCAAGGGATCTGCTGCTCTGGCTGCCATGGCACAGTGTTTTACAGGCAGAGAGGCAGTGAGAAGCAGTGTGGTAAAATTCTTTTAAAGTCCCAGGATTCACAAAATACATTTATTCCAGTTTCAGATCTTATGGCCGGGTCCTTGGAGTGGGATCAGGATATCTCTTGGGAGGCCTGTTGCACTCTTACTCTTAGGCAGCTATTTGCTCTCCCTTTCAGTCACATAGCAAACACAGAGCTTGGGGTTGATTCTGAATCAGTCTTCACACTTTACAGCTGAATAGGTTTAGAGACATCTGGGTTGATTGAACACTCCTGTTAGTTATGCAAGAGTATACTTGTGATTTTGTTAAATTGAAATAAATATTTTTTTTAAAGTGTCTCTGGAAGCACTAAGCTATTTAAAGTCTCTCATCTCTGGAGGTACCTGGTTATTTACAATCTCTATTAGGTGCAAGAACATCCATAATATTCATATGTTGAAACTTTTCAGGCCTTGCAACTTCAGTCCCAAGTATATCTCCCATTATCATTCACTGTTCACCAGTACCTTCCACTGGATCCTGGATGGACTGACCTTCCTTGTCTCCCTCCTCCTGTATCTGGAACCAATTTGTTTGGGAGCAGTAGTTGAGGCTCCACAAGTGAGATGATAGATAGGGACAGCCATTCTACCTGGTCCAGTTTCAGTGTCTGCAAAGAACTGATCTTATTTATTTATTTAGACAGTTTTGTATACCACCTTATCCTTCAATCAAAGTGGTCACAACACAATTGGGGGATACATTTAACACAAGGGGATATGAGACACATACACTAATACTTACAGGGAACATAGAAACAAAGAAATATGATGACAGAAAAAGACCACATGGCCTATCTAGTCTGTCCTTCCATATCAACAACTACAACAGTCCCCTTTTTACCTTTAGAGATCTTCTGTGTTTGTCCCATGATTTTTTGAATTCAGTTACTGTCCTCATCTCTACCACCTCCACTGGGAGACTATTCCACGGATCCACTACTCTTTCCGTAAAGAAATATTTCTGCATATCACTCCTGAATCTATCTCCCTTCACCCTCATCCCATGTCCCCTCGTAGCAGAACTTGCTTTCAATTGAAAGAGGCTATCTCCCTGAACATTTATGCCATGGAGGTATTTAAACATCTCAATCATATCACCTCTATCCCGCCTTTCCTCTAAGGTGTACATATTAAGATCATTCAGTCTGTCCTCATATGCTTTATAATGAAGACCACTAATCATTTTAGTAGCCACCCTCTGCACCGACTCCATCCTGTTCACATCCTTTTGAAGGTGAGGTCTCCAGAATTGCACACTATACTCCAAATGAGGTCGCACCAAAGACTTATACAGAGGCATTATCACCTCCTTTATTATGCTAGCCATTCCTCTCCTTATGCACCCAAGCATTCTTCTAGCTTTCGCCGTCGTCTTTTCTACCTGTTTAGCTACTTTAAGATCATCAGACACAACCACGCCTAGGTCCTGCTCTTCTTTAGTGGACAAAAGTACTTTACCCCCTATACTATATTGCTCCCTTGGATTGCTGCAGCCCAAATGCATGACCTTACATTTTTAACATTAAATACCAGCTGCCAAATTCTAGACCATTCTTCAAGCTTAGCTAGATCCCTCCTCATGTTATCTACACCTTCCTGGGTGTCTACTCTATTGCAGATTTTGGTATCATCTGCAAAGAAGCAAACCTTACCCGACAGCCCTTCCGCTATATCACTAACAAAGATGTTATAAAGAATCGGACCAAGGACAGATCGTTGGGGCACACCACTGGTAACATCCTTCTCCTCAGAGTGAGCTCCATTAACATGTACTCTTTGTTGCCTCCCACCCAACCAATTTCTAACCCAAGCAGTAACTTTAGGGTCCATCCCTAGGGTGCTCAGTTTGTTTATAAGTCGCCTGTGAGGAACAGTGTCAAAAACTTTACCGAAATCTAAATACACCACATCTAGGGCTCTCCCTCGGTCCAACTCCCTGGTCACCCAGTCAAAGAAATCAATCAGATTTGTCTGACAAGACCTGCCTCTGGTGAATCCATGCTGCCTTGGATCCTGTAATCTGCTGGACTCCAGAAACCTCACTATTTTCTCTTTCAGCAGCGTTTCCAATAATTTACTCACCACCGAAGTTAAACTAACTGGCCTGTAGTTTTCAACCACATCCTTACTTCCGCTTTTGTGTAAAGGCACCACATGAGCCTCTCTCCAGTCCTTTGGCACCACTCCGACTCCAACGAGGCATTGAAAAGGTCAGTCAGTGGAGCTGCTAGAACGTCCCCAAGTTCCCTCAGTATTCTAGGGTGTATCCCATCCGGTCCCATTGCTTTGTCTGCTTTAAGTTGAGCTAGTTTCTCACGAACACAGTCTTCTGAAAATTGTTCAAAATGTCCCTCGCTTCTGTTCCTGTTTGTGGGTGTTTTCTGAGATCCTGCTCCTGGTTCTTCATCTGTGAACACAGAACAGAAATATTTGTTAAGAAATTCCGCTTTCTCCTTATCAGCTTCTACATATTTCTCACCTGCACCCTTGAGTCTGACAATACCACTTTTGCCCTTCCTCTTCTCAATAACATATCTGAAAAATGTCTTATCCCCCCATTTTATTGCATTGGCTATTTCCTCCTCCTTTTGGATCTTTGCCTTCCTGACTACTTTGCTAGCTTCTCTAAGTTTTTCCAAATATAGATGCCTTTCTTCCTCTCTCTGTGATCTCTTGTATTTTATGAAGGCCTCCCTCTTTTTCTTCACTTTTTCAGCTACTCCTTTTGAAAGCCACAGCGGTCTCCTTTTCCTTTTACCTTTATTTACCATTTTAACAAAAAGGTTGGTTGCCCTTAAAATATCCCCTTTCAGTTTTGCCCACTGTTTTTCTACATCCCCCAGCTGTTCCCATCCCACTAACGACTCCCTGAGGTATTGGCCCATCTTCGCAAAGTTAGTCTTCCTAAAGTCAAAGATCCTCACCTTTGAATGGATTCTAACAGCCCTAGCCCTAATACTGAACCACACCATCTGGTGATCACTGGATGCAAAATGATCTCCCACTACAACATCAGAAACACTTTCACCATTGGTAAGCACCAAGTCCAGTATGGCCCCTTCACGTGTGGGATCTGTTACCAATTGCCTGAATAGTTCTCCCTGTAAAGAATCCAGGATCTCCTTACTTCTAGATGACACTGAAGCAGGAATGTGCCAATCACAAATGGCATATTGAAATCTCCTATCAGTAGCATTTCCCCTTTCCTAGCAATGCTGCGTATGTCTTCAATTAACTCTCTGTCCACCTCTTCCTCTTGTGAGGGAGATCTGTATATCACACCAATACAAATATATTTCTCTTTCCCTCTTTCTAGTTTAACCCACAATGCCTCCTCTCTCCCTTTTAAGCTCTGTAATTCCAAAACATTAATAGTAGTTTTTACATATAGTGCCACTCCTCCCCTTCTTCCTACCCTGTCCTTTCTGAATAAAGTATAGCCAGGTATAGTGTCACAACCCCATCCCTTCAGCCACGGGCTTAAAGGTCAGGGTGGACATTATTGTTATATTGAAGGTAGAAACTTTTGTTAGCCCAGAAGCCTTCTGGTACTAGTAGTCCCTTTCTTCATAATGAATAGTTGTGTAAGCCATGTGAATGGTAAAGTATAGGGTTTTATTCCCTTAATGCACAAAAGGTTCAAACGAAGACAACAGGATTTCCACCTTGTTCAGGATTTTCACATAAGGTATTTACATAGGTCAAAAACTTGGATATACTTCACAGTCTTTGTTAGTTATGCAGGGTTCAAACAAAACAGGTTATACAAACAAAAGCAATGCTTTTTCTTCCAGCTTGTCAAAAAAAACTGTGTTTCAAAAGTATATCCCGCATGCTATATGTATTTCTCTCAAGGATTCTAAGCTCCCAGTACAACAAAATGTACAGTCCATAGGGCATTTAGTTAACAAAGAGTCAGGTTCAGCAGGGTCTATCTGCATAGCCTCTTGTTCTGCTGAGATATCTGAGGCCCCTGAGCTTTCCCCATATATTCCTGGTTTTACTTCAGAACTTCTTCCTAAGGCTCTCCAGCCTGGCTGTACCCGGTCTGGCAAATATGCAACAGGACTTTTGGTAAGCACTCTTTCTACAGGTTCCCAAACCTTTCTCCAGCTGCCTTGGCTGCTCTTACGGCTCCCTGGCTTCCAGGCCTTTCTGTGATCCGGCCTCAGTTCCTGGTTCAGATCTGTGTATCTTAGACTCCTGGGCTGAGTCTGGTTCACCCACCTCTGAACTCCTTGTGGCTCACATACAGGGGAAGAAGCATGAAGGTACCTCTGAACTCTTAGGTCTGTGTCTCTGGTATTCTCCCTACCAGGCACTCTCCCAGTTCTCCTTCTGTCCTTCCTGAAGACTTCCTTCTGGATCTTCTCAGCCTGAAACTGGCTCTCCTGGAACTTGTTCCTTTCCTGTAAGGGCTGCAAGTTCAACTGTCTTTTCTCCTCTCTTTGGAGCCGTCTCCTTTCTCTTTCTTCTCTATCAGCAGCTGCTGCGGCTCGTGCCGCTCCTCTCTCCTCTGGCTTGTCTATGCTTTGCTTATAAAGCTGTTTCTTAGGTAAGGATTCTGTCCCTCTGACCAGGTGTATCTGATTATGCTTTGAATTAGTTCATGCATCATCCCAACCTGGGCGTGTCAGCCTACCTTCTGAATCTCTGTGCATGCTCCCTCTAGCTGCACTTCTCACTAACTGCACTTTATGTATATCATTTCCTTTAAAGAAATCAGTGTTTTCTTCTACCTTCATGGGTTTACTGGCGTCTGCTTCATCACAATAGTTACATCCCATTCATGGTTTTCTGTGAACTATGTTTCTGTAACTGCCACTAAATCCAAGTCAGCCACTCCCACCAAAGCTTCAACATCAGGGATCTTATTTCCCATGCTACGGGCATTTATACACACTGCTTTCCATATGTTACCCCTGCTACTCATTTTGATAAAGGTATTTAATGTATCACCTACCTGTGGGCTTTCACCTACCTGGGGGCTTTCTTCACCCATCCCCAACGAATCTAGTTTAAAGCCCTCTTCAGTAGATTAGCCAGTCTACTACCGAAGACGCATTGACCTTTCTTGGACAGATGGATGCCATCTCTGCTCTGCAACCTTGGAACAGCATCCCATGGTCTAGGAAACCAAAACGCTCTCGATGACACCATTGACGCAGCCATGCATTCATCTCCAGGATGCGAGCCTCTCTGCCTTGGCCTTTACCCTCAACAGGGAGGATTGAAGAGAACACCACCTGTGCACCTAACTGCTTCACCCTCTGTCCTAGAGCCATGAAGTCACTTTTGATACGTTCCAAGGGATACCTGGCAGTATCATTTGTTCCAACATGGATTAGCAACAGTGGGTAATAGTCAGTGGGCTTGATGAGTCTCGGCAAACTCTCCGTAACATCTTGGATTTTGGCACCAGGCAGACAGCATGCCTCTCTGGACATCAAGTCTGATCGGCAGATGGATGCCTCAGTATCCCTCAGAAGAGAGTCTCCAACCACCACTACCCTTCGCTTCCTTGTGGTCACTGATTCTGAAACTTTGGGGTACTTGAGCTCTGGTTCTTCCCTTTCCAGGTATGCTTTCACCTCCTCCACTTCCAGGGCTTCATAATGGTTCTTCAATTCAAGGGCTGGAGAAGTTGGATTGGTGATTCTGCAGGCCCTGGTGACTTGTGTCCAACCTTCGTCATTCTGTAGGCTCCCATCTTCTCCTCTGCTGGAGAGCTTGGTTGCTGCAAGAAGCATCTCATCAATGTACTTCTCACTGTCTTGAATGCTTCTCAGCCTCGCCACCTCCTCTCTGAGTTCCTCCACTTGTTTCCTCAGAGCTTCAGCATGCAGGCACCCTGCACATTGAACCGGTCCTTCAACTGGCATTAGGACCTCTGTCTGGACAGAGGCAGAAGCTGTAACGGGGGCAACAGCTTTAGTGATTCGATTCTTCCCAGCCATTGTTCTGTTCGTGGAGCTTAGGTATCTGTTAAAGCAAAAGAGAGAGATCTACCAAGTACCAGCTGGTTTCCCA
The DNA here is from genome assembly GCA_033557465.1 of Ichthyophis bannanicus. Lineage (NCBI taxonomy): Eukaryota > Metazoa > Chordata > Amphibia > Gymnophiona > Ichthyophiidae > Ichthyophis > Ichthyophis bannanicus. The sequence continues at coordinate 706,884,618 of CM066034.1, forward strand.
GCTGTCCTTTCAGAGAAAAAACAGTTAAATCTCTTTAATTATATTCAAAATGTGCTGCTCCAAGTCTCTGTGCTTTGTTAAATGGGGAGGTGCCCTATAAAGCAAGACTGCTCACTAGGGGTGGGTAGGGAGGGAACTAACACCTGATTAGGTATCAGCAGTTCCAAAAAGCTGAGAAGGTTACTATATTTCAACAACCTACTCTGCTCAAGGAAATTTCTACTAAAGCACCAAAAAGAAAGTAACTTTGCTTTAAAAATATACAAAACCCCTTTTAAGAGCTCCCAGTCAGAGAGCTAGCAATTTATTATAAATAAACCCTCAAATCCTTACCGTTGTCTGACCTGTAGAGCCCCTGTTAAGAATGCCTCAGCAGGGCAAGGCTCTGGAGCCTTTTATGCAGGCCTCAGCTGCTCTCAGGTAATCAGGCCCACTAACTCCTGATTAGGCCCACTAACTCCTGATTAGGTGTAAGTAGTTCCCAAAGCTGAGAAGGTTACTAGAGTTCAACAACCTACTCTGCTCAAGGAAATTTCTACTAAAGCACCAAAAAGAAAGTAACTTTGCTTTAAAAATATACAAAATCCCTTTTAAGAGCTCCCAGTCAGAGAGCTAGCAATTTAATAAAAATAAACCCTCAAATCAGAGAGCTAGCAATTTAATAAAAATAAACCCTCAAATCCTTACTGTTGTTTGACCTGTAGGAATGCCTTGACATGGGCAATGGGGGGTTAAGTGGCTTGCCCAAGACTACAAGGAGTACCTGTGGGACTAGAAACCCCAGTCCTTCCAGCCCAAGTTTGCTGTACTCTAGTGGGATTTGAACCCCTGACCTTCTGGCCTGAGGTAACTTGCCCCAACCACTAGGCTACTCCTCCCTCTTATGGTGGAGACTGTGGAGCTGAGCTTGCACTGTTTGAATGGCATTTTCTAAGTCTTTTAAAACAGTGGGTGTCCCGGCCAGCTGTTTCATTCCAGTCTAGCCTGTAATCTTAGGCTGCTAGAAACTGTCAGAGAATGTATGATACTCAAAGGGAAAGTGTACAGCGACCTCAACAACTGGGAGGATCGGGTCTGATATGGGGCATTAGCCAAGGACCTGAGCTGGAGATCAATGCACACAGCAGAAACCAAATAGATGGATGAGAAAGTTGGGCAGAGAGCAGGAACCAAGGAACAACAAGAAGGCCAGACAAATAGCAATTCCAGTGAACATATCTCAGCCATCTAATATATATAGTAACATAGTATATGACGGCAGATAAAGACCAGTATGGTCCATCTAGTCTGCACAGCAAGGCGGCAAGAGAAGGTGCACCTGCCGCTCCATGCAGGTCACTCCTCCCCATGCCTTTGTTTAGGGGTGTACCCACTGCTCCGTGCAGGTCACCCTTATTTGTTGAAATATAAGAGATAGTTAAGGTTATTTTGATTTTATCCAGTTGCTATAAGGGGATCAACTGTGTCTGTCCCATGCCATTTTGAATTCTGTCACTGTATTTGCTCCCACCACTTCCATCAGGAGGGCATTCCAAGAACCACCACCCTTTCAGTGAAAAAGTATTTCCTGACATTGCCCTTCAGTTTATCCCCTTGCAGCTTCATGTTATGCCCTCTAGATTTACAGTGTCCCCGTCTTTGAAAAAAGGTTTGTTCGTTCATTAATACTCTTTAAGTATTTAAAGGTCTGTATCATATCTCCCCGTCCCTCCTCTAGCATGTACATATTTAGGTCTTCTGGCGCAGGCTCCAAATTATATATTCTGTTCTGTTAACCACTGGGCAAACATAGGGATCAGTGATAACTGGCCACATTGTCTAGTATTCATTATAAATAGGGAAAAAGACCTCAGACAATGTCCTCAATTAATTTGCTAGCCATGATGCCCCCAAGGAGTATTCAACTGGCTAATGGGACTGTTCATCATAGGTCAAGGGGGAAAAACCCCTTTTTTAAAATGATTTTTATGCATTCATCAACTTTGTGTGAAACTTTATATTTAGCAACTCATGCAACTCTAAACCACAACTATCTCCCCTAGCAAATATTTATCTTGCAGGTTTATTATGTAGCATCCTAATATGCTTATCTTGCAAGTTTATTATATGATCATCTCCATTATGTTGATTAAGCTAACAACAAGGTTGTAAGGTCTTTAACTATATTGGGCAATATACCACAGGTAGTTTTATGTGCTGGAGATCATTTTGAGAGATATATGTATGTATAGTTCAATTGTGGGTTTCCCAGATACTGTAGTATTTGGGCATATATGTTTTTTAAACTAATAGGTAATTGAGTGGTTCCATAGAACGTAGTACACAGTGGAACCTGCTGGGAACAATACAGCACAGTCTTGTTTGACTGACATCACAGGAGTTCCGGGTTCCAGTGATCTGCTACCATGGCATTTTAAATCGCAGCACCATTTTTCTGCATCAGACTGTTTAGGCAACATAAGAAGTACGATCACTCTGTATGAATTCCAATAAGTAAAGTTTCAAATAGCAACATAGAAACATGACAGCAGATAAAGACCATATGGCCTATTGAGTCTGCCCTTCCATACCAACTATTAAGCTTTACAGTCTCCTTTTTTTCCTTTAGTGATCTTCTGTATTTGTCCCATGTTTTCTTGAATTCAGATACAGCCTATGTTTTAACCATCCACAACTGGGAAACTATTTCATGCATCTACCTTTCTTTCCATAAAGAAATATGTCTGCAAATTACTCCTGAGTCTACCTCCTTTCACCTTCATCCTATGCCCACTTATTCAGAGCTTTCTTTCAATTGAAAGAAGCTCTCCTCCTTTGCATTTATGCCATGGAGGTATTAAACTGTCTCTATCATATCTCCCTCTCTCATCTTTCTTCCAAAGTATACATATTGAGATCTTAAAGTCTGTCCCCATGTGCCTTATGATGAAGCCCATTGACCATTTTGATAGCCACACTCTGGAACAACTCCATCCTGTTTATATACTTTTGAAGGTGTGATCCACAGAATTGCACACAATATTTTAAATGAGTTCTCACCAAAGACTTATACAGAGGTACTATCACCTCCTTCCTACTGACTATTCCTCTCCCAGTGCACCCAAGCATCCTTCAGACTATCACCATTGCTTTTTCTACCTGTTTAGCCACCTTAACATAACCAGAAACAATCACCCCTTCTTTCGTAGACAGAAGTACTTCACCCCTATACTACATTCTCCCCTTGAATTTTTGCAGTTCAAATGCAAGACTCTGCATTTTTTTTACATTAAATATCAGCTGCCAAATTCATGACCACTTGTCAAGCTTCGCTAGATCCCTCCTCATGTTATCCACACCTTCCTGGGTATCTACTTTATTGTAGGTTCACAAAAGTGGTAGTCGGGAAGAAGGGACTACAGGCCAGTAAGCCTTACCTCGGTGATGGGAAAAGTAATGGAGGTGCTCCTGAAAGAGCAAATAGTGGACTTCCTCGAAACCAACACGTTGCATGATCCAAGGCAACATGGTTTTACCAAAGGATGATCTTGCCAAACAAATCTGATTGAGTTCTTTGACTGGGTGACCAGAGACCTAGATCAAGGGCATAGATTCAGCAAAGTCTTTGATACTGTTCCTCATAGAAGGCTTATCAATAAACTCAACAGCTTGGGGATGGGTCCCAAGTTGGTGAACTGGATCAGAAATTGGTTGACTGACAGATGACAGAAGATGACGGTAGACGGAACTCACTCGGATGAAAAGAAGGTGATTAGCTCTGTGCCCCAGGGTTCAGTCCTGGGACCAGTACTGTTCAATATATTTCTGAATGATATTGCTGAAGGACTGAATGGAAAAGTCTATCTTTTTGCAGATGACATGAAAATTTACAACAGAGTGGACTCCCCTGAGGGAGTGGATAACATGAGGAAAGATCTACAAAAGCTGGAAGAATGGTCTAATGCTTGGCAGTTAAGATTTAATGTGAAGAAGTGCAGAGTCATGCACTTGGGAAGCAGAAATCCAAGAGAATTGTATGTGATAGGGAGCGAGAGATTGGTGTGCATGGACCAGGAGAGGGACCTCAGTGTGATTGTGTCTGACGATCTCAAGGTGGCGAAACAGTGTGACAAGGTGGTGGCAAAAGCCAGAAGGATGCTGGGTTGCATACAGAGAGGAATTACCAGCAGAAAGAAAGAGGCACTAATGCCACTGTACAAGTCGCTGGTGAGGCTTCACTTGGAATATTGTGCTCAATTTTGGAGATCATATCTCGCAAAGGATATAAAAAGGCTGGAAGCAGTTCAGAGGAAGGCAACCAAAATGATTTGGAGCCTGCGTCAGAAGACTTATGAGAAGAGACTTGAAGACCTAAATATGTACACTCTGGAGGAGAGGAGGGACAGGGGAGATACAATTCAGACCTTTAAATACTTAAAGAGTATTAATGAACAAACAAACCTCTTCCCTCTGTAAAGCTAGAGGGCATACCATGAAGCTGCAAGGGGGTAAACTGAAAGGCAATGTCAGGAAATACTTTTTCACTGAAAGGGTGGTGGATGCTTGGAATGCCCTCCCGATGGAAGTGGTGGGGGCAAATACAGTGACAGAATTCAAAATGGCATGGGGCAGACACAGTGGATCCCTTTATAGCAACAGGATAAAATCAAAATAAACATTAACTACAGTATCTCTTATATCTGAACAAATATATAAGAATGGAGGAGTGGCCTAGTGGTTGGGGCAAGGTACTTCAGGCCAGAAGGTCAGTGGTTCAAATCCCACTAGAGGATAGCAACCGTGGGCTGGAAGGACTGGGGTTTCTAGTCCCACAGGTGCTCCTTGTGGTCTTGGGCAAGCCACTTAACCCTCCATTGCCCATGTTCCCTGTAAAATAGTTATCTCCAAGTTATGATGCCCTGTTCAATGTAATTTCAGTTTGTTCAATGTAAACCACACTGATGCAAAATAGCATGGTATATAAGAGAATGTAAATAAATAGGGGTGACCTACACGGAGCAGTGGGTACACCCCTAACAAAGGCATGGGGAGGGGTGACCTGCACGGAGCAGCAGGTGCACCTACTCTTGCCTCCTTGCTGGGCAGACTAGATAGACCATACTGGTCTTTATCTGCCGTCATATACTATGTTACTATGAGATTTTGGTATCATCCACAAAGAAGCAAACTTTACCGAATAGCCCTTTTGCAATATCACTTAGAAAAATGTTAAAAAGAATTGGATCGTGTTTTTAATGGTATTATATGTTGGTTGGACTACTCCTTGTGTTGGGTAAGTGCACCCACATGCTGAGAATAGTTTTGTATTTCCTTAATAAATATGATCCAAAAAAAAAGAAACCTGGTCAATTGGGTATGGTGGGGTGGGGGATGGAGAGGAGGGGTTGTTGGTGGGAAGGGGGTAGTATCATTGCTGCTACTGTGAAGACCTAGGAATCTTATGTTCTTTAGTGATTGGCTAGGTGTGGGAGTTTGCTTGGCTGCAGGAAGATCTTTGATTTGTGGTACAAAGCAAGAGATAATATTCTGTAAAAGACTATTTGTTGAGGGGGGTAGGGGTTCTGGGGTGAAAAATAAAAAATTGGTGTATTTCCTGAATAAATATGATTCAAAGAAAAAGAAATGGACAAGAACAGATCCCTGCGGAACATCACTAGTAACATCCTTCTCCTCAGAGTGAGCCCCATTTACTTGTACCTTTTGTCACCTCCTACTCAACCAATTTCTAACCCAGTCAGTCACTTTAGGGTCCATCTCTAGGGCACTCGATTCATTTATAAGTCGCCTGCGCTGAACAATGCCAAAGGCCTTACTGAAATCTAAGTATACTACATCTAGAGCTCTCCCTCGGTCGAACTCGCTGGTCACCCAGTCAAAGAAATTAATGAGATTTGTTTGGCAAGACCTGCCTCTGGTAAACCCATGCTGCCTCGAATCCTGCAATCCATTGGACTTCAGAAACGTCACTGTCCTTCTTTTAGCAGTGTTTCCATTAGTTTGCTCACCACAGAGATCAATCAGACTAACCAGCTTGTACTTCCCAACCTCATCCTTATTTCTGCTTTTGTGTAAAGGGATCACATGCATCCTTCTGCAGTCCTCTGGGGCCACACCTAACTTTAAAGAAGCACTGAAATGGTCTGACAGTGGAGCCACTAAAATTTCCCTAAATGTCTTCAATGCTCTGATTTATCCCATCTGGCCCCATCGCTTTGTCTACTTTTAGTTTGGCTAGCACCTCATGAACACAGTCTTCTGAAAATTGTTCAAGATCCTCCTAACTTCTGTTCCTATTTGTCCGTGTTTTCTGAGGTCGTACTCCTGGCCCTTCATCTATGAACACAGAACAGGAATATTTGTTAAGCAATTCCACTTTATCCTCATCAGCTACTGCATATTTCTCCCCTTCACCCTTGAGTCTGACAATACCACCTTTGCACTTACTCCTCTCACTAACATATCTGAAAAATGTTTTGGCCCCCCATTTTACTATGTTGGCTATTTTTTTTCCATTTGTATCTTTGCTTTCCTAATTGCTTTCCTAGCTTCTCTTAGCTTTTCTGATGCTTGTCTTCCTCTCTCTATGATTTCTTGTATTTTATGAAGACCACCCTCTTTCTTCACCTTTTGAGAACCATAGTGGCCTCCTTTTCCTTTTACATTTACTTACTTTCCTAATAAAAAGGTCTGTTGGCCTTAAATTATCCCCTTTCAATTTTGCCCTGAGTTTTTCAACATCTCTGAACTGTTTCCATCCCCCTAACAGCTCCTTGCAGTTTTGTCCCATCTTGGCAAAGTTAACTTCCTTAAAATCTAGGACCTCCCACTTTTGAATGGACTATCAGACCTTGTCCTAATACTGAACAACATCATCCAGTGTTCACTGGATGCAAGATGATCACCCCCTATAACATCAGAAACACTCTCCACATTCATAAGCACCAGGTCCAGTATGGCTGCCTCACATGTAGGTTCAGTTACGAGTTGCTGGAATAGTTCTCCCTGTAAAGAATCCAGGATCTTCCCTGCTTCTAGATGACACCACAGCAGGGATGTCCCAATAAATGTCTGTAAACCTTTTGCACGATGGTAGACATGGGGCGGTTCTTCATATAACTTTGTAAGTAGCGCTTTTTGAAGTATGGTGGCATATGAGACAAGCAGTATTGTAGAATATGTAGACAAGCCCTGCTGACTTAGCGAGGTAATGGGCATGTTTTGTTAAAACTGATTGAATTGTTTAATCCTTACAACATGGATAATTGTGCTAAAGAAGATGATTGAGTCATATATGATTGCTTCATTATAAGTCATGCCTTTGGGTTAAGTTAAGGTGAAATCCATTATATTTTAGTGTGTGCATTATTATGCAATTTTATGTATTCTAGGATATTCTCAAAAGCATTATTCTGTACACACTCTTGATGCTGCAAAGATATGTGAAATGTACGCCTTGTTGGGTGTGCCACATAATAAACTTGCAAGATAAATATATGCTAGGGGAGACAGTGATGGTTTAGAGTTGCATGAGATGCTAAATATAAAGTTTCACACAAAGGTGATAAATGTATAAAAATCATTTTAAAAAGGGTTTTTTCCTTGACTTATGAACAGTCCCATTTGGGCATCTGATGGCTAACAAATGAATTGAGGACATTGTCTGAGGCCTTTTCCCCTCTTTATAATAGATACTAGTCAGTGATTTTGGTGTTGGTTTGGCAACCGGACCCAGCCACCTGTCTCACTCACAGGCAACCAGAAGCTAAGTAGCCCCTGGTTTTTCCTCTATTCTGGATCTCATGTGGCTCTGAAGCAGGTTCCCAGCACCTGTCCTTTAGGGCTACTAGTTCAAATCCTGCCATCCTTGATACAGTTCTAATTATGCCATGATCTGAAATTCGATCTACCACATTAATTTGGTGGCACAGTGCCAATATATGCATTATCCATTCAGAAACAGGTGTGACAGAAAAATTAGTGTGCATTGAGCCCTAAGAAAAACCTGCAGATTACAAGAGCAGCACTTCATAGAAAGCCAGTCAGCTCTCACCTCATTGTTTACTTACAGAACAGCTGTTCTCTTTCGCCATTTCTCCACTTCACAGGAACTGTATCAATTACTCTCCAAGAAAGATCAGTAGCGTAATGTTGTTTTTGAAAATGAGCTACCATAGCTATGAAACGGTTTTAAGACTCTTATAAAAGTTTATGCTCTTCAGGATTTGAATGGAATATAAGAAAAAAAATCATAAACCAATGATTGAGATGGATGGGCATATATAAGGCTTAAAAAAAGGAGATTGTTGGTCTCTTTAACTGGAGGCTTGCATATATCTCATAGCCTAGTGACTCTGAGGTTCATTAAAATTTATTTTTTCTATGTGAATATTAAGATTGATATAACAGTTTGCTCTCTCTGGCAATTATATTGAAATGGATGTTTGGAAAATATATTGATATTTTTTAATCTGTGAGATCAATATGTATTGAGTACTTGTATTTGGATCTCATTTTGGGTGACTGTATTTTGGGAAAATATTTCCCCATGTTTTATAATGGTGTCACCTGTAAATCAGTGGAAGAATCTACATAGTTATTCTGAAGAACAGATACTTAGAGAACAGCAGCAAAGTTATATAGATTTCAATACAAAATTATGGCTTTTGAATGTTTGATCGGCCTGAATACTATAGCCTTGTACGTATTACAAAAAGGGTTTGCACAGAACTAACCCCTTTGGAGACATTGCACCCAAGTGGGATATTTTGCTTTAGCAGGGAACATTTTAAGCAGAATATATTTAGACCTTAACTTGACCACATCATTAGCACAGAGAAATGAGTACTTGAATCCAGAGTCAGCACTGCTTCATGAACTCAAGGACTCAACCTCAATTGCCATGACATGGTTCTAGAGAAGACAGAATGGCTCCCTTGGAATCCGTGCAGGGTCGGCAATGCATTAAAAATGTATCTGCATTTGAGCACTTGAAGTTGCATGACTGAGGTCTATATCATCAGCACCGTATCTTGCTCCTGCAGAGAGTCTTCCAACTGAGCAGTAATAGGTAAATTCATATGATGAGTTCTATGAACGAGTACAAGCTGAAATTGTCAGAACATGCAAACTGGATATCCTGATAGTTATGGGTGACTGGAATACAAAAGTTGGCAACAAAGAAGAAGGCAAAGTGGTTGGAAAATATGGACCTGGCAACAGAAATGAAGCTGGAGAAAGACTGATAGAATTCTGCAAGACCAATGATCTATTCATCTGAAACAACTTCTTCCAGCAACACAAGCGGCAACTGTACACATGGACTTTGCCTTCCTTCTTCCTTTTATGTTCACTCTATTTAACTCTAGCCTCTCCTCTGATACATTTCCTCACTGCTGGAAATCAGCAGTTGTTCGGCCCTTGTAATGCCAACTTTCATCCAGTCTCTAATCTTCCATTCCTCTCCAAAATTTTAGAAAAATCAGTCTTTCTTCAGCTCTCTAATCATCTAGAAAAATCCAGTCATCTTCATCCTTGGCAATCTGGATTTAGACCAGGTCAAAACTATTTTTCTTTCCGTTCGTAACGAGGTTCATGTTTCCTGAGAAAAGAGTGACATTACTCTGGCTATATCTTTGGATCTTTCTAGTGCATTAGATTTGGTTAATCACTCCCTTCTCCTTTCTCGTCTTGCGGATGTTGGACTTGGTAATATTGTGCTGCAATGGTTTCATTCATTCCTTTCTGATCACTCTTATTCTGTCAAGTTTCAGGGATCCACCTCTTCTCTCTTTCCCCTGTCTTGTGACGTACCTCAAGGCTTGGTATTGGCTCCTCTTGCTCTTCTGATTCAGCAGCATGGTATCTCCGCATATTTCTATGCAGATGACATCCTGCTACTGTTTCACACTTCTGCAGTGTCACCTGATCTTACTATTTTGAACTCTTGTCTGGACTCGTTCTCTTCCTGGTTTCATGCTCATCGCTTAATACTTAATTCTGCAAAAGTATCTGCTGTATGGTTGTCAGGTTCCTTCCCTTCCCCAGGTCTATCACCTACCATCCATATCATCCCTATTCCTTTGGTGTCTTTCCTGAGTTATCATGGTGTCACCTTAGATCCTGCAATTAGATTTCATTCTCATATCAACTCCTTAGAGAAACATTGTTTCTTTACCCTGCACCAGATTTGTTCCATTCATTCGGTTCTCCCTTCATCATCTTTAATTACATTGCTTCTATCTTTGGTAATGTCAGAATTGGATTACTGCAACATCATTTACTCAAATCTTCTGAAGTATCAGCTTCGTCAACTACAGTCCATTCAAAACATTTCCATACGACTATTACATCATGCCTCAAGATTTGACTATGTTACTACTTTACTCAACAAGTCCCAATGACTCCCTATCACATACCATTCTCAATACAAATTACTTACTCTCACTCATAAGATCATGCACTCTGGTTCCTTGGAGTATGCTCATTTCTCACCTTATCCCTCATGCTCCGTCTCAAGTCCTACATTAAGTGCATGCTAACCGTTTGTTCATTCCTCACCTTTTTCAGGCTCATCTTGAAAGTACCCATCACACTGCATTCTTTTTTCTAGCTCCTCATCTCTAGAATTCCCTTCCTTCCTTACTACGTATGGAATCCTCCTTTTCAAAACTTAAAGCTGCTCTCAAAACTCATCTTTTCCAGCTGGCCTTTGATCTTAAGATTGGGTGTGTTTAGGATCCCCGCTTCCTAATTCCTTCTTCCTTACTTTCTATCCTATTAACTTTTTGGCATTCTTTTCCAGTTTCTATTTATTGTATTTCTGATGTTTATTGTAAACCACTTTGATTGTCAAGAAAGGTGACATATCAAGTGTTTAAATAAACTATAAACCATAATGGATTGTACAAAAATCAAATTGACTACATCTGTGGATGTCAACGATGGAAAAGTTCTGTAACATCAATGAAGACAAAACCTGGAGCTGACTGTGGTACAGATCACCAACTACTAGTATGCAAACTCATGCTAAAGTTGAAAAACAGCAAGCCACTCATGAAAGTAGCAAAATATGACTTTGAGAATATACCACCATAATTTAAAGACTGCCTTCAAAATTGATTTGCTGCTTTGGATACAAATGACAGAGTTCCAGAAGAGTTATAGGATGACATCAAGAAGGTTGCATTGGAAGAAAGTGAGAAATCTCTACAAAAGGTGAAAAAGCAAAAACGGCCAAAATGGATGACCGAAGAAACTCTGAAAATTGCCCAGAAATGCAGAGAATCTAAAGACAGAGAAGAAAGAGAGGCAATCACAGAACTCATATTTCTAATGTGCAGCAAGACAAGACAAGGAGAAGTACTGCAATGATGCATGCAAGGAAATAGTAGCAGAAACTATTAGAGGAAGAACAAAATCGGCTTCCTTGAATTGGAATGTTATAAGATGCTCAAGGATCCAAGTTGAATGATGCTGAGAATATCAAGAAAAGGTGGAAAGAATATACAGAGTTATTATATGATAAAGATCAAGGGGCATGTTTACTAAACACCGTTGCTGTGTGGGTTCCCGTTAGTGTGCTGGTGCCATATAAGGAGTGGGCGGGCCAGGCAGAAAAAAGCAAAAAACCGGACCGTACGTGTGTGCGTCGCGCTAATGTGCGGGGCCCACATTAGCGCGTGGGAAGGCTAAGTGGTGCGCTGCTGCAAAACCAAACAATAGAGCTGTAGTACAACGGTGAAGACACCGACCAATGATGCAGGGACCAGGGGTTCAAACCCCCATTGTGCTCAACAAAAAAGACCAGCTGAGGCACCAACATTTATGGGCAAAAGTGGTTAGGAGGCATATTAATTTTGGGTGGCAGAAGGCGGCGCACTGTTATTTTTATTACGGCATGAGGCGGCGCACTGTTTAGTGTGGGCGGCAGATGGCGGCGCATTGTTAAGTTTGGGCGGCAGAAGGCAGTGCGCTGATAAATGTGGGCAACAGAAGGCGGCGAGCCGGTGGGCAGAAGGCGGCGCGCTGATGTGTGAGGGGGCAGTCCAATAGTGGGAGGGATAAGTGGCGCGCTGATGTGCAAATAACAGGAACGGAGCCATAGCACAATGGTTAAGACACTGACCACTCGTGCAGGGATCATGGGTTCAATTCCCCACAGTGCCCATTGAAGACAGCTGGCTGAGGCATTATTTTAGGGGCATTTCCATGTTGTGCGGCATAAGGCGGCGCGCTGTTAATTTAGTGCGCCACAAGATGGCGCGCTGATGGCTACAAGGCTGCACACGGATGCACAAACACAGGAACAGAGCCACAGCACAATGGTTAAGACACTGACCAATGGTGCAGGGGCCAGGGGTTCAACCCCTCACAGTGCCCAGTGAACAAGGCTGGCTGGGGCAGTATGTATCATGGTGAGGAGTGCTGTAGGAGGCCTTCCATTTATATTTTATTTCCCACCACTAGTAAACCCGCTCTCACAGTGTGTTAACATACGGATGCCCGTAAGGCACATGTTACAGTGCACTGTCTGCCAAGGCACCCTAGAATGTCCCCTATAGGGCACCATGTATGTTGCGACACAGGATAATGTATAGTGCACCCTATATGGATGGCAACCATAAGGTGGCCTATAGGGCGCCCTATAAAGCACCCTCAGAGGCACCTAATGGGTATAGTAAGCTGTGTGTGGTTTTGCCGGCATAGACATATGTACAGTAAATAAAAATAAAGCTGTGGACAGCCCTATCAAAGGGCCCCACTGTGGGTTTGAACCCATGACCTCTGGCTGTACAGGGAGTGACATAACCATTGGGCTACAGCTCTATAGCTGACAGCAAGCCCCTGGCTGGCTGCAGAGAGCCTGCACGTCACCCCACAGACAGTCTGCTGTTGTAGACAGGATAGGGTTAGGCCACCCGTACCCATGATGCACTGCACATGCAAATCAGCTGTCCACAGATGCACACAAGATGGGGAATGCACCCCAACAGCTATCCGGCCTGGTAGGGGGAATTGTCCATGTGCACCCACACAGCACCTCGGCCTGGTAGGGGGTCCTGAGCGGGTGGACTACCAGCAAAGAGTAGCTACACACCGTCACATTGTGCGGGTACTGTGCTCACCCTGAGGGTGTGATGTGGCGCCCAGGACCAGGTCCACAACACCAGCCATGGCTGGATGAGGCCATGACAGAGCTCCACAACAGTACTAACCTGTGAGATAGGAAGGTGCTGCAGAAACATGTTGGATATCTCTGTCTGTTTCAGTTAGTGGAAACCCCCATGGACCCCTAGGTGGTCAAAGTACCCCCCCCCCCCCCCCTGAGGGTGGCAAACAGGGGCCCCCCACCAACAGATCCCCATCCTTACACACACACACCCCCCCGGCAGCAGAGTGGACCATCAAACCCCAGTCCTGCTGGGGAACAGACACCCTACAGGGCAGTCCAAGCAGCTCCACACACATCCATAACACAATATCAGACAGACATTAGGCCTGGATATCCAAAGATGCACCCCAGCACTATCTGATATTCACCTGCAGCAAGCCATCAGCCACTGCACCCTGCAAGGCACTCCATCAAGACACATACCAGCTGTGAACAGTCTGCTGGTTAGCCCTGATGGAAATGCATGCACCCAAAACTGGGGTGGCAGCACACACAAGAGAGTTCTGTGAGGAGACCCCAACAGGAAACCCATATATATCACAAGAGAAAAACACAATACAGCACTATGGGGGTGCCTAGCCATGCTGTCATCACTGCACACTCAGGGTGAGAGTGCTCCCCCAGCAGCACATACAGAGGTCACCCTGTCTGTGTAGGTGGTGGCCTGGCACTACAATGTCACAGCCAGTGCCCTATGCCCTGTGCAGATGCATCCTAGCCAGCCCACCATGTCTGACCTATACCCATGGTACCTTGCTGCTCATTATGCACATTGGCAGGCCAATACTGGCAGTAGTGCTGGCAGTGTGGGTTGGGGAAGGTGTTTGCTGCCAACACACACTGTATAGACAGACACACACTCCCACACCTATGCCAGCATTGTGCTACTATTGAGGGGGTGATTAGCCTTGGCCACCACACCGGTCCTGGGCACGGCACAGGCATGGATATGGTACGCAGTACTGCTGGGGGTCACTCCCCAGGGTGGTGAACACCATCAGGGGCCAGGCCTGGAGCACGCACCGCAGACACCAAACAGATTGTTCAGATGGGGTCAACTAGCAGTATGTGCGTAACGTAGGGATATCTATCAGCCTGTACTCTTAGCAAATGTTTCAGAGCTGTGTACCTCAGGTGTAGGGTGACATTGCTAAGGTATGCAGGTGCTGGTATTGGGAGATGCACGCAGGGTCCAATGTTCTGCCTCTACAGGAGACATTGGCCAATGGGGCCTGTGGGTGTGGGTGTGGGTGTGTCTGCCCCTGTTGGCTGCTGCTTTACGGCAGCGCTTCCCCACTCCAGTCCAGTTTTGCATCACACTGTTCGGGTCTTCCTGCTGTCCCTCATGAATATGCATGAGCTACATCTACATGCCGTGGGGGTGGTGCATAGATATACAGCACAGGCATTTGTATGAGTGGCAGCATGGAACCTGACTGGTGTGTGGCCCACCAGGACTGCATTTGGGGGATTCTGCTGTAGGTTCTGCCCCTGTTCATGGTGTCTGTGCTCAGTGGGGTAAAAGATAGATGTATTACCATTGCATATGTCCTCGTCACGAAAGGTGTGTCCTTACTGTCACTGTTTATTTGTGGGGAAAATATGTGGGCAGGATTGCTGGTAGCCCCAGCTGGTCTTTGAACCTGTGACCTTCTGTTCTTGCATGCACTGTCTGTGTGCACTGCACCACTGTGTAGCCACAGATTGGCTGAATTCCCTGGATAGTCCATGACTGTGGATCCAGCAGGGCCTGTCTGTTGCTGTGGACTGTGCCAGCCTGCACATGGCTAGGCCTCTGTCTTCTGTCGCTAGCAGCCACTGCCCCCTGCACCACATGTACTCGTCTGCCAACATGCTGGCATGAGCTTCTCCCATAAAAAGCAGGTGACCTGATTGGAATGTGGCAGTACGGGACTGCATTTGGGGTACTTGGCTGTGGGTAATGCCCATTGTTGTGGTGTGTGTGCGTTGTTGGGTAAAATATGGGTGTTTTCCCCATGCTTATGTCCCCTGCAATACAGGGGTGTCTGCGCTATCTGTGTTTAGTGGTGGGTAAAATATGGGGACTGGGCTGGCAGGTGCCCCAGCTGGGCTTTGAACCTCTGACCCTCTGGTCCTAGAGGTACTGACTCTGTCTGCTGCACCACACTATGGCCACATAGATGGTGCAGCCCCTGGAGGTAGTAAGCCTGGCAGGATGGAGTCACAAACCCTGCTCTACGCAAATTTACTGTGGGCATATGCACCCTGTCTGGTGACAAACGTGCACATAAACCACGGAAATGACCACGGGAAATGGGGGACAAAATATCACCACGCTGGGCAACAGTGATATTAATGGGCAACCATAGCAAACACTCCCAGGAAAGCTCCACAAAAGGAAATGTTTTTTGGAAGAGTCTCCGCTCCGTAAACCCTTCCAAAATTCATTTCTTTTTTCCGGAGCTTTTCTGGGTGTGTTTTCTGTATTTGCCCATCACTATAACTGTTCCCCAGCTGAATTACTATTTTTAATAGTTCTGTTGTGGTCATTTTCTATTTTTATTTGCACTTTTGTGCTGTGCACATGTATCACACTGCTCACGTTTTGCTGGTTTCCCAGGTTTTCCTGTACATTGCTGACGGAAATGGTTTCTCTTCCCTTTAAATGCTTTCTACCGCGAGTGTTTCACTGGCGGTATTTTTTCCTTGTAAATATGGGCACGCTCCTGTGCGGGGAGTCTCTCCCCTCCCACATTCCACCCATTGACCCCCGTCTCTCCGCCCCTCGGGGGCCTTCCTCTGCCCTCATTTCGCCTTTCCACGCCTCTATCGCACATGAGCGCCCCGCAAACGTGCGAGTTTTCGGCGCACACGTGCGGGACCCGTTAATGTGCCGCGCACTCGTACGGGGTGCTTAAGAGCACTTAAATGCATCATTTTAGGGCGCTCAGGTGCGCCCCGCACAAGTGCCCCGTTTAGTAAACATACCCCTAAGTGACCCAACAGTCTTTTCAACCTATACCTTATGATCCGGAACCAATGGTGATGAAAGAAGAAGCTGAAGCAGCATTGAAAGCCTTATCAAAGAACAAAGCACCAGGCATTGATGGCATTCCCATGAAGTATTACAACAATTGGATGCAGCTGTTACCATGGTTACAAGACTCTGTCAGGAAATTTGGAAGACAACATCATCGCCAACTGACTGGAGAAGATCTGTATTTATACCAATACTAAAGAAAGGTGATCCAACTGACTGGGAAATTATTGCACAATTGCTCTGATCCCACATGCCAGCAAAATTCTATTCAAGATCATTCAGCAGAGACTACAACCATACCTGGAATGAGAACTGTCTGAAGTGCAAGCAGGGTTCAGGAAAGGGCGAGGAATGAGAGACATCATCGCAGATGTGAAATGGATCCTTGAAAAGACTAAAGAATACCCAAAGAATATCTATATATGTTTTATTGACTATAGCAAGGCATTTGACTGTGTAAACCATGAGAAACTCTGGGCCACATTAAGAAGCATGAGTATACCAGAACACCTGATCATTCTCTTACGCAACCTTTACATTGAACAAGAAGCAACAGTTTGAACAGAACAAGGAGAAAAAGAATGGTTTACAATCAGCAAAGGTATACGGCAAGGCTGCATACTTTTCCCTACCTGTTTAATTTATATGCAGAACAAATCATCAGAGAAGCAGGACTGTATGAAGACAACCGAGGTGTGAAGATTGGTGGGAGACTCATCAACAGCCTTTGCTATGCTGATAATGCCACATTACTGGCTGAAAGTGAAGACGATCTGAAACATTTGCTTCTCAAGTTCAAGGAGCATAGTTTTAAAATGGGCCTCCACCTTAATGTAAAGAAGACAAAGATCCTGACAACTGGCAAAATCAATAAGTTCATCATTGATGGAGAAGAAATTGAAATAGTGGTCAAATTTAACCTACTCAGATCAACTATCAATAAAGAAACAACAAGCAGTCAAGAAATCAGATGAGGCATTGCTCTTGGCAGAATGGCTATGAAGGACCTAGAAAAGATTCTCAAAAGCAGTGATGTCTCTTTCCATACAAAGATTCAACTTGTTCAAGCCATGGTATTTTCAATAATGTCATATGGATGCGAAAGTTGGACAGTGAAAAAGATAGACAGGAAGAAAACTGATGCCTTTGAATTACGGTGCTGGTGATGCTTACTGTGTATCCCATGGACTACCTAAAGAACAAACCAGTTAGTACTTACTAGAGGAGATCAAACCTAAGCTTTCTTTAGAAGCTCAGATGACAAGACTTCAGCGTTCATACTTTGGACACATCATGCGAAGAGAGAGATCTTTAGAAAAAGGCATCATGCTTGGCAAGATAGAAGGTCAGCGCAAAAGAGGAAGGCCAGCAATGAGATGGATCAATAGAATAACAGCAGATATAGGTACCAGTCTGTCAACAATGAGCCGCCTGACTGAAGACCAAACACAATTTAGGACAATTATCCAGAGGGTTGCCATGAGTGACAGCGACTCGACGGCACTTAACAACAACAACACTTAACTATTCACCTAATTAAGAGCACAACATCTGTAAGGGGTTATTGGCACTGAGAAATGAGTCCTTCTTGATCCAGAGACAGCACTGCTCCATGCACATGTTGTGCAAACCACAAAAATCTCCAAAACAAAAATTAGAAGAGTAGAGAGTTCAAACAGCACTGCAAGATGGCATAACCCCAGGGCAGGGTAGCTACTGATGCAGATGCTTACGGTGTATTCAGCTGGCTGCAGGCTAGAATCTGAACTTTCCATTCCCTGTATGCCTTGCTCCAGGTGCTCTGGCTAGCTGCAAATGCTGGAGTATTAGGTTCCCAGCAAGGGGTCATGTTCCAGGCAAGGTTTATTTAAATCAACAATTTCTTTTGGGATTCAGTACAGGATTTAGTGTACATTCCATGCTTAACCGGTACAAAGCCTAAGGGTTCCTCCATCAGAGGGATTCCAAATGTAACTATAAGCTCCTCAAGACATGGAAGCATAATAATTCTCAGTCTCTTTTTTTTTAATTTACGGGGTGGGGGGGGGGGAGAAAAGGAAAAGGAAAGCTAGGAAAATGTAAACCCTCCTAGACAATAAAGGCAATCATGGAACAAGCAAAAGCAGCTAGAATGCACATTACTGTGAGGTTCCTACAGGGCCCTGAGCTCCTCTTTAGCAGCAATAAACTCCCTCAACTGACTGGATTCAAAGAAAACATTCATTTTACCCCTGACAGATATAACACATTTGCAAGGAAATTTTAAGGTAAACCTAACCCCGAAAGCCTCAAACCTCAGTATCAGAGCCAAAAAGGCTCATCTGCGGGCTTGCGTAGAATGAGAAAAATCAAGTAATATCCATACATTAGAGCCCAGAAAGCATCATTTCTAAACTACTCAAACATGCTGTTCACCATCATTGCCTTGACTTTCTCTCCTCTCAAGCCCTTCTGGATCCTCTACAATCCGGCTTTCATCCTTTACATTCTACCGAAACAGCTCTTGCCAAAGTCTCCAGTGACCTGTTTATGGCAAAATCCAAGGGCCTTTATTCAATTCTCATCCTTCTCGACCTTTCTGCTGCTTTTGACACTGTTGAACACAACCTTCTCCTTGATGCCTTGTCCTCGTTTCATCTTTCCCATTGCCCTTTCAGTGTTTGTTCTGGTGGATCCTCCTCTATGCTATCCCACTCTCAGTTGGTGTACCCCAAGGATTTGACTTGGGTCCACTCCACTCCTTTTCTCTCTATAAACCCAGTCCCTTGGTGCACTCATCTCTTCCCAAAGCTTTTAGTTCCATCTTTACGCTGATGACTCCCAGATCTACCTCTCTACACCTGAAATCTCTCCGGCAATCCAGGCCCAGATCTCTGCCTGCCTTTCTAACATTGCTGCTTAGATATCTCACTGCCGCCTGAAATTGAACATGGCCAAAACTGAGCTTCGTAGTTTTCCCCCTAAACCCTCCTTTCCCCTTCCTCCTTTCTCATTCTTTGTGGATAATATGCTACTCCTCCCTGTCTCCTCGGCTCGCAACCTTGGGGTCGTCTTTGACTCCTCTTTCTCCTTCTCAATACACATCCAACACATAGCGAAAACCTGTCGTTTCTTTCTCTACAACATCAACAAAATTTGTCCATTCCTTTCTGAACACATTACTAAGACACTTATCCACTCCTTAGTCACCTCCCATCTAGAGTACTGTAACCTAAGAACATAAGATATGCCAGACTGGGTCAAGCCCAGTATCCTGTTTCCAACAGTGGACAATCTAGGTCACAAGTACCTAGCAGTTTCCCCAAAGGACCCAGGTTCCACAATGCTTGTACTGGGGTAAGCAGTGGATTTCCCGGGTCCCCTTTAATAATGGTTTATAGACCTTTCCTTCAGGAACTTGTCCAAACCTTTTTTAAACCCAGCTACACTAACAGCTTTTACTACATCTTCCAGTAACAAATTCCAGAGTTTGATAACATATTGAGTGAAAAATATTTCCTCTTATTAGTCTTAAATAGGTTACACTGTAACTTCATTGCATGTCCCCCAGTCTTTCTATATTTTGATAGCATAAACAATTGATCTACATTTAACCGTTCTACTACATTCATTAATTTATAGACCTCTATCATATCTCCTCTCAGCCGTCTCTTATCCAGGTTGAAGAGCCCTAACCTTTTTAGCCTCTCTTCATAGGAATATCCTTCCATCCCCTTTACCATTTTGGTGGCTGTTCTCTGTACCTTTTCTAATAACACTATATCCTTTTTAAGATACAGTGGCCAGAATTGCATACAATATTTAAGGTGTGGATGCACCATGGAACGATACAGAGGCATTATAATATCCTTTTATTTCATTCTCCATTCCTTTCCTTATGCTTCCTTGCATTCTATTTGCTTTCTTGGCTGCTGCTGCACATTGGGTGGAGGATTTCAACATGTTATCCGTAATGATGCCTAAATCTTTTTCCTTGGTGGTGGTTCCTAATGTGGAACCTTGCATTGTGTAATCATAGTCTGGTTTGTTCTTTCCTAGATGCATAACTTTGCACTTGTTCACATTAAATTTCATCTGCCATTTGAACATCCAGTCTTCCAACGTATCAAAGTCCTCTAGCAATTTTTCACAATCCTCTTGGGTTTTAACAACTTTAAGTAATTTTGTGTCATCTGCAAATTTGATCACCTTACTTGTTATTTCCATTTCCAGGTCATTTACGAATATGTTAAAAAGCAGTGGATCCAGCACAGATCCCTGGAGTACTCCACTATTCACCTTTCTCCATTGAGAAAATTGCCCATTTAGCCCTACCCTCTGCTTTCTTTTAACCAGTTCCTGATCCACAATAGTAAACTGCCTCCTATCCCATGACTTTTTAATTTCGCCAGGAGTTTCTCATGAGGGACCTTGTCAAAGGCTTTCTGAAAATCCAGATACACTATATCTATGGGCTCACCTTTGTCTACCTGTTTATTCACACCTTCAAAAAAAACATAACAGATTAGTAAGACAAGACCTTCCTTGGCGAAAGACATATTGGCTGTCTCTCATTAAGCCATGACTATCTACATGTTCAGTAATGTTGTTCTTTATAATGGTTTCTATCATTTTTCCTGGTACTGACGTCAGGCTCACCAGTCTGTAGTTTCCCGGATCACCCATGGAACCCTTTCTAAAAATTGGCGTTACATTGGCCATCCTCCAGTCTTCAGGTATTACAGATGATTTTAATAATAATTCACAGATTACTAATAATAAGTCTGCAATCTTATATTTCAGTTCTTTCAACACTCTTGGATGTATACCATCCAGTCCAGGTGATTTGCTACTCTTCAGTTTATCAAATAGTTGTAATATGTCTTCCCGTTGTATCAATATTTCTTTCAATTCTTCTGCAGCATCACCTTTAAATACTCACTCCTTGCTGGTCTCTCTCTGAATCATCTCTCTACCTTTCAATCCATTCAACACTCTGCTGTGTGGCTAATCTTCTTCCAGCCTTGTCATGCCTATATTATACCTCTTGTCAAGTCACTTCATTGGCTCCCTATCCATTTCCACATCCAGTTCAAACTTCTCCTGCTGACCTATAAGTGCATTCACTCTCCAGCTTCTCACTACCTTTCCTCTCTTATCTCTCTCTACACCCCTCCTTGGGAACTCCACTCTTCTGGCAAATCACTTCTATCTGTGCTCTTCTCTACTATTGCTAACTCCAGACTTCGCTCCTTTCACCTTGCTGCTTCTTATGCCTGGAACAAACTACCTGAGTCTGTATGTCAGGCTCCTTCTCTGATTCTTTTCAAATCCAGGCTGAAAACTCACCTCTTCACTGCTGCTTTCAGATCTTGACTCACCTGATCTCCTTTGTCTTTCCTTACCATTCCCCCTAGATGTATCCTATGTCTACAGCTACTGTGTTGTCTTTCTTGACTAGATTGTAAGCTCTGTAGAGCAGGGACCATCTTTCATATGTGTCTGTGTAGCACTGCATATGACTTGTTGTGCTATTCAAATGTTCAGTAGTAGTAGTAGATTATAGAATTACAATGTCAAAATAGAGTCTTAAATGCAGACTCAAATGCAAAAATGGCTAACAAGGTAGTCATTCAGTGGCCATGTCCAAGGAAGATTCCATGAAATGAGTCAAATTCAAATGGCTTCCTTATTGATCTTCTAAAAGAGAAGGCTTACCACTAACTGACAGAAAGATATAATAAGCCTTAATCAAAGGCGGAAGGTTATCTGAGAGAACTGCAATACCTCCCTCAAATACTTCCTAACCATGTCCAAAGGAGCAATCAACAGACATATAAGAAAGTTTTAAAAACGCAAATTGCTCTTCAATATATCCGTCTCCTTAATCCAAGCCAGCAACAGTTATGTATGCCCATCATTCAGCCTCTTAATCTCCTCCATTCTTGCTTCAATTTTGGTCAAGCGTTGAGCCTGAACAGAGAACTCAAGCAACACCATCTGAAAGTCAGTTTTCAAAGATTGAACTGAACCTGTTATTGAGGCCTCCAGGCCTTTCAAGGCATTCCAGCATCTCCAACAACACTTGAGCAGGCTTTGTCATTATATCAAGCTACATCTGGAAGCTCCTTTCACTCATCCAAAAGCAAACTCTGCCGGCGAGGCAGTCAACAGAGGTTGTCCCAAAAGCCTGCAGCTCATAGCCAGCACTCCAACATTCAGCCCAGCAGTGGTTGCACTCACAAAAAATCCACTTCTGGGTTGCAGGGGGCTGCTCGATCCTCGAAGCTCAGCAATGTCCCTTCAGTGTTCTGGTCCACTGCCAGCAGCCATGAGTTGGCCAATGTTTCTGCCGGGTCCATGTGAGTGAATCTTGGACAGTCTACCAACTTCATCTGCCCCTTAGAGGGGATGCCATTGATGTTGGACCTCGCCTGGGCTTCCCCATCCTCTTCCCCAGCATAACAACCAGCAGAAAGAGAACAGGCAACAGAATCAGGAAAACTGCCGAGAGATACCTCCAACTAGAATGCCATCTTGCCATACCCCTGTCTTCTCAGTCTGTTTAATGTAGAGCCAGCCCAAGTGGTGATCTGAGGACAGCAGCAGTTAATCACAGTAAACAGTTGAAAAAAAAATTGTTATTCAGGAAAGGCTGCCCTGGTCCATCTCAGAGCAACAACACTTCCCAGCAACAGCTATCTGGGCCATGACCCCAAAAGTAAGCCCAGATGCTGCAGGGAGGGAAGAGGGGGGAAAGACAAGCCAGAACTGCATGATCACAGCAGAAAGAAGGCATGGTAAGGTTGTGGTTGCAGCAGACAACAGCAGCAAGAAAAGCTGGGACAGCTTGAAAGGGAAGCACTGCCCCTTGTCTGTATTCTTAAAAGGACCTTGGCCCCAGGAGAAGGGAGGAAGCCAATGAAGGACACCCCTCCCTGTGGAGATGAGTACTGGAACAAGGCCAGCAGAGTGTAGGATATCTATCACTGAAGAGCCTCAGTAAGAAATGAAGCAGAGAAGGTTCTCCCAACATTGGTAGCATCCAGAAGAGAATTCTTACTCCCTCCCCATGCTCAGCCACAAAAAGGAAGAGAAAGAGGTTTCCTCCCCCACCCTCAATGTCAGAGGAATTCCAAAGATAAATACCTAAACAAAGATGAGAGGGAAAAAAGGAGAGCTTGGGAGGAATGTAACCCTCAAGATGGGACACTGGAGATGAGGTAGGGAGGGAGTTCTGGTAAAAAGCATAGTAGTCAATCTGAGAACCTTGAATTTCCAATGGGCGGAAACAAGGAGCCAATACTGCTGAATCAAAAGGGGGGTAACATGGTTGGACCACAAAAACATAATGGCAGTGGACTGAATGAGTTGGAGGTGTTTTAATGCATAACTCGATTGGCAGTGGACTGAATGAGTTGGAGGTGTTTTAATGCATAACTAGATTGGCCATAAAAGAGCAAGTTACAAAGCCAATGGCAGTACTATGAGATGAGATATGGAGAAGTAAGAATAGTTGGAAGAAATCATGTGAAGAGTAAAGAAGGAAGATTTAGTAAGAACGTCCAGTTGAGGTTTAAAAGAGAATGATGAGTCGTGAATCATGCCAAGAATGCAAATGGATTCCAGAATAGGAAGGGGGACTCCATCTAGAATAGGAGGAGGAGCGGATACAAAAGAGCCTGATTTGGGGAAACAAATGCATTCACATTTAATGGTGTCATGTAATAATTGATAAGCTGTAAGTCAGATGGTGACAGAAGAAAGGCAAGATTGTTGGCGGAAGATAACACCAGGATGGGAATCAAAAGCATAGAGAATCTTAATGTCATGGGCTGCAAACTAATGATTGGATCAGCAGGGGGAGGAGATTCAAGAAAATATTGAAAAGAAAAGAACCCTAAAGAACACTGGATGACAGAAGATATGATGCTGAGAGAGCATTGTTGTTGTTGTTAAGTGCTGTCAAGTCAGTGTTGACTCATGGCGACCCTCTGGAGAGTTGTCCTAAACTGTTTGGTCTTCAGTCAGACGGCTCATTGTTGATAGAGTGGCATCCATAGCTGCTGTTATTGTATCGATCCATCTCATTGCTTGTCTTTCTCTTTTGCGTTGACATTCAACCTTGAACAAGTATGATGTCTTTCTCTAATGATCTATCTCTTTGCATGATGTGTCCAAAGTATGAAATCATCAGCTGTGGGGGGAAATGGCATATTTACCTTTGAAAACCGATATAGGAGCAAATCAGATAAGCAGGCTAAAATGTTTTTTGAGTTTCGGGAAGATTGCATGAGCTTGTGAACATAGGGTTACTTCATGCTGCAAATCTCAATTCTTCTATAAGTAGAGAAGTGACTTTTCCAGAGAGAAGGGGGACTGTTGGAGTGGTGTGTGTGTCAGCAGCACCCTCCATGATGAAGTTGCTGCTTTTGAATGTGCAGGCCCATATGGAACCAGGAGTTGTGATGAGCCAGAGAAATTGCAATAGGTTAAATGGGGGTCAGTGAGTTGAGCACATCAGAGAGTGATGTTGACCAAGAGGACAATTGTAGATCTAGAGGATCTTTGGAAGAATAAATGGGATTAGAAGACAAGGCTTCTGCCATTAAATCAGGATCTAATGCAGCCAGGTTCTTCAAGCTAACCAAGAGATGATCAGAC
The DNA here is from genome assembly GCA_033557465.1 of Ichthyophis bannanicus. Lineage (NCBI taxonomy): Eukaryota > Metazoa > Chordata > Amphibia > Gymnophiona > Ichthyophiidae > Ichthyophis > Ichthyophis bannanicus. The sequence goes on from CM066034.1 coordinate 706,909,454, forward strand.
CAAAAATGATGGAACAATAGAGTTGGATTTGAAGTTAGAGAGGTGAAAGTTCAAATCCAAGGTGTTCCCAGCCTTATGGATGGGAGATGGAACTAACTGAAGAAAATCAAGTTGCAGGAGAATATTAATGAATTCAGAGGCTAACGAAGAGTTGCAGGATAGATCAGGAGTGGCGGAAACTGATGGAAAGGGGATGTTAAAATCCCCCATGATAATGAGGAGGAAGTAGGTTAGGGTTAGGTCCACATTTAGGAGGGAAAGTTCCTCAAAAAATAAATGGCCAGGGTGTGAGGTGAGCAGTACACTATCAGACAAAAAGTGTAAAGAATTGGTTATGAGGTGGACCAAGAGATTGCCAGAAATCCCAGACTGACTTAAATTCTCACTCCTGGAACTGGGTAACTTGGCAACTCTGTGTCCCTTCTGAATACTTTCAAGACTCATCTACTAAGTGGAAGGGACCTGCCAGCCACATGCATCCCTGCATTCCTAGTGGAAGAGTGAGTTTAGGTATTTTTACTGTGTTTGTATTTTTTTTCTGTTAGTGCCTGCATTTCAGGAAGGAGACCAAGATTATCAACTGAATCTATCTACAAACAAGAGATAGGCTCCAAAAGATAGAGAAGCAGAGAGGCCATTTTGTGAAGTTTTTGGTGTTCAGGGAGTACAGGTGCACTGATTGTGTTTAAACCAAGGTATGATAACTGAAGTTGCATATTGTTCTTTTGGGTCTCTAACCAAGCGGTTTGAGGGAAAGGATATGAAATGAGAGGACCCACTTAAGCCCTGAGAATTGCTTCTTCTATCCAAGAGGACCCTTTGTGTTTTAGTTGCTTTCCAGTGCTGTATATTTTTGCTGGGGGGTTTTCCAATTTAAGAAGGAAGGCACCAGTTTATAAATTCTTTTGTGACCCACTGGGGGCAACTCTCACATCAAAGAAGAGGCAGGCAATTATGAAAAAATTCCCTGCTCTTTGAGGGGTAAATTAGATTTGTATGATAAGATGTGATGTAAATACTGGAAATGGAGGGCAAGTTTATGAGAGCTGGGAGGGCTGTAGGGGTTTGAGTACTGATACAATACAATAAAATGAGAGAACAAGACTTTTTTTTAATATGTTGGTGACAGGAGGATGTGCAAAAGTAGCACTGCAAGACTCAAAGGCAAAGGGGAAGAATATGTAGAAGGTGATGAAGAAAAAACAAAATTGCTTAACAATTGGTACTCACAGATGAAGGGCCAGGAAAAAAAAACAATAGAAATGGAAGTAAGATAGACCTCGAATGACTTTCAGGAGACTGTGTTAGGAACTAGCTAAAACTAAAAATAGACAAAGTGATGGAACCGGATGAGATACACCCAAGGGTATTAAAAGAAGATAGGCTAGTTCTGGTGGCTCCACAGTCTGACCTTTTTAATGCTTCTTTAGAAACAGGAGTGGTCCCGCAGAATTGGAAACAAGTGGATGTGGTTCCTCTTCACAAAAGTGGAATGAGGAGGATGGGAATTGCAGGCCAGTTAGTCTGACCTTGGTGGTGAATAAATTAATAGAACTGATGCTAAAACAGGAAAACATTTTCTTGAATCCAGCAGATTAAAGGAGCCAAGGTAGTATGGTTTGAATAGAGGTAGGAAATTATCAGAGAAATCTGATCAATTTCTTTGACAGGGTGACCAGCAAGTTGGATCATGGGAGAGTTCTAGACTCTCCCAAGTCTTTTGAAGTGGTTCTACATAGACAACTAATAAATAATCTGAGCACCCTTGGGGGCATGTTTACTAAGCAGGGCTAACAGTTGAATAACATGAGCATTAGCAGTAAATTTGAGAGAGTGAGATCATACTCCACATACCCTGCCTTAGAAGTGAGGTTCATGATGGTCATGGTATGCGCAAAACGAACCCATTTGGAGAAACTGTCCCGAGACAGTTACAAATAGCCTGTGCTAATCATTATCTCAGCTTACTAAACATGTCCCTCAGTAAAGGGTACTGAAGTGACTGAAGTGGTTAGGAACAAGTTGAGTGAAAGGCAACAATGCAGAGTTGCCAAGTTATCCAGTTCCATGAGTGAGATTTTAAGCCACTAAGCCTGAATTTCTGACAATCTCATCCTGATGCATTATAGGACCTGCAGCACTGATTCCAATGAATGAAATCAGGAACTATAAATACCATACTGCATCGCAACGTACATATATTTAAAACCAGAATTGGCAGAAAATCTCACTTCTGGAACTGGGTAACTTGGCAGCTCTGCAAAGGGTGGTGATAATGGAGTTTACTCTAAGGAAAGGGGTGTTAACAGTGGTGTGCCTCAGGAACTGGGTAACTTGGCAACTCTGCAAAGGGTGGTGGTAATGGAGTTTACTCTAAGGAAAGGGGTGTTAACATTGGTGTGAATCAGGAATTGTTCCTTGGCCTGGATCTTTTTAACATTTCTGTAAGTGAAATTGTTGAAGGGCGATCAGGAAAGTTTTGCCTCAGCAGATTATACCAAAATTTGCAACAGAGAAGACATTCTTTTTTTTTTTTTAATATTTATTTATAACTTTCAATTACATCACAGGTAAAACAAAGACTATACAAAAGCAAGGCATCCACATCACATGCAATACAAAATCGAAATTAAATTTAGCCCTCATCAAGAAGGAGTTCGAAAAACAAAATAAAGAGAAAAAAAAAATCCCATCATAGCCCGATAATCCCGGACAATCACAAGAGACAAAGAGCCAAGTCAAAACAAGCCCAAAATCACACTTTATCCCTTGTCCTTAAAGGTGTGAATAACATACGGAAGTATCTAGCAAAGTCTGAGGAATCGTCTAAAGTTTGGCAGCTAACAGTCTTGCATTTGTGCTGCAAAAACCCAAGGAAGCAGTACAGTATAGCAATTAAGTCTTTCTGGCACAAAAGAAAAGCAAGATCTGGGGTTGATCATATCTGATGATCTTAAGGTAGCCAAACAGGTTAAAGTGATGGCAAAGGCCAGGATGCTTGGGTGCATAGGGAAGTACTGCATATAGATCTGAAGACCACAACTTCAAAAGGATATTAACAAGATAGGATCAGTCCAGACAGTAGCTACTAAAATGGTCAATGGTCTTTGTCATAAAGCATATGGGAACAGGCTTAAAGATTTAAATACCGTATGTATGCTTTGGAAGAAAGGCAGGAGAGGGGAGATAGAATAGAGACATGAGAGGCTGGTGTGTACAGACCAAGAAGGAGACCTCAGAGTGATAGTGTCTGAGGATCTCAAGGTGATGAAGCAGTATCACAAGGCGATGGCCAAAGCCAGAAGGATGCCAGGCTGCATACAGACAGGAATAACCAGCAGAAAGAAAGAGGTATTATTGCCTCTGTACAGGTTGTTGGTGAGGCCTCACTTGGAGTAATGTGTTCAGTTTTGGAAACCATACAATGCAAAGAATATAAAAAGAATTGAAATAGTTCAGATGAAGGTGACCAAGGTATGAGGCCTGTGCCAGAAGGCATATGAGAAAAGGCTTGAAGATCTCAAAGGAGAGGAGAGACAGGGAGGATATGATACAGACCTTTACATATTTAAAGAGTATTAATAAACAAATGACCCTTTTTCAAAGACAGGGAAGCTGTAGAACTAGAGGACATGAAATGAAGCTACAAGGAGGTAAACTTAAAAGCAACATCAGGAAATACTTTTTCACGGAAAGGGTGGTGGATGCCTGGAATGCTCTTCTGAACGAGATGGTGGGAAACAAAAACAATGACAGATTTCAAAAAGGCATGGGAGAGACACAAAGGATCACTACATAGCAAGACGACGGAATGAAAGCAAACGTAAATAACTTCACAGAGAGGGGTAGCCTGCCTGAAGAAGTACGTACGTACAACACTAAGCAAAGGCATAGAGGAAGAGTAACTTGCACAGAGTGGCAGGTGCAGCTCTACACCTTACTAGGCAGACTAGATGGGCCATGCTGGCTTTATCTGCTGTCATTTACTATGGGCCCGATTCTGTCCCACGAATTCGTGCCCTCCCTGCCGGGTTGTATGGGGAGGTTAGATGTGGGGTGGGGAAGGGGCGGAGTTAGGGCGGGCGGTGGGCAGTCACTGGCCCTGGATGTACAGGTCCAATTCTAATGTCGGCCCTGTACGTCCAGGGCTGGCAAATTGTGCGGGGAAGTTATTCCACCTCTAAGATGGACGTTTTTTCTGCAGGCCTGGGGCACGGATGGGGCAGGGGGGGGGGCCCCGAGGACATTCCCCGCAGCCCAACCCTGGTCTTTGTGCAACTGGTGGCCAGGATTGCGGTTTTACAATGGAGCCATGGTGCCATGGCAACCGGACACCATGGTACCGTGGCTCCATTGTAAAGCCCTGACTGAGTTAGTCGGGCTTTCCCTGTATGTGTAGGCCGGGCTGAATCGCAGTCCCAGCTTGAATGTACAGGGCTATTCGCGATTCTGGTCCCGCGGGGCTAGACATGCCCCACGGAATCAGAATTGCAACCCCCTCTGTATGTTGGGTTCAAACCAGATGTACAGAGGGGCTGTACATCCGGGATGGAATGAGCCTGTCTGTTACTATTTAGACATCTCTGTGGTATAAATGTAAAAGCAGTGGGCTTCTTTCAATAGCAAGGAAACTCTGGAATGAGGGGACATGGAAAGAGGTGAAAGGAGGTAGACTCAAAAGTGATCTAAGGAAATATTTCTTTACAGAAAGGGTGATGGCTGCGTGAAAAGGCCTGTCATTGAAGGTGGTAGTGATGAGTCAGGAATCTAAAACGTTCCCTCAACATTTGCATCAGTGAACTTCTCTGGCTCCAATTTTCAACAGGAAACCAGTTATATAACATGCTCCCCTCCAGAAAAAGACACAAACACATACAATAGATACAGACAAAATAATAGCCAAGAAAGACCATATGGTCTATCTAGGGCTAACACAAAGGTTTACTCTTGATTTTCTCACACTAATATTACTCCCAATGCAGGAAGAAATATTAGTGTGGAACAATGAGCATAAATCTGCTGTGCTAAAGGGTAGTGCAATGGGCATGTAAAACGCTTGCAAATTGCTGAATAAAAGCTTTGTTCCTGAAACTGAAAGCTAGTGCAGTTTTTCACTCCTCTTGCAGTGCTGAATCTTTATGCCAGGCTGATGTGAAGATACCGTATGGCAGCAGAAGGTAATCTGAGGAGAAGAAGGGGCAGTTTACCACAGATCATCCAAGATCCTGGTAACCCAAGTGGGACCCTGGACCTCCATTCCTCCCAATCCCCCTACACACCTTCAAAATCTGGGGGCAGGAACAATGCTGACTCACTCCTGCCTCTTGCACCTCCATCTTGCAAAATGGCAGAGTGTTTCCAACTGTATCAGCCCCAAGATAGGCCAGGTGATCTTCATCTGCTACTATTTTCTATGTATCTTTGTGTGTGTGTGTTTTCCTGTGTCTTTTTCTGGAGGAGATAAAGTCATATAAATAGTTTCCTATTGAAAATCTGTGTCAGAGAACTTCACTGGTATAGATGTTGAACATGGTTTTCAGATTCTATCTTTACCACCTCCACTGAGAGGCTGTTTCATGCACCCACCACCCTAGTATTGTCTTATTTAATAGATTGACCCCTAGCGGTGCCTCATGATACATCGCTAGGGGTCAGGCACCTCCATTTTGCAAAATGGCAACATGGAAGACAAGCATGAGTGGGCATTGCTCCCTCCTCCCAACTTTGGAAGGTACATGGGGAGGGGCTGGGGCCCAAAACAACATTACAGGTTCTATGGTTGAGGGCATCCCTGACCTGGGTGCTCAGGCCAGGGGTGCTCTGACTCAAGATGCCTGGACCAGGGGTGCTTTGATTGGTGATACCTGGGCCATAGATGCCCTGAACCAAATAGTCCTAGAAGGAAGACTGGAGGATCAGAAATGTTGGAGGCTTTGGGCAGTCAACAGGGGATTGGAAGTATCAGGAGGGATTGAGGAGTTGAGGGAATATTGGAACTGTCGGGAGGCAGGACTGGTGCAAAACACTGGATACCCTAAGCAAACCTTCAGCCTTATGCCCTAAAAGATTTTATTTATTTATTTATTGTCTCTTCTATACCACGCTATTCACATCAGTGCGGTGTACATCGAACAAAACCATATACAGTACAGTCGAGCTGCAATGCATTCACAGTGAACGGGGATTATAACTTGGACACAACTGGGGTAACTTTCTACAAATATTTACATTGTTGAATATCTTTCCTTATAAGGCCTATACCGAGTAGTGTCTTATGGATAATGCTTCAGAGCCTTCCTGAATTGAGATAGACTGGTGATAACTCGCATGTCTGTGGGAAGGGCATTCCAAGCTCTGGGGGCGTAGATCATAATGGCTCTGTTAGATGTTGCCTTTGTGCATCTCGTTGTTTCTTTCGGGACTATCAGGGTGTTCATCACTGTGGATCTTCTGATTCTGTTGGGGGGTGAGGTGTGGATTAGCTCCGTGATTGATGTGGAGGGACTGATTGTTCAAGGCTTTGAAGGTCATTACTAAGATCTTATAATGGGTTTTGGCTTGTATAAGTAACCAGTGGAGCCTTTTTAGGATTGGTGTGATGTGGTCCATCCTTGATACTCCTTCTAACACTCTTGCGGCTGTATTCATGGCAAGTTGAAGTGGGTTTAGTGTTGCTTGTGGAAGCCCATGTAGGATTGCATTTGCGTAATCGAAGTGTGGCATCACCATGGCTTAATAGATTGTTCTGAAGTCAGTGGTATTGAGTAGTGGTCGTAGATGACGAAGTTTCCGTATTTTATGATATATCGTCTTTACTGTGTTTTTTACGTGGGTTTTCATGTCTAGCCGATGGTCTAGGGTGATATCTAGGTAGCGAATTGTGGGTTTAGCTGTCAAATCAGCATTCTTTACTTTTAGTGAGAGTGGGGGAGTGAAATCTTGGTTCCTCTTGGTTATTTTGATAATTAAACTCAACAATCATGATCAACGGAACACCACCCTTCTGACAATCCAATCAAAATGAAAAATTGGACATCATACTTTTAAATAAACTCTGCTTTGTATGTATGTGTGTGCCTGCTCTTCCTGCAGGTAAAATAATATGCTGATGGCTCTCTGAACATGTGTGGCTTTCAGAATGCATTATCTTGCTTTGAATGCCCCCCAGAAGCTGGAAGGAAGGTCAAAAACTGCCAGCATAGTTTCAAGGTTAGATCAGAGAGGCTGTTGTAGCCAAAAAAGCATCTTTCAGGAAATGGAATAAGGAGCCAAATGACAAAAACTGGAAACAACATAATCACTGGCAAGTTAAATGTAAGGCATTGATAAGGCAGGCAAAGAGAAAATTTGAAAAAAAAAGTTGCTGTGGGAGCAAAAACACATACTAAAAACTTTTTCAAGTACATTTGTATCAAAAAACCTATGAAAGAGTCAGTAGGACTCTCTCACAAGTCAGATGCTAGAGGGGTAAAAGGGTCACTAAGGGAGGACAAGGTCATAGTAGAGATACTGAATGAATTCTTTGCTTCAGTCTTTACTGAAGAAGATGTAGGGAATTTAACCCATACCTGATATGGTATTTAAAGGTCATACATCATAAGAATTGAAAGAAATATCAATAAACTGGGAAGATGTATTACAGCTATTTGATAAACTAAAGAGTTGCAAATCACCTGGACCAGATGGTATACATCCAAGGATTTTGAAAGAACTGAAATATGAAATTGCAGGACTACCATAGTAATCTATGAACTATCAATAAAATCATCTATAGTACCTGAAGATTTGAGAATGGTCAATGTAACGCCAATATTTAAAAAGAGTTCTAGGGGTAATCCGGGAAACTATAGAGCCTGACGTCAGTACTAGGCGAAATGGTAGAAACCATTATAAAGAATAAAATTACTGAACATGTAAATAGTCATAGTTTAATGTGAGAAAGCCAACATGGATTTAGCCAAGGAAAGTCTTGTCTTATTAATCTGTTATATTTGTTGAAGGTGTAAATAAACAGGTAAAGTGGGCCAGTTAATGTGGAGCCCGATTCAGATAAGGGCACATTTGGGCCATCTGGATGGCCCCAAGCAAGACAGGCTCATTTGAACCCGATTTTGGACCGTGGGAATAAAACGTTCCCGTGGTAACCAGAATCAGGCCTGAGGATAGCCCGGCATGCCCCGGCCACCTGCGGGGACGTCCTCCCCAAAGGCACACCTGACCCAAGGCTAGCCTTTGATGTGGAATAAGCAGCACCTCCCAATGGGGCTGGCAGGACATACAGGGCCATGACCCAAATCAGCCCGTATTTCCCGCTGGGCTGGCCTGTCCCCGCTCTGCCCTGATCCCGCCTCTCCTGCCCGCCATCGGCTCTCCCTGCCCTGATACACAGGATGTTCAGGGAGTGCCAGAGGGGGAATCAGGCCCCGACGGCTTACAGGACTACACGTCCCGCTGGGATGTGCAGCCCCGCAACCCACATTTCAGAATTGGGCCCATAGTGTATCTGGATTTTCAGAAAGCCTTTGGCAAAGGTCTCTCATGAGAGACTCTTGGCGAAATTAAAAAGTTATGGGATAGGAGGCAGTGTACTATTGTGGATCAGAAATGGTTAAAAGAAAGCAGAGAATAGGGCTAAACGGCCAATTTTCTCAATTGAGAAAGGTGAATAGTGGAGTACCCCAGGGATCTGTGCTGGATCCGCTGCTTTTTAACATGTTCATAAATGACCTGGAAATGGGAACAACAAGTGAGGTGATCAAATTTGCAGATGACACTAAATTATTCAGTTATTTAAACACAAGAGGATTGTGAAAAATTGCCAGAAGATCTTGATAAATTGGAAGACTGGCCATCAAAATGGCAGATGAAATTTACTGTGGACAAGTGCAAAGTTATGTACCTAGAAAAGAAAACCCAAACTACGGTTACACGATGCAAGGTTCCACATTAGGAACCACCACCCAGGAAAAAGATTTAGGTGTCGTCGTCAATAATATCTTGAAACCCTCAGCCCAGTGTGCAATGGCGGCCAAGAAATCAAATGGGAACGCTAGAAATCATAAAGAAAGGAATGAAGAATAAAAACATGGATAGTATAATGCCTCTGTATCATTCAATGGTGCAACTGCACCTTGAATATTGTGTGCAATTCTGGTCACCATATTTTAAAAATGATATAGCAGAATTAGAAAAGGTATAGAGAAGAGCCACCAAAATGGTAAAGGGGATGGAAGGATATTCCTATGAGGAAAGGCTTGAAAGGTTAGGACTTTTCAACTTGGAAAAGAGTCGGCTGAGGGGAGATATGATAGAGGTCTATAAATTAATGAATGGAGTAGAAAGGGTAAACGTAGATAGATTGTTTACTCCATCAAAAAGTAGAAGGACTAGGGGGCACACAATGAAGCTACAATGTAACCCATTTAAGACGAATAAAAGAGAAAATATTTTTTCACTTAGCGCGTAATCAAAATCTGGAATTCATTACTGGAGGATGTAGTAAAAGCTGTTAGTGTAGCTGGGTTTAAAAAAGGTTTGGACAAGTTCCTAGAGGAAAGGTCCGTAAATCATTATTAAAGAGGACCCGGGAAAGCCATTGCTTATCCCAGGACAAGCACTGTGGAACCTAAGTAACTTTTTGTGAACCTGCCAGGTACCTGTGACCTGGATTGGCCACTGTTGGAAACAGGATACTGTGTTTGATGGACCTTGGTCTGATCCAGTATGACATTTCTTAGGTTCTTATGTTGACTACCTAGTCTTGCCTAATTGTTGGGCTAGCCCTCTTAGGGGAGGGGAGGGGAGGGGAGGGATCATGTGTTCTGGGACTCACTGGACCACCAAAGAAATTCTGCCAGGTGGTTTGGAAGGAGATCCAGGGAATTCATTCTGCTTTTTTAATATCTCCCTTAGTGTGTGAACTAATTCCCACTCACGCACTGACAGGAAGGGAGATATTTACTCATGATGAAACAAATAGCTATAGATTACCATATTACCTGTGCTGTTGTTTTTTTCTGACAATGCACACTTTTTAACACAGCAGTAATTTGAATTAAGAAAGCAGATAGAAACCTAGGACTCATAAGGAAAGGAATAGAAATTATTATGCCTCTGTATCGCTCCATGGTGTGACCACACCTTGAATATTGTGTGCAATTCTGGTCGCCATATTTTAAAAAGGATATGGCAAAATTAGAAAATGAACAGAGAAGAGCCACCAAAATGGTAAAAGGGATGGAAGGATATCCCTATGTGGAAAGGCTTAAAAGGTTAAGGTTTTTCAATTTGGACAACAGACGGCTGAGGGGAGATATGATAGAGGTCTATATAATAATGAATGGAGTGGAACAGGTATTTATTTATTTGGCTGTGCTTTTCTACCACTTTTCGCCAGGTCAAAGCAGATTGCAATCAACTCAACAAACAATAAATAAAAAGAACATAAACTATTTACAATAAACTTTACTTTTTTACATTGGTCTGTGTGAGATGTGTTGTGCAGTTGGTTGTATTAGTGATTTATTGTGATTGTGAGTATGAAGAGATCTGTGAACATGAATGAGCTGGTTAAGTCTATGTTACAGATCCAAAGTGTTCAAGAAACAGATGAGTCTTCAGCTTCTTTTGAAATGTGGGGAATTTTGATGTACTTCTGATCTTGTTGGGGAGGGAGTTCCAGAGGGTAGGTGCATATAATTCAAAAGCTCTTGAACAGCAGCATTGGGTGCTCTTTATTTTTGTGTGGGGAACATTTAGTGAGTTCCTTTTGACTTGTCATCTGGCTCTGTTGGATTGGAAGGGGTGGAGGAGTGTTTGGAGATGGGAGGATGGGTGTCCATTTAGTGCTTTGTAGATCATCATTAGAGTCTTGTATTTGATACAGCTGTTTAGTGGGAGCCAGTAGAGTTGCTTAAGGATGGGTGTGATCTGCTCTGGTTTAGGGGCTGCTAGTAGTATACATGCTTTGGTGTGAAGGGCCGTGCGTAATGGTAAGATGGTTGATTGTGGCAGACCTTGATAAATGGAGTTGCAATAATCAAACTGTGAAAGTATTGATGCTTGGAGTGCTGATGTTGTAGGGGTCTAGAATTGGGCGAAGGTGTTGTATGGTGTGGATTTTGTAGTAAATCGTATTCACAGTTTTCTTCAATTGTTGTTTAAAAGTGAGATTTCGGTCCAGTATGATGCCAAGGTATTTTATTTCCGATTGTACCTTGATATGGGTGTCGTTTCAAGTGATGGAGTTGGGTGGTGTGAATGTGTTGTCTTTGGTGATGAATAGTGCCTCTGTTTTCTTGTAGTTGATGGAGAGGTGATTCCTGATGAGCCACTGTGATACATCAGTAAAGCAGTGTTGTAGTTTATTGTAGATGGGTTGTTTGGTGTCAAATAGGGTGTAGATCAAGATGGCATCTGCATAGAGGTGGTAGAGTAGGTTCTGAAACTTAATAAGCGTGCATAGTGGTTGAAGGTAAATATTGAATAGCAGAACTAAGAGAGTGGAGCCTTGTGGGACACCCTGGGTTTGAGTATAGGGGGAGGAGGAGAGGTTGCCCATTTGGATTCATTGTTGATGATTGGATAAGTAGGACTGAAACCATTTTAGCACAGTATCCTGAATTCCGATGGATTGTAGGCATTGAAGGAGGATGGGGTGATTTACAAAGTCGAACTTGCAAAAATATCAAAGGAAAACTAAGATGAAGCCCTGTTGTACATTCTGTATATCTTGGATGAGTCTGTTTAGGAGGGAGAGAAGGAGGGTTTTGACTCCATAGTGGGGCAGAATCCATGTTGTTGGGGGCCAAGTGGAGCCTCTTTTTCAATGTGGTTGTGAAGCTGTTGGCAGATGACTTTTTCTATGATTTTAGCCATGAAGGGAAGGCTGGCGATTGGTCTGTAAGATGTTAGGTTCATTGGATTAAGGTCAGTTTTTTTAGGATGGGACGAATGGATGAGGTCTTGAGGCTGATTGGCATGAGTCCTCGGGTTAGAGACGTTTGGATGATTTTTGTGAGGATGGAAATGAGTTCAGTTTTGGATGTCTTAATCTAGGTTATAGACCATGGGTTGAAAGGTAAAGTAGTCATGTTGAGGGAAGTGATGATAGCTTCAATGTTATTGGTGCTGAATGGGTCAATGGATGACCAGGTAGAGGTAGAGGTGGAGGATTGAGTCAGGGGGGAGTTACATAGATGGGGTCCACGTTGTCGCTGGTTTTAGTGGTCAGGTAGTTGTTGAGGAAAGATTGATGTGGATGGTGTGGTCTTGGTAGGAGGTTTGGTTAGTTGTTTCACTAGATTGAAGAATTCTCTTGGTCAGTTGAGGGAAGAGTTAATTAGTTTAGAATGGTAGAGCTTTTTGGCATTGTCCGTTGCTGTCCAGTATTCATCTAGTAGGTTCATGTAATGGTTATGGTCATTAGGGTGTCTGGATTTATGCCATTTCCTTTCAAGTTTTTGTAAGTGGGTTTTGATTTTTCGGAGTTTGGGCATGTACTATGAAGTTTTGGGTATCTTGTTGTTTCTGTGGGGAATGAGGTTTGGTGTGGCTGGGGCTTTGTTGATGATGTTGTTCCAATTTATTATGCAGGATTCCAGATCATTTATTTCTTTGTTAAGTGAGAGGAGTGTGTTGCTGAGGAATTCTTCTTTGTTGAACTGCCTGAATCTTCTTTTTATTTGCCGTTGAGAGGGGTGGGTGGGTTGGTTGATGGCTGTTAGAGTGAAACTTATGAGACTATGATCTGACCAAGGGACTAGTTGAATTTGTATGGAGCGGGGGGGGGGGGGGAGGTGGGGGGGGTCTTGCATGGGAGTGCGGTTGTTGATGAAGATCATATTGAGTATGTTGCCTTTGTTGTGGGTAGACATTTGAACAATTTGAGTAAAGTCCATGGCTTTCAAGGCATCTAGGAAGGAGGAGGCATGCTTTTGATGAACAGTTGGTAGGTTGAAGTCACCTAGAAAGATTGTAGTTTTGTTTGTTTTGGCAATCTCAAGTGCGCTTTCCAGTATACTTGTTAGGTGCATGGTGGCTGAGGATAGTGATCTTTAGATGAGACTTAATGAAAGAAGTTTGTTTGTAATGGAGAGGGTGTATATTCCTTTTGTGATCTCGGTGGTCTGGATATGGAAATTGTGTTGTTGTTTGGTAAGGATGAGAACCCCCTCCTCCTTGTTGGTGAGATCATGGGCAGTAAAATAGGTGGTATCCCTGAGGTGTGAGTTCATTCATTAGTACTGAATCTGATTGATGTTTAGGTTATGCAGAGGTCACTGCTTATGGTGGAGTCTCTGATAATTTGGATCTTATTCTTGATTGAACATGTGTTTATTAAAGCGCATTTGAGTGTGTATGTGGGGTTAGTGAAGTGGAGGGGGTGTGTCTATTACTGAGGAGCGAATGGGTATGTGTATAAGCTGGTGAGCATTTCTTGTCCAGAATTGAATATGATATGGGGTGGGTGAGAGATAGAAGCAGGGCCGGCCCGTCCATTGAGCAAGAATGTTTTTTGCACAGGGCCCCGCGTTTCAGGGGGCCCCGCGCAAAAAACATCTTGCATCAGCGATCAGCCCAGCTAGATTTAAAAAAAAACCACAAACCGGCTGCTGCTGCCGTGGCAGTGGCAGAATCGAGCACCCCGCGAGGCCCCCCCTGCCCTGCAGAATCCTCCTTTCAGCATCAACTCTCTCAGCGTCGGCTGCCAGAGCTGTGAAGGGAGAGCTTCTCCTCTCGCGGCTCTGTTAATCCCGCCGCGAGGCTGATGGGAAATCCCATCAGCCCCGCGGCGGGATTAACTGAGCAGCGAGAGGAGAAGCTCTCCCTTCGCAGCTCTGAAAAGCCCGCGCTTTGGGAGCTGATGCTGAAAGGAGGACTCTGCAGGGCAAGGGGGGCCTCGCGGGGTGCTCGATTCTGCCGCTGCCATGGCGGCAGTGGCAGCAGCAGCCGGTTTGTGTTTTTTTTTTTAAATCTAGCTGGGCTGATGGGGGGGAGGGGGTTAGGACTGGTAATGGGCTATGGGGGGTGGCTAAGACTGTAAGTGGGCTGATGGGCGGGGTAGGACCGGTAATGGGCTATGGGGGGGTTAGGACAGGTAATGGGCTATGGGGGGCTAGGACTGGAAATGGGGTTATGGGGGGGTTAGGACTGGATGTGGGCTGATGGGGGTTAGGACTGATAATGGGCTATGGGGGAGGGGGGCTAAAACTAGAAATGGGCTGATGGGGGGTAGGACTGGAAGTGGGCTGATGGGGGGTTAGGATTGGTAATGGGCTATGGGAGGGCTAAGACTGCAAATGGGGTGATGGGGTTAGGACTGGAAGTGGGCTGATGGGGGGATTTGGACTGGTAATGGGCTATGGGGGCATTAGGACTGGAAATGGGCTGATGGGGGCGTTAGGACTGGTAATGGGCTATGTGGGGGCTAGGACTGGAAATGGGCTGATGGGGGCTTACGACTGGTAATGGGTTGTGGGGGGGGCTTAGGACTGGTAATGGGCTATGGGGGGCTAGGACTGGTAATGGGCTGGGGGTTGCTAGGACTGGAAATGGGCTGAGTGGAAGGGGGGCTTGAACTTCAAATAGCTGATGGGGATGGGGGCTTGGAATGGAAATGGGCTGTGAGGGGAGGGAGCTAGGACTGGAAATGGGCTGAGTGGGAGGGGGGCTAGGATACGAAATGGGCTGATGGAGGGGCTAGGATAGGTTTGGAAATGGGCTGTTGGGGGGTGCTAAGATTGGAAATGGGCTGTAGAGGGGCTTGAATTGAAATGGAGTCATGGAGAGGCTAGAACTGGAAGTAGGCTCATGGGGGGCTTGGATTGGAAATGGGCTGAGTGGAGGGGAGCTAGGATTTGACACGGGCTAATGGTGGGGCTAAGAAAGGACTAGAAATGGGCTGATGGGGGGCTGGGATTGGAAATGAGCTGATGGAGGGACTCGGATAGGACTGGAAATGGATGGAGGAGCTAGGACTGGAAATGGGCTGATGGTGGGGCTAGGATAGGATTGGAAATGGGCTGATGGGGGGGCTAGGACTGGAAATGGGCTGATGCAGGGACTAGAAGGGAGCGGATGCTGGGTGGGGCTGGAACTAGAAGGGAGCTGATGTTGGGGGAGGATTAGAATGGGATGGAGCTGGGAGAGTGAAATGGAGAGGGAAAAAATATTTTGTGTGGGAGGGAAGACAAATCTACAATTGGCCGGATATTGGGAGAGTAAGTGGGGATTGAGGATGGAGGGGTAAAATTTGAGTGGATGAAATAGGAATGAGGAAAGAGCAAAAGGAGAAAGATTAGTATGTTAAAGCAGATGTACAGAGAGGATGGAAAAAAACTAGAAGAGAGAAGAAAGGACAAATAGACAGCAGACGATGGAGAGTTAGCAGAATACCTAGGGGTAACGCTTGACAGTGAACTAAAGATGGAAAAACACCTCCGCATAGTAAGCAGGGCCATCTTCCACAAGCTTAGAGTCCTGCAACCACTAAGAAACATCATTGAAGCTAACGATTTCAGGACAGTAGCTCAAGCCCTCAACACACCTCATTTCGACTACTGCAACGCAATTCTACAGAGCCTTCCAAAGAAAACCCTAAACATACTCCAAATGGCACAAAACGTCGCAGCCAGAATCATCATGAAAAAAAGGCCTTGCTGAACACATCACACCAGTGCTAATCGAACTACACTGGCTCCCCATTGTAGCTCGCATAAAATACAAAACCCTAATAACAACTTTCAAACTCATCCACAACATGGCACCAACTTTCCTCACAAACCTAATCGACATGCAACCTCCCATCAGAAACAGAAGAACCACCAATCTAAACACCATATATGTACCAATAAGTATTAGATCTGTCAAAACCGTTACAAGCAACAGAGCATACTCCTACACTGCACCCACACTCTGGAACCAACTCCCACCTGAACTACGCTCTAACAACGACCTAACGGACTTCAGGAAAAAACTAAAGACATGCCTTTTTCAACAATCCTACAACTTGACATAATCAGTAATAACCATCTATTACCATCTGCAGAAACAAAATGTACATACCTGTAAAAATGTATATATGTAAAAACCTCCTCCCTTTCCCTTCCTTACTGTGTGCTGTGCTTATCCTGCAAATCACTTTGTACATATTTTGAAAATTTTTGTCCTTGATCTGACACCTTTCCGTCATATCATCCTGTAAATCACTTTGTACATATTTTTAAAATTGCTATGTCCTGATCTGACAGTTTCCTTCATATAATCAAACCGCTCCTGATCGCTGGACGTAGCGGTATACAAATGTATGCTAAATAAATAAATAAATAAGACACGAAGAAACCAGAAGAAAGTAGCTGGAGCAATTGCAACTGAAAAAAATGCACAAAAGGTAGAAAAATATCTCTTTATTTTGAATTTATTAACTGGAATATGTCAGCTCTAGGAAATGTGCATCATTAACGTCTGCACTTTGTTTAGTACAAGAGGAAATTAATTTATAGTTTTATTTCTACAGTGTTGTACATTCCAAGTTTGGCTTTTGGGGTTCACAGTTTAATTATTGTCTTCCTGTTTCTAAATTGTGATTCATTGTTTGGTGATGGTCTATGTTCTACATGTGTAACTGAGCTGAGGTATTCTGTTTATGTAATTCCTATTTGACATTGCCACTTGTTCTCTTTCCCCAGTAGGTCATGTATTGTTATTCTCTGAAATGTATTGGTTTAATATTTGCAGTGTTGCCTTTTGATAGGTAGGTATGGTGCTTTGTGAGTCCTGGTAGTGCTGTTAGGATACAGTGGGTTTGCTATGGGTTCTAAATGGGCAGTGTTTGTAGTAGTTCCTAATGTGCCTGGCGGTTGGCACTGGATTATAGTAATGTAGAAATCTTTTAGTCTTTCTTTATCTATACACATTAAGAGGCATGTTTACTAAAGTTAGTGTATGGTAACATTATGCAAATATTTATGCAAATGAGGCATCTTATGCAAATGAGGCCCCGCTCTGAGTCTCCGCACATGGCCCCGCACCCCCCCTTAGGCCGCCCCTGGGTAGAAGACATGGTGTGTATATGCTATGTGGCAACTGGTGAATAGGTAGGCATTGGAGGTGACAGTGAGTACTAGGAGAGCCAGAAGAGTATATAGTGTTGCGTATAGTGGAAGCATGGTTTTGTTAGTATGAAGTCGTCACTGTGTCTTGTGAGGGGGTATGCTGAAGAGATGTATTTATTGGATCTGAGAACGGAGGTGGTTGGTTTTCTGTTGTGCATGGTGGTGAGGTAAGGTGCAATGAGTGCACCTCTGGTGCATTGTATGCTTTGGTTGTGGAAGAGATCTCAGTATGAGTGGGTCTTATTGACATCCATTGGACTAATATAATGCTGGTGAACTGGGGATGGGTTAGAAGCTGAGTGGTCTATGCAGGGTTTGATGTGAATGGGGCCACTAGATACCATGTGTCCCCCGCAGCCCCCTCTGGTGGCGGCGTAGTGTTTCCACCGGAGGCTGGGGAGCGCATAAGATTTGGGGTATCAGGGTTGGCCAGTTGCGAGGGTCATAAGGTAGCGGTCCTTCGTGCCAACCTCGTTGCCAACTTCCCAATAAAGTGACTTCACAGCCAAGTGTAGGGAAAAAGGAAAAAGGCTTTTATTTCTCCTTTGCGCAATATGGTTCAAAATATACGGTTCAGAAAGTAACAGGGCTGTAACAATCCTTACATCAGGTTCCACATATATAAAACGGTCAAAGTAACAACTGTTAATCTCCACAGTAACTCAAAACATAAGGTATCCTGTATTCACTTCATACATTCTTTAACTCCAAACAGATTATAGTTTTCCTACTGTACAATAAACGCATTCCATGGGTTCTTCCGCCTCCTCACCCCCAGATTCCACTGGCAGCCATTCCATGTCCGAGAGCTCTGAATCGGAAGCTTCAATGGGGCTGAGTTCTGGCTTTTTGAAAGCGTGCCAAACCGTGTTCCAATGCTTGTTTGTCAGCTTGGGGCGTCGGTTCTTGGCTATAGGATAGAACCCTGGCTGTTCATCTGCTATGGTTTTAAAAGCTCTCTTGACCCAACCTTTAGCAT
Source organism: Ichthyophis bannanicus (assembly GCA_033557465.1). Taxonomy (NCBI): domain Eukaryota; kingdom Metazoa; phylum Chordata; class Amphibia; order Gymnophiona; family Ichthyophiidae; genus Ichthyophis; species Ichthyophis bannanicus. Next base: position 706,927,547 of record CM066034.1, read on the forward strand.
TAACAGTTTTCTTCCTGGGGAAATCATCTGTTATTTTCTGCTTAAAAGTGTCATTATTATACTGATAAAATCCTCTCTTCTGCTTTTCTCCTATGCTGGGTTTAGGCACACAATCACAGGCAATAACTGTTTTACCTTTGAGCTTTCTGTAGTCTCTTCCAGGAAAGGCTTGAGGCCTAGCCTGATTATCTTCTAATTCTTGCTGGCTCAAGTAATCCCCCCGGGTCTCTCTTTCTCTAGAGTGTGGATAAACTTCTTTGGGGCAGGGCTGCAGCTGATGCCCTCGGCCTTTGCTTCCACTCCCGTGGCAGTTAGCTAGTGGCCGCGCCCTCTCAGCTTTTCCCTGTTCACCAGGCCTCTGAGTTTTCCACCCTTCTCTCTGGTTACTTTTATAGAAATCTTTAAGAGTACCTTTCTCTTCTTGAGTATCCTTTTCAGCTAGATATCTTTCTCTCAGATCGTGGCTTAGCCCCTCTCCCTGGATAGGGCTTTCTCTCCAGCTGGATGGAAGAGCACCTTCTTCCTTGACTGCTCTCTGCAGTGCTGCTCCTTGGAGTTGTCTCTGGCCTGCTCTCCGGCCTACTCCTCGGCCTACTACTTGGTCTGCTCTCCAAGTTGCTTCTTGGCCTTCTCCTTGGCCTGCTCTTCGGCCTGCTCTTTGATCTCCCCTTTGAACTGCTCTGTCCCTCCTTAAATCGGGACTGACTGATTCTAAGTCCTGCCCATAGAGGCGTGGTTCCTCTGCATCCAAGCTGGCTCTCCTGCTCCCTCTATGTGGGCCTTCAGGATATTGCAACTGAAACTTGTTTTTTTCTAAATTTAAAACTTTTTTTCTTTCTGCCAGAGGGTCCGCTGCATCACACATGGCACCTAGGTTTTTGATTGTTTAAAGGAATCCTTTGGTTAGGCGATCAATATCTGGATCAAAGAGTAAGGCTCACGTTCATTTTAGCCCATTTATGAACTTCCCACTTTCTTGCTATTCTGTCATTCTCAGATCTTCTTTGGATCGAGTTTTGTGGCTGCGTAGCATTGTGTGGTTTGGTTTGTTATTCTGGTCCGTGCCTAAGGGCCACATCAAAGGGCCCTCTGGCGAGGCCCTCAAGCACAGGCACACCTTGGCGTGCTTCATTTTTGAATGTTCGGTGTGACTTCCAATAGGTCCTGGCAGTGGGGAGCAGGGAGGAATTTACCTGCCCGCTCCCTTCTGCTGCGGCTAATCGGGGCTGCTGGAGCCTTGATGTGCTCCTTTTTGAATGTCCAGTGTGGCTTCCGAAAAGGTCCTGGCAGTGGGGAATGCGGTGGAGCTTACCTGCCTGCTTTCTTCTGCTGCAAACGATCGGGGGCTGCGGCAGACCAGTTGGTTATGCCATTAAAAAGTAGAAAGATTAGTGAACACGCAATGAAGCTATAATGTAGCACATTTAAGATTAATTGGAGAAAATATTTTTTCACTCAGCACATAATCAAACTCTGGAATATATTACCAGAAGATGCAGTAAAAGCTGTTAGTGTGGCTGGATTCAAAACTGGTTTGGATGAGTTCCTAGAGGAAAAGTCCATAAACCATTGTTAAAGAGGACTGGGAAAATCCACTGCTTACCCTGGGATAAGCAACATGGAATTCATGTACCTTTTGGGAACCTGACAGGTACTTGTGACCTGGATTGTTGACGATTGGAAACAAGATACTGGGCTTGATAGACCCTTGGTCTGACCCAGTATGGCATATCTTATGTTCTTATGTGAATGCCATTAGTTTACTTAGCACATGCACTTAGCACTATGTGTGGAAGCTTAATGCAGTGTTCAAAGCCAGAGTTTGTCAATACACTATTACTACTTATCATTTGTGAAGTGTTACTGGGCATACGCCACGCTGTACAGACACATGTTGCACCTGAGGGAATTTGGTGAAAAAAAATTAAAAATTCTGCATGTTTTATTAGTACATTTTTGTGCGAATTTCCCCATCAGAAAGCCTAACTCCTCATCTACATCAGAAATTCCCACTGCCTTTTCCCTCCTCAGCTCTCTTGCTCTAACCACAGCTCTCTCCCCAAGCCTTCCCTGCCCCCCTTCTCTTTCCCTCTAGCTTCTAGCCAAATCCCTACTGCTGCCCGTCCCTAATATCCACCCCTAATTAAGTAGTATGGCATGCGGTAGAAAAGGATTTTGTTTAAAAGACAGAGTAGGCAGCAGTCAAGAAAACAGTGTCAGTTTTACTCTATCTCAGCTGTTAAACCTTCAAAAGCCTGGTTCTCCCAGCCCTTCATCCAGCCCCAGTTAAAGCTCCTACCTGTACCCGGCTTGCCTGGAAAGGACCTGTGGCTCCACGGGCCTCTCTCCCTCCTGCAGCCTGATGGGGTTTTAATCTCTCCCTGGGAGCCACCCCTCCCAGCCCTGAACTCTGGGCTGCAGGCTTTCTTAAAGGGCCTGTTGCTAATCCCTCTGGAGAGGGCCAGGTAATATTCTATAGACCCACACACACCCTTCCCCTCAGCTCAACCATGCACCGTTGAGTATCTGCCTCACCCTGGACTTCCATCCGGGAATGGAAGTCCGTGTTCAGGTGAGTCTACGCAGTCCTATGGCAGACTTGGAACTGATAGGGTTGGAGACTCAAAAACCACCGCATAATATGGTCATTGGATTCTTTATGTTGAGCTAGCCACTTGAGGGGTTCGTGGTTCATTATTAGCATAAATGGACAGCTGAGCAGGTAGTATTTGAAGGTTTCCAGCGCCCACTTTGCAGCTAGGACCTCCTTCTCAATCACTGCATAATGCTTCTCCCAAGGAGCAAGTTTCCTGTTGATGAATGCAAGGGGATATTTTCCATCACTGACTTTCTGGGTCAGAACGGCTCATAAGCTCACCTCCGAGGCATCAGTTTGCATAATAAATGGTAGAGAGAAATCAGGGCTACTCAGGACAGATTCAGAGCACATGGTCTTCTTGAGATGCTGGAAGGCCAGGTCCAGGTCCGGTGACCACTGGATCCGTTTGGGAGCACTCTTCCGGAGGAGATTGGTTAATGACTCTGCCACATCTGCAAAATTAAGGATGAACCGGTGGTAATAGCCAATCAGTTCAAGGAAGGCACAAACCTCTTTCTTCAAGTTTGGGGTGGGGACCTGGGCAATAGCATCCACCTTCTGTAGTTGATGTCATATCTGACCATTCCCAATTAAATACCCCACGTATTGAATGTCTCGATCTCCTAGAAAATATTTCTTGTGGTTGACCATCAGCCTGGCCTTCCACAGGTTGCTCAACATGGCTTATACTTGGGTTAGATAAGTGGTCCAGTCTCTGCTGTAGATGACGATATCGTCAAGGTAGGCAGCTGTATACTTCTTGTGAGGTCTCAGTAGGAAGTAGATTAGGTGTTGAAATGTGGCAGGAGCCCCGTGTAATCCAAAGGGCAGCACTGTAAACTGGAAGAGATCTTGCCATGTCGAAAAAGAAGTTTTCACCCTGGCGGCTGTGGTCAAGGGTACCTGCTAGTACCCCTTGGTTATATCCAAGGATGATATAAAGCATACTCTCCCGAGTCGCTCAATTAGTTCATTTACTCTGGGCATAGGATTCGCTTCCAGTTTAAATGCTGCATTGACTCTCCGGAGATCAATGCAGAATCTGATGCTCCCATTGGGTTTAGGAACCAAGACGATGTGTGATGACCAGTCATTCATGGACTCTTCTGTAACTTCCAGGTTAAGCATCTCTTCCAGTTTCTTGGCGATGGCCTGTTGCCTGGCCTCTGGAATTCAATAGAGTCATTGCCAGATAACCACCCCAGGGTCAGTAATGATGTCATGACAAATGAGGTGGGTCCCAAGCAGGTGGAGAACACCTTCAGGTTCTGCTGAATCAAACCTTCTAGATCTATTCTCTGGGTAGCAGAGAGCTGGTCTCCAATCGGGACTTGAGCTGGATCCAATGGGGCTGAAATTTCCAGTCCAAAATCATTTCTTTTTATCACCATAGCCATCACTGGAGCCCACTTTTTCAATAGGTTAATATGGTAAATTTTGGCTTGCTTCTGTTTACCTGGCTGGGCAATCTTGTAGTTAACAGGCCTTACTTTCTCTTTGACCTCATAGGGCCCCTGCCATTTACAGAGTAACTTGCTCTCGGATGAGGGTAGCAAGACTAAAACTCTGTCTCCCGGTTGCAAGGTATGGTGCACGGCTGCCTGATTGTAGCCCCTAGCCTGTACAGCCTGGGCTTTTAAAAATTGAGTTTGGCCATCTCTCCAGCTTTCCAGCCGATCTTCCATTTTTATACTGTACTTCACCAAATTACGCCCGGCACGGGGTTCTTCTTCCCAGGTTTCCCTTCCCACATCCAATATGCCACTTGGCTGTCTTCCGAAAAGCAACTCAAAGGCGAAAACCCCGTGGAACTCTGAGGTACCTCACGGATGGCAAACATCAAATAGGGAAGGAGAATGTCCCAATTCTCCCCAACTTCCTGCACAAACTTTTTAAACATCTGTTTCAGAGTTTTATTCAGTTGCTAAATGAGGCCGGCCGTCTGTGGGTGATATACTGATGTTCGCAGCATGTTGACCTTCACCAAGGCACACACTTGCTTCATTACCTTGGATACAAAGGATGTTCCTTGATCTGTGAGGATCTCATTGGGTATCCCACCCACAGAAATGCTTCCCAGAGGGCGGTTTCAGTCATAGTAGTCTTCATATTCCTTACAGCAATGGCCTCCAGGTAGTGGGTAGCGTAGTCTGGTATGACTAAAATATACTTGTTGCCTCGGGCAGTTCGCTCCAAGAGACCTACCAGGTCCATCGCTACTCTTTCAAATGGGATTTCAATGATGGGCATAGGCACTAGAGGGGCAGGTTGGACTCTAGCGGGATTATGAAGATGACAGGTGGAGCATGACTGGCAATATAACTGTACCTATTTATGGACTCTGGGCCAGAAAAATCAGGCTAAAACACACTCTAGTGTTTTCTCCACTCCCAGGTGTCCTCCTAATAAATGGCTATGGGCCAACACTAACACCTGCTAATGATAGGCCCAGGAAATTATCAGTTGTTCTACCACTTACCCCTCTAGAGCCCCCTTGATCACTCTGTATAACAGAGCTCCTTTTAGTACAAAATATGGAAACGTTCTTGGATGGGACTCTCCTTTACCTACAGGAACGCCATTCACTTCCAAAACCCGTTCTCGAGTATGTTTAAGGGACTCATCCTGTTGCTGGACCCTCCTGAAGCTTCCTGGGTTTTCCCTCAGACTCCACTCTGGAAAGGGGACAGTTGTATTTGGGTCACTACCTCTGAGCCTTGAGCTAACCCCAGGGGTTTCTTCCCGGATACCTCCACCATAGTCACCCCAAGATTCTGTTGGTAGCACAGCTTTCCTAGTTATGTCAACTCCAGGACTTAGCAGGCTTGGGAGTCTTGACATATAGATCTGAGTCTTCTAGGTGGAAGATCTTTGGGAAATCTTCCTGGTCCGATTTAGCCGAGTTGTCAGCCGGGCCCATGTCACTCCGAAGTTTGAGTAGTCTCAGCCGATCACCTACCGGATACTGGATACAGTACCCAGGGCAGCACCACGAGTTCGAATGTGACTTTCCCTGTTGGAGTCTTAAGTGAGATCTGTGCCATTGGATACTGCCTCTGGTCATCATACAAACAGGCCAGTGTTACTGTCTTTACATAGTCAATTTAAAACTTGATTATGGTTTCACGGTGAATAAGGGTCCGCATACTTTCAGAATCTATCAAGGCCTGGAGGTGGGTCCCCTTGAGCTCCACAGGAATCACAAGGTTCTGGGCTCCTGGGTGGAGACTGTCCACAAATGCACAGGTGTGAAGGGTGGTTAGATTGACATCCATGGGTTCTTCCATACCCAGGAGACATTCTCGAGCAAAGTGTCCCTGGGCTCCACACCTAAAACAAGTGAAGGGGTCGTGGCTGGAGCCACTCCCTTGCTTAGGAGGTGAATTTTGGGGTTGGACCATGAGCTAAGAACATAAGAACATAAGATATGCCATACTGGGTCAGACCAAGGTCCATCAAGCCCAGTATCCTGTTTCCAACAGTGGCCAATCTAGGTCATACGTACCTAGCAGTATCCCCAAGAGACACAGGTTCCGCAATGCTTGTACTGGGTCAAGCATTGATATCCTGGGTCCCTTCTTAATAATGGTTTATGGACCTTTCCTCCAGGAACTTGTCCAAACCTTTTTTGAACCCAGCTACACTAACAGCCTTTACTACATCCTCCGGTAACAAATTCCAGAGTTTGATTACACGTTGAGTGAAAAAATATTTTCTTTTATTAGTCTTAAATAGTTTACCCTGTAGCTTCATTGCATGTCCCCTAGTCTTTCTATATTCTGATAACGTAAACAATCGATCTACGTTTACCCGTTCCACTCCGTTCATTAATTTATAGACTTCTATCATATCTCCCCTCAGCCGTCTCTTTTCCAGGTTAAAGAGCCCTAACCTTTTTAGCCTTTCTTCATAGGAGTATCCTTCCATCCCCTTTACCATTTTGGTGGCTCTTCTCTGAACCTTTTCTAATAATGCTATATTCTTTTTAAGATACTGCGACCAGAATTGCACACAATATTCAAGGTGCGGTCTCACCATGGAACGATATAGAGGCATTATAATATCTTTTGTTTTATTTTCCATTCCTTTCATTATGATACCTAGCATTCTATTTGCTCTCTTGGCTGCTGCTGCACACTGGGCCGAGGGTTTTAACATGTTATCCACAATGACGCCTAAATCTTTTTCCTGGGTGGTGGTTCCTAATGTGGATCCTTGCATTGTGTAACCATAGTTTGGGTTGTTCTTCCCTAGGTGCATAACTTTGCACTTGTCCACATTAAATTTCATCTGCCATTTTGATGCCCAGTCTTCCAATTTATCAAGATCCTCTTGTAATTTTCCACAATGTTCTTGGGTTTTAACAACTTTAAATAGTTTTGTGTCATCTGCAAATTTGATAACCTCACTCGTTATTCCACTTTCCAGGTCATTTATGAATATGTCAAAAAGCAGCGGACCCAGCACAGATCCCTGGGGTACACCACTACCTTTCTCCATTGGGAAAATTGGCCATTTAGCCCTACCCTCTGCTTTCTATCTTTTAACCAGTTCCTGGTCCACAGCAGTTGTCTTTCCTTTTCAAATTAACTTGGCTGCAATAAAGTTAATTTGAAAAGGAAAGACAACTTGTGAGGAGCTCGCCCCCATGACATCACTTCCTCGGGCACTGCGATGACCGGAGGGCTCCTCACAGGTTGTCTTTACTTTTCAAAGTAAGTTTATTGCAGCCACTGCTCTGTAAAAAGCAGCAGCAGCGGCTTGGGGGGGGGGGGGGTTAAATAGCTGAAAGGGAGATGCTGGAAACGGAGGGGGGGAGGGTAGTGGCTGGAAGAGAGATGCTGGACAGCAAGGGGAGTGTTGATGACTGGAAGGGAGATGCTGGATACCAGAGGGGGGAATTAATGGATGGAAGGCAGATGCTGGATACAAAGGGGGAATAATGGCTGGAAGAGAGATGCTGGATACGAAGGGGGGGGGGACAGAGCAGATGCTGGGCACAAAGTGGGGGAATGGAAGTGTGGAAGGCAGATGCAGGATATCAGTAGGGAATGAAGGGTAAATGCTGGGCATATAGTAGTGGGGTTTAGAGCATAAGGGGATAGAGGGCAAATGGTAGATACAAGTGGGGGTAGACGGATGGAGTGTGGATATTGGACATGGGATGGAGAGCAGAGGCTTGACATGTGGTGGGGCATAAGGGCATGGAGGGCAGATACTGGATATGGAGTTGAAGAGTTGAAGGTCAGAGGGCACATGCTAAACATAGGATAGGGGTCATGAGGGTTGGCGGGCACATGTTGGACAAGGGGTTGGGAACATACGACAGATACTAGATATAGGTTGGGGGATGGAGGCTGGGGGCAGATGGGGTGGACATGGAGTGGAGAACAGAGGCTAGACATGAGGTCATGGGGGTCATGGGGAATGAAAGGCAAATGATGGACATGGGATGGGGGCTGTAATGGTCAAAGTCCCCAGGAGGAGATGGAGGTGGAGGAAAATCCTGTTGAAATAAATGATACTGCACTTGTGCACAGGATTTCCAAGCCAGATAAGGAAAAACACGGCTCTCTGCTGAGCTCAGGCCACGCCCCAGCTCAAAGGGAGAGACAGGCTTCCTCACTGATTGGTCACACCTGGGGGAAGGACAGGGAGTGCCGGGAAGCAAATGCTTTTTAAATCCACAAACAGAGCAGAGAAGGAGGACGGGAAGGAGCACGGAAAGAGGCACGAGAAAAGGCAAGGAAACAAGCATGGGAAGGTGCAAAGGAAGTGGAGAGGAAGGAAAAGAGCAAGCAAGAAAGGAACCTTACGAAGAAGGTGAAGGAGAGAGAGAGCCTTGGAGAGGACGTTATAGCAAGGCAGAACCTTGGAGCAAGAGGGCTAGCAAGGGAAGCCATTGGAGAGACAGCAATTGGACATACAGCAACAAGGACTATAGCAGCCGTAGAGGAAAGAAGGAAGAAAAGCCTCTTCAGAGCAGGTACCTAACTGGCACTGGAAATAGACATAAGGAAGCTGAATTCCAGAACCTGGAGGATAGCAGGAGAAAAGGGTTCAGCAGTTGTCTAAGAAACCCTGCCAAAGGTAAAGCTACCATTTCTAATGCTGAATCATTGTTAGAGAAGACATTTGCCTTTGCTACTGTCCAGAAGGCAGACCCAACACCTTTAACTGATAATAGGTGGGGGGAGAGTCTTACATACGGGGAAAGTTATAACACTGACAAAAGCAAGACAGCCGAGCCTTCAGAGTTAGACGCTATAAGCAAGCTGTTGTCAGAAGGAAATGTTTTCTCTCCTAATGCTAATGTGCCTGTACATGCTGAATTGCTCCTGAACCAGTTCAAGGAATTTCTGGAGGAAAGAAAGTCAGGGAGAACTGTTAAACCTGATAGAGATGCCAGTAATTCTAACACTGTTGAAAGAATGCAAATAGACTCTTGTTTGCCAGCTTTAGAAAGTGAATCTTCTCCCATGGATTGCTCTTTATGTCTAAAGGAAGAAGGCATTGTTGAACAGCACTGAAACTGTATGAAATAATATAGAAAGTACTTGCCATACCTGCTGAAGAATTGGAAAGGCTTGTTTTATGTTTAATAAGCTTAATTGTCTTCTGAGGATAAGAAGCCGTGCTGTGAGAAAGAAAATCAGTTGTTGCAGTTTAATTGTTTTCCATTGAATAACCACACGGGGCAGTGTCCTGTGGAAAGTTTATGGGACTGAGAAACAGCTGAGCAGTGCTGAGATATTTCTGTTACGTTTTCTTCTGTTCCTGAAATATCTATATGTTGGAGATGCATCCTTTATGCTTGTTTGTGTTTGAGCTTTGATGCGCTGGAAATTCCCCACAATAAATATTCTTGCAGCCTTGAAACACTCGTGTCATAACTACAATTTTGTCCTTAAGGAAATAAGCAAAACTACAAGTCCCAGAACCCCTGGCGACAATAGAAATAGCTTTATTCAAAAGAGGACACTCAAAGGCCACTTCCAGCTGGTAAGCTCTCGGGCCCCAGCGGAAGCGTCGCAGGTCATAGGAGATAGTGGGCAGAGACTGGACACAGGGTAGGGGTGGAGGACAGATGCTTGACATGGGGAGATAGAGGAGAAGCTGAACGCAGGTTAGGGGAATGAGGAGATCCTTGACATGGGATAAGGAAGAGAGGGGGAATTCTGGACATGGAGGAGGTAGGATGAGAAAAAGGGGAGAGGCACTAGAATGGTGAGAGAGGGGGAGGAACAAGACGGCAGGAGAGAAGGAGAGATATGCTGGACACAGAGGGCCGAAGAGAGAAAGAGATAGGAGAGAGTTAGTTAAAGACTGGGGAAGGATACAGAGATGTGGAGTGAGAAGGTTGTGTTAAAGGTTGAGAAATGATAGGAAGATGCAGTAAAAAAAATGGAGGAGATTGAGAACTGGATGGTAAGAAGGAGAAATGAAATCTGAGTTGATAGAGAAAAATAAAAGAAAACTGAAAAGAAAATATCAATGTCAGAGATGGAAGGAAGTGAAGAAGACAAGAGGGGAGAGAAGTGGCTAATGGACCAGAGACCTAGAGGATGAGTTAAGAGATGAAGAAAGCAGAAACCAGAGACTGGGATCAACACGATTAGAGAATAAAATGACCAGACAACAAAAGGTAGAAAAAGTTTTTATTTTCAGTTTAGTGATTGGAACATGTCTGTCTTTGGACTTCACAGGCCTGATATTCATCCAGTGATGTCAGCATTTATAAGCGCCTGATTGTCAGAGCTAAAAGTGAAACCAGATATTTAGTGCCAAAATCTGGATATCCTCTGCACTGAATCCTTTCAACGCTGACCAGCACAGCTATCCAGACAGCAGCAATATTCAGCTGCTATCTGGATAACCAAACCGCATAAACTTAGAACCATTATTGAGATGGCCTGGCTTTATACCAGCGCTTAGCTGTTTGGCAACCTGAAAATCACTTCTAACCATCTATGTGCTGGAACTACCTTCGCCCCGCCCATGGACTTCCCTGGAACGGTCCAGACAGTGCCACGGTCTTTAAAGGGGATATTCAGCAGCACTGGCCAGTGTGGGGGGGGGGGGGGTGAACCAGCAGGGGGGGGTGAGTGAGTGAACCAGCAGGGAGGGGGGGCGAGTGAGTGAACCAGCACTAAGAGGGGGAGGTGAGTGAACCAGCAGGGGGGTGGGTGAGTGAACCAGCACTAAGAGAGGGGGGGTGAGTGAGTGAGTGAGTGAACCAGCAGGGAGGGGGGCGAGTGAGTGAACCAGCACTAAGAGAGGGGGGGTGAGTGAACCAGCATTAAAAGGGGTGTGTGTGAGTGAACCAGCACTAGGGGGGGGGGGGGTGAGTGAATCCTCTGTAATTTTTGTGGGTGGGGCTGGTGTGCAGCATGGCTGGGACTGGGGGCGGGGCAGGGGTGGAGCATGGCGAGCCACAGGTGTCTGGTTTTTCTCTGTGAAAAAGTTGGCAACCCTACTGCCACCATATGTGGTAATGTGGCATGTGATGGAAAGGGGTTTCGTTTAAAAGACAGAACAGGCAGCAGTCAAGAAAACAATGTCAGCTTTATTTTATCTCAGCTGTTAAACCTTCATAGCCTGATTCTCCTAGCCTTTCCTCCAGCCCCAGTTAAAGTTCCTACCTTCACACAGCTTGCCTGGAAAGGATCTCTGGCTCCATGGGACTTTCTCCCTCCTGCAGTCTGCTGAGGTTTTAACCTTTCCCTGGGAGCCACGCCCTCCTAGCCCTGGACTGCAGGCTCTCATAAAGGGGCCTGTTGATAATTCCTCTGGAGAGGGAAGGGCAATAGTCTATATACCCTATCACACCCTACCTTACTTCCTTTCTCCCCTCTCCATGCATCTACCCTTATCTCTCCCTTACCTCTCCTTCTTTTCTCCTCATCCCCCTGGCATACACCCATCTCCAGCTCCCAGCCACCCCCTCCTAGATTCACCATCAGCCAATTGCCAGCTCCCAGCCACTCCCAGACTCACCATCAGTCCTCTCCAGCCTGCAGTCATCTCCCTGACTCACCATCAGTCCTCTCCAGCCCCCAGTTAGCCCCTGACTTGCCATCAGTCCTTTCCAGTTCGCATTCACTCCCCAACTCACCATCAGCCCATCTCCTGCCACCAGTCCTCCCCCAACTTACATTAGCCCATCTCCTGCCACCAGTCCACTCCCCTAACTCACCATTAGCCTATCTCCTGCCTCTCACCAGTTTCCAGACCCAGCCACGTACCTGCTCTGCCCAATCATGAGGGCAGCATTGTAAACACAGCCAAGGGAGCACTCCTCTTCGCTCCCGTGGCTGTTCTACACTTCTGATGCTGGCATCACCACATTTTAAAAAAGTAAACACAAGCACTTCCTGTTTCTTGCTAGAGACAAGAAGTGCTTCTGTTGACCTTCTTAAAAGCATAGCAATACCGGCGTTGGAAGTGTAGCACAGGCGCAGGACCAAAGGAAAATGCTCCTGTGCCTCTGCTATAGTGAGGCAGGCTGCAATGCAAGCCATGCCTGAGTCAATACTGACTCCTAGGTTTTCTTGTCAGTGTGACCAGAAGTAGATTGCCAGGCCTTTCTTCTGAGTCAATGGAGGGTTAAGTGATGTAGCAGCAGAGCGCAAACAAACCAATAATACCAGGAGTCTGTTCAGAAGGTCCAAATCATTTATTTGTGCACAAGACTCAAGCAGAATCACATTCAAAATGGCTGAGCAATGGTTTCTAGCAAAACAACAACTTTTATACCGTTCTTTCCCATTCTAGACATAGTCAAACCTTTCATTGGTCCCAGTAACCCTTCTTACCCCTTCTATTGGTCCCGGTACCGTTACGTAGCCATCCAATGAGGACCTTTAACTGGGCTCAGCACCTGCTTCCCCCCCCCCATTACAGTCCCAATTACAATGGTCAGTTCTTCCAACTTTGATACTTTTCTCCTCCAAGGTCGCTAACCAGCTGGAATATGTGGGAAAGCAGGGCACTGTAACCTTTCTTTCAACAGAGTTAATTAATGCATAGAAGCTTCACACATCTTATCAATACCAATTAAAACTTGTTTTTCTATATTCTCTAAGTTTCGATTCTGCTTAGCTATACTTAATTATGCTCAGTTAAGTTTCGATTCTATGGTAGCAGCATTTAGGGGAGTGTGTAATTCCTTTGGGCCTCTCCACAGGCTTCATTTACAGGTCAAGCTGCTTAGGCCTGCCTGCCTGCTTCAATCAGCGTGGATCATAGGCCTTCGCCTACCACATTCCCCCCTTTGATTAATCTCACCCTAATACTAATAAGGTGTGAGAGTTAAATCACTCAATTACACTGGGGTCGGGTTTCGACCATATGTAGCAGGATTAGGGTGCCATAAGGCTAAAATCTTAGTTGCGGTTTTCCGCTCCACTGTATTCTCAATAACACTGTTAATAGAGCGCATACAACAAGGAAGTATACATGGTAATAACAGAAATAAACCTACCAACACTAATATTATCATAAGAAAGGTAGTAAGTCCTCCTAATCCAGAGAAAATAGATTCAAACCAATTGGGTATTTTAAGACCATGCCAAGTCTGTACTGGCACATAAGTTTGTTTTCGCATATTTTCAGCAATCTCTTCAACTACTTGACCTTTGTCATCTATCTTCAAACAACAATTGGTTAAATTCAACTTTCCACATACTCCTCCTTCAGCTGCTAACAGATAATCTAGGGCCAAGCGATTCTGATATATTGCAGTGCGCATCTGTGTGCTTTGTCTAGCTAGAAGTGTAAGTGCTTGACTAGTCTCATTAGTAATTAGTTCAACTACTGCTTGCAAACGTATAATACGGTTTATCATATACACAGGGGTCCGATACCCCCAAGTGCCATCTTCCTCCCAAGTGGCAGGTCCATAATAGGCAATAATCCTCTCAGGTGGCCAATCATCCCCATCCCATTTCTGCCACTTGCCTATCTGGAGAGCTGCTTTTTTTCTGTCTCTTAGTGTATACTGGGTATCCTAATTGTTCTCCATGTTCTGTGGGTAACAAGAAGAAAGAGGGTCGAATGGTTCCCGGCCAACGCACCAAGAATATGTAGCAGCAGAGCGCAAACAAACCAATAATACCAGGAGTCTGTTCAGAAGGTCCAAATCATTTATTTGTGCACAAGACTCAAGCAGAATCACATTCCAAATGGCTGAGCAATGGTTTCTAGCAAAACAACAACTTTTATACCGTTCTTTCCCATTCTAGACATAGTCAAACCTTTCATTGGTCCCAGTAACCCTTCTTACCCCTTCTATTGGTCCCGGTACCATTACGTAGCCATCCACTGAGGACCTTTAACTGGGCTCAGCACCTGCTTCCCCCCCCCCCTTACAGTCCCAATTACAATGGTCAGTTCTTCCAACTTTGATACTTTTCTCCTCCAAGGTCGCTAACCAGCTGGAATATGTGGGAAAGCAGGGCACTGTAACCTTTCTTTCAACAGAGTTAATTAATGCATAGAAGCTTCACACATCTTATCAATACCAATTAAAACTTGTTTTTCTATATTCTCTAAGTTTCGATTCTGCTTAGCTATACTTAATTATGCTCAGTTAAGTTTCGATTCTATGGTAGCAGCATTTAGGGGAGTGTGTAATTCCTTTGGGCCTCTCCACAGGCTTCATTTACAGGTCAAGCTGCTTAGGCCTGCCTGCCTGCTTCAATCAGCGTGGATCATAGGCCTTTGCCTACCACAGTGACTTGCCCAGGGCTAGAAGGAGTGTCAGGGGGAATCAAACCCTGGTCTTGTAGTTCCCAAGCCAGTGCTCCAACCACTAGGCTACTTCTCCACTCCTTAGATAGGCTAGTGCAGGCATGTCCAACAGGTAGATCGCGATCTACCTTTAGATCGCGGAGGGGTCAGAGGTAGATCGCCAGCCACACTTGGCTCCATCTCTCCAGCAGCTCGCCCCATTGCTAGGAGAGAGCTCGTGCCAGCAGGTCATCTACCGAGGGCTTGCCACTGCTGCTGATCCTTTGCCTGTCTTTTTTCCCTGCCTGCGGGTGTATTGGGGGTTCTTGTTGTTTTCGTGCCAATAGTGTTTGGGTACCCCAGGGGGCTGCCGCACACGCCCCGCGACGAAACGCCACAGGCCTGACATCATACCTGGTCTCCTGCCTCTCAGAATCACCCATTCCTGCCCCCGCCCCAACACCCCTTAGAAGTGTGTTATATACTGGGCAATATCCATTCGCCCGGGCTTTACCTGAATACACTTACCGTATTAGTTGTGTCGTGTGCTGGTCATTGGTCACTTTATAGTAAACTTTCATTAAACGTTTTTGGGCAGACACAACAATGTGTCAAGAATTTGGTGATTTTGGTGGGCTTTTCCAATTTTGTTCTAACTTGCCTATGCCTTGCCTTCGAATTGGTTCAAACCACTATGACTTTTGCTTGCCTCTGCAATTTTATTTTGCCTAGCCTTTGCGTTGATTCTACACTGCAATTTTATTTTGACTTGCCTTTGCATTGATTCTACACTGTGTGCAAAATTTATTAAAACATGTGTGGTAGTATTTGAACTTGTTTGGCGGTATTTGATTTTATCTGGTTTACTGGACAGGTGTTTGAGTTTTTTTGATGATTGTTTGGTGGTATTTAGTGCCAGGATGATGAATTCTTATTTTTACTTTTAGAACTGCATGTGTGGTTTTGGCATCTCCAGTCCTTGTATTGTATATCATCCAGAGGTCTTCAGTTCCTGTTGATCTTTAATATTTTGGGACAGTGACAGTTTTGGACCAGATTCAGTCAGTGTTTATACTAACTTAGCAGATTTGGCCTTCTTACATCCAGCCACCCCAGTATAACGAAGATGAGTGTTCCAAAGAAGAGCAAAACCTAAGACAAGTGTTGTTGTCTAATTTGTAACGCCCCAGTATCCTTGCCCAAAAAGGGTAATCTGGAACATCATTATAAGGCTCTGCATAGCAATAAGTTTGATGCTGATTTTCCACCCAAAAGTGAAATTCGTAAACTGAAGCTCAAAGAACTTAAATCGAAATTGGCTACTCAGCAACAGTTGATGGCGAAGCCAAGGTCACATTCAGTCAATGCAACCATAGCATCCTTCAAGGTCAGCAACCTGATCGCAAAGAAATGCAAACCTTTCACTGAAGGGGAATTTGTAAAAGATTGTTTTCTTGAAGCAGCTGACAATCGTTTTGAAGGATTTAAAAATAAGAAAGAGATCATAGCTGCTATTCAAGATGTACAATTGTCAAGAAACACTGTCGTGTGGCAAGTAGAAAAGATGTATGGAGACACAACTGAACAATTGTTGGAGGATCTTTCAAATTGTGTTGCTTTCTCACTCCAACTGGATGAATCTACAGACATAAGAGACATAGCCCAGTTACTAGCCTTTATCTGGATGTTTTTTGAAGACTTCAGTGTTAAAGAAGAACTACTTGGAATGATTTCTTTAAAAGGGAGAACTACCGGTCAGGAAATATTCAGTTCTTTCCATTCTTTTGTGACAAAGTGTAATCTTCCATTGCATAGACTTGTTTCCATCATTACTGATGGAGCAAGAGCAATGACAGGTGATGTTAACAGTTTCATAGCCCTCTGCAGACAGCATGACGACTTCCCAGATTTCCTTTCTTACCACTGCATCATTCACCAGCAAGTTTTGGCAAGCAAGAGACTCAATACAAAGACTGTCATGGACATCATTTTCAAAATTGTAAATTCAGTTCATGGAAGATCACTTCAAAGATGGCTTTTCAATCTTACTTTTGACGAAGGGGCAGTGGAAATCATTTTGCACACAGATGTAAAGTGGCTAAGTAGGCACAAATTTCTGCAAAGATTTCGTGATTTGCTGAATGAAATAAGAGGTTTATTGAAGGAGAGGGGAGATGACCAAGCAGAGTTGAAAGATGAGGAGTGGTTATGTGATCTGGCATTTCTCGCTGACTTTACAGGCAAACTAAGTGATATAAACCTTAAACTACAAGGTAAAAACAAATGCATTGGCGAGATGATGAGTACAGTTTCATCCTACAAGAGCAAATTTGAGCTAATGATGACTGACCTTGCAAACAACACTTTTGATCATTTTCCTAATATGCAGGACCATCTGGGACAATATCCAAATTTTGTTTTTCAGAAAGAGAAGTATGTGACAGAAATCTGTTCTGTTATCCAGGAATTCGAAAATAGATTCTGTGACTTCCAAAAAATTGGAACAGTTGTGGAATACTTGTCATACCCATTCAAAGTAGATGTGGACATTAAAGAAACTGCAGCTGCTATCAGTAAGAACAAGTCATCTCTTGAAAACAAAATATTAACCCTTAAAAATGACATTTTTCTCAAGACCTGTGCTGAGCAAGAATCATTTTGGAAGCTAGTGCTTAGAGACAAATTTCCCAACTTGAGAAGATGCAGCGAAGCTGTACACTCCTGTTTTGGTTCAACTTATTTGTGTGAATCTGCATTTTCCCATCTGAAAATGACAAAGAGTACACAATGTTTCATCATGACAGATGAACATCTCCAGGATTCCCTGAGACTGGCCCTCACGCAATATTCGCCCAACTTCAAAAAGCTGGTGGATGAAATGCAGGCTCAGGCGTCTCGCTAATGAGCAAGAGCGAAATATTAAAGATTGTGCAAGATCAGCCTGGATCAATACTCGACCTAAATTTAACACAAATTACTCAATAAAAGTTAAAGAAAGTTATTAAGACAGTTAAAGAAAGATATTACTCAATAAAACTTTAAGAAAAAATGTACTTTCCATTTTCCCTCGCAGTTCTTACTGGATCTTTGTCTCTCTGTTTTGTTTTTGCTTAATTTGCTTAACAGCTGATCACATCCAAGTAAATGACAGAAGGTTCATTAAAAATGGGGGGGGGGGGAAATCCTCCAACTTTATTGGGTTAAAATTTAATTTGAAACTAATTTGAAACGTAATTTTCATGGTGGTAGATCACCGGCAGTTTTGGCCGGAAAAAGTAGATCACGACCTTTTCGAAGCTGGACATTCCTGGGTTAGGGCATCCCTAAAGCTTGCGTGCTCTGAGTCTGCCTCACTGCTTGCTGATGCCGGTGCCAGTGCCTGTAGAGAATTCCGCATAGCAAGTGCAGGATTCTGTGCAGGTGGGGAATTCTTCACTGTACAATTGTACAGAATCCCCCCAGGAATAACATGTAAGAAACATTCCCTGCTCAACAGAGCCTTAAGTCTAGTCAAGACAGACAACACAACTGGGGCTAAGATATGTTATGGGTAATGGTAGGGAAACATAGGAAGTGAACAGGTGGCTGAGGGCATCAGGAAAGCAACCTTGAAGAGGTGAGTTTTTTGCCTGGATTTGAACTGTATCAGAGATGGAGCCTGACATACTGACTCAGGTAGTTTGTTCCAGGCATAAGGAGCAGCAAGATGGAAAGATCAAAGTCTGGAATTGGCAGTGGAAGTCAAGGGCACAGATAGAAAGGATCTGCCAGAAGAATGGATTTCCTGGGAGGGGTGTAGGGAGAGAGAAGAGAGGAAAGGAAGTGAGGAGTAGCTGAATGAAGGCATTTATAGCAGGGCTGTGGGAGTAGTGTGGCAGCACCGGGTGCAAGCACAGAAGGGGGCACTAATATCATGACTGGACTTCCATAAAGCTCAGAATGAGTTACTGCACATGGCTGGGTGGAAAAAGGTGCAAGATATGTTAGTAGCACAGGGTGCATTGCTAGCTTGGTACAGTCCTGATTCATAGTTAGTAGAAGTTTGAATGGGATGCAGAAACTCATCTCTGCAAACCCTTCCTCTCCCTCAAATCCTCTGTGCTTGTCCCATGCTTTCTTGAATTCAGATTTTGTCCTTGTGTCTAGTTACCTGTGTAAATGCCTTTGAAAATTATGGTAATACTGCCTCCACACTGTCTATATCCTTTCACAGGTACCAAAGAAAATGAAATATGTTTCTTCCATTTCTATGCTCATTCTGTTTCTGAATGCTCTTTCTGTTTCTGAATCCATATTACTCTGGTATTGAACCAGGGGCGGCTCTACAATGAGGCCAAGTGAGGCGGTGGCCTCAGGTGGCAACTTTTTGGAGGCGGCAAAAATGCCCCCAAAAAGAACGCCTCACTCGGTCTACAAAATGTAAAAAAACAACAACCTGCAGGACAAGCTGCTGCTGCTGCTTTGCAGCAGCGGCAGCAGCAGAATCAGCAGCTCCATGCCCCCCCCCCTTTCCACTGACCCGGAAGAGCCTTTGTGGTGCCCCGCCTCATCTTTGCAGAGCCGGGGGAAGAAAAAGCATTTCTCTTCTTTCCTGCGGCTCTGTTATAGATGAGCCCACCAGTGCTGAGAGTAATCTGGGCATTTCCTGTCTCGCGGGGGAGGGGAGGGGACTAGGATGGGAAATGAGCTAATTGGGGGAGTTAGAGCTGGAAATGGGTAGACTGGGGGGGCTAGGACTGCAAATGGGCTTATTGGGGGGTTTAGGACTGGTAATGGGCTGATTGGGGGTGTTAGGACTTAATGGGCTGATGGAGGGCTAGCACTGGAAATGGGCTGATCGGGGAGCTAGCACTGGAAATGAGTTAGGACTGATAATGAGCTGATGGGGGAGCTAGGACTGGAGTGGGCTGATGGGGGGAGCTAGGTCTGGAAATAGACTGGGACTGGAAATAGGCTGATGGGGGGAGGAGAGATCTGCTGGCCCTGAAAGAAAATTGGGGAATAGAACTACAAATGGGCTGATACAGGGGGATGGAAGAATGGGACTGGAAGGGAATGTATGCTGAGATGGTCTGCCAGGGGAAGGAGGGGGCAGGAAAGGAGCTGACATGGAGGGGGAGGTGGGGGCTGGAAGGGAGCTGACACGGGGGGAGGTGGGGGGAGGAAGGGAACTGACATGGAGGAGAGGGCTGGAAGGGAGCTGACACATGGGGATGGTACTGGTTGGTGGCTGGATAATGGGGAGGAGGCTGGGAGCTGACATGTGGAGATGGCACTGGAAGGGGGATGGACAGAGGGTAGGGTGAGTGGAAGGAACCTGACAAGGGGGGAGGGGGGGGTTGGCACTGGTAGTGGAAGTGAGCTGATACCTGCAGTGGTATTTGGACTAGAAGGGGCTAGACAGTGGGGAAGGAGGGGGCCTGGAAGGGAATGGACACCAGAGGAAGGTCTGCAAATGCAAGGCAGTCGACATTGGAAGGTACGGGGAGGGGAGGACTGGAAAGGGGGCTGATACTAGGGAGGGTTACTGGGACTGGAAATAGGCTGATGGAAGGAAGTGAAGAAAACAAAAGAAGAGATAAGAAATGGCAGATGGGCCATAGACCACAGAAAGAGAGCTAAGAGAGGAAAGCAGAAGCCTCAGATCGGGACCAGCATGATCAGAGAATAAAATGATCAGACAACAAAGGTAGAAAAAATAATTGTATTTCATTTTAGTGATTGGCTTTTTGCTATCTTTATATTTTACACAGTATGGGTGAACTGCATAACTTATTTATCTGATGTTGCACTGTATGCGGAGTCTGGCTTCTTGGGGTTTCAATTTAAATTTTGTTTACATATTTTTATTTTTACTTTAGATTGTAAGTCACTTATTCTGTACTTGATGAGGGTCTGTGTTCTGAGTGTGTGACTGAGCCCAGGTGTTCTGTTAACATGGAGTTTGTACATAAAGATCTATATTGTACTATAGTAATTTGACATGTTCAGCTTTTCAAATAGGTGTATGGATGTTCCAGAGCCCTCTGTAGTATTTACAGCAATGCTTTTTTTTGGATAGGCTCTTTATGTGAGTTTTGGAAGTTGGTGCTGATATGGTATGGTAGATTTGCTTTATAGTTACTCAGTGACTTTGTTATAGGGGTTTGTATTAGTTCACAATATGCCTGGTACTGGAGAATGTTTGTTGTTGTTGTTAGTGAGATGATCAGAATCCGATTTTTTTTAAATATTGAGTTCTGTGGGTGAATGTCCTGGTTCTGCTCTGCACCCACTGTTGAAGGGGGTCCTGTGGATGCAAAATATATGTTGAAAAAGAAAAAGCAAGAACCATAATGCAGTTTATAACAACAAAATAAAAATGAGTTATAATTTAGTTTTATAAACTGTGCTGTGGTTCTTGCTCTCTTTTAGTTCCTTGGTGTACAAACATCTTGCATTTCCTCCATATAATCGAATCAGCTTTTTAGTTTGGTTCAGTCCCTGATTGGAGTTTTGAGAAAGCCCTGCTCCCCTCTACGGGGGGAGGCACCATCTCATACTTCCCCTCAGGCAGCATTTTACCTTGCGCCCCCCCCCCCCCCCCCCCCGTATTGAGCCTAAATTTAGTTTTTCATCCAATTTGATTAATATAAAGTACTTATAATCTTAATCATGATTATTAATAGTATGGATTTTCTATTATAGGTCATATGATCCTCTATTATCTTGGGAAGGAAGAAACAGGGAAAAAGTGAATGCTACTGTGGGAGAAGGAGGCGACATAAATTGATGGAGGTCCATAGCTAGGATCCATAAATCTATGCTTGCCTAGGTCCCAATATTTACCCGTTCCTGCCTCGTGAGGTGCTGTGCTACTTATTCTTTCAGTACGTGGAAAGTATGACAAGGTGACAGTCTGAGTTTTGCTATGGAAGATGCGTTTTCCTCGACAGATACTTCACGAGCGCATCTCGCATACGATCCCAGCTTTAATCAGCGCCAGTCAAAAACGATGACAAGTAGACCGGATGCGCACGGCCGCGTCATGGATTTCAAAAAAGCGGGGTGGCACGTACGTGGGGGACGTGCGATGCTGCCGGCTTTTGGGGAATTCTTGCAGCCTCCTCCCCCTGCTGCTGCATCACACGGACGCAGCCCGAGAAGTCGCTCGCGCCGACCGGGCAGAGGCTCCGGCTGCCGCCCCTGTGC
The DNA here is from genome assembly GCA_033557465.1 of Ichthyophis bannanicus. Taxonomy (NCBI): domain Eukaryota; kingdom Metazoa; phylum Chordata; class Amphibia; order Gymnophiona; family Ichthyophiidae; genus Ichthyophis; species Ichthyophis bannanicus. The sequence goes on from CM066034.1 coordinate 706,949,067, forward strand.
TGCAGAGCGCTCGCCCCGCAGCCAATCCCCGCGCAGCAAAGGGGCTGGTGTTAGCCTGACACCATCCCAAGCGGAGGGGGGGAAGGAGCCGCCGCATCTCTGCTCGTGGGGGAGTCGTAAGCAGGAACCTTCTCCTATGTTACAGGCGCCTTGCAAGCAGGGACGGGCGAAACCTATTTCCTAAAGCCACATTCGGAGCTTTATTGCCCCGGAGTCCCCCCCGGCATCGCCGCTTTTAATCAGACAGGATGATAGCCGCCCAGCTTCTGGCCTATTACTTCACGGAATTAAAGGATGATCAGGTCAAAAAGGTGAGTGAGAAAAGGATTCAGCTGGTGGGACAAAACGGCGTCGATGATTTCAAGGTGAACAGAGATGAATTTGCACTTTACACAGAGGTGCGTGGTATTTTTCGTGGTATATAACAGTCGCGAGAAAAAAAAATAGGGACCGAATAAAATAAATGTCTTCGTGTGATACCGGTGGAGGTTAAGAAAAGAATGAACTGTGTGAAGTGGAGAAACCGTGAACTCTGGCGGCGGTCAGAAGCTGTGTAATGCGCTGCAGTGTCCTTGAGAGCAGGATGTAGATGCCCTTTCAGCACCGTGTGCTACACTTTATTCTCCTCCTAGGCCCGGGAATCCTGTGCTGGGAAATGCACGCGTGCAATATAAAAAGTGCAAGTGGATAATCCGAATAGGAAGATCAGACACTTGTTTTATGCGGGCAGTTGAAGGCCTGGACTAAGCCTAGTTTATTATGAATATACACAAGCCGGAAATTCAACTGCTTGTCTTTATAGCATGGAGTCGGTTTTTGACTGTATGAAGTCCGTTTTCACTCACCGATCTGTGAAGCCGAGTATCACATGGTGGAATTAAATTCAGTCAGAACTGGTAGCTGGTTTATTAACGATGCATATTCTTGTTTGTGGTTTATTCTGAAGGTGTGCACAGCTTTGTGCTCTCAGATGTAGGGAGTCTTTCAGCTTTTTTTTCTTTTCGGTTCCGTAGTTTCATTCCATCTCAGTCAAACCCAGCCTCTAGGGCTATGGTTCCAAGAGCCTTCTCTGGCATCTGCTTGGTATTTTCCCCTTATTTTTATATCTCCCTCCCCTCTGCCCAGCTAACACAGGAACTGCAGCAGTTCACTCCAGAGCTGGGCTAACAGGGTTGCATGTTTCCCAGCATGTAAGTAGCAGGTGGCTGCAGGTTTGTAGGGAGGGCGAGTACTGTACATTGTAACCTCAAGATGCTCAAACACAGCTTACACTGTCAAAGAAACACAGAATATGATGGCAGGTGACCACATAAGTTTCATCCTAATTCGCTGTGAGCACAATAATTTGCTGTAACCACAGCTTGTGTATAAACTGCTTTATTTTTGTATTTATGACCATACTTTCATTGACGGTATTTCCGTCAAAATCATTGCATGCCATGGTGTCAGCATGTATTTTTTTTCATATTATAATTTAATACCTCCTCATATAGTATTATTTTGAATTGCATTCAGTTATTTCCACTTGACTCCCTTCCATCTAAAAATTAGTTGTCAACATCCATCTAGCCTAAGTTAGGGTCACTGCTGTAAAGGGAAGTTCATTCTTAATTCAGCAGACCCTGGGCCTGTCAAGCTCCCATAATGTAGGAGGTACTTCTAACATGGAAAAATTAGAAAATAAAAGTAAAGGCTATGATAACCTCATAATGGTCAGGTATATTGCAAACTGGAGTTTCTCCCATTATTTTAAAATAATGAGCCCTGAGGGCCTGTTGGATGGATTAACAGAATATAAGACCGACTAAATAAATACATTGCACAAACTTACTTTGTAGGGCCTAGTATTGTTGACACTGTAGTAATACATGAATTGTGAGTTATTAAATATATTAAGGGGGTAATTTTAGAAGACCTATTATGATCTACACATGTATAAACAACCATATACACATGTAAATCGCTTCCATGTCTAAATTACCATTTTAGATAGGGGCCAATTTACATATGGATGACCATACCACCTCTAACATGCACAGGGGCGAGTCAGGGCATGGCCTGGGTGGGACAAAAATCTACTGGTGTATTCCCCATTCCATATAGGTAATGCATGTATAAATCCAAAATTGTCCACATCTGAATGTACAGCTGCTCCCTGACAGGAATAGGTATTTAAAAAGTTCTCCTTTTGGCCATCACTTTATAGGAGGGACTAATCCCCAGTGTTTATGTCCTCCTCCAAATTGCTTTGAGGTCGCTGCTCATCCAGATTTGCAAAATGGCACAGATGCAGCGTGTAAGTACCAACATTTACACATCCGTTGTGGAATGCTGGCACTTGCTGGGTTTCCTTCGTCCCTTTTTCCCACATGTCCAAGTGTGAAATGGCTCCTCCTGCTGCAGGTGGATGTCCACCCCATGCATTCCTGCTATTTCTTCTGTGAATTATAAAACACCACTTTGCAGAAGTTTTTACTTCCAAGAGTCTTCCATCACATAAACGGCCTTTCTATGTGCTGCCAGGTTAAATTATAGGGAAAGTTCAAAAGCCGTGGCATGGTTTTTTTAAATGACAGTTTTAGACCTACATTTTTAAATTATTTTAGAATGGGAACAAATCCCCATTCATTTTTTATAGGTACAAATAATTTTCACAGTTAGACGGTTTCCTGCTTCGTCATTCTTTCTCTTCATATATTCTTACAACGTTAGCACTAAGCCATGTGTTATCATGCTCACCGAGAACTTCCTGTTTAACTGCAGGGTTCAGTGCACAGTTTAATGTAAATAGATCCTGGCTGTAAGACATCCACTTTTGCTTGTGTGCTTAGTGTCTGGGTGTGGCATAGCATTAAAAGGGAAGTGCCATATTAGTACTTGCCTGTGGTTGGGCATTTCTGGGAATTTGATTAGGCAGATTCAGGAACATTTTGTCTTGGTGTGTAGTCTTACCTAGTCTTCCTAACAGTGCTAGAAACTGGCGACCCTTCCTTTTCACACTTGTGTAGTGCTGACCTTTTAATTCATTGTGTTCAAATCAGTGAATGGTAATGCTTGTGTTTGTATTGTTTTGGGAGCAGTTGATTAAGAGAACAATTTCAAAAGCCATTTCTAATGAAATTGTACATCTGATATATGCATAAATGCAAGAAGTTCCCCGAGATAATTTTCAAACTAGATGTATGCACATGCCCTCGTTTTGAAAATATACCCGTTTCTGCACAGGGAAAAAGTATATGCAGACTCACAACATTATTTCCTAAGGGTCTTATTAACCTTTTCCCACAGAAACAGAATTGGGTAAAACCTTAGGTGTCCTTTTGTTAAAGGTTAACAGAGTTAGGTGCCATTGTGTTCGTAGAAATAGATAGTAAAAGGGCCCCTTAGTAAATTAATCTCTAAGAAGTAAAGAATGCAGAGTGCATTGCTGTGGAATACATACACAATATTGTAGTTCAAGGTGAGTTACATACGGGTACAGTAGGACTTCTCTGTCCCTGGAGGGCTTACAGTCTAAGTTTCTACCTGAGGCAGTATAGGATTAAGTGACTTGCCCAAGGCCACAAGAACGATCAGTGGGAATTCCAAGTGATGTTTTTGTTTCAATGTAATCATTTTTTAATGTTTTATGCTGGGATATCAGCTTGTATTGGACACTTCTATATCTAATCAATGGACAGGGATCCGACCTTCAATTTCAATAGGCAAATTTCAGTTTGCCTAATTCAAAAACAAGTCAAAATCTTATCATCATTTCATGTAAATCCACATTCATTGTAGTACATGGGACGCCTCCAAATATTTAAAACTTTTAGGCAGAGAAGGTAACTTCAACCCTTTACCTAGTCACTACCCTCTCCTTCTGATACAAGCCATTCCCATACGGAAACATAAGTATTTGAAGTTATAGCACCCTCAAATTAAATAACTTATTTTGTTTCATCAGTACTGTGCTCATGTTTATAATTTAGCCACCCTGTGTACGTATATGAATAATAATAGCACCATGTATCCCTATTAAATCTGTTAAATCTACTGATTTATCAGTTGGCCATCTATCCTATGTAAGAAACAGATGTATAGTATATCACTAGAGTGTAGTGCAGAAATCTCATTGCCATACAAGTTCTGTAGAAAACTGGATAATATAGGCAGCTAGGGCAACCTGAAAATATTGTGTCAAGTTTAGGCAATTTCCTCTCACACTCGTCCTCTCTTACATAAGATCTGTAAGGGAAAACAAGAGTACAGCCTTCTTAATACAGTACAACATAAGATGGAAGCTGAGCAATCAATCCTATATAGAACTTCTCCAGATTCCCTCAAGAGGGTAGAAGCACAAGCACATCCAGGGCCCGACTTAAATTTTGAGCTCCTGTCAGATCACCCCTGCCCAGATCACCCCTCGCTTCCTACTTCCTGCAATGTTTTCCCTTGAATATTGTGGGCAATTCTGGTCGCCGTATCTTAAAAGGGATATAGCATTATTAGAAAAGGTTCAGAGAAGAGCCACCAAAATGGTAAAGGGGATGGAAGGATGCCCCTATGAAGAGAGGCTAAAAAGGTTAGGGCTCTTTAACCTGGAAAAGAGACAGCTGAGGGGAGATATGATAGAAATCTATAAATTCCTGATCGTCCCTCCAGTCTAATCCTGGAATCTCTGAGTTGTGAACCTCCTCCAGCAGCTTTGGAGACTGAGAAACGTCACTCTTGTGATGTCACTGGTATATAAGCACTGGAACCGCCTCCTCACACCAGTTATCTCAGTCTCCAAGCAGCTGGAGGATTGGTGAGCCCAGGAGTTCGGGGCTCACTAGAGGAACAATTAAGGAGAGTTTAGGATAGCAGGCTGAGAGATGGACTTAGGAGGGATATATTCCTATTAAAAAAAAAAAGAATTAAGCCAAAGGGGTTTCCCTTGATTAGGTGTCTGAATGCTCAGGTGCTCTTTCCCTCCCGTTGACCTGGGGTCCTCGTTTTCCCTACCCCCTTCCCTCCCTGGGGGCAGCCTGGTGCCTTCTGTGTAGCTGAGACAGGCTGGAGAGAGGACCGCAGCTGGTTACCGATCCCACCAAGTTGGGGGAGGAACCAGCGGAGTGCAGAGCTCAGCGCATGTAGAAGTATTTGCCTACCAGCGCATTTGAGCCATCAGGTGCAACGTCAGCTGCTTGCTGCAGCATTTGGCACCGGCTTTCTGAGATGATGATGGCAGCTCTTACTAAGCGGTAGAGCACGGGGGAGGAGGCACCAGACACAGCGCTGGTAGCAGACAAGGTAAGGAGGCTGTTTTAGGCGGGAACGGCAGCAGGAAACACCGAAGAAGTGTAGCTTTCAGCGGTGCAGGCCAGACCGCATGTTAGACGTGCAGGAATCGCTGTTTGCATTTGGTGGTCTTCTAATTCAGCCGGGGAGCCTTGTTTTTGACAGCTTTCCTCAGATTTTGACTGGGGAAGCGTTTCTACGGGTTCCGCAGTAAAAAAAAAAAATCCGTGGGGGTGTACTTGTCTCAGTTTAGGCTTACAAGTAAACACACTGTGGGGCTCCGGGAAGACAGGATGCCTTCTATACTGCACTGTTTGCTGTGTGGTGCTAGAAGGGGCTCCGTCTCACAGGACGGTGTGTGCAGGGGCTGCAGTCAGGAATCTGCGGCTATGGAGCAGGACTCAGAAGCAGGAGTGGGGGCTCAAGAGGGGACATCTGGGGTCCTTCTGGAGCTGCTATTATCCTCACTGCCTGCTCCAGAGCCAGTGCCCAGTATATCGTCGGCTCCAGACCCCCCCAACTTCACAGCCACCTTTACCTGGAGGTTTGGCGGCGATCTTTTTGCCAGATTTCGTGGCTCTGCTCCAGCAGGCCTTGAGCAGCTCTCAGAGTAGGCCGACGGCCAGTTCCTCAGAGGCGGAGCTGGGAGAGAAGAGGCCGAGGACGCCTTTGACGGCGGGAGTGACCGGTATCAGTGCGAAAAGGCCCAGGGGAGATAGGGATCGGTTGGAACAGTCGGTCATATCGGAGGACCTACGGTCTGAGGAGCCGGATCCGGACATGGGCCTGGATGAAGATCTCGAGGAAGGCGAGATTACTGAACAGGAGGATCAAGTGAGGGTGGTGCGTGTGTTTCGTAGAGAAGAACTAACGGCACTCATTGCTGAGTCTCTCCAGGCGCTTAATATGCCGTCCGGAGGACCTGCAGAGGATTCTACTCTGGAAGACCCTTTACTGCAGGCCTTTCGAAAAACTCAGAGGGCTTTCCCAGTGCACAGAGTGTTTAAGGAGATGATTCAGGAAGAATGGGATATGCCCGAGGCCGCGCTTAAAGGGTCTAGAGTTATGGCGCGTCTTTACCCTCTGATAGATCAAGATCGGGAGTTGTTTAAGTCTCCGAGGGTAGATGCAGCTGCGTCGGCGGTTACCAAGAAGACTACCATTCCAGTAGAGGGATCTGCGGCGCTCAAGGATGCTCAGGACCGTAAGTTAGAGACCTTGTTGAAGCAGGTCTTTGAAGCGAATGCGCTCTCTTTACAGACTTCTATTTGTGGAGCCTGGGTGGCGAGGGCCTGCTTACGTTGGGCGCAGCGGATTCGAGGGGAGCACTGGGTGGAGGCATCCAGGCTGGAATCCGGAGCAGCATATCTGGCTGATATTCATTATGACCTTATCCGGGGGTTATCAAAGAGTATGGCTTCGGTAATTGCAGGGAGGCAATGTCTTTGGCTGCGCAATTGGGCAGCAGATGGCTCGTCCAAGGTGAGATTAAGTAAGCTTCCCTTCCGGGGTAAGCTACTGTTTGGAGAAGAGTTAGATAAACTGGTAAAGGATCTAGGAGAGTCCAAGGGCGGTAGGTTGCTAGAGGACAAGCAAAAGCAAGGACGCTCCATCCCCATGCCTCGGGGACAGCAAAGGGACTTTCAGCGTTTCCGTTCCCCAAGGTTTGGGCAAAGTCAGCGGGGGCGTTTTACAGGTAGAACTCAAGGGTTTCGTGGATTTTGAGGAGCGGTCAGGGGCTTTGCGGCTTTCTTCGCTTCCTCAAATTTCAGAAAATCACAATGAAGTCAGGAGGGCCCAGGTGGGGCTAGTTCCCATAGGGGGTCGGCTGCAGGAGTTTCAGATCAGTGGGTGTTAGCGGTGATTCGGGAAGGTTATGCGTTTGAGTATCAGCGGCCGGTGACCGATTCTTTCGTTCAGTCTCCGTGCAAAGCGCAAGGCGGTGCGGGAGACGGTGCAAAGATTGCTCTCCCTCAAAGCAATAGAACCGGTTCCTTCCGACCAGTTAGGATGCGGTCAATACTCCATTTACTTCGTTGTTCCAAAGAAGGGAGGAACTTGTCAACCCATTTTAGATCTGAAAAGAGTAAATCGCTGTCTCCGAGTATCTCATTTTCGGATGGAGACCCTCAGGTCGGTTATCGTGGTGGTAAGAAAGGGGGAGTTTCTTACGTCTCTAGACCTGTCGGAATCGTATCTTCACATTCCAATTTGGCAGGAGCATCAGAAATTTCTCAGGTTTGCGGTGCCTATGGGACATTTCCAGTTTCAGGCGCTTCCCTTTGGCCTAGCAACAGCGCCAAGGACGTTCATCAAGGTGATGGTGGTGGTGGCTGCGGCCTTGCGAAAGGACGGAGTATTGGTACACTCTTATCTGGACAATTGATCGGAGCAAAGTCCCGAGCAGAAAGTTTGTCGGCTACGGCCAAAGTGGTGACTTTCTTGCAGAGTCTCGGTTGGGTGGTCAACGTAGCAAAGAGCAAGTTGCAGCCTTCTCAGAGCCTGGAGTATCGGGGGCACGCTTCTATACGAGCGTGGGATGAGTTTTTCTGCCTCATCAGCAGGTGCTGGGGCTCAGGTAGTTGGTCCGACAGTTTCTCAGCAAGCAGGGTCCCACGGCTTGGGATTATCTTCGGTTATTAGGGACCATGGCAGCGACCCTAGAGTTGGTTCCGTGGCTGCGGGCCCACATGAGGCCGTTGCAAAGAGCGCTGTTGAGAAGGTGGTCGCATCAAAAGGATCCGCTGTCTCAGAGGCTGACTTGTCTGCCACAAACTTGCAAGGCACTTCAGTGGTGGCTACGTCTGGGGTGTCTGGAAAGGGAGATGCCCTTAAAGACACCTGCATGGATATCTCTGACGATGGATGCCAGTCTTGGGGGCTGGGGAGCCCATTATCAAGGACGATTTGCGCAGGGGCAGTGGTCCGCACTAGAGAAGAGTTGGTCAATCAACAGATTGGAGTTGAAGGTGGTGGCGCTGGCTCTACAGGGGTTTCAACCATATCTCCAGGGAAAGGCCATTTGAGTATTCTCCGACAACGCAACCGCGGTGGCTTATATCAACCGTCAAGGAGGCACCAGCAGTGTGGCACTGGAAGCCGAGGCCGAGAGTTTGTTCGAGTGGGCCGAGGAGAATCTGGTGGCCTTGTCGGCAGCGCATGTCGCAGGGGTAGACAATGTGGAGGCCGACTTTTTGAGTCACGTAAAGGTAGATCCAGGGGAGTGGGTCCTACACCCAGAAGTGTTTGCGATGTTGGTGGTCTCTGGGGGTCTCCGGTAATGGATCTCATGGCAACTTTTCAGTCGGCGAAGGTCGGTCGCTTCTTCAGCAGAAGAAGAGAGAGAATGGCAGTAGGCCTGGACGCGCTTATACAAGCCTGGCCAGAAGAGCAGCTCCTGTACGTGTTTCCACCTTGGGTGTTGATCGGTCGGGGCAGCGCATAGAGCTCCGCAAAGGACAGGTGATTCTATTAGCGCCGGATTGGCCAAGGAGACCGTGGTACGCGGACTTGGTGCGACTCTTGGTAGGGAAGCCCTGGAAGCTTCCAATTCGCAGGGGCCCCTGTGCATGCCTCAGGTGGATCGGTTCTCGCTTACGGCCTGGCTATTGAGAGGGCTAGGATGAGAGCAAAGGTTCATTCAGCGGAGGTGATTTCCACCTTGCTGAAAGCCCGGCAAAGGTCTACCTCGTTGGCTTATGTTAGAATATGGCGTATCTTTAAAGCATGGTGTGCGGACAGGGATTTTGTTCCCTTAAGAGCGTCGGTACCACAGGTTATGTCTTTCTTTCAAGATGGGTTTCAGAAGGGCCTGGCGGCCGCTTTGTTGAGAGTTCAGTTGGCGGCGCTGTCCTGTTATAGGGGTAAGGTGCAGGGCGAGGCGCTCGGAGGACATGCAATGTTAAACGTTTTTTGAGGGCAGTAGCTCTATTGCGGCCGTCGCGTAAGCAAATAGTTCCAACGTGGGATCTCCCTTTGGTCTTGGGGCGTTGGGGAAAGCGCCTTTTGAGCCATTGGCGAGGGCGTTTCTGAAGGATCTCACTCTTAAGGTGGTATTCTTGGTGGCGATTGCGTTGGCTAGATGAATCTCAGAATTGCAGGCGTTGTCCTGTAGGAAGCCCTTTCTGTCTTTCTTCGAGTCTAAGGTGGTTTTGCGGCCAGTACCATCTTTTTTGCCCAAGGTGGTGTCGGCTTTTCATATGAATCAAGTGGTATCTTTGCCGGTTTTCGCGGCGGTGAGAGAGAGTCATTCCTCGGGGCTGCTACATCGGTTGGATATTCGGTGAGCGTTAAAGAAGTATATCCATAGGACGGCTAGTTTCCGTAAGTCGGATAGACTGTTTGTGCTGTTTGCGGGTGCAAGACAGGGGGAAGCGGCTTCCAAAGCGTCGATTGCCCGTTGGTTGAAGGAGGCAATCGCGTCAGCGTATCTGTTGAAAGGCTGGGTGGTTCCGGAAGGACTGAGAGCTCATTCCACTAGGGCGCAAGCGGCGTCTTGGGCAGAGTGCAGTTTGATGCCGGCGGTGGAAATCTTTAAAGCAGCGACCTGGTCTTCTTTGCACTCTTTTGTGAAGCATTACCATCTAGATATTCAGGCGGAAAGGGACACCTGTTTTGGATCGGCTGTGCTTCAGGCTGGTCTAGCAGGGCCCTCCCGTTGAATATGTTCACTGCTCTGTTACATCCCCAGAGATTCCGGGACTAGATTGGAGGGACGATCAGGAAGGTTAAATTAGACTTACCTGCTAATTGTACTTCCTGGAGGAACTCCAGTCTAGTCCCATATCCTGTCCTGATACGTTGGTGGACTGTAGCCTGAAGCAGGATCGAGTTTACAGGTAAGCGTCACCTTTGGAGGTGTTGAGGCATAGTTCACGGTAGCGCAGGGTGGGGGTGGTTATCGGGTCAACATTCTTCATAAGGTGGGAAAGTGGACCTCAGCTCGTAGAAAATGTTTCAGAGATTATGTACATAGTTGGACTTAGGGTCCTAAAGAGTTCAGTTAGTTGGCTAGATTTTGTGGTGCAATTCACTACTTTGTCCGGTGAGTCTACTTTGTCAATAGGATACTGGTGGGAGGAGGCGGTTCCGGTGCTTATATACCAGTGACATCACAAGAGTGACGTTTCTCAGTCTCCAAAGCTGCTGGAGGAAGTTCACAACCCAGAGATTGCGGGACCAGACTGGAGTTCCTCCAGGAACTACAATTAGCAGGTAAGTCTAATTTAACCTTAATGAACGGAGTGGAACGGGTAAACGTAGATCGATTGTTTATGCCATCAGAATATAGAAAGACTAGGGGACATGCAATGAAGCTACAGGGTAAACTATTTAATACTAATAAGAGAAAATATTTTTTCACTCAACGTGTAATGAAACTCTGGAATTTGTTACTGGAGGATGTTGTAAAAGCTGTTAGTGTAGCTGGGTTTAAAAAGGGTTTGGACAATTTCCTGGAGGAAAGGTCCATAAACCATTATTAAAAAGTGACCTGGGATATCACTGCTTGACCCAGTACAAGCATTGTGGAACCTGTGTCTTTTGGGGAAACTGCTAGGTACATATGGCCTAGATTGACCACTGTTGGAAACAGGATACTGGGCTTGATGGACCTTGGTCTGACCCAGTATGGCATATCTTTATGTTCTTATGGAGATTGGCCAAACCCAGCCCCGCAGCAACAATACCATGAGAAAATTCAGCCCCAGGCTTACTGGGCCTTGCATGCTAACAGGCCCTGCGGTGGCATGTCTCCTCCTCTTGCATGGGCTTCCTTTCCCACCATAGGAAATCATGCAAGGGGCAGAGTCCCCTAGAAAATGTTACTGAAAATACGTATAAAGATAAGCGGATAAATCATCCAGTAAGTGGTGACTGCCCTGCTGAATGTTAATCTTGGTGTTTTTAAAGACACTTTTCCAGTTAGCTGGATAATTTCCTTTGGATGAATTACCAGCTCCATTGTCCTCACAAAAAGTATGTTGAAATTCAGATAGCTTATTGCCCTGTTCTCCCCAGGGCTGTCTCTGTAGGTGCGTGGTCTAAAATTATTCTCTTTAACATGTCATCTCAGCTCCTATTCTCTCTACCCAGTGGATGTCCTTTTATACTCGGTGTATTTTCTCAGATTCATATTTCAAATTCCCAGGCTGGTTAGAGGCAACTCCAAACTCAAGTAGTTTAAAGTTCACCTGAGTAGTAAATTCATTTTTCAAAAACCGCATCTGTTCCCCTTAACTCCATTACCCATTTTGTTTTCATTCACCATCACTTGTATTCGAACAACACAAATACTCTTTGACTGAGCTTTTTCTGTTGTACAGGCAGGGCTAGCCCACACTGTTCCACAGGCCGCTCTGGTTTGTAAAATAAAGAAAGCGGGCTGTTTTAAAAGCTCTATTCATGTTTTTTTACATCTGCATACCGACGCACAGATGTCCAAATCACAGAGATGTTTCCGGAGGCATTTTAGAAGCCAGCTCTAGCACTTTCTTTGGCATGAGGATGTTCAGGTAGAATGTGGGCATGTCAGAGGAGTGCCCTGGGTAGAGCAATGAAGATGAACGCCATGGTGCAATTTCAGAATGATGCAGATACATCTGGCACCGGTTGCTGAGGCATCAGTGCCTCCTGACATTGAATTAAGGAACAAAAAAATGCTTGTTTTATGGCAGGAATGCTACGGAGGGAAGAAAACAATGCGGTGTCATGGCACAGTCAATATTTCCTGGCCAAAAAAACCCAGCATGTAAATACAAACCCCCCAAAAATTACTAACCTGCCACTGCATGTCTTGAGTGTTTGACGTGTAACAGAGCATGGACGTCCTCCTTCTGGAAACTGCCAGCTGGGACATCCAGGAAACGGTTGCTGTGGCCATCCAATTTAGGAACATTCACATTTCTAAAATGGGGCTGAAACTTCAACGTCCCTGGCGTTTTTTTGGACATTTTGTTCTGAGTGCCCCAGATTTCACCTGGATGTCCTTTCTAAAATGCCATTTAAAATGTTCAAAAGACTATTTCTTTGACCAAAGAGAATATGATGATACTTCTTATCTAAAAATAGTAAATATTTTGAAAACAGGATGTTTGCAGTCATCAAAAGTGTCTTTGCCCCTCCCCGTTCAGCACCAATTCCTCATCCCCGCCCTGGACAGCTCCCAATCCCCATCAAGTACTGTCTGGGGGGATTGGTGCACCCCCAAGCCAAATACAATGCCCAGCTAGCCAGTCCGACTATCACGCCTCCCTCCCCTGATCTACACATTATCATCCCAGCTAGCCAGCTCTCTCTACCCCCTGTGCATATGCCCTCTCTCATTTCAATACCTCTGCTTCTCATTGATCCCCCTTTTAAAATTCATCTTCTCCACCCAATGATCAGAGTTAAAAGGAGAAAAAGAAAGATTTCAGGGGAGGTTCCTCCAGCCATCTTCTCCATCTCTGCAGTGAACAAAATGGCACTGATTGTGGCCACAAGGAGGGGGAGGGGGGGGCGAGCAAACCCCACGTTTCTGGGCCAGGCTGGCAGCAGTGATCATGGCCTAAAGAGAGGGAGCAAGCTGCAGCATTTTCATCCCAGGTTGGTGGGCAGCAGTGATCGTGGTAGAAGCATAGGTGGATTAAGGATGCAGTGGTGCTGATTGCTGATGCAGAGAGGAGGACAGACAGTTGCAACATTTCAAGCTTGAGCTGGTGGTAACAGTGATCATTATGGGTGTGGGTTAGCAGAATTAGAGAGTGGTTATGGAGATTTCAAGTACCTAGCTTCCGACTTTGTACTCTCCCCAGTCTTCAGGCACGTGTGGTTATCAAGGAAAGCGTGGACTTGCTCTTTTGTCAAATATTTTTTTGACACACCTCCCAGTTTTGACAGTGTGACAGTGTGTCCCAAAAGACTTATTGACAAATGCTGCCCTAAAGGAGAGGAGAGATAGGGAACATGTGATGAAAATATGTAAATACCTGAAAGTTTAATGATAGTACCTTTTTAATGAAAGGTAAAGTCTAGGTTAAGAAGTCATAATATGAGGCTCAGAGGTCTCTTCAGTATTTCTTTGTCTCCAGCAGATGGTGGATAGATTTTCTTCTCTCTGAAGAAAATCTGAAGACCAATAATAGTGCTCTTGACAGACCACTTTGTGAGGGTGACTCTTTCACTTGAATGTGATGTGGGAGGCACCACTAGACTATAGTCTTTTCAGTAGGCATAGGAGGAGGGAAAATTGGTTCAGCTACATGCTTTTACCCCGGATAAGAGCTTGTTAAGCAGCTAGAAAACTGGAAGAATTCAGCAGCCTCACACAGCCTTATCACCCTCTCTCTCTTCCTCTGTCCCTCCTGCTCTCTTCCGAAGATTGCAGATGCCTCTCAGAAGAATCTGCCTGTCAGCCACCTTAAACGCAGTGCTGCCAAGCCAAAGAAGCAGTTTCAGGGGAGTAGAGGTGAGCCTGGCATGGATCCTCTGCTTGGGGTTCTCAGGGGGTGAGTACCAACATTGTCCTTGTTGAGTGCTCCCGATTCCATCTGTGTGGGACGCAATTCAGGGTGGACTGCTGGTGACCATTGGTGCTGTGTGGGGGTTTCCCGCCATTTTCTGCATATGCTAGTAGCATTTTTAATATTGTGCACCTGGCTGTTGTGTGGTCCATGCACGCATTCCACCCGAGCAGCTCCAACGTACATTCCTTCCTTAGTGCCCATAACTTGTGTTGCAATAAAAGTGCAGTTAAGACGTTCTTTCCCAGCTGCTGCAGCCTTAGCACACGCTGTTATGATTCTTGCCGTCACTCTATGGCTTCTTCCAGGAAATGTTGTATGGCCTATGGCAAGCGAGGCGCCTCATCTCCTACTTCTGGACTCTGCCATTATTGCAAGACTAACAGCCGGGGGATGCTGTTAGTCTGACCTTGCCTTCCTCAGGGCAGGAGGTGGTGAATTGCGCTACGGGTAAGGATATTCAGCCGGCCGGAGATTCCGGTGACTGTGCTGTGGGCCTATCCCTGTCCTCTGGGAAATCAATAGAGACAATGCCCCCTAGTGTAGGGGAGTCATTTCTGCTAGGAGAGCGTCTGGAGTCCCGATTGTCCTCCCCAGGATTCTTTTCCTTTTACAGCAGGCCTGGTCACTCAGGCATGGAAATTCAGACCCTGCGGCCTCTGGTTTCCCCCAAGCACCGTCTCGTGAGGGGCAGGCTGAGAGTGGAAGCCCTATTCGATTGATGGCTAAGTGTCCCTGTCAAAGGGCACCCCTCTGGAGATGGTGATCAGCTGGTATCTGTCTGAGATTTGGACTGTGGCTTGGATTTGAGATGTTCGATATGGATGAAGAAGTACTCTTGCCTTCAGAGGATTGTGAGGAGGATAATGTGACTGCCTATTCCAGGAGATAAGAGCCTGGGATCAGCGCCTCTAGTTCCTATCCACCTTGAGCTTGACAGATGCTCGAGGCACTGTCTTCCTGTTTCTGGAGATGCTTAAGGGCCTGTTCTGGTCAGAGTGGAATTCCCCCAACTCATCACCAAAGGGGCTAAGGGTATATACGAAGATGCACGCTCTCCCAGAGAAGGAGTACATTGTGTGTTTGATATTTCCAAGGTGGATGTGCAGGTTATGACAGTTCCCTGTTGGACTACCATACCTGTGGAAAGTGGATTGGCCTTAAAGAATACTCTGGACCGAAAGGCCAATTTGTGTTGAAGAATCAGTTCATTGCGGTGGCTGCTATTCTTCAGTTGATGGTATGTGCAGACCCTATGTTTTGAACCCTGCTCCAATGGCTTCAGTCTCCAGATGATTCTACCCGTCTTTTGGAGTCAGTTGTGGCCTTCATTTCTGATGCCATGTACGACCAGGTATATTTGGTGTCCAGGGATTGTACCTTGTTGATGGTGACAGTGCGTTGGCATGGCTTTGACATGAGGCAGCGGACTACTCTTCCAAAGCCTGGTTGCCCATCTGGCCTTAGAAGGAGGCTTCTGTTGGGTCTGATTTGAAGAAGCAGGTAAAAGACCTGGGTGAGACAAAATCTTCCTGCCTTCTGGAGGACAGGCCCTAAGGGCCTGTGTAGCGAGCAGGAACTTCTTTCCATCAGCCTCCACCCTCTCCTTGTGGGAGTGCTGGTTGGACTTCCTGGGGTGTTAGGAATCCTGTCATTACTGGCCTGGAGAGCCTTCCTTCCCCTTATGGACTTTGGGCTCGCTCTCAATCCCTTTGTGAAGCATTGGAGCTTTTGAGCCCAGGAACCCAGTCCCATCCAAAGGAGGACCCTCCCGGGCTGCACAGTGAAGGTTTTGGGGGCCTATTCTCTAGTCCCTTCAATTGGAGGCAGACTTCACCTCGCTTTTCAAGAAGGGGTCCAGGTCACCAAGGATCGTTGGGTGCCTGGTTAGTAAGTCTATGTCCTGGAATGCAAAGAGCCGATCCTGGATGATTTTGTCTTCCCCCCTTGTGGGTCTGTGAACGTTACAGCTGCTGTGCGAAGCACCTTGGACAAGTTGCTTCCCCTGAAGGCAGTGGTGCCTGTTCCCCTGGACGATCGGGGCAGTGGCAGGTATTCTATATGTTTCATGATGCCGACATGCAAGAAACATTGCAGCCCATTCCGGACCTGTATTTATTTATTTAGCTGCATTTATATACCGCTTTTCACTGGGTCAAAGTGGGATATAAATGCAGTGCGTTAATGAGCGCTTGCATGTCATGCACTTCTGGATGGAAACTTTGCTATCCATGATTCAAATGGTGTGCCAAGGGGAATTCCTGGCATCTCTGAATTTGACCAAGGCATATTGTCATATCCCAATCTGGTGGATCTGCAAGTATTTGTGTTCTGCCGTGCTTGGCTCTCCCCTTCAGTTCACCATCCTCCCATTCAGGCACTCCACTGCCCCAAGGACATTCTCCAAGGTCATGGTGGTAGCAGCTGCAGTGCTTCGGCACTCAAGGATTTGTGTGCACCCATATCTGGACTACTGATTCCTCCGAGCCCATTCTCCTTTAGTGGTGTCTTGGGTAGCTCCCCAAGTGGTGTCCTTTCTGATAAGCCTCAGCTGGGTGGTCACTTGGAAAAAGAGCCAGTTGTTGCATTCCCAATCCCTGGAGTTCCTGGGAGCACCTTTTAATTCTCGAGTATGCAGAGTCTTCCTGCCAGAGGAGAAAGTCAAAGGCTGTTGGATTGCCTGGGCTGTCCTGTTCGCAGCAGGCTCCTAGAGTCCGAGTTGATCTTCAGCTCCTCGGATTGATGGCAGCAACAATTGAGATGGTGCCATGAACATTTATTTTATTTTTTTATTTATTTTATTTAACACTTATTTATATACCGCATCTTCCAGCGATCAGTTGCGGTGTACAATTAACAACAGTTAACAATGCAGAGCTTGTTTTACATGGAACAAAATAACTTTTTACATAGAACATCTTAACATGCACGCATAGGTTTAAATACTAAGCAGAATAATTCAACTAACACAGATTGTGTAACAATTTAAACAAAGTACTGACTCTACCGTATAGGCAGATCATATCAGTTTCAACTATATACAAGTAGGGTATCAGTGCATAGGAGTGGATTGATGAACATGTGCTCATAGGCGGCCACTACAACTATCCTTACTGGCTTGATGGTTCCCGAGTTCTCAGCAGTTCGAGCTCAGGTTCCGCTTGGTGATGGCAGCTGCCCAGTCTTCTGAGGAAGGGCATACTGCTGGATGATTGCTCATGGATCCTTCTGATGATGGATGCCAGTCTCTTGGGCTGGGGAGCCCACTTCCAAGGTCAAATGGCCCAGGGCCATTGAAACCGCAAGTAGGTGGTGTGCTCCATCAACTGCCTTGAGGCGAGGGCCATCATGTTGGCTCTTCTGTGTTTCCGGCACCCAGTTGAGGGCCGGGCGTTTCGAGTGTTCTTGTGCAATGCTAGGGTGGCATGAGGGGTGCTGGTGTAGCCCTGGAGATAGCTCTTTTGTTTGCCTGGCTGGTGAAGAACCTCCTAGTTTGTCGGCTCTTCACATTGCTGAGGTGGATACTTTAAAAAATGGATTTTCTCAACTGGCACTCTCTGGGTTCCAGGAGAGTGTGAGTTGAGAGTCAGGAGGTGTTTCAGTTGTCTCTGCACCACTGGGGTTGCCCCAAGAGGGATCTGCAGCAACCCTCTTCAATGCCAAGTGTGCCACTTCTTCAATCGTCACACGGAAGCTAGGTTTGAAAGCATCATCACCCTAACCCAGCCTTGGCCAAGTCAGCACCTGCTGTACTTGTCTTCTCCATGGCTCCTGGTGAGATGTGTGATTCTGCGTATAGAACGCCACCCTGACTGGATTGTTCTGGTGATGCTGAATTGGCTGGGAAGAGCATGATTCAGAGACCTGATGCAGCTTCTGCAGATGCCTCCTCTTCGGTTGTCTCCATCTCAGAACTTCTTGCAGCAGGGATGGTCGTCCTGGAGGACCCGATTCCCTTCTTGCTTACGGTTTGGCTTTTGAAAAGAGAAGGCTAGCTTGTAAGGGCTACTCTCCAGCGGTGGTCTCCACACTGCTCAGAGCCCAGAGGAGGTCTACCAAGCTAGCATACATATGGATTTGGTGCCTTTTTGAGCGATGATGCGGTACTTGGCAGTTGTCATCTCTGTTGGCCTTTCTACAGAATGGCTTGGAGAAGGGTCTTTCCCTTAGTTCCCTGAAGGTTTAGGTGGCAGCTTTGGCCTGTTTCCAAGGTCTGATGACTGGTAAGTTTCTTGCCTTGCACCCGGACATCTCGCGCTTTCTCCAGGGTGTTCGGCTTCTGTGTCCTCCCCTCCGATCTGTGATCCCTTCCTGGGATCTGTGTCTGGTGCTCAGGGCTCTGATGGCAGCATTCTTTGAGCTGTTGAAGCATGCTACTTTGAAGGATTTGACACTCAAGACGGTCTTCTTGGTCGTGAATTATTCTACAAGGTGGATTTCGGAGCTGCAGGCTCAGTCTTGCCGAGATCCTTATCTGTCTTTTTCAAATGAGGCCATTTCCATTTAGCCTGTTCCTTCTTTCTTGCCTAAGTTGCTTTCTCCCTTTCACATGAGCCGGGTGGGGGAATGCCTGGAGGGTACTTCTCCAGTACTTGGAGATGCCTGGAGGGTGCTTCTCCAGTACTTGGACGTTGTGAATTCCTTTCGTAAGTTCGACCATCTTTTTTTGCTGTTTGCTGTCCCGTGCAAGGTTGACGCAGTGGGGTGTTAGATTAAGGAGGCCATTGCCTCAGTCTGTCTGTTACGGAACCAGCCTATTCTGGAGGGTTTGCGTGCACATTCTACCTGAGTGCAGGCACCCTCGTGGGTGGAGCGGAGCTTGGTAGCCCCTGCAGACATTTGTTCGGCAGCAATGTGGGCATCACTTCTACTGGAAATCTTCTGTTTATGTTTTCCTCTATATAATTCTCTACTGTTGATTACTCTTTGTTGCCCAGAGTTGAGGTTGTGTGAGTCTTGCCATGTTTCTCACATATGCTTTGGGACGAATACTGAAGAGATCTCTGGTGGCTGAGGTGAATAGAAGCATAGGAGTGATGTCATTGAAACCTGGGCTTTTCATTGATTCTTTGTCTCCACCAATCTGTTGGGGGAACACAACCCGCTTCTCTGGACTGATCTAGCAGAACTCAAGGAAAGGACATTAGCGGTAAGTAAAATGTCACCTTTTTGGCTAAATTAGTGAAATTGGTGGTCTGCCAAGAAATAGAAGAATTTTTAGAACAGAATAAGTTCCTAGATGATTGGCAACATGAGTTTAGAAAAAATAAGAGTACGGAAACCCTGCTTGTGAGTTCTTTGGACTCCATTTTGTATCAGTTTGATAATGTGCGGCAGCTTACCTGCTGATTTTCATAATCTTAAAGCAGTATTTGATAGTGTCCATCCAGTTATATTGTTACAGAGGCTTGCTGAATTGTATTTAGGTGACACTGTGTTAAAATAGTTTAGCTCTTACCTCACTGGTAGACAACAGCAAGTGTGAATGAAAAATGAATTATTAAAGTGATTTCAGTTAGACTCTGCTGTTCCTCAGGGGGTCTTCTCTGCCCGTTGCACCATTTAATGTATACATGGTTGTATTCTGTCATAGGATGCATGAATTGAATATTCTTTTTAAATTTTATGAAGATGATATTTTATTATACAGTCCATTTGAAATCAGGTCTCATTCACAATCTCTGAAGTTGATTTCAGATTTTGAAATAAACAGAGTGGTGTACTAATGACGGCTTGTCTGTTAGTTTTGAAAAAAAGCTGAGGCCCTGAAGATTTGCCACAATTTGAGTTATAAGCCTCCAGATAAAATTAATTTGGCTGGGCATGAAGTTCTGGTTAAAGGTGAAATACCGACCGAGACATAACATTTAAATCACCTTTTGCATAGGGAGAGGAATTGCCAGCAGGAATAAGGAGATGATAGTGCCTCTGTATGAGTTTTTGGCAAGACCTCATTTAGAGTATTTTGTGCAGTTCTGGAAAACACACCTTTAAAAGGATATAAACAGAATGGAGTTGGTGCAGAGGGTGGCTACTAAAATGGTCAGTGGGCCTTGTCATAAGGCATAGTGGGATAGACTTAAATATCTGAATATCTATACTTTGGAAGAAAGGCGGGAGGGGGGAATATGAAAGAGACGTTTAAATACCTCCATGGCATAAATGCACAGGAGAGTCTCTTTCAATTGAAAGAAAGCTCTGAATCAAGGGGACATAGGATGAAGGTGAAGTGGGATAGACTGAGGAGTAATTTGCAGAAATATTTCTTTATGGAAAGAGTGATAGATGCATGGAACAGTCTCCCAGTGGAGGTAGAAAAGACAAGGACTATATCTGAATTTGAGAAAGTATGGGACAAACACAGAAGATCTCTAAAGGAAAAAAAGAGACTGGGGCAGATTTGATAGGCCGTATGGTCTTTATCTGCCATCATGTTTCTATGAAAGATAGTGTGGAACACTTATTTTAAGCTTCTCATACTGTGCGGAAGCTCCGGTATGTATGCTGTTCTGTTCCATTGTAAACCGCTTTGATTTTTTGTTAAGGCAGTATATAAAACACCCAAATAATTAAATAAGAAATATGTTTTAGCATCCAAAGGTAGACATTATCATGTGTTAGTGTTCCTAACCAGGGCCGGCCCCAGATTTGGTTCAAGGTGTGGGTGCCCTAGGCAGACCTGGTTGCCTAGTAGTTGGGCTGGTCCTGTTCCTGACTGCCTTAAGCTGCATGTTAAAACATCCGTTAACCAGCTGATAGGCTTTAGCAAAAGAAGCCCCTTTGCTTTTTAGGATGCTGTATTAGTGGGACTGCAGGTATTTCCAATTTCAACTGCGGTTCTTCTATGTTTCTGGGAGAAATTTGCGCTCAAATGAGCAAAGTCTGTTGAGAATTTACCACCGCTTTGCTTGTTGAAACAAGAGACTATAAACCAGGTTTTCTCAATTGCTGGCCGACAATATTGGAATTCTTTACAGTTGAAATCTGTATTTTTTAATGCTGTTTTTACATAGTAACATAGTAAATGACAGCAGATAAGGACCAGTATGGTCCATCTAGTCTGCCCATTAGATAGTTAAGTTTATTTTGATTTTATCCTGTTGCTGTGAAGGGATCCACTGTGTCTGTCCCATGCCATTTTGAATTCTGTCACTGTATTTGCCACCACCACTTCCATCGGGAGGGCATTCCAAGCATCCACCTCCCTTTCAGTGAAAAAGTGTTTCCTGACATTACCTTTCAATTTACCCCCTTGCAGCTTCATGTTATGCCCTCTAGTATTACAGTTCCCTGTCTTTGGAAGAGGTTTGTTTGTTCACTATTTCTCTTAAGTATTTAAAGGTCTGAATCATATCTTCCCTATCCCTCCTCTCCTCCAGAGTGTACATATTTAGGTCTTCTCTTTTAATTCTTTGTTATATTTTATTATTGTCTGTATATGCTATCATATGGTTAAGTGTGCACTATTGTGAGCTGCCTAGAAATTGATAGGATGGGTGGACTATAAGTAATAAAAATGAAATAAAATGAAAGGATGGTTGATGCCCTGCCTGTATGTGTGGTAGAGGCTAAAATGATAACAGACTTTAAAAGGACATGGGTTAAGCACAGAGGATCCTTACTTGCAAAGTGGAGAGAGAGCACAAACATAGTCTAGTGACACATGTTAAGGTGCTGAAAGTGCCCTGCTGAATGATTCATCTGCTAGTTTTGAAGTTGCCAAATTGAACAAGTGGGAACCTCATGACATGTGACCAAGTTTCTGTGGTAGTCTGCAAGTACAGTAGAAACCAAGTCCTAAGAGAAATGCAGGCACTAACGTAGCCAGGCCTGACTGCTACGGAGAGTACTTAGGAGGCTGGATGCTTAGAACATAAGAAATGTCATACTGGGTCAGACCAAGGTCCATCAAGCCCAGTATCTTGTTTCCATTGGCCATTCCAGCCTTTTTGGGATCCTGGCAGGATCCCAAAAAGGCACACAGGTTCCACAATGCTCATCCGGAGGCAAGCAGTGGATTTCCTGGGTCCTCTTTGGATTATGGTCCTTTCCTCCAGGAACTTATCCAAACCTTTTTTAAACCCAGCTACACTAACAGCTTCTACTACATCCTCTGGTAACGAATTACAGAGTGTGAGTATGTGTTGAGTAAAAAAATATTTTTTCTTATTAGCCATAATGGGTTACATTATAACTTCATCGCATGTCCTCTAGTCTTTCTACTTTTTGATGGCGTAAACAACCAATGTATATTAACTCGTTCCACTCCATTCGTTAATTTATAAACCTCTATCATATCCCCTCTCAGGTTCCCAGGATTACCCAGTGAATTT
Organism: Ichthyophis bannanicus; assembly: GCA_033557465.1. Taxonomy (NCBI): domain Eukaryota; kingdom Metazoa; phylum Chordata; class Amphibia; order Gymnophiona; family Ichthyophiidae; genus Ichthyophis; species Ichthyophis bannanicus. The sequence continues at coordinate 706,971,163 of CM066034.1, forward strand.
CACAAAAAGCTTTTGGGGTTTTCATTAATGTGGCTCCTGATCTTGCTTCTTCAGTGTCCCGGCAGCAACTAGCTCACTGTAGTCTGGGCTTTTCTTATAAAGCAGCAGCACACTACCCCTTCTTTAATGTGTAACCACAAACCCCTCAAGCCCATTAGCTTTTTTCCCTTTTCACTCATTTTAGTAATCTCAAGTGCGCTCAACCTCAGACTCCACCGCTGTTTCTAAAGAGATATCTTATAAGTGGATTGTAGGACCTCTGGGGACAGGGAAATACCTGCAGTACCTGACTGTAACACACCTTGATATACCAGTGAACAGACATACGATAAATCCAAAAAAAGTGGTCATGCTCTTAGGCTGTCAGCTAGGCTATATCCTTGCATTGTGGACAGGAATAACTGGACAGACTGGATGGATCAATAGTTCTTTTCTTTCTTAGTATGCATGTTTGTTTGAGATTTTACAGTGTTCAAGTTCATTTAATTTTTTAATTTTTACTATTTCAATCTCAGCATTAGCTGTACAAGCTACGTGTGATTGCTGCCAAAGTACGAAGGGTCTGTTGATGCCTGTCCAATCTTCCTGTTTCACGACATTCCTTCGGGCTATGTGAAACTGGTTTCTTAAAGTATTTTTTTTCTGCAGGGAATAAAGTTGTCTGCCTTACCCTTAGCCTTGTAGTGGGTAAGAGCATGTAATCAGTTATAGAAAACTGTGAGATTTATTAACGGGGAGTTTCCCTTCCAAAAGATTTACATACGGCACAGCACAGTAACAGCATTTTGACTTTCAGCCTGCCTTTTAAATTGAGTGTCTTAAGTTTTCACAACTGTATTTTCTAACTTCTTCCTAATAAAAGCGTAGGACAACAAACAAACTGATTTAATTATTCGCGTGGTGTAGCAAAACAAAGGAAAACTGCGCAAACAAACCCCTTCAAGTCTGAGCAAGTCTAAAGAATGGAGCACAAAAACTGTGCAAAGACTGCCCAAAGGGGCCAATACAAAAACAATAGCACACCATTGTACGTATTTTTTTATGCATAGACATCACGCTACAATGCGGACAAGGTATCAACTTGAATGTAATCACTGCGCAGAAGCCAGTACCCATGCTAGCGCACAGCCCATGTAGATCCATTCAGATTGCATGGCAAATCAAGCAATTAGCCATTCCGTCTGGATGCGGAGAAATGCGCAGAAAAGATTGAACTTAATGCTGGAACTTTAACACCTACTCGAAGGAGACATAAGGGGTCGTGCTCAGTGTGGAGGAGGAATTTATCTCTGTTTCTTGAGCGGACAACCCCCTCCGTTGTATTTTCTGGGCTTTGCTGAAATCAGTTCTTTAAAAAAACAGGCAGGGGATCTGTGCTGGAACGTATATATGCACATATGATGGAATTGTATGTGGCACGTGACAGCAACTATTCCGCTCAGAATATTGCTCAGAATAATAATGCTGTACAATATTGTTCAGAGTTCTGAGTCACATAGAATTCCAGCACATGTGCACAGGTGCCTTTATGTACGCAGGATCTAGGCGCTGCTAACGCAGATGCTTGTGTGCATGTGCCTGCTGGTTTAGTGCAGACTTTCTATGCTTATCTCATTTGCATGCCATTTGCTTGCTACATGCAGGCACAAAATGTCTATATTACTCTGGTGCTAGAAAACTATGTGCACAGCTTTTAGCACACAAGTCTAATGCTGGCTTTCTGCAGTGACCTGAACGTTAGGGAAGAGTGTAAGAAGCTGCTGAGAAGGCCAGTCAGCCCTCGCCTCCTGAAACATCAGTGCGCCCATTGACACATGGGTTTCACTTGAAGAGGCAGGCTTAGATCATAGTCTGTAGTGTACACACAGATTTATCATTGAGAATACTAAACCAAAAGTGAATTTCAGAACACTTTAGCTTAGCCTGTTTACTTTTGCAAATGGCCAAGCAAAATATCTACTTTCTAAAGAAAGATGGCTACTGTCTGGTTGCCGTAACTGGTGTCTAGGGATATTGTATATATATGTTCCTGTGTGTTCCTTCACTGGAGAACTTTCCTCCAAAGAGTTGCAGATTAGCACACGATATTTATTTATCTTTTATTTATTTAGCAACTTTTTTTTATACTGCTGTATCTACCAGTCACAGCAGTTTACATGGAACAAAATTCTCTCCATTAGTTTCGATCCATGCTAACAACTCTTAATAAGAAAGCGGAGGCAAAAAGCAGCCGCTTTTGGAAATACTGCTGCTGCCGCTGCCCACCTCCCTCTCCCGAGATGGAATTGGCAGCAGCTGGGGGGGGGGGGGGGGCGTGGCACAGCTGGTCATGTGTGCCATTGCCGCCCCCACCCAGGCTGCCCACCCTAGGTGGCCTCCTAGTTCATCTAGTGGATTGGCCGGCTCTGACTGGGATAATAGCTGGTGACTGAATATTGCCACTAGCCGGTTATCCTCAGGTGCCGCCTCTTCTCCACCCCCGGAATGCCCTAATGCTAGCTGGCTAGCCTCGGGGTGTTCAGTGCTGGAACCTGGTGATATTCAGCGGCAATAATCCTGTTAGTGCCACTGAATATCCTGTCGCTGCTATTAATGTGGTTAACAGGTTGTGGTTTATTAAAATCTTGATAAACCGCCCTTTCAGACATATCAGAGGGCCACATTTACTGACTGAACAGATTCTAGACTCTGATCTTGAGACTGAAATCTAGATTCGGTTGTGTTCATCTCCTGATCTAATTTCTTAAACCTATCTACTGCTTCCCCTGTAAAAGAAAAAAGCTGTGTTAGACATGATGTTAAAGTAGTCTCTATTCTGACAATCATTCGCCAGAACTTCGGATTTGAAATCTCTCTGGGAGGCATCATTGGTAAAGTAGTTTCACATGCTAATTTCTCAGGCAAGGTAACAGGCCTAACAAGGCCTATTTCAGGATTGCTTTCATGGGTATTACCAAGATGCAAACCTTTTTCTTCTTGGTCAACCTATGAAATGCCTAAATCCTGAGGAACAACACAACCAGTCTTGACAAAGCCAGTAATGTGGTGCCTGTACCTATGGGCATGCAAGTTAGTTTTCAAACATAAAATTCCTGTAGTATTTCCCATCGAAAATCGTATGGATTGGGGAAAAGCTATCCTGGAGGAGCCAGAGAGAGCTTGCTATTGATGAGACCATTGTTCCCCTGTTTTGTCTCACCTGCTGCCGAACCAGAAGTATCAGCAGAGACTCAGGGGCTTATTTAAAAACTTCTGCCTGCTGTGGTATATAGCCCATGGTCACATGACCAAATGAGATCACCCCTTTGGAACCCAAGCAGAGCCTAAATGGAGTAAACAGGGAGTGGGGATTTTTTGGGAAACACCACTCAGCAAGCTTGGTGAATGATACCGTCATGGGGAAAAGAAGGGAAAGGAGAGAGCTCAAAATATAACTGAGGTTGAAGAGGATAACTGTGGAAGAAAAGTGGAGGGGCTAACCGCACTACTCCTAGTAGAATAAAAAGGCAAGCAGAATCGCCAGTGTCCCTCAGTCCTGTCCTCCGCTACTGCCCCCTCTCCCAGTTTCTATTCGGGATTTGTCTCCCAGACAGGGCTGGCACAAGGGTTTCTGCTGCCCCAGGCAGAAGCCTCGACCATGCCGCTCCCCTCCCGCGCTCCGCTCCCACCCCCCCCCCCCCGTGTTGAGCCACACTGCCAGCCCCTGCTGCCACTGATTCTGTAGTCCAAATACCCATATCAGACACCGTCCCCCTGCGTGAACTGCAGACCACGCACTGCGGACAGGAAGACATGAAGCAGAAGCCAATAATCTAAAACCAAAGCGAGAGTGGAGAGGATTTGGCTTGATTGATTCTCACCAAGAAACAAATTAATTATGTAAATCTTTTTTTTTTTACATATATATATAAAAAAACACTTAAGCGTCAAAGGCATGTCCCCAAGAAGAAAGGACTTTGAGGTGTGACAGAGTGCTAAGCAACAAAAACAAGCCTCAATCCACCCATCTGCTCACGCTGCCAAGCACCCCCCCTTAGAACGGCCCTCAGCTCAGCGCGGGAAGTTAAACAAAATGGCCGCTAAACAAAAAAGGCGCGAAAACCCCCCAATCCGGCCTGGAATCCCTACCCTCGGATCGCTGGCCGTTGGGAGCCTTAGCAAGGAGACTTACCCCTAGAGAATCGGCTCCAGACACTGCAACACCGCTCGAGTCCTGAGCGACACGCGCGCCACAAACTGAGCTGCTGAAAACGGAGCCGCCGAGCCGTACACGCTAACGTCCGCTCCAACTCGGAGGAGACCGCTCTCAAAACCCCCACAGAGCAGAGCGTGTAGCTGTGTGTACCAGATCTCTCCCCTGTGCCGTCTAGGAGAGATCCGAAGTTGCTGCCTGTACTCTGAACCAATGCCGAAAGGTAAGAGACAGAAGGGCAGTGAAAGTCCTGGCTCCTCAGCAACATGCTCGTTCTCATTTTTTTTTTTTTAAAGGAACAGGAACCTGGCAAAATAAATGAAAACCAAAAGAAGTCAAAGGGTGAAAAATAAAATACAAATCTAACTAGTGTTGCCTATTCAGTCCCTAAGTGAGCCCAATGCCAGGCTCACACGTCCTCCTGCTGCATGGAGACTGGACACACTGGGGGCTGATGGGAGCTCCAGCAGCATACACCCTGTAAGCGCAAGTTTCTGATTGGTCCAGTCTCCATGCTGCAGGAGGAGGTGCACTACCCAGATGTGGAGGACAAAACTGTAGTCCCTTCAGGAACCACAATTACCAGATAAGTGTAATTTCTATATTAGTCTCATCTGGGGAAATGTCCTGATCCGCAGATAAGAGAGAGTCTACTCTTGATTGTTCATCTCTGGGAACAGGGCCGGCCGGTCCAATAGGGCAGCGGACTTCTTCTGACCCTCCCTCCCGAATTGTGTTGGAGGGTGGTCAGAAGCACATGGCTGGTCATGGACTACAGAATCAGTGGCAGCAGGGGCTGGCAGTGTGGCTCAACAGGGGGGGTGGGGGGGTGGGAGCAGAGCGCGGGAGGGGAGCGGCATGGTCGAGGCTTCTGCCTGGGGCAGCAGAAACCCTTGTGCCAGCCCTGTCTGGGAGACAAATCCTGAATAGAAACTGGGAGTGGGGGCAGTAGCAGAGGACAGGACTGAGGGACACTTCCTCAGATGGCGATTCTGCTTGCCTTTTTATTCTACTAGGAGTAGTGCGGTTAGCCCCTGCACTTTTCTTCCACAGTTATCTTCTTGAACCTCAGTTATATTTTGAGCTCTCTCCTTTCCCTTCTTTTCCCCATGACGGTATCATTCACCAAGCTTGCTGAGTGGTGTTTCCCAAAAAATCCCCACTCCCTGTTTACTCCATTTAGGCTCTGCTTGGGTTTCAAAGGGGTGATCTCATTTGGTCATGTGACCATGGGCTATATACCACAGCAGGCAGAAGTTTTTTAATAAGCCCCTGAGTCTCTGCTGATACTTCTGGTTCGGCAGCAGGTGAGAAAACAGGGGAACAATGGTCTCATCTATAGCAAGCTCTCTCTGGCTCCTCCAGGATAGCTTTCCTCCAATCCATACGATTTTCGATGGGAAATACTACAGGGATTTTAAGTTTGAAAACTAACTTGCATGCCCATAGGTACAGGCACCACCGACTCTCTGAAAATCAGCCTTAAAAATACCCATTTTGTTGCCATTTCTCACCAAATTCTATAGTGACAGTTTCTCAGTCTCTGGAGCACAGCACTTATCTTTTAAAGTGATTGCCCTGCTTAGTGCTAATTGTGTTTTTAATGATGTTACCTGCAGGAGGAATTTCAGGTGTATAAGTATATAATGCCTCAATGTCTAGGGCTGCCAACAAAATCTCTTCTGGTATAGTGGTTAAACCACTCAAAATGTTCAATGTGTTTGTGGATTACCTAATGTATGACAATGCAAACCTTTTCCAAACATAATAGGATAAAGCGGCATATTTGATGTTATTCCCCTTGAATTCACAGAAATATGGGCTAACAAACAAAAGAAAAAATCTAAGGTGATAAATTTTTAATTGGGCTAACTTAATACATTTCTTGACTACTGGACTAGTAGACCTCAGTACAGACCTGAACAAGCAAGTGTTAGTTCCAGAAAGCTAGTCAGGAAATGTATTAAGTTAGGATATAAAATGGTGCATTTTTTTGTTAGACTATCGTTTTTGTTAATCTTTATCTCCAGATCTTAGAACCCACCCAGGATCTGTAAAATTTAGGAAGGGCATAAATTATTGGGATACTGAGACAAGCTGCATCTGAATAGGGAGCTCATGATTATGGCAGTTGGATTGTGAATTATTTGATAACATCTGTGTGTGCTGTTGAGTCAGTGATGACTCCTGGCAACCCAGCCCCTGGGTTTTCTTGGCAAGGTGCCACTGGAGTAGATTGCCAGGCCCTTCCATGCAGTAAGTCTACAGCCCCTGGAATTCCAAGATGGTTCCCTATCCAAGTACTAGCCAGGCCTGGCCTTGCTTAGCTTCCAAGATCAGCTGGGAGCAGGTTCATTCAAGGCAGGCATAGCTTCTTTATATATGGGAGTCCTTCTACAGTAGAATTTTGCATAATTTTTTTTGAGTTGAAGGATAACCTTTTTCTCAAAATCAATATGCAAGGCACTATGTGATGTGGTTGTACTGTAAAAGATGTTGAGATGCATACAGGAGTTGGATAGACAAAGCCCGCACCCTCTGTGTTTTGCGTTGAGTGCAGGGGATGCAGTATAGATGATGCAGTGGTGAAGCTTTAGAGTAAGAGATGAGATTCCAGTGACTAGTGCCCCTAACCTTGCTAACCTGTGTGGAAGGGGGTCCATGTCAGCAATTCATAAAGAAAGGATTAGATCAGGGGTTCTCAACCTAGTCCGTGGGACATACCTAGCCAGTCAGGTTTTCAGGATAACCAGAATGAATATGTATGAGATTTGCATGCACTGCCTCCATTGTAGGGCATCTCAAATCCTTCCACCGGCCCTGCTAATGAATATCCTGCACGTTGAGTTCTGTACATCCAGTATATTCTGTGTCCACAGAAAAGTCCCCTGAAGCTACGTGCAGAGCGGGAACTATTTCCACTGCCAGGTACAAACCTTGCCGTAAACACACTCAGAACCTATGTAGCAAACCTGTCATACCATAATAGCAGTAACTCCAAGGAACAATCTATGAAAAGGTAGCACTGCAAATGTAATGTGGAGGCACATTCCAGTTCCCGCACGCCCGGCTGCATTGGCTGTGCAAAAACCGGACGTGCAGGAGATGGACCAGATTCTGCCCGGACGAACCTGTGATGGCAGAATCAGGGACTTGGATGTCCATTCGCTCCCCCTGAGCCAACAAGATCAGCCTATGGGGAGCTGCCCATTCCCTGGCCAGAATGCCACGGCTGGGGCACGGGAGCCATGGCGTTCTGGGACCATAACAACGAGCCATCTATCTGATGGCTCGGAATGCCTTTGCCCATGTCCACCCCTGCAGACCATGACCCTGCCAGCACTAGAGGCCCCCATGGCCCAGATCGCAGCTGCAGGGTCACAGCAGGGCCAGGGGCATGGTGTGTGGCACCATCCAGTGGGGACCCCCGGTGCTTATTCCACCATTGGGGTGGAAGAAGCCGGGCATCCATCTTGTTGCCAGGGGATGTACAGCGTCCTATCTTGAATGGCCTCTGTACATCCTGGTGCCTTGCCCCACCCCCGCTCTGCCCCCTCCCGCCCACGTCCAGCACTCCCCGCACAAACGCTCTGTACATGCAGGGAGTGCTGAGACTGAAATCGCATTCTGGGGCTGAGTGTGGATTGGACGTCCAACCTGGACATCCAACCCCACTATTTGCTGTTCTGAATGACCACCATGGCCTTTAGAACACTAATACACCTCCTCATGGGACAATAGAACAAAGTAGACCATCAATCAGTCCCTATACATAAACTACATATGCAGCGGGTAGATCTGGAAGGATACACAAAAATAAGGGAAAACTCCAGAAAAATAGAATTAGAAGGATTTTGGTGGATAAGGAAGGCAAAATGCTGCAAAGCTTTCAGTGGAGGGACACAAGAATTAAAAAAAACACTTAAAAGATCTGGAAAAAGTACAAGTTCACACCCAAGGTATCTTTAAGTAAAAACACCTTTATTTGGTGACTCCCCAAGAATAAAGCATATACAGTTGTGGTCAATATTATTGGCACCCTTGTAGTTCAACCCCTTAATGTCCAATATCTCCTAAAAAAAAGTGGCCAGTTAAATGGCTTTGGACTATATATGCATACATATTTGGCCAGGGCTGGCCCAAGGGCTTTTAATGCCCTAAGCAGAAACCCTGACCTCTCTGCTCCTCCCCCTAGCTGCCACTGCCCCCTCCAGCTACCGCCGCTGCCCCCCTCCCCCCCAGCTGCTGCTGATTCCATCTCAGGAAGGGGAGGCGGGCAGCGTCAGGTGCAGTATTTCCAAAAGCGGCAGTGGCCTGACTCGCCTAGTGGACCCTGTATTTGACACATAGAATCAAATAAAACAAGACCAATTAAAAAGGCAAATAGTAGGAAATAGTATAAAAACTGTGACATTGCCAGGACCCGATTATTGGTACTCTTATAAACAATTCAAATCAGTTTAAACAGAAGAATCACATTCACAATGCAGTAAAATTAGGTGTTCCTGTGATCAATTGTCAGTACTCTCATGACTTCAATCAACCAATGAATAATGGCTCTAATGTTTAAAATGGTCACATTCACTCCCTGTTCCATTTTCACAATGGTGAAGACGAGAGAGCTGCCAAACATCAGACTTCAAAGGGGTACAAGGCCATCTCCAAAGACCTTGGGATTGCTGTATCTACAGTTCACAATGTTATAAGACGTTCCTTATCACTTCTCCGGGCCAGTCCAGGGAAAGGTAGGGTTGTCAATCCCCTATAGCAACTGAGGACTGAATGCTTCAAGTTTTCCTGAGAGGTGAAGCCACTCCCCCTTAGGGCTAACCATCAGTCTTTCAGTCCTCAGCAGCTATAGAGGATCAAATTATTTTTTCTCCCTCTTACCTTTCTTTTATTAAGTAATTTAGCTCTAGCAGAGCTGATTTCTATGGTTCTTGGGTAAAATTGTGAACCTCTAAATTAAAAGCGCTGTTGCTTTAAGAGCACCGAGACATGAGTAAAGAAGTCTTGCAGTGCGAGGTAGAGCCTGCCTCATTGCCTGCCTCCGTCTCCGTCTACAGAGTGATCCTGGGGGCCCCAGTTCTTCCTCTGCTATAGCGCTCTCATCCTTGCTATCATTACCGCTGGCAGCGGTTCGGCGGGACCGGCTCTGTTTGTTTTTAGTTCGTCGGGTGAGTTCCTTGTGGCTTTCTTGTCCCTGTCTGCCGCCCGCGGCGCTTCTTCGGGCCACTTTGGTTTCTTTTTCCCTCTCGGGATTTCGTCGGCGGTCAGTTTTTTTCTGCTCTTCGCTTCTGCGGGTCTGTTTTTGTTTTCTTCATGGTGGAAACGTCTTTACAAGGCGCACAGGAGCCGTCTTTGCCGGCCGAAAAGGCGGGAAAGACGGCCATTTTGTCAGCGCCGGTGGCTGCCGTGTCAGAGCAGCCTCGGCCGCATAAGAGCAAGGCTAAGACTTCCAAAGAGGCCAGACGCCAGGCAAAGCCTGCTGAGGCCGTTTCTGCGCCTCCAGAGAGGATCGCTTCCTTTTTTTTGCCAGAGTTTATTCTGGCTATGCACACAGCTTTTTTAATGAAATCATCACAGCCAGATTCACTCTCTGCAGTTTCCTCTCCTATGACTCTGCCTCTGCGGGCTCCCGAGCCTGGTGATCCTGGAGAGGGATCATCTCAGGCTAAAGGGTTTCTTTCAGAGCCTATTGATTTTTTTTCTCCTCAGGACCCCTGACGTTTCCCTAGTTCAAGGGGATTCAGAGGTGGGAGCTGATCCAGCTTTAGATATGGAGGCGGAGGAGTTGGAGGAAGGGGAGATTGCTCCTGGTGAGGATCCCAATGTTTTCCGCGTCTTCCGTAAGGAGGAACTTTCAGCGCTCATTTCTCAGTCTTTGACAGCGCTGCACCTTTTGCTCCCTTCCTCTTCTCAGGAGCCCTTGGAAGATCCCTTATTACAGGGATTTAAAACCGAACAACGCTGTTTCCCTCTCCACCGGGTGATCAGGCAAATGATTGATTCGGAATGGGAATGTCCAGAGGCTTCCCTGCGTGGTAGCCGCGCCTTGGCGCGCTTATACCCCCTTCCCCAGGAGGTGAAGGATTTGTTGCACATGCCAAAGGTAGATGCTATCATATCCGCAGTCACCAAAATGACTACCATTCCCGTCGAGGGAGCGGCGGCTCTCAAGGACCTGCAAGATAGGAAATTGGAGGTTCTTCTCAAGCAGGCCTTCGATTCCAGCGCACTGGCGTTGCAAGCGGCAATTTGTGGAGCATACGTTTCTCGGGCGTCCATTCGCTGGTTACAAGGAGACGGCTCAGGGGAGCAGCCTTCTGAGGTACCCGACACGGCGAAATTAGAATCAGCCGCGGCGTATATGGCAGATGCCTTCTATGATTTGTTGCGGATTGCGGCTAAGACTATGGCCTCTCTCGTGGCGGCTAGGCGCTTTCTTTGGCTGCGCAACTGGTCGGCGGATGTTTTGTCCAAGCTGCGTCTCAGTAAATTACCCTATAAGGGGCAGTTACTGTTCGGGGAAGCCTTGGAAAAGATTGTTAAGGATTTAGGTGACTCCAAGGGCGGCCGGTTACCTGAGGATAGGCCTAGGTCGGGGCGCTCGGGGTCGGTTTCCCGGGGCGCTGGTAGAGACTCCCGTCGTTTTCGTGGTGCCCGTTTTACCCCCTATGCCAAGGGCCGTTCCAGCTTTCGTGGCCAGTCCTTTCGGGGTGCCAGAGGTTTTAGCAAATCCTACTTTGGATCGCCCCAGCCCACTGTTAAAAAGTCACAATGAAGGTCGGCTGGTCCAGCCGTTGGTTCCGGTAGGCGGGCGACTACAGGGTTTCCTGACGGCTTGGACCACCATCACCTCCGACAGATGGGTGTTGGAGATCATTCAGAAGGGCTATGCTCTCGATTTTGCGTGTCCCTTAACCCCCGCATTTGTAATGTCTCCCGGGGGCTCGAATCGGAAGGCGGAAGCCATAGCGGAAACGCTCTCGCGCCTCTTGCAGTTGCAGGCGATCGTTCCTGTCCCTTTAGACCAATACGGTTGCGGTCGATACTCGATTTATTTTGTAGTGCCCAAAAAGGACGATTCTTTTCGTCCGGTGCTCGATCTCAAAGCCGTAAACCGTACCCTGCGGGTACCACACTTTCGCATGGAGACTCTTCGTACCGTAATTCGGGCGGTACAGCCGGGAGAATTTCTCACCTCAATAGATCTTACAGAGGCCTATCTTCATATTCCCATCAGGCCATCGCATCAGCGTTTTCTGCGCTTTGCCCTTCCCGTGGGACATTTCCAGTTTCAAGCGTTGCCGTTCGGGCTAGCTACGGCTCCGCGTACGTTCACGAAGCTCATGGTGGTGGTTGCGGCGGCGCTTCGGAAAGACGGAATCCGCGTTCATCCTTATCTCGACGATTGGTTGATCCGGGCCGATTCTCGGGTCGATTCCATCGCAGCGACAGCTCGGGTGGTGCAGCTTCTCGAGCGGCTCGGTTGGGTAATCAATCAAACCAAGAGCCTCTTGGTACCATCGCAGCGGATGGTTTATCTGGGCGCTCTTTTCGACACCGAGCGGGGGAGAGTCTCTCTACCCGAGGTGCGCATAGACAAGCTGGTACGGCAGGTTCAAGCGTTTCTGCGGCTGACGACTCCGTCGGCATGGACTTACTTACAACTCTTGGGGTCCATGGCGGCGGCGCTGGATCTGGTTCCGTGGTCCAAAGCGCACATGCGGCCTTTACAGCAGGCCTTGCTGTCCCGTTGGTCTTGTAGGGTATATAGTAGCACAAAAATAAGTTAGACTCTCTGTTGTCTAGGGGAATATGGCTACTATCCCAGCCCAAAGTTCTATGAGTTATTCTGGCAATGAGCCACGAAAGAATTCTGGTCTGCAGATATATTAGACTTTATTATAGGCAACCAAATAGAAAAATATACACACACATATATGGCTAATTAGAAACATAAAGTAACAATTTGTTATTGTACAGATATACAATTGGACAACGCAATAAATCACAGATTAGTAAACCAGACGTCACTGATTCGCTCTGCACTGAGGAAAAGCAAGAAATATATTGCTAACCCTTTTGCCCATCCAGGAGAGGAGAGATAAGCCAGTACCTTAGCTCCGTCCAAGGATGCAGCTGTTAGCTAATGCCGGCTCCAGCCCCTTCAGAGGCGAGCCGCAGTAAGTCCGAACCGGAGGTATCTGTGAAAGTCTTATCTCAGACCTGTGGAGGACGGCCTAGCCCACACGTAGGGGCCGTCTGGCGGAAGGCTCAGGGCTCAGGAATCAGGTATGCAGTGCACAGCAGCAGGACCGGTGCAGAAGTCTATATGTCCAGGTGGGGAAAGTCCCCAACTCTCTCTTACTCTCCTACTTACAACTAACTAACTAACTAAAGTTTCCAGCGCAGAATGCATAATTCTGTGTGAGAATCCTCCGTCATAGGTCCGATGATTGGTGGGCACCAGGCAGTCTGAGGTATTCTCAGCGAATCAGAAGGTCGATGATGAGCAGCTTCTTGCAAACAAAGGAGCCATGGTAAAAGTCAGGCAGAAGCAACAGTATGTAACTTCTGGGCATGTACAAGTGTCCAAGGCCAGCCACGGACAATAGCCTCTGTATGCATGCTTAGAAACGCTGTGCAAGCAGTTGCTTGAAGGACAGGCTTATAGCTGAACACAGCAAAAGTGAAGTGTAGAATCCATTTTGTTTTGTGCAGTTTGGTTCAGGCCTGAGTTGCTGAGCAGGCCAGAGATTTGCATGTAGAATTGCAGGGGTACCAGCCCTACAGTCTCCACAGCTTCACCCTCTCTCGCAGCGCCTACCCTATTCAATGCTTGTACGGCGCAGTCTCGAGTGGTGGTTAGTTCGGGATCATCTATCTGTGGGAGTGACCTTGCTAGAACCCTCCTGGATATTGGTCACCACGGATGCCAGTCTTGTCGGCTGGGGAGCTCACTGTCAGACACATATTGCTCAGGGGGCTTGGTCCCCCGAAGAGAGCTCCTGGTCGATCAACCTCTTGGAGCTGCGAGCAGCTCGTCTTGCCCTCCTACACTTTGCTTCCTTTCTCAGAGGATCAGCGGTAAAGATTTTTTCCGACAATGCAGTGACGGTGGCGTATATCAATCGTCAGGGGGGAACCAAAATTCCTTCTCTCCTATCCGAATGTCACGCGATGATGACTTGGGCGGAGGACAATCTGTTGGCGCTCTCGGCGGCTCATGTTGCGGACACGGAGAACGTGCAAGCGGATTATCTCAGCCGTCATCTTCTCGATCCCGGAGAGTGGGAGTTGAATGCGGCGGTATTTCACGATCTCACCTTGCGTTGGGGGCAGCCAATAATGGATTTGATGGCGACATGCAGCAATGCCAAAGCGAATCGTTTCTTCAGCAGGCGCCGGGAACACATGTCCGAGGGGCTCGATGCTCTCGTTCAGCCCTGGCCTCCAGATTCTCTGCTGTACGTGTTTCCTCCTTGGCCGATGTTGAGTCGGGTTCTCCAGCGCATTGCGTGGCACCGGGGGTTGGTGATTCTCATAGCTCCGGATTGGCCGCGCAGGCCTTGGTATGCCGATCTCGTTCGACTCCTGGTGGATCAGCCATGGCCTCTTCCAGTCCGCAGCAATCTCTTGCATCAGGGTCCGATACTCATGCCGCGAGTGGATCGCTTCTTGCTTACGGCTTGGCTCTTGAAAGGACGCGCTTGACACGCAAAGGTTATGCAAACTCAGTAGTGTCTACTTTGCTGCGGTCTAAGAGGCCAGTGACGTCTCTAGCATATGTGCGAGTTTGGCGCCTTTTTGAAAATTGGTGTACTCAGCACGATGTTCTGCCTATGTCTTCTACCTTGCCGCAGCTTCTCCTTTTCTTACAGCATGGCTTGGACAAGGGACTGGCTCTTAGTACTCTTAAAGTTCACATAGCAGCGCTTGCCTGTTTTCGAGGTCCGGTGCAACGTCGCCGTCTTTCCGCGCATCCGGATGTGCATCGTTTTTTACGAGCGGCAAAGATTATCCGTCCCCCGGTTCGTTCTATTGTGCCTCCTTGGGACTTAAATGTGGTTTTGGAAGCGTTTTCTCGTTCTCCTTTGACGTCCCTCTGTTCGCGACAGATCCGACAGTGTTCTTGGAAGACGGCCTTCCTGGTAGCCTTGCGTTCAGCGCGCCGGATTTCGGATTTGCAAGCCTTGTCTTGTCGGGAACCTTATTTGCAGTTTCTTCCCGAGCGGGTCTTGCTCCGCACTGTTCCCTCTTTTTTGCCGAAAGTGCTGTCGTCTTTTCATGTTAACCAATCTGTGGCGTTGCCTGTTTTTTCGGGTTCCTCCACTTCTCCTATGGACCGAGCGCTCCGGCATTTGGATCTCGCTCGGGTTCTCAAAACGTACCTTCGGATTTCGCAATCTATTCGGAAGACGGATAGGCTTTTTGTCCAGTTCAGTGGTCCTCGAAAGGGTCTTGCGGCCTCTAAGTCCACAATTGCCAGATGGGTCCGCAAAGCCATTGCCGAAGCATACACTATCTGCGGTCTGTCGCTACCGCTGCCACTGCGAGCGCATTCCACTCGGGCTCAATCAACTTCCTGGGCGGAGTTCGCCTTCGTTCCGCCGGTGGATATTTGCAGAGCGGCAACGTGGTCTTCTTTGCACGCGTTTGCAAAGCATTACCGCTTAGATGTTCAAGCACGGTACGATGCTAGGGTGGGGGCTGCGGCTCTTATCTCAGGTTTGGCGGGCCCCTCCCGGACTTAGGTACTGCTTTGGTACTGCCCTACCTTTCCCTGGACTGGCCCGGAGAAGTGATAAGGAAAACGAAATTAGGTCTTACCTGCTCATTGTCTTTCCTTGAACTTTCTCCGGGCCAGTCCAGGGTCCCACCCGGATGTTCAGCCTTTTGCCAGCGATATGTTTGGTGGCATGTTCGAAGCATTTCATCTTCTCGGCGTTTTAGCTCCGGAAGCACATCTTGGGGCTGGGCGCAAGCACTCCATGCCACGCACGGATCACTCTGTAGTAACTCCTATATATGTTTTTAGCATGAAAAAAAAAAAGAGAAAACTTTAAACTTACAGGGGAAGTGTGGTTTTTTTTTGCTTCCTCGTGGTTCAAGAACTATAGATTGTTATCAGTTTTTAAAGGGTTAATCTACTCTTTTCAGTTTTTCTCTTTAGTTGCTTTGTCAGAAGGAGACTGATGGTTAGCCCTAAGGGGGAGTGGCTTCACCTCTCAGGAAAACTTGAAGCATTCAGTCCTCAGTTGCTATAGGGGATTGACAACCCTACCTTTCCCTGGACTGGCCCGGAGAAAGTTCAAGGAAAGACAATTAGCAGGTAAGACCTAATTTCGTTTTTTCTGCTCATGGAATTGTTAAGAACCTCCTAAGACGTGATGGGAAGAGGAAAATTAATCCAAGAGGTTTTCAAAGATTAGTGCAAACTGTTGGAAAAACACCACATACAAAATCCAAAGAGTTTAAGGCTGACCTAGAGCAATCTGGAGTGGTGGTTTCAACCGATACTATACATTGCGCACTAAACAAAGAAGGACTTCATGGGCGAAGGCCAAGGAGGACCCCGCTGCTCAATGACAGACATAAAAAGCCACACCTGATCTTTGCCCAAACCCACCTTGAGAATCCACATTCATTCTGGGAAAATGTTCTGTGGACAAATGAAACCAAACTTGAGCGATACATTTACAGGTGAAAAAATTAAGCTTATAAGGAAAAAAACACCTTTTGTACAGTTAAATATGGTGGAGGTTCCATAATGTTGTGGGACTGTTCTGTCGCTTCAGGAACTGGAGGCCTGGAAAGTATTAAAGGAATCATGAATTCAGAGGACTACCAAGGTATTTTGGAGCGAAATGTGCTATCTAGTGCCAGAAAGCTAGTTCTGGGTCGAAGGTCATGGGGCCACCAGCAGGACAATGACCCAAAACATACATCATAAAGTACAAAAGAATGGTTTAAAAGAAACAAATGGATTGTTAAACTGGCCAGCAATGAGTCCTGATCTCAATCCAATTGAGAACCTTTCGAAAGAGCTAAAATCTGCCATTGGTAAAAGGAATCATGGAAACATTCATGAGTTGGAACAAATTGCAGTTGAAGAGTGGGAAAAACTACCAGCAGGCAGATGTGCTGTAAAAAAACTTATAGATGACTACAAGAAATGTTTGGAAGCGGTCATCATTGTCCAGGTTATGCAATCAAATATTAGTGAAGGGTGCCATTAATCTTGTCCAGGTCATATTTTGTTTTTTTTCTCAGAAATGACTACATCTAAGTTGCACAGACATCTTTTTTTTGTTGTATACCTTTGAACATACTATTAAAATATCATGATGACATATAGTTGGATTATTTCCAATTATTTCTCAAGATATTGTACACAACATACCTAAAATGCAGAGGTGCCAATAATGTTGACCACAACTGAAAAGGGCAAAATAAGAAAAGAAAAAAATAGATCCCCCCACAAACAACATTAATTGATAAGAGCCCAAACAGTTCCTTATCAGGAGCCCTTGGATCTTCCACAGGCCCCTGCTGTAGTACTTCCTTACTCTTCTCTTTCTGTTTTATATTCATACTGTAAACCGTGTTGGTGTGTTATGGTGAAATGTGGTATATGAAATTTTAATAACCTAAACTAAATTCTTCTGGGGTCCTGGTTGGATTCTTCTAATCCTTTTCCCATTTAAATACCTCCTTGAACTGGTACCTCCCAAGACTTTGTCCTGGAATCCTGCAAGAACAAACCTTCTGCACCCCTTCCTCTCCCCCGGCAGGAAACCTGCCGCCTTCCCTTTCTAAAGCCCACAAACAACTATGGCTCCTAGTCAAAATCAAGTGGAGCCAACAACATCAGGAAATACTCTCCAGTTGGCAGGACTCTGTTTAAGATGTTAGCACTCATAGGCAATGGGGAGAGGAGGTTTCTCCCTTATAGATAGCAGAGCTTGGTCCTAAAGCAAGCAGAATTGGGTGCCCGTTTATCCCAGGAATTTGTTGCCTTCAGTATTCTGGGTACCCCAGATTCCTCATGCAAATTCCTACCAAACGCTATCACAGGAAAGGGTTCTCCCAAAACATCTGGACTCTCATGTTAGAAAAATTCCAAAATGTACTTCACAGAAAAAACTCCTATGTGGAGGTACAAAAATAAGGAAAAATTACCTCCCCATCAGAAGTTATATGTGGAGTGCACTGGAGGAACTAGTGTCTCATAAACAAGAGTTCTCAGGGTCTAAATGGGCTGCATCTACTAAGTCCCACTTAACTCTGGTGGGATACCAAAAATTTCCTCTATAGTTGGACTCTGTTGGGACATTTTGATTAAGTCCTGTAAGCCTCTGCTGCTTTTCAAAAGTCTATCCCAACTGTCTTTTCCTCCAGACTCTCCTTGGATCTGCCAGCCTCTTCCTCAGTTAGGCCTAGCCAACTTAGGGCAGCTTCTCTCCCTATTCAAGACCTAGCCAGTCACGGGGAGAGGCTACTCCCTTTCCTTTGCTGCTTCCTCAGCAACCTGTGCCCCACAAGTCTCCCTCAGCACTCCTTCAGGGCTGGCCCATCTTCCAACAAACTCCTTCCGACCCAAAGATAGGGCCCTTTATATTTACCTCCTAAATCAGGAAGGTATGCCTACTGTCAGGAATGGACAGGCAGGCCCATCCTCCATTACATCAGCACCTCATAAGCCATAATTAGGGATAGGGACTCTGGAATCTTCCTCATTTTGAGCACAGAGGAAATACTTTGGTGTCTTCTTATACATACTAACAGCATACTTCAATTCAGTCACACATGAATCACACAAACAGACCTTCACCAAATACAGAGTAAGTGACCATAAATTAGAAAAAGTACAGACAAAAATTGAAATGCAAATCCTGAGAAACCATACTGTGGACAAGTATTATGTAAGTATTTCAGTGAACATGCCAATGAGGCAGTGTGAGGATGGAGGTATGGGCAGACACTTAAGGTTTTTTGCCCTTAGGTTGCTCTGCCCAGACATGTTCAGAGTTGCCAAGTTATCCATATCCAAGAGTGAGATTTTAAGCCAGTCCTGGATTTATGTCAGTCTCATTCTTATGCATTATGGGATCTGCAGCATTGATTCCAATGGGTAAAATCAGGGACTACAAATACCAAAATGCATTACAATGCAAATGTAAACCCAGAACTGGCAAAAATATCTCCCTCCTGGAACTGGGTAACTTCACAACTCTGCATGTTCATATGGTTTCCCTACCTTTTTCTACAGTCACATGAGCGACTGCATGTCTGAAAAGGGTTAATGAGATGCATGTGCAGAGAATGTATTCTCGGCTTGAAATACATCGGACCCAAATTCTTTTTTTATACTATCATTTGCATCTAACTTGTCTCTGTTCTGCAGCTGAAATAGCCTCTGCATTGGCTTTGAATAGTAAATACAGTACAGTGCTTTGCAAAAGTCTTCACACCTTTTGTACTTGTTTCACTTTCAAAACACAGTAAAGTAGGCATTTGTTTCATCATGCTATACTTTCAATTTAAAAACACAATTATAGAAAGTAATTAAAGTAATTAAGAAACCAAACATTTTTTTCATGTCTTCACACCCTTTGTCATAGCAAACCCAAATTAGCTCCACTTTCAAAAATTACCTTAACATGACCCACAATAAGTTAAATAGAGCCCACCTGTGCCCATTCACAGTAGTTGAGCCAATTTCAAGACTCCTGGTTGAAGAATTAAGTGGTGTCTGTTGTATGAAGTGAATTTGAAGAAGGTCTAAACATGCCAAACAGAACTGACAAATTCCTGAATAAAGTTATTCAAAGCTACAGTTTGGGGTAAGGCTGTAAGAAAATTTCAGTATGGCACTACTAAAAACACTGTCTTAATCAGGCCTTCCCTACTAAGTCAGTAGTCATGTGTTAAGTAAACTGCTGAGGAAGGTCACTCACTGTAGAGAAGTAGCCCAATTAGAGCAGCAGACTGAGAACCAGAGTTCATATCCCATTGCCTGCTCTTTGTGTTCTTGAGCAAGGACTCTCCATTACCCCAGGTGCAAACTTAGATTGTAAATCCTCTGGGGACAGGAAAATATCTACTGTATCTGAATGTAACTTGCCTTGAGCTACTATTGAAATACTGTAAGGCTTAAGGTTACTTTGAAAGAACTGTTGAGGTCTCTGGCTGAGAATGTTGACTATTCAACAGTTTCAAGGTTGCTTCAGAAACATTGCCTGAACCTGAATGGGGGAGTGGCAGGAAGGAAGCCATTCTTATCTGTACCCAGTGAATCCACAAAATGCTCACAGACAACAAGAAAGAGAGCCTTCAAGTTTTATGCTTCCTCATGCTGGAACGCACTACCACCTGCCATCCGTGCTATCACAGACCTCACCCAGTTCAGGAAGGCACTCAAGCTCCACCTTTTCTTACTGCACTATGGTACCACCCAACAACTACCCTCTCACCGACACCAGTCTGTCACCCTCAATCACCTCATCCCAACCACCACACACGACGCCAGCACCACACAATAGAACCACTATCCCCAGCAGATGCATACAGACAGCAACCTGCCTTAGCCTAGAGTTGTAGATAGTTTACCCAGTTCAACCCAAGTTCTTATATCCTGTTTTATGTAAGTCCAGTACGGTCTCTCCTTACTTATGGATAATGTTTCTGTTATATGTAAACCGAGCTGACTCGAAGAGCGCGGTATAGAAAAGACTTTAAATAAAATAAATAAATAAAATTCTTGAAGAAAAGCCATATTATGTGCTGCATCATGTTTGCAAAGAAACATTGAAGGATACTGCATGTGATAAGTTTGCTGGTCTGATGAGACCAAAATGAAACTTTTTGGTCTCAGTGCTAAAGCAGAATATGAAGCATAAAACACAGCACCTCACTCTAGTACAGTGGTTTCCAGACTCGGGGTCAGGACCCCAAATGGGGTCATATCGTCAGCGGATGACATCACAGAAACATGGCCATTTCCCCTTCTCTCTGGACTTTCACTGTAACATATGCCGCCAAGTAGTAGCAATCGCCAGTCAGCATGTGGCATGTGAGCCAGTGAGCATTCATAGAACCTCGCTCCCACCTGGGTAAGCTTCCTATTAGACTGGAAACCCACTGGGTTGTACTGGAGTCTGTAAGCACACACTGGTACAAAGGACCCTGTGCTGGCTGCTTCTGCTTTAGATGAGTAGAGGGAGGCGAAGGAAGCTGGAGACCTGCTGTTTGGATTTCTTCATCATCGGGGGTCACATGAATTTTAATTGCTAAAATGGGGTCATATGGGATAAAAGTTTGGAAAACATTGCTCTAGTAACACCATTCCTGCAGTAAAGCATGGCGGTGGCAGCATTGTGTTGTGGAGACAGAGAAGCCTATGAAGACTGGAGGAAAGATAGGTGGTGCAAAGCACAAGAAGATCCTGGAGGAAAAGCTGTTCCAGTCTGCCATTGACCTGGGACTGAGAGAAGATCTACCTTTCAGTGGGACAGTGATCCCAAGCACAAAGCCAAAGCAAACAATAGAATGGCTCGGGAAGAATAAAGTGAATGTCCTTGAGTGGCTCAGTCAAAGCACAATTGTGAATCCACAGACATCCCCTGCCAGCTATAAAGATC
Organism: Ichthyophis bannanicus; assembly: GCA_033557465.1. NCBI lineage: Eukaryota > Metazoa > Chordata > Amphibia > Gymnophiona > Ichthyophiidae > Ichthyophis > Ichthyophis bannanicus. The sequence continues at coordinate 706,992,004 of CM066034.1, forward strand.
TTGAGCTATTCTGCAAAGAAGAATGGACAAAAACTGCGCCGTTGTGCTGTGCAAAGTAGATACAGATACGCTAAACAACTCATCACTGAGCACTCTAAAAGGGGCTGTCACCAGGTACTGGGGGGTCTGAAGACGTTTGATAAAATGCATTTATTTGGCTTATACTTTTCCAGTAAGTAGTTCAAGACAAGTTACAGTCAGGTATTTCCCTGTCCCTAGAGGGCTTACAGTCTAGGTTGGTTCAAAGTTGGTGCAGTAGGCAAACCTTAAACTTTACATCCCCCTGGCTTTCAAAATCTGTTGTTTAGCTTTTAATGTCATGCTCTTTGCCAACTGCTTCTTTCGCCTAATGTTTGGGCCGGCCCTGTTTCTATCTGAGGCAGTGGAGGATTAAGTGACTTGCCCAAGGCCAGAAGGAGTGTCAGTTGAATTGAACCCTTGTTTCCCACTTCTCTAACCACTAAGCTACTCATCCACTTGTATAAGTAAGACGTTTTGGTTTTGTGCTGTTATTTTGTAAATATTTCTATAATTGTTCTTTCATGTTGAAAGCATGTGTTGTGTAGATGGGTGAACTAAATTCCTGCTTTAATGCATTTTGAAGAGCATTTTTTAGACAGCAGAATGAAGGGTGAAGTAGGTGTGTGCAGGGAAAAAGAATTTGTTTTGTTATGGATTTAGTTTTTTTCATTTTTGTATCATTTTTATAATAGTGCACACTATTGCGAAGACTTTTGCAAAGCGCTGTATTTTTACTTATCTTGCCTGAATAGTTATTAGCTTCAACATTTTATCTAACATGAACCTGAGACAGACTTTACACTTGTACCCAAAAAGCACAGTTAGCAAGTGGAGAGAGAAGAAAAAGAGGGGACGAAAAGAATACAAGAGTTAATCAGGGCAACGCAAAAGCAGAAGATATGACCCGACTTTCCTAATAAATGTCACCAGCAATTTGAAAGTCACTGCCTCCTCTAAAATCATTGCAGCAAAGAAGCAATAGTGTTAGAATCAAGATGCATCACCTGGGATAGGTAGATTAATCTTTCCTAATGTCTGTCTAGAAGCTATGCAATGGGAAGGCCCAGATGATTTATGTGTTTATCTCCAAAGTTAACGGCATAAATCGTTTAGAATATTTACCCCACACGATCTGATTTTAATGAGATGTTCCTTGTGACATAAAGTGGGAGAAACAATAAATTGTGTTTCCAATAAGATTCAAAAGATAAAAAATTTAATTGAATAGATTAATGAAAATAGTTTATAGATGTTCCTAGTTCCCTGATAGAGGGGAGCAAGCATATGAAGTTGTTTCCAATTTTGATAGTTATACACGTTGATTTTTCTTTTGGTGTTTTTGATCCCCCTCTGTTTATCTGTATAAATGGGGCCAAAGCTATCACTATAAAACAGGGGTTCTCAACCCAGTCCTCGGAACACACCTAATCAGTTGGGCTTTCAGAATAACCACAGTGAATATGCATGAGAGAGATTTGCATGCACTGCCTTCGTTATGTTTTTCTCTTGCAAATTCATTGTGATTATCCTGAAAACCCATTGGCTGGATGTGACCCGAGGAATGGGTTGAGAACCCCTGCTGTAGAAGAAACAAAATTACTTTTTGTGAACCTAAATAGGAAGTAGTGTTGGCCTGTTTGCCTGAAGGACAGAGACAATGTCTCAGAGGACCCTCTGCTTCACACAGCTTGGTACCCCAGTCTTTACCTCCCCTGAGTTCAGAGGGTGCATGCAAGTTACCACTTAAGAGAAAGGACAGCGCCACCACCATGGGCATCCAGGCATATGTATTTAACAGCATTGATGGCTCCAAATATGCAGAAGGTGCTGAAGTACACAATCGGTCTCCATCCTTAAACTAGAACAAACATTCCAAAAAATAGAAGGAATGAGGGAGAAAGCAATAGAATTTACAAACGAGAAAATCTCTTTAAAGAATCAAATCAGTAAACAAGAAAGAACAAGTGACAAATGCAGAAATGTAGTGGAAAATACAGCGTATTCCTTATCGTCACTCCAGTCCAGTCCCTTTACTTCTGGGGTTACGCAACCCTTCCAGCAGCTTGGAGGCTGAGCCCAACCTTTTTGGGAGTGGGGCGGTATAAATACCCCTGGGACCACCCACCAACTCCAGTATTCTCAGCCTCCAAGCAGCTGGAGGGTTCCGTAAGCCTAGGGCTTACTGGAGTCTCCCTTTCTTTAAATTTTACTTTAATTTTAATCTTAATTTTAATCTTAATTGAGCTTAGGTTATTTCTAGCCCTTTTATTTTGAGTATGGTATTTATTTTGTCTCTGTATCTTTAAATTGTTCCTGCCTTCTCCCCTCCAACCCCCCCCCCCCCCCCGGGGACGGACGTCGGAGGTGAGTTCTTTCACCGGCGGCAGCGAGGAGGACAGGTCAGGATCCTCTCGCGGCTGCCCCGGGCTTACCCCGCATTTCTTCAGAGTCCTGTGCGACTGTGCTGCCTCGCGCCGAAGCCCCCCGGTGGCTGAGCGCTGGAGGCACGCCGCATCTAGCCTCCTCCGTGCGTCCTGCTTCTGCCCGAAGGGACGCGGAGTTGAGCCCCGGAGCCGCGATCGCAGCAGGCCCGCGGAGATCGTCTGCAGCAGCGGGAGGAAGCCGCCTCTGGCGCTGGAGGGTGTTCCCGGCCCTGGCTCTTCTCTCCCAGCGCCGTCCTTTGCCCCGGGTCGAGCTCCACGTGGCTGAGGCCTACCACGTGTGGAGCCTACGGCCCGAGATTGCTGAATCGGCTCTCTGCACAGCTTGGAAGAACTCCTAACCGCAAGTACAGAGTCTTATGTTGGCAGGGGAGTTTGCTTGTGCATAATGTGTGGCACAGATTCTTCACATTGAAGCTAATTTTAATTTTAATTTTAATTTAATGTTAATTTTAATTTAATTTTACTTTTAAGTTAAGCTGTTTAGTTTCCCTTATCCAGTCTTGGTTTGCTCCCATATTAGGAAAGCATTACAAGCTATTTGCTTTATCAGGGATTTGATTTACTTCCATGGCATCCAAGCCGCGGTGTCCTTCCTGTGGGACGCGCAGGGGCACCTCCGCAGAGTCAGGAATCTGTAGGGGCTGTGCCGCGGAGGCTGCATCAGTGGAACAGGAGATTAGCATGGCCATGTCGCAGCCCTCCCAGGGATCAGGCAATCCTCTGGAAGAAGAAGGGGAGTCCCAGTTTCCTATCTCCACTCCTGCAGACCTGCCTATGCCTCCTCAGCCTCTACCTCCCCCCCACACCAGTGCGGGGGGGCCCGGAGAACTTTTCTCTCCTGATTTCATCCTCTTACTCCATAAGGCCTACTGCCTACGTAAGCAGGGCCGGGGGGCAGAAGAGGCTGTCCCGCCAGCAGAGGACAAATCAGCTAGTGCCTCCGGGGCTACCATTCGGGACGCCGGTATCCCTGCTAAGCGCCCACGTCTGGGCGGCGAAGAGCTCCTAGCATCCCTGTCCCAGGGTACTCCAGAGGAGGATAGCTCAGTTAAAGACTTGGAGGAGGATGAAGAGGAGCTAGAAGAAGGAGAGATCCCGGAAGAAGATCAGTCACGGGTAGTCAGGGTCTTTCGCCGTGAGGAGCTCCCGGCGTTAATTAATGAGTCCCTAAAGGTCCTCAATGTGGCCTCAGACACGCCCTCGCAGGAAGAAGAGTTGGAGGACCCCTTAATCCAGGCCTTTAGGAAATCCCAAAGGGTCTTCCCTATCCACAGGGTCGTACGCCAGATGATCCAGGAAGAATGGGACCAGCCTGAATCAAGCTTAAGGGGAGTCAGGACCATGGCTCGGTTATACCCGCTCCCGGAGGCGGATAAAGAGCTTCTAAGATCTCCCAGAGTAGATGCAGCGGTATCAGCAGTGACCAAGAAGACCACGATACCAGTGGAGGGCGGTTCGGCCCTAAAGGACGCGCAAGACAGGAAGTTGGATACGCTCCTGAAACAAGCCTTTGATGTAAGCGCCATCGCCTTGCAGGCCTCCGTGTCGGGAGCATGGGTGGCCCGGGCCTGTTTGCGGTGGGCCCAACAGCTCCAGTCAGAGGTCTCAACGGGCGAGTTACAGGCCAACTCGACTAAGGTGGAGTCCGGAGCGGCCTACTTGGCGGACAGTCACTATGACCTCATCAGAAGCCTAGCCAAGAACATGGCCTCGGTCGTGGCAGCTAGACGGTACCTGTGGCTCCGAAATTGGGCAGCTGACGCGTCCTCAAAGTCACGCTTGAGCCGACTCCCCTTTAAGGGGAAACTCTTATTTGGAGAGGATTTGGAGAAGATAGTTAAGGACCTGGGTGAGTCAAAGGGAGGCAGGCTCCCGGAAGATAGACCAAAACAAGGGCGCCCTCCAGTCCCGGTGCGCTCCCAACCTAGGGACTCGCGGAGATTTCGTCCAGCCAGGTCAGGCTCCTTTCCCAGGGGCCGTTTTCCCTCGAAGGGACATAACTTCAGAGGTTTTCGGGGGGCAGGACGGGGTTTTGGGGCCTCCTCCTCCTTCTCGGGACCCAGAAAACAACAATGAGATGACGGGGGTCCAGGAGGAAGGACAGCCACTAGGCGGTCGCCTGAGGCGGTTCCTTCCCGCCTGGTCCCGTGTCACGTCCGACCAATGGGTCCTAGAGGTAATCAGAGAAGGCTATGCTCTCGAATTTTCAAAACAAATTCCTCCAGCGTTTGTCCAGTCACCCTGCGGTTCCCCATCAAAGGGGGCGGCAATAGAGGCAACTCTTGCCCGACTAATAGCTCTAGGGGCGGTGGTCCCAGTTCCACCAGACCAGTGCGGCTCTGGTCGATACTCGATTTACTTCGTAGTGCCAAAAAAGGAAGATTCCTTCCGACCGATCCTGGATCTAAAGCAGGTCAACCGTTGCCTCAGGGTACCACACTTCCGAATGGAGACCCTACGCTCAGTCATAGCGGCCGTAAGGGGAGGGGAGTTCCTAACGTCCCTCGACTTGACAGAGGCCTACCTTCATATCCCGGTCAGGAAGTCCCATCAGCAATTCCTGAGATTCGCAGTGCCAAGAGGCCACTTTCAGTTCCAGGCCCTACCCTTCGGTCTAGCTACGGCCCCCAGGACATTCACCAAGGTGATGGTGGTAGTGGCGGCCTTCCTTCGGAAGGAGGGAATATTTAGTGCACCCCTACTTGGACGACTGGCTGATTCGAGCAAAATCACAAGAGGAAAGTCATGCGGCAACGGCCAGAGTGGTTCAGGTTCTAGAAGAATTGGGGTGGGTCATCAATCGCCTAAAGAGCAGGATGACTCCCTCACAGGACCTGGAGTACTCTCAGGGGCAAGGTCTTCCTGTCACAATCAAGATCAAGAGAGCTGAGGCGTCTGGTCACGCAGTTTCTCGGCAGGCGAAGTCCCTCGGCTTGGCATTATCTTCAGCTTCTGGGAACGATGGCGGCGGCGATAGAAGTAGTCCCGTGGGCCAGGGCACACATGCGTCCGCTTCAGCGGGCACTGTTACGTCGATGGTCTCCTCAGCATCATCCTCTGGCAATGCAGTTACCTTGCGCCCCGAGGACCAAACAGTCCCTTCGCTGGTGGCAGTGTCCAAGCAATTTGGACCGCGGGATGCCCCTCGAACCTCATCTGTGGTTACTATTGACAACGGACGCCAGCCTGTCAGGCTGGGGAGCACACTGCGAGGACCAGTTCGTCCAGGGCCGCTGGACACAGGTGGAGTCTCAGTGGCCCATCAACAGACTGGAACTGAGGGCCGTCACGCTGGCGCTCAAGGCATTCTCGACCTTAGTTCAAGGGAAGGCTATCCGCGTCCTTTCCGACAACGTCACGGCGGTGGCATACATAAACCACCAGGGGGGCACCAGCAGTCCGGCCCTGGAGAAGGAGGCAGACGTCCTCTTCCGGTGGGCGGAGCACAGCCTACTAGCCCTTTCAGCTCAGCACGTGGCGGGCGAGGACAACGTCACGGCCGACTTCCTCAGCAGATGCAAGATAGACCACGGGGAGTGGGAACTAGATCAGGAGATCTTCGAACAGATAGTGGCACGCTGGGGGATCCCAGTCATGGACCTCATGGCGCGGTTCTCTACAGCCAAAGTAGACAGGTTCTTCAGCCGAAGGAAGGAAAGAATGTCCGAGGGCTTGGATGCCCTGTCTCAAAGGTGGCCTCCCAAAGGGCTCCTATATGTGTTCCCTCCGTGGGCTCTGATCGGAAAGGTACTGCAGCGGGTGGAGTCTCACCAGGGGTTGGTAGTCCTCATAGCCCCGGATTGGCCTCGCCGCCCCTGGTATGCGGATCTGGTGAGGATGATCGCCGACCCCCCGTGGCGGCTCCCTTGCAAAAGGGACCTGCTAAGGCAAGGTCCGGTGCGCATGCCTCACGTGGATCGATTCTCGCTTACGGCCTGGCTATTGAGAGGGCGCGGTTCCTAAAACGAGGCTACTCAGGAGCAGTGATCTCGACGCTGCTGAAGGCGAAGAAGCGATCGACCTGTTTATCCTATGTAAGGGTCTGGCGCATTTTCGAGGCCTGGTGTGCAGAGCATCGACGCAAACCTCTCTTGGCCTCTGTCCCAGAGGTTCTGGAATTCTTACAAGCAGGGTTTGATAAGGGCCTGGCGCACAGCACCCTACGGGTCCAGCTAGCGGCGATCGCTTGCTATAGAGGCAAGGTCCGGGGCAAACCCTTAGGGGAGCACCCGGACGTATACAGGTTCCTGAGGGCAGTTAGTCGACTTCGCCCTCAGCGGAGGGTGGTCGTCCCCCCTTGGGACCTTAACCTAGTGCTGAATGCCATGGTCGGGGAGCCCTTTGAGCCAGTGAAGAGAGCTTCCTTAAAGGATTTGACCCTGAAGACAGTTTTCCTGGTAGCGATCTGCTCGGCCAGGAGGGTTTCGGAGCTCCAGGCGCTCTCCGCCCAGCCTCCTTTCCTGACCTTCTTAAAGGACAAGGTAGTCATGCGCACGGTGCCGTCCTTTTTACCCAAGGTTATCTCTCCTTTTCATGTGAACCAGACAGTCACCCTACCGGCCTTCGAGGCCAAGGGGCAGGAGGGAAGGAATAACAAGATGCGCCTGCTAGACGTCCAGAGAGCCTTGAAACGGTATCTAGCTCGCACAGCTCCATTCCGGAAGTCCGACCGCCTGTTCATTCAGTTTGGAGGTCCACACAAAGGGGAGGCGGCGGCAAAGGCCTCGATCTCCAGGTGGATCCGAGAGGCAATTGCCTCCGCCTACATTCTCAAGGGGAAACAGGTCCCAGTGGGTCTGAGGGCTCACTCCACTCGGGCACAGGCGACCTCCTGGGCGGAATTCAGTCTTGTCCCCCCACTGGATATTTGCAGAGCAGCGACGTGGTCCTCGCTGCATACCTTCACCAAACACTATAGGCTGGACGTGCAGAGCACTGCAGATGCTCGGTTCGGGATAGCGGTTCTTCGGGCCGGTTTGCCGGATCCCACCCAGGGTTGAACTGCTCTGGCACATCCCAGAAGTAAAGGGACTGGACTGGAGTGACGATAAGGAAATAGTAATTAGATCTTACCTGCTAATTAGTGTTCCTGAAGGAACGACAGTCCAGTCCCTGATCCCACCCGGTTCCGGCAACTGGCAAGTCTTCACGTGCATGGAGGAGCGCTGGACCGAGCGCGGAGCTGGGTCAGCGGGAGCAAGTGCGGGGGAAGCCCGGGCTGGATAGAAGCAGCCTCCTCCTCCGTCCGTTGCCGTTCCTCCTCTCCTTCTCCTATATTTCCAAAAAAAAAAAAATAAAAAAAATAAAAAAATATATATATCCTATTGTTCAGAGTATTGAGTTATTGGTTTAGGTTAGGGTATGCCGTGATAAGTTTTTGCATGGATGTTCGTTAAGTATGCTTTTTCATTCGAATACTGGAGTTGGTGGGTGGTCCCAGGGGTATTTATACCGCCCCACTCCCAAAAAGGTTGGGCTCAGCCTCCAAGCTGCTGGAAGGGTTGCGTAACCCCAGAAGTAAAGGGACTGGACTGTCGTTCCTTCAGGAACACTAATTAGCAGGTAAGATCTAATTACTATTTGCTTTGGGAACCTTCTCTTGATAAGAACCAGACTCACGAATACAGCGTATTGCTTTGGGAACCTTCTCTTGATAAGAACCAGACTCACGGTTGCTTAAGGAGAAGTGAAGTGAAAACTAGAGGTTGATAACCGCAGTGTGGGACAGTGGATTACACGGCCAGCAGATTCCGTAAAGCAGAACTGGAAATGGTTACACATCTTGTCGCTGGCTGAAGACTTAACCTCTATAGAGAAATATCTTATCAAGTGGAAACTATGGAAACACTATAACATTGCTGTATCAGAAATGCACTGGGATTATGGCCCTAAAGAGAATTGTAGAGAATTACGAGATTGTGATCACTTTGGACATTCCCATTTCGACCGATAATAAAGGTCGATGCGAGATAATCCAACATAATGGTAAAGGAAAAAAACATGAGAATGACATTGATAAATAGAAGTGTGGAGAGCAGAGAAGATCCTCAAGTACCAAGAAATGCAAAGATCAAGATGTGGTAGAATGGTAGATAGATACATGAATATTTCCCATCGTGTTGGGTGCCGCAGGCTTGATTAAAAACAATTTCTGAGCACATCTTAGTAGGTTGCCTATATATATTGTATTCTGTGAGCTCCAAAAGGAAGCTCTCTTGGCACGTTGCAAGTACTATGGTGAGTATTAGCAGTAAATTTGAGAGATTGAGATCATGCTTCACATACCCTGGCTGAAGAGTGAGGTTCATGACTGTCATGCTATGCTCAGAACCTAACCCATTTGAGGCAGTGCGCCTGAGAGAAAGAGTTCTAATTTTACTCTGCTGTTTAAAATTACATCTAAAAGAGAAAACACATAAAGTATGTGTATCTTTAAAGAAAACGGGAAAAAATACTGCAACAGGAAAAATACATACTGAAGCCTAAGTGCATCAAAGTGGTTGCTGTTCAGTACAATAGCAGATGAGACATGCATCATTGACCCCTGCAAGCCTGAGCTGTTACTGGTCTGGCCTCTCTCAGTGGAAAGGTGGTAGACTCGGGATTAATCTGAGGAAATATTTCTTTACAGTAAAGATAGTAGACTCATGGAACCAGTGGCGGCCCCAGTGTTTCTGCTGCCCTAGGCAGACCCTCAGTGCCGCCCCACTCCAAACTGAGCCGTTCTATGGCCCGCCATGTTGTCCCCATCCCCTTCCCCTCCCCCTCCTTACACTGAAGCAGCGGTGGCTGTGTCGGGCCTTAAAGTGCCCTCGTGTATACATGCTCATGGCCTGCCGCTCCTGCCCCCCTCTGACGCAAAGCCCAATGCTGAAATGGCAATTCAGCTGTTGCTTCCCGGGGGAGGGGGGATTTTAGCGATGCTGCCCATCAGGGTCTGCCACACTAGGTGACCAACTATTTTGCCTAGTGGATGGGCTGGCCCTGCATGGAACAACATCCTAGTGGATATGTCGGAGGCAAGGACATTTTCAGAATTCGAGAAGGCATGAGACAAGCACCGAGAATCAGGAGGAAGAGATTGTAGAGACTGGATTGTTGGTTTGGATATGCAGATTGGATGGCTGTAGTGTCCTTTTCTGCAATTATTTTGTATGTTTCTATGAATCCGTTCTTGGAAACAGGGCCCATGCTATGCTTTCTGGTGCCCCCTCCCCCCCTGCAACTTATAAATTGGTGCCCTCTTTCCTCATTAGCCGATCACCCATTGCTATATCCAAAATGCTGTTTTTGATAACACCTTAGTTTAGTTTATGTTTCTTGCACTTTTTAGCATTTTATTTTTCTCGTTGTTCTATTTTTCAGCATTTTGGCGCCCCACCCAAAGTCTGTGCTCTCTCCTGCCATGCTTATTTGTTTACTGTGTTGCGGTGGGCCTGCTTGAAAAATTATTTTAGTTCTGTTTTTATGTACAGCTAAAAGTATATTTTGTTGAAGGTTCCATAGGTAGTAAACATGGTAGTCACTGGCTTGTGAAAACAGTATGCCATCTCTGATAGTGGCTACCAACACAATTCACAGCTGCAGACTAAGCTTGGGTATGTAAGATGATTTTTCTCACAGAACATGAATAGTGACAAATGCAACATGTTTTTTTTAAATTCACCTCTCTCTGGCAGAAATCTCAATTGTCTTCTCTGTTCATTCCGCTCAGCCTGTTCTGTGCAGGCTCACTTTGTGTCCTCTGCAAGGTCTACTACATAGCAGGAAGAGGGGAGGATCACTCCTTTCACTGTAGGCTGGTACCCTCTCTGCCTCTTGCCAGTTAGCATTGCCGCTAATGTGTGCACAGCAGATGAACTCCTGGAACTGGTACTTCCCAGGCCTTTGTCCTGGAATCTTGGAAGAACAAACTTTCTGCGCTCCTTCCTCCCTCCAGGCAGGAAACCTGATTTCCTCCCCCTCTAAAGCCCACAGATAACCCTGTCTCCTAGCCAAAATTCTCATGGAGCCAACATCAGGAAATACTGTCCAGTTGACAAGGCTGGATTTGAGATGTTGGCACTCAGAGGCAGCATTGGAAAGCAGTGGGGAGAGTAGTTTTCTGACCCAGAAATAACAGAGCACGGTCCTAAAGCAAGTGATATTAGGTTTGTTTAGCCTAAGCTTTTGGTGCCTTTAAACTTTTGGACTATAGGCAGTTGCCTGTGTTTCCTATGCCTAAACCCAGACCTGCCCATTGGGCCTGGAGTGTCAGCCATGTTTTGGTGGGTCCAGACAAACTCAGCTGGATCGTGGAAGTTTGAGCCGGCTCTTCTGCATTACTTCACCACACCAGTCCTATTAAACCTATAGTAGCGGAACTGAAGTGTCCTGAAGAAAAGTCCATCACTGCAGGCATATTACTGCAAACCTCTTGCACCTGCATATTAAAGGTAGGCTAGAGGGGCAGCAAATCAGTGCCTGGCCACACCACTCTTAAAAACTCCAGAGAATCAGCATTTAGAATGCATTACTGACCATAGGTAGAGAATAGGGTTAGGTAGCAGTTATTTTGAACAATATAAACTAGAACTTAAGCAACACTGTTTGATGTTATGTATCATATTTAAATAAAATATTTCATTGCTCTTCGGCAATTTGGGTTTAATCATTCACCTTTCCCTACTTAAACGAGTTATATTTCAGGTACAAAAGGTATTTCCATACTTGTTAGGAATTTAAGGGGCTTATTTACTGAAGGCTGTTTCTGTGGAAAAATGTTTAAAGTAAGCAGGATCCTAAATTTGTACCTGAGGCAATGGAAGTGGAAGTCAATGACTCAAGGTCATAAGGAGCATCAGTGGGAGAAGCTGGATTTGAACCCGCTGCTCTAATCACCAGATTACTTCTAGGCATTTTGATCATACAGAACAGTGGGGGACTTTTCCACATTCTTTGATTTGAAATTAGTTGAAGAGAGTTTTATCCATCTTGGAAACTTCCCACTTTGCTAAAATCAGAATATAGTATGCCTTAACTAATTTTATGCACACTGAAGATGAAGTGTGACAATTTTTTAAAACAAAAAGTAACCACACAGTAAATCGCTCTCCTGCCACAGTGAATGACTGCTGTGTTGTAATAGTTTATTGCAGGGCAGTACTGATTTTAATAGAAGCATGTGTTTTGTAGTAAAAATTTTGCTTGGAAATAATTCACAGTTCAAAGGTAAATTGTATATTAAAAATACATAACCTTTATTCCATTAGACAAGTGTCTGGTATTTTTCCAGAGTTTATGACTAAAAAGAAATAGGAAACGTTTTTTATCAGTTTTGAACTCCCTGGGCTTGAATCAGTGCTTTCGTTCTACCGCTCATCCATGACAACAGATACTCTTCAGAAACTCTAAAGAGCTTAATTTACATAGTCCATTTATAACACTCGTAAATTACAATTAAAATAGATTAGCTGGTTAAAAAAAGATATTAGAATGGTCCAAAATAAAATGTTCTTGTTTCCATGGCATTATGCAACTGACTGTAATAAAAGAAAATTTGTAGGTTGTGGACCTGATTCTCTAGGGCAGAGTTGCTCAATCCAGTCCTGGAGGGCCTCAAACCAGTCAGGTTTTTGGGATATCCCTAATGAATATGCATGAGATAGATTCAAATACAATGGAGGTAGTGCATGCAAATATTTCTCATGCATATTCATTAGGGATATCCCGAAAACCTGACTGGTTTGCGGCCCTCCAGGACTGGATTTGAGTAGCTCTGCTCTAGGGCTTTGTTTCCATTCAGTGTCCACTGGAAATTATCTTCATGAACAAGCCCTGATTTAGATGAATGTAGGAAACTGCTTCCTGCACCAAATTGCAATAGGCACTGAAGCATTGCCTGCACTTCTGTGTCTCTGTTTGTGCCTGCCGCTGCAGTGGTCATTACAGTCACATAGGACTGACAGCACCACTCAGAGAAAATTCAGTGTGAGGCCCGCCAGCCCTCGTGTTGAGAGGATCTCTGATGACTGGCCCCGCCCCATGCATAAGCTTCCTGCCATTATGGAAGCCTGTACTAAGTTGGGGCTCAGTGCCACAGAGCCTTTCAGTGCACAGGGGATGGCAGGCCCCACTCTGAATTTTATTTCTTTAGATGTAGTAGAGGTACCACTGATTCTACTGTATAGGACTTTAGGAAAGTAATAAAGAAACCTCCATCTCCCACTTCCTCCCCTTCCCTCTGGGTTGCCTGTGGATACCCTCACTTCAGATCTGCCCCAATTCTTTCAAACCAATTACAGTGGTGTGCAAAAGTCTGGAATCACTTGTAAATTTGACCTTTTTTTCAACTTCGTGACCTTATATCTTAATTTCTTTTTCCTCCCAGTGGCTTTTTCTGTGTATCTCATGATAAGTGATAGATTTGGCTATTAGGGCCAACTTTTATATTGGTTTGGCCCTTATTTTCTGAATTTGTTCCCCATAGTTGTCCTGTTGATAGATTTTCTGTGAAAATCACGTAATGTACATCGTTGGCCAACGACATATTATTGTAAATATGCTTTAAAATATTATGGACGCATGCCAGGTTTCCTTCAAATTAATGTATGTGGCCTTGAAAAAGGCTGTTTTTATGTGTCAGTGATGGCTCAATATTTGATGATTCACCCTTTGTTCTTAATCACCTGACTGCACCTTTTCGGCATTGTGAACCAATCTGACAAGGTGATCGTTGGTGACAACGCGGTTCCAAGCTACAATGAGTTACTCAATCAGCTCACGCTTTGATGTCGGATGCTTCTTGGATATTTCCAAGGCCACCTTGTGCCACAGGTTCTTGATTTGATTGAGATCTGGAGACTGGGCAGGCCAGTCCATTGACTTGATGTTGTTCCGCTGCTTCCAGCTGATCACCTGTCTGGAGCGATGGCAGGATGCATTGTCATCTTGGAACAGGAACTGGCCAGGAAAAAGCTGGTGTGCTGATGGCACCATGCACTTTTGCAGTATGGTGATGTACTTGGCCCCGTTGACCATTCCATCGACGATGTGAGGACGTCCAATGCCACTGGCAGCCATGCAGCCTGTGATAAGGAAGCTTATCATAGCTCAGGAAGGAGCTATAGAAAAGGTGAAGTGACTCTGAACAAGCAACCTGTCAGTTCTGGTAGAAATAAGAAAACAGAATTTTCCCATAAAAGACTACCAGTCCCAGAATGCACCAGGTTTCCAACAGCCATTAGAGGAGCTGAAGTGGGGAAACGTGTGTTCAATCAGGAGGGCTATGAGGTAATCCCCAAGCACTCATCTCAAAGGGCAGGGCCTGATTCAGCACAGCTGCGCTGTATTAGGGAGGAGCACTCATCTAAGCAGAATAAAGGTAGAGTTTATTCTACAGAGAATCAGTATCTGGGACAGCTTGAGCTTGATCATCTTCATGATCACCTTGGATATCCTGAGGATCATCATCGTCTTCATGATCAGCTTGGATATCCTCAGTTTCATCTGAAGGATCATCAGAAGCAGAAGCCAAACCGGACGGACAGAGAGGGAAAGAAACCCTTTGGAAGAAAGAGGAGAAAAGCCTTTGAGAGGTCTAGAAGAGTCCAGAGCAGTACGTATACTGGGAGGCATTCCAAGGGCCAGCATACACCATTGGACTGGGGAAAGCCAGAGGAATGGTGCTGCAGAGCTAGGAATCTCAAGACGGTACCTGTGAGAGAGACGGCTGCACGTGGAAGGGACCCTAAGACCCGTACCAGAAGGTATGTGAAGAGAGATCCAGTGTCCAGGGATCTGGATTGGAAGGCTGGACATAAGAACTGGACTACATACCGGCCAGGCTATATAGAGAGGAACTCTAACAGCAATGGAAGCTCAGGTATGAACACTGATCTATGCCCTAGCTATAACCTTGAAAGACAGCAGGGAAACAAGTATTCTCCTGAAAGTGCTCCATTGGGAGATTCATCTATGCCAATCCATGACATTGAACCCATGCTTGTTGAAGAAGAGGGGGTGATAGCAGATGAAGAATCTGTTTACATGGACTGCTCTCTGTCCAAACTCCTTTGGTGATTTTCTGTTATAAAGTACAGCAACCATCACAGAGAAATACAAACTTGTTCTTTAATTTACTCAGAAATGTTCCTGAGTAAGATTTCTAGCCACGCAGTAGAAAGCAAGCCAGCTAAGGGGTTTCAGCTGGATAACTGCTAGCAATTGAGCCTTACCTAATTGCTTGTGAGCTAGGAGAGAATCACTTCTGAATCTATGTGGGAAGATATAAGAAGTTAACCTGAAAAGAACAGTTTTTTTTCTTTCTTTGTAGCTTTTGGTTTGTTGTTTGATACATGCTAAGAAATATTAGCTAAGCCTACAGAAAAGACCAGTTTGTTATCAACCAGGTCTTATTTCTTTTGCTTTGATTACCTGACAAGTTTAAAGGTTGTTTTCCTGATTTTGATTTTGTTTTTCCAAGTTAAACACTGAAAGCAAGTAACCTGATTTATGTGCTACCAAGCATATCTGTGTTGGGAGAAATAACCCCATAAATAAATATCTTATTGGCTTTACCCAAAAGCACAACTAATTATTGTGAGCAGCTGTGTCTGGTGTGAATGAACTGCATTGCCCACAATCCCTTGCAAATCAAATAGATATATGCACTTGCCAAGACTGTGAAGATTCTCACCCAGGCAGCCGTCTGACAAATGGCGTAGTTTTTCGGATTGCTTTTGCACAAAGGGGATTTACTTGCTGAGGATTACAACTAAAGTTCAAGTTTAAAGCTGGAAAAAAAAGATTTTCCCTCAACTGCACTTTGGAGGAGAAGTGGATGTTCCAGGCAGCTGTCCCAGGAGGAAAAGACCCTGTGCAGAGCTGGATTCATCACTGACATAAGGTAACAAGTACCTGGGCATGTCTAGTGGTGGATGGGTGTAAGGCACAAGGGTAATTAAAAAAAAAAAGTAAAAAAAAAACACACCTGTTTGGAAGGTGGTGCACTTTGTTTTTTTTTCTTTGTTTCTTGCAGGGATCAAGATGGATCCAAGGGAACTAGCTGATTGGATGGCAGCACAGTTTAGCAGGCAACAGGAGCTAGCACAGCAGGCTCAGGACACTGCTATGAAAGCCTTAATGGAACAGCAGAGGCCAGTTCTTGATCTGGTGCAAGCCCTAGTTCAGCTGCAGAACCAAAGTGGAACAGATGCAAGACCAGCAGTGAATACTGGTACACCACATGTGGACAGTGTGGGACTCAATCAGGGGATTGGGGCATTTAGTTTTGGGAAGCTAACTCCAGAGGATAATGTTGATGATTTTCTAGAGTCTTTTGAAAGAGTGGCCCAAGCATTAGCATGGCCAGAGACCCAGTGGGCAGTAAGGCTGGCAGCCTCATTAACTGGAGAGGCGCTTGCAGCTTACAGAGTAATGCCAGCAGCCCAGGCTTTGAATTATAAGGATGTAAAGGCTGCTATTAGAGATCGCCTAGGGTTGTCTATTTCAGAGTATAGGCGAATGTTTAGAGCTACTACATTGAGAGTGGGTGAAACACCCAGGGCTCTGAGTCAGAGAATCAGAGGATTAGCTGTGAAATGGTTGGAGCCTGAGCAAAAGACGGTAGAAATGTTATTAGACATTATTATGCTTGAACAATTGATGTCTGCGGTGCCTAAAGATTTGCACACTTTCCTTATACAGCAAAATTGCCAAAATCTTGGAGAGGCAACCATGCTAGCAGAGAGATTCTTGGAAGCCACGCAGGCTTGCCATAGAATGGGTGGCCCTCTGAAGATTGGTGCTGAGGCAAGATGTGCTGTATCAGAAAAGAAAATAATTAAAAATATTTCTGAAAATAAATGTATTGTGCCAAACCAGATGACACAGTGGAATAGAAAGAAATGTTTCAAGTGTGGAAAATGGGGACATTTAGAAAAGGGATGCCAGACACACACTAGCTTAATGGGTCTGGATTTAAAACAGTCCAAAGAAGGATTTCTTTTGATGGTTGATGTGCAAGGAATTACCACAAATGCTTTGTTAGACTCTGGGGCAGACCAGAGTATGATGTCAAAAGGCTTTGGAAGAGGATAGAGGCCCAAGAAGGATTTGTGCCTAGAACCCCTGAAAACCAAGTTCACATCAGATGCATTCATGGTGCTGCAACATCATATCCCACCTATAGGCTAAAGGTTAAGTGCCTGGGGGAACAAGAGGAAGTCCTGTTAGCAGTGGTGCCTAGGCTACCCTTTGATTTGGTTCTAGGAAAGGACTGGCCAAGATTTAAGCAGGGGCTAGTGAAAGGGCTAGGAAAGAAGGAGGGAGAAGGATTAATAGAAATAGCTCCCGGGCCTTTCTTTGGAAGTCCTCAGTCCCTAGCTAAAAAGATGGTTAAGCTTCCAGAAGGCCAAACTATAGGTAATAAGAGGGGCCTTGTATCCACCCGCTCGCAGGCTAAGGTAGAGAGCCAGCAGAAGGAGGAGGGGGAGCAGGCAGAGTTATTAGGAGACTTACCCTCTCATGATGATTTAATAACTCCATCATCTGGTAAAGTAAGAAAGTTGAAAGCACAAAAGCGGTGTGAGAGACTTTGCAGAGCACAGGGTAGGGCTGAGATGTTAGCGGGTCAAGGTTTACCCTGGGTGCCAGCTGAGTTAGTGGCAAAGTTTCCTAACTTTCCACAAGAGCAGCGAGCTGATCAAGCTCTCACCCGAGCTTTTAAGTATGCTCAGGAGGTCAGGGAGGAATTGCCCAGATTCAGACTAGATAATGAAATATTATATAGAGAGAATCAGGACCCCAGAAATGGGACCATACGTAAACAATTGGTGGTACCCACAACTTTCAAAGGGCTAGTACTTAGATTAGCACATGATCATCCAGTTGGAGGTCATAAAGGGATGCAAGGAACGCTGGATCAAATACTTAGGCGTTTTTACTGGCCAGGTATCTTCAAAGAAACTGCCCAGTTTTGTGCTGCATGTCCAGCGTGTCAGCGAGTTACAGCGGCTCACCCACCGGTGGTGCCATTGATCCCCATGCCAATTATCACAGACCCAATTGGTCGCATTGCCATGGATATTGTAGGCCCATTAGTCAAAACGCCCCGAGGTTTCCAATACATCCTAGTTATGGTGGATCAGGCAACAAGGTTTCCCTGGGCCATACCATTGAGGAATGTTTCTGCAAAAACAATAGCTTTAGAGCTAGTAAAATTGTTTTGTGAAGTGGGATTCCCAAGAGAGGTGTTGACTGACTGAGGGTCCAATTTTGTATCCAAATATTTGGCCCAGGTCTGGGATGCCTTTGGCATTCATCATGTGAAAACCTCAGCCTACCATCCACAATCAAACGGTTTGGTGGAGAGATTCAACCAAACTCTCAAACAAATGTTGAGAAGGGGGTTAGCAGGAGAGGTAAAAGAATGGGATATGTTATTGCCCTTTGCCTTATATGCCTGCAGGGAAAGAATTCAGGTGTCCCTAGGTGTAACTCCATATGAATTGATGTATGGTAGGGCTCCACGGGGTTTGTTAGATATTTTGAGGGAACAATGGATTGATCCTGAACCAGGAAGTCAGGAGGTGCCACAGTTTCTATGTGACCTGAGGGCACGTTTAAAAAGGACCTCGCGGGTTGCTGAGAGGAACCTGCAGGACAGTCAAGTTCGTCAGAAAGGGTGGTATGATAGGAAGGCCAAAAGCCGCCAATTAAGCATTGGTGAAAAGGTTTTGGTTCAAGTAGCAGGTACAGCCCCAAAATTTGAAGTACAGTGGAAAGGGCCATGGAAGGTTGTTAAACAGGTGAGCCCAGTATCTTATATGGTAGAAAATGCAAGAGGGCGTAGGCAGACCTACCATATTAATGTACTTAAGTCTTGGAAGGAGAGGCCTGTAAATAATAATGACCCTGAAGCCAGTCAGGAAGTAAGTGAGCTTCAAAAAGAGAACACTCTCGTAGGTATTACGGACTGTAGGAAAGAAGTTTCACCAGTTAAACCAGTCCGTAATAACTTAAGCAGGGGGGTATGTGATAAGGAAGCTTATCATAGCTCAGGAAGGAGCTATAGAAAAGGTGAAGTGACTCTGAACAAGCAACCTGTCAGTTCTGGTAGAAATAAGAAAACAGAATTTTCCCATAAAAGACTACCAGTCCCAGAATGCACCAGGTTTCCAACAGCCATTAGAGGAGCTGAAGTGGGGAAACGTGTGTTCAATCAGGAGAGCTATGAGGTAATCCCCAAGCACTCATCTCAAAGGGCAGGGCCTGATTCAGCACAGCTGCGCTGTATTAGGGAGGAGAACTCATCTAAGCAGAATAAAGGTAGAGTTTATTCTACAGAGAATCAGTATCTGGGACAGCTTGAGCTTGATCATCTTCATGATCACCTTGGATATCCTGAGGATCATCATCGTCTTCATGATCAGCTTGGATATCCGTGGAATAGTCTCCCAGTGGAGGTGGTAGAGATGAGGACAGTAACTGAATTCAAAAAAGCATGGGACCAACACAGAGGATCTCTAAAGGTAAAAAGTGGACTGTTGTAGTTGTTGTTATGGAAGGACAGACTAGATGGGCCTTGTGGTCTTTTTCTGTCATCATGTTTCTATGTTTCTATATCCTCAGTTTCATCTGAAGGATCATCAGAAGCAGAAGCCAAACCGGACGGACAGAGAGGGAAAGAAACCCTTTGGAAGAAAGAGGAGAAAAGCCTTTGAGAGGTCTAGAAGAGTCCAGAGCAGTACATATACTGGGAGGCATTCCAAGGGCCAGCATACACCATTGGACTGGGGAAAGCCAGAGGAATGGTGCTGCAGAGCTAGGAATCTCAAGACGGTACCTGTGAGAGAGACTGCTGCACGTGGAAGGGACCCTAAGACCCGTACCAGAAGGTATGTGAAGAGAGATCCAGTGTCCAGGGATCTGGATTGGAAGGCTGGACATAAGAACTGGACTACATACCGGCCAGGCTATATAGAGAGGAACTCTAACAGCAATGGAAGCTCAGGTATGAACACTGATCTATGCCCTAGCTATAACCTTGAAAGACAGCAGGGAAACAAGTATTCTCCTGAAAGTGCTCCATTGGGAGATTCATCTATGCCAATCCATGACATTGAACCCATGCTTGTTGAAGAAGAGGGGGTGATAGCAGATGAAGAATCTGTTTACATGGACTGCTCTCTGTCCAAACTCCTTTGGTGATTTTCTGTTATAAAGTACAGCAACCATCACAAAGAAATACAAACTTGTTCTTTAATCTACTCAGAAAAGTTCCTGAGTAAGATTTCTAGCCACGCAGTAGAAAGCAAGCCAGCTAAGGGGTTTCAGCTGGATAACTGCTAGCAATTGAGCCTTACCTAATTGCTTGTGAGCTAGGAGAGAATCACTTCTGAATCTATGTGGGAAGATATAAGAAGTTAACCTGAAAAGAACAGTTTTTTTTCTTTCTTTGTAGCTTTTGGTTTGTTGTTTGATACATGCTAAGAAAATATTAGCTAAGCCTACGGAAAAGACCAGTTTGTTATCAACCAGGTCTTATTTCTTTTGCTTTGATTACCTGACAAGTTTAAAGGTTGTTTTCCTGATTTTGATTTTGTTTTTCCAAGTTAAACACTGAAAGCAAGTAACCTGATTTATGTGCTACCAAGCATATCTGTGTTGGGAGAAATAACCCCATAAATAAATATCTTATTGGCTTTACCCAAAAGCACAACTAATTATTGTGAGCAGCTGTGTCTGGTGTGAATGAACTGCATTGCCCACAATCCCTTGCAAATCATATAGATATATGCACTTGCCAAGACTGTGAAGATTCTCACCCAGGCAGCCGTCTGACAAGCCCCAGAACATGACTTTCAAAGGATGCTTCACAGTGAGGTTGAGACACTCAGGCTTGAATTCCTCTCTAGGAAATCTCCTCACATAGGTGTGGGCCTAGTTACCAAACAGGCAGAAGGTGCTTTCTTCGCTGAATAGCACCTTTTCCCACATTTCAGTCGACCAGGTTGAGTGCTTTCTTGCCCACACGATCCGGTTGCGCCTTTGTATGTCAGTCATCAGTGACTTATTCCATGCTTTGCAGCCCCGGAGACCAAACGGCAGGCACCGGCGACAAACTGTTGATGAGCTGACACTGACCTCGCTCTTGTCTGACCACTCTCGAAGTACCTGAGGAGAGGTCAACTTGCGATTAGTCAGTGAAATGCGTCGTAGTGCACAGTCCTGGCGTGATGTTGATGCAAGTGGACGACCTGAACGAGGCTTGTCCATCACTGAACCCGTTTCTTTCTTCTTCTGTACAATCTTAACAACAGCACTCTGACTGCAGCCAACTTTCCGGGCTATCTGACGGCTTGAAAATCCTTCCTCGCTCATAAGGGACACACAAACACGCTCCTCCAACGTCAGGGTCCGAGTCATCTTCATGGTCGATCCAGAAAGCGTATGAAATTCAAAAATTCCACGTGTTTTTATAGCTGCACTGTTGGCTAGATATCTGCATTGTGATTGGTTAGTGAAACTAGCCTCCTGATTGGTCAGAAATAACCTGTGCATATTGGATAATCTCGATCCAGTTTTGACGCAGGATCCACAAAAATCGCAGTAGCTATCTCCCAGTGTCTGTAAAGTATTTAAATTGGAAGCAAGGAATGCGAAAAAGTCAACTCTATTAGCCAAATGTCCAGAAAGGTATGCTGTCTGCCTGGTGCCAAAATCCAAGATGTTACGGAGAGTTTGCCGAGACTCATCAAGCCCACTGACTATTACCCAATGTTGCTAATCCATGTTGGAACAAATGATACTGCCAGGTATACCTCGGAACGTATCAAAAGTGACTTCATGGCTCTGGGACAGAGGGTGAAGCAGTTAGGTGCACAGGTGGTGTTCTCTTCAATCCTCCCTGTTGAGGGTAAAGGCCAAGGCAGAGAGGCTCGCATCCTGGAGATGAATGCATGGCTCCGTGGATGGTGTCATCGAGAGCGTTTTGGTTTCCTAGATCATGGGATGCTGTTCCAAGGGTTGCAGAGCAGAGATGGCATCCATCTGTCCAAGAAAGGTCAACACATCTTCGGTAGTAGACTGGCTAATCTACTGAAGAGGGCTTTAAACTAGATTCGTTGGGGATGGGTGAAGAAAGCCCCCAGGTAAGTGAAAGCCCCTAGGTAGGTGATACATTAAATACCTTTATGGAAATGGGTTACAGGGGTAACATATGGAAAGCAGTGTGTATAAATGCCCGTAGCATGGGAAATAAGATCCCTGATGTTGAAGCTTTGGTGGGAGTGACTGACTTGGATTTAGTGGCAGTTACAGAAACATGGTTCACAGAAGACCATGATTGGGATGTAACTATACCGGGCTATACTTTATTCAGAAAGGACAGGGTAGGAAGAAGGGGAGGAGGAGTGGCACTATATGTAAAAACTACTATTAAAGCTTTGGAATTACAGAGCTTAAAAGGGAGAGGGGAGGCATTGGGGGTTAAACTAGAAAGAGGGAAAGAGAAATCTATTTGCATTGGTGTGATATACAGACCTCCCTCACAAGAGGAAGAGGTGGACAGAGAGTTAATTGAAGACATACGCAGCATTGCTAGGAAAGGGGAAGTGCTACTGATAGGAGATTTCAATATGCCAGATGTTGATTGGCACATTCCTGCTGCAGTATCATCTAGAAGTAAGGAGATCCTGGATTCTCTACAGGGAGAACTATTCAGGCAATTGGTAACAGACCCCACACGTGAAGGGGCCATACTGGACTTGGTGCTTACCAATGGTGAAAGTGTTTCTGATGTTGTAGTGGGAAATCATTTTGCATCCAGTGATCACCAGATGGTGTGGTTCAGTATTAGGACTAGGGCTGTTAGTATCCATTCAAAGGTGAGGATCTTAGACTTTAGGAAGACTAACTTTGCGAAGATGGGCCAATACCTCAGGGAGTCGTTAGTGGGATGGGAACAGCTGGGGGATGTAGAAAAACAGTGGGCAAAACTGAAAGAGGATATTTTAAGGGCAACCAACCTTTTTGTTAAAATGGTAAATAAAGGTAAAAGGAAAAGGAGACCGCTATGGTTTTCGAAAGAAGTAGCTGAAAAAGTGAAGAAAAAGAGGGAGGCCTTCATGAAATACAAGAGATCACAGAGAGAGGAAGACAGGCATCTGTATTTGGAAAAACTTAGAGAAGCTAGCAAAGTAGTCAAGAAGGCAAAGATTCAAAAGGTAGAGGAAATAGCCAATGCAATAAAATGGGGGTATAAGACATTTTTCAGATATATTAGTGAGAAGAGGAAGGGCAAAAGTGGTATTGTCAGACTCAAGGGTGCAGGGGAGGAATATGTAGAAGCTGATAAGGATAAAGCGGAATTGCTTAACAAATATTTTTGTTCTGTGTTCACAGATGACGAACCAGGAGCAGGACCTCAGAAAACACCCACAAATAGGAACAGAAGCGAGGGACATCTTGAACAATTTTCAGAAGACTGTGTTCGTGAGAAACTAGCTCAACTTAAAGTAGACAAAGCGATGGGACCGGATGGGATACACCCTAGAATACTGAGGGAATTGGGGACGTTCTAGCAGCTCCACTGACTGACCTTTTCAATGCCTTGTTGGAGTCGGGAGTGGTGCCAAAGGACTGGAGAGAGGCTCATGTGGTGCCTTTACACTAAAGCGGAAGTAAGGATGTGGTTGAAAACTACAGGCCGGTTAGTTTAATTTCGGTGGTGAGTAAATTATTGGAAACGCTGCTGAAAGAGAAAATAGTGAGGTTTCTGGAGTCCAGCGGATTACAGGATCCGAGGCAGCATGGATTCACCAGAGGCAGGTCTTGTCAGACAAATCTGATTGATTTCTTTGACTGGGTGACCAGGGAGTTGGACCAAGGGAGAGCTCTAGATGTGGTGTATTTAGATTTCATTAAAGCCTTTGACACTGTTCCTCACAGGCAACTTATAAACAAACTGAGCACCCTAGGGATGGACCCTAAAGTTACTGCTTGGGTTAGAAATTGGTTGGGTGGGAGGTGACAAAGAGTACAAGTAAATGGAGCTCACTCTGAGGAGAAGGATGTTACCAGTGGTGTGCCCCAGGGATCTGTCCTTGGTCCGATTCTTTTTAACATCTTTGTTAGTGATATAGCGGAAGGGCTGTTGGGTAAGGTTTGCCTCTTTGCGGATGATACCAAAATCTGCAATAGAGTAGACACCCAGGAAGGTGTAGATAACATGAGGAGGGATCTAGCTAAGCTTGAAGAATGGTCTAGAATTTGGCAGCTGGGATTTAATGTTAAAAAATGTAAGGTCATGCATTTGGGCTGCAGCAATCCAAGGGAGCAATATAGTATAGGGGGTGAAGTACTTTTGTCCACTAAAGAAGAGCGGGACCTAGGCGTGGTTGTGTCTGATGATCTTAAAGTAGCTAAACAGGTAGAAAAGGCGACGGCAAAAGCTAGAAGGATGCTTAGGTGCATACGAAGAGGAATGGCTAGCAGAAAAAAGGTGGTGATAATGCCTCTGTATAAGTCTTTGGTGCAACCTCATTTGGAGTATAGTGTGCAATTCTGGAGACCGCACCTTCAAAAGGATGTGAACAGGATGGAGTCGGTGCAGAGAGTGGCTACTAAAATGATTAGTGGTCTTCATTATAAAGCATATGAGGACAGACTTAAGGGTCTTAATATGTACACCTTAGAGGAAAGGCGGGATAGAGGTGATATGATTGAGAAGTTTAAATACCTCCGTGGCATAAATGTTCAGGGAGAGAGCCTCTTTCAATTGAAAGCAAGTTCTGCTACGAGGGGACATGGGATAAGAGTGAAGGGAGATAGATTTAGGAGTGATATGCGGAAATATTTCTTTACGGAAAGAGTAGTGGATCCATGGAATAGTCTCCCAGTGGAGGTGGTAGAGATGAGGACAGTAACTGAATTCAAAAAAGCATGGGACAAACACAGAGGATCTCTAAAGGTAAAAAGGGGACTGTTGTAGTTGTTGATATGGAAGGACAGACTAGATAGGCCATGTGGTCTTTTTCTGTCATCATATTTCTATGTTTCTATGTATCCCTTTTAGCATGGTAGAAAGATGAATATGCTGGGCTAACGCAAAATTAAAAAAAAAAAAGTTAGAATGTACGAAAAACACAAAACTCACAAGTGATTCCAGACTTTTGCACACCACTGTGCAGACTTTTGCACACCACTGTGGGTGGTGTTCCTACTGATGCTTAGGACAAGGCAAAACGTTTTGCCACACTCCCATTCAAACTTGCGCCTTTCCAAGGAGTTGTGTTTAACTAACAAAATGGTTTCAATGTAAAGACTCATTGGATCATTAGCAGGAGATTCTCTGTCTTATAGGGGAGTACTTATTAAGGTTGGAGAGAATAGGTGGATTGAATTATATACTAAGTGATCCCCTTTGGGAGGTGCCACAATGGTTCATTCTCAGGGCTTGATATAGTGACCCCTAGAGTAGTGGTATTCACTTCCAGTCCTTTAGAGCAGCCAGTAGGTCAGGTTTTCAGGATATCGCTAATAAATATATGTGAGAGAGATTTGCATACAGTAGAGGTAGTATGCATGCAGGTCTATCTCATGCATATTCATTGAAGATATCCTAAAAACCTGATCTGCTGGCAACCCTCAAAGACTGGAAGTGAGTATCACTACCCTAGAAAAAAGTAGGGGGCGTAAGGAGTTAGTTGGATGAGTTGAGCTGTAATTTGGAGGGAGAAATAGTGTTCTCTTCTCTCTTGCAGTAGTTATAGGAGTGGCGTCACAGTAAGTTTTGCTATGGGTGCCTTGGAAAGGCCTTTTGTCTAAGTCAGTGCTTCCCAAACATGTATCCAATATGACCTCATTTTAACACTTAAAAATTCACATGACCCCAGATGAAGACAAAATCACGATTTCAAACTTCCTATCTAGGGAGGGAGGAGTAGCCTAGTGGTTGGGGCAAGGTACTTCAGGCCGGAAGGTCGGGGGTTCAAATCCCACTAGAGGACAGCAACCTTGGGCCGGAAGGACTGGGGTTTCTAGTCCCACAGATGCTCCTTGTGGTCTTGGGCAAGCCACTTAACCCTCCATTGCCCATGTTCCCTGTAAGTATTAGTGTGTGTCTCATATCCCTGCGTGTTAAATGTATCCCCCAATTGTGTTGTGACCGCTTTGATTGAAGGATAAGGCGGTATACAAAACTGTCTAAATAAAATAAATAAATAAAATCTAGTCCTCTCCCCTCTCTGAACTATTTCCTCTTCCTCCTCCGCCCACTTATCCAAAGCATAAAGGTAGTGAGCATGGGGCCCTGCATGCCAATGTGTGCGCATAGAAC
The DNA here is from genome assembly GCA_033557465.1 of Ichthyophis bannanicus. Lineage (NCBI taxonomy): Eukaryota > Metazoa > Chordata > Amphibia > Gymnophiona > Ichthyophiidae > Ichthyophis > Ichthyophis bannanicus. Next base: position 707,017,789 of record CM066034.1, read on the forward strand.
CTAGCACCAGTCTAACAAAAAGCCTACACAGGAGGAGGAAACTAGTGAACATCCAAGAAATTGCAGACCCTATGCTTACTACTATTACCGAGCATAGGTCACAGTGGGAGGTTCAGAGAGATGGGGAGCAACTGTTTCTGTGATCCCATCCACTGATGATGTGACCCCATTTGGGATCCCATCCCACAGTTTGGGAGCCACTGGTCTAAGTGGTCAAGTCTTGAGGGTTGCTTTCATTTTCTTCTTTTTCCCATTTTCTTTGGAGGGTGAGTTCTCTCTTCTCAAGGGAAGATAGCTCATCCATCTTTGGGATTCCTTCAAGGGGGATAAAACCTTTTCTATCATCAGGGGCGGCGGAACACCTTTTTGGTTGGGGATGCCACATACATCAGCCAAGGTTCACCCTCCAACTCCTGCTGCTGCTTTCTTAATTTACTTTTACAGTTAATGTTGTTCTTTATTACATGCATTCTTCACACAAATAATGCAATATTATCCACATGGGGGGATATTCAAAGCCATTTAGGCGATTTGCAGTCCTACAAACTGCCTATATGACGCTCAGTGGGATATTCAGGGGCAATAACCTGGTTAGTGCCGCTGAATATCCCCGGCTTCGGCCTCTAAGCGCCCCAACAGTAGCTGGCCAGCATCAGAGTGTTTGGGGTCGGATCTGGGGCATCACCGCAGGTTTATTGGACAGTGACGATATTCAGCAACTGCCCAATTAACCCTAACTGACTAAAGTTAGGGCAGCTGAATGGCTATCCTACCTTTAGCTGCTTTTTCAATCCAGTCAGTGACTGAATACAGCAAAAGCACAATCCAGCCAACCTGGCTATTCATTGCCATTGGTCGATTATGACCCTGGCATTGACTGTCTGGGTTCACTTTTCAGTGCTGACAGCTAGCCACTGTAGCATCGTTAGCCGCCACCGCTGAATATCCTCCCATAGGACATTCCCAAACTGCTCGATGTTAGAAAACCAAGCATAGTGGTACAGGAGCAAACCACAAAAACAGCATTATCAAGCAAAAAAACTACTTCATGCTAGGCATGGAAAGACAGAAGATCCTAGTCACCCTAGCTAGCTTCCTTTTTCAAATAAAGAGGGAGAGCTTTCAAATTCCTATGTGGGATACCTAAGGGAAGGGTCTGGCACAACTATAAAAAACAGGGTAGCAGCATTATTTTAACCACCAAGATATGATTGAGCTAAGAATAATTCTTTTTTTGCCAACTATCCATATTTCTGCTTTGGTGAATGAGTCCCTGACACTGTGTTATTTGCCGCCAGCCTTGAAGCAGGCTGCTGTTAAACCTAGCCTGGACATCTGTGATGTTAAATTTTATCCCTATTTCCAATTTGCCACTGATGGCTAAGGTACTGGAGGCTGTGATTTTGGAACAGTTACAGGCTCATTTGGAACTCTGTGATGGACTGGATCAGTATCAGTTTGGTTTACGAAAGGATTTCAGTACAGAACTTTTGTTTAGCTCAGTTACTGACAGATAGCTGGCTTTATTGGGTAAGGGCCAGAGTGCGATTGCTGTATTTTTAGATAGGCTGCAGTGTTTGATTTTGTGGTCCATCATCTGCTATTGTTGTGCCTTTCTGCTATAGGCAGGTTTTTGAATGGTTTCAATCTTTTTTTTTTTTTTTAAATCATCTTTATTAAACCTTCACACCAATACATCCCACTGGGTGCTGCAGGAACACTTACACAGCACCCAGGGGTAAAAGAAGAACAGTATTCACATACACCATTTGTTTGTTTTGTTATTGTAACACTAATTCTCCAGGACCAAGCAGGAAGTCAGTCCTCACTTATGGGTGACGTCGGCGCCGACGGAGCCCTCGCGGAGCAATTTTCCCCAGCTTTCAAAGAAAGCCTTTGGGAATTGCAGCGCGCATGCGTGGTCCTCTTCCCGCCCAAGGGTGCCATCTTAGCCAGTCTTCTTTTTTCCGCGGAGCCCTACAGACGTCCCCGTCTTGTCCCCGCGAAAAAGTCGATATTTCTTCATTATTTTATTCTTTTTCCTTCGGTTCGACGCCGGTCTTTTTCCCGCCCGGACTCGCGATGCCGGTCACGAGTCCTCTTCTTCTTTTCGGTTTTTCTGACTTAGTCAGTTTTCGTTTTCGGTTTTTCCCTGGCAGCCCGGTCCTTTGACCTCGCCGGGGCCCTTTTTCCCCCGATGGCTGCCAGTGGTTTCAAGCGGTGTGGTCAGTGTGACCAAAATATGTCACTAACTGACACACACGACTTTTGCCTCCGCTGCCTGGGCCCGGATCATGAAGAAATGATCTGTGGGCCCTGCGGCAAAATGTCCTCCAAAGCGTTGAGAAGTCGGCGGCATCAGCGGGATAGGATCTTCGCTGACCCCAGCCATACCCGGACCTCGTCGGAGACCTCCGCGTCCAAAGGTTCCAGCTCGGACCGTCGCCGGAGTTCCTCCGACAGGGGTTCTCCCTCCGGGGACCATCGACGTCAGGTGAAACCCGCGAGGGCGGCGTCGGTGGACGCTCCTGGCTCCGCGAGGGCCAGGTCGCATAGCCCCGATAGCCGCCCCGGGTCCTTGGAGAAGGAGCACCTCCCGAAGCGACCTCGCCTGGAGTCGGAGCTGCCTGCTCGGGTAAGTCCTGTGGTCCTCCTGGACTCGCCTCCGCGACAGCCGACGTCGGGCCCGACGCCGTCGGGGCCCGAGTCGGGGGCTGCTGGGTCACCTGAGCTCGGACTCAGGTTGACGGCCTTGGAGAGCAGACTGTCTGCCTTCATGGACCAGCAGCGGGCACTGCTCGCTGGCTTCGCTGGCGTCGCTGCCCCGACCGCCGGGACGTCGACGTCCAAGTCGACCCCGGAGACCGAGCCGATCCTCGAGTCGATGCGAACTCGAGTCGATCCTCGGTCGAGGTCACCCTCGGCCTCCCGTTCGGGACCGAGGTCGCCGACGCCGACTCCCTCGGCGTCGGGGTGGCAGGCGCCGCGCCCTGCCCGGGCCGACCCCACCGAGTCCTCGTCGGAGTCGGTCTGGGAGTCTGAAGAGGAAGAGTCGCCTGATTCTTTCCGGACTCGGTGTGTCCCCTCGGACTCACCGGAGTCCGAACCTCGGAAGCAGTCCCCCCCGGAGGATGCCCGGTTCTCGGACTTCGTCAGGGATATGGCCAAGGCTTTGGCATTCCCTGCGGACCCCGAGGAGGAGCCTCGAGCCGAAGAGCTCGACGCCCTCCAGTATGACTCTCCCGCAAGGGAACACTTTACTGTACCGGTTCCTCCTATGCTGGAACGACTACTCTTCCGCATGTGGGAGAGTCCGGCCACCTCGCCGGTCCTGAGCAAGCGGGTCGATTCTATCTATCGAGTCCGCAAGAGCCCTGGCTTCCAAAAAGCACAGCTACCACACCATTCCATGGTAGTGGAATCGGCCATGCATCGTCTTAAGAGCCAGAAGATGCACTCCTCGGTGCCTCCTGGCAGGGAGGCCCGTAACCTGGATGGCCTTGGTAAGAAGTGTTTCCAGGGCTCTATGCTTGCGTGTCGTGTCCAGACCTACCAGCTATACATGGGCATGTATCTCCGAGACCTGGCTAAAGAGCTAGCCGGATTCTCCGCTGGTTTGTCCGAGGAACCCTTGCGGAGGTTCCTGGCCTTGTCCACTGGCATTCGGGAATGCTCAAAATTCATGTCCCGAGCAGCCTATGATGGCTTTGAAGCATCGGCTCGAGTGGCCGCAGCCGGCATCGGTGCCCGCCGACAGGCTTGGCTTCAGTCGTCTGACCTTGAGCCCTGGGTGCAGGACAAGTTGGTCGATGTCCCCTGCCGAGGCGAAAACCTCTTTGGCAAGCCCATGGCTGAAAAGGCTGCACAGATTGAGACGGAGACTCTCACCAGGACCAGGCTTTCTAGGAAGACCTCCGCCCCTTCCCAGAAAAAGAAGGGCTCGGGAAAAAAGTCCTTTTACCCGAGGAAGGCGGCTGCCTACAAACAATACCCCCATTATCAGGCCCCTGCAGCTCCCCAACAGGGCCAGCAGGCCAAGGGACGGGGTAACGGGTCCCGTAGGCAGCAAGCCCCCAAGCCTGCACCACCAGCCCCTGCTCAGCAGGGTGGGGGTTTTTGACTCCTTAAGCATAGCCTCTCCCCCCCCGCTGGTTCCTCCCAGCACCGGAGGCCGGCTGGTTCACTTCGCCCACAGGTGGTCCAGCATCACCTCAGATGCCTGGGTGCTTCAAGTCGTGCGAGAAGGCTATCTTCTCCACTTCCACCAGGTCCCTCCCTCCTATTTTCCGGGAGAACCTCCTCTACCCCCTCTGCACAGGGAATTACTCCTTCAGGAGTTAGCAGGTCTTCTACAGGAACAGGCGGTGGAACCGGTGCCCCACCACCTAAAAGGTCAAGGCTTTTATTCCAGGTATTTTCTGATACCAAAGAGAACAGGAGGCCTCAGACCCATCCTGGACTTGCGCAACCTCAACAAGTTCCTTGTGCGAGAGAAGTTCAAAATGCTTACCCTTGGAATCCTTCTGCCCTACCTCCAGCAGGGAGATTGGCTATGCTCCTTGGATCTAAAGGATGCCTACACGCACATCCTCATCCACCCAAGCCACCGCCAATACCTAAGGTTTGTGGTGGCAGGAAATCATTACCAGTACAGAGTACTGCCCTTTGGCCTGTCCTCCGCACCGCGAGTCTTCACAAAATGTCTCGCGGTGGTGGCGGCCCATCTCCGGCTTCACGGCCTATATGTCTTTCCGTACCTCGACGACTGGCTCATCAGAGCAGCGTCTGCTCCGGAGGTCACCAACGCCGCACGCCGCACGGTGACTCTTCTGCAGTACTTGGGCTTTGTTATAAACTTCGCAAAGTCCACTTTGCTCCCCTCACAGGATCTCGAGTTCATCGGCGCCAGGCTGCACACTCCTCAGGCACGAGCGTACCTACCGCTCGACAGGGCTCAACGGCTCATGGACCTAGCCGACCGTTTTCGCAGCCAGCCCCTGGTCTCCGCCAGGCGCTTCCTGAGACTACTCGGCCATATGGCTTCCACCGTCCATGTGACCCCAATGCCCGCCTGAATATGCGGCCTGCTCAATGGTGTCTCCGCCAGCAGTGGCGACAAGCCACAGGCGGCCTAGCAGACCTAGTGCGCGTCTCCGAGCCGCTGATCTCGTCTCACCGGTGGTGGCTTCAGCAGCCGAACCTGATCTGCGGAATGCCTTTCCAGTCACCTTAGCCGGCCCGGGTGCTGACAACAGATGCATCCCTCCTGGGCTGGGGAGCACATTGCCAAGGGGCACGTACTCAGGGCCTCTGGACCACGTGGGAGCCTGCTCAGCAGATCAACTTCCTGGAGCTCAGGGCGATCCGCCTGGCTCTCAAGGCCTTCTCCCACCTGACTTCTCACCAGTCCGTCCTTGTCCAGACGGACAATCAAGTTGCCATGTTCTACGTGAACAAGCAGGGGGGCACGGGCTCCTTCCTCCTCTGCCGGGAGGCACAGAAGCTCTGCTCTTGGGCCGTCTGTCACGGCATTCTCCTCAAGGCAGTTTATCTCCCAGGCCAAGAGAATTACCTGGCGGACAAACTCAGCAGGATCCTCCAGCCGCACGAGTGGCGTCTGGATCCCTTGGTAGTTCAGAAGCTCTTTCTAAAGTGGGGCCTCCCCACGGTGGATCTCTTTGCCAGTCCTCACAACCGGCAACTTCCTCGCTTCTGCTCTCGTCAGCCACACCCCCTTCGGGTTGCGGCGGACGCTTTTCTACTATCATGGTCGGGGAGCCTTCTGTACGCTTTCCCTCCCATCCCGCTAGTCTCTCGGACTCTTTTCAAGGTCCTCCGAGACAAAGCCTTCATGATCCTGGTGGCCCCTCGCTGGCCCAGACAACCGTGGTTTCCGCTCCTGCTGCAGTTAGTGGTGGAGGGTCCCTTGCCTCTGGGGTTACAACCGGATCTCCTCACTCAGGATCAGGGGTCTCTGCTACACCCCAACCTCAGGTCTCTCAACCTCATGGCCTGGCTGCTGAGAGGGTAGTCCTCGCTCCCCTTCTCCTGCCGGCAGAGGTGGAGGAGGTCGTCCTAGCTTCGCGACGACCTTCTACCCGCAAATGCTACGCCCTTAAATGGCGTCGTTTTTCCGTTTGGTGTACCCGACAGTCTCAGGATCCCTTCTCCTGCCCGGTGTCGGTGGTCTTGCAGTACTTGCTTTACCTCTCTAATCTGGGACTTAAGTCCAACTCCGTCAAGGTTCACCTCAGTGCTCTTTCAGCACATCATGTGCCGGTGGACGGCAGACCTCTCTCCAACGATCCTCTCGTAGCGAGGTTTCTCAGAGGTCTCCTTCTACTTAAACCACCTCTGCGCCCGCCAGCGCCTGACTGGGACCTGAATGTGGTTTTACAGCGGATCACCTGTCCGCCTTTTGAACCTATGGCTACCTGTTCTCTCCGTTTTCTTTCTTGGAAAACACTGTTCTTGATAGCCCTCACTTTATTTATTTTATTTATTTATTTACATTCTCTTATATACCGCGCTATTCTGCATCAGTGCGGTTTACATTGAACAAACTGAAATTACATTGAACAGGGCATTATAACTTGGAGATAACTATTTTACAGGGAACAAGTGAACAGGGAATAGACGCGTAAGTGAATTGCAGGCCCTCGTGTCTGATCCCCCTTACACTCGGTTCTACAAAAATAGGGTAGTCCTAAGGACTCACCCAAAATTTCTTCCAAAAGTGGTCTCCCCTTTTCATATCAATCAGGAGGTGGTACTTCCAACCTTCTTTCCCAGACCACACTCCAGCCGAGCTGAAACGGTCCTCCATACCCTGGACTGTAGAAGGGCTTTGAACTTCTACCTTGACCGTACGCGGGAGCACCGTAAAGCTGCTCAGCTTTTTGTATCTTTTGACCCCAATAAATTGGGGCTCCCGGTCTCCAAGCGTACACTGTCCATCTGGGTTGCGGACTGTATCACTTGGGCTTATGGGGCAGCCGGACTCTCCTTGGAAGGTTGAGTCACGGCTCATTGCGTTCGGGCAAAGGCCACGTCAGTGGCTTACCTCCGCTCTGTTCCGCTGGCAGACATCTGCCGGGCCGCTACTTGGTCTTCGAGCCAGACTTTTGCGGTCCATTACTGTCTCGAGAGGGAGTCCCGCAGGGACAGTGCTTTCGGACAGGCAGTCCTCCGTAATCTCTTTGAGGTCTGAGCAACTCCTACCCTCCATCCCGGATGTGGGCTACCGGTGGGTAATAATTCAGCGAAGATTCTTTCCTTCTGTGCTGCTGAGCTAGAGGGAGCTCATTTTTGTGCTTAGGGTCTCCGGTAGCCTTAAGCTTGGGAGTCCCATAAGTGAGGACTGACTTCCTGCTTGGTCCTGGAGAAAGCGTAGTTACTCACCTGTAACAGGTGTTCTCCAGGAGCAGCAGGAATCAGTCCTCACAACCCTCCCTCCTCCCCTTGGAGTTGCAATCGTCTGCTTTACTTTTTTGCAAATTTTTATGCTGTCTTTTTTAGCTATGTCATCTGACTGGCTAAGATGGCACCCTTGGGCGGGAAGAGGACCGCGCATACGCGCTGCAATTCCCAAAGGCTTTCTTTGAAAGCTGGGGAAAATTGCTCCGCGAGGGCTCCGTCGGCGCCGACGTCACCCATAAGTGAGGACTGATTCCTGCTGCTCCTGGAGAACACCTGTTACAGGTGAGTAACTACGCTTTTCTCCCATTAAGAAGCATCCTAGCCTCCTCCCTCCTCCCCTTTTCACCCCAGCCGCAGCTGCACAATCACCCCCCCACTCGATCACTTTTCTCTGTTCTGCTTGGATGAGCTGTGGGGCATCAATAGCTTTCTAGTTCTTCCCCCTCAGAGAATCAGAATCTCATTATATGCCTTGGAGGACCGCGTATTAATATAGTATTCCCAAATTACCAAGAATGCGTCCCACCTCTGGCCAATTCCCCCTTGTAGCCCAACATTCCATGAGCATTAATTGATGAAAGTAAATCCGCCATTCCCAAAAGAAGGGCGGCTCAGGACCCCTCCGTTTCCTAAGAATAGGTTGCTTTGCCACCACATAGGTCTTGCAGATTAGTATCCCAAGCCCCACCCCCCCCCACTCCCTAGGGACAAGTGATGGTATCTGGTCAGACACTACCAAGTTCCCAGTCCAGTCAATCTTTTGCCCTATTAAAAAAAGCCATGTATTTCTGGATACCTCTCCAATACTTCTGAATCTCCCCACATCCCCACCACATATGGCTCAAATCTGCCAGTGATGCCGAGCACCAAGAATAGTTACCAGTCAGGGATAGTCCACTGCGCAGCACACTTCACAGTGAAAAGTGGGCCCAACACGCCACTCTGAACTGCAGCTCTCGCAACCGTTCCAATTGCAACAGGCCTGACAAATGCAGCTCCCAAGGGCACTGGTATCCCCATATCAGTTTCCCAGCAGCGCTCAATATCCCCATAATCCACTCTGATGGACCACCCCACCATATGGCCCACATACTGAGAGATAGACGGACACTCTTGCTCATCCAGATCAAAGAATTGTAGGATCCGTGCAGACATCTCTTCCTGCAGCATTGATTGGAGAAGAGACCCTACATAGCTTTGGACCTGGAAATACGCAAAAGGATGTATGGGTTGTAATTCGTAGTCGGCTTGTAAGGCCCTAAAGGTTTTGCACCTGCCTGACTAATCCACAGTATGACCTATCAGGAGCAACCCTCTGCCAGCCCACTCTCGGAAAACCCGGGTCTCTGATCCCTGCCAAAATGATGCATTCCCTTGTAGCGGCAGCCAACTAGAGGCTCCGGTGGTAGCTGCCAATGGGCATAACAGTGGCACCAAACTTTCCTAAATGGTTCGATCAATAAACTCTGCCTGAGTCGCGGGGGCAGCTCTTTGGTCTCCGTATGTAACACAGCTAATAGGGAGTATGGCGAAACAAAGGCCTCTTCTATCCTCCGCGGAGTAAACGCCTCGGTATGCCCCAGCCAGCCACGAAACTGATGAATTTGGCATGCCCGGGCATTTCGGGGAATATCTGGCAGACCCATCCCCCCTCTTCTCCAGGGACCACAGAGATATGGCAATGCAATTCGCCCCTTCTTCCCCCGCCAAATGAAAACTCGTATAGCTCTGTCCTGCACAACAATATCTTTTGACAGAAGGCATAATGGCAAAGTTTGGAGCATGTGGCCACTTGTCCAGCAAGAGACAAAGATAAGGGGGCCCAGCTCTGCAGCCATGTCCGTGTGAATTGTATAACCTTGGACCAATTATGTCTATGCAGCCCGCTGGGGTTACTAGTTAACTGGATCCCCAAATACATAAATGATGCATCGATCCATTGCAGAGGGAAAGCCCCCCCCCACGCCACTCGCAACTGCCCCGATACATCTAACGCCTCTAACTTTTCTTGGTTAATTTGCAGGCCCATAATCGCTCCAAATGCCTCAAATCCCCACAACACTTGTGGCAGTGCCAATTGTGGCGTCGTCAAGTGAACAAGCATGTCATCCGCGAATGCAGATATTTTAAATTCCAGTCATCTAATCTGAACTGTGGACGCCTCCCTGCATTCCACCAGCTTACGCACCAAAGGGTCCATTGATAATACAAAAAGTAGTGGGAAGAGCGGGCAGCCCTGCCGTGTTCCTCGCTCTAAGCCAAAGGTGTCCGATAGCATCCCATTAACCATTACTACCGCCATAGGCTAAGAGTATAGTAGCTGTACCATCTGTAGAAATGGACTACCCAATCCGTAAAAAGACAAAAGGTGAAATAGGTAACTCCACCCCACTCTATTAAAGCTATTTCGCATCAAAGCTCACCAGTAGAGAGGGAATCTTGCTCTCATGGACCCAGTCAAGGGATGCTATTATTTTCCATAGGTTGCGTGCTGCATAGTGCCTCTCACAAACTCCACTTGAGAGTCTTGTATTAAACTTGATAACAGCAGGGCCAAACGGTCCACCAGGATTTTCGCCATGAGTTTTAGGTCAAAATTTATCACGGAGATGGGTCTATATGATGCAGCTTGAAGAGGATCTTTTCCTGGTTTGGGCAAAATAGTACCACTGTTCCAAAAGGCGCTTAGACAGGCCAGGTTCCTTCAGCGAAAGCAGCCCTTCTCAATACATCACGTGACCTCTCTTCAATCTTATATTTCTGATAGATCATGCTCTGTTTTTGTGGGGGGACCAACAATCAAAGTACGTTCCTCTTCAAAAGGGGGTTCCTGGGTTCCTCTTTGCCTGCTGTTTTGATTTAATATTTATATGCAACCACTTTGTGATCTACATAATAATTTAAAGATACAGTCAACACATAGTCGACCACGTACTGAGACTGCACAAGGAGTATGTACTGCATACCTTGATGACATCATCGTCTACAGCAGAGATGGGACCACTCATTGAACCCAAGTACAAGCCATGCTGACAAGCCTGCAGAAGGCCGAGTTGATGGGCAACCTCAAGAACTGTTGGTTTTCTGGGAGGTCGGGATGTTCAATACCTGGGATATTTTATAAGGAATGGGCAGATACGACCTCAGCTACAGAAGGTGGATGCCATAGCCAAGGGTGCCCACCTCATAATCAAAGAAAGATGTTTGTGCCTTCCTTAGTTTGATTGGCTGTTACCATTGGTTCATCCCTAATTTTGCAGAGGTGACAGAACTGTTAACAAGTTTCCTCCGGAAGAGAGCTCTTGAACGGATTCAGTGGTCACCAGACCTGAACCTGGCCTTCCAGTGCCTCAAGAAACCATGTGCTCTGAACCCATCCTGGTTAGCCCTGATTTCTCTTTACCATTTATTGTGCAAACTGATGCCACAGAGCTGGGCCTAGGAGCCGTTGTGGCTCAGGAAGTCAGGTGTGAAGATCATCCTGTAGCATTCATCAGCAGGAAGCTGCTTCCTGCAGTGATCGAGAAGAAAGCCCTGGCTGTCAAGTGGGTGCTTGAGATATCCAGATACTACCTGCTCGGCCATCCATTTATGCTGGTAATGGACCACCAACACCTCAAGTGGATGGCTCGACATAAGGAGTCCTACGGCCACATTATGCAGTGGTTTTTGAATCTCCAACCCTACCAGTAGTGAGTCTGCCATAGAGCTAGACTCACCTAAACATGGACTTCCTTTCCTGGGTGGGGATCCCAAGTGAGGAAGCTTGAGCGCATTGCTTGGTTGGAAGAGAAAATGAAGTTGCTCAGGGGTCAACTCTTGAGCTGGCAGCCAAGGCAGTATCCTGTGGGAGTGGGTGGTGCAGCTGAACCATGTCACGAGTGGCTGCAACATCCCGGATAGCGGCAAGATGAGTGCCCTGAAGGGGCAGCAGCCTTGGGCTGCTTGCTGACTGCCTTCCCTCTTCATCTTCAGGGCCATGTTGCATGATAGTGGACAGAAGGCTGCTTGCTGGCGCATAAATCGCCATAGAGGGGCTTGGAAATCAGCTTAAGACACAACTATAGCTATTTTTTTTGAGGTACTGTGCATTTTGTGACACTTCCACCTAAGTGAGCTTTATAGAGTTTTGAGGGCACATGTATAAAATATCGAACTATAAATTGGAAACTGAAAATTTGCAAAAGCAGAGCCTCGCAGAGCCAACACCACGTCGTAGGCCTCAACTACCTGCCTACCTCTCCATCTGCTGCCCTGTTGTGTACTCACGCCAGTCTTTTAGCTCGCAATGGATCCTGTGAAGGCCAATTCCAGTCTGTGCAACCCCTGGCCATCCGGACAGCAAGGAGATGCACCCAATTCTGCTCCTGCCAGGGCTAGACATCCCCATGGGAGCAGAATCACATCACAGTGGCTGGACATCTGGGCCATGATCACTGGCGGTAGTGGTATCCAGCCTATTCCCCACAGCCTGACTCCTAATTGGGCCTCCTATGGCCAGGGTTGGACTGCGGGGAACCCTTTTACCCCCTCTCCTTCCTTCTGCTCCACGGCATTGCCGTTCCCCGATGGTAGAATAAGTCCCCCATCTAACTGGCCGATCCCAAACGTGCAGGTCTGACCTCAGAATCAGCCCTGTACATCCAGAGTCACTTTCCCGCCCACTGCTTGCCTTCGCTGCACCTCTGGCCCACCCCCTCCCGCCCACAAACAGAGCTCCCTGCACACCTCTGTAGCCGCCAGCCCCAGTTGGACGTCCAGACCCACTAAACAAGGATCGGAATGACCCCCATAGTCTATAAAGCAATTGGCCTTCTCTTCCAAGGCAACTCTGGCTTTTTCTTCCTCCTGCCCTGAGGCCAGATTGTATCTTAAACAACCTTGGCCACCATTTTTATGTACCTGGCAACTTTCTGACTCAGGAGCAGAATAGACTGCCCATAAATAGTACAGAAACGTATTTACCTATTTACTTAAACTTACTGTTTTATAAACTAAGTATTTTCAATTGTTTTGAATAGATCTAATTGCTTTTACATTCTAGCTACTTTTTAACTGTCATACCTCTCCTCCTTCTCCATCCCCCATCATCATCCCCATCTAAGATTTGATTTATACCCCCATTCCTATGGCTCCATACTGATTTTTCTTTCTTTTTCTGACACTTGGTAACCTTCTTCCCCTTTACTCTCAGCTCAAACCCTCCCTCCTTATCACCCTTTCCATACTTTTCTCATTTCTCCTCCCATCTTGTCTTCCTCCCTTTCCTCTGCTCTTGAACTTCACCACTTTTTTTCTCTCATTCATCCCTCTCCATTTTCTCTTAAACAACCTCATCCTCGTTTCCGCCATTCTGTCTCCTCTCTGCCTCGCACCCTTCTCTTCCTTCTCCTTCTTTCATCTGGTGACATTAATTCCTAACCTTGCCCCCACTTCCCCTGTACTTTTATCTCAGTCCTGCTCTGCACTCGACCACTCTAATCTCATATTTTCTCCTTTCCTCTCTTCTCTCCCTTTCTCTTGTGCCCCATGGAATGCTCACTACATATTTAATAAACTCCCCTTAACTCATAATCTCTTCATTTCTAACTCTTTTCAACTTCTAGCTCTTACTGAAACCTGGCTCCTGATGACACTGCATCAGTCGTTGCCCTCTCTCACTGCGGCAACCAATTCTTGCACACTCCTTGTGCCACTGGCCACAGTGGTTGTGTGCAGTTTTTGCTTTCTCCTTCCTGCCAATTTCAACCCCTCCATCTACCTCATTCTCACTCTTTTTTTCCTCCTTTGAAGTCCACTCCATCCGTGTTTTTAATCCCTTACCTTTCTGGATAGCTGCTATCTATAGACCACCTGACAAATCCACCTCTCACTTTTCTCACTGACTTTGACTCATGTTTTTCCTTTTTCCTTGATTTTTCTTCCCTCTCCCTTATTCTTGGTGATTTTAATATTCATGTTGATAACTCTTTTGACCCCTATGCTTCAAAGCTCCTTTCCCTTGCTTCCTCCAGCTTTGCTCTTCTGCCTCCACTCATGAACACAGCCATTACCTTGATCTTTTTTTCTTCTCTAATTGTTTATCCTCTAATTTCCATATCTCAGTTCTTCCTGTAGCTGACCATCACCTGCTTAGCTTCACTTTTCATCATTCCCCACCTCATTCTCGCCCAGTCTCCTCCTACCTTTTTAGGAATCTTCATTTGATCCATTGGCGCTCTCCACTATAGTCTCAGCACCTCTCTTCTCCTCTTTGTCTTCTAACTTGGTTGATGAAGCTATAGTTTTCTATAATACTGCTCTATCCTCTACGCTGGAGATTCTTGCTCTGCCTGTCCTTCGTCCTGTGAGGCGCACTGTACCTCAGCCATGGCTGTTTTCACCTACCTGCTACCTTCGCTCCTGTGTCTACTCAGCTGAGCACATTTGGCTCAAATCCCATTCCCTTTCTTATTTTCTTCACATCAAATTCATGCTTACTTCTTTCCAATCCAACTTAGCTCTCGAAAAGCAAAACTACTATGTCCATATAACTCTCTTGCCTCTGTCCCTCCTTTTCTTTCTGCCCAAACCCTAGCTGACTATTTCTGTGACAAAGTCTACAAGACTACACTCCAATTCCCTTCTAGATCAGCTTCATCCCTTCTTCCTCCCAACTCTTCCCTTCAATCTCTGTTACCCTTTCTTCCTTTTTCTAAGATTGCCGAAGAGGAAACGTCTCATCCTCTTTCTTTCTCTAAACTTACTGTCTGTTCCTCTGACCCTTCCCTCCCATCTCCTTAATTCCATTTCCTTCTCTGTCATCCCTTCCATCACACACATTCTCAACCTACTGTTCTCCACTGCTACTTTCCCTGCAGCCTTCAAGCATATTCTGGTCACTCCTCTCCTCAAGAAACCTTCATTTGACCCTATTTGTCCCTCTAACTATTGACCCATCTCCCTTCTTCCCTTCACTTCCAAAATTCTTGAAAATGCAGTTCTCCGCCATTGCCTTGAATTTCTCTCCTCTCAAGCTCTCCTTGATCCACTTCAATCTGGCTTTCATCTCTTACATTCCACTGAAATGGCTCTTGCCAAAGTCTCCAGCGACTTGTTCCTGGCTAAATCCAAAGGTCTTTACTCAGTCCTCATTCTTCTTGACCTTTCTGCTGCTTTTGACACTGTTGATCACCACCTTCCTCTTGATGCATTGTCCTCGCTTGGTTTTAGGGGACAATCACGACAGCATGAGTCTTCTGATAAGATGGTGATGTGTGTGATTCAACATTCCAGTTTGTCAAGACAATTGGCTATGTTGGTTAAAAGACGATGGAAGATCTTTTCAGCTCATTCAATATTAACTAACTTTCAGTTTCATATTGCATATAGTAGAAGACGTTATGCCCTGTGATTCAGAGAACACCTAAATTTACTGGAGAAATAGGGCAAATGCGTATATTATGATATTATGGAAGAAGACAATACTTTAATTTTGGGGAATAAAACGTACTCTTTAAATGAGCTTTCTACATGTGCGACCAATTATGTAATATATGTCCTTAAATGCCTGTGTTCGAAATTGTATATTGGAAAAACTACTCAACCTTTAAAGACTTGTATGGCAGAGCATAAATATAGTCTTTTGAAGATACTAGTAGAGACATCTTTAGTGAAACATCGTATAGCTTTGTGCCATAAGTTTGAAGATTTACACTGTCAGGTTATTGATCATGTGCGACAAGATATATGGAGGGGAGATAGAGGTAAATTGCTATTGCAACGAGAGCAACGTTGGATTTTTCGACTGAACACCTTGGAGCCTAATGGACTTAATGATAAGATCGAGTGGAACCTATTTTTTGAGAATGTGTGCTTCTGTGAAATCATCGATTAGTAATTCTGCATTTGTTTATTTAATGTTCGGCCTCGGTGTGCTGTGGAGCTCTAATGCATGCTTTAAGTCCACATTTGAATTTTATTAGTGGTAGATTAGATTGAAGATATTTCTATTTTTCACACTCCTTTAGGTGTGATGTTTATGACTTGGGGCTTTCTGATAGGTGGATGAATGTTATAAAGTAGTTCACGTCAGAAGCTGGAGTATTCTCCTGGAGTTGTCATCTGTGGTTGAAGAGAACCTCTGATGTAGCCTTTTTGAAGGAGAAACAAAGATCTTTGTTGGGTGAATGAGTGGAATGCAGGTGATGTTTGAAGAACTCAGGCGTGAAGTCTTTGAGATAAGTAGAATTGGTGCTTAAAACTGTACATCTAAATGGCTGATGGTCATTAGAATTTTCTGTTTTTTGCAGAACTCTATTGAAGAAATGTTGGAGGTCGGTGTACCTAAATATGGAAAGAATGCTAAAATAATGAAATAATAATAGTGTATAGAGTATTAGTTCTTTTAAGAAAATATTTAAAATAAAAAAAGTACTTTTTTTGAAGTGAATTAATAAATGAATCAGTTGTTTAATAAGGGGAGTTTTCTGAGACTGGAGATGTGAGAAATATTCATTCCCCTATGGTGATTAAGTTTGCCACATAGTGGGATTTTGTGAGTTATCCTGAGGTCTTTTTCTCCCATATAATTGAATGTGGGGTAGGTGGATATGTTTTAGTGAAGTGTGTGAAGATATAGATATAAAGTATAATTTTGTTTGTTGGTCTAAGGGTGAGGTTGTATGTGTACTGTTATTTCCCTTAGTGCAGTGTCATAGTCTATAAAATGTTACCCATCCCTCTCCAAACGGATTATCAACAGTCCCCTTTAAGAGAGTCTGCAGCCCAGAGTTCAGTGCTGGGAGAGTGTTAAGAACATAGCAGGCTGCAGGAGGGAGAGAGGCTCTTGGATCCAGGAGTCCTTCCAAGGCTAGCCGTGCAAAGGAGTTCTGAAGTAGGAACTTTAACTGGGGATGGAGGAAGGGCCGGGAGAACCAGCTTTGTGAAAGTTTAACAAGCTGGGACAGAATAAAGCTGCTTTTGTTTCCCTTGAACTGTTGTCTGTTCTGTGTTTAAGCTTTGTGAATGTTTAACAAACTGAGATAGAATAAAAGTTGATTGTGTTTCCCCTGAACCGCTATCTGTTTTGTTTCAAAGAAAACCCCTGCCCACCATACGCCATACTACCAAACTCAGGTTCCTGCTAATATTTGCATACTGGATGTGACTTTCCTATTTCACAACAAGTTTTGTTATCTGGATGTATTAATTGTTGACTATTTGGTATTTTGTCCCTGTATTTGGGATGTTATGAGAAAATCATTTTTTAAAATGCTGTTATTGAGGTGATTAAAGAATTTTTGCCTATGTTGATTTTAGGGCAGTGCTTCAGACAACAGTTTTATCGCCATTAGATTACTGTAATGTGCCCTTGTTTGGGCAGCCTTATTCTTATTTGAAACCACTTCAGATTCTACAAAATGCTGCTGTCTGTTTGATTTTGGGTGTACGATTATATGAGCACATAATTCCCCATCTACAGGAGCTGCACTGTCTACCGATAGTATTTAGAATCCAATTCACGGTGATACTGCTAATATTTAAGGTCCTTAGATTTTTTTTTTACCGATATTTGTGCCCTGGAATTTTTCTTCTATTGTTTGGACGCTTTGTTCTACCAGTGGTAATTTGTTGCACGGTGTGCTAATTTTAAATCAGATAATTTATTTTTCTGCCCCTTTGCTTTGGAATAGATTGCCTCTGGATTTCAAATTAAATATAAATTTAGTTGACTTTCAGAAAAAATAAAAAAAGAATGGGTCTAATATTCCAAGGCATTTACATGGTTTACATATAGATGCGAAAGTTGGATGGTGAAAAAGATAGGAAGAAAATTCATGCATTTGAATTATGGTGCTGGCGATGAATACTGTGTATCTCATGGACTGCCCGAAAACAAACCAGTCAGTACTAAACTTTCCTTAGAAGCTCAGATGACAAGACTTCGACTTTCATACTTTGGACACATCATGCGAAGAGAGAGATCATTGGAGAAAGACGTAATGCTTTGGAAGGTAGAAGGTCACCTTAAAAGAGGAAGGTCGGCAATGAGATGGATCGATACAATAACAGCAGCTATGGATACCACTCTATCAACAATGAGCCGCTTGGCTGAAGACCGAACAAAGTTTAGGTGAGCTATCCCGAGGAACACCAGGAGTTGATAACGACTTGATGGCAATTAACAGCAAAGTGTCATTAGTAGTCTCCCTTTAATAGGAGGTGCAATCCTTTTGCTTTGACCATTATAGTAACATGATTGTATCTCCATTTGGTTGAAATGATGCAGAATTAAACACTCTTACACATGCTGTACAAATTCTCTGTCTCAGCCAAAGGTCTGTTCTCGGACCCCAAACTTGGGTTTTATCTAGAAGATGGAGAAATAGAGAATGTGATGCAAGCCTGTTTTTGACGGGAGAGTTGGCCAGTCTTGATGGTTGAGGCTCTGTGGCATATGCCGTTATGCTGTGGTATTAACATGCATTTGCATTCAGCACTGCATGAACCTGCAGGCATCAGCACATTCCGAGACAGGTCATGCTAAAGGCCCCGCTCTAAAAAAACTAAAATGTGCAGTATAGAAGAAATGTATGTATAGAGCCCGATTCATATAGGGGCATGACTGGGCTGTCTGCGCGGCCCCGAGCAAGAGGGGCCTGTTTGTATCCTATTCTGGATCATGGGAACAAGACGTTCCTGCGGTACACAGAATTGGGCCTGAGGACGGCGCAGCGTGCCCCTGCCTGCCTGCGGGGACATCTTCCCCAAAGGCTTCCTTAGCTGCCCTGGCTCGGCCCACCCCCATCATCCCTGCCGCCTGACCCATGGCTGGCCTGCCGGGGCCTGGATCGGGCGACGGGGACCCCCCAGCACCCGGCCCCGGGGAGAGGTCCCTGGGCCCGATTGCTGGGTCGGTGCTGCTTATTCCACCTTTGAGGTGGAATAAGCAGCACATTCCCTTTGCCCTAGCAGGTCATACAGGGCCGTGACCTGAATCAGTCCTGTACATCTGCTGGGCTGGCCCACCCCCCTACCAGCTCTCCCCCTCCTGTTACTCAGGATGTACGGGGAGAGCTGGAGGGGGAATCGGGCCATTGTTACAGATATCTCTTTCCATCATTTGGCTGTATGCCACTTTCATTTTAGTTTAATGATTTGATGGAGCACTTTATGCCAGTTATACAGATAGCTTAAAATGGGGTTGTAGTCGCAGACATTTTTTTTTTTGAAATGCGAAATAAGCTTGCCGATGTTTCCTGAACTTTTCAACTTATTAAAGTTAAGATTCATACTTTAAGCTCTTATCAGTATACAAGGCACCACTCGCAAACTGCCTCTCGTTTCAGCTGCTCTGCCTGGAAAATCAAAACTTTGCCAGAACTTTTAGTACTTATATGTGGGTTTAAATGTGGCATGGTTGTCCTGTAGAAATTGGTTTTAGGGATTGATGCTCGGTATGATCAGCAGAATAGGTATCCTGAAAAATTTGGTTTTACTGATCTGTTGTTGGATTATTCAGTAGGATGGGTGTCCCGTGTGATCTGAGTTGAAAGCTTGTGTGGCAGACTGGAGTGGGTGGAAGGTAACCAGGGTCATCCATATCAGGAAACAGTTCAGTAGGTTTATTGGGGCTGGCATGCCTAAACCAGCTCAGTTTCTTAAGCAGGAAAGCAGGCATGAACAAAGGTACGGCTTCTTGGCAGCAAAATCAACAGGAATATAAAATTCAGCTTCTCCTTAGCTATTCACAAGTAAACGTTTATGAGAGTTCAGGATCATCAGCTTTCTCAGACAAAGCTCTGCTGTGGTTAAGCTATTCAATTGCATCTCTCCTTCTTAGACGTCAGGCTAAGCTTTTCAAACCTCTGCTGATATGGATGCCTCTGCGATGCCTCTGCAAGTGGGAGAGTGTCCCCATCATCCAGCTGCATTTCTTTATCACATGCATTCCCCTGGCCTGGATTAAGTCCATGCACTTTTCCTTCGATCACTACCCTATTGCAAGTTGAAACTCAGAATGATTAGTAGGATGGCAATAGAATGTGTTTTGGGTTCAGGGACTGATGCTGGGTGTGATCAGTGGGAGGGAATAACTTAAGATATCCTGTGTACATCAGAACTGAGTCTCAAAGTAATCAGTCTTAATGGAAAGATCATTTTACTCTTGCCCATTCCAAGTTCTTTCATTCCTCCCCCAGGCTTTAGGGCAGTAGTAAAGCTTCAGCATTAAGCATGGAGTAAAACATCAAGCTGAAATTAGGGCCTTTTTTTATTAACACTTAACACAAGCTAACCGTCACACGGCCCATAGAAATAAAATAGGTCATGTAGCGGATAGCTCAAGCTAAATGTTAGTAAAAGAGGTTCTTAGTATGGTTTATTACATCATGAGTAATTCCCTATTCAGCTTATTTGCATATATTTACATGTTTATGCAGTGGTTTACACTGTTTGTTTGTTTTTCCTTTGTTAGAACCATTATTGCATTAAGTAGTATTGTTGTCTGGGAAAATCTGCAGAAAAATGTAAGCAAACCATGACACTATGGGTTAGCATGGCTTATTACATTGGGGCCTCTGATATTATTCCTGTCATGTGAAGAAAATAGAGCCTGCCTCAGTAAGCAATGTTGTAGAAGTCCAACAGCTGAAAACTTATTTTTATACAGGCCTTTCATTGGATACTTCATAGATTTTTGTTTTTTTATTCAGATTGATAAATACCTGTATTCTATGCGGCTTTCTGATGAAACACTGCTGGATATTCAAACTCGCTTTCGGAGAGAGATGGAGAATGGCTTGTCCAGAGACTTCAATCCCACAGCTTCAGTGAAGATGCTTCCCACATTTGTGAGGTCGATTCCTGATGGAACAGGTGAGGAGCGTGTAACTTTAAAGTACTGCCTACAGAGCATTGTAAACCAGAAATCCAGCATACTGTGATGTAATGTTCTGTCATAATAAGGCTTTGCCAGGAAATGCTGGTTCCTAAAGTTCTGAGAGGCAGAGCATGTGGTAGCACATATGAGAACTGGGATCTTCCTAGACAGTTCTGTGACCCCTGCCCATTGCTGGGCAGCTTGATTACCCTCTCATCAGAGCCAGGGAGAGTCACCAGGCAGCTAGCAGTGAAATGAGGAAGTTCTTTAGAAAGATATGCTTAATGCTTTTAAAAGGATATTCCTCTCCCCAAATAAAGTGCAACACAGAATGCAGGTAGCAGAACTGAGCACCGCATTTCTTGCTCTGAAGATTGCAGTTTCATTCTGTTGGAATTGCATTGTTTGATTTGAAACTTTCATCATGTTTCCACTTACAAAAACATATGTGAGAAGAAACATTACCTAAACCTCCCTCAGTTTTATTGGCAGAAGTTGTGAATGGAATGGAAACAGAGGTGGAATGGAATGGTCAGATTCACACAAAGTCAGCATGGTATAGAAGCCAGGGAGAAGTTTAGTTTGTGAGGTATAGGAAAGCCCCAAATATTTCCAAACTCACGATGGTGCTGAAGTTGTTGAGCTAAAGGTCTGTGCACTTCCAAATCTATTAAATTGGTGGCTGTTATTAGTGCTATCATAGATAAAACTAACTGCTAGTTTTAATTGATGTACTGTTCTATTTATTTATTTATTTACAGCATTTATAACCCAACAAATTCGAAGTTCAAATCAGTACATAACCCATATGTAATGATAAAACACATAGGGACCGATATTCTTTTGGGGCAGCTATGTGCTGCTACGGTGCACAGCCATCGCCGTGGACCTTTAATCCCAAATATTCAATGCCGGGGTCATATGTGGCCCTGGCATTGAATATTTGGGATCGCCGCACAACCCACAAGCCCGCAAAAGCTAGCCAGGCAGGGGTAATAGTGAGCCGCTGCCCTGTTAGCTCCCACAAGTAAAGATAGGCCTGCGGGTGCTAACCGGACAGCAGTGCAATATCACCTCTGCCTGGTTAGCGACTATTGACGCTCCTGAAATGCCCATGATACACCCCGATGCTAAGCGGTTAGCATCTGGGCATGTAGTGGAGATAATCAGTGTGGCATTTACACGGTTTACAGGTCTGTAAACCATGTAAAAGCCTTTGAATATCAGGCCCATAGAAAATATAAAACAATTACATTAGTAAACATAAGATACAGACATTAATAAACATATAAAATAATAATAAAACAGTATTATATAACATCTCCAAAAACTAGTCTAATAAATGAGCCTTTAATAATTTCTTAAATGAATTTACCTTTAACTTGTCAAGCAATTGATTCACGTAACAGGGCCATAAAATTGTAATACTTGTGAAAATGTAACCTTCATGTTATGTTTTCACAAGTATTCCATACCTACAGATTCGTATCTCTTTATGCTTACTATGCAGTGTGGTGATATTGCTTGTTATACTTTTGTTTTTATGTGATATGAAGGTTCATTTTACATAGCATACTAAGATAGGAAATGAGATGTCCAGGTCAGAATGTACAGAATTCATCTGGTATTTTACAAAATGCTCTGCTAAACACAGAAGGCTCATTCCATCCCAGACATCCAGCCCCTCTGTACTTTCAGTCTGAGCCAGACGTACAGAGGGGCTTGTGATTCTGATCCCGCAGAGCACGTCTTGTCCCATGGGATCAGAATCGTGAACAGGCCTGTAAGTGCAGGCCAGGACTGCGATTCAGCCCGACCTGCATGTACAGGCCTGATCATGGCTAACTCAGTCAGGGCTCTACAATGGTCCTGGCCACCAGACTTCAAAGGTGATTTCCCCACTGCCCGACCTCCAATCTGGCCTCCTAAGGCCAGGGTTGAGCTACGAAGAATGTCCTTGGGGGCCCCATCCGTGCCCCGGGTCCAAAAATAAAAAAAGGAGGAGGAGTAACTTCCCCGCACAAGTCCCCGCACATGTCACTGGCCCTGGATGTACAGGGCCGACATTAGAATCGGCCTTGTACGTCCAGGGCTGGCAACCGACCACCACCTGCTCAGACTCCGCACCCGAGCCGCCCCGTCTAACATCCCCGTACAACCAGCGGGGAAGTTAAATGCCGGCGGGGAAGGCACAAATAGCCCCCAGAGCCTTTTGTAAAATACATTTAAGGATGTGCAGGAGTGAATGCGGCACATCTAGTGGGAACAGTGATTTGAAAAGCTGCAAATGGAAGAAACAAATGTCCTGCTCTTCCCATATTTCAACATCTGCAGCTTTCTAAAATCACTGCTGGAATAGCATCGTCCCACCCATCCCCACACACCCCTTGACATCATCATCACCCCACCCACACCCCTCCCTACAGCTCCCTGACATCATCCACTCTTTGCAGCTCCCCAGATCATCTGATCCCCCTGACTGTCACCTCACCCCTGACTCTTCCCTGAATTTTACCAGGCATTTTGCCCTTATTTGATAACTTGATCTCTAGATTTTGTCTACCAAAAACTCCACATGACAGGGAACTCCACAGTCAGGGAACTTGCTCCACCAGATCAGTTTCTTGAAAATGAAAGCAATATCCAATGCTCTAAAGGCTTTCAGAGATCGGTTAGTCACCCAATTATGCTCATTCAAACGGACTAGCAAGTGGCCATGCTCTACATTGACAAGTATTGAGGAACAGGCTTACATCTTCTGTGTTGGGAGTCAAAATGTGGAACTTTGCCTTCTCCCAAGGGATAGAACTTAAGGCCACATACGTACATGCCTGGTGAGGACAATGCCCTGGCAGACATACTGAGCTGAGTTCTTCAACTTTACGAATGGATCCTGAATCAGGGGGTGGCAAACTCCATCTTTCAGGAGTGGGCTACCCCCTCAATAGATATTTTTTCCAGTCCTCAGAATGCCCAGATGCCTCAGTTCTGATCCTGATACCTTCCTCTTTCATCGGAGAGAGGGACATCTCTGTTCGTATCCTCCTATTCCTGTTATTGTGAAAATTCTTCTGAAACTTGATGGAGGCACAGTGATTCTCATTGGCAGCTGTTGTTCCCTTTCTTCCTTGAACTTTCCATCTGGAATCTGCTCTGTCTGGGCAATTCACCAATTCTTGTTATGCAGGATTGGGGGGTGATGCTGCATCCCAGCATAAAGCCCATAACCCTCACAACTTGGTTGTTGAGAGATTTATATTGTCCTTCATCTTGCTGGTTGGTGTTACCGATGTCCTCTTGGCTTCCAGAAGAGATTCTACTCGGAGGTCCTATGCTTTCAGTTGGAAGAGGATTTCCGTCTGGTGTGAGAGGGGAATGTCTTAGATCCCCTCTCTTATCACACACAAAACCTGTTTGAATACCTTTTACATCTTTTTGAGTCTGGTTTGAATACCAACTCTGTAAGGGTTCATCTCCATGCAACTGGCGCTGATCTCGATGACAAGTAAGTGTCAGATAGTGAAGGTAAGTGATGCTGAGGAGTTCCTTCCATCAGATGCCTCATTTGCCTGGCCCAGCTATAGTGCAGATAGAATCAAAGTCCCCTGCTCAACAGAGCAGTTATCTCTGCAGAGTCAACCTTGGTGAGTAGTTTGCTTTAGTTTTGAGGGTAGCTGCATTCTGGGGAAGCCCTGGGCATTTTAGTGGACTGTGAACATTTTTGAACGTTTTCTGACCCTCAGTTTTTCTCAGGAAGGTAGCCCATGAAAGTTGCTTTGCCTGGGCAGTCTTCCACTTTGCTGCAGATGGCTGAGTTTTTGGCAATTGTCTTTCACAACAACATCAAGGGCCTTCATTACAGGGTTGTACAATATGTACTTGGATTATTCTCAGCCACCAATAAGATTGGCTATAGCAGTGATAGCATTTGACTCATTAATTCAGCCACAGGTTTGGGATCCATTTATCAGGAAGGGGTAAGTGGCCTTGTTTGGCCAACTGAGTCTGCAGGGCAAGTCAGAACAGGAAAGTTATTAGGTTATATTCTGCGGTTTGTTCGGGCACTGGATCCATTGGAATGACTGAATAAGTTTCAGAAGGAGTGATTTTTCTCCTTCCCAATCTGTGGAGTATCTTTGTGTCCAAGATAAAGAAAGGCTCTGTGTTCTTAGAGAAAAAAGCCTATGGCCTCACTTCCAGTTTATCATATCTTTCTTTTCCATGTCCTCCCTGAGCGTAGTTCTTCCTGTGGACTCTAGGATTCAGTATGGTAGCTGCAGAGCTTAATGTATCTCCCAATTGACCGCTTTGACCCGGTGAAAAGCGGGATATAAATACAGCTAAATAAATAAATAAATAAAGCGTGGTGGAATGTAGTTCCGGCACTTCTTTTCAGACTCCAGAACAGCAAGGGTTTTCTGCTCCAGCCCTTCCCTTCCAGGGAGCCTGCAGGGAAGAGGAGGGGTGGGGATGAGGTTGGAGCAGAGCAGAAAACAGTCATTGTACTCCCTAATCCAGGCCCTCTTCTGTTGCTCTGCCCTTGGCCAACCTGTCTCCCCCCTCCTCAGCTCCACAGTTTCACTTCCTTTCTATCTACAAATTAAGCCCTGGGTAGCTGAAGTACCTTGGACTTGAGTAAACATGTTTCTCCATGGACCAGCAGGATTGCGTCAGCCACACCTGGTGACGTCCTCCGGGCGGCGCCATGCATACGGAAGTGCTCTCTAGAGCTCAGAAAGTGAACCTTTCTGAGCATGCCCAGGTAGCCCACCTTACCGGTCCACCCCCTAGTCTGGCCAGTATTCTTCCTTCCGCCTTACCAGCAAGACGGACCCTGCTCTCATCAAACACAATCTCCATTCAACAAGAAAATTCTATGACTCTGATCTTATCTCCAGATCCCCAGCAATGCCAAAGCCTGGCTTTAAGAAATGCTCGCACTGCAAGCGTAAGATGAGCAGTGCTGACAACCATGAGTTCTGCCTGCGCTGCCTGGGGCCAAACCACATCGTGCAGGACTGTACTCATGGTGGCAGAATGTCTCCCAGAGCGCTAAGAGTTAGAGGCTACACTCTACAGGACTTCATTGCAGAAAACGCAAGTACCTCAGCTGTGCTGCCTGAGTCACCGGCTTTGGATGTGCCCGTTGCGGCCTCCATCCCCTGCCGTGCCATTGATGCATCTTCCGGGCCTCCGACGCGCTTCCTGCGGTCCCCGGCACCGACGGGCCACCCGGGACTTGTTGTCTCCCAGCCCGAGATCTCCGATGACCACAGCCATGCTGCTCAAAATGGCGACGGGGCTCAGTCCTCCCAGCTTCAGCGTCGGTCCTCCAACTCCGCCCCCACCAGCAAGCCTTCAACTTCTGCGCGCTCAGTACTAGGCTGCAGTAACGAACCAAGCTCCTAGCGTCATCGCTCTAACACCGCCCCCTCCGGGGGCGAAGCCTCCGCCTCTGGCCAATCGGAGCTGTGCAGCATCGGGGGAGACAGTTCTCAGCGCCGTGCTTCAAGCAGCGCTGTGAGCCCGCGCTGGCAACGAAACACCCCGGTCAGCCCTCTCGGCGCCGACGAGTCCAGCGGCGCTGACTCTCCAAGCCCTACAACTTACAGGCACTCCAGGAGCAAACGAAGCAGGAGCATCTTGGCTCACGGACATTGCAGAAACAGGCGGTCCAGGGCTCACAGTGACAGCGGATCCAGAAGCAGCAACAGCAGCTACAGCCGCAGAGCAAAGGGAAAACGCCATCACTCTCACTCTCACAGGGGCCATCGGAGAGACCACCGCAGCCGCAAAAGCAGGCACAGGAGTTGCCGGAGTCCCTCCAGCTCCTCCTCCACTTACAGTCACCACCACAGCTGCTCCAGGAAATCCAGTAGCGCAATAGCTCTGTGATCATCAACTTATTAACTCAACAGCTAAACCAACCCGCCTCCACAGCACCCACGGTGCACCTTTCTCCTCCTGCCGAGCCAGCTCCCATTCAGTGCATGGCATCCACTCCGGACAAGGGAACTAAAGTACCCCCCCGTAGGCCATCGCCTCTTCCACAACGGGAGAACCCATCCCCGGACAGCACCGCGGAGGAACATGACATCAAGGCAGCGGTGGTGGGGTCAGCATCACAAGGGCACGAACACACCAACTCTGAGCCGAGGCAATCCCCAGAGCGGGAAGAACCCCGCCCCCCCTCCGGAGGATCTCACTTACCCCAAATTCTTGAGCAAGCTGGCATCCACCTTGGCTCTAAAAGTTTCAGAGGAGGGGGGAGAACCAGTACCCGAGGTTCTGAAGTACCTGGCGACCCCAAAACCAGCATTTGCGCTGCCCATCCACCAGACGCTGTTGGACAATCACTTGCGTCTGTGGCAGACGCGGGCTTCCGGCCGGCCCTTTCCCAGACGCCTGGACTCCAAGTACCAAGTAAGACCTGCCCCGGGGTTCTCGCAACTGCAGCTACCGCACCATTCCATCGTGGTGTCTTCAGCTCTCAAGCGCATAAAGTCCTCACGTACTCACGCCAATAGCCCCCCGGGCCGATACCACAAGCTACTCGATGACATCGGGAAAAAGGTGTTCCAAGGATCTATGCTCAATGCTAGGATTGCGGCACACCAGTTCCAGCAAGTTCTATACCTCGACGCCTGCACAGCGTCCTTCAGAGCCGGCATTGCATCCCTTCCTAAGGAGTCCCAGGCACTGCTCTCCAGCGCCCCCCTGGATCTGTCAGAGTGCAGCAAGCACCTGGCTAGCACCACCTTTGACTCTTTCGAAACAGCGCTGCGCACTGCGAGCACTGCCATCTCGGTGAGGAGATGGGCGTGGTTAAGAGCCTCCGGCCTGCGTGACGACACTCACGATGGGATCGCCAATGCACCCTGCACGGGTGAATCACTCTTTGGTGACAAGGTAAAAGGACGCAGTCAACAATATGAAGGAACATTGCACCATGCTACAAACTCTAGCGGACGACGGCTTCGAGCGCCACAGCGGATCTCACAAAGGTAGCTTCCAGAGGAAGTCCTACTACGCCTCCAACAAAAAATACCCCTCCAACAGGAGATGGCAATACAACAAATACAAGAATAATTCCTACCACGCCCCTTCGCACCAGCGCAACTCCCAGCAGGACCGTAAGCAAAAGAAGAGCAACAACGCGCCCACCTCCAAAGGTGCGCCCTCCTTTTGACAACGATTCAAGGGTGACCACCCGGATTGGGGGTCGCCTGACTCACTTCCTTCCAGAGTGGCAACGGATCTCCTCAGACTCCTGGGTTCTACAGATCATCCGAGAAGGCTACCGCATGCGCTTCGCTGCGACGCCCCGCCATAGCTCTCATCCCATCAGCGACACGCCACCACACTTACGCGTGGCCATGGCGGCAGAGCTGCTCCATCTTCTGGTCTCCAAGGCAATAGAGCAGGTACCCTCTGCCGAAAGAAACTCTGGCTTCTACTCAAGGTATTTTCTCATTCCTAAAAGAACTGGAGGTGTTCGCCCTATCCTCGACCTCTGCAAACTGAACACTTTCATCGTCAAAGAGAAGTTCCGGATGTACTCTCTCAACTCCATCCTGCCTCTGATACAACCCGGCGACTGGATGGCATCCCTCGATCTGCAGGACGCTTATACCCACATCCGCATCCACAAGTCTCACAGGAAGTATCTCCGCTTCCAAGTTCTAGGGCAGCACTACCAATACAGAGTACTTCCCTTCGGTCTGTCACCAGCGCCACGGGTGTTCACGAAGTGCGTGGCCGTGGCAGCAGCACATCTCTGCAAGCTGAACATCTCTCCAACGGTTCCTGTTCCTGGTCATCTGACCCGTCCTCGTCCAGGTGCTTGTGTCCTGACTCCTCCTCTCCGTCTTGCTCTTGCTCCTGGTGCTCGTGCTTCTCTAACTGTTTCTGTTTCTCAGTTCTTAACAAGCTGGCTGAGTACTGTACTGCCCGCCTCCTGCTTGGGCATGCCCAATCAGGGACTTGGCTTCTCTCCTGCCTTGAGGTGAGGTGTGGTTCCTGATTAGCTCTGTGTTTTTTTCTCTCATAAGAGAAAATCCTGCATTCCCTTGCAGTACCGGTTCTCTCCACCGGATCCCTATCTGTTTCCATTGCTTCATAAGAGTCTCCTACGTCACACCACCCAAGCATCAAGTAACCCTCACTACGGACGCTTCCAATTCAGGCTGGGGTGCTCACATCTCGACATTCAACACACAAGGAGTCTGGTCACAACACGAGAGGCTCCTCTACATAAACCTCCTCGAGCTAAATGCCATCAAATACGCTCTCAAAGCGTTCCTAACACACGTGCGTGGGAAATCCGACCTCATCCAGACGGACAACCAAGTTGCAATGTTTTAGATCAACAAGCAAGGGGGCACCGCCTCTCGCTCCCTCTGCAAGGAAGCTATTCAGATCTGGTCCCTGGCCCTGAAGAACGAGTGCAGCCTCCGTGCTTCCTATCTCCCGGGAGACCAGAACACATTGGCGGACAAACTCAGCAGACAGCTGCAACCGCACAAGTGGACACTCCTCCCGGAGGTAGCCGACAGTCTCTTCCAAATTTTGGGCTTCCCGGACATCGACCTATTCGCCACAGAACGGAATGCGAAATGCCCCCTATTCTGCTCCAGGCACCCGTCAGCGAACAGGTTAGCAGCGGATGCATTCGACATGTGCTGGGGGGAGTGGTCTCTGGTGTATGCCTTCCCGCCGACCCCCCTCATCCCTGCAACACTTCAACGGATCATTCGCGACAAAGCCCGAGCCATCCTGGTGGTTCCCCACTGGCCCCGCCAGATGTGGTTTGCGCTTCTCCAGTGCTTAGCACAAGAGGCTCCGAAGCGCCTGCCCCTCAGGCCAGACCTACTGACGCAGGACGAGGGCAGAACACGACACCCCAACCTCAAAGCCCTGGCTCTCACTGTCTGGAGGTTGAGCGGTTAAACCTAACTACGCTACAGCTACCTGCAGAGGTACAGGATGTGGTCCTGGCAGCCAGGAGACCCTCGACCCGGATGTCCTACGGTCTCAAATGGAAGCGTTTCAGCGCCTGGTGCACAGCTCAAGGCCGTGAACCCACTACGTGTCCCCTCTCCAATGTCCTGCAATACCTTAGCTCTCTGTCTCACCTTGGTCTGCAGACACAATCTGTCAGAGTGCACCTCTCGGCGATAGCGGCCTTTCACGCACCTCCGGAGGGAGCTACCACGATTGAGGCACTGCCTCTCACATCCCGCTTCATGAAGGGACTGACAAACCTAAAACCCCCGATCAGACATCCGGTCCCACCCTGGGACCTCAACATTGTATTGCTATGCTTGCTTGACACAGGAACCCTTCGAGCCGATGCAGTCCGCGGACATGAAGTACATCTCCTGGAAAACACTGTTTCTAGTAACCGGTCCGCCAGAAGGATCAGCGAGCTGCAAGCGCTGGTAGCACATCCCCCATATACGCAGTTACATCCAAACCGTGCATCCTTGCGAACCAACCCCAGGTTCGTTCCCAAAGTAGTGTCAGCTTTCCACGTTAATCAGTCTGTCGAGCTCCCCTCTTTCTTTCCGGAGCCTCATGCATCAGACGAGGAGAGGCGCCTGCACACTCTGGACTGTCTCCGGGCCCTCCGGATCTATCTACACAGGACACAACCCACCCGCGAAGGTGAGCAGCTGTTCGTGTCCTTCAATCCAAGCAAGCCAGGCAAACCAGTCAACAAGAGGACTCTCTCCCACTGGGTCGCCTCCTGTGTCTCCTATTGCCTTGACCCTTCAGGCTCCCAGCAACAGCCGCGAGTGGGCCCTCACAAACTCAGAGCGCTAGCCACCTCCATTGCCAACCTTCGCTCTATTCCATTAATTGACGTCTGCAGAGCGGCCACCTGGTCCTCCCCACACACGTTCCTCAAACACTACTGCCTCGACCTCAAGGCACAAGAGGACTTTGCCCTCGGCACGGCCGTCCTCTCCACGGCATCCAAGGGAAGTGAGGCCGCGAGGCGCACCTGATTATGGACTCCTTTATGCTATGCCTGCTTATGTTGCTGTCTTTGACAATCCTGTACTGCACTGTATGCACCTTGATTACATACATTATTGCACTGTTCGCACTGTTTGCACAGTTAAATGTGTTGCACCTGAATTCTGTTGCACTGTTTGCACTATTGCTCTGTCTGCCAGCACCGTTGTATATCTCTTGCACATCCTATTGCACATCGCCTCCGGCGACCCTAATGCTGCTAATAAAGTTGTGTTGCATTGTTTAATACACCCTATACTGTGTGTCTTGTATGCTTGCCTCCTCCACCTCAGCATGCACAGGCAGCTAGGGAGGCACCAGGTGTGGCTGACGCAATCCTGCTGGTCCATGGAGAAAACGGGGTTACTTACCTGTAACAGGAGTTCTCCGTGGACAGCAGGATAAGTCAGCCACACAATCCCACCCACCTCCCCTGGAGGAGGCCTACCTCTACCGCTCCCTAGCCGGTCAATAGCTAGCTAGGAACTCACTG
Source organism: Ichthyophis bannanicus (assembly GCA_033557465.1). Taxonomy (NCBI): domain Eukaryota; kingdom Metazoa; phylum Chordata; class Amphibia; order Gymnophiona; family Ichthyophiidae; genus Ichthyophis; species Ichthyophis bannanicus. The sequence continues at coordinate 707,048,583 of CM066034.1, forward strand.
GCCAGACTAGGGGGCGGACCAGTAAGGTGGGCTACCTGGGCATGCTCAGAAAGGTTCACTTTCTGAGCTCTAGAGAGCACTTCCGTATGCATGGCGCCGCCCAGAGGACGTCACCAGGTGTGGCTGACTTATCCTGCTGTCCACGGAGAACTCCTGTTACAGGTAAGTAACCCCATTGTCTCCCACATGGGTGGTGTCATGTGTCATGATTTCCTTTTCGCTTTGTAGATGGTCTAGAGGCACCTGAGTGAGGGGCTTATCACAGATATCTCGTGAGGATAACAGAGCAGGGAACTCCTAATTAATTCTCTTCTCAGATGCAAGTCATGGGGGTTAAGGGAGAGTCTTTAACTAGGACAGCTGATGAGGGAGCAGTAGCCCAGTGGGGGATCAACAGGCTCTTAGCTAGGCCAGGTACTTAGTATCTTGTGCTCTGGCAATCCGGCACACTATTTATTTTAAATATTTATTTCTCATGGTTTTCATACCGCTTTATCATTTTAGTCAAAGTGGTTTACATTGCAACTTAAACTTGATAATGTACATTAAACAGGGGCATTGATAACTTTGATTTTTCTGAGGCAGTGTATGGTTAAGTGACTTGCCCAAGGCCACAAGGAATACGAGTGGGAATTGAACCTTGGTTTGTTGGTTCCCAAGCTAGTACTCTAACCACTAGGCTATTCCTCCACTAGCTTGGAATAGGGCTGTTCAGGAGACATTGAACTGTATGATACCATAAGCTAGTGGGAACATGCTGAGGCAGCCTTCTGGCCTTCAGATACTGGAGTACGTAAACCAGCCTTGGGCCATGACAGAGTTTTCCCTATAGAACCTATCTGCAACTGACATAACTGTCACTGTCTGTGTGCAGTGTATTGTTATTGGAGTTGACATTACACCTTGAAATATGAGAACTGGCAGAAGTATTCTTTGCTCTTCTAGGGGTCAGATGGGCTTCCTCCTAAAATGGATCTCAAGTCAACCTAGCAAGCCACAAAGAGAAGAAAATTCTTCAATCAAAGAAGGAGGATGCAAGAATGGTCAGAGACCTCTTTCTTGGATGACCCCCTATCCATTCTGTCTTATGACCTTGGTTGTTGAGAGGGACAGTGATCGTAGAGAAACTTCTCAGTGTTGATGTTTACAAATTTTGGTTACTACGAAGAAGGCGCAGATAATGAACACATCTCAGCAGGCCCCTTGTGGGCACTATTCCTTCAGTCTCACTCTTCCCTAAAAGGAGATTGGATGTAGGCATAATCCATAGCTCTTGTAGATGGAAAAGTCCAATTCTGATTTGTTTCAAGGGACATGGTCAGAGGAGTTCTCTCACTACTTATGGAGCCTGAGCTTAGTCCTGACTTCACTTCCTCTCGGGCCTCTTAGGATACATCTCCGTAAGTATACCTTTGGAAAGTAGTATCCTCCTTCTGCTTAAATTTAGGTTCATAACTTTGGAATTCAGATAGGCTACTTTGGCTGTGGTTGGGGCTGAAAAATAATGCAGTGTTCTCTAAGGCTTCAATGTCTGGAGGATTCAAGGAGGTGATTGCATCAGTCCGCATCACCAAGGAGTTTGAGTACCGGAGGGCCAACAAACTCCTTGATGAGGATGCTGGGGGTCCTTGTAGACAGAGTCTGAATCTCATTCTAGTACAGTAGATAATAGCAGGATAGAGGCCTTGCCTACATACTATAAGCACTTAAGCTTGGTTGTTCAATCTTGGGCACAAGAATCCCAAGTGCTGTTGTGGCTTCCTCCCATCCGGTTTAGATGGCATTTTTTACATTTCAATTGTGTGGATTTGTCTGGCATGGACAATAAGGAAGACGAAATTTAAAATTACCTGTTAATTCCTTTTCCTTTAGTCCTACCAGACCAGTCTAGAACCCACTCAGGGAAGCCAGAGCAGTTGAGAATCCACAGACTTAACAAGTTCAGAAAGCAACCAACAAATACAGTGTTGTTCATTCTGAAGTTATTTAGGGATAATCTTACTTTTTGTTTTAGGCATTATCTTGATTCTGGATTATTGGTTAAGGAGAGATTTTTTGACTGCATCAGGTTTGGTTTTGATGATGTTTTGAAAGTTCAGCAAAACCAATTGCTTTGTTGTTGTCATCCATGGCTTTCTAACTTGGGTTCTTAGCTGTGACATAGGTATACTGAAGCACCAGCCCTTATAAAGGGATGGAATCGGGTCTGAGCTTTTTTTTTCCCTCTGTCTCCATCTGCTGGACACTTGCCTGCAAAGGATTAAAGGAAAGGAAATTAACAGGTAAGTTTAAATTTCACTTTCTATAAGAGATATCTCTTGCAACATCATTTAACCTATTACTGAAATATGGTCAAAAGGAAGTAATTGACACCTGGTAGATGTTGCAGAAGCAGCTGGTTTACTGTCTGCTGAATGGATGCTATGTTGCTATGGAGCTACTTCTAGGTGAGTGATAATATTCCCCAGGGATTCTGTCCTCTACTACACCTAGAGCATGGCAAAAACTTGTGTGAAAGGGGCTATATAGTGTGTTTAAGGTTTATTACCAGAAATATCTTGTTTGTTTATTTATATTCAATTACATTTCTTACTCATCTTTCTAGAAATGCTGAAGCTGGTATACAGCTAAAACAATAAATACAATCCAGCCAATAATGTGTATTATCTTAACCTAGACAGACGTAAAACATCACTACTGTTTTAGTTGTAGTATTGTTCTACAACACACAAAATCCAAAACTTAAAGAGAAATAAGAGCCCTATTAATTATAAATCCTATAAAAACTAAAACCTGAGTTAAACTTAATATTTAATATGGTTACTGGTATGAAAAAATAAAATCAGAGCTTCTAAAAGAGTCACGTTTTTCAAGAAATGTCTAAAATTCATAGTTACATGTTAGTTGCCTGCACCTCAGGGGGAAGCTAATTCTGCAGTTTTAACTCATCTTAATTGCTCTCGGTAGAGGGACACATAAAAAGGCTTTGTCCTCTGAACAAAAGGAGTGAGCAGGGGCATATTCAGACATTCTCTCTTTTTTAAAAAAAGCTTGGACCAGACTTAGGCAGTGACTGCTGCATGGAAAGCAGAAATCAGTGGACGAGAGGGGGGTATAGTCAGTGAGTCTGCTCACACACTAATGATACGGATCCATGGTGTCACTTGCTAATGTTGGTATTTGCACGGGATGTCTGGTGGTTCACATTTCTGTTTATCATGCAGGATGACTAAAATCTCAGTGAGCTAAAAATAAGATGCCAGTATACTGCCTGGAAAGAGGCAGGATGGGAAAGTAATGTTGCTGCAGTGTGCTTCAAAGAGGATTACACCAGTCAGTCATAACTGTGAAACATCAACCTTGGTATATTCACTGCAAAAAAAAATCAAGTGTCAGGAGATTTGCTGTAATGCTCCGGGCTCTCCTAACCTGCCCAAGGGAAAGAGGAGAATGTGAAGTGGAAGGGAGATAGAGCGGAGGTGGGAGAGTTCAAGGGGGAAGAGAAATGGAAAGAGGAGAGTGCATGGGAGAAGGGGAAAGGGGGAAGGGAAAAGAGTTGTATGCTCCCAACCCCAGCAGAACCCCACAGAGTCACACCTATTCCCCTCTCCTTCAATATACACACACACCCCTGGCCTTATATCCTCCCCAAAACCACAAACATTTAACATCACTCATTACATAAACCTCTGCCCCCACCATACAGCCCACGAACTCCTTGGCACCCTACTTAGACACTTTTCACCCTGCCTTTTCCTGCCATGTCCTCCATAGAGACCTGTCTGATTCTGCAAAGAGAGAATGGAGAAATGCACCATTGTATCATATTGTACGTGCACACCTTCCACCGTGTTCACAATTTGCAGAGATCCCATGTTTAATCATGGGCTAAGCCTCACCTGCGAAAAATTACCAAAGGTAGAAGTGGAATTAGGAATTCTTGGACCATTCCTAGCATTGTCTAACACCTTGTTATGTCTGTGCTCCCCAGGACAGGCTGCTGCCTGGCCAGTGTGATTGAGAAAGAACTGATGAAGCTTTTAGGTAAACTGCACATCTATGCCAGCTGACTTTCAGTTCGTACTTTTTTGCTGAGACCAACAGATTTTCTATTAGTAGAAGGGAGACTAATGCAAATAAATCCTACCTGATATATATTTTCTAACACTTACAGACTGAATCATTTTGCATATTCTTCGTGCACAGAAATGAGTAAATAGAAATTCAGGAGGTTATAACACAGTTTCAGCACATACACCTGTAAATGACCTCTAATAATCTTCCAACCGACATAAAAGTATGCGCTTTAACATGATGGTGAGTACTTTTCCGGTAGGCATGCACAGGGATGCAGTTTGGGTGGAACATGGACAAAGCACGAAAGTACACACATACATGCATATAGTATTTTATAATCTATCTCAAAATGATAGAAACGGACATTTACAGCAGCTCCAGGGCTGGTCTGAATGTCCTTGCATGCAGTGAAGGTGCAAGATCTGCAACTTAAGCTAGTGTTTTATAACGACAAGTAGGTGCCTCCTTGTCTTTATAAACTCGCCTTAATATAGGTGTTGGAAAACACCCTTAAACTAGTCACCTCTGTATAAAGTTACCTTCTTACTGTGTAAACTAAAATTGTTCCCAGAATCCACTTTACTGAAGTACTTGTTTGGAATAAATAGCTAAAGGTGTTCGGTCTTGAAAAAGAACCATCTGCTCTCATGTTTACTTCCCATTAGTTTCAGAAAGTAGTGGTCTGCATTAGGGAAGTGATGATTTAACGAGGAGCCCTTTATCAGGCACTTCACTTAATGAGCACATTTGTGGTTAACATTTTACTTCAGGTTCATTGAGAATGGAGTAGAGTCTAATGTAGCATGGAAAATGCCTGCGTTATCTACAGACAGCACCTGTGGCAAAGTATTATTTTAAGAAGATTATTCAGATTTGAAAAAATATTGTGATACTATGTGTGAACCATTTTTCACTATTTCTCTTCTGTGAAACTCAGATGTGTGTAAAAAGTGATGCAGAGGCTCAAATCTCTGGATGGCTAAATATCCCCCAGCTAGTCCAACCTGTTTTTGCCAGTGCTGGAGGCGAAAGACCTCCACACATGTGACTATTCACAAGAACTTTGTAGAGGTCTGGGTAAATAGGAGCCTGCAATGCCATTTTTCACTAACTTAAATACCTTATCTCTCAATTCTAACTAGCTAAATTGGCAGCTGAAAAATATACTTTTTAAAAAATTCACTACTGATCAAGCGGAATATACTTCATGTTCTTACTGCTAGTGCTGAAATAATGCATTAAACCAGTATTGATTTAAAGTAAAGTTGATTTAAAATGTCTAATAACCAGAGGTGAAAAATTCCCAAATACCAGGTTACCTGAACACTTAGGGGTCTTTCTGAACCACGAATAGCGGGGATGGGACATCCATCCTTGCTATTCATGCAGGCTGCAGCCCCCGACTAACTTTCCCGCCGGTTGTGCGAGGGATTTAGTCGGGGGTGGGAAAGAGGCGGCCCAGGGGCGAAGAGTGGGCGAGTAGTGGGCGGTCACCGGCCCTGGATGTTCAGGACCAAGTCTAATGTTGACCGTGCACGTCTGGGGCCAACGAAATGGCCGGGGAAGTAACTTCCCTGGACATGTTTTTTCTTGTGGTCAGGGGCAGGGGGGGCCAGGGTTTATTCCCTGCAGCCCGACCCTAGCCTTAGGAGGCCAGATCGGGGGTCGGGCTGCTGGGAATAAACCTTTGTCTGCGGCAGCCGGCATCACAGCTTTTAAATGGAGCCGCAGTACCTTGGCAACATGGCGTGCAGCTTCATTTAAAAACCCTGACTGAATTCGCCAGGTGCAGTCCTGCACGTGCAGGACTGTTCGCGATTCTGATCCTGTGGGGCTAGATGTGCCCCGCAGGATCAGAATCGCGATCTTTGTACGTCTGTCTCAGCCTGGACATACAAAGGGGATCTATGTCTGGGACCAAATCGGGCCCCTAGAAATTGGTGCTCAATGCTTGCTGCTTCAAGTGTAGTGAATCTAGATCCAGGAGGAGCTGCTGCAGTCTGTCCAGGTCCAAAAGGAACTGAAAATAGGGCTTCCTCTTAGACTGGAAGCAAATGCAAAGTCCTGGGATCCACCAGAACATGCGCCTTGTATGTACCGAGCTATCCCCTGAATTGAGGCAGGAAATGTCAAATAAGAAATTTAAAGATGCCCTAAAGATGCCCATTTGCTTAGAAAGGCTTTTGGAGTCTGGGAGTGCTGAGCCTGGTCTGCTTGGAATAGTGCTATTTAATGTCTGCTGTGTGATGTTTTAATAAGATTGTAATTTTTTTTTCTGCTTGATGACATTGTACTCCGTTCTGGTATTTGACTTGAAGGGTGCTATAGAAAGTTTAATAAACCATAGAGCCAGCCCAAGCCTAGGAGAAACTGCTACAACTGTGGTTGGCCCATTCTTGAAGGGATTGGGAACCTTTGTGGATGGCAGAGGAGAAGATGCTGCCAGCTGAGGCCCAATGGGAGCTGGAGTCACTGTGCTGGACTCAGGCCAAGCAAGAGCCTCCACAGCTTACTTGAGTCACATCTACCACAAATCTGTGGAATTTTAGTGTCTTTTTCTGAGTTAGTGTGTTAATATATTTGTTTTCTTATATAGAAAAAGGAGATTTCATTGCTCTGGATCTTGGTGGATCATATTTTCGTATTTTGCGTGTGAAAGTCTCTCATGAGAAGAAGCAGACAGTACAGATGGAAAGCGAGATTTATGATACACCTGAAGACATCATGCATGGGAGTGGAGCACGGGTAGGTTGCATTCTTCCCAGTGAATTGAGCTTTAGATGAAGAAATTGTTTTGTGTTCTTGTAGTGGACCAGTTAATAAATATATTATACATCTGGTGCACTCTTATAAATAGTCATACATAAGCCTGAGGAAATGGAGTCTTGAAAATCCGGTCAAAGAGAAGGATCAGCAGGGAAATAAAAGATAGCAATAAAAGGTATAAATTAAAAGAATCAATAAAAAGATGATAATACTAGTAAATAATAGTTTGTAAAACCACGGATCTGCTAGGCAATAAATAAAAACTTATCTCCAGGAACAAGCAGGAATGAGTCTTCACATATGGGTACGTCGGTACCGACGGAGCCTGCGCGGGAACGCTCCCCAGCGTCCAGTCAGAAAGCTTTTGGGAGCATCCCACAGCGCCTGCGTGCTGCCTTCCCGCCTTTCCAACTGTCTCTCCTCAGTTGTTCTTTTTCCACGGAGCCAGCAGGTCGTGTTCCTCTCACCGCAGAAGAATTTCCTTATTTTTTCTTTATTTCTTTTCTGTCGCGTCTGCCTTCCCCGACGCTATACCGGTACCGCCGGTTCTTATTCTTTTCTTTAAAAAAAAAAAAAAGACCTTTTTTCCATTTATTTTCTTCAAGTGTACTTCAGTTTTGGGCCTTAGGCCCAAAACCCTTTTCCTTAAATATGGAAAAGCCTGCCTCAGGATTTAAGAAGTGCACAAAATGTGGCGGTACTATCTCCGTCACCGACACCCATGACTGGTGTCTAAAGTGTTTAGGCCCTGACCATTCCATTACAGATTGTGTGTCCTGTTCCATGATGTCTAAGAGAGGTCGACAGAACCGAGCTGCCAAGCTCAGTACCCTGTTTCCCTCTGATGCAGCTTCGGTGGCATCGACGTCCTCCAGGGCTTCTTCTTCCTCACATGGATCTCAGGTAACTAAACAAATCCAGCCGGTCCTCGAAGGGCAAATCTCCTTCTAAGCATCGAGATGCCCCTGGCCTTGCCCTCGAGGATTCTGCACCAGCAAAATAACCCCGGCGGGAGGCTTCGGCATCTAAAGCATCAACATTGGGGTTCCAGGATGATCTAGATGGCGTGGCCTCAACAGATCTCCTGGTGCCATGCTCTGGGGTACCAGTGGCCTCCACCGGTACCGACTTCCAGGCATTGGCGTCGTCGATGGATTGTGGCATCGACGCCCGTGGTACCGCAACAGACTACTACGCCGGTACCGGCTCTGGAATTGCCATCAGCGCCGATTCCAGTACCGGTAGCATCGGCATCGGTGTCAACTATGCCGGTACTCTGCCCTCTGCAGCCCTCCAGTACCGATACCCTGGTACCGGTGATTCCCGATACCGATCCCAGTCGGTACGGGTATTGGGCTTTGCAAGAGCATCCTGACAGACGATACTTCGATTCCTCTGATGACTCTGAGGATTCTGAAGAGTCTGTCGATGCAGCGATGCTTCTTCCACAGGAGGAGTCCTCTCCTAAGCGAAGGATGTCTCCGCCAGAGGACTTGTCTTTTCAAGACTTTATCAGAGAGGTGGCTCGGGGCCTCTCTATTACAGTAGCCCCAGAGTCAGAGCCTAGAGCTAAGGAGTTAGATATTCTACAATATCCTAAACCTCCTAAAGAGGCAGCTACCTTGCCTATTCATGAGATTCTGTATTATCTCATGTTAAGGATGTGGGAAGCACCTCTAACCACCTCTCCTCATTCTCGCAGGTTGGACACCATGTATCATGTCCCTCCTTGTCCTGGTTTCCATAAAACTCAGCTTCCTCACCACTCTATTGTGGTTGAGTCTGCAATGAAAAAGATTAGAAGTGCCAAGAGACATGCCTCTAATCCTCCAGGACATGAATGTAGAACCCTGGATGCTTTTGGTAGAAGAGTCTTCCGAGCTTCCATGCTTGCTGCGACAATTAATTCTTATAGTCTCTACATGGGAATGTTCTTAAAAGAAGTCACTGACCATTTGCTGACTTTAAGTCCTTTTATGTCGGACAGTAAAAGGCCAGAATTTCTCTCTGGGCTCAAACATGCCCAGGATATCTCCAAATTCTCCAACTGTGCAGCTTTCGACTCCTTTGAATGCGTAAGCAGAGCCTCAGCTATAGCTATAGGAGCACGTAGGATTGCTTGGCTTCAAGCATCTGATTTGGAGACCTGGGTCCAAGATGAATTGGGAAATATCCCTTGTACAGGTGAGAATCTGTTTGGTAAAGATTGGCAAGCAAAAGCCAATCAAATGGATGCTGAAAATTCTGCTTTGGATAGACTATCCAAATCTACTGCTGCTCCTGCTAAGAAAAGGTTGTTCAAGAAAACACCTTTTTCTAAAAAGGGAAGATCCTATCCTGCTTATAGTCAGAGAGCATCTTCTGCAGCTCAGTTTCCTTCCAAACGTCAGCAATCCTCCAAACAGACCAAGGCAAAGGCTGCGAGGCCTGCTCCAGCCCAGCAATCTCAGCCCCCTCAGGGCCTTTGACTCTCTGCTAGAGAACTTAGCCTTCCTGGCTCTAGAAGGACCAGAGCCCTCCACCATCCCAGGAAGGTTATGTCACTTTGCTCCCAGATGGGGGCAAATCACAGCAGAGCTTTGGACACTCTCCATCATAAGAGAGGGGTACAAACTTCATTTTTCCAGCTTGCCCCCTTTCACAAAAGTGCACTAGTTCAATTCTCCAACCTCCCTCCTCAGCCTGTTAGAGCAGGAGGTTGCCACTCTTGTAGCCCAAGGGGCGATAGAGGAAGTGCCTTCTCAACAACAGGGCACGGGGTTCTACTCCCCCTATTTTCTTATCCCAAAGAAAACAGGGGGTTTCAGACCTATTTTAGATCTCAGAGAGTTGAACAGATTCCTAGTCAAAGAGAAATTGAAGATGGTTTCTCTAGGGACTCTGCTGCCATACCTTCACAGTCAGGATTGGCTTTGTTCTCTAGATCTCAAGATGCGTACACTCATGTTCTCATCCATCCAACTCACAGAAGGTTCCTTCGGTTCCTTTTCCAGGAGAAGCACTATCAATACAAAGTGCTCCCCTTTGGCCTGGCCTCTGCACCAAGGGTGTTCACAAAATGCATGGCAGTGATTGCTGCTTTTCTACACACCCTGGGAATCTTTGTCTTCCCTTATCTGGACGACAGGCTCATTCAAGCTCCTACTCAATCAGAGGCTAAGACTGCTCTAACCTGCACAATGCGCATCCTTCAAAATTTAGGGCTGGTAATAAACATCCCAAAATCCAATTTGATCCCTACTCAGTCCCTGGAATTTATAGGGGCGCTACTGGATACCACAAAGGCAAGGGCCTATCTTCCCCAGACCCATTGCCTTCGCTTGATGCAGTTAGCTTATCAAGCAGAGTCAAAACCCCTTCTAACTGCTCGAGAGATGTTACAGTTACTAGGCCACATGGCATCCACCGTTCATGTGGTACCATATGCTCGCCTTCACATGAGAGCAGCTCAGTGGACTTTATCCACTCAATGGACCCAGGCAGTAGGCTGCCTGTCAGACAAAATAGCAAACACAAGTCGCCTCATTTTGTCCCTCCAGTGGTGGAAGTCCCCTCAGAACCTGTTGCTGGGGTGTCCTTTCAACAGCCTCTACCCCAGGCAACTCTTACAACAGATGCTTCTCCAGTGGGCTGGGGAGCTCATCTTCAGGACCTCTCCACCCAGGGCATCTGGTCCCCACAGGAGACTTGTCTACATATCAATCTCTTGGAACTCAGAGCAATCTTCCTTGCTCTGCGAGTTTTCCACACCCTGCTCAGCCACAAGACAGTCCTTGTCCACACAGACAGTCAGGTAGCCATGTTCTATATAAACAAGCAGGGAGGAACTGGCTCTCTGTCGCTTTGCAACGAAGCTCTACAACTGTGGGCCCTCGCCAGAGAGCATCACATTCATCTTCTGGCAGTCTATCTCCCAGGTGTTCAAAACTCTTGGGCAGACAGACTCAGTCGAGTTCTGCTTCCACAACATATGGACCAGGTATCCAAGATTTTTCAAATTTGGGGAACCCTGGACATAGACCTCTTTGCAAGTCCGTGGAATGCCAAACTTCCCCGGTTCTGTTACAGAACTCCGGCTCAGGGGGCTCAGGCAAGGGATGCTTTCCTCCTTCACTGGGGTCAAGACTTCCTGTATGCCTTTCCACCCATTCCCCTAATTCCCAAAACCCTGTTCAAGCTTCAGAGAGACAGAGGCCACATGATTCTCATAGCTCCACATTGGCCACGGCAGGTGTGGTACCCTCTGCTTCTACATCTCTCTCAAGCTCCCTCCCTAGAGTTAGGGTCTGCTCCAGACCTCCTCTCTCAGGAGGACGGAAAGTTGTGGGTTCCCAATCCCCAGTCTCTGCATCTCAGGGCTTGGTTGCTGAAGGCCTAGATCTCCAGGATCTTCCTCTTTCTCAACAAGTGAAAGATGCTCTTCATGCTTCCAGAAAACCTTCCACTAGACGTTCTTACGCCTTCAGGTGGAAAAGGTTTACCATCTGGTGTTCTGAAAAGGGTCTTAACCCCCGTGCCATACCTCTGGAATCGTTGCTGGAGTATCTCCTGCATCTGTCTAATGCAGGCCTTAAGACAAATTCAGTAAGAGTCCATCTGAGTGCTATTGCAGCTTCACTCAAGCCTCTAAATGGACAATCTGTTTCCTCTCATCCCCTTGTAGCAAGGTTCATGAGAGGCCTCCTTTTAATAAAGCCTCCCATTAGACCACCACCAGTGGCATGGGACTTAAATTTGGTTCTTGGTCAGCTTATGAAGCCGCCTTTTGAACCTTTAGCTACTACCTCCTTGAAATACCTTTCTTGAAAGGTTATCTTTCTCATTGCAATCACATCAGCACGCCGCATCAGTGAATTGCAAGCACTAGTAGCTAATCCACCTTATACAAGGTTCCATCATGACAAGGTGGTCCTTAGGACTAATCCACATTTTATGCCTAAGGTGGTCTCGCCTTTTCACCTCAACCAAGAGGTCTACCTACCTGTCTTTTTTCCAGGACCTCATGCATCATGTGCAGAGAGGAATCTTCATACCCTGGACTATAAAAGAGCTCTAGCTTTTTACTTACAGAGGACACAGCAACATAGAAAGTCTTCTCAACTCTTTGTTGCTTTTGATCCTTCTCATTTGGGACAACCAGTCTCCAAGAGAACACTTTCCAACTGGATTGCCTAATGTATTTCTTTCGCCTATCAGAGCAAGAACATTTCTCTGGAGGGCCATGTCACAGCTCACAATGTGAGAGCCATGGCAGCCTCAGTGGCTCATCTGAACTCTGTGTCTATCGACGACATCTGTCGAGCAGCCACTTGGGCCTTGGTTCATACCTTCACAGCCCATTACTGCTTGGACAAGGATTCCCACCGGGATGCCTTGTTTGGTCAGGCTGTTCTCAAACACCTGTTCCATACTTAATCAACTCCTACCCACCATCCCTCATGGGATGCCAGAGATCCAGGTGGGGAAGTGCAGCCCTGTTCCAGGGACACACAACTTATGGGCTCTCTCCCTGGCATCAAAAGCTAGGGAGTCCCCATATGTGAAGACTCATTCCTGCTTGTTCCTGGAGATAGCACAGTTACTTACCTGTAACAGGTGATCTCTGGGAACAGCAGGAATAAGTCTTCACAACCCACCCTCCGCCCTAGGAGTTGTCTCTCTCTCTTTCTCTTCCTTTCCCTCTCTCTCCCTCTTTATCTCAGCTATAAAACTCAACTGAGGAGAGACAGTTGGAAAGGCGGGAAGGCAGCACGCAGGCGCTGTGGGATGCTCCCAAAAGCTTTCTGATTGGACCCTGGGGAGCATTCCCGCGCAGGCTCCGTCGGTACCAACGTACCCATATGTGAAGACTTATTCCTGCTGTTCCCAGAGATCACCTGTTACAGGTAAGTAACTGTGCTTTATTCATACAACCCAGTTCAAAACATGTTAATTCTGTGAGGCATGCTGGGAAGGTTATGCACTAGAAATGCACAGAAGTCCCTGTTTTGAAGGATTTACATGTGTGAACAGGCATATATGTGCGCAGTTAGTCAGTCGCTATTCTGTAAGTGCAGGCGTATGTCCCACTGTGTATACGTTCAGCTTGGGTGGGCTCAGGGGCAGAACTTCAGCAGAGTGCGGATAGGGCCTAAATTTCCATGTGTAAGTTATAAAATATTATAATTTCTATGTGTTTCTGAAGGATCTAGGCAGAGGCGTTTATACCTGCTCTGGAGCTGACATAACTGCCATGACTAAATATCCCACTGTGTTACCCAGGTCACATAAAGGCAGAGAGACAGGATCATGAAAGATCCTCTCAACAGTGGAGGATCTTGTTACTAAAAATAAACCTTTCTACACAGTTCTTTAAGAACAAATCTCTACAAACGAGGGCAAGCTTTAAAAACATTCTACAATGAAGCAACAACTTACTGACTGTGTTAAAATACCGTGGCAGCCTGCCACCCAGAATCAAGAGACATCGTATAAAATGACCTTGTTTTTTCACCATCCAGCCTTGAAGCAGGAAGCAGTGTAACAGCAGTGATCCCCTGCATCAGCAGTGCTGTTGTGTCTAACACTGAAGTTTCCCATGGTAACCTTTGATTGAGAGATGGATTGGGGTCGAACCAAAATGAAAGAAAAACAGTAAAAAGGGGCTTTTTTAACACGTGTAATTTTCCCTCAATGCAGGTAAAATTACATGGGTTATTCTACCACACATGTAATTTTTTTTGTGCAGTACAGAGATGTTCCTACAGGCAGGATTAGGTCAGCAGAGGGCACAATGCACATAGAGCCATGTTTACTAGGATTCATGCCAGTAGCATGCAGTGAGCACTGAAAATGAGAAAGGGGTGACGTTCGACCCACGCTATAAAATGGAGGCATGCCCAGCATGTTCCCATGTTGCTGGCTTGGTTTCATGCCACTCCTTGCTCCCAGTGTTTGGCACGATCTGAGTGGGTGCACTTAACACCACCCATCGAGGTGGCGATAGGTCCACCTGCACTAAGTGCACTATCATCAGGGGCCGCGCAGCAAAAACATCTGCACTATCCACGATGTGCATGCTCCACGACAGAATAGTCCAATCCCCACCCCAATCGGGTAGCAGAGGATTTTTAACGCAGATGCATTTTTAGCACATGGTACTTTTTACCACAGTGCACTTGGTTCATGCTGAACCCTGTGTTATCCAGTAGTGTGCTTTAGCAAATATGCCCCACTAGACTTGGATTTTCAAAACTACAGTCGTTTTGTCTGGAAAAAACTATCCCTTGAAAACAAGGCACATACTTCTGTTGGCAGCTTTTCTTGCTGCAATAATTAAAACTGCCTGTGTCATTTTGCTTTGATTGTTGGTGCTAAGCTGAAGTATCTAAAGATATCCATGCTGTGTTGTAAACAGCGCTTTTTCAAGCTCCAAGTCGGTGCAGAAGGGATCCCAGCATATGAAAGCAGCACTTACTGATTGCCATTAAAGCAATTTTACAACTAAGCAAGCCAATAATTTTAGTCATTATACAGTATCATAAACTCAAAAGTTAAAAGGAGAAGTTCTTTCCACCATCATATTTGAGGGTAGTGTATGGCAGACCTTCCTCGTCACCCTCTCGTGACTTTCAGCTTCTCAGGTACAGGGAAATTAGACTCCTTGAACTGCTTTCCGGAAGGTCTTGGCAGAGCTCACAGGCCAGCTAGCACACTGAAAACTGAAACCTGAAACCCACTTGAGAAACGACAAGGTTAGTGCCATTTTTAGGTTCTTCTCCAACCCTAGAGAGGTGCAGTGATTACTGATAAGGCTACACATCCATGGTTGTGCATTTGTAAAAAGTCAGCATTTGGGCAACCATTTTGAAAGGCCATTTTGATGTATCAAACGATAGCAAATGAACATGTGATTTCAGCTCTTTGGGACATGTTTACTAAACCGTGCTAACGGTTATCACGGGGATTCCGGTGTGCTAAGTGTACCCCCTGACAGTGCAGGGCAGCGCTGTAAAAGTCTCACATTAGTGTGGGAAGGGGAGGTGACTGGGCCAGTTAGAAGTGGAGTGTGGATGCTGATGGCACATTGTGGTTTGTGTAGTCTGCAGTTGCTGCCATTAATGTGGGTACACTTACCACCTCCTCAGTGGCTGGCCGTAAGTGCACTACATATGATGTCCTGGCAGGTGAGCACGGTGAGGTGCATCTCCCCATGGTAACTGCAGGGGCACATGCCAGGCATGCCCCAGACAGCACACTGCCTCCCATACTAATTTTGGGGGCATCGTGCGTGTTAACAGCACATTTTAGCAAACATGCGCTTTTTGCTGAAAATTACTTTTGAGCAGCAGCTGCTGACGAGTCCTTGCTTGTTTTCTATTTTGCGATCACTGTTGATTATGGAAGACACAAAAAGTACTGTATGTTGAAACTGCATTTCTGAAGTCCTGAGTGAGTAAGATATCTACTTTTGGTTTTGAATGTACATGTGCTACTGTGCCTCTCCCCCAGGGGCGGCCCAAGAGGGGTGCGGGGCCATGTGCGGAGACTCGGTGCGGGGCCTCATTTGCATAAGGTGCCTCATTTGCATAAATATTTGCATAATGTTACCATACACTACTAACGTTTAGTAAACATGCCTCTTAATGAGTATATGGATAAAGAAAGACTAAAAGGTTTCTACATTACTATAATCCAGTACCAACCGCCAGGCACATTAGGAACTACTACAAACACTGCCCATTTAGAACCCATAGCAAACCTGCCGTATCCTAACAGCACTACCAGGACTCACAAAGCACCATACCCTAACTATCAAAAGACAACACTGCAAATATTAAACCAATACATTTCAGAGAACAATAATACATGACCTACTGGGGAAAGAACAAGTGGCAATGTCAAATAGGAATTACATAAACAGAATACCTCAGCTCAGTTACACATGCAGAACATAGACCATCACCAAACAAGGAATCACAATTTAGAAACAGGAAGACAATAATTAAACTGGGAACCCCAAAAGCCAAACTTGGAATATACAACAACACTGTAGAAATAAAACTATAAATTAATTTCCTCTTGTACTAAACAAAGCGCAAAAATTAATGATGCACATTTCCCAGAGCTGACATATTCCAGTTAATAAATTCAAAATAAAGAGATATTTTTCTACCTTTTGTGCATTTTTTTTCAGTTGCAATTGTTCCAGCCACTTTCTTCTGGTTTCTTCGTGTCTTCTGCTAACTCTCCATCTGCTGTCCATTTGTCCTTTCTTCTGTCTTCTTGTTTTTTTTTCCATTCTCTCTCTACATCTGCTTTAACATACTAATCTTTCTCCTTTTGCTCTTTCCTCATTCCTATTTCATCCACTCAAATTTTATCCCTCCATCCTCAATCCCCACTTACTCTCCCAATATCCGGCCAATTGTAGATTTGTCTTCCCTCCCACGCAAAATATTTTTCCCTCTCCATTTCACTCTCCCAGCTCCATCCCATTCTAATCCTCCCCCAACATCAGCTCCTTTCTAGTTCCAGCCCCACCCAGCATCTGCTCCCTTCTTGTCCCTGCATCAGCCCATTTCCAGTCCTAGTCCCCCATCAGCCCATTACCAGTCCTAACGCCCCCACAGCCCATTACCAGTCCTAACGCCCCCACAGCCCATTACCAGTCCTAACGCCCCCCACAGCCCATTACCAGTCCTAAACCCCTATCAGCCTACTTGTAGTCTTAGCCCCCCATAGCCCATTACCTATTGTAACCCCCCATCAGCCCATTACCTGTCCTAACCCCCCCATAGCCCATTACCTGTCCTAATCCCCCCATCAGCCCACTTGTAGTCGTACCTCCCCATAGCCCATTACCTGTTGTAACCCCCCATCAGCCCATTACCTGTCCTAACCCCCCCATAGCCCATTACCTGTCCTAATCCCCCCATCAGCCCACTTGTAGTCGTACCTCCCCATAGCCCATTACCTGTTGTAACCCCCCCCATAGCCCATTACCAGTCCTAATGCCCCCCACAGCCCATTACCAGTCCTAACGCCCCCACAGCCCATTACCAGTCTTAGCCCACCGCCCCAAGCCCGTTTCCAGTCTTAATCCCCCCATCAGCCCACTTGTAGTCGTAGCCCCCCATAGCCCATTACCTGTCATAACCCCCCCATCAGCCCATTACCTGTCTTAGCCCCTCCATCAGCCCACTTGTACCTGTCCTAACCCCCCATAGCCCATTCCTGTTGTAACCCCCCATCAGCCCACTTCCAGTCCGAACCCCCTATAGCCCATTACCTGTCCTACCCCCCCATCAGCCCACTTGTAGTCGTAGCTCCCCATAGCCCATTACCTGTTGTAACCCCCCCATAGCCCAGTACCAGTTCTAACCCCCCCAGCCCATTACCAGTCCTAATGCCCCCCACAGCCCATTACCAGTCCTAACACCCCCACAGCCCATTTCCAGTCTTAGCCCACCGCCCCAAAGCCCGTTTCCAGTCCTAATCCCCCCATCAGCCCACTTGTAGTCGTAGCCCCCCATAGCCCATTACCTGTCATAACTTCCCCCATCAGCCCATTTCCAGTCTTAGCCCCTCCATAGTCTATTACCTGTCCTAACCCCCCATAGCCCATTCCCAGTCTTAACCACCCCATCAGCCCACTTCCAGTCCGAATCCCCTATAGCCCATTACCAGTCCTAACCCCCCCATCAGCCCACTTGTAGTCGTAGCTCCCCATAGCCCATTACCTGTTGTAACCCCCCCATAGCCCAGTACCAGTTCTAACCCCCCCAGCCCATTACCAGTCCTAACGCCCCCACAGCCCATTACCAGTCCTAACGCCCCCCACAGCCCATTACCAGTCCTAACCCCCTAACAGACTACTTGTAGTCCTAGCCCCCCCATAGCCCATTACCTGTTGTAACCCCCCATCAGCCCATTACCTGTCCTAATCCCCCCATCAGCCCACTTGTAGTCGTACCTCCCCATAGCCCATTACCTGTTGTAACCCCCCCATAGCCATTACCAGTCCTAATGCCCCCCACAGCCCATTACCAGTCCTAACGCCCCCCACAGCCCATTTCCAGTCTTAGCCCACCGCCCCAGAGCCCGCTGCCCCTCCCAAACCCCCCCTCAGCCCACTTGTAGCCGTAGCCCCCCCTACCCCATTACCTGTCATAACTTCCCCATCCGCCCATCTCCAGTCTTAGCCCCCCCATAGTCTATTACCTGTTGTAACCCCCCATAGCCCATTCCCAGTCTTAACCCCCCCATCAGCCCACTTCCAGTCCGAATCCCCTATAGCCCATTACCAGTCCTACCCCCCCCCATCAGCCCATTTACAGTCCTTACCCCCCTCCCTCCCTCCCCATCAGCCCATTTACAGTCCTTACCCCCCTCCCTCCCTCCCCATCAGCCCATTTACAGTCCTTACCCCCCCTCCCTCCCTCCCCATCAGCCCATTTACAGTCCTTACCCCCCCCCCTCCCTCCCTCCATCCCTATCAGCCCATTTACAGTCCTTAACCCCCCCATCAGCCCATTTACAGTCCTTACCCCCCCTTCCTCCCTCCCCATCAACACATTTACAGTCCTTACCCCCCCTTCCTCCCTCCCCATCAGCCCATTTACAGTCCTTACCCCCCCTCCCTCCCCCCCTCCCCATCAGCCCATTTACAGTCCTTACCCCCCCCTCCCTATCAGCCCATTTACAGTCCTTACCCCCCCATCAGCCCATTTACAGTCCTAACCCCCCTCCCTCCCTCCCATCAGCCCATTTACAGTCCTTACCCCCCTCCCTCCCTCCCCATCAGCCCATTTACAGTCCTTACCCCCCCTCCCTCCCTCCCCATCAGCCCATTTACAGTCCTTACCCCCCCCCTCCCTCCCCCCCTCCCCATCAGCCCATTTACAGTCCTTACCCCCCTCCCTCCCTCCCTCCCCATCAGCCCATTTACAGTCCTTACCCCCCTCCCTCCCTCCCTCCCCATCAGCCCATTTACAGTCCTTACCCCCCCGCCTCCCTCCCCATCAGCCCATTTACAGTCCTTACCCCCCCATCAGCCCATTTACAGTCCTTACCCCCCTCCCTATCAGCCCATTTACAGTCCTTACCCCCCCATCAGCCCATTTACAGTCCTTACCCCCCCCTCCCTCCCCATCAGCCCATTTACAGTCCTTACCCTCCCTCCCTCCCTCCCCATCAGCCCATTTACAGTCCTTACCCCCCCCCATCAGCCCATTTACAGTCCTTACCCCTCCCCCCCTCCCCATCAGCCCAGCTAAGTTTAAAAAAAAAAAAACAGAAACCGGCTGCTGCTGCCGCTGCCGCCGTGGCAGCGGCAGAATGGAGAATCCCGAGGGGCCCCCCTGTCCAGCAGTCTTCTAAGCGGCCTCAGCGCGGGCTTTTCAGAGCCGCGCGAAGGGAGAGTTTCCCGTTCTCGCGGCTCTGTTCTTCCCGCCGCGGGGCTGATGGGATTTCCCATCAGCCCCGCGGCGTGATTAACAGAGCTGCGAGAGGAGAAGCTCTCTCTCTTCGCGCAGCTCTGACAGCCGACGGAGGCCGCATAGAAGACTTCAGGACAGGGGGGCCCCGCGGGATTCTCCATTCTGCCGCTGCCACGGCGGCAGCAGCAGCAGCAGCCGGTTTCTGTGTTTTTTTTTTTTAACTTAGCTGGGCTGATGTGGGGGGGGGGGGTGGTAAGGACTGTAAATGGGCCCCTCTCCATTCTGCCGCTGCCACGGCGGCAGCGGCAGCAGCAGCCGGTTTCTGGTTTTTTTTTTTTAAAACTTAGCTGGGAATCTGGGATGCAAGATGTTTTTTGCGCGGGGCCCCCTGAAACGCGGGGCCCTGTGCAAAAAACATTCTTGCTCAATGGACGGGCCGGCCCTGCTCTCCCCCACTGCCTAAACTAATCAAAGGTGCAAGATATGCAGAATTTTTTAATGTGCATATTTTACACATGCTGATTATCAAGGAGAAGTAACGCAGGTGGTCTCTTTCTGAAAAATTGCATATAGCCCCTGCATTAAGAGCACCTGAGTAGTTTGCAGCTGTGCAGGCTGTGTGAAGATTGCTTCCTTGATATTTTCTTTCCCCTAAATTGTCAGCATTATAGAAGAGTTATTTTCTTCTTCAGTGTACTGTGTTTCCTTCCACAGCTTTTTGACCATGTTGCTGAGTGCCTAGGAGATTTCATGGAGAAACACCAAATCAAGGACAAAAAGCTTCCAGTTGGGTTTACGTTTTCTTTCCCGTGTAGACAATCAAAAATAGATGAGGTAAGAACAGTACTTTATAGAATGGGATGCTAGATTTATGCTATCTATTTATCAGTCGACATATCTATCTATCTCTCTCTCTTTATATATGCATGCACACATACATACATAGATTTATTTTGCAATGCTTATAACCCACCAGTACCTATTAGATCTTATCAGATAACAAAATATACTATACACCTGGCACTGCTTCTACATATAATTATGGGACTGATATTCAAAGCCCTTAACTGGCCAGATTAGAGGTTTTCAGGGATGAGGCTTAAAGTTATATGCAGTGAAATAAAGCTGCTAGCCATATAACTTTAAACATAAATCAAACAGCAATTACAAGTAACTGGTATATCTTTGTACAAATAACAACCATATAAAGTTATAAAAGTGTATTCAGCCATTTCACTTGAATGTTTAGGGCTCGACGTCCCGGCCCTCTGTGCGCCCGGTCGGAACCGGATGCACAAAGTTAGACGGGATTCTGATCCCACGGGACATGTCTAGCCCCGCGGGATCAGAATCACGTCCAGGCCTGTTAATGCAGGCCGGGACCCCGATTTCGGTCGGCCTGCACATATAGGCCTTGCCTGGCTAACTCAGTTAGGGCTCCTGAATGGAGCCGGGGCACCATGACGTCCAGTTGCCGTGACACTGTGGCTCCATTTAGGAGCCACGATCCCCGGCCGCCGGATGAGAATCTTCATTCGCTGCAGCTCCACCTCAGATATGGTCTCCCAAGGACAGGGTAGGGCTGCAGGGAATCTCCGCTGCCCCCTCCTCCCTTTGCTGCGCCCGGGGTCTGCCGTCCCCCGCCGACTAGAGGAACTTATTCCACCTAGAGACAGCCGGCTCCGGACACACAGGACCAACACTGGAATTGGCCCTATATGTCTGGGGCTGGAGTCCGCCTACTGCCCCCTCTAACTCTGCCTCCACAACACTCCGTTCCTGTCCTCATCTAACCTCCCCATACAACGTGCGGGGAAGTTAGTCTGAGTCGGCAGAGGGGTGGAATAGCAGGGATGGATGCGATTCAGAATGACCCTGTTAACCCGGATGAATATAGATACAACTTTATAACGTTAGAGAGCATCCTATTGATGACTTACAGTGATAGACTCAAAGATCTCAGTATTTATACTTTGGAGGAAAGGTGGGAGAGAGGAGATGTGTTAGAGATGTTTAAAAACCTCAGTGGCCTGCCCGCTCTCGACTTTGCTGTTCGTGCTGCAGCTTGAGCCGCTCCTGCTGGCGCTGTTGCAATCGGAGGACATACAGGGCATTCAGTGGAGAACTGGAGAGATTCGGGTTAGTGCGTTTGCTGATGATATGTTGCTTTGTCTAACAGATCCCCAACGCTCACTTGAGGCTGCCCTGAAACTGATTGAGATTTTTGGAGCTTTCTCGGGGTTGAAGATTAATACTACTAAGTCCTTGGCATTGGATATTGGGGGTAAGGTGCAGAGTCAGTGGTCGGGAGAGTTTCCTCTGGTTTGGGCAGTGGGCCAGTTTCGATACTTGGGGATTCAAATTCCTACTTCGGTGTCCCGATTGTATGAGGTCAATATTCGGCCTCTGATGGATAAATCCAAGGAAAGGCTTAGCAAATGGCGGGATTTGCCTCTCTCATTAAAGGGACGCATAGCGCTCTTCAATATAGTTGAGCTGCCCCGGTGGCTGTACGTACTCCGACATATACCTGTGTGGGTACTGCGGAAAGACTTACTGGAATTACAGAGGCATCTAACTAAGTTTTTGTGGATGGGGCGCAGACCCCGTATTGCCTTGGCCACATTGTTTCAGGGAGCGGACTCGGGAGGGGCGGGGTTAGCCTCTCTGCGAGCCTATAATTTGCTGTATCTAACAAGAATTTTGCGTGACTTGATAGAAGGGACAGGAGATAGTATGCCTCTTGATCTTTTAATGACCATGTCGGGTGGGTGTCATAGGATAGCGTTACTGCACTGTTTACAGGGGGACTTACCGACAGCGTGGCGAGAATCGGCATGTCTGCAGGGTGTGAGGCAGGCCTGGAAGGTTCTCTGTAAGCACAGAGGAGTAGTGTGGCGGTGGACATATTGTTTGCCGATAGCGGGCAATAGCGGCTTTGGCCCGGGGATGGAGGGGCGGGTGGCGCTTGAATGGGCGGGGAAGGGTCTTCAGTATATTGGGAAGATGAAAATTCCAGGGGGGAGGTGTTGGAATCCTTTAGTGCTCTACGGCATAAATATCAGTTGGGGCCACATGACTTCTATTTTTATTTGCAGGTGCAACACTATATAGGGGACTTGCGAAGGCAGAGTGATCTGGTAATGAAGGTGGGTGGGATGTTTGATCTCTTTCGAGCTTTGGAGGGCAGAATTTCGATAAAGGTGTTGAGACGGGAGCTGTTTCCTGGGGATAGATCGGGTGAGGAGCAGAGGTCTCTGGAAGGGCTGGTGGAGCGGTGGCAGAGGGATAATGTGCCAATCGTGACCGTGGATCGCTTGGAAAGAGCTTTTGCAAAGATTAGGGAGGTGTCGGAGTCGGTGCAGCTGCAGGAAATGCAATATAAGTTCTTGTGGCGAGCATATGGACACAATGTTTGGGCGGCGAAAGTCGGCCTGGTGCAATCTGATAGCTGTACACTATGTGGGAGGGTGGCTGGATCTTTGGCCCGTCGATTTTGGCACTGTATGTTTGTCGAGCAGTTTTGGAAGGCGGTGGGGACTAAACTGGAATCCTGGGTGGGAAGGCGGTTATGTCTGTCTCCGGAGTGGGCACTGCTTAGTCTATATGGCAAAGAGACGCCTATGGAGACGGGGGAGCGTAAACTGTGTGAGAGAGGTTTTTTTAGTAGCAAAGAAGTGTATTCTGAGACACTGGTTGGAGGAAAAGGCCCCAGGAATAGTTGAGTGGGAGCGGGGGATGCTGGAGGTGCGAGAGATGGAGCTCCGCACAGCGAGGATTCTCGGGGGGAGGGCTGTGGATTGTGGTCAGCGGATGTGGAGGTACGTCCCATAGGCAGAGTCTCTCTTAGAATTTGGCCTGCTGGCTGTGGTGGTGAAGGAAGGTGGGATGCTCAGTGTGGGATAGAGGGGGTTATCGGCGGTATGTCACTTCTTCCTGTCTTTTGACTTTTGTCGTTTGTCTCTTGTCTTTGTCTTGGGATGCTGCGGGGGGGAAGGGGAAATAGGGGGGAAGACAGGGAGGGGTAGGGGGAGTGGGGATAGGGAGGTAACAGGGAGGGACTGGTGGGGCTCGTTAGAGGGGTATGGTGTTATGATCATTATATTACCTAATGTATCTCGTTCAATATGCTGCAATTGAGCTGTGATGTTTTATTGCTGGAAGGTATGCTTCTTTGCTGGAGTTCGATGTCCCTCTTGGCTGACATGTGGAGGGGGTTCGCCTGTTAAGATTGTTCGATAGGGTGGGTGCCTTGGAGGGGTGCAGGTGTGTAGCGGAATTGGATGAGATATCCTTGTTTACTACCCTATGCGTGTATGTTGTATGACATGTTGAAAATGCCAATAAAAATGATTTTCATAAAAACCTCAGTGGCATAAATGCACAGAAGAAGAGCCTATTTCAATTGTAATAAGGTAGCATAGGATGAAGCTAAAATGGGATAGACTCAGGAGTAATATGCGGAAATATTTCTTTATGGAAAGAGTAGTACATGCATGGAATAGTCTCCCAGTGGAGGTAGTAGAGACGAGGACAATATCTGAATTCCATGGACAAACACAGAAGATCTCTAAAGGAAAACAAGGGGACTATAATAGTTGATGTTGAAGGGCAGACTGAATAAGCCATATATTCTTCATCCTTCTTTGTTACTTCATGGTGTTAGAAAAATATTTTCTTGCTTTTATTACTATTGGTATTTTTACTATGAAATTGATTTCTCCACTTTGCACTTCAGACTATGGATCACTTTTTTGCACCAAAACTGATCCAGTGATCTGATATTTGTTTGAGCCCCAGTTGCCTCACAAAAATTCTTTGTGCAACAGTTGGGAGTAGTGACCACTGATTTGTGGGTGGCAGAATGTTGTCTTGTAAAATTCTGATGGAACTGCTCTAGATTTTATTATAGAGCTCTAATCATCATCTTGGGTCCTTGAGAAGACTGGCTCTTTGCAATATGTGATAGTTCTTATTGGACTAATGCACATGAGATTTCAAGATCAGATATCTCTTCTTCATAAGTCATCCAGAAATGGGTTCTTGTGATCTGAAATGTTCATGTTCAGCCACTGGGGATAATTCTTGTGTTGACTCATTAAAGGAGTGCTTCTTCTGATGGTGTGGTTCAGTATTAGAACTAGGACTGTTAAAATCCATTCAAAAGCAAGGGTCTTAGACTTTAGGAAAACTAACTTTGCCAAGATGGACCAATACTTCAGGGAGTCGTTAGCAGGATGGGAACAGCTGGGGGATGTAGAAAAACAGTGGGCAAAATTGAAAGAGGATATTTTAAGGGCAACCAACCTTTTTGTTAAAATGGTAAATAAAGGCAAAAATAAAAGGAGACTGATATGGTTTTATAAAGAAGTAGCTGGAAAGGTGAAGAAAAAGAGGGAGGCCTTCATGAAATACAAGAGATCACAGAGGGAGGAAGAGAGGCATCTATATTTGGAAAAACTTAGAGAAGCTAGCAAAGTAGTCAGGAAAGCAAAGATTCAAAAAAGGAGGAAATAGTCATTGCAATAAAATGGGATAAGACATTTTTCAGATATGTTAGTGAGAAGAGGAAGGGCAAAAGTGGTATTGTCAGACTCAAGGGTGAAGGGGAGGAATATGTAGAAGCTGATGAGGATAAAGCGGAATTGGTTAACAAATATTTCTGTTCTGTGTTCATAGATGAAGAACCAGAAGCAGGACCACAGAAAAATACCCACAAACAGGAACAGAAGCGAAGGGCATCTTGAACAATTTTCAGAAGACTGTGTTTGTGAGAAACTGCAAATGCAATTTGTGCCTTTGAGTTAGTGCTGACTAGCTAAACTTAAAGTAGACAAAGCGATGGGACCTGATGGGATACACCCTAGAATACTGAGAGAACTTGGGGACGTTCTAGCAGTTCCACTGACTGACCTTTTCAGTGCATTGTTGGAGTTGGGAGTGATGTCAAAGGACTGGTCCCTTTATAGAAAAGTGGAAATAAGGATGTGGTTGAAAATTACAGGCCGATTAGTTTTACTTCGGTGGTGAGTAAATTACTGGAAGCGCTGCTGAAAGAGAAAATAGTGAGGTTTCTGGAGTCCAGCGGATTACAGGATCCGAAGCAGCATGGATTCACCAGAGGCAGGTCTTGTCAGACAAATCTGATTGATTCCTTTGACTGGGTGACCAGGGAGTTGCACCGAGGGAGAACCCTAGATGTTTTGTATTTGGATTTCAGTAAAGGCTTTGACACCGTTCCTCACAGGCAACTTATAAACATACTGAGCACCCTTGGGATGGACCCTAAAGTTACTGCTTGGTTTAGAAATTGGTTGAGTGGAAGTTGACAAAGTGTACAGGTAAATGGAGCTCACTCTGAGGAGAAGGAGGTTACCAGTGGTGTGCCCCAGGGATCTGTCCTTGATCTGATTCTTTTTAACATCTTTGTTAATGATATAGCGGAAGGGCTGCCGGGTAAGATTTGCCTCTTTGCAGATGATGCCAAAATCTGCATTAGAGTAGACATCCAGGAAGGTGTAGATAACATGATGAGGGATCAAGCTAAGCTTGAAAAATGGTCTAGAATTTGGCAGCTTAGATTTAATGTTAAAAAATGCAAGGTCTTGCATTTGGGTTGCAGCAATCCAAGGGAGCAATATAGTAAAAGGGGCTGAAGTACTTTTGTCCATAAAGAAGAGCAGGACCTAGGCATGATTGTGTCTGATGATCTTAAAGTAGCTAAACAGATAGAAAAGGCATCAGCAAAAGCTAGAAGGATGCTTGGGTGCATACGGAGAGGAATGGCTAGCAGAAGAAAGGAGGTGATAGTGCCTTTGTATAAGTCTTTGGTGCAACCTC
The DNA here is from genome assembly GCA_033557465.1 of Ichthyophis bannanicus. NCBI lineage: Eukaryota > Metazoa > Chordata > Amphibia > Gymnophiona > Ichthyophiidae > Ichthyophis > Ichthyophis bannanicus. Next base: position 707,074,685 of record CM066034.1, read on the forward strand.
ATTTAGAGTATTGTGTGCCGTTCTGGAGACTGCACCTTCAGAGGGATGTGAGAAGGCTGGAGTCGGTGTAGAGGGTGGCTACTAAAATGGTTAGTGTTCTTCATTATAAAGCATATGAGGACAGACTTAAGGATCATAATATGTATACCTTAGAGGAAAGGCAGGATAGAGGTGATATGATTGTGACGTTTAAATACCTCCATGGCATAAATGCACAGGAGGAGAGCTTGTTTCGATTGAAAGCAAGCTCTGCTACAAGAGGACATGGGACGAGGGTGAAAGGGGATAGATTCAGGAGTGATATGCGGAAATATTTCTTTACGGAAAGAGTTGTGAATCAATGGAATAGTCTCCCAGTGGAGGTGGTAGAGATGTGGACAGTATCTGAATTCAAAGAACATGGGGCAAACACAGAGGATCTCTAAAGGAAAAAGGGGGACTGTTGTAGTGTTTGATATGGAAGGACAGATTAGATAGGCCATGTGGTCTTTTTCTGTCATCATGTTTCTATGTTTCTTGCTTATAGTTAGAGATTTCCTATGAACAGTCAACTGTTGAATTTGGCAGTTCTTCATGAACAAGCAGGAAGTCAGTCCTCACATCTGGGTGACGTCGGCACAGATGGAGCCTGCGTGGAGCATTTCCCCAGCTTTCAAAGAAAACCTTTGGAAATGCCACCACGCATGCGTGATCCCCTTCCTGCCCAAGGGTGCCATCTTACTCAATCTCCCTTTATCCACAGAGCCCTTCAGAGATGTGTCTCATCCCCGGAAAAAGTTTTTTCTTTTTACTAATACAATTTTGTCTTTTCCAGCTAGCACCGGTTCCCTTTCCGCCATCTCGACCACTACTGCTTCGGCGGTCGTCTCGGGATCCGTTTTTCCCTTCTTTCGCCCTTTTGTGCTTTCATACCCATTTTAACCGCTGGCCACGTCGAGGGTCTTCGATCTCGCTGGGGTTCCTTTTGCCCTGATGACCTCTGGTTTCAAAGAATGAGATTGGTGTTCTAAGAACATATCTTTCGCAGACACCCATGACTGTTGTCTCCGGTGTCTGGGAGCTGACCACGATCCGGAGCAATGCTCCTTCTGCAAAAAGATGTCTTCTAAAACCATCCAGAGTCGCCGACAGAAGCTAGATCATATCTTCCATAAGGCAGGCTCGACGCCGGTATCCCCGGTAGCCTCGCGTTCCATGGCCCCACAACCCTTGGAGTCTCCCAAGGCCCTTCCACGGGCCCGCAGGCCTCTGACCAAGGGTCCCTCGAGCGTGAGCAAAAGAAAAAGAAGAAGGCCGTGAGGGCGCAGTCCGGGGGGGGGGGGTCAGACAAGCATGAGAAGTCACGCGCATGGTCTCTCAGCCCCCTACGGCAGTCTGAAGAGTCAGAGAGGGAGCGGCCAAGAAAGGTATCTCGAACCGATGCGGAGGCCTCCGGTGATGGTGTCCGATCTCCCAAGGGTCGTCCTGACGAGGACCCCATCTCCTCCTCGACACCCGACCTAGTCACCCCGGCGTCAGTGTCGCACGGCCTCACTCCCGAGTGGGAGGCCCGAATGCTGACCTTGGAACGCAGTGTTTCTGTGTTCTTCGCTGCCCAGCAAGCACAGATGCCTGGCTCTGCTGGCACGCGCCATGAGACCGCAGGTACCTCGACCTTGAGGACTTCTTGGGCTGCCGCAGTGACCCCCAAGAGACAGGTGCCTCATGAGGATCCTCGGCGAGGGTCTCCAGACAGGCTCCAGCTTCGGGAGCCTGGCGTGGGTCACTGTTCCCCCCTGGGACCGCACAACCTAGAGTCCTCCATGGACTATTTGGACTGGGAATCTGATGAGGAAACCTCACCAGAGACTTGTTCTCACCAAGACCTTCCTTCGGACCCATCCCCGCGCAGCCAGAGGCAGCGGTCCCTTCCCGAGGACACCTTTTTTCTTGAATTTGTACAGGATATGGTGTGGGCCCTTGCGCTCACCACCAAATCGGAGGAGGAACCCCAAGCAGAGGAGCTCGATATCCTCCAGTATGAGGCACCACCGAAGGAAACCCTTATGGTTCCAGTCCCTTCCATCCTTAACCATCTCCTTCATATATGGGAGACCCCGGCTTCCGTCCCCATCGTCAGCAAATGCCTGGACTATGTATAGGATCCAGCGGGGGCAGGGGTTCCAGAAGGCACAGCTTCTCCTCACTTCCATGGTCGTCGGATCGACCATGCTTAAACAGAAGATCCCGAAGACTCACTCTTCAGTCCCTCCGGGCAGAGAGTCCCATGCTCTTGATGCCCTCAGGCGGAAAGCGTACCAAGGTTTCATGCTAGCATGTTGCATCCAGATCTACCAACTTTATATTGGTATGTTCCTCCAAGACCTCGCTAAGGAGCATGGAGGATTCGCAGCGGGTCTCGATGGGGACTTCCTCCGACGCTTCCAGGCACTCTCGAAGTCCATCGGGGAGTGCTCTAAATACCTCTCATGAATGGCTTACCATGGCTTTGAGTCCTCCGCCCGAGTAGCGGCAGCCAGCATCTGTGCCTGCTGGCAACCTGGCTCCAATCATCCAACGTGGAGCAGTGGGTCCAGGAGAAGCTCTTCGACGTCCTTTGCCTCAGGGAGAAGCTCTTCAATAAACCAATGGAGGATAAAGTGACCAAGTACGTCACTCTTACTTGGCTCTCTCAAAAGACCTCCTTCCTCCCCAGGAAGGTGGTGCCAGAAAGGGGAACCCATACAGGGGCTACCCTCCGTACCTGTCTACACTGACCTCAACCCAGGGCGGTCAGGATAAGAGCGCGGCCCATGGACCTCGCAAGTTTAAGGGACAAAAGACCCAGCCACCGGCTCCAGCACAGCTGGCCTCGGGGTTTTGATGCCACTGGCATAGACTCTCAACCGCTGGATGACCAGCTGCCAGTAGGGGGGTGGCTGATCCACTTTGCCCTCAGGTGGGAATCCATCACCACTGACTCCTGGGTCCTCCAGGTGATCTGAGAGGGCTATCTCCTCCATCTGGACCAGTTGCCTCACCCTTACTTCCCCGGGGAGCCCCGGCAGTTTCCCTTGCACCAAGCCTTACTAACTCAGGAGCTCGCAGGCCTCCTCAAAGACAGGGCAGTGGAAACTGTCCCACCATACCTCGGAGGAAGGGGATTTTACTCCCGGTACTTCCTCGTCCCGAAGAGAACAGGAGGTCTCCGACCCATCCTCAATCTGAGGAACCTGAACAGATTCCTGGTGCAGGAGAAGTTCAAAATGCTCTTCTTTGGAACACTGCTGCCCAACTCCAGCAGGGTGATTGGCTATGCTCCTTGGACTTAAAGGATGCTTATACCCACATCCTCGTCCATTCCAAGCATAGACAGTACCTGCGCTTTGTGGAGGAGGGAACCACTACTAGTACAGGGTGCTTTCCTTCAGACTTGCCTCCGCTCCATGGGTCTTCACCAAGTGTCTTGCGGTAATAGCGGCCCACCTCCGTCTACAAGGCACCTTTATCTACTCCTTTCTAGACGATTGCCTCATAAAAGGGGACACGGCCTCGGAGGCCCTACAGTGAACCACCATCCCATCGAGGGCAAACCGCTCTCAGGGCAGCCCCTCGTCTCTCGCTTCATACAGGGCTTGCTCCTCTCCAAGCCCCTATCCATCCCCACTGGCGGAATGGTACCTCAATGTGGTCATCATGCAGCTGACCAAGCCGCCCTTTGAGCCCATGGCTACTTGCTCCTTGCGGCACCTGTCCTGGAAGGTGGCCTTCCTGTTGGCTCTCACCTCCGCCCGTAGAGTCAGTGAACTCCAAGCACTGATGGCCTAGGCACCATACACAATGTTCTACAGGAACAGGGTGGTTCTTTGCACTCACCCCAAGTTCCTCCCAAAGGTTGTCTTGGATTTCTACCTCAACCAGGAGGTGGTGCTGCTCACCTTCTTCCTGAGGCCCCATGCTGACCAGGCATCGGCGGTTCTCCATACCCTGGACTGCAAGAGGGCCCTTTCCTTCTTCTTCAATGCCTTGTTGGAGTAGGGCGTGGTGCCATAGGACTGGAGAGAGGCTCATGTGGTCCTTTTACACAAAAGCGGAAGTAAGGATGTGGTTGAAAACTACAGGCCAGTTAGTTTTACTTCGGTGGTGAGTAAATTATTGGAAATGCTGCTGAAAGAGAAAATAGTGAGGTTTCTGGAGTCCAGCGGATTACAGGATCTGAGGCAGCTTGGATTCACTCACCAAAGGCAGGTTTGGTCAAACAAGTCTGATTGAATTCTTTGACTGGGTTACCAGATCGATATATTCTCCTGCTCCACCTGGTGGGTTCTCCAGTACCTCCTCCACCTCTCGCAGGTGGGGCTGAAATACAGTTCGGTTCGGGTTCACCTGAGCGCCATTTCGGCCAACCACTTTCCCGTCGAGAGTAAACCCCTCTCGGGCCAGCCTCCCGCTTCATGCAGGGCCTCTTGCTTTCCAAACCCCCTGTCCGGCCTCCGCCGGCGGAGTGCTTGTTCAGGCTACCAGAAACATGGCTCTACATGGACGCGGGATTATTGGGCTTGCCTTCAGATTCGCTGGCGAATGTTCACGGCTCTGCTGTGATCTTTCCTACAGGTCCTCTGTAGCCTGTAGCTAGGGAGTCCCATATGTAAGGACTGACTTCCTGCTTGTTCCTGGAGAAAGTGTAGTTACTCACCTGTAACAGGTGTTCTCCAGGGACAGCAGTAATCAGTTCTTACAACCCTCCCTTTTCCCCTTGGAGTTGCTGTCCATTTTTGCCATCTTCTGGATAGAGCTCTAGCTATGGCACCTGAATGAGTAAGATGGCACCCTTGGGCGGAAAGGGGACCACACATGCATGGTGGTTTTCCCAAAGGCTTTCTTTGAAAGCTGGGGAAATGCTCCACGCAGGCACCGTTGGTGCCGACGTCACCCATGTGAGGACTGATTCCTGCTGTCCCTGGAGAACACCTGTTACAGGTGAGTAACTACGCTTACTCAGTTAATCCATTGCTTCAGTAATGCACTAGTTAAGTGATGCCCATCCTCCTTCAAGATAGTTAATGCAGTCCTCAAGGACTAGTGGTCAGCAATTTGGGTTTCTGTACATTCACATGCTCCATAAGAGCAAAGTTGCAAACTGTACATATTTATTTATCTTTATATATTTTAAAAGCTTATAGTCCCTCGTGAGAGCCTCCTTAGGAAATCAAAGAGTCATAGGATAGGAGGCCACAGGGCCATACCAAGGGCTGTGCGAGCAATGCAGCCGCACATGATGCAAGTACAGTAGGGGCAACAATGTCATCACTGGACTTTCCAAAGCCCAAAAAGACAAAGTTCCTCCATACGATTGGGTGGAGGTGGGATACCAGGTTTATAAGTCGCACATGGCACATTTCTGTCTTGGTACATTTCTGGGAGGCTATGCCCTTTTGTTGATTGCAAACTAGCTAAAAGACAGAAAACAGAGAGTAGGTCAGTTATCCATGTGGAAAAGGGTCAGTAGTGGAGTGCCTTAGGGATCTGTATCGAGACCAGTGCAATTTAACATATTAATAAATGACCTGGACATAGAATTAATAAGTGAACTGATCAAATTTTGCAGATGACACAAAATTATGCAAAGCCATTAAAACAATAGATTGCAAGGATTTGCAGAAGGATCTTGTGAGTCTAGGAAACTGGGTATCTAAATATTGGGTTCTATATAATGAATCACTACCCAAGAAACATAGAAACATGACAGCAGAAAAAGACCACATGGCCTATCTAGCCTGCCCTTCCATACCAACTGCTATAGTCCCTTTTTTCCCTTTAGAGATCTTCTGTGTTTGTCCCATGCTTTCTTGAATTCAGATACTATCCTTGTCTCTATTACCTTCACTGGGAGACTATTCCATGCATCTACCACTCTTTCTGTAAAGAAATATTTCCCCATGGATGAGCAACATTGGATAATAGTCAGTAGGCTTGATGAATCTCGGCAAACTCTCCGTTACATCTCAGATTTTGGCATCTGTCAGGCAGCACACTTCTCTGGACAACAAGTCTGGTCGTTAGATGTTCGTCTCAGTACTCCAAGAACAGAGCCACCACTACCCTTTGCTTCCCTGTGATCACTGATTTTGCAACTTTGGGGTGCTTGACTTCTGGTTCTTCCCTTTCTTGGGATGCTTTCACCTCCTCCACTTCCAGGGCTGCATATTGCTTCTTAAATTCAAGGGCTGGAGGAGTTAGCGTGTTGATTCTACAAGCTCTGATGACTTGTGTCCAACTCTCTTCATTCTGTAGCCTCCCATTTTTATGTCTGTGGAAAGCTTGGATGTTTCAAGAAGCATCTCATCAATGTACTCCTCGCTGTCTCGAATGCTTCTGAGCCTTGTCATTTCTTCTCTAAGCTCCTCCACTTGTTTCATGAGGGCTTCAGCTTGCAAGCATCCTGCACATGGAACCGGTCATTCAACTGATAACGGGATCTCTGTCCGGACAGAGGCAAAAGCTGTAACAGAGGAAACAGCTTTGGCAATACAATGTTTCCCAGCCATTGTTCAGTTGGTGGAGCTTTGGTACTTGTTGAAGTAGGCGAGAGAGAGACCTACCAAAGTCCCTAACTTTTCCTCAGCTGTCCTTGGAATCATTGTGGACAAAACATTGACATTTGATAAAACATTGTGCCTCGGCTTCTAAAAATGCAAATAGAATGTTAGGGATTATTCAAAAAGGAATGCAGATCAAAGCTGAGAATATCATTATGCCCCTGGTCCATGGTACAATTACATCTTGAGTACTGTGTACAGTTTTGGCCACCCTATCTGAATAAGGATATAGCAGATATAGAAAAAGGTTCAGAGAAGGGAGACAAAATTCATAAAGAGGATAGAATACCTGTCTTATAAAGAAAGGCTAAACAGGTTAGGGCTCTTCAGCTTGGAGAAAAGATGACCGAGAGGGGATATGATAGAAATTCATAAAATCATGAGTAGGGTAGAATAGTTAAATAAAGAATGGTTTTCTAACCTTTCAAATGGCACAAAAGCAAGAGGACACAACATGAAACTAAGTATCAGCAGATTGAAAATATATCAAAGAAAGAAGGCTTTTTTTTCATGCAGCGCATAATTACATTTGGAATATGTTGCCAGAGGCAGCTAACATATCGCGATTCAAAAGAGGTTTGGATAGGTTCCTGGAGGAAAAACTCCATAAAAATTATTAGCCAGGTAGACTTGGGAGAACCATTGCTTATCACTGGACATGAACTATGAAAAAGGTCTACGTGTGGAGATCTAGTAGGTACAGTACTTGTGACACAGATTAACCACTGTCAGAGACTGGATGCTGGGCTCAATGGACCTTGGTATGACTCAACATGGCTCTTCTTATGTTCTAGTTCAGAAAAAAATATATTTTCAGAGCAGAGGCAGCTTCAGCTGGATTATGACTGATAGGCCCAAGTGCTCACGTAGGCAGATCTTCATGCTTGCGAGGGTAGATAAGATAGATTGAGCAGGCAGCCAGTAGCCAGTGAAGGTTTTCTTGTATTAGTTTATCCATATTTAGGTTCTTTAGCAAGAAATTCTGTGAGCTACATTAGTTGCTAATTTTGAGACTCTCTTGGTTGGCAGATCTGTAAACAATAATTACAATAATCTAGTTGTGCTAAAACATCAGCGTAGATCACTTTTTCTCAGGTCGAAAGACTGAAGGAATAAACATAAAGGACACCCAACCTTAAAATTCAAAAATGTAATTTTTTCTAAAACAGTAATATATGGTTCAAAATCAAATTTAAATCTATAACCATCTATAAATTTTGAGTCTTATCCTTTACCATCAGTGATCTATCATCTAAAAGAAGACCTAAACATGGAACTGAAACCATCGTTCTACTAATCCAAGGAACTTCAGATTTTATAGAGTTAACATGCAGCTTGTTATCTCGCATCCATTTACTTGGTGCTTTCAGACAGTTATTTAAGACTGTTTGTTTTTGTGTTTGCTATGCTCAAACCAACAGACATAAGACACTGAAGATCGTCTCCACAAGATCTATAGGATAGTCCAAGCTCCTTAAGCACATGATCCAGTGGGAATAGAGACACATTAGATAGGACAGAGAAAGAACTGAACCCTGCAGACACCGTTTTTAAGGGACCAGAGAACTTACCCTTTTATCAACAGTTATCACCTACTGAGATCTGGCTGAAGGAATGTACACGACCAGTCCATTATGACTTTGCCCATCCCACTATCTTGCAGTCAAGAAAAAAGGATAGAGCGATCCAGTGTATTGAGTGCTACAGGTATTTATAGCATTTTAAGTACAGCAGGTCCTCCTTTATCCAATTCTTGCTGTAGTAAAGAGATAGACAGAGTATTGGTACTGTAACAAAAACTAAATCCTGAGTGGGATGGACACAAAAAATTGTTCTTACCTAAGATAGATTATGACTGATGCACAACACCACATTCCATAACTTGTCCTATAAATGGGCAGTAATTCTCTGGGTGGATTCCAGCACCAGCCCCTCAGTTAAAGGCGAATCTGTTCTTTTTTTTCTAATCATGCACTAATGACTTACAAGCAGCTTTGATCAACCAGAGCAGACATCAGGTCTGGATTTAGCATAGGCAACTAACTGGGGTACCATATTTTGAAGGCACCAAATACCTGAGCTGAGCAGGAACCTGATTCCGTTTGCTTTAGGATTGTGTTTTGTGATTTCTGAAGGAGAATCCTCCTCTCTCCACCGCTCTCCAGTTCTGCCTGTGGATACCAACATCATAAATCCGGCCTTGACAAACATAGGTTTGTCTTACAGCTCATAGCATTTGAAGGACTCAGTTTTGACAGCATCCATTAACTGGAAATTAGACCACAATACATTCACTGTTACATTCCGCGGTATGTTCACATCATGGGGATCATTAGCTATCCCACTGTTTGTTTCTGGATCTTCCTGAAAGAACTGACACATTTTATCAATTATGCTCTGAAAAAAAGTTCTATTTATTTATTTCTTTGCTTAATTTAAAATATTTCTGTGTTGCTTTTCTAAATAATCAAAGCAGCGTACAAAAATATTTAATAATAGTAATACACATTAAAAACACAACTTCACATTCTAGACAATCTATACTCAAAATATCAAACTACCCTTTAATCCCTCCCCTAATTGGTAAATGGTTGGAGGCACCTAAAATTTTTTTTAGTGATGCCACTTTTCTCTGGAAATCTGTTCCATTTATCTCAAATAGCAAAGTTCATACTTTAGCTCTAGCTGACATGGTATTTCTCTCTACTGCAACTGGAACTTCAAGCACAAGGCTCATTTGTGAATTCAACCTCCAGTTTTTGGAATATAAACCCTAAACATAGTGAGTCCTGTTGATATAAAACCGTAAATGTTAGGGTAAGAGCCCTAAAACATATCCTAGTTTTAACCGGGAGCCAGTGCCATTCCACCAACAGAGCTGACGTGACCTAAAATAACTTAAAGCGCCGATGTTCCAGAGGTATCCTATTGCTGCCACTGCCTCTCTCCAGGACCTGTACTGGCGGCAATGGTATTGAAACTGTGATGCAGCACTTACCTAAACTCTCTGGCACTGCATTGTGGTTCCTGCCCTCTAGGACCTTCTGCTTCTGCCTCCCTCTATTGCAGACTTCTGCATCATCTTTATCTACCTTTTATTCACACCTTCAAAAAAATGTAGCAGATTGGTGAGGCAAGAGTTCTGTTGGCTAAATCTGTGTTGGTTGTGCCTCATTAAACTATGACTATCGATATGTTCAGTAATTTTGTTCTTTATAATGGTTTCTACCATTTTGCCTGGCACTGACATCAGACTCATTGGTCTGTAGTTTCTCAGATCACCCCTGGAACCCCTTTGTTAAAATTAACGTTACGTTGGCCACCCTCCAGTCTTAAGGTACTATACACTATTTTAGTGGTAGCTTACAAATTACTAATAGTAGGTCTGCAATTTCAATTTTGAGTTCTTCAGCACCCTGGGATGTATACCATCTGGTCCAGGTGATTTGCCACTCTTTAGTTTGTCAAATTGCTCCAACATCTTCCAGGTTCACGAAGATTTGTTTGCATTCCTCTGATTCATCATATTTCCCCTACATCTTTTTCAGTAAAGACCGAAACAAAGAATTCATTTGATATCTCTACTATGGTTTTGGCCTCCCTTAGTGCCTCTTTTACGCTTCTATCATCTAATGGGCCAACTGACTCCTTCACAGGCTTCTTGCTTCCAATGTACCTGAAAAAGTTTAATTAACGAGTTTTTTGTTTCCACGGCAAGCTTTTTTTTTCAAATTCTCTCTTTGCATGCCATATCTGTTCCATATGTCTGGAACAAACTACCTGAGCTTGTGTGTCAGGCTCCTTCTCTAGCCCTATTCATATCCAGGTTAAAAGCCCACCTCTTTGAAGCCGCTTTTGGATCTTGCTGCTCGTCACTCTTATCCACTACTTATGTGTATCTTACCATACTCTATTCCCCAGTTTTGCTATGTGTTTTGTCTTGATTAGACTGTAAGCTCTGATGAGCAGGGACTATGTTTTACAACTATGTGTACAGCGCTGCATATGCCTTTTAGCACTTTACAAATAATTAGTAGTAGTAGTACTTATCAGTGTTCATTTGCGAATGCTTATGTTTCCTGTTTTCTTCATTTGGATCCTTTCCCATTTTTTTGTATCCATATATATATAGCAGTGCTGAATATATAGAGAGTGATGGAGTGATCATTGTATTATCTCTTTAGGATAGGCCTAATATTCCACAGGCCTAAACTAAACATGTAACTTACTTGAAGAATGGCTGAATATTGCTACTACCTGTATAATTTTCTGACCTAACCCTAGCTCCTCCCCTAACATGCCCCACAAGTATACCAGTATCTGGCTGTTTTGCAATTTAAACAACCCGATATTATCTGTATATTTTAGAAAATACTTGGTTAGGCTAATTATGTGTTTGCTAGCAAACGCTTAATTGCCTTTGAATATCCGTCTGATAGCTAGGGTATCATTTTTCATTCATATGGAGCACTTCCAGACTCTCCAATAAAACTCTCCCAACAACAGAGCAGAAGTAAGTTGTTTCACGTTACAACTCAACAGTGGAGGAGTAGCCTGATGGTTAGAGCACTGGCTTAAGAACCCAGAGATCAGGGTTTGATTCCCACTAGCACTCCTTGTGGCCTTGGGCAAGTCACTTAACTCTCCATGGCCTCAGAAAAATCCAAGTTATCAATGTCCCTGTTTAATGTATATTACCAGGTTTAAATTACAATCTAAACTGTTTTTATTGAAATGATAGAGCGGTATAAAAACCTGTTAAATAAAAAAATCCTAGTCTCACATCATTGACAACACCACTGACTCTCTTCACTGCTAGACATCATGAGTCATAGCACAAAACCCTATAAATGAACACTCAACACCAGCATTAAGAATTCAAATTATGCCATCCCTACCGATGAAAAATCAGCACTGAAAATATTCTAGAACTCCAGTAATCTCTTGTTGGAAAAGAGAACAGTCTGAACTACTACAATTTCCTAGAGAGAACCTACATGTTAACAGAATCCCGTTCCTCGGCTGCACATGGAAAACACAGACAATCACCTAGTGAAGAATAAGAAACTACAAAATTTGAAACAAATATATAGACAAAACTTGAAATGGAAAACCCCAAGGACAGACACTGAAACTGTGACATACTGAAGAAAGAGAAAGAGAAATGCATTTCCTCCTATAATGAATTATAAGAATTGCACATTTTCAAAGCTGACATATTTCATTCTCTAAAAACTGACACTCTTTTGTACCTTTGATCATTTTATTTTTCTATTTGGGGTTGATCCCTGTCTTTCTTTTCCACTTCCTCTTGCTGGTTTTCTTCTAAGTCTTTTTTACAGGATCCCATTTCTATTTTCTGTTTCTTAACACTCCCTGTTTCTGTCCTTTCCTTCACTACATCTCTCTCTAACATTAAGCCTTCTTTTTCTCTCATTTGCCTTTTACCTAGCTATAGATTCATTCCATTTCTTTCTCCCTTCTACAATCTTCAGTTTCCCTCTTTTCACCGTTCACCTACTTACCAGCTTTCCTTTTCCTAATCTTACTTCCGTAGTCCTTTTCCTAATCTTACTTCCGTAGTCCACAGGACAGGGTACTGTGTAGCAGCCCACTTTTAATAAGTGGTATTTCCCTCCCTCCCTCCCCACACCCACCCACCCCTGAGATAATCATAGCTTTATAGGTACTTACACATTTTAAAAGACAGGAGGTGCTCTCCGGTAAAAATCCAAATCAGTCATACACTAAGGACCTGAGATTAATTAAGCTTCAGGTGAACAAGGTATATTAAACGTATTAGCTACAGTTTTATTGGTATAAATATCCATAGCAACTCTTAGTAAGTAAAGAACTTAAAGATCTAAACAAAAACTTAAAACTAAGATGCAGACAGCAGTCCAGCAGCGAGATGGGGGCTTTCCAGTCTTTTGCATTGAGTGTCACATGTATGATTTTCTCCCAGTTGGTGAGAGGTCTTACGTGTGCACTAGGTGCAAGGAGCTCTTTGCTCTCAGGGAACGAGTCCGTTCTCTAGAGGCTAGAGTAGCAGACTTGGAAAACATAAGAAAGACAGAGAGGTACATAGACGAGACCTACAGGGATATAGTCCTGAAGTCCCACCTCCAGTCTGGCAGAATCCCTGTTGCCATGGAGGAGAGAGGTTACGTCACAAGAGAGCATCACCCTGGTGTGGCAGGAAGTGATCCTGTAACTAGGACCTGTCCTGCAGGTGATGTAAAACCCTCTCGCACCGAGGAAGTTTCTCCAGGGCCATGTGCCCATGAGGGAAGGGTTAGGACAGCCGTTATAGTTGGTGATTTGATCATTAGGCATGTAGATAGCTGGGTGGCTGGTGGACGTGAGGATCGCCTGGTAACATGCCTGCCTGGTGCGAAGGAAGCGGACCTCACGCGCCACCTGGATAAGGTCTTAGATAGTGCTGGGGAGGAGTCTGCTCTCTTGGTACATGTCGGTACCAATGACATAGGAAAATGTGGTAGGGAGGTTCTGGAGGCTAAATTTAGGCTTTTAGGTAGGAAGTTGAAATCCAGAACTTCCAGGGTAGCGTTCTCCGAAATGCTTCCCATTCCACGTGCAGGACCCAAAAGTCAGGCAGAGCTCCGGAGTCTCAATGCGTGGATGAGACAGTGGTGCAGAGATGAGGGGTTTGGATTTGTTAGGAACTGGGGTACATTCTGGGGAAAGGAGGGGCTCTTCCAAAGGAATGCGCTTCACCTTAACCGGGATGGAACCAGGCTGCTGGCATTAACCTTTAAAAAGGAGATAGAGCAGCTTTTAAACTAGATAATAGGGGAAAGCCGACAGTCGCCCAAGAGCGGATGGTTCGGAAGAATGTATCCTTGAAGGATACTACCAAAAGCAGAGAGGTTCCAAAAAAGAGTAAAGTAGCCCAAATGCCCTCGAGTATGGAGCAGACAGATCTTAAAGATCCCAAATTACCCATGTCTACCAATAGCCAAATTAATATGAATAAAAAACAGTCTTTAAAATGCTTGTATGCAAATGCTAGAAGTCTAAAAAATAAGATGGGAGAGTTAGAATATATAGCACTAAATGAGAGGTTAGATATGATTGGAATATCAGAGACATGGTGGAAGGAGGACAACCAGTGGGACACTGTGATACCTGGGTACAAACTATATCGTAATGATAGAGCTGATCAAATTGGTGGAGGGGTTGCGCTCTATGTTAGAGAGGGCATTGAGTCAGAAAGGATTAAAGTTTTGCAGGAAACAAAATTTGATGTAGAATCTCTATGGATTGAAATTCCATGTAAAAAGGGGAAGGCAATGGCAGTGGGGGTGTACTATCGACCGCCTGGCCAGAATGAACAAATGGATGATGAAATGCTCAAAGAAATCAAGGAAGCTAACAAAAGTTACAGCTCGGTAATAATAATGGGTGATTTCAATTACCCCGGTATCGACTGGGTCAGTGTCACGGCAGGACATGCTAGGGAGATAAAGTTCCTAGATGACATAAATGACTGCTTCTTGGAGCAGCTGGTTCATGAACCGACCAGAGGGGAAGCCATATTAGACCTAGTTCTTAGTGGAACACCAGATCTAGTGCAAGAGATAAGGGTGTTGGGGCCACTTGGCAATAGTGATCATAGCATGATCGCCTTTGATTTAATTAGTGGAGGAGGGACTGTAAGGAAATCCACAGTACTACCTTTTAACTTTCGAAAGGGAGACTATGATAAAATGAGGAAAATAGTTAAGAAAAAACTAAAAGGAGCAGTTGCAAAGGTTAAAGACTTACATCAAGCTTGGGTGTTGTTGAAAAATACTATCTTGGAAGACCAGACCAGCTGTATTCCACGCTTTAAGAAAAGTGGAAGGAAGTCCAAAAAACTGCCAGCATGGTTTAAAGGTGAGGTCAGAGAGGCTGTTGTTGCCAAAAAAGCATCTTTCAGGAAATGGAAAAAAGAGCCAAACGACGAAACCTGGAAAAAGCACAAGCACTGGCAGGTCAAATGCAAGGCATTGATAAAGAAGGCAAAGGGAGAATTTGAGAAGAAGCTTGCTGCGGAAGCAAAAACGTGGAATAAAGATTTTTTCAAGTACATTTGTAGCAGAAAACCTGTGAGAGAGTCGGTTGGACCATTAGATAATAGAGGAGTTAAAGGGGCACTAAGAGGCAACAAGGAGATAGCGGAGAGACTGAATGAATTCTTTGCTTCGGTCTTTACTGAGGAAGATGTAGGGATGTTACCCATGACTGAAGTGGTATTTAAAGTTGCGGAAGAATTGAAGGAAATATCGATACATCGGGAAGATGTATTACAACTATTAGATAAACTGAAGAGTAGCAAATCACCTGGGCCGGATGGTATACATCCAAGGGTGTTGAAAGAACTGAAATATGAGATTGCAGACCTGCTATTAGTAATCTGTGAACTATCATTAAAATCATCTCTAATACCTGAAGATTGGAGGATCACCAATGTAACACCAATTTTTAAAAAGGGTTCCAGGGGTGATCCGGGAAACTACAGACCGGTGAGCCTGACGTCAGTACCGGGAAAAATGGTAGAAACCATCATAAAGAATAAAATTACTCAGCATGTAGATAGTCATGGCCTAATGGGAGACAGCCAACATGGCTTTAGACAAGGAAGATCTTGTCTTACTAATCTGTTATGTTTTTTTGAAAGTGTGAATAAACAGTTGGACAAAGGTGAGTCGGTTGATATAGTGTATCTGGACTTTCAGAAAGCCTTTGACAAGGTCCCTCATCAGAGACCTTTGGCAAAACTAAAGAGTCATGGAATAGGAGGCAGTGTACTACTGTGGATCAAGAACTGGTTAAAGGATAGAAAGCAGAGGGTTGGGCTAAATGGCCAATTTTCCCAATGGAGAAAGGTGAATAGTGGTGTACCCCAGGGATCTGTGCTGGGAAACTGCTTTTTGACATATTCATAAATGACCTGGAAAGTGGAATAACGAGTGAGGTTATCAAATTTGCAGATGACACAAAACTATTTAAAGTTGTTAAAACCCAAGAGGATTGTGGAAAATTGCAAGAGGATCTTGATAAATTGGAAGACTGGGCATCAAAATGGCAGATGAAATTTAATGTGGACAAGTGCAAAGTTATGCATCTAGGGAAGAACAACGCAAACTATGGTTACACGATGCAAGGTTCCACATTTGGAACCACCACCCAGGAAAAAGATTTAGGCGTCATTGTGGATAACATGTTAAAACCCTCGGCCCAGTGTGCAGCGGCAGCCAAGAGAGCAAATAGAATGCTAGGTATCATAAGGAAAGGAATGAAAAATAAAACAAAAGATATTATAATGCCTCTATACCGTTCCATGGTGAGACCGCACCTTGAATATTGTGTGCAGTTCTGGTCGCCGTATCTTAAAAAGGATATAGCGTTATTAGAAAAGTTTCAGAGAAGAGCCACCAAAATGGTTAAGGGGATGGAAGGATACTCCTATGAAGAAAGGCTAAAAAGGTTAGGGCTCTTTAACCTGGAAAAGAGACGGCTGAGGGGAGATATGATAGAAGTCTATAAATTAATGAACGGAGTGGAACGGGTAAACGTAGATCGATTGTTTACGTTATCAGAATATAGAAAGACTAGGGAACATGCAATGAAGCTACAGGGTAAACTATTTAAGACTAATAAAAGAAAATATTTTTTCACTCAACGTGTAATCAAACTCTGGAATTTGTTACCTGAGGATGTAGTAAAGGCTGTTAGTGTAGCTGGGTTTAAAAAAGGTTTGGACAAGTTCCTGGAGGAAAGGTCCATAAACCATTATTAAGAAGGGACCCAGGATATCAATTCTTGACCCAGTACAAGCATTGCAGAACCTGTGTCTTTTGGGGAAACTGCTAGGTACTTACGACCTAGATTGGCCACTGTTGGAAACAGGATACTGGGCTTGATGGACCTTGGTCTGACCCAGTATGGCATATCTTATGTTCTTATGTTCCATTCCATATCTCTCTCATTCCTTTGCCATCATCCTATCCCCTCATCTTTCATCCACTTTATCTTTATCTTTATTTTGAGGCTTAATATACCATGCCTTCATAGACATCAGGCGGTTTACAAATAAATAAAAATAATGGCTACCAGCAGAAAGGAAAATAACTACATTTATAGATAGGAGAGGACAGCGCACTCATACATAGGAGGGGAGAGTAGGTGAGAAGAGAGAAGAGGGGAGGGAGCATGGGAGAGAAAGGTCATGAGTTAGAGGAGGGGAGGTCAAAAGCAGATTGAAAGAGGTGGGTTTTGAATAATGATTTGAATTTCTGGAAAGAAGGCTCAATGTGGAGGGCAGCAGGTAAAGAGTTCCAAAGGGAGGGGCCCAGGCAGAAAAATGCGAACCGACGGGTTGATTCAAGTTGGGCTCGTGAGGCAGGGGGAAAATGTACATTATTTGAATGGACAGAATGCAAAGCACATCGTTGGGGCATGGAAGTGAAGAGAGTCTGAAAGAAGAAGCAGTGAATGGGTATAGATGGATTTGTGAACCAGAGTAAGAATTTTTAGTGGATGCGGAACTTGATGGGGAGCCAGTGGAGATGGATGAGTAGTGGAGTGATGTGGTCAAAATGAGTGACATGTGAAATGATCCAGGTCACAGTGTTCTGGAGTAGCTGAAGGCAACAAAACTGATATTGGGGGAGACCAGCAAGGACAACATTGCTATAATCAATGCACGACATGACAAGAGACAAGAGGAGGGTAGCCAGAGAGGAAGATGACAGAAAAGGACAGCATGAATTTCTCTGCATGAATAGAAGGAACGATGGATGAGCAGCAGGGAAAAGTGTTCATGGAATGATAAAGCAGAATCAAGTGTGATGCCTAAGTACTGAACAAGGGGACCAAAGGAGCAGGGGAACCCAGAAGAAAGGTTGCCAGATCAGGGCAGGAGCCACTAAAAGTGAACCAAATAGCTGCCGTTTTGGATGGGTTTAGGTACAGAAGATTAGAGGACAGCCAGTGCACAACTTGTGAGAGGTATGCATTTAATGAGGACAGATTGGGAGCAGAGGGACTAGTATGGCATAGAAGGATGATGTCGTCAGCATAATAGTACGCCAAGAGCCCATGTTGGATAAGCAAAGTGAGGGGGACAAAGAAAATGTTAAAAAGGAGTGGGGCCAATACAGAACCCTGGGGTACACTACAAGGAGGAAGTGCAGAGGCAGCAGTATTTGAATTGATAGAGAAAGATCGTGATGAGAGAAAAGAGTTAAACCAGTGGAGAACTGAGCCGTGAATACCAACTTTGCGGAGATGTACAAGAAGAGTGAAGTGATCAACCAAATCAAAAGCAGAAGAAAGATCTAGTGAGACAGCTAAGGAGACATCACCACAGTCGTGCGAAATATAAAGTTTGCTGAGAAAAGAGGGCAAGATAGTTTCAGTACTATAACCAGGTCTGAAACCAGACTGAGAAGATGAAGAAAGTGAATGATATCAAGGTGAGAACCACCCTTTCAGTGAAAAAGTATTTCCTGATATTGCTTTTAAGTTTACCTTCTTGAAGCTTCATTTTATGCCCTCTAGTTTTACAGCTTCCCCTTCTTTGAAAAAGGTTTGTTTTTTCATTAATACTCTTTAAATATTTAGAAGTCTGTATCATATATCCCCTCTCCCTCCTCTCCTTTAGGGTATACATATTATAGTCTTCAAGTCTCTTCTCATACGTGTTCTGGTGCAGGCTTCAAATCATTTTGGTCGCCTTCCTCTGAACCGTTTCAAGTCTTTTTACTGTATATTCTCTGTGAGATATGGTCTCCAAAACTGAATAGAATACTCCAAGTGAGGCCTCGCCAATGACTTGTACAGGGGCATTAATACCTTCTCCTTTCTGTGGGGTTATTCCTCTCTGTATGCAATCCAGCATCCTTCTGGCTTTGGCTACCGCTTTGTCGCAGTGTTTTGCCACCTTGAGATCCTCAGACACGATCACACCGAGGTCCTTAGTCCCCCAGCCCCAATATCAGCCCATTTCCAGTCCCAGCCCTCTCCCCCTGGCCCAGTATCAGTCTATTTCCAGTATCAACCAGCCCTCCACCAGCCCCTCTATCATCCCATTTCCAGTCCCCTCCCCCAGCCCCAGTATCAGCTGATTCCAGTCCCAGCCATTCTCCTCCCCGCAGCAACACAGTCACGTAGCATTTGGTTTTGTTCCGGTGGCTATATTCATTTTCTGTCTTACTCTGCACTGCAGCCTGCCAGGAAAAAAGGTGAGCTATGACATAGTCTAGAAAATTCTGCTTCTGTGGCCATCCCTGCCTGCCTCCGGCATCAGCCCTGCTTCCACCACCAGCATTCAAAGTGTCTGTCTCTTTCCTTCTGCAATCCAGCCAGATCTGGGGAGGAGCAAAGCCAACTCCTTTCCTGCCTTAGGGTACAAATAGCTTTTCAAACTGGGGGCCAGAAGGGGGGATGATGTGAGGGCGCTGGCTCTGCCCTTCTTCCTACTTGGGCTGGGCTGAAGTAGAGGGATGCAGAGTAGCACATGGGGAATTTGGTGGTGGAGAGGACAAAGGGGAGGGGGATCTCCAAGCCCCTCACCTGCCTATGCCTTTCTGTGGACAAAGTGTTTTGGCATTGTGGTGGCAGGGTGAATATAGATCCTTTGTCTCTAATCTCTCAATTGCTCTTGACAAAGTAGTTTAATTTATTTGAAACTTAATATACCACCAAACAAGCTCAAAATATTGCTTTTTTCTAAGTAAACAGGTGTTCACTTTTCTGTACTGATTTACCTTAGTTTGAACACAGAATTCTGTCCGATGCTATCCTCAGCTTCCAACCTTTTATCACAAAGGCACATCCAATTGCATTTTCCCCTTCCTTTAAGATAAGCTTTCTTGCAGCTAATCCCTAGGAAAAGTTATAGCTAAATGTAAAAATTCAAAGGTGACAAATCTTCCTTTTCCATAGTGCAGTTGTGTGCTGGGGATCCTTGTTGGTGTATTATGAGAACAGGGCCAGAGTTAGGGGGTACCAAACAGGGTACCTGCCCTAAGCCACCATGCCACAGGGGGCTTCAAGCCTGACTCATGCTGAAGGAGTCGTAACCTTCAAGCGTCTCTGTATAAGAGCATATGTAGGTAGGAGCAGACATTCTGCAGTGACATTCAGCTCAGCATAGCATAGCTCGTGGGTACAGAATACAGAGATATCAGAGCAAACACGCTGATATTTCTGCACATTAAATGAAGTTGTTTGCATGTTCTCACTTCCCAATAAAGCTGTCTGTAGAGCTGTACATTTTGTACTTCTCTTTTCACACAGCATACAAAGAGCCTATGGCTACCATACAAAATGCACGGTGCAAATGATAAAGAACCTGAAAATTGTTTTGCTGCATCTGGGAAATAAGCATCTTGAATCAGCACTACTGCTACACTACAAATCTGTTCCTGGTTAAAACACAGAAAAGCCTGTTAGGGGGGTTTGGTTTCATTCCCAGGTCAAATCAGGTGACAGTCATGATGGTTTATGAAATCCTGCCTCTCCGAATCTTACTTCTCCAGGAACCTAGCAGGTGTCTGCAGTAAAAGCTCACATAGATCATATTTCTTGGCCGCTCCAGTTTGCCTGAGCATGTCTTTGTTTTTACAAAAGGTTATTGACTGAGACAGAAAGCTCTCTCTTTTTTTCCCCCCAAGTGGTGTTGAAGTTCCTGAAAACAGGTTCCCCACTGAAATGTTCTTGGTGCTCCTACAGACCCACAGGGATCATGAAATTTGCTGGCAGTGCTGCAGGAAAAGCCTGAGCAATACTCCTTGGAAGATCACTCCATGCACTGACTTTGTCTGGCATGGAAGATCTGTATCTCAGCTCATCATCAGCTGCAACTCAGTTAACCTGTTTCTGGATGAACTCCAGAAATGATTTTTGAACATGAAGGTGATAATTTTATAACAACATCTACATTAATAGAGTAGGAAGATGCCTGTTTTTACCCTGTGTGTCTCACTATGTTTAGGTGCCTATGTTTATTAAAGGGTAACGTGTGTTAACGTTAAAGCATGTTAAGTGCCTCTGTGCCCATAGGAATAAAAGGACTGCAGCAGCTCGTAATACATGTTAGCATCCGTTAATGTATGTTTAGTAAAAATGCCCCTATATCTCTTTATAAAATATTAGCAGAAATTGTGCCTAGATTGAAGGCATGAGCATTATGCTTGCTTGACAGCAGGTGTAATTGTTAGCAAGTACTTTACATGTTTTCACACATTTTATAAAATACGCATGCAAATCACACTTCTGCCCATGCTCCACCCAAACTCCTCCCCTGAGCACACTTAGACATCCAAATCCCTGAGACATCCCCAGAGCCATTTTAGAAGCCAGTTCTATAGATGTCCCTAGTGTGAGGACGTCCGAGTCGCGAAGGGGCGTGATGGAAGCATGACTGGAGGCATTCCAGGCAAATTGATCTTGCGCTCCCTATTTCAGAAATAGTGCATGTCCCCATCCACTAGTGGGACCATCCGTGTCTTTTCCTGCTCCAGGATATAAATAGGCATCAGAAAAGCTCTCGTTCTGCTTTCCAAACACCTGGAGGGCACAGGGAGGAAGGTACTCTGATATCTCTATATTTTCCATGATGAAAATTGCAGGGAAACAAGGACACTTGTTTTTGGTTCAGCACACCGATGCACGACCCTGCATGCAAAACAGCTTATATGAATCTGTATTCAGCATTGGATAGATGTCCCTGCCCCAAGTGTTTGTAATGGGGACTGTCTATGAGGCTGCCCGTGCAGCTGTCCATTTTTGGTATGTCCAAGTTGCTAAAATCAAGCCAAAATGTAAATGCCCTTGGTGGGTTTTTGGACTTTTTGCCCTAGATGTTACCAGAATGACCTTCTAAAATGCCACCTTTTTTTTAAACTTTGTTTATTTATAATGTGTGCCTTTGAGTCAGTGCAGACTCTGGTGACCCAGAAGCTCCTGGGTTTTCTTGGCATTGTGACCAGAAGTAGCTTGCTAGGCCTGTCTTCCGAGGCAATGGAGGCAAGTGATTTGCCCATGGCTGCAAGGAGTGCTGAGTGGGAATCAAACCCTGGTGGCTTGGTTACCAATCCAGTGTTCTAACCACTGGGCTACTGAGGCATGTACAAATATAGTAACACACTTTTAATGTGCATGTACAAACCATCTTGTATCAGGCATACTTAAAGGTTTGACCTAATTTATAAGGCTTTTTTGTGTATGTAAAAGAGCATTTTATGCATGAGGAAGGTCTATAAAATTATCCTCCAAGGGTCTGATCCAGTAAGGGGCAATGTACTGAGCATTTTCCCCAGGGACATAAAGGAGCCTAATTACCAAGCTGCATTAGCTGTTAACACACAAATTAACATGTGCTAACAGCGTGGTGGCTGAGCAACTAATGTGCAATAGTTTGGGCATTAATTGCTAAGATGGCATGGGGTGTAGAATAAGGGGCACTGTGCCTTACAGTTAATGCGGAAATAGTTACTACAGGTTAACTGTTATTGTGACAGATAACACAACAAAAATTGATAGTGCAACAGTGGGAGTATTATATTGTTGTTTTTTCTTGATCTTTCTGAGGGTCTTTGACATAGTAGATAATGATGTTCTACTCGCCAGTTTGCAGGCGCAATTGTGGCTGGATCTGTATTGTCTGAGCAGAAAGTTCCAGGGCATGTCAGGGTTTATGATTTCTTTTTGGTGGGGTTTTCATTCCGGTGTTCCAAAGGTTCTACATTGTCTGTGGCATTTTTCAATATTTACTTCCATATCGTCCTGCTAGACCAGTCCAGACAAGTGGGTTTGGTTCCCCTATCAGCAGATTGGTGGAGACAAACAACCAATGAAAAGCCAAGGTTTCGGTGACATCACTCCCGTGTCTCTATCCACCTCAGCCACCAGAGGGCTCATCTGTATTTCTTTATCTCCAGCAGATGGTGGATAGATTTTCCCCCCTCTGAAGAAAATCTGAAGAATTGAGAGGAAAAGATTGATTTAAACACTAGTGAACGATCACCTAGAGGGTGGCTTTCTCTCTTGAGCACAATGTGGGATGCTTCATGAGACTGCTGTCTTTTCGGTAGCCATAGGAGGAGATAAAATTGGTTCAGCTTCATGCTCTTACCCTGATAAAAGCCTGTTGAGCAGCCAGAAAAAATTGGAAAGATCTGGAAGAATTTGAAAAGTTTAGCAGCCTCGCACAAACTCAATGCCCCCTCCCTCCTCCTCTGTTTCACCCTTCTCTTTCCTGAAGATTGCAGAAGGTTCTCAGAGGGTTTGTCTGCCAGCCATCTTAAAAGCAGAACCTACAAAGCCAGAAAAACACTTTCAGGGGAGTAGAGCTGAGCCCGGCAAAGATTCTCTGCCTGGGGCTCTCAGAGGGTGAGCAAGCCTTAACCTTGGCATTTTCCTTGTTGGGGGCTCCTGATTCCATTCATCTGGGGTGCAAGTCGGGGTAGACCACTGGTGACCGTTGGTGTGGCGTGGGGGTTTCCCACAATTTTCTGCACGCGTTAATATAGTCTTTCTATTATGCACCTGGTGGTCACGCAGTCCATGCGTGTGTTCCGCCCAAGCAGCTTCAATGTGAATTCCTACTCTAGTGCCTGTAATGTGCATTGCTGTAATAGCTCTGTTAAGGCATGCCTTCCGGGCGTGCTGTTGAGATACTTGCCTTAACTCTGTATTCTTCCAGGAAACATTGTTTGACCTGTGGCAAGCGAGGTGCCTCATCTCCTGTTCTTCCTGCATGGCAGCTTCTGAGTCATCCCTAGAGGGCTTGTTCCCCTTCTGTCAGCCAGAGAATGCAGTTAGTCCAGCCTTGCCTGCCTCAGGGCAGGAGGTGCCAGCCGGCCGGAGGTTCTAGCGACCATGCAGTGGGCCATACCCCTTCCTCAAAAGGATCTGCAGTGGCTATGTCCCTTGGTATTGGGGAGTCATTTCCGAGAGGAGAGCTTCCAAACTCCAGATTGTCCTCTCCGAAATTCTTTTCTTTTTAACAGCAGGCCTGATCATTCTGGCATAGAAATTCAGACCCTGCAGCCTCTGGGTACCCCTGGATGCAGTCTCTTGAGGAGCAGGCTGAGAGTGGAAGCCGTGTTTGGTTGTCTATGGCTAAGCATCCCCAGTGAGGGTTGCCCCTTGGAGAAGGAGATTACCTGGGATCTGCCCGAGCTTTGGATTCGTGTCTCGGTGCTGGGCTTTGATGTGGACGAAGAAGTACTCTCGCCTTCGGAGGATTGTGAAGAGGCTGATGTTATCTGTCTGTTTCAAAAGGAGGAATTGGCAGCATTGATTTCCAGGATTTCATCCACCTTGAATGTTGTGAAGGCCCCAGTCATGGAGCAGGAGCCGAAAGTGCATTCACTCATACAAGCGGTGCAGAAGTCCACTACTGCTCTCCCATTCCTGGAGGTGATCAAGGACATGATCCAATCAGAGTGGGATTCCCCCAAATCCCTGCCTAAGGGTCTAAGGCAGAGGTACTCAAATCCAGTCCTGGAGGGCCGCAAACCAGTCAGGTTTTCAGGATATCCCTAATGAATATGCATGAGATATATTTGCATGCACTGCCTCCATTGTATTTGAATCTATCTCATGCATATTCATTAGGGATATCCCGAAAACCTGACTGGTTTGCGGCCCTCCAGGACTGGATTTGAGTACTTCTGGTCTAAGGGCATATAAGAAGATGTACACTCTCCCAGAGAAGGAGTGCATTGTGTAGTTTGATATTCCCAAGGTGGATACGCACATCACAGTGATTTCCAAATGGACCACCATTCTACCCCTCTTTTGGAATCAGCTATAGCCTTCCTTTCTGGTGCCATGTATGACTTGGTATGTTTAGTAGCCAGGGAAAGTGCCCTGATGATGATGATGACATGGTGCTGGATTTGGCTCCGACACTGGGCGGCAGACAAATCCTCCAAAGCCCATTTGGCCCAACTGGCCTTTAAAGGGAAGCTGATTTTTGGGGCTGATTTGGAGAAGCCAGTGAAGGACCTCGGTGAGACAAAATCTTACTGCCTTCTGGAGGACAGGTCCAGGAGGCCTGTGAAGCAAGGAGAAGCCCCCTTCCTGTCAGCCTCTCTACCTGCTCCCCATGGGCACGCTAGTCAGATTCCTGGGGATCTTGGGATTTTTGTCATTATCAGCCTGGAAAGCCTTTCTTTCTCACTACTTCTGGATCTTGGGCTTGTTCTCAGTCTTTTCGTGGAGTGCGTGGTCCCAGGGACTTGATCCCTTCCAGAGGAGGACCCTCTCAGTCCGCGCAATGAAGGTTTGGGGGCCAATTCCCTGATTCCTACAGTTGGGGGCAGGCTTCACTTCTTCTTTCAGGAATGGGCCTGGGTCACCAAGGATCACGGTGCTAGACACCATTCAGTACAGCTATGTCCTGGAATGCAAAGAGTTGACCTCTGATGCCTTTCTCATCTCCCCTTGTGGGTTTGCGATTAAACAGGCAACTGTATGGACTACCTTGGGCAAGTTGTTGCACCTGAAGGCAGTGGTGCCCTTTCCCCCCCCCCCCCCCCCGGATGAGTGGGGCAGAGGCAGATACTCCATCTATTTCATGGTGCCCAAAAAGACCAGATCCTTCTGGCCCATTCTGGACCTCAAGGGTGTCAACGAGCACTTGCATGTCCTGCGCCTCCAAATAGAAACCTTGCGATCCCTGATTCAAATGGTGCATTGAGGGGAGTTCCTGGCATCTCTGGATTTGGCCGAGGTTATTTTCATATCCAAGTTTGAGAGGATCAGCAAAAGTATCTGTGTTTGCCATTCTTGGCTGTCTTCCAGTTTGCCGCCCTTCCATTCAGACTCTCCACTGCCCCATGGATATTCTCCAAGGTCATGGTGATGGTAGCTGTGGTGCTACGGTACCAAGAGATTTGTGTGCACCCATTTCTGGACAACTGGCTCACCTGAGCCTGTTGTCTTTCAGAGGCATCTTCGGTAGCAACCCAAGTGGTGTCCGTTTTAGAAAGATTCAGCTGGATGATCAATTGAGGGAACAGACAATTGTTGCTTTCCCAGTCCCTGTAATTTCTGGGAGCACATCCCGATACTTGAATGGGCAGAGTCTTCCTACCAGAGGAAAAAGTCACAAGGTTGTTTGGATTCCCTGGTACTGTTCTATTCGTAGCATGCTCCCAGAGTCTGGGATTATCTTCAACTCCTTGGATTGAGGGCAGCGACTATTGAAATGGTGCCATAGGTGCGTGCTCACATGCTGCTGCTTCAGTGGTCCTTGCTAACTCGGTGATCCCTGAGTTCTCAGGAGTTTGAGCTCAGGCTCATTCTCCCGATGATGGTGAAGGCCAGCCAGCGGTGGCGGCAGCAACCCTGTCATCTGAGGAAGGACGTGGCACTAAACGATTTCTCATGGATCCTTCTAATGATGGATGCCAGTCTTTCAAACTGGGGAGCCCATTGCCAAGACCGCCAGAGCCATTGAAACCACAGGGAAGCGGTGTGGTCCATCAATCACCTCGAGGCAAAGGCCACAGGTTAACTCTTCTGCGTTTCCGGCCCCTGGTCAAGGGTAAAGCAGTTGAAGTATTTTTAGACAACTCCACGGCAGTAGCTTATGTCAATCAGCAAGGCAGCATTAGGAGTGCCGGGGTAACCTTGGAGATGGTTCTCCTATTTGCCTGAGTGGAGAAGAACCTCCTAGCTTTGTCAGCTCAGCACATTGCCAAGGTGGACAATGTGGCAGCGGACTTTCTCAGCCGGCAATCTCTGGATCCAGGAGAATGGGAGTTGAGTCAGGAGGTGTTTTAGTTGATTCTGCGCTGCTGTGTCACCCTGAGATGGATTTGATGGTGACCCACTCCAATGCCAAGTGTGCCACTTCTTCAGTTGCTGCACAGAGACTGGGTCCGAGGGCCTAGATGCTCTGGCCCAGCCTTGGCAAAGTCAGCGCCTGCTGTATGTGTTTCCTTTGTGGCCCGTGGTGGGGCATGTGATTCGGCATACAGAGTGCAAACCAGGAAGGGTGATTCTGGTGGCACCAGATTGACCGAGAACAGTCCGGTTTGGAGATCTGATAGTTCCTGCTAGCGCCACCTCTTTGTTTGCCTCCGTCTCAGGGCTTCTTGCATCAGGAACAGATTGTCCTGGAGGACACGGTTCCCTTCTCGCTTGACTCTTGAAAGGAGATTGCTAGCGCATAAGGGCTACTCTTCGGCAGTGGTTTCCACTTTGCTCGGACCCCAGGGGATGTCTAACAACCTTGCATACATACAGGTCTTGTGCCTCTTTGAGTAGTGATGAGGCACACGGCAGCTGGATCCTGAGACAGCCGAGGTGCTGTCTCTGGTGGACTTCCTTCAGGATTGTCTAGATGAGACCCTTTCTCTTAGCTCCCTAAAGAATCAGGTGGCAGTTTTGGCCTGTTTCAGAGGTCTGGTGGCTGGTAAGTCTCTTGGCTGACACTGGATGTTTCACGCTTTCTTCAGGGTGTTTGGCGTCTGTGTCCTCCCCTTCAGTCCATGGTCTCTCCCTGGGATCTGTGTCTGGTGCTCAGGGCCTTGATTTATTTATTTTATTATTTATTACATTTGCTTATATACCGCACTATTCGGCATCAGCGCGGTTTACAATATAACAAAACGACCAAGACAACATTCTGTTTGGTTTTACAAGGAACATGAGTAACAACTTGGCTAACAGGGTTGAACTATATACAGAGATAATAATTACAACAACAGGGTTGAACTATATACATGAGATAATAAATTGCAACAACAGGGTGGCACCCTTTGTGTGATTGAACACTGCTCTGAAGGATTTGACGCTCAAGACGGTCTTCTTGGTTGCAGTTTGTTCCGCAAGGCATATTTTCGAGCTGCAGGCTCTATCTTGCTAAGATCCTTACCTATTCTTTTCTGAGGACACCGTTTCCTTTCGGCCTTTGCCCACCTTCTTACCTAAGGTAATTTCTCCCTTTCATGTGAACTAGGTGGCTTGCCTGCCTTACTTCTCTAAGAAGCAATGTAGGCGGAAGTATAAGGATCAGCATTGGCTGCCCATCTGTTTTCGTTTCCATTATAAACTTCTCATTTTAACACACCATACTGTTCATACTGACAATCCTCTGTATCTTGCTGACCTTATCTCTCTCCATACCCCTTATCGTCAACTTCGGTCCCTCCATGCTAATTGTTTGTCCTTACCCTCTTCATCACAAGCACATCTGGAACAAACTCGTCATTCGGCTTTCTTTTTCCTTGGTCCTCTATTGTGGAATGCATTACCACCTTCTCTCCGGCTGGAACCCTCTTATCCCCAGTTCAAAACACTACTCAAAACTCATCTGTTCCAACAAGCCTTTGATCTCCCTCCTGGTATTCCTCCCTGAAGCTGCTGCTGATTTGTTTGTTCCATGCCCCTCGTGTGTGTCTTGGCTCCCCTTGATTGTTTTCCCTGTTTTGTCCTTGTATTGGTCTTGCTGAAGTCCTCGGTCTGGATGTATTGCCATTATTTGTCCTTAGTCTAGATGTATGGCTATTATTTGCTTGCCCTGTCCTTCTTTTCTTTCCTGTTATTTTATGGCGTTCCTTTTCTATAGTTTGCAGTGTTGACCTTTGATTTTTATTGTACACCGCTTTAATGTTTCGGCCAAAGCGGCCTATCAAATGTTGCAATAAAGATAAAGATCTTCACCTTGTGAATGTCTGGAGGGTGCTCCTCCATTACTTGGCTGTTACAAATTCTTTTTGTAAGTCAGACCAACTTTTTGTGCTGTTTGCTGGCCTGCGCACAGGTGACATGTCAGCTAAGTCTACTTTGGGGGCTGGATTAAGGAGGCCATTGCCTCAACGTGCCTGTTGCAGAACTGGCCAGTTCTGGAGGGTTTTCACGTCCATTCTACCTGAGCGCGAGTGTCTTCATGGGCAAAGCGGAGCTTGGTAGCCCCTAGAGACATTTGTCGGGCGTGGGCATCACCTTCCACTTTTGACACACCCAGATGGACATGGCCTTTGGCTCCATGGTTTTGCGAGCTGCTGTGTCTTCTTCTCACCCAGTGGAGGCATAGATTTGGTGCGTCCCACTTGAATGGACTAGTCTAGCAGAACGATATGGAAGGTGACATTTTACTTACCAGATAATGTCCTTTCCTTGATTCCTGCTAGACCAGTTCAGGGCCTGCCCCCTGGAACTGTTTGCTCTATTCTTCTGCCATGGTACCCTTGGTTCCACTATGATTTATATACTTGGCTCTGCAGGCCTTTCTTCAATTGACAGCCTTTTGTTTATGTTTTCCTGCGCATAGTTCTGTACTGTTGATTTTCCCAGAACAAGCAATAAGTCAGTCCTCACATATGAGTGACATTGGCGCCGATGGAGTCCGCATGGAAGCATCTCCTCAGCTTTCAAAGAAAACCTTTGGGAGATACACCACGTATGCGTGCTCTACTTCCCGCCCAAGGGTGCCATCTTGCCTCAGTCTCCTTTTTTCCGCGGATCCCATAGGACAGCGATGGCGAACCTATGGCACGCGTGCCAGCTGTGGCACGCGAAGGCCTTGCAGCTGGCACGCGTGAAGGTCCGCAAAAAAAGAAAAAGCTGGCTCTGACTGCTGCCGCGGACGCGGCAAGGGCAGAATGCAGCGTCCCGCGGGGCCCCCTCCGCCCGCTAAGCCCCTCTGCAAGGGCTTTCAGATTCGCGAGGGAGAGCGTCTCCCTCGCGTCTCTGTTAAGCCCGCAGGGGCTAATGGGAAATTTCCCATCAGCCCCTTTAGACGCGAGGGACTGATGGGAAATTTCCCATTAGCCCCTGCGGGCTTAACAGAGACGCGAGGGAGATGCTCTCCCTCGCGAATCTGAAAGCCCTTGCAGAGGGGTTTAGCGGGTGGAGGGGGCCCCGCGGGACCTTGCAATCTGCCGCGGGCAGCAGCCAGAGCCTGCTTTTTTTTTAAAAAAATTTGCCAGGGGGGGTTAGGACTGCTAATGGGCAGGGGGGGGGGGGGTTAGGACTGCTAATGGGCAGGGAGGAGGAGGGGGGTTAGGACTGCTAATGGGCAGGGAGGAGGAGGGGGGGTTAGGACTGCTAATGGGCAGGGAGGAGGAGGAGGAGGGGGGGGGTTAGGACTGCTAATGGGCAGGGAGGGGGGGGGTTAGGACTGCTAATGGGCAGGGAGGAGGAGGGTGGGGGTTAGGACTGCTAATGGGCAGGGAGGGGGGGTTAAGACTGCTAATGGGCAGGGGAGGGAGGGAGGGGGGGGTTAGGACTGCTAATGGGCAGGGAGGGAGGGGGGGGTTAGGACTGCTAATGGGCAGGGAGGGAGGGAGGGGGGGTTAGGACTGCTAATGGGCAGGGAGGGAGGGAGGGAGGGGGGGTTAGGACTGCTAATGGGCAGGGAGGGAGGGAGGGAGGGAGGGAGGGAGGGGGGGTTAGGACTGCTAATGGGCAGGGAGGGAGGGAGGGGGGGGGTTAGGACTGCTAATGGGCAGGGAGGGAGGGGGGGTGGGGGGTTATGAATGCGAATGGGCGGGGAGGGGGGGTGGGGGGTTAGGACTGCTAATGGGGAGGGGGGGGTTAGGACTGCTAATGGGCAGGGAGGGGGGGGGTTAGGACTGCTAATGGGCAGGGAGGGAGGGAGGGAGGGGGGGTTTAGGACTGCTAATGGGCAGGGAGGGGGGGGTTAGGACTGCTAATGGGGAGGGGGGTTAGGACTGCTAATGGGCAGGGAGGGAGGGGGGTTAGGACTGCTAATGGGCAGGGAGGGAGGGAGGGAGGGAGGGGGGGTTAGGACTGCTAATGGGCAGGGAGGGAGGTAGGGAGGGGGGGTTAGGACTGCTAATGGGCAGGGAGGGAGGGAGGGGGGGTTAGGACTGCTAATGGGCAGGGAGGGAGGGAGGGGGGGTTAGGACTGCTAATGGGCAGGGGGGGGTTAGGACTGCTAATGGGCAAGGAGGGAGGGAGGAGGGGGGGGGGTTAGGACTGCTAATGGGCAGGGAGGGGGGTTAGGACTGCTAATGGGCAGGGAGGGAGGGAGGGAGGGAGGGGGGGTTAGGACTGCTAATGGGCAGGGAGGGAGGGGGGTTAGGACTGCTAATGGGCAGGGAGGGAGGGGGGGTTAGGACTGCTAATGGGCAGGGAGGGAGGGGGGGTTAGGACTGCTAATGGGCAGGGAGGGGGGTTAGGACTGCTAATGGGCAGGGAGGGGGGGTTAGGACTGCTAATGGGGAGGGGGGTTAGGACTGCTAATGGGCAGGGAGGGGGGGTTAGGACTGCTAATGGGCAGGGAGGGAGGGGGGTTAGGACTGCTAATGGGCAGGGAGGGAGGGAGGGAGGGGGGGGGTTAGGACTGCTAATGGGCAGGGAGGGAGGGGGGGTTAGGACTGCTAATGGGCAGGGAGGGAGGGAGGGGGGGTTAGGACTGCTAATGGGCAGGGAGGGAGGGAGGGGGGGGGTTAGGACTGCTAATGGGCAGGGGGGGGTTAGGACTGCTAATGGGCAGGGAGGGAGGGAGGGAGTGAGGAGGGGGGGGGTTAGGACTGCTAATGGGCAGGGAGGGAGGGAGGGGGGGGTTAGTACTGCTAATGGGCAGGGGGGGGGTTAGGACTGCTAATGGGCAGGGAGGGAGGGAGGGGGGGGTTAGGACTGCTAATGGGCAGGGGGGGAGGGGGGTTAGGACAGCAAATGGGCAGGGAGGGAGGGAGGGAGGGAGGAGGGGGGGGGTTAGGACTGCTAATGGGCAGGGAGGGGGGGTTAGGACTGCTAATGGGCAGGGAGGGAGGGGGGGGGTTAGGACTGCTAATGGGCAGGGAGGGGGGTTAGGACTGCTAATGGGCAGGGAGGGGGGGGTTAGGACTGCTAATGGGCAGGGGGGGGCGGGCGGGCGGGCGGGGGGGTAGGACTGCTAATGGGCTGGGGGGGTTAGGACTGCTAATGGGCGGGCGGGCGGGGGGGGTAGGACTGCTAATGGGCTGGGGGGGTAGGACTGCTAATGGGCTGTGGGCTGATGGGGGCTGTCTGGAAATGGGGGTGATGGGGGTTAGGACTGGTAATGGGTTATAGGGGGGGCTTAAACTGAAAATGGGTGATGGGGGTTTAGGACTGGAAGTGGGTTGATGGGGGGGGGCTAGGACTGGTATTGGGTTGGGGGGTTGCTAGGACTGGAAATGGGCTGATGGGGGCTAGGACTGGAAATGGGCTGATGCAGGGACTAGAAGGGAATGGATGCTGGGTGAGGCTGGAACTAGAAGGGAGCTGATGTTGGGGGAGGATTAGAATGGGATGGGGCTGGGAGAGTAAAATGGAGAGGGGAAAAATATTTTGTGTGGGAGGGATAAAAAATCTACAATTGGCCGGGTATTGGGAGAGTAAGTGGGGATTGAGGATGGAGGGGTAAAATTTGAGTGGATGAAATAGGAATGAGGAAAGAGCAAAAGGAGAAAGATTAGTATGTTAAAGCGGATGTAGAGAGAGAGAATGGAAAAAAAAAAACTAGAAGAGAGAAGAAAGGACAAATGGACAGCAGATGATGGAGAGTTAGCAGAAGACATGAAGAAACCAGAAGAAAGTGGCTGGAGCAATTGCAACTGTGTAACTGAGCTGAGGTATTCTGTTTATGTAATTCCTTTTTGACATTGCCACTTGTTCTCTTTCCCCAGTAGGTCATGTATTGTTATTGTCTGAAATGTATTGGTTTAATATTTGCAGTGTTGCCTTTTGATAGGTATGGTGTGGTGCTTTGTGAGTCCTGGTAGTGCTGTTAGGATACGGCGGGTTTGCTATTGGTTCTAAATGGGCAGTGTTTGTAGTAGTTCCTAATGTGCCTGGCGGTTGGCACTGGATTATAGTAATGTAGAAATCTTTTAGTCTGTCTTTATCCATACACTCATTAAGAGACATGTTTACTAAAAGTTAGTGTATGTTAGCATTATGCAAATATTTATGCAAATTGACGTGCTGGCACTTTGAGGAAATTCTTTGGTTTTGTGCGGCAGTTTGGGCACTCGGGCTCAAAAAGGTTAGCCATCACTGCCATAGGATGTTGTCCAGTTTTCCTCAGAAAAAGTTTGATTTTTATTGCTGTTTTCTCTGGTTGCGTACTGATTCCTTCCAGCCCCCGAGCCAGCTCGTCTCAGCATCACTCTTCGGGTTCGTATATTAGTTTTTCAATTTTTCTTCAACGTGTTCGTCGACCGGCGTTCATGACCTTTTTCAACCAAAGGCCTCGGGCCTCCAGTAGCTTCAAAAAGTGTGACTGATGTGGCAAAATGATGTCACTCACCGACTCACACGACTGCTGCCTCCAATGTCTTGGCCCGGAGCACAATGATTCGGACTGTGAGCTCTGCAGAACCATGACCTCAAAGGCCTTGAAGAGCCGCCATCAGCAGCAGATAAGCTTATTTCAGAAGTCAAACTCTGCACCAGTCTCCAGTGACACTATACTCCAGGGCCTCCTCTGATAACTTGGTGCCCCACGAAGCCAGAGCCTCCTCGGAGTCCCATGGCCACGGTTCCTCCAAGCGGAAATTCCCACAAGAAGAAGAAATCCTTGAAGTCCGCATCAGAGGATGGATTCGGGAAGAAGGGGAAATCCCACCCCAAGACCTACAGTCGCAGGCATGAATCTGAAGAGTCGGAGCAAGAGCGGCCCGCCAAGCTGCCCCGTAAGGGGTCGTAGGCACCCGTCCACCGGCCTCAGACCTCCGAGGCCATCCTCATTGAGGACTCACACTCTATAATACCGATACTGGGCCTGAAACCCTCGGTGCCCACGTCAAAGGTTACGGAGCCAACTGGTATGGAGACCGGAATGGCAGCCCTAGGGAGCAGTATATCTGCCCTAATGGCCATGCAGCTGGCATTCATGTATGGCTCATCCAGTTCATCCGCCCTGATGATGGGACCCTTGACATTGAGGGCTTCCCTGGATGTTGAGCTAGTCCTCGAGTGCCATCGGCCTCGAGAAAGCCCCCGGACAAGGTCCCACTCCCGTTCCTCGGGACACCGGTCCTCCCCGGCGAGCACCCGTGGCTTGGACTGATGATCCCCCAGAGGTCACAGACTGCTGAGAGCGGCTCTCGTCTGAGGTGTTCGTGTGGCATCAGACTCATACTCAGATTTTGAGTCCGAATGGGAGACCGAGGATGAAGAGTCCCTGGACATGAGGCGGCACCATGATGTGCCCTCAGACCCGTCTCCCCTGATGACCCAATGCCACTCCCCACTTGAGAACGTTGCATTCCTCGATTTTGGGTAGGACATGGCCAAGGCCCTCACCATCAAGACTAAGCCGAGGACAACCCTTGCACCGAGGAATTGGAAATACACCAACACAAGGCACCCCCGAACGAAACCCTTATGGTCCCAGTGCCCTTGATCCTTGACTATATCCTCCTCAGAATGTGGGAAACACCAGCGTCATTATCACTTGTTAGCAGGTGCCTCAACGCCATGTACCAGGTACACCAAAGCCCTGGTTCCAAAAGACCCGGTTTCCCCACAACTCCACGGTCGTGGAATCGACAGTGCGCAGGCTTAAGAGCCAAAAAACTCATTTATTGGTGCCACCTGGCAGGGAGGTCCGAACCCTTGATGCCTTCGGCCAGAAGGCCTTTCAGAGCTCGATGCTAACATGCCGGATCCAGTCCAACCAGCTTTATATCGGCATGTACCTGAACGAACCTTTGAAGGAGCTTGGTGGATTCTCAGCAGGCCTCAAGAGGGAACTACTACAGAGGTTCAAGACCCTAACCTCTGCATTAAAGGAATTCTCGAAGTTTTTGTCCTGAACCACCTTCAAGGCATCGGGATTCGATGCCAGGCATGGCTGCAGTCGTCCGACCTGGAGCATTGGGTTCAGGACAAACTGATGCCCCCTGCATAGGTGAAAATCTATTCAGGAAACTCATGGCAGATAAGACAGCGGAAATAGAGACTGAGTATGTGACGAGAACCAGGCTCTCAAAAAGAGACGGGGACAAGGTCCCAGGAAACAAAAAGCCCCAAAGTCCCAGGCGCTGGCCCCTGCCCAGCCTGGGGGAGCTTTTGACTGCCTGGGTGCGACTTCATACCCCCAGGGGGTCTTCTGCTGCCCACAGGGGGCGCCTAGCCATGTTTGCCCATAGGTGGACAACCATCACCATCAACACCTGGGTGCTACAGGTGGTCAAGGAGGGCTACCTCCTCCACCTACGTTGGGCATCACTCACGTACTTCCCAGGGGAGCCCACCAGGTCTCTCCTTCACCAGACCCTGCTCCTTACCGAGCTAGCAGGCCTAATCAATAACAAAGCAGTCGAGCCAGGGCCAAAACATCTCTGGGGCACAGGCTTCTATTCCAAATACTTCCTCATCCCCAAGAGGATGGGGGACTTCAGGCCCATCCTGGACCTGGGCAAGCTCAACAGGTTTCTGGTCAGGGAAAAGTTCAAGATGCTCTCTCTTGGGACACTACTGCCATTCCTTCAGCAGGGAGATTGTCTATGCTCCTTAGACCTAAAGGATGTCTACCCTCACATCCTAATTCATCGCAGCCACAGAAAGTACCTCCAGTTTGTGGAGGGAAGACAGCACTACCAATATTGGGTGCTGTCCTTTGTTCTGGCCTCATCGCCAAGGATCTTCACCTTGGAAGGCCCCTTTGTCTTCCCCTATCTGGACGATTGACTCATAAAGGAGGACATGGCTGCAGAGGAACAATGTGCCATCGGGCGCACCATCGACACCCTGCAGCACCTGGGGTTCATTATAGACTATCCCAAATCCCACCTCACTCCAGGCCAGCACCTAGAGTTCATAGGGACGCAACTAGATACCCACCAGGCAAAAGCCTTCCTTCCCCAGGAGAGGTCAGAACGCTTCAGGGAGTTAGCCACAGAGGTACACCAATGCCGAACACTACCTGCCCGGCTCCTACTCCGCCTGTTAGGACACATGGCCTCCACAGTCCATGTCACCCCACATGCCCGCCTGCACTTGAGGGCATCTCAGTGGTATCTCCGTTTGCAGTGGACTCAAGCTACAGGCAAGCTTAGGGACAGAGTAAAGGTGACCTGTTAACTGGTGGACTCCCTGGGATGGTGGCAGAATCCATGCCAATTTCAGGCTGGGATGCCCTTCCAGGCATCCAAACCCCAGAAGGTTCTCGCCACAAATGCCTCACTAATGGGCTGGGGTATGCATTGTGGGAGCCTCCAGATGCAAGGCTGCTGGTCCCAGGAAGTATCCAGGTTGCAAATCAATTTGCTAGAACTCCGGGCAATATACCTAACCCTTTGAGCCTTCCGCCACCTACTCCAACATCACTCTGTGCTGATCCAGGCCAACAATCAGGTTTAAATGTTCTGTGTGAACAAACAGAGGGATGCAGGGTCGTACCCTCTCTGCCAGGAGGCGATAGCCCTCTGCTATGTTGCAGGCAGAGGGATGCTCCTAAGGGCAGTGTACCTCCTGGGCCAGAACAATGCCCTGGTGGACAAATTGAGCAGGGTCCTCCAGCCGCACGAGTAGTGTCTGAATCCAGTGGTAACCTCACGGCTTTTCCTTCTCTGGGACGTCCCCTTAATGGTTTTGTTCATGCAGTTGCCCCCGATTCTGCTCGTGCCAACTGCACACGTCCCGGATGGCAGCGGATGCGTTCCTCATCCTGTGAATGGAAGGCCTTATATACACCTTCCCACCGACACCGCTGGTAGCCAAGACATTATTCAAGGTCCATTGCAACAGAGCATCACTAGTGCTGATAGCCCCTCGGTGGCCCATGCAGCCCTGATTCCCACTGCTCCTCTCCGTATCGGCAGCATCGCCAATTTCCCTGGGCTGAGCTCCAGGGCTAGTCTCACAGGAGCAGGACTCTATCCTGCACCCCAATCTGGGGTCCTTCTCACTCACGCCTTGGCTGCTGAAAGGTTAGCGTTAGCTCTCTTCAACCTCCCACGGGATGTGGAAGAGATTCTTCTGGCCTCTCTTAAGGCCTCCACTAGAAGAGTATATCCCTTCAAGTGGCGCTGATTCTCGGTGTGGTGTGTGGAAAGGCGGGTGAACCCGCTTTCCTGGTCAGTACAGGTGGTACTTCAGTACCTGCTTCACCTATCGCAGGTGGGATTGAAGTCAGATTCAATCCAAGTACACCTGAGCGCCATCACAGCGCATCACTATTCTGTCAAGGGAAAACCCCTCTTAGCTCAACCCCTTGTTTCCCAATTCCTGCGGGGCCTCATGTTATCCAAACCACTCGTCTGTCCCCCCCAGTGGTGGAGTGGGATCTTAATGTGGTGCTCTCGCAGCTCACTAAGCCTCCATTCGAGCCTCTGGCTACCTGCCACTCCGGTACCTATCCTGGAAGGTCGCCTTCCTGGTAGCACTCAGATCAGCTCACAGAGTCAGTGAGCTCCAGGCTCTGATGGCAGAGCCCCCTACATAAGGTAGTACAAGAACAGGGTGGTTTTCCTCATGCACCCCAAGTTTCTGCCGAAGGTGGTATCCCAATTTTCCACCTCAACCAAGTGGTGGTACTTCCCACCTTCTTTCTGGGGCCTCATGCTGGTAAGACGGAGACCATTCTCCACAATCCGGATTGTAAGAGAGCCCTGTCCTTTTACCTGCAACGGACCCAGGGCCACTGCAAAGCACCTCAGCTTTTCGTATCCTATGACTCCAGCCATCTAGGGTTCCCAGTGACTAAACAAACTCTGTCCACTTGGGTGGCAGACTGCATTACCCTTGCCTACAAACAAGCAGGAATCTCACTGGACCAGAGGGTCATGGCACACTACATCAGGGCCATGGTTATTTCTGTGGCAAATCTGCATTCCGTCTCCTTGATGCAAATCTGCTAGGCCACCACCTGGTCTTCATTCCACACCTTCGCAGCTCACAACTTCCTGGAGAGGGAGCCCCGATGGGACAGCGCCTTTGGCCAGGCCGTACTCCGTAATCTCTTTGGAGTGTATGCAACTCCTGCCCTCCGACGCTTCTGTATGCACGCTACCAGAGTGCTGGTTCTCTACCGGACACTTGGGTCTTGCAAGTGTCTCTCAGTAAGGACACAACTTCTGCTGATCACAGCTCACCCTTTACAGGTCATCGTGGCATTCTTCGTTTGTTTACATATTCTCGGTAGCCTGTAGCAAGAGAGTCCCATATGTGAGGACTAACTTCCTGCTTGTTCCTGGAGAAAGCGTAGTTACTCACCTGTAACAGGTGTTCTCCAGGGACAACAGGAATCAGTCCTCACAACCCTCCCTCCTCCCCTTGGAGTTGCTTCTTTACTGTTTTTTATTTTTGCCATGTTAGCTATGTCATTAGACTGAGGCAAGATGGCATCCTTGGGCGGGAAGTGGGCCACACATGTGTGATGCATCTCCCAAAGGCTTTCTTTAAAAGTTGGGGAGATACTTCTGCACAGGCGTCGTCGGCGCTAACGTCACTCACAAGTAAGGACTGATTCCTGCTGTCCCCAGAGAACAGCTGTTACAGGTGAGTTACTTTGCTTTACTCATTGTTCCCCACATTGAGATTATGTGAGGCTTGCCATGTTCTCAAGTATGCTTTAGGACGGATACTGAAAAGACCTTTGGTGGCTGAGGCGAATAGAGACATGGGAATGATGTCATTGAAACCTGGCTTTTTATTGGGTCTTTGTCTCCACCAATCTGCTGGTAGGGGAACACAATCCACTTCTCTGGACTGGTCTAGCAGGACTCAAGGAAAGGACAATCTTCATGGAACAAGCAGGAATGCAGTCTTCACATATGGGTATCATCGGTACCAATGAAGCCCACATGGGAATGCTCCCCAGTGTCCATTTGGAAAGCTGCTTTAGAGATTAATCCACTGCTCCTGCGCATCTGCCTTCCCACCTTCCCAAGTCCTCTCCTCAGATTTTTGTTTTCTGCAGAGCCAGCAAGTTGTTTTCTTCCTGTCACCGCCGAAAAATGACTTTTTAAAAATTAAATCTGTGCTCTGCCTTTCCATTGACACCGATACCGGCCCCGATATTTCTTTTCTTTTCAAAATATTTTTCTTTCTTTCATTTTTTCCAATTTTGGTGATTTCTATCACCAAATTAGGCCTTGTCCTACCTTTGTTCTGCCATGATGGAAAAACATATTAGCGGTTTCAAAAAATGTACCAAGTGTTCTGGTACAATATCAGTCACCGATAAACATGACTGGTGTTTAAAATATTTGGGTCCAGACCATTTACTGACTGATTGTCCTTTGTGCCAACAAATGACAAAAAGAGGCCTAAAGAACAGAGCCGGACAGTATGATTCTCTGTTTGCCCCAGACTCAATTTCAGTGGCTTCCACATCTTGAGGATATTGGCTTCCTCTTTTGGTTCTCAGGTTTCCTCAAACATAAGGCTAAATCTAAGTCATCAGCATCGAAACTTGATACCGATCCTCGAGTTAAGTCTCTTCATTGTCATCGAGATTCACTGAAGGGTGCATCCGATGCAGACAGGCCTGCCAAACAGCCACAGCGGGAGGACCAGCCCTCCAAAGCACAACAGGGACTCCAGGACGCTCCTGAGACCTCGACTTCCAGAGAGCTATTGGTTCCATGCTGTGGGACAGTGGCGTAGAGTCCCATGCGGAATTCCACCCAGACATCGGCCTCCTCCCACAACCAGCGAATCCTGTCTATCAAGAGGAATTTGGCAGCACTCCTGGCAGCCTTGGTACTGTCGGTATCTGCAGCTGCATTGGTGCAGACATTGTCAACCAGCCCCTGGCCAATACCTCCAGGGCCGATGCCAGACTTTCAGGGGATCCTCTCCCTCTGATGCCTCCTTTGGAACTGACAGGCATTGTTGGTACCCAACAGGTTCCCGCTGCTGCACCGATTGATCATCTGTATCAGCATCAGGCTTCGACATCAGCACGAGACCGTCGATACTTTGACTTTCTGTCAGATTCAGCTTCTACCTCCTCCAATTCTGATGATGCATTGGAGGACTCCAGGGTAACCCGGGATCTCCTTTCCGATCCATCCCCCCTCATGAGAGGTGTCAGTCCCCGCCAGAGGGCATGTCTTTTCAAGACTGGACATGGCAGCAAGCCTGCAGATTACCATGGCATCAGAGACGGAACCGAGGGCAGAGTAGTTGGAAATTCTCCAATACCCCTCAGCGCCCAAAGAGGCAGCCACATTATCGGTGCATCGCATCCTGCAGGATCTAATGCTACGTATGTGGGAGGCCCCTCTAACAATTCCACCTATCAGCATACAACTCAATACCTTGTACCGAGTTCCACCATGTCCTGACTTCCCAAAACCTCAACTACTATACCACTCCATAATGGTGGAATTGGCAGTTTGGAGCATTAAGAGTTCTAATAGTCATTCTTCCATGCCTCCGGGCAAGAACTCCAGAACTCTCGATGCCTTTGGCTATTGGTGCTTTTAGGCATGCATGCTCATTTCTAGGATTACTTCCTACATGCTCTATATGGGCATGTATCTTGAGGCTATCTCCAGGGATCTAGAGAACTTTGCCCCATCCTTTCTGATGACAAACGTGATGTTTTCCAAGCCTTAATCAGGCAAAATCAGAATATCTCCAAATTTCTTACCAGAGCATCTTTCGATGCCTTTGAGTCATCCAGCAGAGCTTCAGCAGTCTGCATTGGTGCTCTCAGAATGGCCTGGCTCCAGGCATCTGACCTTGAGCAGTGGGTTCAGGATAAATTGGCCAATATCCCCTGCTCTAGAGAGAGCCTCTTTGGAAAAGGTTGGAGAGAGAAGGCCAGAGAGATTGAGACAGATCTCACTCTCAAACGCCTCTCCAGAAAGACTAATCCAAAGAAGTCATTCTATCCTAAGGAGAAAAGATATTAACCTTGTTATCCACCTACAGCTGCTTACCAACCTCAGAAGCAACAGCAGTGACAGCAGGGCCCTCTCACCTGCCCAAAAAGCCTAAGGCGCATAAGCCACAACCAGCTACACAGCCACAGCCAGCGCCTGGTTTTTGACTCCTTCCTAGAGAGCATAGCTACTTTGCCTCTGCAGGGTCCCCCACCCCTACACATAGCAGACAGACTCTGTTCCTATGCCCATAGGTGGCACTTCATCACATCAGAGCAGTGGACTCTCAGCATCGTCCAAAGGGGCTATTTGCTTCATTTTGAAATCTTCCCCACACGACCTCAGAAAAGTACTTTTAGTTTTAAAACACAGAGGAGAACTTTCTGGTTACATTTCATACCCAGCAGAGAGCTTGTAGTTTAAATTTAATAGTCACTCAGGGCCTAGTAAAAGCAAAGTACTTTTAGTTTAAATTTAAAACACAGAAGAGAGCTTTCTGGTTACATTTGGAACCCAGCAGAGAGCTTGTAGTCTAAATTGAATAGTCACTCAGGGCCTAGCATCAGCAAAGTACTTTTAGCTTAAATTTAAAACACAGAAGAGAGCTTTCTGGTTAAATTTAGAACCCAGCAGAAGTTAGAGCCTAGCAGCAGCTAAGAGCTATAATTTATATCAAATCCGAATATAGCTTACCTCAGCAGCACAAGACAGGGTACTGTGTAGCAGCCCTCTTTTAATAAGTGTTATTTCCCCCCTCCCTCCCCACACCCACCCACCCCTGGGATAATCGTAATTTTATAGGTACTTACACATCTTAAAAGACAGGAGGTGCTCTCAGGTGAAGCTCATTACCCAAATCAGTTATACACTAAGGACCTGAGATTAGTTAAGCTTCAGGTGAACAAGCTATATTACACATATTAGGTACAGTTTTATTAGTATAAATATCCATAGCAACCCTTAGTAAGTAAAGAACTTAGATCTAAGCACAAACTTAAAACTAAGATGCAGTCCAGCAGCGGGATGGGGGCTTTCCAGTCTTTTGCATTGAGTATCACATGTATGATTTTCTCCCAGTTGGTGAGAGGTCTTACGTGTGCACTAGGTGCAAGGAGCTCTTTGCTCTCAGGGAACGAGTCCGTTCTCTAGAGGCTAAAGTAGCAGACTTGGAAAGCATAAGACAGACAGAGAGGTACATAGACGAGACCTACAGGGATATAGTCCTGAAGTCCCACCTCCAGTCTGGCAGCATCCCTGTTGCCATGGAGGAGAGAAGTCACGTGACAGGAGAGCATCACCCTGGTGTGGCAGGAAGTGATCCTGTAACTAGGACCTGTCCTCCAATTGATGTAAAACCCTCTCGCACCGAGGACGTTTCTCCAGGGCTATGTGCTCATGAGAGAAGGGTTAGGACAGCCGTTATAGTTGGTG
Source organism: Ichthyophis bannanicus (assembly GCA_033557465.1). Classification (NCBI taxonomy): domain Eukaryota; kingdom Metazoa; phylum Chordata; class Amphibia; order Gymnophiona; family Ichthyophiidae; genus Ichthyophis; species Ichthyophis bannanicus. Next base: position 707,116,500 of record CM066034.1, read on the forward strand.
ATTCGATCATTAGGCATGTAGATAGCTGGGTGGCTGGTGGACGTGAGGATCGCCTGGTAACATGCCTGCCTGGTGCAAAGGTAGCGGACCACACGCGCCACCTAGATAAGGTCTTAGATAGTGCTGGGGAGGAGTCTGCTGTCTTGGTACATGTCGGTACCAAAGACATAGGAAAATGTGGTAGGGAGGTTCTGGAGGCTAAATTTAGATTTTTAGGTAGGAAGTTGAAATCCAGAACTTCCAGGGAAGCATTCTCCGAAATGCTTCCTGTTCCACGCGCAGGACCCAAAAGGCAGGCAGAGCTCCGGAGTCTCAATGCGTGGATGAGACAATGGTGCAGAGATGAGGGTTTTGGATTTGTTAGGAACTGGGGAACATTCTGGGGAAAGGAGGGGCTCTTCCGGAGGGATGGGCTTCACCTTAACTGGGATGGAACCAGGCTGCTGGCATTAACCTTTAAAAAGGAGATAGAGCAGCTTTTAAACTAGATATTAGGGGAAAGCCGACAGTCGCCCAAGAGCAGATGGTTCGGAAGAATGTATCTTTGAAGGATACTTCCAAAAGCAGAGAGGTTCCACAAAAGAGTAAAGTGGCCCAAATGCCCTCAAGTATGGAGCAGACAGAGCTTAAAGATCCCAAATTACCCATGTCTAACAATAGCCAAATTAATATGAATAAAATACATTCTCTAAAATGCTTGTATGCAAATGCTAGAAGTCTAAAAAATAAGATGGGAGAGTTAGAATATATAGCACTAAATGAAAGGTTAGATATGATTGGAATATCAGAGACATGGTGGAAGGAGGACAACCAGTGGGACACTGTGTTACCTGGGTACAAACTATATTGAAATGATAGAGCTGATCAAATTGGTGGAGGGGTTGCGCTCTATGTTAGAGAGGGCATTGACTCAGAAAGGATTAAAGTTTTGCAGGAAACAAAATCTGCTATAGAATCTATATGGATTGAAATTCCATGTAAAAGGGGGAAGGCAATGGCAGTGGGGGTGTACTATCGAGCGCCTGGCCAGAATGACCAAATGGATGATGAAATGCTCAAAGAAATCAAGGAAGCTAACAAAAGTTACAGCGCAGTAATAATAATGGGTGATTTCAACTACCCCGGTATCGACTGGGTCAGTGTCACGTCAGGACATGCTAGGGAGATAAAGTTCCTAGATGAAATAAATGACTGCTTCTTGGTGCAGCTGGTTCATGAACCGACCAGAGGGGAAGCCATATTAGACCTAGTCCTTAGTGGAACACCAGATCTAGTGCAAGAGATAAGGTTTTTGGGGCCACTTGGCAATAGTGATCATAGCATGATCGCCTTTGATTTAATTAGTGGAAGAGGGATACCGGTAGTAAGGAAATCCACAGTATTACCTTTTAACTTTCGAAAGGGAGACTATGATAAAATGACGAAAACAGTTAAAAAAAACTAAAAGGAGCAGTTGCAAAGGTTAAAGACGTACATCAGGCTTGGCTGTTGTTGAAAAATACTATCTTGGAAGCCGAGACCAGCTGTATTGCACGCTTTAAGAAAAGTGGAAGGAAGTCCAAAAAACTGCCAGCATGGTTTAAAGGTGAGGTCAGAGAGGCTGTTGTTGCCAAAAAAGCATCTTTCAGGAAATGGAAAAAAGAGCCAAACGACGAAACCTGGAAACAGCACAAGCACTGGCAAGTCAAATGCAAGGCATTGATAAGGCAGGCAAAGGGAGAATTTGAGAAGAAGCTTGCTGCGGAAGCAAAAATGCGAAATAAAGATATTTTCAAGTACATTCGTAGCAAAAAACCTGTGAGAGAGTCAGTTGGTCCATTAGATAATAGAGGAGTTAAAAGGGCACTAATAGGCGACAAGGCGATAGCGGAGAGACTGAATGAATTCTTTGCTTCAGTCTTTACTGAGGAAGATGTAGGGATGTTACCCATGACTGAAGTGGTATTTAAAGGTGCGGAATAATTGAAGGAAATATCGATACATCGGGAAGATGTATTACAACTATTAGATAAACTGAAGAGTAGCAAATCACCTGGGCCCGATGGTATACATCCAAGGGTGTTGAAAGAACTGAAATATGAGATTGCAGACCTGCTATTAGTAATCTGTGAACTATCATTAAAATCATCTCTAATACCTGAAGATTGGAGGATCGCCAATGTAACACCAATTTTTAAAAAGGGTTCCAGGGGTGATCCGGGAAACTACAGACCGGTGAGCCTGACATCAGTACCGGGAAAAATGTTAGAAGCCATCATAAAGAATAAAATTACTCAGCATGTAGATAGTCATGACCTAATGGGAGACAGCCAACATGGCTTTAGACAAGGAAGATCTTGTCTTACTAATCTGTTATGTTTTTTTGAAGGAGTGAATAATCAGGTGGACAAAGGTGAGTCGGTTGATATTGTGTATCTGGACTTTCAGAAAGCCTTTGACAAGGTCCCTCATCAGAGACCTTGGCAAAACTAAAGAGTCATGGGATAGGAGGCAGTGTACTATTGTGGATCAGGAACTGGTTAAAAGATAGAAAGCAGAGGGTAGGGCTAAATGGCCAATTTTCCCAATGGAGAAAGGTGAATAGTGGTGTACCCCAGGGATCTGTGCTGGGTCCGCTACTTTTTGACATATTCATAAATGACCTGGAAAGTGGAATAACGAGTGAGGTTATCAAATTTGCAGATGACACAAAACTATTTAAAGTTGTTAAAATCCAAGAGGATTGTGGAAAATTGCAAGAGGATCTTGATAAATTGGAAGACTGGGCATCAAAATGGCAGATGAAATTTAATGTGGACAAGTGCAAGGTTATGCACCTAGGGAAGAACAACCCAAGCTATGGTTACATGATGCAAGGTTCCACATTAGGAACCACCACCCAGGAAAAAGATTTAGGCGTCATTGTGGATACAATGTTAAAACCCTCGGCCCAGTGTGCAGCAGCGGCCAAGAGAGCAAATAGAATGCTAGGTATGATAAGGAAAGGAATGGAAAATAAAACAAAAGATATTATAATGCCTCTATATCGTTCCATGGTGAGACCGCACCTTGAATATTGTGTGCAATTCTGGTTGCCGTATCAAAAAGGATATGGAGTGGAGGAGTAGCCTAGTGGTTGGGGCAGGGTACTTCAGGCACGAAGGTCGGGGGTTCAAATCCTACTAGAGGACAGCAACCTTGGGCCGGAAGGACTGGGGTTTCTAGTCCCACAGGTGCTCCTTGTGGTCTTGGGCAAGCCACTTAACCCTCCATAGCCCATGTTCCCTGTAAAATAGTTATCTCTATTTATTTATTTATTTTACAGTTTTTATATACCGCGCTCTTTGGTATCAGTGCGGTTTACAGATAACAAATTTCGCATTAGAACAGTCCTTTGCTTACATTATAACAGGGTCTTTTGCTTACATTATAACAGGGTCAGTAACTTGGAGACAAACATGGTAAACTATATTAAGTTATAATGTTATAAGTTATAATGTTATAAAGTTATAATGCCCTGTTCAATGTAATTTCAGTTTGTTCAATGTAAACTGCCCTGATTCAGAATAGTGCGGTATATAAAAGAATGTAAATAAATAAATAAATATAGCGATTTTAGAAAAGGTTCAGAGAAGAGCCACCAAAATGGTAAAGGGGATGGAAGGATACTCCTATGAACAAAGGCTAAAAAGGTTAGGGCTATTTAACCTGGAAAAGAGACGGCTGAGGGGAGATATGTTAGAAGTCTATAAATTAATGAACGGAGTGGAACGGGTAAATGTAGATCGATTGTTTACCTTATCAGAATATACAAAGACTAGGGGACATGCAATGAAGCTACAGGGTAAACTATTTAAGACTAATAAAAGAAAATATTTTTTCACTCAACGTGTAATCAAACTCTGGAATTTGTTACCGGAGGATGTAGTAAAGGCTGCTAGTGTAGCTGGGTTTAAAAAAGGTTTGGACAAGTTCCTGGAGGAAAGGTCCATAAACCATTATTAAGAAGGGACCCAGGATATCAATGCTTGAACCAATACAAGCATTGTGGAACCTGTGTCCCTTGGGGAAACTGCTAGGTACATATGACCTAGATTGGCCACTGTTGGAAACAGAATACTGGGCTTGATGGACCTTGGTCTGACCCAGTATGGCATATCTTATGTTCTTATGACCTCCACAAGGAATTATCTTGCAAACCTTTTGCAGACAAATCTCCAATCAATCAAGGTGCCCACCCTGTTAGCTCAGGGGGCTGTAGAAACAGTTCCACCCATCCAAGTAGGCAGGGGCTTCTACTCTCCTTGCTTCCTTATCTCCAAGAAGACAGGAGGGTTTAGGCTCATTCTAGATCTAAGGGAGCTAAACAAATTCCTCGTTTGAGAAAAATTCAAAATGATTTCCCTCAGTAGACTTCTGCCATACCTTCAGAGGAATGACTGGCTATGTTCTCTAGAGCTCAAGGAAGCATACACACATTTTCTCATCCACTCTCAACACAGACAGTATCTGTGTTTTCAGTTCCAGCAAACCCACTACCAATATCAAATGCTCTTCTTCGGGTTAGCCTCTGCACCCTGAGTGTTCACAAAATGCATGGCAGTGGTTGCTGCCTACTCTCGTACTTTGGGGGTCTTCATCTTCCCCTACTTAGTTTTACCTTTTGTGGGTATTCTCCCCTGATTAGCCCGTCATCTATCTCTTCATTGCACCATCACTGTGCTCCAAGATCTGGGATTCTTCCTAAACTTTCCAAAATCACACCTGGTCCCATCCCAGTGGCTCAGATTCATCAGAGCATTTCTGGACACTCGTCAGGCCCGAGCTTTCCTTCCATAGGATCGCTCTGCCCACCTCATCGAGCTGGCCAACAGCATATAGGGTCACAGTGCTGTGACAGCTCGAGAAATGCTACGCCTTCTGGGGCACATGGTCTCCACAGTCCATGTCGTCCCCTATGCCTGTCTGCACATGCGGCAAGCCCATTGGACTCTGTCATCTCAGTGGACCCAAGCAACTGGGTGTCTCTCAAACAAGATCTGCATCACCCCTCCACTTGTTATCTCCCTTCAGTAGTGGTGTTCCCCTCAAACCCTACTTGGAGGGTCACCTTTTTAGATGCCTCTACCTCAATGCACCCTGACAATGGATGCTTCCAAACTCTGGTGGGAAGCACATTTAGACAGTCTCACCACACAGGGGCAGTGACACAACAGGAATTTCAGTTGCAGATCAACTTCTAGTGTTACATGCTCTCACGAATGCCCTTCGTGTTTTTCAGTCCCAACTTTCGGGCAAACAGGTTTTAATCCAAACAGACAACCAGGTGGCCATGTTCTGTGCAAACAAGCAGTGGGGAACGGATTCCTATCCCCTCTGCCAGGAAGTCCTTCATCTCTGGTTCTTCTCCATTCCATTGGAGATAGAGTATTGGATCAGTTGATAGCCCTATCTGCTAGTCAGTTGGTCAAGATTATCAGGGCGATAAGAGTTACTTCCTGCCAGCAGGATCCCTGAGGAAGTCCTACTGACAATTATTGAAATGGTGGGAAGATCTTTACAGGAGGAGGAGGTGCCTAAGAAATTGTCAATCTCTCATCTCCCTCCTTGTGAAAAAAGCTAGGTTAGAGCCACAGGACTGTAGAGGTTTTAGATCAGTAACAAACCTATCTCTTTTGTCCAAAAATTTGGAACAAACTGTGCTCTGTCAGTTGAATGAGTTTATGGATGAATCAGGCTGTTCAGCAAAGATAGAAGCTGGGTTACACCATGGTCATTGCACAGAGACAGTGCTACTGGCAGTACAGGATGAAGTATTGCATTATGTAAATAAGGGAGAGCAAGTGCTGTTCATTATATTATATTTGACATCTGCTTTCAATTTGGTGGAGCATGAGTTGTTATTTCAACGGTGCACAAATATAGAAATAGTGGGGACAGCCCTGCATTAGTGATAATCTTTTATGCATGATGGAGTGGAGGAGTAGCCTAGTGGTTCGAGCATTGACTTGGTAACCAAGTGACCAGGTTTTGATCCCTACTAGCACTCTTTGTGACCTTGATCAAGTCACTTAACACTCCATTGTGAAGAGAGACCTGGCATATTTTTTTGTTCATGACAGGACAGCCTGTTACTTTTGCTATTTAAAATTGTTGCATCCATTGGGAGAGTTCATTGGGAAGTTAGATTGTAAAGGTTTATTGTATGTTGATGATGTGCAATTGGTTTTCCTGTTGGGAAGGGATTGATTGCATGCATTAGTCAGGCTGAATGAGGGATCTTAACAATTGCAGGCTAGCTTGCAGAAAATAAATTTGTTTTAAATTTTCAAAAAACAGAAATAGTGTTGGTGGGAGGAGGGGAGGTGAATAGGGTGAATATTCAGTGGCCTTCAGTAGGGGACATTTCTATAGAGAAAGAAGTGAGAGATCTGGAATGCTTTTTAGACAAGAGGTAGTGAGGAAAAGGATGGGTGTCACGTACAGTGATATAAGTCTATGGGAAGTTGAAGATTATGTGATCATGTCCTGTGCTGCAACAGGAAATGTTTCACTTGGTAGTACAAGCGCCCATACTTCCAGTTCTGTATTATTGCAGTGGGTTGTATGTAGGGCTGCCTGGGCACCTACTCCATCACTTACAAATGGCACAGAATGTGACAACTACAGAAACCAAGATGGGTTCCTGCATCCCCTTTATTAGTAGAGTTATTCTGGCTGCCAGTACAAATGAGAATGTCTTTTTTTTTTGAGACAAGCAGGCAGTATATGACAATTTTAAATAAAGAAATGTGTAAATAATTTTACACATTGGTTCTTTGTAACATAGTTTTTATGTTCCATTATGTTCTTATGTAAATAATTTACACATTGTTTCCATGTAACTTAGTTCTTATGTTCACTGAATGTTCTATGTAATGCAATATTGCACTGTATTCTATATTGTTGTTTAAGTTCCTTGTAAACAGCCCCTGATCTCTGGAAGGGGCGGTATAGAAAAGCACACAAATAAATAAATAAATAAATAACGTTTGTTTTTTATGTGGATGTTTTTATATCACTGTATTGGTCCATTTAAAAAAACAAAACAAAAGAGGAAAGAACCTCCTCAAACAAGAATGCCAAAGGAAGGAGCAGAAAGAAACCACAGCCACACAAAATGGTCTATGGTTGTGGTCAACATTATTGGCACCCTTGCATTTTAGGTATGTTGTGTACAATATCTTGAGAAATAGTTGGAAACATTTCAACTGTATGTCATCATAATATTGTAAAAATATGTTCAAAGGTATACAACAAAAAAAAGATGTTTTTGCAACTTTGATTTCAATTTTTTCCAAAGGTTCTCGATTGGATTGAGATCAGGACTCATTGCTGGCCAGTTTAAAACAGTCCATTTGTTCCTTTTTAACCATTTGTACATTTTGAATGTATGTTTTGAGTCATTGTCCTGGTGGAGGATCCATGACCTTCAACCCAGACCTAGCATTCTGATACTAGGTAGCAGATTTTACTCCAAAATACCTTGGTAGTCCTCTGACTTCATGATTCCTTTAATACATTCCAGGCCTCCATTTCCTGAGGCAGCAAAACACCCCCACAACATTATGGAACCTCCACAATATTTAACTGTAGGAAGAGTGGTTTTTTTCCCTTATAAGCTTAATTTCTTTGCCTGTAAAGGCATCGCTGTCTGCATTGCCAAAGAGCTCAAGTTTGGTTTCATTTGTCTACAGAAAATTTCTCAGAGGGATTGTGGTTCTCAAGGTGGATTTGGGCAAAGATCAGGCGTGCCTTTTTATGTTCCTTATCGTCACTCCAGTCCAGTCCCTTTACTTCAGGGTTACGCAACCCTTCCAGCAGCTTGGAGGCTGAGCCCAACCTTTTTGGGGTGGAGCGGTATATATACCACTGGTGCCACCCACCCACTCCAGTATTCTCAGCCTCCAAGCAGCTGGAGGGTTCCGTAAGCCTAGGGCTTACTGGAGTCCTAATTTTATCCTTAACTTTAATTTTATCTTAATTTAATTTTAACTCTTATTGTTTTAATTTATTTCCTCTGCTGTTGATTCTTAACTTAAGTTTAGTTCCCTCTTGGTGTACTCTCTCCTCCTCTCCCCCCCCCTCCCCGCGGCCCGATTCGGGTTCCTTGGAGATTTCCTCTCCCCACTGCTACAGCGAGGAGGATCGAGCAGAGCTCCTCTCGCTGTGAGGGCGACCGACCCATCTGCTGCCCTGCCTGAATCTGTTCTCGCGCCGAAGCCCCCGCCGGCGGCTGAGCGCTAGAGGACTCACTGGCCAGGAAGGAGAAGGTGCTACTGCCTTCAGCTCCTCCCCTCTTCAATCCGCGGTGCGATCGAGGGCAGCATCGGACTCCGGAGCCGCGAGGGAGGCTCCAGCGTCTGTCGGGTTGCCGCAGCTAATCTCCTCTTCACCTCCGGAGCGGCCGGGACAGTAAGATCAGCTCTTGGGCGAGCTCCGCTGCAGACGGCTCCACGTGGTCGAGGCCTAACCACGTGTAGAGCCGACACCGGAGAATCACTGCCTCGGGCCGGGAGAGAGGCCTTAAAACCGCAAGTACTCAGCGGTTGCGCTGAAAAAAGTCTTAGACCTTGCAAAGTCCATTTACTTTTGTTACTCTGCCTGAAAAGTGTATTTTTGATTGATAAAAGGGTTTTTTTTGTTGTGCCGGTTTGTCCTCGGGATTCCTTCCCTTTCAGGCCGGTTACTGGGGAACATTGCCTTTGTTATCCGGCGATAATTTGTGCAATCTTAATTTTTAATTGCAATTTATTGATTTAATTTGATTTTTATTTGATTTTAGTTTGATTTTAAGTTGTTATTTCCCTTATTGCTTTGATTAGGGTAGTTTCTTTCCTTCCTTTCTTTAAGGGAAACTCTGTTAGCTACTCCCAGGAGCATGGCAGGCAAACCTAGGTGTCCATCTTGTGGCACCCGGAGAGGTACTGCAGCGGAGGCAGGGGTCTGCAGGGGCTGCGCTGCAGTCGCCTCCTCAGTGGAACAGGAAATTAGCCTGCCATGTCCCAGGTCTCACAGGGGTCCTCGGAACCGTCGGAAGGGGAAGTAGCGTCCCAGTTGTCTCCTCCTCACTCAGAGGCCCCCCTTCTCCCTATTCCTCCCCCCTCCCTCCCGGCAGGAGAAGGGGGAGCTGGGGACTTCTTCTCTCCTGATTTCGTTCTATTGCTGCACCAGGCCTATTGCCTGCGAAAGAAGGGTCTTGGTGCGGGGGAAGCGGGTCCTTCGGCCGAAGCTAAACTGGTCAGACCCATGAAGTCTAACGCCCAGGACTCTGGGATACCCTCAAAGCGCCCCAGACTGGTGGTGGAAGAGCCCCTCACTCCGACCTCCCAGGTCTTGCCTGAAGAAGAGACCTCGGATAAGGAGTTGGAGGAGGAAGAGGAGGAGCTGGAGGAAGGGGAGATCCCGGAGGAGGACCACTCTCGTATAATAAGAGTATTTCGGTGGGAGGAGTTGCCCGCTTTAATAAATGACTCTCTGAAAGCTCTCAACGTGGCCTCAGACGCCCCTGCAGAGGAGGAAGCTTTGGAAGATCCCTTAATTCAGGCCATCAGAAGGTCCCAGAAGGTTTTTCCTGTCCACCGGGTGGTGCGTCAAATGATTCAGGAGGAATGGGATCAACCTGAGTCAGCGTTGAGGGGCGTCAGGGCCATGTCTCGGCTCTACCCTCTCCCAGAAGCAGACAAAGAGCTTCTGAAGTCCCCCAGGGTGGATGCGGCAGTTTCGGCAGTGACAAAGAAAACCACCATCCCAGTGGAGGGCAGCGCGGCCTTGAGGGATGCACAGGACAGAAGATTGGACACTCTCCTTAAGCAAGCCTTTGACGTGAGCGCTCTCGCCTTACAGGCCTCAGTCTCTGGGGCATGGGTGGCACGAGCCTGCTTGAGGTGGTCACAACAACTCCAGGCAGAGGAGAGCTCCTCCGAGGGTGTCCTAGCCAACGCGGCTAGGTTGGAATCAGGTACGGCCTTCTTGGCGGATAGCCAGTATGACCTCATCCGGAGCTTAGCTAAGAACATGGCCTCAGTGGTGGCAGCCAGACGCTATTTATGGCTCCGGAATTGGGCCGCGGATGCCTCCTCCAAAGCCCGCCTGAGCCGGCTTCCCTTTAAGGGGAAACTTTTATTCGGAGAGGATCTTGACAAGTTAGTCAAAGACCTGGGTGAGTCCAAGGGCGGCAGGCTTCCCGAGGACAGGCCCAAGCAAACTCGATCTTCTGCCCCAGCTCAAAGCCAACCCAGAGAACCTCGGAGGTTTCACTCATCTAGACCTAACCCTTTCCTCAGGGGTCGTTTTAACGCTAGGGGTCTAGTGTGCCCCGGTTTTCGGGGCAGGGGGTTCTCCTCCTCCTCCTCCTCCTTTTCCTCGGGCCCCAGAAAGCAACAATGAAATACAGGGGGTCCAGGAGGGCGGATTGCCGATAGGCGGTCGCCTGAGGCAGTTTCTCCCCGCCTGGTCCCGAGTCACATCCGATCAGTGGGTGCTGGAAGTGATTCGAGAAGGATACTCCCTCGAATTTTGCAAAGCAAATACTCCCAGCATTTGTTCAGTCTCCCTGCGGATCCACAGCAAAAAGAGAAGCCATAGAGTCAACTCTTTCTCGCCTCTTAGATCTCGGGGCCGTAGTTCCGGTGCCTCCAGACCAATGCGGTACGGGTCGATACTCGATTTACTTTGTCGTTCCAAAAAAGGAGGACTCCTTTCGTCCGATCCTGGACCTAAAGCAGGTCAACCGCTGCCTCAAGGTACCTCACTTCCGGATGGAAACCCTGAGATCGGTGATAGCGGCCGTGAGAGCCGGAGAGTTTTTAACTTCATTGGATCTGACAGAGGCGTACCTGCATATCCCGGTCCGAAGAGCCCATCAGCAGTTCCTCAGATTCGCTGTCCCTCGAGGTCATTTTCAGTTTCAGGCGCTACCCTTTGGGCTAGCGACAGCGCCAAGAACCTTTACCAAGGTGATGGTGGTGGTCGCGGCCGCCCTACGAAAGAAGGGAATCTTAGTGCACCCCTACCTCGACGACTGGCTGATCCGGGCAAAATCAGAAGAGGAAAGTCTACGGGCTACAGCCAAAGTAGTTCAACTTCTAGAGGAGCTAGGATGGGTCATCAATCGAGCAAAGAGCAGCTTGCTTCCATCACAGGAGCTCGAATATCTCGGTGCAAAGTTCCACACTGGCAGGGGCAGGGTTTTTCTGTCCAACTCAAGGATGAAGGACCTGAGAACCCTTGTCTCACAGTTCTTGGGCAGGCGGCTCCCTTCAGCGTGGCATTACCTACAGTTGCTGGGAACCATGGTGGCAGCAATAGAGGTGGTTCCGTGGGCCAGAGCGCACATGCGCCCGTTGCAGCGGTCTCTGTTGCGGCGGTGGTCTCCCCAACAGCACCCCTTGTCCCGGCAACTCCCCTGCGCACCTCGGACCAAACACGCTCTCCTCTGGTGGAGGTGCCCAAGGAACTTGAGTCGCGGAATGCCCCTCGAGCCTCCACAGTGGGTGCTGTTGACGACGGACGCCAGCCTGGCGGGCTGGGGAGCACATTTCCAGGACCAGTTTGTCCAGGGGCGCTGGACGGCAGTGGAAGCCTCATGGCCCATCAACCATCTGGAATTGCGAGCCGTCGCCCGGGCACTCAAGGCTCTCCAGCCCTCGGTGTTAGGGAAAGCGATTCGCGTTCTCTCCGACAACGTCACTGCCGTGGCGTACATCAATCACCAGGGTGGCACCAGCAGTCCGGCATTGGAAAAGGAGGCGGACTCCCTGTTCAAGTGGGCAGAAGTTCACCTGGAAGCTCTTTCGGCGCAGCACGTGGCCGGTACGGACAACATCATGGCCGATTACCTCAGCAGGCACAGGATAGACCACGGCGAGTGGGAGCTGCATCAGGAGATCTTCGACCAGATAGTAGCCCTGTGGGGTCTCCCAGTCATGGACCTCATGGCGCGGTTCGCATCCGCCAAAGTAAGCCGATTCTTCAGCCGGCGAAAGGAAAGGATGTCCGAGGGCCTAGACGCCCTGTCTCAAAGGTGGCCCTCGGAGGGTCTTCTTTATGTCTTCCCCCCGTGGGCCCTAATCGGGAAGGTCCTCCAGCGGGTGGAAGCTCACCGGGGCCTAGTAGTCCTTATTGCCCGGATTGGCCTCGTCATCCTTGGTATGCGGACCTGGTAAGGATGATCGCCGACCGCCCATGGCGCCTTCCCGTCAGGAAGGATCTGCTCAAGCAAGGACCGGTTCAGATGCCACACGTGGATCGATTCTCGCTTACGGCTTGGCTATTGAAAGGGCGAGGCTCTTAAAGCGCAGCCTTTCGCCGGCAGTAATCGCGACCATGTTAAGCGCGAGGAAACGCTCCACCTGTCTTTCCTATGTAAGAGTTTGGCGTATCTTTGAGGCATGGTGTTCGGAGCGCCGGAAGAATCCTCTGTCAGCCTCGGTCCCTGAGGTGCTGGAATTCTTGCAAGCGGGTCTCGACAAGGGTCTAGCCCACAGCTCCTTGAGGGTACAACTGGCGGCCATCGCTTGCTATAGGGGCAAGGTGGGCGGTAAAGCCTTGGGAGCCAATGCGGACGTCGTCAGGTTTTTGAAAGCGGTCAGGCGGCTCCGACCGCAACGAAGATCGGTCATCCCCCCTTGGGACCTCAACCTGTTACTAAATACGCTAGCCGCAGAACCCTTCGAGCCCTTGAAAAAGGCCTCCCTGAAGGATCTAACCCTGAAGGCAGTGTTCCTGGTGGCCATTTGCTCAGCTAGACGAGTCTCCGAGTTACAAGCCCTATCTGCTCGGCCTCCCTTCCTGTCCTTCCTCAGGGATAAGGTAGTCCTTCGGACGGTTCCTTCATTTTTGCCTAAGGTGATCTCTCCCTTTCACATTAACCAGTCCATCTCTCTCCCATCTCTCTCTCCGGAGGGACCGGGAGGGGTGGATAGTAAGCTTCATCTGCCGGACGTCCCCAGAGGCCTTGAGCGTTATCTCTCCCGCCCGGCGCCCTTCTGGAAATCAGAACGACTCTTTGTGCAATTCGGAGGGCCTCACAAGGGAGAGGCGGCGGCCAAGGCCTCAATTTCCAGATGGATCAGGGAGGCGATCGCCTCTGCCTATATCCTCAAGGGGGGAAAACAGGTCCCAGTGGGCCTACGCGCTCATTCAACTCGAGCACAGGCCACCTCGTGGGCGGAGTTCAGCCTAGTTCCCCCTTTGGATATCTGCAAGGCGGCAACTTGGTCCTCGCTGCACTCCTTCACCAAGCACTACAGGCTGGACGTGCAGAGCACGGCGGACTCCAGGTTTGCGCAGGCAGTGCTACATTCCGGAATGGCGAATCCCACCCGGGCGGGTACTGCTCTGGTACTTCCCTGAAGTAAAGGGACTGGACTGGAGTGCCGATAAGGAAGAGGTAATTAGATCTTACCTGCTAATTATTGTTCCTGAAGGAACGACAGTCCAGTCCCTATTCCCCTCCCTAGCTCCTTAGCCATTCCGGCCGTTTCTTTGAGGCGGGCTGCGGCTCGAGGGCGGATTCAGACTGCGCTGGTGGGTCAGGCGGGAGGAAAGGCCCGCGCTATAGCAGTTTTCCTACCTCCTCCCTTGCCCTCCGCTCCTACTTTCTGTTCCTGGTTAAAAAAAAAAAAAAAAAAAGTTAAATATATAGGTGTGCAGGATTTTTGGCTTGAGTTTATTTCCATTTTCACAGTTATATAGGTTTGTCAAGTCTGCTTTTACAGTAGTCTACTGGAGTGGGTGGGTGGCACCAGTGGTATATATACCGCTCCACCCCAAAAAGGTTGGGCTCAGCCTCCAAGCTGCTGGAAGGGTTGCGTAACCCTGAAGTAAAGGGACTGGACTGTCGTTCCTTCAGGAACAATAATTAGCAGGTAAGATCTAATTACCTCTTTGTCTTTGAACAGAGGAATCCTCCTTGGCCTTCACCCATAAAGTCCTTCTTTGTTTAGTGCGTGGTGTATGGTGCGGGTTGAAAGCACCACTTCAGATTGCTCCAGGTCAGCCTTAAGCTCTTTGGATGTTGTCCATGGTGTTTTTCCAACAGTTCACACTAACCTTTGAAGACTTTTTGGATTAATTTTCCTTTTCACACCATGGCTTGAGAGGTTCTTGACAGTTCCATGAGTAGAAAACTACTTAATAACATTGCGAACTGTAGACACAGGAATCCCAAGGTCTTTAGAGTTTGCCTTGTATCCATTTGAAGTATGATGTTTGGTGATAATGGCTTTTCTGACTGTCCCGGGCAGCTGTCTTGTCTTCAGCATTGTGAAAATGGAACAGGGAGTGAATATGGCCATTTTAAACATTAGAGCCATCATTCATTGGTTGATTCAAGTTATGTGATTTCTGACAGTTGATCACAGGCATGTCTAATTTTACTGCACTGGGAATGTGCTTCTTCTGTTCAGACGGATTTGAATTGCTTATAAGGGTACCAATAATCATGTCCTGGCAATGTCTCAGTTTTTATACTATTTCCTACTTTTTCCTTTTTTAATTGGTCTTGTTTTATTTGATTCCTTTATGTGTCAAATATGTGTGCATATATAATGCAAAGCCATTTCACTGGCTACTTTTTTTTTAGGAAATATTGAACATTAAGGGGTTGATATGCAAGGGTGCCAATAATGTTGACCACAACTGTAATACATTTTATTGTAGACCCAAAATTTTGGCAGTCACTACAAAACCTTTGTGCAGTTTACTAAATAGGGCCCAAAATGGGAAAAATCTTTTAGTGTGTAATCCCTTAAGACATTGTGGAAAAAAACCTTCAATAAATCAGGCTGTAACAATCAAATATAAGCCCGGGACAAAGTTCTGCAGAACTATTTTTGTCTGCTTTTGTTTATGCAATTGTTTTTTTTGTAGATTTAGCATATGCAGCTTGGTTAAAGTCATTGTCTACTGCAACACTGTGTACAACCATCAAATTATTGCTGTAGACCACTTGTAAATGGAATTGTAGATGCATTTGAAACTTTTATTTTTCCCTGTGTACCTTTTTCCTTGCTCAAATGCTTTGATAGTCTTCAGAGTTCTCAGCTCATCTTATTTTAGCCTCTCTACTTCCATCCTTCCACTACCCTTTGGTTTCTTTCCAGATTTGTTGCTAACTCCTATTCCATTCCTCCCCTTCTCTTCATGTCCCCATTTTTCAATAAATTCCTTCCAGACCACGACATTCCAGACCTATCTATCCGTTCCCTCTTCCCCTTTACCATTACATATATCTTACTTTCTCACCTTAGCTTTTTGCTGTCCCCACCACTCTCTCCAGGGCAGTCTTTGGAAAAAACGGCACCTAGGGCAAGTGTTGCTTTGGCATTTCATGCTTGTAGACTCATAGACTGTTTTGGGAGCCATGCTGCCCTTTTGAGTCAGTCGTCCTACTTGCCCAACCTTTATGACAGCACCATAAAATGAAGGATTGGGGTCTGATAAAAAAAAAATCCCTGATGCAGAGGTTAAAACATAGCATAATGTCGAGCATAATTTGGGAAACGCACAGCTAAATGCATTATAGCAGAAATATTAAGAATGTCAGTGCACATGCGATTAAGATAAGTCAGCTTTGAAAATTATTATTTGAATGATTTTTAAACTGTGGTGCACATTTATGTGGGTAATAATGGATGTGTAGAATGCAATTAGAATAAACACATTAAAATGGACAAATAACAGATATACCTAAGAGATGTTGTTACCCTTAAGTTAGAAATTATCAGTCCCACAATTAAATAAATAATATAAATAAAGGTTAAGGTTGGACTTGATTACATTAGATTCATGCCCACCCTTTATGACAGCGCTGCTTCTGCCGTATTTCTTATCTGATATAGGGTGCTAATCACAGAGATTACTCTACCCCACTGTTAATAAGGAACATTGGCTTCCAATTTCTCAGCATATCATATTAAAGACTCTGATGCTATCGCACTGATACTATTACACAGGACTTCCACGTTATCTCTTTTTCCTTCTTATCCCTTACACACGCCATAGACAACTAAGATCATCTCATGCATATCTTCTAGCAGTTCCTTCTTATTGAACATTAAGATATGAATGGACCAGGCATTCTGCCTTCGCATGTAATGCCCGGCACTCTGGGACTCATTACCTGCAGATATTCACATCAAGACTTCTTATACGAAGTTTAAAAAACAGGTGAAAACTTGTCTCTTTTATAAAGCCACCATGGGCTGTGTCCCGCGCAATTAGTGCAGGCTCATGTAACGCCACCTCAGTAGGTACAAATGTGGCACACATTAGAGGACAGGGCTCCGCATTAACTGCCAGGAAAATGCTGTTCACACCCCAAACACTGTGGAGTTGCACCTAACATGTCATGGTTTTGGAGTTATTGGCACGATAGTTGCAACACCTTAGCACCCTTTAGTAAAAGACCCCTATGTTATTGGATGAATATTGTTGCCTTATTGATTTTCCTTCTTCTCATACAGTATATCATACATTTTGGAGACCGTAGCCTCAAATTTCTCTTTTATTGTTGTTTTTTTTAGATTAACCGTGGTAGCATTTCTCATATTTTGTCTCTATGTTCATTTATAATTTTATCTCCAGGAGCAAGCAGGAATGTAGTCTTCACATATGGGTAATGTCGGTACCAATGGAGCCCACAGGGGAACGCTCCCCAGCGTCCAATAGGAACGTTTTTGGGAGCAACCCACTACACCTGCGTAGCTGCCTTTCAGCTTTCCCTCCTGAGTTCTTAGTTTTCCACGGAGCCGACAAGAAGCAATTCCTGTCACCACAGAAAATTTGTTTTTTCTTATTTTTTTGTGCTCGCGTCTGCCTTCTTGTCGACGCTGGTACCGACCCCTGTCGGTACTTTCTTTTCTTCTGTCTTTCTTTAAAAAAAAATCTGTGAGGGAAGGAATTTTTTTTTCCTTCAGACGCATCAACGCCATCTTAGGCCTAGGCCTCCCCTTTTGTCATAGACAAAATGGAAAAAACATCCAGTGGTTTTAAAAAATGTTCTAAATGTGGCAGTACCATTTCGGCCACAGACACCCACGACTGGTGCCTAAAATGCTTAGGTCCGGATCATCTACTGTCAGAATATCTTCTTTGCAGGAAGATGACAAAGAGAGGCCTACAAAACCAAGCTGCAAAACTAGGCACCCTCTTTGCCTCCGATGCAGTATCTTTAGCATCGACATCATTGAGAGCTTCATCTTCCTCCCAAGGATCTCAGGTATCGAAACCTAGGTCTTCTTCGAAGACTGGTCGGCCCTCCAAGGGTAGATCTCCTTCTAAGCATCGAGATGCCTTGGGCGTTACCCTGGAGGGGGACACTGTGGCCAAACAACCCTGGCGGGAGGATCTTGTCTCCAAAGCCTTAGTGGGGTCCCAGGATGCTCCCGAGGCCTCCACCTCCGGAGCGCTCCTGGTGCCATGCTCAGGGATCATGGCCCGCAGTTTCGGTACCGATACCCAAGCATCGGCAAGTTCCATGGATCAACATATCCTGGCTATTGAGCGTAGCTTAGCGGCCTTACTGGCAACCTCTGTACCGGTAAAGCCTTTACAGCCGATCCCTCAGGCACTGGTACCAGCTCTGGTACCGACACAGCCTGCATCGACTTTTTTGCCACTTACCATGCTACCGCCCATGCCGGCCCTCGAATACGTTTCCTGTACCGAGGTTACGGCAGCACCAGCTTCAATTTAAAAAAAGTCTCAAACCCCAAACCAACTAGTTTATTGGGAAGCGGTCGATCGATATTGGGTACATGTACAGCAGGAACATCCTGCTCCTCGGTACTTTGAGACTTTGGACTCTGATTCATCGGACGATCAATTGACCGATACCCGGGACATGAGAACTGTCCCGGAAGACCCATCTCCATCCCCACAACGTCGCATGTTCCCTCCTGTAACACAGCAGATCTGTCCCCTGCCTTAGAGGGACAAAAACATGATAAAAACAGGCTGGGTTTTGACAGGCAGACAGATCAAAAACATCCCTGTTGCCATAAGCAACCTAGGCAGGCACGAGATCTGCAGCCGTGCCTAGTTAAGAAACAGCTCTCACTAGAAAGAGAAAGCAATTTTCACGTGAGGGAAGACACACCCCAAAAGCAGTATAAAAATGCTTAGGGAAAACAGGAAGTAGGGCTGGAGAGCCTGATAAGCCCGGTGGAACAGGAAACTCTAGAGGAAGTTACACGGGAGACTTCAGAGGAGGTTACAGAGGGAGCTGTAACGTGAGGAGCTGCCATGAGGGAAGAAAGCTGACTGACTCTGAGGCAAGCTCTGATTTCTCAGACACGGAGTTTGAACCACCTAAAGTTCCAGCCAGGAAACCACAAAGGAGTTCTACACCAGGAACTAGAAAAGGTTTCACCTGGGAGGTTAGTCAAAAGAAATACCCAGCTTTGATACAAAGAGAAATTCCCCAGCACCAGGCTGAGTGTGGGAGACGTGAGCCAGTGAGAAAGACGTATGTACCTGAGAGGCAGGCTTATGAAAAACAGTCTCCAAACTTTGAGAGAGACTGGGTTATTGAAGATGTTTGTATGGATGAGTCTGACAACGGTATGCTAGAGAAGCCAAGGCACAGATTGATGAAAGGGAAATCTGTTTGCTATAAGGATCAGTGCTGTGAGCTACCAGTGAATGGGAGGAGCAGAGAGCTTAAAGCTGACAAAGGGAAACGTTATTCCAGGAAGTGTGTTTCTCTGCCTTGCCAATATAAAACGAATGGTAGTTACTTGCCTGGTTGTGATGAAGACTGTTTGAGAAACTCTGGAGAAGACACAGAGTTAAAATATACACAGACTTTCTATCCACAGGATAATGATGTAGAGCCAATGATTACAGAAGATAGCTGTTTAAATCTAGGCTTGGAGGACATGGAATGCTCTCTAATGATAGCTGATGAGAATCCTTCTTTATTGTGAAACTTTCAAACCAGTGGGTTTATAACTGGGATAGAAGATAAGAAGAGATTATCAGCTGCCTGGGATAACTATTCACTGTGACTGTTATAGTTAAAAGCAAGTCTGCTACCTTTAAGTTTCATCAGTTTTTGTATCCTAAGTTTTCCTCTGTTGCTGTTTTGGAAATCCGAAAACCCCGGGAGGGGAAATAAAATCCTTTAAACCTTGACCACTTGGACTCACAACTACACTTATTTCCAATATAAAGGTCAGGTGCCCTAATAGCTCGGCTAGCTGCCTACACCACAGCCCTGCTGGGACTATAGGGGTTACAAGAAAATGGCGTAGTTGGCAGGATTTTTGGAAAAAAAACTACAGCACAGAATACTACAAAGCTTCCTGAATGGGTACAGCTGATTTGAAAAAAAAAAAAAGGAGGAAAAAATCTGTACCGGAGTGTCGCGGATTGGATTTCTACGTCCTGAGCTGACAGGAGGGAACCAAAGACCTTTTCTCAAAGCGGAATCCTGCACCGTGTTCAGGTATAAGTGACTGGGCACGGGTGGAGAGGATTTTAGTGAGAAAAGGGGAAGTTAAAACCTGGCCAAGAAGTAGAGAGGGGACAGAAAAATTGTTCCGCACTTGGTGGGCCTTGTTTTCTTTTCTTGCAGGTACACGTTGACGCTGCAATGGACCCTCAAGAGATGCGCAGTTGGATGGAGGCCCAATGGCAGGCCCAAGGCGAACTGGCACGGCAAGCACAGGCGCGGACCATGGCTGCAGTAGCGGCACAGCAGCAACCACTCCTCGATTTGATTGCCACTCTGGTGAAGAGGATGCACCCCACAGAGGAGGACAGTGTACCAGTGACCCCTGTGGTAGGACTGCAGAACTATAATGCTTTGACACTAGGACCTTTAGGACACTCTGATGACTTTGATGATTATTCAGAGGCCTTTGAAAGAATAGCCATGGCAGCAAAGTGGCCGCCAGATCAGTGGGCGGTAAGATTCGCCATGTCTCTAAGGGGAGAGGCTTTAGCGGCATACAAGGCGATGCCCGCTGATCTCGCGTCCCAGTATCCTGAAGCAAAACTAGCAGTCAGGGATAGGCTTGGGTTGACGCATACCCATTATCGCCGTCTTTTTAGGGAGGATAAGATCCTACCTAAAGAGACGCCGAAGGCCCTGATGCAAAGATTAACAGGCCTAGCATCAAAATGGCTTGCTCCTCAAACAGCCACGATAGAGTCCCTGTTAGACGCTGTAATTTTGGAGCAATATTTTGAGGCTGTGCCGCCAGATGTAAAAGCATTCCTATTATTGCAAAGGTGCAAATCTACTAAAGAAGCAGTGGAGCTAACAAATGGCTATTTTGAAGCGGAATTAGCTGGAGCTTCTCAAGGTCACCTGGTGAAGGTTACAGGCAGAGAAAGAATGTCAGGGACAGGAAGAGCTTATAATCGGGATGTACCCAGAAAGAATGTAATGAAATATGGGATGTTAAAATGTTTTCAGTGTGGGGAAAAAGGGCACGTGCAAAGGGATTGTAAAGAGTATGTTGTCCTGGTATCTGGGGGAGAGAAACACACTGGGGAAGAGTTTGTGGTAGATGTTCTGGTAGAAGGGGTAAAGGCTACCGCACTCCTGGATACAGGAGCAGATCAAAATATGGTTTCCCATACAATGTGGCAAGCTATGATAGCAAGTAACCCCCTTGTTGTATGTCAGATACCCCCGAATGTGCAACTGAAGTGTATGAATGGAGACTCATCCTATTATTCCCTGTATGATGTGCGTATGGAGGCACTAGGTGTTAGTAAAAAGGTACCCATAGTAGTAGTCCCCAACCTCCCGAGAGAGGTCGTGTTAGGAAAAGGGTGGCCTCTTTTCCAGCAAGCCCTCAAGGAAAGGCTTGATGATAAAATGGGTTTAATTTCCACCCGATCCCAGAGTAAGGGTGCGAGCGCAGGGACAAGTACAGCGTCTGAGCCACAAGAAAGGGTCGAGGACAGGGACCCATCCCCCGAGCGAGAGTTGGACCCGGATAGGACACTACAGGATATACTTCCTTGTGATGAAGGTTTAATTAACCCTCCAGAAAAAATTAGGAAGAGAAAACCAGAAAGGCGCCGGGAGAGAAGGTGCAGGTCACAAGGGAGAGCAGGCCTGGAAGAGGGAGAGGAATTACCTTGGGTACCAGCTGAGCTGGTAAAGAAATTCCCGTCCTTTCCAGCCGAGCAACGGAATGACCCGGCTCTAAAAAGAGCGTTTGAGTATGCCCGTGAAGCTAGAACAATTCTACCTAGGTTTTTCATGGAAGGAGAGTTATTATACCGGGAAAGTGCAAGCCCCAGAACGGGTATTGTACGCAAGCAATTGGTGGTGCCCACCACCTTTAAGGCAGTAGTAATGAGATTGGCCCACGACCACCCTACGGGCAGTCATAAAGGTGTTCAAGGGACACTGGATCAAGTGTTGGCTCGTTTTTACTGGCCGGGTGTGTTTAAGGAAACAACCAGCTATTGCGAGTCATGCCCGGCCTGTCAAAGAATCACGGCTACGAAGCCTAAGCCAGTGCCTTTGGTATCACCTCCACCATTGCCACTCCGGTAAGACGGTTAGCTATGGATATTGTGGGTCCCTTAGTGAGGACCCCCAGAGGTTTTTCATATATCCTAGTGATTATAGACCATGCGACAAGGTTCCCATGGGCCATACCACTACGGAATATTTCCGCGAGAACCATAGCAATAGAGCTTATAAAGCTCTTCTGTGAGATTGGATTCCCCCAGGAAATACTAACAGATCAGGGGACCAATTTTACATCCAAGCATTTAGCAATGCTTTGGGATGCCTTTGGGATACACCACGTGCGTACCTCAGCGTATCACCCCCAGTCTAATGGGTTGGTGGAAAGGCTCAATCAGTCCCTGAAACAAATGTTGAGGCGTAGCCTAGATGGCAATATGGTCGAATGGGATAATGTCCTCCCGTTCGTCCTCTATGCGTGCAGGGAACGCACGCAGGCATCGTTGGGAACGTCCCCTTACGAATTGTTGTTTGGGAGGGCCCCAAGGGGCACTTTGGATATTCTCAGGGAGCAATGGGTCGCACCCGAGGTGACGGAAGTAGGAGTACCCCAATTTTTAAAGGACCTCCGGAATCGTTTAGAACGAACGTCCAGGGTGTCCATGAATAATTTGCAGGCTAGTCAGCGCCGACAAAAAAATACTACGATCGCAGGACCAAAACGCGAAATTTATCTGTAGGCGATAAAGTTTTAATCTTGGTGGCGGATGCTGGCCATAAGTTTGAGGCCCAGTGGAGAGGCCCGGGCACAGTAGTCGGTCGGGTAGGCCCTGTGTCATACAGTGTGGAAAATGAGAGAGGGCGCCGCCAAACTTATCATGTAAATTTGCTGAAGCCTTGGCATGAGAGGTCAGCGAATGTACGCATGGTATATGTTGAGGACCACTGTATTAGGTCTAATGGGATTACACGCTGTCGGACGAGGACGTCAGCAGCGTGTAATAACTTAAGGAGGGGGATATGTAACACAGCAGATCTGTCCCCTGCCTTAGAGGGACAAAAACATGATTAAAAAACAGGCTGGGTTTTGACAGGCAGACAGATCAAAAACATCCCTGTTGCCATAAGCAACCTAGGCAGGCACGAGATCTGCAGCCGTGCCTAGTTAAGAAACAGCTCTCACTAGAAAGAGAAAGCAACTTTCACGTGAGGGAAGACACACCCCAAAAGCAGTATAAAAAATGCTTAGGGAAAACAGGAAGTAGGGCTGGAGAGCCTGATAGGTCCGGTGGAACAGGAAACTCTAGAGGAAGTTACACGGGAGACTTCAGAGGAGGTTACAGAGGGAGCTGTAACGTGAGGAGCTGCCATGAGGGAAGAAAGCTGACTGACTCTGAGGCAAGCTCTGATTTCTCAGACACGGAGTTTGAACCACCTAAAGTTCCAGCCAGGAAACCACAAAGGAGTTCTACACCAGGAACTAGAAAAGGTTTCACCTGGGAGGTTAGTCAAAAGAAATACCCAGCTTTGATACAAAGAGAAATTCCCCAGCACCAGGCTGAGTGTGGGAGACGTGAGCCAGTGAGAAAGACGTATGTACCTGAGAGGCAGGCTTATGAAAAACAGTCTCCAAACTTTGAGAGAGACTGGGTTATTGAAGATGTTTGTATGGATGAGTCTGACAACGGTATGCTAGAGAAGCCAAGGCACAGATTGATGAAAGGGAAATCTGTTTGCTATAAGGATCAGTGCTGTGAGCTACCAGTGAATGGGAGGAGCAGAGAGCTTAAAGCTGACAAAGGGAAACGTTATTCCAGGAAGTGTGTTTCTCTGCCTTGCCAATATAAAACAAATGGTAGTTACTTGCCTGGTTGTGATGAAGACTGTTTGAGAAACTCTGGAGAAGACACAGAGTTAAAATATACACAGACTTTCTATCCACAGGATAATGATGTAGAGCCAATGATTACAGAAGATAGCTGTTTAAATCTAGGCTTGGAGGACATGGAATGCTCTCTAATGATAGCTGATGAGAATCCTTCTTTATTGTGAAACTTTCAAACCAGTGGGTTTTATAACTGGGATAGAAGATAAGAAGAGATTATCAGCTGCCTGGGATAACTATTCACTGTGACTGTTATAGTTAAAAGCAAGTCTGCTACCTTTAAGTTTCATCAGTTTTTGTATCCTAAGTTTTCCTCTGTTGCTGTTTTGGAAATCCGAAAACCCCGGGAGGGGAAATAAAATCCTTTAAACCTTGACCACTTGGACTCACAACTACACTTATTTCCAATATAAAGGTCAGGTGCCCTAATAGCTCGGCTAGCTGCCTACGCCACAGCCCTGCTGGGACTATAGGGGTTACACTCCGGAGGACATGTCTTTCCAAGACTTTATTTGCGATGTTGCTCGGGGTCTGTCTATAACGGTGACATCAGAGAAAGAGCCTAGGGCTGAAGAACTTGAAATTCTTCAGGACCTTGCAGCCCCGAAGGAAGCTGCTACTCTCCCCATTCATCGCATATTTCACGACCTTATGCGTCGTATATGGGAAACGCCCCTTACTGTTTCTCCACATACCCGAAGACTCAATAACATGTATCAGGTACCCGAGTGTCCCGGTTTCCAAAAGACGCAATTACCACACCATTCCATGGTGGTGGAATCGGCAATACGTCAAATAAAGAGTGCTAAGACACATTCCTTGAATCCTCCATGTAGGGAATCGAGAACCCTCAACGCCTTTAGTCGACGTTGTTTTCAGGCCTCCATGTTAGCAGCTAGAATCAGCTCCTACATACTCTATATGGGTATGTTCCTCATAGAGGTGGCTAGGGATTTGGAGTTAATGGCTCCTTTTCTCACCAATTGCAAGAGAGCAGATTATATCATCCTTGTAAAACATACTCAAAATGTTTCAAAGTTTGTTAACAGGGAAACTTTTGACTGTTTTGAGTACATCAGCAGAACTTCACCTATCTGCATCGGGCACACAGAATTGCTTGGCTTCAAGCATCGGATCTTGAATAATGGGTTCAGGACAAACAGGTTTTCACCACTGCAAAGGATGTTACCCATTTTGGCAAGGATTGGCCAAACAAGGCCTCTCAGAATCTGAGAACACTACTCTTAATAGACTATCTAGGTCTACGGCCAACCCAACTAAGAAAAAAGCAGCAAAGAAAGCTTTTTTCAATAAGAAAAAAAAATACTATCCTTCTTACACCCCTGCTGTACAGTGTCAACACCATTCTCCTCAGAAGGGGCAGCAGCCACCAAAACAGTAAAGGAAGGCTCAGACTCCTAGGTCACAGCTACCTCAACAGACCCAGCCTCCTCAAGATCTTTGACTCCTTTCTAAAGAACATAGCCACTCTGCCCCTAGAGATTCCAAATCCTACCCTCATCCCCGGCAGGCTTGTCACTTAATGCCCACAGGTGGCAGACTTTGTCACTTTGCCCACAGGTGGCATCTTATCATATCAGAGCTGTGGGCACTGTCCATAGTACGGGGGGGGGGGGGTGTACAAGCTTCATCTACAAAGTCTGCCCCCCTGAACTCCTCCCAGAGAGTTCCGCTCTCAGGCCCCTCTTTCTGCTCTGTTCTTACAAGAGATCACCTCTGTTCTTCTTCAGGGAGTAATAGAGGAGGTTCCACCATCCCAGCAGGGAATGGGCTTTTATTCTCCCTACTTCCTCATTCCAAAGAAAATAGGGGGATACAGGCCCATTCTGGACCTCCGAGAACTGAACAACCCACCTGATACGTGAGAAATTCAAAATGATCTCCCTAGGTACCCTTCTTCCCTATCTCCAGAGTCAGGACTGGCTCTGTTCTCTGGACCTCAAGGAGGCATATACTCACATACTGATTCACAGCACAGAGGTTTCCTGTGCTTTATGTTTCAAGGGAGACATTATCAATACAGAGTCCTGCCTTTCAGCCTTGCCTCTGCCCCAAGAGTTTTCACAAAGTGCATGGTGGTAGTAGCCACATTCTTAAGAACTCTCGGGATATTTGTCTTCCCTTACTTAGACGACTGGCTCATTCGAGCAGACACCTCTCTAGAGGCCAGCCTTTCCCTCTTGTGCACCATGCAAGTGTTGCAACACTTGGGATTTGTAATAAATCTTCCAAAGTCCCAACTCGTTCCCTCTCAAACTCTAGAGTTCATAGGGGCTCTTTTAGACACTCAGCAATCAAAGGCATTTCTGCCTCAACTCCTCTGCGCACGACTCATTCAATTAGCATCTCAAGCAAGTCTCAAGAGGTTTCTCACTGCTCGAGATCTACTACAACTTCTGGGTCATATGGCATCAACAGTGCATATTGTCTCATATGCTCGTCTACATATGTGCGCAGCTCAATGGACACTGACTTCCCAGTGGTCTATGGCATCCGGCCGCCTGGGAGACAAAATAATGATCTCTACCCGCCTAATCTCATCTCTCCGGTGGTGGCAATCCCCAGAAAACCACCTGGTAGAATCACCTTTTCAGATGCCAGCACATCAATGTACCCTGACGATGGATGCATCCAAATTGGGCTGGGGAGCTCATCTGGACAATCTCTCCACTCAGGGACTTTGGTCTCCTCCACATAAATCTGCTGAAGCTCAGAGCCATTCACAATGCACTCAAAGTCTTCCAGGACCATCTTTGATTCCGCTCAGTTCTACTCCAGGCAGGCAATCAAGTAGCCATGTTCTACTTGAACAAGCAGGGCGGAACAGGCTCTTGGACCCTCTGCAGCGAGGCCCTACATCTGTGGTCTTTTACCATACAGCATCACATTCACCTATTTGCAGTGTATCTTCCGGCCAAACACAATGGCTTGGCAGACAAACTCAGTCGAATCTTTCTCCCCCCACGAGTGGTCTCTCCATGCAGACAAGGTTGCTCACATCTTTCAGATCTAGGGAACCCCAGAGATAGACCTATTCACAAGTCCTCAGAATGCCAAGCTGCCTTGCTTCTGCTCCAGTGCTCCTGCACTGGACAGCCAGCAGGTGGATGCTTTTCACCTCCACTGGGGTTAGGGCTTCCTATATGCCTTCCCTCCCATTCCCCTCATTCCCAAGACACTTTTCAAACTCCATAGAGACAGGGGCTACATGATACTCACAGCCCCAATCTGGCTCTCCTTCTACGTCTGTCTTGGGCTCAACCCGTAGATCTGGGATCTGCTCCAGATCTTCTCTCTCAGGAGGAGGGGACACTGTTCCATCTCAATCCACAGTCCTTCCATCTTACAGCATGACTGCTGAAGGCATAGCCTTCCAGGACATTAACCTCTCTCAGCAGGTTAAAAATATCCTTTTAGCTTCCAGGAAGCCTTCCACCAGGCGTGCCTATGCCTTCAAATGGAGTAGATTTTCTCTGTGGTGTTCGCAGAGGGCACTTAACCCCTTCTCAGCTCCGGTGGATGTATTACTTGAGTATCTTCTCCACCTGTCGTCTTCTTGACTTAAAATCAACTCGGTAAGAGTACACCTCAGTGCAATTGCGGCCTCTCACATGCCCTTCGATGGTCAACCCATCTCTTCTCAGCCGCTTGTAGCACGCTTCAAGAGGGGTCTTCTATTAACCAAACCTCCCATTAAGTCCCCTCCAGTGGCATGGGATCTCATTGTTGTTCTAGGACAGCTTCTCAAGCTGTCCTTTGAACCTCTAGCCACCACCTCTCTGAAGTTTCTCACGTGGAAGGTCACCTTCCTTATTGCTCTCACTTTAGCGATATGCATTAGTGAGCTCCAAGCCTTGGTGGCTGACCCTCCTTATACACGATTCCGCAATGATAAGGTAGTCCTTAAGACTCATCCTCACTTTATGCCAAAGGTGGTCTTGCTCTTCCATTTAAACCAGTCAGTCTACCTTCCTGTCTTTTTCCCTACACCTCCTTTTTCTAGGGCAGAGCAACCCTTCACACTCTGGATTGCAAACATGCCTTGGCTTTCTATCTCCAGAGAACTCTAGAGCACAGAAATGTTTCCCAACTTTTCATCACCTTTGACTCGAGTCACCTGGGCTTGCCAGTATCTAAGCAAACTCTCTCCAGGTGGATCATGGACTGCATCTTCTTTGCTTATGAAAGTGCAGGTCTCTCTCTCAAGGGTCACGTCACTGCACATAATGTTCGAGCAATGGCTGCCTCCATGGCAAATCTACGCTCTGTAGCGATTGATGAGATTTATTTATTTATTTAACAATCACTTATATACCGCACTTTCCCAAGGATCAGGTGCGGTTTACAAAAAACAAGTTAATGGACAGAGCATAGATCTGTTTTTACATTGAACATCCATAAAACTATGTACAGGGGCCTGAGCCTTAGTAACCATAAAACTATGTACAGGGGCCTGAGCCTTAGTAACAAAACATACTTAGGGGCATGTTTACTAAAAGCCGTACAATTGCGTGCCGCACAATAGCGCACGGAAACGCGGCACTCAAACGCTCAGAAACGCTCTTAAACGCCCCGCACAAGTGCGCGTGGGCCCCGCACAATTGCGCGCCGCACTAACGTGCCCTGCACAAGTACCCGGCCCGCAAATGTCCGATAGAGGCGTGGAAAGGCATTCTGAGGGCGGAGGAAGGCTCCCGAGGGGCGGAGAGACGGGGTCAATGGGCGGGGAAGGGGAGGGGAGAGGCTCCCCGCACAGTATCGGGGACGAATTTGCAGGTTAAAAATAGCGCGAGTGAAACACTCACGGTAGAGGGCATTTAAAGGGAAGAGAAACCATTTCCGTCAGCAATGTACAGGGAAACCGGGGAAACCTGCAAAACGTGAGCAGTGTGATACATGTGCACAGAACAAAAGTGCAAATAAAGATAGAAAAAGACCCAAACAAACATATTAAAAATAGGAAGTCAGCTGGGGAACCCTGATATTAATGGGCAAACATAAGAAACACACCCAGGAAAGCTCCAAAAAAATGAAATAAAGTATGGAAGGGGCTACGGAGCAGAGACCCTTCCAAAAACCATTTCCTTTTTTCTGAGCCTTCCTGGGAGTGTTTGCTATGGTTGCCCATTCATATCACTGTTGCCCAGCTTGGTTATATTTATCCCCAGTTCGTCGTGGTCGGTTGAGGGGTTTATTTGCACTTTTGTCACCAGACAAGGTGACTGAGCCCACAGTACAAATGTGAAGAGCAGGGTTTGTGACTCCTTTGGTCAGGTTTCCCACCCCCAGGGACTGCACTATCACTGTGGCCACAGTGTGGTGCAGCAGACAGAGGCAGTACCTCTAGGACCAGAGGGTCACAGGTTTAAATCCAAGCTGTGGCTCCTGCCAACCCAGTCCCCATATTTTACCCACCACTAAACAGAGATAGTAAAGACACTCCTTTATTGCAGAGAACATAAGCATGGTTCACACACCCATTTTGTACCCAACACCGCACACACACCATAACAATGGGCATTACCGACAGCCGAGTCCCCCAAATGCAGTCCTGGAGTGCCACAACTCAATCAGGTCATATGCTTTTCCAAGATACGGACATGCCAGCATGTTGGCG
Source organism: Ichthyophis bannanicus (assembly GCA_033557465.1). Lineage (NCBI taxonomy): Eukaryota > Metazoa > Chordata > Amphibia > Gymnophiona > Ichthyophiidae > Ichthyophis > Ichthyophis bannanicus. Next base: position 707,145,483 of record CM066034.1, read on the forward strand.
GTAGGGTACAGGTGGTGGAGGGGGCAGTGGCTGCTAGCCACAGAAGACAGTGGCCGAGCCATGTGCAGGCTGGCACGTCCACTGCAACATAGGCCCTGTCGGATGTACAGTCATGGACTTCCCAGGGAATTCAGCACATCTGTGGCAACACAGTGGTGCAGTGCACACAGACAGTGTGTGCAGGAGCAAAAGGTCACAGGTTCAAAGCCCAGCTGGGGCTACTGCCAATCCTATCCACATATTTTCCCCACAACTAAACCATGTTAGTAAGGGCAATCCTTTATTGCTGGGGATATACGCATTGGTCATACGCCTATCTTTTACACCACCAAGCACAGACACCATGACCAGGGGCATTACCTAGAGCAGAGTCTCACAAATGCAGTCCTGGAGGACCACACACCATTCAGGTTCCATGCTGCCACTCATACAAATAACCGTGCTGTATATCTATGCACCACCCCCATGGCATGTAGATGTAGCTCATGCATATTCATGAGGGACAGCAGGAAACCCCAACCAGTGTATTGCAAACCTGGACTGGATTTGGGAACCTCTGCCGTACAGCAGCAGCCAACAGGGACAGACACACCCACACCCACAGGCCCCATTGGCCAATGCCTCCTGGTGAGGCAGGACATTGGGCCCTGCGTGCATCTCCCAATACCAGCACTTGCATACCTTAGCAATGTCACCCTACACCAGGGTATATGGTACACAGCTCTCAAACGTTTGCTATGAGTACTGGCAGATAGATATCCCTACGTTACGCACAGTCTGCTCTATGAGCTCCATCATAATAATCTATCTGATGTCTGCGGTGTGTGCGTCAGGTCTGGCCCCTGACAGTGTTTACCACCCTAGGGAGGGACCCCCAACGGTATTGCATACCATACCCATGCCTGTACTGTGCCCAGGACTGGTGTGGTGGGCAAGGATTCTGAACCCCTCTATAGTAGCACAATGCTGGCATACGTGTGGGAGTGTGTGTCTGTCTATACAGTGTGTGTTGGCTGCAAACACTGTCCACAGTTTTGGCCTGATGATGTGCATAATGAGCAGCAAGGTACCATGGGTATAGCTCAGACAGGGTGGGCTGGCCAGGATGCATCTGCACAGGGCATAGGGCACTGGCAGGGACATTGTAGTGGCCGTCCACCACCTCCACAGACAGGGTGACCTCTGTATGTGCTGCTGGGCTTTCACTCCACCCTGACTGTGCAGTGATGGCAGCATGGCTAGGCACCCCCATAGTGCTTCATAGCACTTCCCTCATGTGATATATATGGGTCACCTGTTGGGGCCTAGTCACTGATGTATCTGCTTGTGTGTGCTGCCATCCCAGTTGTGGGTGCATGCATTTCCAGTGGGACTAACCAGCAGACTGTTCACAGCTGGTATGTGCTCTGCTGGAGTGCCTTGCAGGGTGCAGTGGCTGATGGCTTGATGCAGGGGAATATCAGATAGTGGTGGGGTGCATCTTAGCATATCCAGGCCTACTGTCTGTCTGATATTGTGGTCTGGGTGTGTGTGGGGCTGCTTGGACTGCCCTGTAGGGTGTCTGTTCCCCAACAGGACTGGGGTTGATGGTCCACTCTACTGCCATCATCATTTGGGGGGGGGGGGGGGGTGGTGGTTGGTGGTACATAGCCCACCTAGGGGTCCTGTGGGGGTTCCCCTGACTGAGACAGACAGAGATATCCAAGGTGTTCCTGCAGAAACTACCTATCTCACAGATTATGACTGTTTTGGAGCTCTGCCATGGCCTCTCTCAGCCATGGAGGGTGCTGTGGACCTGGTCCAGGGCGCCTCATCGCACACTCAGGGTGAGCACAGTTCCCGCACAGTGTGACTGTGTGTAGCTACTCTGTGCAAATTAAACACCCGGTCAGTACCTCCTACCAGGCCAAGGTGCTGTGTGGGTGCACACGGACACGTCCCCCTACCAGGCCGGGGAGCTGTTGGGGTGCATTCCCCATCTTGTGTTCATCTGTGGACAGCTGATTTGCATGTGCAGTGCATCATGGGTATGGGTGGCCTAACCCTATCCTGGTTCCCACAGCAGACTGTCTGTGTGTTGACATGCAGGCTCTCTGCAGCCAGCCAGGGGCTTGCTGGCAACTATATAGCTGTAGCCCAATGGTTACTTCACTGCCTGTGGAGCCAGCGGTAATGGGTTTGAGCCCACAGTGGGGTTATTTGATAGGGTTGTCCAAAGCTGTTTTTAGATTTAATGTACATATGTTGCTGCCATCAAACACACCCTCAGTGTACTGTACCCATAAGGTGCCTCTGAGGGTGCTTTATAGGGCACCTTATGGTTGCCGTCCATATAAGGTGCACTATACATTATCCTGTGACGCAACATATATGGTGCCCTGTGGGGACATTCAAGGGTGCCTTGGCGGACAGTGAACTTTAACATGTGCCTTATGGGCCGCCTTATGTTAACACGCTTTGTGAGTGCGTTTACTAGTAGTGATAACTGAAATAAAAATAGATTGCCCCCTACAGCACTCATCCCCATAATACACACTGCCTCAGTGAGCCTTCTTCATTGGGCACTGTGGGGGATTGAACCCCTGATCTCTGCACCATTGATCAGTGTCTTAACCATTGTGCTGTGGCTCTGTTCCTATGCTTGGGCATCTGCGCACCGCCTTATGCCGCCCAAACCTAACAGTGCACCGCCTTATGCCGCCTGAGATTAACAGTGCACCGCCTTATGCCGCCCAAAATTAACAGTGCACCGCCTTATGCCGCCCAAAATTAATATGCCTCCTAAAGCACTTTTACCCATTACAGTTAATGCCTCAGCCAGCCCTTTTTGTTGTGCACAATGGGGAATTGAACCCATGGCAGCTGCACCCACAGTCAGTGTCTTAACCATTGTACTATGGCTCTGCTCCTTTGTGTGTGCACATCAGGGCGCCACTTAGCCTTCCCACGCACTATTGTGCACGGCGCACAATAGCGCCCCGCGCAAATGTGCGATCGCTTACTCCCGTTTTTTTTCTTTTCTCTGCCTGAACCGCCCACTCCTTATATGGCACAGGCACACTACCGCGGCCCCGCACATTAGGAATGTTTAGTAAACAGACCCCTTAGTTTCCATTGAAGCTGAATCAAGGTACAATAGCAACAAACAACGTTCTGAGGTATTTCAACTATATACAAAGTCTAAGTACAGTAACGAAACAACCTTTTGAGGTATTACAACTATATATGATATATTGAATTTAAACTATGTAAATTGCAAAGTGGTGGGCTTGACTAATTGTGATTAGTTAGGGTGAAAGGCCGCCCGAAAAGAGCAATGAAACCAGTGTAGAGGGGATTAGGATAGTTTTAGTTGCTTGTATTATTTGTCTTTCTTGGAAGTATTCAGGTTTGTCATTTGTTATCCATTTTCATTATGGGAGATATGCAAAACAGCAATTTGGTCTTCTGTCCACACTTTTGCTGCTCACTATTGCCTGGACAGGGACTCCCGCCAGGATGCCTTGTTTGGCCAAGCTGTTCTCCAGCATCTCTTTCAGACTTAGATCAACTCCTACCTTCCGTCCCGGGTTTCGATACCAGACATCCTGGAGAATACATGACCTACTTAGTTGTGCCTGTGATCCACAGCTCACCTTTAGGTCATCTCTCTGGCATCTCCGAGCTAGGGAGTCCCATATGTGAAGACTACATTCCTGCTTGTTCCTGGAAATAGTGTAGTTACTCACCTGTAACAGGTGATCTCTGGGAACAGCAAGAATTGAGTCTTCACAACCCGCCCTACTCCCCTAGGAGTTGTAGGTCTTCTTCTTCTTTTTTCTCCTTCTCTCCTTTTTTCTCAGCTACAAACTCAATGGAGGAAAGAGAGCTGGAAAGGTGGGAAGGCAGCTACACAGGCGCAGTGGGATGCTCCCAAAAGCTTTCCTTTTGGATGCTGGGGAGTGTTTCCGCACTTGCTCCATTGTGAAGACTAAATTCCCTCTGTTCCCAGAGATCACCTGTTACAGGTAAGTAATTACGCTTTACTGTAAATCGCCATGCTACTGGCTTCTACTGTTGCTATTGGTGGTATAACAAATCACCTCAATAAATAAATAAGTCTTCTCTAGGGTGCTTTTTTCAGTAGCTATCCCTCAATTGTGGACTTCTCACTATTTTCTATTAACTTCTCTTACTTCTTTTCACAAAATGTGCTTGATTTTTAAAAACAGTAAACCATGAATAAAAACAAATATATTTTAAAGATCTTGGACTGGATTGCGGGTTCTGTGCTTGTTATGCACTGCAATGTGGAGAGGCCTGGGTTCACTTCCCTATTCACTGTGTTGGCTGTGGCTGGGGCTGGGTTGCTGTGTAGACAGAATCCGCAGTTTTTAGGAAGCGGAGGGTCTCTGTCATCGTGCAATGGAGATGTCTAGTTACCAAAAGAAGCCCCTGTGCATGTGTTCCCTGTCATGGATTGTCATTGCAATGGCTGAGCTAAGGAACTGGGAGGGAATTCAAAATATGGAGAAAATAAGTCAGGTAGTTGTAAATGTAGTCTTATGGCATCATAGCTCAGTAGAGGCTAGAGCTGATTGAGCTGCAAGAGAAAAGAAGCAGGAGGGAGCTGCCAAGCCATAAAAAATCAATAAATAAGTATTGGTCAATAATTGTGTTTAAAAATGATACAGTTATTGTTTTCTTTTATTAGGGCTTTTTGATTACATGGACAAAGCGCTTCAAAGCAAGCGGAGTCGAAGGAGCCGATGTTGTGAAACTACTCAACAGGGCAATCAAGAAACGAGGGGTACATTTACTTTCTGTTGACTTAGGTATTCTGCCTTAGATAAGCATTTGTACTTTAACTATGCCATGTTATACTATTCTGCCGTGAGGTAAGACTGGCTTCCTCTGAGGCATATTTGCAGGCCAGTCACTGAAACGAATGACAGTCTGCTCAGTCAGGCAGCTCAATAACCCATCTGCATGTGAGAAGGTGAAATTGTTCCTTCACTCCTCCAACTCGTCCCTTTTTGCAGTCTCCCCTCCCACTACGATCCTGTAAGTAAATTGGAATTGTCATGTAGGAACAATCACGGATGTGGCATACATGCATGTGGCAAACAGGCATCATCAGTGTGCAGGAATCTTTCTGTGGGGATACCACCTGTAGGTTGCCTTGTGAAGTCAAGCTGCTCGCTGGGATGCCAGTTTCAATAATCCTTTTAATAAGGTAGGCTCGTGCCACTAGGCACGAGCCAGCTTATTCCATGAGTACCACATTTCAGATCATCTGAACCAGTAGCTCACTTCAGGTTATGAACCAGTGACCTAAACGACATCTAGTCTCCTGTTCCTGAATTTTCTTCATGCCACTGCCTCTGAATGATTCAGCCCATGGTGCTTCAGTAGATACAGTTCCAGAGACCCAGTGATAAGATTTAAAGAGATCATTGGGAAAATGCAACAGTTGTGTTCTTTGTTGTGTCTGAGACAGTTCAAAAAATTTTTGCAAGTTATAGTTTTTGGACTGTAGCATAAAGAAAGAAAAAAGTAATAAATAAACTTGTTGTTTCTTTTTTTGCTCATAATAGATTGGCAAACTTTGGAGGTTCATTGTATACTCTGTTGCGTAGACAAATGGTTGTGGAAGTGAACAGGTAGAGAGCTGTCGTTCATGTCTGTGGCTGTAGCAGTAAATAGGGGATAGTTAATGAGTAGATGATGCATATGTCTAAACACTGAGAACACTCCTAGAGTTTCTTAGAATTCCCTCTACTTCTGAGCTGACATGAAGTTCATTGAAATTGAAGGAGTCAATGAATTCTGGGATAAATTCACGCTTTATTTTTTCATTGCTTGTTACCATGGGCTGGATATAAGTCATGGGCAAAAGCATACCGAAAGCCTGCAAGGCATGTTTTAGTGCATGGGTTTGAAATAACTTTTTTACCCAAGGATTTATTTTTCTGCAACTTCAAGAAGTGAAAAAATTCTACAGGGAAAAAAATTGCAAGCATTGTGCAATAGACATAATAGAAATTTTATTCAAAAGGACTAAAAATAAGAATTGGGCAAAAGCTCCATGGTGTTTTTTTGTCTTGGCTATCATTTTCACCATTTTTGTATGTGGAATTATTTTCCTTTCTATAGTTGCAGGAATTAATTACTTGCATGAAAGATGAGCTATTTTGAATTCATGAGAACAAATGTCATCAAAAAGTATCTGATGATACCTTTAGATTGGAATAGCAATATAGTTCTTGACGAGCTTCATGAGATCAAAACAAAGAACTCCTGAAAACAGGTCAAGAACAGTATTAACTTCTTCCAATAAAAACATTTCACCTTATTGATCTTCTGTGCATACAGCCACTCTTCATTAGCCAAAAGTATGTGGACAGAACTGACTTTCAGGCTTTTGGCACCTTTTTGTTACTACCTTTTATAACACTTAAATTGAGCTCTAAAGTTATAATTTTCTGACAATAAAATCTTCTCTGAGTTAAAAAAAAAAGTTACCATTAGTGGTAAGGTCGAAGCAGTGTAGCTTGAATCCTCATGTCCACCTGGGACAACAGTCAAGCTTACAGACATCAGTATCTAACATAGATGCACAAGCCAGTTAGGCCTAACCACCAGACTGACCAGATATTTATTAGAAGAATGCATTAGAAGAATGTAGTTGGTACTGTCAGAGCCCATTGGGAGAAAGTTAGTTTCCTTCCTCTGGTACATTCTACGTGTCTTTCTCCAGGACTACGATGCTGACATCATGGCAGTTGTAAACGATACAGTGGGAACTATGATGACATGTGGTTTTGACGATCAGCGCTGTGAAGTTGGCATAATTATAGGTACCCATTAGTATTTTGCTACCAGAATTTGTTTGATATGGCAGGTTGCTTTGTGGTCTTTGGTCGCTAGCTTTTCTTATCTGTCCGCTCAGGTACTGGTACCAATGCCTGTTACATGGAAGAGTTAAGACATATTGATCTGGTGGAAGGGGATGAGGGGAGAATGTGCATAAATACTGAATGGGGAGCTTTCGGAGACGATGGCTTACTGGAAGATATCAGAACTGAGTTTGATAGAGAAATAGACCGAGGTTCCCTTAATCCTGGAAAACAGCTGTAAGTATCTAACACTTTGGTTCTCTGCTCAAAGAAATGCCTTTGTATATTCTTTTGGAATAAAATAGTTAATCTTTATCAGCTTGGTGCAAATTGTGTATGACATTTATCATCCTAGATAATACTAAACACTAAAACCAATACTATAATATTTGTTTTAGTGTTTACATAACAGCATATCTACTAAAAGGTTTCTCCTACTCTCTGCTTTTTGGCAAAAATCCTTCTTCTATTAGGTGTATAGATTTCCTAGTGGATAGCAGCATGGCTGTGAAATCTACATAGTTTGAAATTCTGTCTCTACCTTTGAGAGGGAACTTTGAGCATACAAAGAAGTCACTATGCATGCTAACTACTCAGAAATCAGGTTGGATAACAAATAATGAATTAATCTCCTTGACCCCGTTATTGGCATTTTGGACTGAGGCTTACTTTTGAATGCTCCACTGTGAATTTGACATTTCTTTTCTTCTCTTTGCAGGTTTGAGAAGATGGTGAGTGGAATGTACATGGGGGAACTGGTCCGGCTTATTTTGGTAAAGATGGCCAAAGAAGGGCTGCTCTTTGAAGGGCGAATCACTCCGGAGCTCTTAACCAAAGGAAAATTTGACACTAAGCATGTTTCTGCTATAGAAAAGTGAGCGGCTCTTCTTTATCTACCTAATTCTGAGCTACTTCAGATGGTCAGTGGTGACTAAATTGTCCCTTTCCTTGTGGACTTCATTGCTTGGGGAGTGTGGGGATAGACAAAAGGATACAAGAAGCAGAGGTTTGGAAATAACCTACCGTTTTTCTAGTGCTGTCTTCTTTACCACTGCTGCAGTTGTTTTAGCCAGTCTGTTGCTAATGTAGTGTTCTCCCAGTGCAGTTTCTCAACTCAGTCAGTCAGGTTTTCAAGATAGGTACAATATTTATTTATTTATTTAACAGTTATTTATATACCGCTCTTTCCCTAGTATCAAGTGCGGTTTACATGGAACAGTAGGTTAATTGGTATGTAATATACCAAGTCAGTTTACATAGAACAGATAATTATAATTTACAAGGAATGTTGTAACATTAAAGGTATAACATATTAGAACATATATACATTGTTAGTTTAAATCTATAATCATCATGTGAATGAGAGTGTGGTATGGTTAATAGTGTATTAGTGATATTTATTTTGAAAATAGAGTATGTAATAATAATGTATAAATGTTAGCCTGTATCTATTTGAGTATTCTGTTCTGAGGGTGTATTGTAGTGTAATATGAATAAGTGAGTTTTTAATTTTTTTCTAAATTCCTTTATGTCAGATAGCAGGCGAATGTTGTCAGGTAGATTGTTCCAAAGAATTGGAGCAGAGTGTGAGAAAGCTCTCTTATTTGTTTGTTTTCTGGCTTTTGTGAAATCTTTTGGTATTGTTAAGGTATTTAAGTTTCTGCTTCTTTGGGATCGTTTATCGATGTCTATATTAATCAGTGTATTGAGTGCCGATGGTGCAAGATTATTTATAAGTTTAAATGTAGTGACAAGAATTTTATATTTGATTCGGGAGTAAATAGGTAGCCAATGAAGTTCAGCCAAAATTGGTGTAACATGTTCAAGTGGGCTTATATTCATAATCATCCTGGCAGCTATGTTCTGAATTATTTGTATCTTTTTAATATTTTGTTTTGAAATGCCATTAAGTATTGTGTATATATATGCATGAGACAGATTTGCAAGCACTGCCTCTCTTGTGTATGCAGATTTATCTCATGAATAGTCATTGCATTTTTTCCTGAAACCCAAACTGGCTGGGTGTATTTCAAGGACTGAGTTGAGAACACCCGCACTAATACAAATAAAGCTTTAAAAGATGTCATCTCTTAGCCCGATTGTAGCAACTACATCCTTACTGTTAGGTGCTAAAGGATATACATGTGAGGGCGCATATTCAAAGACTTTGGGGCCCTTTTTCTAAAGGTTGCTGTGGTGTTGCACCAAACCTATGACATAGTAAAAGACTCCCTTAGATGAGATCTACATGTGTCATACATGAAGACCAGCCACACTAAATTACATGGGTACATTCACAACCGGCACACTTCTGGCCAGGTTAAAAGGAAGCATTATGAGAAAGCATTTCAGAGGTGGCTTAGTGAAGCCCAGATTACAAATAGGTTTCACCGACAGGCACACTTACACCTTCATTTAAACGACTTCAGGAACACACGTCTTTTCTACACCTGTTAACGCAATATGCAAACACATGTTCTGCAGGTCTTTTGTATTTAAGCGTCAGGATGGTTTGTGCAGGTTTAGAAGTACACTAGAAGGGGAAAGAGTTCCCAAACCTGTCCTAGGAGACCCCCAGCCACTTGGATTTTCAGGCTAACCACAATGAATATGCATGAGAGAAATCAGCATGCAGTGGAGGAACTATAAGCATATCTGACGCATGAATATTAATTGCAAATATCCCGGAGACCTAACTGGCTGCAATCACTGTACTAGAGATTTACCTTGTAGTGTTTGAGCAGGAAAGCACAAGCTGTGACATTTTGATACACACCTCTGGGGTGATGTGAGATATGAGAACAAAGAAGCAGTGTCACAGTATTTTAACACATACATTGGGTGCAATATTGCACTTATAAAATATCCAGGGATACTGTTAAAGCTCAGCAAGCAGCATGCTGCTACACTTGAGATCTGGGATTAAATCCTTCAGCCCGGAGAGGATTGTGAATGTTGTGCTGAGAGGATGCCATCACACAACTGACTTGTACAGGCTAGAGGGAGCCACAGTCTGTGGCTTCTAGCTAAAGACTGCCATTGTGGTAAGTAGGGTAGATGGACAAGGGATTTTAAAATGGGAAAAAAAACCCACACCAAGTAGGCTTCATGAGCTCTGAGGTGGGGCTTTCCACTCGTGTCCTGAGGACCCCACCACCAATCAAATTTTGAGGATTCCCACAATGACTATGCATGGAATAAATGAACATACGCTGGAAACCCAGTGTATACTAAGTTACCACAGGCATATTCATCATGGATATCCTGAATCTTCACCTGACTGAGGTCTCCAAGACAGGTTTGGGAAGCACTGTGCTAGAAACTGGTGCTGATTCAGCTGGAAGCCTAAAAGAGCACCAAGAACTGCCCAACCAATAAAATCGTGTTAAATTTGGCTTGCCACAATTCTTGGCGCTATGTGGAATAAAGCAGTTCATTGTCTTTCCGAAGTTCTGATTGATGTAAGTTAATATGGTGCTAGTTAATGCTAACTTACAACATATTAACATTTTTATTTTGTTGCTTGGTAGGTTATGCCAACCATGCTTAACATGCAGTTAATATTGGTTAGCCCCTTACTATATCCCAAAAGATTTTAGGGCACAGTTGCATGCCGCAGTATGAAAGATCATTTAATTTAATATCAGGTTTTATATTTCGCCTTTACAATTGATAAGATAGTCCAGAGCAGATTACAATAAAAGAACATAAAATCAAATAATACACTATAAATATTCTCAAAAAGTCATCCCCCAATTAATTCAACCCCCTTAACTCGTAAATCATAAAAAGACAATGGGCCAATATGCAGCCACCACTTTTGGCATTGTTTTAAGTGGCAGCTGTGGCAGTTTAAAAGATCTGAATATTTAACATTGGTGACCAGATAGTGCCCAGTGCTGGATAGCCCGATAGTGCAGTGACCTGACAGCTTTATCTGAATAGTGGCAATATTCAGTCCACTGTCTAGACAGCTATCCAGATTAGTTAAGACAGTCTTTTTGCAGACCTGACTTTATGCAGATAGTTATCTGGAGAGTGGACCGAGTACCTCCACTATCTGGATAATTAGCCACTCCACCTATGGACCATCGTGGCACTAGCCAGATAGTACCGAGACGGTCTGTAAGATATTCAGCGGCACCATCCGGATAGTACTGCTGAATATCCCCAGATAGCCCTGGCCATAGCTCTTATCCTGATAAAGGTGCTGATCTCCGGAAAGTGCTTCTGGACATTGACTTCCAAGTCTTCAATAACCGATGAAATTGAGCATAATCTGGAACAGTTTTCACTTCACTAGAATGTCCATTCCGAACCTGAGGAAGGGCACCTGAAAAGCAACATTTACCAGCCCTAACCCAATAGACTTCCCTCAGACAGATGTTTTCAGCAGTACTTGAACAACGTGCTCTTAACAGATGATAAAGAACTAATTTTTGCTTTAAATATTCTGATCCAACATTAAAATGATACTTGATAAGCCAAGGAAATAATCGTAAAAAAAATGTTTAGGTCTACCAGGAGCCAGTGCAATGATTGCAACAAAGGGGTCGCTCTATCACTCCTCTTACCATAAGTAGTCATCCTTGCCATCATATTTTGCACCCTCTGCAATCTTGCTAAGAATTTTTTGGCAACCCAAGATCCATCGTATTATAGTAGTCCAGAAGCCTCAATACTGCCACCTAGACACTGCAAAAATCTGGAGGCCGCAAAAAAAGAACACATTTGCTCTACTGTCCAAAGCTTAAACGATGCCTTTTTTTATACCATAGCTCTAACCAGGGCCTCCAGAGTCAGCTATGAACCTAGTAGAACTCCTAAACGTTTTACCTCAGTAAGTTCAGAAATAGGACTCCTTAATACCCTTAATGGTGAAAACCTCTTTGGCCTAGAAGAATTACCTGTCCAAAACATTTTTCTGTGTTTTACACATTTAATTTATTTAATCTCAACCATAATTCCAAGTGCAAAAAGCAATCTCCAGGAACAAGCAGGAATGTAGTCTTCACATATGGGTATCGTGGGTACCGACGGAGCCTGCACCTTCCCGCCTTTCCAGCTGTCCCTTTTCAGTTCTTCGTTTTCCGCGGAGCTGACAGGTCACATACCCTGTAACCGCAGAAAATTTCTCCTTTAAAACTTCTTTCTTGTGGTCGCGTCTGCCTCCGCACGACACCTACCGGTACCGACGTTTCTTTTTTTTCTGCTTTTCAAAAAAAGAAATATATATATACTTCTGAACTGTTTCTCTTCAGAAACTTTTCTTTTTGGTGCTAGGCGCCATTTTGGGCATTAGGCCCCATTTTTCCTAAAACATGGAAAAACCAGCTAGTGTTTTTAAGAAATGTACTAAGTGTGGCGGTACCATTTCCGTCACCGACACCCATGACTGGTGTCTCAAATGTTTAGGCCCTGACCATTCTCCATCTGAGTGTCTCTCTTGCATGGGGATGACTAAAAGAGGAAGACAGAACCGGGCTGCAAAGCTGGGTACCCTCTTTTCTTCGGATGCCAGGTTCATTGCATCAACGTCTTCAAGAACCTCGTCTTCCTCCCATGGATCTCAGGTAACTAAACATAAGAGCCGGTCCTCAAAGGCTAGCTCTCCTTCAAAGCATCGAGAGGCCATTGGCATTACCCTTGAGGGAACTACACCGGCAAAACAGGCCCGGCTGGAGGCTTCGGCCTCCAAAGCATCAACGGGGTTCCAGGATGTTCTCGAGGCCTTGACCTCGACAGAACTACTGGTGTCATGCTCAGGGGTTCCGGCCACATTTATTGGTACCGATACCCAGGCATTGGCAGCGTCGATAGACCAGAGATTCCTCGCTATCGAACGCAGTCTAGCAGCTCTCCTTACAGCTGCGGTACCGTTGACACCGATGGTTCAACGGGCACCGATACCGATGCCGGTACCAGCAACGGTACAGATACCAGTACCAATGGAACTGGCCCTGGTGGGAATTTCTCCCATGCTGACTTTTGCTGGCATCGACAGATTGGTACCGAACCAACTCGGTATCGACTTCGATTGATCCCGAGAATGTGCTTTGCATGAACATCGGGATCAGAGATACTTTGAATCCTCCGATTCCGATGACTCTGATAATTCTGCCGGTTCCAGAGTGTTTCTCCCGGAAGACCCCTCTGCTCCCCAACGCAGAATGTCTCCTCCGGAAGACATGTCCTTTCAGGATTTTATTCGTGATGTGGCCCGAGGCCTTTCAATCACGGTAGCTCCTGAAAAAGAGCCTAGAGCAAAGGAATTGGAAATTCTCCAATATCCTAAGGCTCCCAAGGAAGCAGCCACTCTGCCCATTCATGAAATTCTTCATGATTTGATTCTCAGAATGTGGGAGACACCTTTGACCACATCTCCTCATTCTAGGAGACTCGATACCATGTATCGAGTTCCACCATGTCCTGGTTTTCAAAAGACTCAGCTGCCACACCATTCAATGGTAGTGGAGTCAGCCATGCGTAGGATGAAAAGTGCAAAGAGACATGCATCCAATCCTCCAGGTCGTGAATGCAGGACTCTTGATGCTTTTGGGCGTCTGACATTTCAGGCTTCCATGCTTTCAGCTAGGATCAGCTCATATATTTTATATGTGGGAATGTTCCTTAAAGAGGTCACAGGAGATTTGGAGCTTTTGAGCCCCCTTCTCCCAGATGACAAATGACAAGACTTCCTTACTCTTGTCAAGCATGCCCAAGATGTCACCAATTTTTTAAATCGTGCAGCCTTTGACTGCTTTGAATGCATAAGCAGAACCTCTGCTATTACCATTGGTGCACGTTGGATTGCCTGGCTTCGGGCATCAGACTTTTAGATTTGGGTACAGGATAAATTAGGGAATATCCCTTGCACAGGAGAAATCTTCTTTAGCAAGAATTGGCAGGAAAAGGCTAATGAGATAGATGCTGACAATATCACATTAGATGGATTGTCAGAAAAACCCTCTTTCAGCAAAAAGAAGAAGTTTTATCCGTCCTATACCCAGCAAGGGCAAGGTCAGGGTCAAGTAGCCCAAAGAGGACAACAACAACAATTTAAACAGCAGAAGAAGCCAAAAGGCCCGAGAGCTCAACCAGCTCCACAGGCTCAGCCCCCTCAAGGGCTTTGACTCCTTCTTAGAGAGCTTGGCCTTCCTGCCTCTGAAGGGTCCAGAACCTCTAAACATTCCAGGCAGGTTGTGTCATTTTGCCAGCAGATGGCACCAAATAACAGCAGAAAATTGGACTCTGTCCATTGTAGGAGAGGGGTACAAACTTCATTTTCACAGCATGCCCCCTCCTACAATCCTAAGACAGTTCAATTCCCAAGCCTCTGCAAACAATGTATTGGATCAAGAGGTCTCAACACTCCTTGCCCAAGAAGCAATAGAGGAAGTACCAATTCTCCAACAGGGTGCAGTGTTCTACTCCCCTATTTTCTTATTCTAAAGAAAACAGGGGGGCACAGACCCATTCTAGACCTCAGAGAATTGAACAAATATCTGTTCCGAGAAAAGTTCAAAATGATTTCTCTGGGAACTCTTCTGCCGTACCTTCAAAGTCAGGATTGGCTTTGCTCTCTAGATCTAAAGGATGCATATTTATTTATTTAGCTGCATTTATATCCTGCTTTTCACTGGGTCAAAGCGGTTGGGGGATACATTTAACACAAGGGGATATGAGACACATACACTAATACTTACAGGGAACATGGGCAATGGAGGGTTAAGTGGCTTGCTCAAGACCACAAGGTGCACCTGTGGGACTAGAAACCCCAGTCCTTCCGGCCCAAGGTTGCTGTCCTCTAGTGGGATTTGAACCACCAACCTTCCGGCCTGTAGTACCTTGCCCCAACCACTAGGCCACTCCTCCCTCCATATACTCACATTCTGATTCATCCAGTTCACAGAAAATGTTTATGATTCCTTTTCAGGGGAAAACACTTCCAATACAGGGTTCTTCCCTTTGGTCTGACTTCGGCACGAAGAGTATTTATGAAATGCATGGCAGTAGTAGCTGCATTCCTCCGAACCCTGGGGATATTCGTCTTCCCTTACTTGGACGACTGGCTCATTCGAGCCCCCACGGTTGCAGAAGCCAACCCTACACTGTCTCGCACAATGGGAATCCTCCAATACTTGGGACTTGTAAGCCCAAAATCCCAACTTGTTCCTTCTCAGTCCCTGGAGTTCATAGGGACCTGTTTAGATACCAGACAGTCAAGGGATTTCCTCCCACAGGCCAGATGTCTTCGCATAGTGCAATTGGCTTCTCAAGCAGCGGGAAAATCCTCCCTAACTGCTCGAGAACTGCTACAATTACTGGGTCATATGGCATCCACAGTTCATATAGTTCCCTATGCTCGCCTCCACATGTGAGCGGCCCAGTGGACTCTATCCACACAGTGGACATAGGCCACAGGACGTCTGTCAGACAAGATATCAAACTCTCAACGACTGATCTTGTCCCTACAATGGTGGCAATCACTGGAGAATCTTTTAGTGGGGTCTCCTTTCCAACAACCCCCATTCCGGGCTACCCTAAAAACAGATGCATCACAGGTGGGTTGGGGAGCACACCTGCATCATCTCTCTACCCAGGGTACCTGGACTCCACAGGAGGCTTGTCTTCACATAAACCTCTTAGAATTAAGAGCAGTCTATCTAGCTCTTCGAGTATTCCCTGCCCAGTTCAGCTACAAGACAGTCCTAGTCCAAACGGACAATCAAGTAGCCATGTTCTATGTGAACAAGCAGGATGGAACAGGCTCTCTGTCATTATGCAATGAAGTTTTACAACTATGGGCCCTTGCCAGAGAGCATCAAATTCACCTTCTCGTGGTATATCTTCCAGGCATTCAAAACCTTTGGGCAGACAAACTCTGTCGACTACTGCTGCCTCACAAATGGTCTCTCCACCTAGACCAGGTGACAAAGATTTTTCACATCTGGGGGACCCCAGACATAGATCTCTTTGCAAGTCCACTGAATGCCAAACTTCCCCGGTACTGCTCCAGGATTCCAGCTCACAATTGCCAGGCAAGGGGCGCCTTCCTCCTTCACTGGGGTCAGGACTTCCTCTATGCCTTCCCACCCATTCCCCTCATCCCCAAAACACTCTTCAAGCTTCAGAGAGACAGAGGTCGTATGATCCTCATAGCGCCACGGTGGCCACGCCAAACGTAGTATCCCCTGCTTCTACATCTCTCTCAAGCTGCTCCTCTGCAGCTAGGGTGTGCTCCAGATCTTCTTTCCCAAGAGAACGGGATGTTATGGCACCCAAATCCCCAGTCCCTCCCTCTCAGGGCCTGGTTGCTGAAAGCTTAGACCTTCAGGATCTCAACCTTTCCCAACAGGTAAAGGATATCCTTCAGGCTTTTAGAAAACCTTCCACAAGATGATCTTATGCCTTCAAGTAGAAACGTTTTACTATATGGTATTCGCAAAAGGGGTTAAACCCCCTTGTGATACCTTTGGAATCGATACTAGAGTATCTACTTCATTTATCCAATTCTGGTCTAAAGTCCAATTCAGTAAGAGTCCATCTTAGTGCAATTGCAGCTTCCTATAAGCCTCTAAATGGACAACCAATTTCCTATCATCCACTCATATCCAGATTTATGAGAGGTCTTCTATTAACAAAGCCTCCCATCAGACCACCACCGGTAGCATGGCACTTAAATCTAGTTCTTGGGCAGCTCATGAAACCGCCCTTTGAACCTTTAGCCACTACAGCCCTAAAGCTTTTGTCCTGGAAGGTCATCTTCCTAATCGCAATCATCTCTGCCCGTCGCATTAGTGAATTGCAAGCTTTAGTGGCTGATCCTCCTTATACTAGGTTTCACCATGATAAGGTTGTTCTCAGAACTCATCCACACTTTTTCAAAGGTGGTTTTGCCCTTTCATTTAAATCAACCGATTTATCTTCCTGTATTCTTTCCGGGGCCTCATGCCCCTAATGCAGAAAGGAACCTTCATACTTTGGACTGTAAAAGAGCCTTGGCTTTTTACCTACAAAGAACACAGCAACATGGAAAGTCTTCTCAACTTTTTATTGCTTTTGATTCTAGTCATTTGGGACTTCCAGTCTCCAAGAGAACTCTATTCAAATGGATTGCACAATGCATATCCTTTGCTTATGAGAGTAAGAGTCTTCCTCTTCAAGGCCATGCCACAGCTCATAATGTGAGAGCCATGGCAGCCTTTATGGCTAACCTTCACTCTGTGTCTATTGATGACATTTGTTGAGCAGCCACCTGGGCTTCAGTACACACCTTTACAGCCCACTACTGCCTAAATAAAGCCTCTCGTCGTAATGCCTTCTTTGGCCAGGCCGTTCTTCTTAATCTCTTTCAGACTTAAATCCAACTCCTACCCACCAACCCTGGTGGGATGCCAGAGATCCATGGGAGGAAGCATGACCCACCTTACTATAGGTGGCAGCTTCCTGGGGCCATCTCCCTGGCATCTTCAGCTAGGGAGTCCCCATATGTGAAGACTACATTCCTGCTTGTTCCTGGAGATAGCGTAGTTACTCACCTGTAACAGGTGATCTCCGGGAACAGCAGGAATTTAGTCTTCACAACCCACCCACCTCCCCTAGGAGTTGTCTCTCTATCTCTCTGTCTCTTTCCTCTCTCCCTCTGTCCTTTCACTTAGCTATCAACTTAACTGAAGAGGGACAGTTGGAAAGGCGGGAAGGCAGCGCGCATGTGCTGAGGGATGCTCCCAAAAGCATTCCTATTGGATGCTGGGGAACGTTCCTGAGCAGGCTCCGTCGGTCCCGACGATACCCATATGTGACGACTAAATTCCTGCTGTTCCCGGAGATCACCTGTTACAGGTGAGTAACTATGCTTTCCTTCAGCACCTGTTTCAGATCTGCCTCTGTGGTCTTAGCTAGTGCAACAAAATTGAACATCAGTGGCACTAACGTTTAAGCCAAGCAACCCAAATTTGTTTATAAAGTTCCATGACTAACTTCTGTGCAGTACTGAGAAGGATTATACGTGTAACACTGCTGTTTAACTTTTCATTGGTACATTATGGCAGAATTGTAATACCAAAACAACTCCTTTGCCCAAAGATGCTTTAGCCCCCTCTCCCTTACTGAACTGCTGCAGTCTTAGCCATGGCTCTCATGTTGTTGTAGGAGCAAAGAAGGCTTGACCAAAGCCAAAGAGATCCTGACCCGCCTTGGAGTGGAGCCCTCGCATGAAGACTGCATTGCAGTGCAGCACGTCTGCACCATTGTCTCCTTCCGCTCTGCTAACCTTATTGCTGCCACCCTGGGAGCTATTCTGACCCGCCTGCGCGATAATAAAGGAACACCTCGGTTGCGCACCACTGTTGGCGTGGACGGTTCTCTTTACAAGATGCATCCACAGTAAGTCCTTCATTCACTCTGGCGCATGTCCTAATCTCTGCAAAGGTCAGGCACGCACAGCTGACACTTGGGCATGCTTGGCAATCAGATCAGATAAGCCACAGTTCTACATAGCTCCAAGCCTTCACCTGTTACCAGAGATATTAAAGGCTGAATGTTTTCACACTATATGTTTAATGTGCCAGCCAAATGTCAAGTGATTTACAGAACCAACAGTTCAACACTCCTTTGGGGGCAGCCAGTTGATGATCAGCGATAGGATGTTTCTTGGTTTCATAACTGTATTTTGTTTATTGAGCAGAGCAGTTCGGAAAAAGCCCTGCACTCTCACTAAAGGTCAAGTTTGTCTCCCACTCCTATAAATTGGAAATTTTCCACTAACGGGGGATACAAGCTATCTGAAACTGGTATTTTTAATTGAAAAGTGATGACTTTACTTTTTATTTTCTTGTTTGCCTTACTGAATTATAACTTTAGGGAAGGAGTAATGATGAGACTGCAAAGTCTGGAGAATCATACAGAGACTTGGGGTGGTACCTCCTTCATAAAAACAATTGAGATTCAGTATCTAAGAGGTCAAACATGCCTTGAAAAAGCGTTTAGTCTTATGGAATGCAGCAAAACCAGTACTGAAAAGCCAAGTAATTTCTTGTAGGATAGGGATTGAAAGGAAAATAAATACAGAAATACTTAAAAATGCAAATAACAACATATAGCATACATAACTGAGGAAGAAAAAGCATTTTGGGGGTTAGCTACTGAAGTACATTATTGGGATAATGTCCCTTACCACATTGTATAGGACAAAAACATGCTTTATTTTACCATAATGCCCAATTTTGCACCAAACTGCATGGTAAATAATGATGAGATAAAAAGCATACAAATGCCTGCCAAAAAAACACATCATTGTTCAAATCGAGTAATGCGGTTTGCAGAAATCATGGCAAGCCGCATTATTCATGTAAAAAGACCCCAGCTCAAAGCTGGCATTTATTTTTATGCCAGGAGCATCGGGCCACTAAAACACAGCCTGCTCCAGGCTGCAAAACTAAAGAGGCCATGCTATAGCTGTAAAACAGGTGGCCCAGAAGTCTTCTCTATAACATCACCAATGGCCAAGCTCCCCATGTACAAATAACCCCCCAAGCCCCAATACAGCCCCCCAGACACCTCCACCCCACCATCTCAGAAGACAACCCCACAATCCCCAAAGTCCACCGGGGCCTACCTTTGAAGTCCCTGGTGATCTTGGGGATGAGCTGGAAGGCACAATCCCCTTTTGTTCCTGCCAGTGCAAGCTCTGGGTTCAAAATGACAACCGGAATCCCTTGGCAGTAGTCTCGCGGTACTAGCACTAGAGGTCAAACCCAGGGGCTTCGGGGGTGCTGGAAAGTGAGGATTATTTGCACGAGGGAAAGCCATGTCATTGGTGGTTCCAGGGGAAATGAACCCCTGGACCACCTGTTGCATTGCTACGACATGACCCCTTTAATTTTGCAGCCAGGAGCATCACGCACATGAGCAGCCCAATGATCCCAGCTGAGAAAAATAATGCCAGCTTTCAGCTGGTGTTATTTTTCCCTTGGAATAAAGCAGCTTGCAGTGATCACCTCCATATCATCCTGCTAGACGTGTCCAGATGTGTGGGTTGTGTTCCCCTACCAGCAGAGTAGTGGAGACAAAGGGGTATGTTTACTAAACTGCGTTAGTGCGATTCCTGTGTTGGTGCCATGGTTACCTGCTGTAGGTGAAAGGGGGGAGGAGGGGAGGGGGAGGGGGGAGGAGGGGAGGAGGGGGGGGAGGAGAGGGGGGAGGGGGAAGGAAGGGAGGGGGAGGGGAGGAGGGGGGAGGGGGAGGAGGGGGGGTGTATGGACCCATAGGCAGATTATGTACCACCACACAACCCACCCTCTGGGGCTCAGGGTGGGAAACAGGATCACCCACCAATAGATCCACAGTCTACCTCCCTGCAATGGTAGCAGTAGAGGGGACCATCAACCCCAGTCCTGCTGGGGAACAGACAGAGCGGTACACATCCATAACGCAATAGCAGACAGAGGGCAGGCCTGGAAATGCTCAGCTGCCCCCCACCATTATCTGACATTCTCCAGTAGCAAGCCTCCAGCCGCTGCACCCTGCAAGGTGTTCCAGCAAGACACATACTAGCTGCAGACAGTCCGCCAGCTAGTCCATAGTGTATGGTCCCGGAGGAGATGCATGTACCCAGAACGGGGATGTCAGCATACACACCAAGCAGATAAGTCAGTGATTGGGCCCCAAAAGAAAACCCATAAATATCACATGAGAAAAATGCTATATAGCACTATGGGGGAACCTAGCCATGCCATGGTCACTGCTCAGTCAGGGTGAGAGTGACCTCCCAGCAGGACATGCTATGGCCACCCTGTCCGTGCAGGTGGTACTGGGCACTACAATGTCCGAGCCATTGCCCTATGCCCTGTGCAGATGCGGCCAGGCCACCCTATCCAGGCTATTCCCACAGTACCTTGCTCCTCATTATACACATTGGCAGGCCAATACTGGCAACAGTGCTAGCAGAGTGGGCTGTGGAGGGTGTTGGCAGCCACCACACACTGGATAGACAGACACACACTCCCCACACCTATTTATTTTATTTTATATTTATTTAGCTGTATTTATATCCCGCTTTTCACCGGGTCAAAGCAGTCAATTGGGGGATACATTTAACACGAGGGGATATGAGACACATACACTAATACTTACAGGGAACATGGGCAATGGAGGGTTAAGTGGCTTGCCCAAGACCACAAGGAGTGCCTACAGGACTAGAAATCCCAGTCCCTCCGGCCTGAGATTGCTGTCCCCAGGTGGGAATTGATCCCCCGGCCCTCCGACCTTAAGTACCTTGTCCTAACCACTAGACCACTCCTCCCTATGCCAGCATTGTGCAACTATAGAGGTGTTGGGCAGCCCATGCCACTACACCAGTCCTGGGCACAGTGCAGGCATGGCTATGGTACGCAATACTGTAGGAGTCACTCCCCAGGTTGGTAAACACTGTCAGACACAAGACCTGTAGCACACTCCACAGACATCAGAAAGGTTGCTATGATGCAGCTCACTCAGAAAATTGTACTTAACGTAGGAATTGCTATCTTCCAGTAATCATAGCAACCTTTTGATAGATGTGTACCATATTCCCAGGTTTAGGGTGGCATTACTAAGGTATGCAAGTGCTAGTATTGGGAAATGCACGCAGAGCCCAACATCCTGCCTGTCCAGGAGGCTTTGGATAATGGGGCCTGTGGGTGCGGGTGTGTCTGCCCCTGTTGGCTGCTGCTTTACGGCAGAGGTTCCCAACTCCAGTCCTGCGGTACCAAACACTGTTCGGGTTTTCATGCTGTCCCTCATGAATATGCATGAGATACATCTGCATACCATGGGGGTGGCGCATAGAAATGCAGCACAGGCATCTTTATCAGAGGCAGCATGGAACTGGAATGGTGTTTGGCCCTCCAGGACTGCGTTTGGGAGACTCTGCTCTAGGTAATGTGCATGTTTATGCTGTCCGTGCTCTGTAGGGTAAAATGTAAGTGTCATGGGCATGTTTACATCATCTGCAATAAAGGTGCTGTCTGTATTAGCACGTTGTAGTAGTGGGTAAAATATGTGGACTGGGTTGGCAGGAACCACAGCTGGGACTTGAACCTGTGACCTGCTGCGTCTGAATACACTGGTTTTGTGCACTGCACCACCTTGTTGTCACAGAGTCAATACATTACTTGGTGATACCATGACTGTTCGTCAGACAGGGCCCGTCTGTTGCAGTACACGGCACCCACCTACACAGGGCTAGGCCACGGTCTGCTCTGGGCAGCTGCCACTGCCCCCTCTACCACCTGTATCCCTCAGCCACCATGCTGACATGCCCTTCTGCTGGTGGTGCTGGTGGTGCGCAGTCTCAGGCCATCCAGTGTGCAGGTAGGCGGCTGCCTATGGTGCGGGTTCTGGGGTAGGGGTGCCTGCATAGACGTCCACGCTCCCCCCCAGCCCCGCCTACCAATGTTCCGTGCCCTTGGGGGTAGCTGTTGGGTACTATCCCCTGTGATACTGTGGAAACACAGTCGTGCCCATGTTGGGCCTTCAGCAGTTGCTGTCTGGCTGCTCTGCTGTTTCAGCATTCGTATGGGCCAGCTAGGCATCACCCTAGTCCGCACTGTGGCCCAGCTGCACCACAGCATGTGCCGCCTGCTGCCCTCTGTATCTCCTTTTCCGGCATCTGTCCAGTTGCCGTTCCGACATGCCCGCCCTGATGTTGCGGGACGTGCACGCCATAGGAACCCTGTCCGATGGAGTGGAAAACCCTGAGCAGCGCTATTTCACTGTGGGCTCATTCACCTTGTATGGGGACGGAGTGTAGACCCTTCCACGATTTATATTTTTCTATGGAGCTTTCTCGGGGGGGGGGGGGGTTGATGTTTCTCATTAACACCACTATTGGCCAGCTTGGTTATGGTTTTTTTCCAGTTTGTTGAGGTCATTTTCAGTGTTTATGTGCCCTTTTGTTCTGTGCACATGTATCACACTTATCACTTTTATAGGTTTCCCTGCCTGGGCTGTACATTGCTGACACTGAAATGGTTTCTCTCCCCTGTAATGTGCAAACGGCAGGTTTTCATTCGCGTTGGGATTTAGCTCTTCAGATCAGCACGTTAGTGTGAAGGGAGCCTCTCCCCGCCCACTCTCCGCCCACTGACCCCTTCTCTCCGCCCTCTCTCCACCTTCTGCGGTGTTTTACCGTGCCGCGGAGCTTTACGATCGTTAACGCATCATAACGCGCGTTATGTAACGTTAACGATCGTTAGCGCATCATAACGCGTGTTATGATGCACTAACGATCATTAACGTTACATAACGCGCGTTATGTACCGTTACCGCAGTTTAGTAAACATACCCCAAAGAATCAATGAAAAGCCCAGGTTTCAGTGGCATCACTCCTATGCCTCTATTCGCCTCAGCCACCAGAAATGATGGATGGATTTTCTCCTCTCTGTTGAAAATCTGAAGATTGAGAGGAAAAAAATTGATTTAATGCTCATGAGCGACCACTTTGAGTACAAAAAGGTGACTCTCTCACTTGAGTACGATGTGAGAGGATCCACTAGAATGTGTTTTTTCAGTAACCTTAGGAGGAGGGAAAATTGGGTCAGCTCCACGTCCTTTTAAGGGCCTGTTGAGCAGCTGCAAATTGGAAGAATTTGGAAGGATCTGGAAGAGTACAGAAGCCTCACACAACCTCAGCGCCCCCTTCCTTCTCCTCTATCCCCCCCTGCTGTCTCCCAAAGATTGCAGAAGGCTCTCAGACGGATCTGCTTGCCAGTTACCTTCCACACAGTGCTGTAAAAACAAATCCAGCCAGTGAAGCAGTTTCAGGGGAATAAAGTTGAACCCTGCATGGATCCTATGCCTAGGGCTCTCAAGGGGTGAGTACCAAGGCTTGACCTTGTCATTGTTGGTGTTGGGGGACTTCTGGTTTCATCTCTGAGGGATGCAGTTCGGGGTGGACTGCTAGCGACTGTTGGCACTGTGTAGGGGTTTTCCCATCGTTTTCTGCACGCATTAATAATGGTTTTTGCCTATTGTGAGCCTGGTGGTCGTGCAGCCCTAATGCGTGTTCTGCCCAAGTGGCTCCAATGCGACTCCTTCCCTAACACTTTTAACACTTGTAACATAAAAGCATAGTTAACACCTGCTTGCAGGCCGACACAGTCTTAGCACGCGCTCTTGTGATACTTACCGTAACTCTCTGCCAGGAAACATTGTTTGACTTGTGGCAAGCAAGGAGCTTCATCCTTGGATTCTGGACTCTGCCCTTCCTGCAAGGCAGCTTCTACATCGTCCCTGGAGGGCATGCTTTTCCCCTCTCCGCTGGGGGATGTGGTTACGCTATCTTTCCCTGCCTCACAGCAGAAGGTGAAGGATGGCGCTGTGGGTAAGGATATTCAGCCAACAGGAGGCTCTGGCGACTGTACTGTGAGCCGCTCTTTGTCCTCTAGGGGATCTATGGTGGCTGTGTGCTCTGGTGTTGAGGAGCCTTATCCGAGAGGAGAGCTTCTGGATTCCGAATTATCCTCCTTGGAATTCCTTTTCTTTTTGCAACAGCTTGGTCCTTCTGGCATAGAAATTCAGACAGTGCAGCCTCTGGGTGCCCCTGGATGCAGTCTTGTGCTAGATAGGGAACAGTTGGGAGCTATCCAAAATGTTGACTGTGCCTCAGATTCAAATGGATCGGTACTGGGCTCTGATGTGGATGATGAAGTGCTCTCATCTTCAGAAGATTATGCAGAGGCCGGTATGACCTGCCTATTCCAGAAGGAGGAGCTGGCAGCGTTGATTACCAGGGTCTCATCCATCTTGAACTTGGCGGTTGCTTCCAGCACGAAGCAAGAGCCGAAGGTACACCTGCTCCATCAAGGGGGCTGAAATCCACTGCTGTCTTCCCATTCCCAGAGATGATCAAGGATATGATCCGGTTGAAGTGGGACTCCCTTGACTCCTTACCTAAAGGGTTATGGGTATATAAGAAAATCTACGCTTTCCTGGAGGAGGAGCATGGTGAATGGTTTGATATTCCGAAGGTGGATGTGCAAGTCACAGCGGTTATTTATTTATTTTATTTAACAGAATTTATATACCGTCTTTCTACAAATCAAGACGGTTTACATAAAACAATAAAGGCAGTATGTTTCAACTGTTTACATGGAACAAAGTAACATAACAAGGAGAACGTTTTACAAGAACTATGAACAACTATTTACAGCGGTACATACCGGGATACAATTGGCTGTATGAATAGATTTAGAGAATTAGGGAAGGCAAAAGCGGGGAAGTGGCATTAGAAAGTTAGGTACTAAGGTGGCAGGGAGAAATGTTCAAGGAAAAGAAGAGTTTTTAACTTCTTACAGAACTCAGAGTGGGCTGGGCAGTTCCGCAGCTCATGAGGAAGAGCTTTCCATAGGGATGGGGCATAGAGGGAGAAGGCCCTGTTACTGATAAATTGTTTGCAATATCTTTTGGTTGTAGGGATAGTCAGGAGGTTTTTAGTAATAGAACGGCGGGTTCTAGTGTTAGTGGAGAAGGGAAGGAGAGGGGAGAAGCAAGGAGCTGACTCATTGGATATGATTTTATGTATAAGGGTAAGCACTTTGAATTTAATCCTGTATTGGATGAGGAGCCAGTGGAGATCATATAGGACTGGGGTGATGTGTGATCGTCTGGGGTTGTTGGTTATAAGTCACGCAATTGTGTTCTGAGCTGGCGGTTACCAGATGGACTACCATTCCCGTGGAAGACCGATTGGCCCTATAGAATGTTCTGGGCCGCAAGGTAGATTCCTTGTTGAGGAGCCAGTTTGCCATGGCGGCAACTATCCTGCAGCTGGTGTACATACCAACCTGACATCTCAAGCTCTGCTCCAGTGGATTCAGTCTCTTCCACCTGATGATACTACCTCTCTTTTGGAATCTGCTACGGCCTTCCTTTCTGATGCCTTGTATTATCTGGTACGTTTGACTGCCAGGTATGGTGCCCTGACAACGATGTCACGGTATTGAATTTGGCTCTAGCACTGGGCAGTGGACACATCCTCCAAAGCCCAGTTGACTCAACTGGCCTTTAAAGGGAAGCTTCTGTTTGGAAATGATTTGGTGAAGCTGGTGAAGGACCTAGGCGAGACAAAATCTTACCGCCTCCCAAAAACAGGTCCAAGGGGCCTGTGAATCAGGCTAGTGCCACTTTCTCATCAGCTTCTGCCTGACCACCAAGGGCATGCTGCCCGGATTCCCGGGCATCTCGAGACTATTGTCATTATCATCCTGGTAAACATTTCCTCCCCTCTGTTTCAAGGCCTTAGGCTAATTCTCAGTCCTTTCATGGAGCATATGGGCCCAAGGGAGGACCCTCCCGGGCTATGCAATAAAGATTTGGGGGCCCATTCCCTGGTGCCTCTGTTGGATGGCAGGCTTCGCATCTTCTTTCAGGAATGGGCCCGGGTTACCAAGGATTGCTGGGTGCTAGACACCAGTAATGCAAAGAGCCGATTCCTGATGCTTTCATTATTTCCCCTTGTGGGTCTGTGACTCAAAGGTGCCGCTGTGCAGACCACTTTGGACAAGTTGCTACACCTGAAGGCGGTGGTGCCAATCTCCCCAGATGAGCGGGACAAGGGCAGATACTGCATCTATTTTGTAGTGCTAAAGAAGGATGGTTCCTTCCAGCACATTCTGGACCTCAGTAGGGTCAATGAGCACTTGCACATCCTGCGCTTCTGGATGGAAACCTTGAACTCTGTGATTCAAGCAGTGCATTGAGGGGAATTCTTGGCATCTCTGGATCTGACCAAAGCATATTTTCATATCTCAATCCAGTCGGATCAGCAGAAGTATCTGCGTTTTGCCATGCCTGGCTCTCACTATTAGTTCACAGCTCGGCCTTTTCGACTCTCCACTGCCCCATGGATGTTCTCCAAGGTCATAATGGCTGCATCCCTTTCTGGGCGACTGGCTCATCCAAGCATGTTCCCTGTCGAAAGCATCTTGGGTGACATTCCGAGTGGTGTCCTTTTTTGGAAAGCCTCGGCTGGGTGATCAATCAGGAAAAAAGGCAGCTTTTGCCTTCTCAGTACTTAGAGTTTCTGGGAGGACGTTTCGACACATGAGTGGGCAGTTTTCCTGCCAGAGTTGAAAGTCTGAAAACTGTTGGATTACCTGGCACTGTTCTGTGCGCAGCAGGGCTCAAGAGTCTGGGATTATCTTCAGCTCTTCGGATTGATGGCGGCAGCCATAGAGATGGTGCTCACATACAACCGCTCCAGCAGTCCTTGTTGACTTGGTGGTCCCCGAGTGCTCAGGAGTTCGAGCGCAAGCTTCCACTCCTATTGATAGTGATGGCAGCAGCCCTGCCATCTGAGGAAGGGTGTACCACTGGGCAATTTCTCCTGGATCCTGCTGACGATGGATGCCAGTCTCTTGGGCTGCGAGGCCCATTGCCAAGACCGTACAGTCCAGGGCTGTTGAAACCTCAGGGAAGCTTTGTGGTCCATCAGCTGCCTCGAGGCAAGGGCCTTGAGGTTGGCTCTTCTGCATTTCCAGCTCCTGGTTGAGGGCCAGACAGTTTGAGTGTTTTCAGACAATGCCATGGCGGTGGCTTATGTCACTCAGCAAGGTGGCACAAGGAGCACCAGAGTGGCCCTGGAGGTGGATCTCCTGTTTGCCTGGGCAGTGAAGAACCTCCACGCCTTGTCCCAGCACATTGCCGAGGTGGACAGTGTGGAAACAGACTTCCTCAGCCAGCACTTTCTGAATCCTGGCAAGTGGAAGCCGAGTCAGGAGGCATTTCAGTTGATTCTGCGCCGCTGGGTTCATCCGGAAATGGATCTGATGGTGACCTGCTCGAATGCCAAAGTTTGCTGCTTCTTCAGTCACCACACGGAGATGATGCCCTGAGCCAGCCTTAGCCAAGTCAGCGGCTGCTGTGTGTTTCCTCCGTGACCCTTGTTGGGGCATGTGATTCAGGTTATAGAGCGCCAGCCAGGCAGGATTGTTCTGGTAGCACAGGATTGACCGTGGAGAGCATTGTTCGGAGACCTGATAGTGGCTTCTGCAGGCGCCTCTTCTTCAGCTGCCTCTGTTTTGGGGGCTTATGCGACAGGGACAGATCGTCTTAGAGGGTCCGGCTCCTTTCTCACGGCATGACTCTTGAAAGGAGACTGCTAGCACATAAGGGTTACTTTCCAGCACTGCTGAATGCCTGGAGATCTACCAAGCTAGTATATGTATGAATATGGTGCCTCTTTCAGCATTGGTATGGCACTTGGCTCCTGAGGCGACCAAGATGTCCTACCTGTTGGCCTTTCATTTAGCTCCCAGAAACTTCAGGTGGCAGTTCTAGCCTGTATCCATAGTCCAGTGGCCAACAAGACTTTGGCCTTGCACCCGAATGTCTCACATTTTCTCCAGGGGGTTTGGCATCTGCATCCTCCCCTTTGTTCTGTGATCCCTTCCTGGCATCTGTGCCCGGTGCTCAGGGCCCTAATGACAGCCTCCTTTGAGCCATTGAAATGTGCTACCTTAAAGGATTTGACACTCAAGACTGTCGTCTTGGTCTCAATTTGTTCTGCAAGGCAGATCTCCAAGCTGCAGGCTTTGTCTTACTGAGATCCTTATCTGTCTTTTTCAAAAGAGGCCTTTTCCATTCGGTCTGTGCCTTCCTTCTTGCATAAAGTGCTGTCTCCCTTTCACGTGAACCTGGTGATTTGCCTGCCCTCCTTCTGTAAGGAACAGGGTTGGGGGAGGGATAAGGTTCTTGGCCTTGTCCGCAGGGTTCTTCTCCATTACTTGGAAGTTATGAATTCCTTTCGTAAGTCAGACCATCGTTTTGTACTTTTTGCTGGCCCATGCAAGGGTGGTGGCCAAGTGGACTTTGGGGTGCTGGATTAAGGAGGCCATTGCCTCGGCGTATCTGTTATGGAACTGGCTGGTCCCAGAGTGTTTGTGCACCCATTCTACCCAAACAAAAGAGTCCTTGTGGGCAGTGCGGAGCACAATAGCACCTGCAGACATTTGTTGAGCAGCAACATGGGCTCACTTTCCACTTTTGCCAAGCATTAGTGCTTGGATGTCTACACTCGGGCAGACACTGCCTTCGGCTCAAGAGTTTTGAGAGCTGTTGTGTCTTCTCATCCAGTGGTAGTGTAGCTTTGATACACCCCACTTGTCTGGACTGGTCTAGCAGGATGGTCAGCTCTCAGACAGATTAGAGCAGTCCGTTCATTTTTGCCTCCGTCATCCATTGTCACTTTATTGCTTGCACTAGTTATTAGTAGATTAGATTATTGTAACATAATACTGGCTAATTTACCTCTTTATCAACTTCAACGTTTACAACTACTCCAAAATACAGCTGCACGGCTTGTTTCGAATGCTCGACGATCGGATCATGTTACTTCACTTTTGTTTAGTCGTCACTGGTTGCCACTTCGCTTTCGAGTCCAATATAAAATATTAATTTTAACTCACCAGGCGCTCTATTCGTCAACTCCATTATACCTGTCTGATCTCATCTCTTTACATACTCCCTACCGCCAATTGCGCTCCCTTCATGCCAATCGCCTCACTCTCCCATCTCCTTCTCAAGCACACCTGGAACAGACTCGACATGCTGCATTCTTTTTTCTCAGCCCAGCACTTTGGAATGCCCTGCTGTCTTCACTCCGTTTAGAATCTGTTTACTTAACATTCAAGAATTTGCTCAAAACCCACCTGTTTCAACAAGCTTTTGACCTCAAAGAATGACCTCCCTAGCCTATTGTCTGTGTTTTGCTGTTTTCTCTGTTCCTTTCCTGTCTCAAATATGGCGTTCCTTTCTCCTTCCGCAGCAATGTTTTAATATTTTATTGTAAACTGCCCTAATGTCTTGACGTGGGCGGTATATCAAATGTAAAGATAAAGATATGGAAGGTGACATTTTATTTACCAGTTAATGTCCTTTCCTTGAGTCCTGCTAGACCAGTCCACGGCCTGCTTCTGAAACTGGATTGCTCTGTTCTCCGGGAACAAGCAGGAAGTCAGTCCTCACATATGGGTGACGTCAGCACCAACGGAGCCCTTGCAGAAGCATCCCCCCAGCCTTTTCAAATACATTCGTAGCAAAAAACCTGTGAGAGAGTCAGTTGGTCCATTAGATGATAAAGGGGTTAAAGGAGCACTAAGAGGCGACAAGGCGATAGCGGAGAGACTGAATGAATTCTTTGCTTCGGTCTTTACTGAGGAAGATGTAGGGATGTTACCCATGACTGAAGTGGTATTTAAAGGTGCGGAAGAATTGGAGGAAATATCGATACATCGGGAAGATGTCTTACAACTATTAGATAAACTGAAGAGTAGCAAATCTCCTGGGCCGGATGGTATACATCCAAGGGTGTTGAAAGAACTGAAATATGAGATTGCAGAACTGCTATCAGTAATCTGTGAACTATCATTAAAATCATCTCTAATACCTGAAGATTGGAGGATCGCCAATGTAACACCAATTTTTAAAAAGGGTTCCAGGGGTGATCCGGGAAACTACAGACTGGTGAGCCTGACGTCAGTACCTGGAAAAATGGTAGAAACCATCATAAAGAATAAAATTACTCAGCATGTAGATAGTCACAACCTAATGGGAGACAGCCAACATGGCTTTAGACAAGGAAGATCTTGTTTTACTAATCTGTTATGTTTTTTTGAAGGAGTGAATAAACAGATGGACAAAGGTGAGTCGGTTGATATTGTGTATCTGGACTTTCAGAAAGCCTTTGACAAGGTCCCTCATCAGAGACTTTTGGCAAAACTAAAGAGTCATGGGATAGGAGGCAATGTACTATTGTGGATCAGGAACTGGTTAAAAGATAGAAAGCAGAGGGTAGGGCTAAATGGCCAATTTTCCCAATGGAGAAAGGTGAATAGTGGTGTACCCCAGGGATCTGTGCTGGGTCCGCTGCTTTTTGACATATTCATAAATGACCTGGAAAGTGGAATAACGAGTGAGGTTATCAAATTTGCAGATGACACAAAACTATTTAAAGTTGTTAAAACCCAAGAGGATTGTGAAAAATTGCAAGAGGATCTTGATAAATTGGAAGACGGCATCAAAATGGCAGATGAAATTTAATGTGGACAAGTGCAAGGTTATGCACCTAGGGAAGAACAACCCAAACTATGGTTACACAATGCAAGGTTCCACATTAGGAACCACCACCCAGGAAAAAGATTTAGGCGTCATTGTGGATACCATGTTAAAACCCTTGGCCCAGTGTGCAGCGGCGGCCAAGAGAGCAAATAGAATGCTAGGTATGATAAGGAAAGGAATGGAAAATAAAACAAAAGATATTATAATGCCTCTATATCGTTCCATGGTGAGACCGCACCTTGAATATTGTGTGCAATTCTGGTCGCCGTATCTTAAAAAGGATATAGCGATTTTAGAAAAGGTACAGAGAAGAGCCACCAAAATGGTAAAGGGGATGGAAGGATACTCCTATGAAGAAAGGCTAAAAAGGTTAGGGCTCTTTAACCTGGAAAAGAGACGGCTGAGGGGAGATATGATAGAAGTCTATAAATTAATGAACGGAGTGGAACGGGTAAACGTAGATCGATGGTTTACCTTATCAGAATATAGAAAGACTAGGGGACATGCAATGAAGCTACAGGGTAAACTATTTAAGACTAATAAAAGAAAATATTTTTTCACTCAACGTGTAATCAAACTCTGGAATTTGTTACCGGAGGATGTAGTAAAGGCTGTTAGTGTAGCTGGGTTTAAAAAAGGTTTGGACAAGTTCCTGGAGGAAAGGTCCATAAACCATTATTAAGAAGTGACCGAAGATGTCAATGCTTGACCCAGTACAAGCATTGTGGAACTTGTGTCTCTTGGGGAAACTGCTAGGTACATATGACATAGATTGGCCACTGTTGGAAACAGAATACTGGACTTGATGGACCTTGGTCTGACCCAGTATGGCATATCTTATGTTCTTATGTTATGTTCTTATGATGCCACCACGCATGCGTGGTCCCCTTCCCACCCAAGGGTGCCATCTTGCTCAGTCTCCTTTTTTACGTGGAGCCCTTCAGACATTGTCTGGATTGTCCCTGGAAAAAGTTGATTATTTTGTTCCTCGAGTTTCAACTCGCCTCCGGTATTGCACCAGTACTCTTCCCGCCTAGCGACCTGGGTGCCTCAGCGTTGGGTTCATTCAGTTTTTTGTAGTTTTGTTCTTTTTCTGGCGCCTTCATGCCTTTTTTCCACCGCTGGCAGCCCGGAGGGTCTTCGACCTCGCAGGGGTACATTTTTCCCCCATGGCTACCAGTGGTTTTAAGAAGTGTGATCAATGCTCTAAAATCATGTCTTTGACCGACACACACGACTGCTGTCTTCGTTGTCTCTGGCCTGTGTTCTCTGCAAGAGGATGTTCAGCAAGGCACTCGAGCCACCAGCAGTAGCATGACAAGTTTTTCCTTCCCAAAGCCAAGGCCTCGTCTGAGGCCCCGATACCTCGGGTGGAGCTTTCCGAGCCCGAGCCTTGTTGTGGGTCCTCAGAAAGGGGTCTCCCTCGAGGAAACCCAGAAAGAAGAAGACACCCTCGAAGGCGGCATCCTTGGATGATTCCGACTGGCTGGGAGCTTCTCGGGCCCGGTCCCGTAGTCCAAGGCGTCGGAGAAGGAGCGCCCTGTGAAGTTCCCCCGGAAGGATACAGCCGCAGACCGGCCTTGGTCCCCAGACACCATCCTTGTCTAGGATTCCCCTTCGGGGGAGCCGGCGTCGGGCCTGAGTCCCTCAGTGCCCACACCGAAAGCTGCTGAGCCTTCTGGGCTGGAGTCCAGAAAGGCAACACTGGAGCGCAATTTGTCTGCCTTCATGGACCAGCAGCAGACACTGTTGTCTGGTTCGACTGGTTCATCCGCCCCAACCACTCGACCATCGACTTTGAAAATGTCCCCGGAGGCCGAGCTGATCCTCAAGGTCCTTCGATCTCAAGTCAATCCTTGGCCGAGGTCACGCTCCGAGTCCTGCTCGTCGGGACCACGGTCATCCCCGGAAAGTCTACTGGGTGCCGGCCGTGGAGAATCGGGGCCCACGGAGCAGCCCTCAGGCGAGTCCTCCACAGACCACTCCGAGTGGGACATGGAGGACGAGGAGTCCCCGATACCTGTCGCCACCGCGATGTCCCTTCTGATTCCCCTGTGTTGGAACCTCTACGATGGTCCCCGCCAGAGGACATGGGTTTCTTGGACTTTGTCAAGGACATGTTCAATGCCCTGGCATTCCCGACCGAGTCGGAGGAGGACCCTTGGGCGGATGAGTTAGAGATCCTCCAGTATGAGGCCCCTCTGCGGGAATCGCTAATGGTACCCATTCCTCCCATCCTGTAACGGCTCCTCTGCATGTGGGAGACACAGCCCTCGGTACCGGTGGTGAGCAGATGGCTCGACTCGATGTATTTGGTCTGCCAGAGCTCAGGCTTCCAGAAGTCACAGCTGCTGCATAACTCCATGGTGGTGGAGTCGGCCTTGCGTCGGCTGAAAAGCCAGAAGACGCACTCCTCAGTGCCCCCCAGCAGGGAGGCCTGCACCTTGGACACCCTTGGCAGACAGTGTTACCAGGGCTCGATGCTCCTCTGCTGCATTCAGGCCTACCAGCTGTACATGGGCATGTACCTGAGAGACCTGGCGAAGGAACTTGCTGGGTTCTCGGCTGATCTCTCCGAGGTACCCTTGCAGTGCTTCAAGAGCCTGGCCAAGGCCGTCCGTGAGTGCTCCAAATTTATGTCTCGAGTGGCCTATGACGGGTTCGAGTCGGCTCCCCAACAGAGTCAGCAGGCCAAGGGACATGAGCATGGCCCGCGTAAGCAGAAAGCTCCAAAACCCCAGGCACCGGCCAGCCAGGTGGGAGCTTTTGACTCCTTGAGCATAGCCTCTTTATCCCAAGGAGGTCAGCAGCCCACAGGGGGATGCCTAACACTTTATGCCCAGAGATGGATGGCTATCTCCTGGGCACTGAGGGTAGTCATGGAGGGTTATCTCCTCCATCTGGCTCAGACACCTCCCTCTTATTTCCTGGGAGAGCCACTCAGGTCTCCCCTACTCCGTGACCTTCTCCTGAAGGAGTTGGCAGGTCTTCTAGAGGACAAAGTGGGGGAACTGGTGCCCCACCACCTCAGGGACACAAGGGTTTCTATTCCAGATACTTCCTTGTCCCAAAGAGGACAGGGGGCCTAAGGCCCATCCTCGACCTGCGCAACCTCAACAAATTCCTAGTGAGGGAGAAGTTCAAGATGCTCTCCCTTGGAACATTGCTACCATACCTCCAGCAGGAAGACTGGCTATGCTTCTTAGACCTCAAGGATGCTTATACTCACATCCTCATCCACCCCAACCACAGGCAGTACCTGCGGTTCGTAGTAGAGGGCAGGCATTTTCAATACAGGGTACTCCCCTTTGGCCTAGCCTCTGCCCTAAAGGTCTTCACACAATGCCTGGGAGTCGTGGTCACCTTCCTCCAACTCCAGGGGTTCTTCGTTTTTCCCTACCTGGATGACTGGCTCATAAGGGGAGGCACACCATCCAGTTTCTGCAACACTTGGGCTTTGTCATAAACTACCCCAAGTCTCACCTCCTCCCAACACAGTGCCTGGAGTTCATCGGAGCAAAGCTCGACACCCTCCAGTTGAGGGCTTTCCTGCCCAAGGACCAAGCTGATCAGCTCTGGCCTCTTGCTTGGGACATACAGCACCATCCCTTGGTGCCCACCTGGCTTCTTCTGTCCTCCATGGTCCACGTCATCCCAGACGTTCGCCTCCATATGAGGACTGCGCAGTGGTGTCTCCGGACCAGTGGTCTCAGGCCATGGGCCATCTCCAGGATCGAGTCTCGGTGACCCGCCAGTTGGCAAACTCCCTGGACTGGTGGCAGTCGCCCGGCATCTTGAAGTGGGCATGCCGTTTCAGGCCCCAAGTCACTCAAGGGTCCTCACCATGGATGCCTCCTTGCTCGGCTGGGGAGCCCACTGTGGAGATCTCCGCACTTAGGGCAACTGGTCACCAGACGAGAGCACCCAGCAGATCAGCCTCCTGCAGCTCTGGGCCATACACCTTGCCCTGAGAGTCTTCTGTCACCACCTACATCACCAGCCGGTGCTAGTCCAGACAGATAACTAGGTGGCAATGTTCTACGTGAACAAACAGGGGGGCATGGGGTTTCATGCCCTTTGTCAGGCAGCACTGGTCCTCTGCTAGTACGCAATCCATCAGGGCATCCTCCTGCAGGCAGTGTACCTGCCAGGCCAGGACAACCTGCCGCCCATCAGGCTCAGCAGGGTTCTCCAGCCGCACGAGTGGCAGCTGGATTCCAGGGTAGCCAGTCGGCTTTTCTGTCTCTGGGGGGAACCCATGATGGACCTGTTCGCCCGTCCGGACAACTTTCAGTTGTCCTGCTTCTGCTCCCAGCGGGCCCACCTCTCCAGGGTGGCAGCGGACGCGTTCCTGGTCTCATGGTCGGAGGGCCTCATGTACACCTTCCCTCCGATGTCACTGATCACCAAGACCCTGTTCAGGATGCTCTGTAACAGGGCCTCGCTTATCCTGATAGCTCCTCGGTGGCCCAGGCAGCTGTGGTTCCCGTTATTTCTGAGGTTGGCGGTGGAGGTTCCGATCCCCCTGGAGACTGACCCGGATCTTCTATCCCAGGAAGGGGTCCCTCTCCTGCACCCCAGTCTCAGGTCCCTCTCGCTGACAGCATGGCTACTGAGAGGGTAACTCTGACCCCTCTCAACTTTCTGGTTGATGTGGAGAACATTCTGCTGGCCTCTCGCAAGGCCTATACTAGGAAGGCTTACGCTCTCAAATGGCACAGGTTCTCTGGTGTGCCCATCAGGGGGCTGATCCTTCTGCCTGGTGCCTCTGGTGGTACAGTACTTTCTCCACCCTTCTCAGTCTGGGCTCAAGTCTAACTCCGTTTGGATGCACCTTAGTGCCCTGGTGGCGCACCACCATCTGGTGGATGGTAAGCCCCTCTCGGTCCAACCGTTGGTGACCTGTTTCCTTCGGGGCCTTCTCCTATCGAAGCCCCTGGTTCGCCCTCCAGCAGCCGAATGGGACCTCAGTGTTGTGTTGTGGCAGCTCACTCGCCCACCCTTTGAGCCTCTGGCTACCTGCCACCTTCGCTACCTCTCATGGAAGGTGGATTTCCTGGTTGCGCTCACCTCCGCTCACAGAGTTAGCAAACTCCAAGCCCTTGTTGCAGAGGCGCCTTATACCAGGTTCTGCAAGAACAGAGTGGTGCTTCGCACGCACCCCAAATTTCCGCCAAAGGTAGTATCGACTTTCTATCTTAACCAGGAAGTGGTGCTCCCCACCTTCTTTCCAAAACCTCATTCCAGTCGGGCGGAGATGGTCCTTCACACCTTGCATTGTAAGAGGCCTTGTCCTTCTATATCCAACACACTCAGGGCCACCACAAGGCTTCTCAGCTGTTTATCTCCTACAACCCCAGTAGGCTGGGGGAGGTGGTGACCAAGCGTACGCTGTTATGAGCAGGCGGGGCTCCCACTGGAGGGCCACGCCACAGCACACTATGTCAGGGCCATGGCGGCTTCGGTGGCAAACTTGTGCTCTGTCCCAATTAGTGGACATCTGCCGGGCCGCCACATGGTCTTCAGTCCATACCTTCGCAGCTCATTACTGCCTGGAAAGAGAGTTCCAACGGGGCAGTGCCTTCGGCCAGGCTGTGCTCCGTAACCTTTTCGGGGTCTAGGCAACTCCTACCCTCCGACCCTTCTGTGTTCAGGCTACCGGAGTGCTCCTACTGTGGTCTGTGGCCACGGATTAAATTGCTGCTGCTTGCGGCTCCCTTTGGGGGAGTCCTATTCTTGCTATGGGCTTTCGGTAGCCTGTAACTGGGGAGTCCCATGTGAGGACTGACTTCCTGCATGTTCCTGGAGAAAGCGTAGTTACTCACCTGTAACAGGGACAGCAGGAATCAGTCCTCACAACCCTCCCTCCTTCCCTTGGAGTTGCTTCTTTATCATCCTCCTTTTTTGCCGTCTTTTAGCTATGTCATCTGACTGAACAAGATGGCACCCTTGGGCGGGAAGGGGACCACGCATGCATGGTGGCATCTCCCAAAGGCTTTCTTTGAAAGCTGGGGGGATGCTTCTGTGAGGGCTCTGTTGGTGCCGACATCACCCATATGTGAGGATTGATTCCTGCTGTCCCTGGAGAACACCTGTTACAGGTGAGTAACTAAGCTTTCTTCTGCTGTGGTATTCTTCGGTCTACAATGATTTTTATTCTTGGCTGTACAGGCTCATCTTCTACCGATGACCTTCTGTTTCTACTATCCCATACAAAGTTGATTACTCATTGTTGCCTGCATTTGAGGTTGTGTGAGGCTCGCTCTGTATATCCCATATGCTTTGGGATGAATACTGAAGGGACCTCTGGTGGCTGAGGCAAATAGAGGCATAGGAATGATGGCATTGAAACCTGGGCTTTTCATTGGTTCTTTGTCTCCACCAATCTGCTGGTAGGGGAACACAACCCACTTGTCTGGACTGGTCTAGCAGGACTTAAGGAAAGGACATTAACCGGTAAGTAAAATGTTATCTTTTACTGCAGCTTAGTTAAAAAAAAACCCTTTATTGGAAGCCAAGCAAAAATTTGATAGATTGTTACATAATAAGTCAATCACTGATTGATCTTTTTTTTTTAAATTCTCTTTATTGAACTTCACATAAATGACAATATCATGCCATGAACTAACAAGGCAACAAATGATAGATTAGAGATTAGCACTCAGCCCTACAGTGCCATCCACAATATACATTACTAGATTTAGATATGAATTCCCCCCCCCCAAACCCTCCTTCCCTCAAACCCCATCTCAAGCCAAAGTTCAAACAATAAATCCAAAGACTGGCCGTTTTCCTTACACCTGCTCCTGGAATTGCATTAACCTCAAAAGGGACTCCACCCCAAGAACTCTAAGCCCCTCCCTGGTTCTGATTTAGAATTGTATTTATTAAAAATGCATAGCTAGGGAAATAAGATAAATTGTTCAAAATGAAACACAAAAATGTAAATAGGAATAACAAGGGCCCTATGTGCTAGTGCAAAGAAACCTTGCAAAAATATTCTTCATGCAAAAAAAACAACAAAATTCCTAAATTTTGATTATTTTGCATGTTTCTAGATATTTTGCACTATTTTTCATTATTTTGCAAAAGTATATTTCACAATGAATTATTTTACTTGAAGTCTGATTCGTGCAAAATCTTAATAAATTTGGAATTAATGAGCTGCTGGATGCAAAATCATGCAAAGCAGTTTATTAATTCATAAAAATTAAAAAATGAGCTTATGAAAAACGCTTTGCAGGTTTCTTTTTCACTGAAAAAAATTACTACAGCTCAAGAGCTGTAATTATTTTATCAAAGAACTGCAAAAAAAGAAATGGCCTTTGTGCAGTGGCCTAAAAAAAATTAAAGGGCCCCTTGTCCCGAATTGGTCCCCCTTGGCCCCCTACCCCAAGGGGACCTCAACTCCTAGGTGGCCCAAAGTGCCCATCCCCCAGCCCTAACACAGGGTTAAAACATTTTTAACATTCCTCCCCAAAGCCCCATCCTTTAGCAAAGTTAAACTGAGAGTTGGCCTGTGCCCCTCCATCCCCTTCCTCCCAACATCCTAACTCACTCTGAGGGGTGATGGAGGCAGAAGCAATACCTACCAAATACTTCTTGAGATCACGGGCCCAAAATTCAGCAGCAGCAGCTAATGCGATTACAGCGCCTAGCCATTGCCATTGAACGCTAAATCTGGATATTCAATGCTGGGGCCATATCCAGCCACCGGCATTGAATATCTGGGTCAACTGCACAGCCTGGAAGCTAACTAGGCAGTGGCTCAATATTGCCGCTGCCTGGTTAGCCTCCTTGGGTAAAGACAGGCCAGCTTTCACTGCACTTATCTTTACCCACAGGTCGCTAACTAGGCAGTGGCTCAATATCGCCACTGACAGGTTAGGAACGGGTACGGCCCCTGAACGCCCTGATGCTAAGCGGTTACTATCGGGGCGGATAGCAGCGATACTTGGGAATATTCAGCGGCACGAACCATGTTAGTGCCGCTGAATTTCTCACTTAAGGCATTTTCATGGTTTACAGGCCTGTAAACCATGCAAGTGCCTTTGAATATTGGGCCCCAAGTTTCCAAATAAGGGTCCGTGATCCTTGCGCCATCCATGCTGCAAGTGCTAGAGCATTTTCCTCTGAAAGTGCAAGAGCAGAAAGCCGCTGAGCCTAGGCAGAGGAGAGCTTCCCCCGAGAAGGAGGAATAGCACAGTAAGAAGAAGATAGCATAGATTTTGTGTTCTGAAAGTCACATGTGGTCTTGAGTTTTGTCAGGAGGATGCTTTCTGCAGCAGTGAGAGCAGCATGGCATGGTGACAGCCTAGTGCCTTCCAAACACTTTTAAGAATGTGTATGGATGCCATGCCATACCATACCATTCACTGATATGCTACCACACAGGAAACTCACCTGTAATGCATAGGATCTATTACAGTGTTGACTTTGAAATTCACTTTCCCTTGTGATATGTGTGACATAGCTCTCTCTCAGTTGTTGTTGTTGGTGATAAAAGAGTGATCAGGGAAAAAAGAAAATAAACCTTTGAAGCATTTTATGAAGCATGGTTTTCATGGGCAAT
This sequence comes from Ichthyophis bannanicus, assembly GCA_033557465.1. NCBI lineage: Eukaryota > Metazoa > Chordata > Amphibia > Gymnophiona > Ichthyophiidae > Ichthyophis > Ichthyophis bannanicus. Next base: position 707,185,032 of record CM066034.1, read on the forward strand.
ATTTTGATGCTACCTGCAGGTATGCGCGACGTTTGCACAAGACAGTGAGGCGTCTTGTTCCCGACTCTGACGTGAGGTTCCTCTTGTCCGAGAGCGGCAGTGGGAAGGGGGCTGCCATGGTAACAGCAGTGGCCTACAGGCTGGCTGAGCAACACAGGCAGATAGAGGAGACCCTAGAGGAATTCCAGCTCTCAAATGAACAGCTGCTAGAGGTGAAAAAAAGAATGAGAATGGAAATGGAAGCTGGGCTGAGGAAGAAAACCCACCAAAGTGCAAAAGTGAAAATGCTGCCAACTTTTGTGTGCAGCACCCCAGATGGATCAGGTAACATACACATAGTGATTTTTGAAGGAGCACATTCGGAATAGCCATAAAATCTGGAGAGTTAAAGGGCTGCTCTTCAGACCCCTGTGCTTAGTGCTGAAAAAACTGAAAACTTTCCTTCCAAAGGAGAGAGCAGAAAGTCTGTGAGTGGCTGTTTGGAGTGGTCCATGTATGTACCTAAAACAGAAAAACAAACACAGGCCTCTCATCTGACTCACTTCCATCAGGGAGGTATTGTGCCTGGCCTCATTTCTTCAGCTCCAAGTTCAAAGTATTCTGGGAGTTCTGTTCTTGAATCTTGTGTTAACAAACCAGGACCACAAATCCTAGATTCCTGAGGAAACAGAGCTTGGGGCTCCGCTATGCCGGACTTAGTTGAGAGGTATGGTGTAGTGTGTAAGCATGTGGCAAATCCAAATCTCTCACATCTTAGGCCACCTGGCAGTACCAACGAGGATCCCTTCCTCACCGCAAGATTTTTCTATGACGCCTTTCTCTTTGTGCTTTTCAGAATTTTCAAAACTTGCGAATATAGGAGAGCTCCAGGCATAAAAATGTAACCATTTTCAACATTTACAACATGCATATGCTTTAAGATCCAGGTTTTATTTTTGTTTCTGGGTTTTCTCTTTGGTTTCATTGATGAGGAGAAGGAAGTGTGTGGCGTTTCAGACATTCTCACTTCTGTAGATCTGTGGGAATCATGGTGCCACTGAGTTTATCACCATCAAAGGAGTTTTCTAGAACCAGGGATGAGGAGAAGCTTGATAAAAAGTGTAATCCTTTTACTCCAAACAAATGTAAATATAGATATGGGCTGATCACTTCCTGATGAGAGCAACTAGTAGGACAGTAATATTTTTATCTGAGGAAATAAAAATAGAATGACTTTTATATGATTTTTTTTTCTGTACCACACTTTTTGATTTCATTTTAAGTGCTTAACAGATAAACCTGTATACTTGTATTATATGTAAATCTCTAGAAATCTCATTTTTTGGCGACAAAGGTAATACAGAAGTATGAAATGTAAAGGTGATATAGGGAATGTTGTATCTTTAGTGAAAATCCAAGGGAGAACTACGAATGAAATCAGCAGGAGAGTCAGGAGACAGGTACCTTGTTGATTCACAGGAAGACAGAATAGGTTTTACTTTCCCCCACTTTAAATTCATTTGTGTTCCCTGTATTTGCGAAGTTTACATCAAGATATCCCAGGATTCTAAACTGTAAATGCGAGATGATGTTTAAAGAGAAAAGTAAGCTATTATCTCCAGGAACAAGCAGGAATGTAGTCTTCACATATGGGTATCGTCGGTACCGACGGAGCCTGCGTGGGAACGCTCCCCAGCATCCAATAGGAAAGCTTTTGGGAGCATCCCACAGCGCCTGCGTGCTGCCTTCCCGTCTTTCCCAACTGTCCCTCTCCAGTTCTTCGTTTTCCGCGGAGCCGACAGGTCGCACATCCTGTCACCGCAGAAAAAATTCCCTTCTTCTTCTTCTTTTTTGTGGTCGCGTCTGCCTTCCCTCGATGCTACACCAGTACCGCCGGTCCTTCTTTCTTTTTTTCTCAAAAAAAAAAAAAACCTTTCTTCTGGAGTCTTTTCCAGTAATTTTCTCCTCAGGTGCCACGCGCCATTTTGGGCACTAGGCCCAACTTTTTCCTTCACAATGGAAAAACCCGCTTCGGGTTTTAAAAAGTGTTCTAAGTGTGGCGGTACCATCTCCGTCACCGACACCCATGAGTTGTGCCTCAAATGTTTAGGTCCTGACCACTCTATTTCACAGTGTGTTGCCTGTGGGATGATGTCGAAAAGGGGCCGATAAAACCAAGCTGCTAAACTTAGCACCCTTTTTCCCTCTGATGCAGCCTCCATGGCATCGACGTCTTCCAGGGCTTCGTCTTCCTCCCATGGATCTCAGGTAGCTAAACATAAATCTAGCCGGTCCTCAAAGGGTAGATCTCCTTCTTTTTTTTTAAACGTTTATTTTCATTTTACAACAAGCAAAAAGAAACAACACACCAAAGGAGACAAATACAAGCATACAATAAGGAAAAAGCAACCCCAATTACCCCCCACCCCTATGCTTCTTCTCTAAGCTGATAAGTATCATCATATAAGCGCTTACAAACAACAGTAATTGTACATCAAAACAAACAAATAGTATCTGCGATACAGAATGATCATGTGACAGAGATTTACACAGATTTAAACAGTCAGATGAGAGCATTTAGCAGTTGGAACATAGTCATTGAGCATCTTCCATTTAGACAAGTGGTGGGGGGTCTGAACGGAAGAAGCTAACATACGAGGTATTTGCTCATATTTACTGTAGAGACAGACATGATTCCACCATTCATTGGGACTCAGATGGGAGCTATTTTTCCAGTATTTCGTAATTAGGGAAATAGCTATGCCCCAAAAAACCAAGCACGGGGATGTTCACCTTGCGTAGTGACATGTAATGAGAAAGATATGGCAGCATGATCTGAAATATGGAGAGGATGAATCCTAGCCGTGTCCACTTGGGATATCAGTGCTTTGGAGATAAGAAGAAAATCTATTCTAGATTGTGAGTGATGGGGGGCTGAGAAAAAGGTGAACTCTAAGTCGGAGGGGTGAAGCAGCCTCCATATATCTACTAACGCAAGATCTTTCATCAGAGCTGTAAGGGTATCAAGACTCTTGGGTGGACCACTCGTTCTAGGCGGCAGTCTATCTATCAAAGGATCAAGTACTTGGTTGAAATCGCCGCCAAGTATTAATGGAGTATTGGCAGAGGCCTGTGCCAACTGCGCAAGACTTGCATAGTAAGCAGGGTTATCCACATTCGGAGCATAAATACAAATACACGTGAATTCACTATCTCCAACCTTAAGGTGTGCACGGGCCCATCTACCCTCCTTATCAGAGCTAGTATCCATTACAGTAGCTTGCAAAGACTTCTTAACCAAGATGGCTACCCCACGGGAGAGTAGGCAGCCACCATGTAAGGCTTAGCATTAAGTTTCAGTGTTTCAGCGGAGTTTAAATGCGTTTCCTGAAGAAACACTAAGTCAGCATGCTCATGATTAAGATAGCTAAGGATTTTCTTTCTTTTGATTGGACTATTGATGCCTTTTACGTTCAGTGATAAGATCTTACATAAGGCCATTCAGAAGGTTAAAAATTCTGAAAAAGAACATGATAACGCACATAATTTCACAATGTCCCTCATATTAACTGTATATGGCTGTACACATGACATGATAGAAAATAAGCTAATGAAAAACAATAAAGCGCCCCATATAAAAAAAATAAGCACCGAAGTGCATTAGAGAAGAAGCAGAACCCCAGAAATTACTGGCGACCATATGTCTGCGGGGAGAAACCCCAGAGAAGGCCTAAATTGAAACATATAACCTATATAGCTGTGCGTGTTCCGAATCCAACCGAGGTGCACATCATGGAGGGATAGGAGACCAAGAAAGTTATATATAGAAAGAAAGAAAAGTCCAGGCAGTCTCTGTTCCAGGCTGTGATCACCGCGTCGGGCCATTCAAAATGGCGGGCAGATCCGGCGGATTACAGATCCAAGTTGCTGGATTAGCGCATCTGGTCTGCTTCTTTGGAATCTAAAAATGTTGCTAGTAGATCAGGATCTTCGAATGTTCTAGTTTGGTTATGGAGAGTCACTCTGAGCTTCGCTGGATACAATAGGCCAAAGCGAGCCTGTAGCTGTTGAAGTCTAGGGCGAAAAGCAAGGAGTCTCTTCCGACGGTCAACTGTGGGCTTTGCCAAGTCAGGGAAGAAGGAGACTTTATGACTTTCAAACTCCAGATGATGATTCGCCCGGGCAGCATTTAGAATTTGCTCAACTTGCTGATATCTCAGTAATCGAAAGATGATAGGCCGGGGGGTCGTCCGATTGAGCGCCATGTTGGTAGGAACACGATGTGCTCGGTCAATTTCCAGATCTCTGTGAAAAGTGATCTTCAGCAAGGAGGGAAGAGTTTTGACCAGGAATTCTCTTATATCTCCTGCTTCCGCCCCCTCCGGTACTCCAATGAGCCTTACATTGTTGCGACGGGCTCGATTATTGCTATCCTCTAACTCTTTTTGAAGATTCTGTATCTGACGCTCAGCCTTGTCCAATTTCTCCAAGCGCACCGCGTGCGAGTCGAGGACCCCCGCCATATTGTCCTGCCGTAGTGAAAGACCTTCAAGCCGGTCCTGAAGCATACCGAAGTCTTCTCGCATGGCTCGGAGCGCTTCTCCGTTGGACTGTACCAGTTCCTTCACACCGCATATTTCCTCCAAGATCTCCCGTTGCATTTCGGGGTTTTCCCGAAGTGGAACTATCTTTTGTGGGGAAGACAACTCTGTTTTGGAGCGTTTTCCGTGTGAAGAAGAGGGAGACCCGAAGTCTAAGCGCGCTGGTTTGTGGGCCGCCATCCCCCCCGAGGTACCCCGGTAAGTTCGGAGCAAAATATTAAGTTTATGTAGGTATTAAGTCAGGATTCTGAGTAGGCCTCTCGGGAGCTTCAGCGCGAAGCGTCTAACCCGCTGGACATCAGGCTCCGCCCCCCGGGTAGATCTCCTTCTAAACATCAAGATGCCTCTGGCGTTGCCCTTGAGGGACTTTCACTGGCAAAATTGCCCCAGCGGGAGGCTTCGGCTTCCAAAGCACTAACGGGGGCTCCAGGATGTTCTCGAGGCTTCAACCTCGGAAGAACTACTGGTGCCATGCTCTGGGGTGCCGGACGCAATGGCACCGATACCCAAGCATCGGCAGCATCGATAGAACAGAGATTCTTGGCTATTGAATGCAGTCTAGCGGCTCTTCTCACGGCTTTGATGCCCCTGAAACTGCTTCAGACAATTCAACCGGTACGGGCACCGACTTCATCAACATCAGCAGGTATTCTACCGGGACCGAGTCATGCGTCTCTGTCCGGCATCGACAAGTCAGTACCGGACCACTTCGATGCCGACTTCAATTGATACCGGTACCGTGTCTTGCACGATCACCCGGATCGGAAATACTTCGAATCCTCGGAGGAGTCTGAAGACTCTGAAAGCTCTGCCGATACCAGAGTACTTCTTCCTGAGGATTCCTCTTCTCCTCAGCGTAGGATGTCTCCACCAGAGGATATGTCCTTTCAGAATTTTATACGAGATGTGGCCTGAGGACTTTCCATCACAGTGGCTCTTGAAAAAGAGCCTATGGCAAAGGAATTAGAAATCCTGCAATACCCTAAAGCTCCCAAGGAGGCAGCTACCTTACCTATTCATGAGATCTTTCATGATCTTATGTTAAGAATGTGGGAAACACCTCTAACCACATCTCCTCACTCTCAAAGACTCGACACCATGTATCGGGTTCCTCCTTGTCCTGGGTTTCAGAAGACTCAATTACCACACCATTCCATGGTGGTGGAATCAGCCATGAGAAGGATAAAGAATGCAAAAAGGCATGCATCTTATCCTCCAGGAAGTGAGTGTAGGACTCTTGACACCTTTGGACGTCGATCCTTCCAGGCTTCCATGCTTTCTGCTAGGATTTATTTATTTATTATTTATTTATTTATTATATTCTCTTATATACCGCGCTATTCTGCATCAGTGCGGTTTACATTGAACAAACTGAAATTACATTGAACAGGGCATTATAACTTGGAGATAACTATTTTACAGGGAACATGGGCTATGGAGGGTTAAGTGGCTTGTATATGGGAATGTTCCTTAAAGAGGTCACAGGAGATTTAGAGCTTAAGAGCCCTCTCCTTCCTTGTGATAAAAGGCAAGATTATCTCGCTCTTGTCAAACATGCTTAGGATGTTTCCAAGTTTGTGAATCGTGCAGCCTTTGACTGCTTTGAGTGCATAAGCAGAACCTCTGCCATTGCCATAGGTGCACGTAGGATTGCCTGGCTACAGGCAACTGACTTGGAAGTTTGGGTACAGGACAAACTAGGGAATATACCTTGCACAGGAGAGAATCTCTTTGGCAAGAATTGGCAGGAAAATGTTAATGAGATAGATGCTGACAATATCACTTTGGATAGATTGTCTAAATCTACAACTGATCCTGCGAGGAAAAGATCCTCTAAGAAACCATTCTTCAGCAAGAAGAAGAAGTTTTATCCCTCCTGTACCCAGCAGGGGCATTGTTTAGGTCAGTCTGCCCAAAAGGGACAGCAGCAACAACCTAGGCAAAGAAAGACAAAAGCAGCTAAGCCTCAGCCGGCTCAGCAGACTCAGCATACACAGGGGTTTTGACTCCTATCTAGAGACCTTTGCCTTCCTGGCCCTGAACGGCCCAGAACCCTCCACCATCCAAGGAAGGTTGTCTCATTTTGCCCCCAGATGGAGTCAGATAACAGCAGAAAAATGGACTCTATCTATTGTACGAGAGGGTTGCAAGCTTCATTTCCTCAGCATGCCCCCTCCTACAATGGTGAGACAGTTCAATTCTTAGACCTCTTTTAACGACCGGTTAGGTCAAGAGGTCACTGTGCTCCTTACTCAAGGGGCAATAGAAGAGGTACCCATTCTCCAACGGGGTACAGGGTTTTACTCCCCCTATTTCCTTATTCCAAAGAAAACAGGAGGACACAGACCTATTTTAGACCTCAGAGAATTGAACAAATTCCTGTTCAAAGAGAAGTTCAAAATGATTTCTCTAGGAACTCTGCTGCCATACCTTCAGAGTCAGGATTGGCTTTGTTCTCTAGATCTCAAGGATGCGTACACTCATGTTCTCATCCATCCATCTCACCGAAAGTTCCTTCGCTTTCTGTTTCAAGGGAAGCACTACCAATACAGGGTTCTTCCTTTTGGCCTGGCTTCTGCACCAACAGTGTTCACAAAATGCATGGCTGTGGTGGCAGCATTTCTCCGCACCCTGGGAATATTCGTCTTCCCTTACTAGGACGACTGACTCATTCGAGCCCCTTCAGAGCCAGAGGCCAGGATTGCTCTCTCTCGCACAATGCGCATCTTTCAGTATTTGGGACTTGTCATAAACTTCCCAAAATCCAACCTTGCTCCCACTCAGTCCCTAGAGTTTATAGGAGCTCTGCCGGATACCAGACAGACAAGGGCCTTCCTTCCGCAGCCCCGCTGCCTTCGCATTGTGCAGTTAGCTTCCCAAGCAGTGCTAAAATCTCACCTCACTGCTCAGGAAATGTTACAGTTGTTAGGCCACATGGCATCCACCGTGCATGTGGTTCCTTATGCTCGCCTCCATATGAGGGCAGCCCAGTGGACTTTCTCCACTCAGTGGACTCAGGCGTCAGGTTGCCTGTCAGACAAAATAGCAAACTCAGCCTTATTTTGTCCCTCCATTGGTGGCAGTCACCCCAAAACCTTTTGGTGGGGTCTCCTTTTCAGCAACCTCCACCCCAAGCCACTCTAACAACAGATGCTTCACAGTTGGGTTGGGGAGCCCACCTGCAAGGCCTCTCTACCCAGGGTACCTGGACTCCACAGGAGGCCTATCTCCACATCAGTCTCCTGGAACTCAAAGCAATCTTCCTTGCTCTTCGAGTATTCCACACCCAGCTCAGCTACAAGACAGTCCTAGTTCAAACGGACAATCAAGTAGCCATGTTCTATGTGAACAAGCAGGGTGGAACAGGCTCTCTGTCGCTCTGCAATGAAGCTTTGCGACTTTGGGCCCTCGCCAGAGACCATCAGATTCATCTCCTTGCGGTGTATCTTCCAGGCATTCAAAACTCTTGGGCAGACAGACTCAGTCGAGTTCTGCTTCCACACGAATGGTCTCTCCATGCAGACCAGGTGGCCAAATGTTTTCAAATTTGGGAAACCATGGACATAGACCTCTTTGCAAGTCCACTGAATGCCAAACTTCCCCAGTTCTGTTCCAGAATTCCGGCTCAGGGTTGTCAGGCCAGGGATGCTTTCCTCCTCCATTGGGGTCAGGACTTCCTGTATGCTTTTCCACCCATTCCCCTAATGCCCAAAACCCTGTTCAAGCTTCAGAGAGACAGAGGTCATATGATTCTCTTAGCTCTACGTTGGCCACGGCAAATGTGGTACCTTCTGCTCCTACATCTCTCTCAAGCTCCGCCTCTGGAGTTAGGATCTGCTCCAGATCTCCTTTCTTAAGAGGACGGGATGCTGTGGCATCCCAATCCCCAGTCTCTGCATCTCAGGGCCTGGTTGCTGAAAGCCTAGAACTTCACGGTCTTAACCTTTCCCAGCAGGTAAAGGATATCCTTTATGCTTCCAGGAAACCATCCACAAGACGCTCTTATGCATTTAAGTGGAAAAGGTTTACCATATGGTGCTCGCAGAAGGGTCTTAACCCTCTTGCAGTACCTCTGGAATCATTACTGGAGTATCTCCTTCATTTATCAAATGCAGGGCTTAAGACCAATTCAATGAGAGTTCATTTGAGTGCAATTGCAGCTTCTTTCAAGCCTCTAAATGGACAACCTATTTACTCTCATCCTCTCATAGCGAGATTTATGAGAGGCCTTTTTTTTAACTAGGCCTCCCATTAAGCCACCACCGGTGACATGGGACTTGAATCTGGTTCTTGGGCAGCTCCTGAAACCGCCCTTTGAACCATTAGCCACTACCTCTTTGAAATTCCTTTCCTGGAAGGTCATCTTTTTTATTGCAATCACATCAGCACATCACATCAGTGAATTGCAGGCGTTGGTGGCTGATCCTCCTTATACAAGATTCCATCATGATAAGGTAGTCCTTAGGACTCATCCACACTTTATGCCAAAGGTGATGTCACCTTTTCATTTAAACCAAGCGGTTTACCTTCCTGTATTCTTCCCAAGACCTCACGCCTCAAATGCAGAAAGGAATCTTCATACTTTGGACTGTAAAAGGGCTTTGGCCTTTTACTTGCAAAGGACACAGCAACATAGAAAGTCCTCTCAACTCTTTGTTGCTTTTGATCCTAGTCATCTGGGACTTCCAGTCTCCAAAAGAACACTGTCCAGCTGGATTGCACAGTGTATATCTTTTGCCTATGAGAGTAAATACCTTCCTCTTGAAGACCATGTCATAGCTCACAATGTGAGAGCCATGGCATCCTCTATGGCTCATCTTCACTCTGTGTCTATCGACGACATCTGTCGAGCAGCTACTTGGGCTTCGGTTCATACCTTCACAGCCCATTACTGCTTAGACAAGGACTCCTGCCGGGATGCCTTGTTTGGTCAGGCTGTTCTTCAACACCTGTTCCATACTTAATCAACTCCTACACACCATCCCTGGTAGGATGCCAGAGATCCATGGGGGGAAGTGGAGCCCTTTCACAAGGGCACACAACTTCTGGGCCCTTCTCCCTGGCATCTGCAGCCAGGGAGTCCCCATATGTGAAGACTACATTCCTGCTTGTTCCTGGAGATAGCATAGTTACTCACCTGTAACAGGTGATCTCCGGGAACAGCAAGAATTTAGTCTTCACAACCCACCCACCTCCCCTAGGAGTTGTATCTCTCTATCTCTCTCTTTTTCTCTCTTTCCCTCTCTCTTTTGTCTCAGCTTTAAACTCAACTGGAGAGGAGCCGTTGGGAAAGGCGGGAAGGCAGCACGCAGGCACTGTGGGATGCTCCCAAAAGCTTTCCTATTGGACACTGGGGAGTGTTCCTGCGCAGGCTCCGTCAGTACCGATACCCATATGTGAAGACTAAATTCCTGCTGTTCCCGGAGATCACCTGTTACAGGTGAGTAACTATGCTTAATTTTAGTTTTTATAAAGTTAAGAGGACACTGTCAGCGGCTGAAATAGATTTTATGATGGCTTCTTGAAAACCTCATCCAGTTGAGGTTAAGATGGGTTCAGATATGATTCGTTCAGGTGACCAAGTGAAAGTTGTTGGGGTGTTTTCTTTGGAACAACAGGTGGTCTAGACAAGGCTGTACCAAGCTATAAACTTGCCCTGTACGACTTGCACATATGACACACCTCCCCTCTAGGTTTGTCATATCCCTATGCCAGCATCTCCCCATCTTACCCCACACTTCCATGTCCACGCTGCCCGTCCTTGCTCTGCCACCTTCGTTTTCCGTATCTCCTTGGCGGCAGCGGCAGCAGAGAGTATCTCTAATTGAGAAAAAACGTGCGGGTTTTCCAGACTCCACGTTTGCATGTTTGCCTGATCCCTCCCTCCTCTGTTATAGGTTCGCGTCAGAGGAGGGAGGGATCAGACCAGCCATTCAAATGCGGAGTTGCAAAGACCCATGTTTGAATGACTGGACTGATCAGGAAAACATGCAAACGCAGAGTCTGAAAGACCTGCGTGTTTATCCCTCAATTAGAGATACTCTTCGGTGCTGCGACCACCGCGGTCAAGGAGGCATGAAAAGCGGCAGCAGTGGGACAAGGGCAGTTGGGGGGGAGCTGAGGCTGGTAACCTCAAATGTGCCCCTATTCTTTTTGCGCTCTGTGCGGCTGTACCGCTTCCACACTGCTAGGTTCGGCGATGGGCCTAGATAATAGTTAAGAGAGACTTTTTAAAGCTTTCTTTTCTTTATTCTTTGCTCATTTTGTATATGCGGGCATTGATTACACCACATGTGAATTAATGCAGTGACTTTTATGTGGCTCCCCCATTGAGGAGGTTCAGAATGCCTCAACGAAGTCAGCATTGGGCTGCTTTAAATTTGAATCACCTGCATCTTTACTGTGGTGGCTTCATTGTGCAATTGATTCAACTTGCACAGTTTAGATTTTTAACATTGATTTTTCTCCATGGATAAGCAGGAAGTAAGTCCTCACACATGGGTGACTCCCCAACGGAGCCCTGTGCAGGGGCGCCCCCAGCTTCTTTTGGAAGCTTTTGGTAGGCTCCATCATGCCTGCGATTCTCCCTCTTGCCTGCCACCACGGTGCCATCATGTTTAGTCTTTCTTTTTCCTTGGAGCCCCATGATCATGTTTCAGTACGCCATCCATCTGTAATCGCTATCTCCCACCCATTCAGGGATGCTTAATTGCTTTGCTTTTTCTTGCCTTGAATTTTCCTGCCTGCCTTTGTGGATCTTTTTCGATAACACTTTTCTCCTTTTGTATTTTTCAACTGCTAATCTAGCAGCACCATTGGTGCCCTGGACGGGCTCTCCATCATCGAGCCGTTTGATTTTGCCAAGGCTATTTTTCCTGTAATGTCCCAAAAACCAACCAGCAGGTTTAAGAAGTGCATCAAGGGAGATCATGTGATGTGGTGAGCCGAGAGGCTGCTAGTTTCCTCGGCTCTGGGGCAAACCTCCAGAAAACCCTGAAAATTCTTAATTTTAACAGCCCAGAGGGCCCATAAAAAACCTCAGTGGATGATTAAGAGAATTGCTGTTGATCGAAACAGGATTGAAGCAGTAGCTCACGGATGGTGGCGAAAATTACCCACAAAGAGAAAAACCGGGGCCCGGACAACAAAATGGCATACTCCGCCTCGCCGAAAGAAAGTGGAATAGAGATGGCGAGCCTAGTGGAAGAGGTTTCTCAGGTGGTGGTGGCAGCTTTGGGAAATAGACTGTGGGGGTTATCGGATCAGATAGCATAAGCAGCCCAAGCCGTATCTGACATCGGAGGCCGAATGACACAGGTGGAACAGCGCATATCAAATGTGGAGGATGTACAACTCACTCACTCCCAAGATAACCAAAGGCTTGAATAAGTGCATCAAGTGTGCCCGGACCATTTCCATCACGGACAAGCACAATTGATGCCTTCAGTGTCTAGGACCCAGCCACCAGACGTAATTTGTGCTTGCAGATGACAAGGAGAGGCCTCTAGGGTCATGAAAAACAGCGGGAAATACTTTTTGTACTCCATAGCCTGACCCATTGTCTCTGCCAGTGACGTCATCGGTCTCCGTGCTTTCAGAGGTGGTTCTGGACATCAGAGGGGTGTCAACATCGAGGGCCTCTCGAGTTCATTCGGAGACAAGCACCCAGATCATCAGTCATTGGTCGGCTTCCCGGCAAGGAGGGAACTGACATCACTCCCATTGACATTGCATGGTACTCAGAAAAAGCACTGGGAAAAGGTCCGAGTGCATCAGCATGGGAGCCCTTTGCAATGCAGCATCGAGAGTGATGGCGGGCAGCGTGAGTACCCCTTGAAGGTGCCACGCAGGGAGGACTGCTCAACTTCCAAGGGTTTGGAGGAACACCGACAGTCTCCCAGTAGCCAAGTTCAGGCTGCTGATACAGGTCCTAAACGTGCTGGAGGATCACATGGCAGCCCTTTTTACAATGCAGTGCGCTGAGGCTGAGACATCGACCATCGTACAACTGATTCTGGAGACTCATGCCCTGCTCCCATCAGTGACATCGATGTCAGGACATCAAAGAAATCGGATGCCAGTTCTGGCTCAGCCAGTTTCCCTCTCAAGCATCCACTCTCGAATCCCAGATGAGCTTCGTAGCATCGACATTCTTGGAGAAGCTCCCATTCCCCTTGATGCAGCCGGAAGTCTCTCCCTGAGGACATGACCTTCCAGAATTTTGTGATGGATATGGCCAAGGCTATATCATTGTCTCGGAGACCTGAAGATGAACCCAGAGTGGAGAAATGCAGTACTCCTCGGCGCCTAAGGAGATGGTGACCATGCCCGTACATGGCATCCTGCAGAGGGTACAGATGAGGATGTGGGAGAGGCCCCTCATGGTACCTCCCATGAATAGATGACTGGACTTGATGTATAGGGTGCAGAAAGTTCCTAGTTTTGAGAAACTTCAGCACCTGCACCACTCCTTGGTGGTCAAGTCCACTCTGAAGAAGACTGAGAGTACCAAGACTCATACTTTGGTGCCCCTGGGAAGGGAGGCTTTGACCTTGGGCTCTTTCAGGAAGAGGTGTTTCCAGAGCTTGATGCTTATTGTCCAAGTGGCCTCATACCAGCTCTACATGAGCATGTTCCTCAAAGACATTATCTGTCTCATTTCCAGCCTTCTGAGAAATGGGAGCAGTTTCGCACCCTAGTGGGCCATGGCACTGCCGTCAAAGTTCCTGGTCCAGGTGAGCTATGACGCCTTCGAGACAGTGTCGAGTGTAGCTGCAGTAGGCATTGGGGCCCAGAGACTTGCCTGGCTCCAGTCTTCTGACTTGGAACAGTCAGTTCAAAATAAACTGGTGGGCATACCGTGCTGCATAGAAAATCTGTTTGGTGAACAGGTGGAGGAGAAAGCTGGCATTATAGAGAAGTAGCATATCATGCTTACCAGACTCTCCAGGTGCACATCTGAACCGGCTTACCGTAGGAGGTACCAAGGAGGGGGCCAGAAGAAGACCTACTCCTGTGGTAAGTGTTGATACTTGCTTGGATCCCAAACTTCCTAGCAGAAGCAGCAGGCTCCTCATTAGCACCATCATAGAGAAAAACCCAGCCCAGAAGGCCCAACCCAGAGCAGGGTTTCAACTAGTTCTCCAGAGCATAGCCAGTCTACCAGGGGTCGCCATGCTGAACCCTCCGTTGGGGGGGAGGGGGAGGCTCACTCTCTTTGCCCAGAGATGGCCCCTCATAACCTCGGACTCCTGGGTGCTACAAATGATTCGGAGCAGATGCAGGTTGCACCTCTTCGAATTACCTCCAAGCTGGCACCCGAGGACGTATCACCTTGATCTCCCCCCACCCCCCTCCACATCAGAAACTGTCTTGGAAGGAAATATCCACTCTCCTGGCCGACCTAGCTGTCAAGCTCGTTTCACAAGAGCAAGTGGGGCGGGGCTTTTACTCCAATTACTTTTGGTTCCCAAGAAGACAAGGGGGGGGTTCTGTCCCATCCTGGACCCCAGGGACCTAAACACTTACTAGGTGAGAGAATGGTTCAAGATGATTTCTCTGCTCACCCTTCTCCCATGTCTTCAAAGATGAGATTGGCTATGCTCCCTGGATCTAAAAGATGCATACACCCACATACCGATTCATCCCGCTCTCAAGAAGTATATCAGATTTGTCCTGAGAGGGCAACACTTTAAGTATCGAGTGCTGCCTTTCAGCCTAGTCTCGGCCTCCGGAGTCTTCAGAAAATGTCTTGCAGTAGTGGCAGCCTACCTCCGAACGCTGGGCATGTTTGTCTTCCCTTATCTGAATGACTGGTTTATAAAAGGCACCACTCTGGAGGGAGTTCGGGACTCCACACAACTGACCATTCAGGTGTTGGAGCTGTTTGGGTTTGTGATCAACTACCCCAAGTCCCACCTTCAGCCCACCCAGCAATGGAATTTATAGGAGTCCTGCTCGACACGACTCAGGAGGACTGGCTTCAGAGGCTGACAGCCTTGGCTCAGGACATTCAACTGAGTCCCCGAGTGACGGCTCACAGGATGCTAACTGTTCTAGGTCACATGGCCTCTACAGTGCATGTTACACCCCTGACACGTCTTCAGATGAGGCAGACTCAATGGACTTAGTGGACACAGGTCACAGGTTGCCTCTGGGATTGGGTGTATGTCACCATTTCCCTGGTCCAGTCTCTGCATTGCTGGATGGTCTCTCAGAATTTGCTCAAAGGTCTACCCTTTCAAAAGGCCTCACCCTAGAAGATCTTGACAACGGATGCATCCAAGTTGGGATGGGGAATTCATGTCAATATGTTCCACACTCAGGGCAACTAGTCTGTCCAAGAGAGTCTTCACCAGATCAATTTCCTGGACTTGAAAACCATAGCAAATGCTCTAAGGGCCTTCCAGGATCAGCCGGCCAACTACATTGTCCTCATTCAGACCGACAGTCAGGTCACTATTTTCTATATCAACAAGCAGGGGGGCACTGGCTCCTATCTCCTGTATTGGGAGACGGTCAGGTTGTGAAGGTTCGCCATCACTCACGGAATGGAGCTGAGGGCCACATACCTGCTGGGAGACCAAAACACTGGCGGAAAGACTGAGCTGGTTTCTTCAGCCTCACAAATGGATGCTGAACAGATGTAGTGGCCCACATCTTTCAGAAGTGGAACACTCCCTCGATAGACCTGTTTGCCACTCCACAAAATGCCCAGGTAGATCGGTTCTGCTCCGGAGTGGAATCCCACAGTGGGCAGACATTGGATACTTTCCTCCTGCACTGGGGGGGGGAAGGTCTTCTGTATGCTTTCCCTCCTATACTTCTCATAGCAAAAACCCTAATGAAGTTCAGAACAAACGGAGGTATGATGATACTCATCTTGCCGTACTGGCCCAGACAGCCCTGTTCCCACTCCTGCTGCAGGTCTCCATGCAGGAACCCCTCTGGCTCGGCTATGCTCTGGACCTCATTTTGCAGGATGATGGGAGGATGCTGCATCCCAACATCTGGTCCTTGGCCCTCATGGCATGGATCTTGAGAGGTTAGTCCTGTCAGAGCTCCATCTGCCTGACAACATAACTGATATCCTGGTAGCCTCCAGGAAGGCCTCGATGAGGAGATCTTATGCCTGTAGGAGGAAGAGGTTTGCTGTCTGCTATGAAGGCCAGGCCCTGGATCCTTTTGTCTGTTCCACAACTCGAGTCTGCTCGAGTATCTTCTATTCCTCTCTGACTCAGGTCTGAAGTCCAACTCAGAGTTAACCTCAGCACAATCGGGGCATACCATCATAAGGTGGATGGGAAATCCATCTTGACACAGCCTTTGATTGCTCACTTCATGCAACAGGTGCTTCTCATGAAACCTCCATACAACCCCTGCTGTGGCTTCGGACCTCAATGTGGTACCAGCACAGTTCCTGAAAGCTTCCTTTGAGCCCTTCAACTCATGTCCACCGAAGCTCTTGACCTAAAAGGTCTTGTTTCTGGTGGCTGTCAGCTTGGCGTGCTGAGTGAGTGAACTTCAGGCTCTGGTAGTTCATTCACAGTATACCAGATTCTACCAAAATCGAGTGGTTCTTCAAACACATTCTAAATTCCATCTCAACCATTCCATAGTGCTACCTACATTTTTTCCTTGGCCTCACGCCCACAAAGGGGAAATGGCATTGTACATGTTGGACTGCAAGCAGGCCTTAACCTTCTACTTGGATCAGATGAAGGATTATAAGAAATCTATCCAATTTTTTGTTTCTTTTGACCCCAGCAAGCTGGGAGCTGCCATTTCTAAATGCCCTCTTTCAATATGGCTAGCAGACTGCATCTCCTTCACTTATGTGTCCGAGCTATGGCTGTGTCAGTGGCCACCTTGCACTCATTCTCCATGGAGGAAATCTAAAGGGCTGCAACGTGGGCTTCTGTTCACACATTCACATCTCACTACTGCCTGGAAGAGGATTCCTGACAAGACTTTGCCAATCTGTACTCCAGCACCTGTTTGGGGATTAGAATCCAACTCTGTCCCCCCAATGCCCTCTGTCCGTCCAGGCTACCAAAAAAAGAAAAAAAAAACCTAACCAGTTAATGGGAGAATGATATGCTGCAGACTGCAGAGCAGATATGGTGAGATTTACCTTCACTGTACATAATTGGTTTTACGTGTTCCACAGTTCATGTTTCCCCTGTTGGGCTTCTCGGCAACCTCCTCGGTTTTCGGTAGCCTGTAACTTGGGAGTCCCATTCATGAGGGCTTACTTCCTACTTGTTCACTGAGAAAAGGTAGTTACTCACCTGAGTGGTTGTTCTCCGTGGACAGCAGGAATAAGTCCACAAAGCCCTCCCACCTCCCCTTCTGCTACAGCTATATTATCAGACTGAAGATGATGGCACTGCGGCAGCAGGCGGGAAGGAGGCTCGCAGGTGCGGTGGAACCTCCCATAAACTTCTAATAGAAGCTGTGGATCGTTCCCATGTTGGGCTCCATCGGGGACATCACCCATGAGTGAGGACTTATTCCTGCTGTCCACGAAGAACACCTGCTACAGGTGAGTTAGGAGTAATGGTCCTCTTATTTAAGGCAGAAATTGGATTGGCCAGCCTTCATGCTCAAGTCAAGCAGGGTTCTTGCTATTAACATCTAACCATGTAGTAAGAGATATTTTCGTAGAACAGACTCACAGCTAGCATCCAATTAGAACAAAATTATTTGTGTTTTCAGAAAAACAGATAAAGGCTTGGCTTTTCCCTTAGGTACTGCACTTTATTGTTATTGTGAGGCAAGGCTCTTTCCTGCACGGTTCTGATTTGCTCTTTATGTGTTTCATGTGACAGATTTGTGCTTTGTGTTTGTGTGGCTTTGTACACATTTTTGGGTTCCTTTATTGGGTCAATAAGACAGCTTATAAATGCTTTGAATACATATATAAATACAATACTGAAATGATCTCATGTTACAGAAAATGGAGACTTCCTGGCTCTGGACCTTGGGGGAACAAATTTCAGAGTTTTATTGGTCAAGATTCGCAGTGGGAAAAGGAGGACAGTTGAAATGCACAATAAAATCTATGCAATCCCCTTGGATGTTATGCAGGGGACAGGGGAGGAGGTGAAGCCTTTTAAGTTTTCTTTTTGTGTGTGTTACAGCTTAGAAGTAATGTTGTTGGCCCACGCACGCACTCATTTTGCTAAACCCTTTCCTTGCTTCCTCAGCTTTTCGATCACATTGTTCACTGCATATCCGATTTCCTGGATTACATGGGAATAAAAGGCGCTCGGCTACCCCTTGGTTTCACGTTTTCCTTCCCCTGCCATCAGACGAGCTTAGATGCTGTAAGTTGTCTGTTATTATTTATTTTGTTCTTTTGGGGGTTTGTGTGGATCACACAGTACAGTTATGAAGATTAACTGCATGGCCCATAGGAATAGCCAGTGCTAACTGTTAATGACCCCCTTAATTTATTGTAGCATAATTCACTTTGCCACTACAGAGAAGGTGTATGACTGATCTGATCTTCTTCTCATCCATGCTGTATGCAGGGCCAGCCCCAGAATTGGTTCATGGTATTGGTTCCTGAGGCAAATCTTATGCCTCCCCTAGATGTCAGACTCTATTGTTCATCTTTGAATGCCTTGTTCTTTGCTGCCACCCCCCCCCCCCTCTCTGAAGTAGCCACTCTAGGTGACCACCTAGTTTGTCTATTGATTGGGCTAGATCTAGCTGTTTGTGGATATACATCTCATTCTATAGCTATTGGTACCAGATTGTGTGTTCTGGTCTTAACAATGCTTTAAAATATCTTCCTAGCATGAAGGATCCACTCCTGCTGCATCTTGCTATATTCTCTGCACGTATAAAAGGGACAGGTGTAGCAACGTTTTTTTGTTTCAGTACAAATATTGCTCCAGTTTCCTCTTCCCAGTTTCTCTAATTGAAATCTGTTGGGATATTTTCATTGCTAAATATGGAGCAATGCTCAGTGGAACTGAAGTCTGATATATCTACTCACATAATATGAGATCAAAATTGATAGGGTCGGATTCACTAATCCGCCCTTTTCCCATAGACATGGAGTGGGAGAAGAGCCTTAATAAATCAGGCCTATAGAGCAGAGAGGTCAAGCATGTGGCCCATGGGCCATTCCTGGCCCGGCAAGCTTCCTTATTCAGCTCATGCTCCTATCTCTAATCCCCTCCAGTCTTGCCTTCCACCCTAGCCTGCAGCTGTAATGCAGAAGCGGCACACTACACTTCACTGTCACACAGAGGTACACTCCACTCCAGTGTCTCAGCAGGCTGGCTCTCTCCACTTCCTCTCACCCCTACAGCTGATCTCTTCCATGGCCACCACTGCTCCTGACAATCCAGGACAATCCCTATCTATATTACTGCTGCTGCTCCTGCATGCTGACACATAAGTCAGGAATAAACAACATCTACCATGGCCCACTGGCAACTGAACGAAACAAACATCCCCACTAACCACCAATGAAAAATGTGAATAAAAAGAATGGATGGAGGAAGGGAGAAGAGGATAATGGGGTTGAGGTGGGGGGAGGAGAGAAAGACATCAGCACACATCGCCTGGTTGACTGCAGCATCCAAGGGGAATCCCCTAGCTGCTGTAGAAACCAAAGGGGACACCACCTTCACTTGTCTGCCACAACATCTGGAAGAGAGAACATTACCCCAGGGTTGGCATGCTTCCAGTCAGCCCAACATTGAAATGAGTTTGACATCCCTGTAATATGGGACTTGAGAATGACTTATCTGTCCGCTAGCTCAGGATGAGATAGAGGTTTCAGTGAAGGAGAGTTTTCTAGGAGTTGCCAGCACAATTCAAGTTGAAAGAATAGAGCGGGACCTACAAGCTGCTCCTCAGGTGAAAGTCCTTCCTAATCTGGTCTCAGCAAGATGCATCACAGTTTGCCTTAAAGACTGGCGCTGGCTCAGAAGAAGCTGTCTCTTCTACTGCTGGCTTCTGAGAGCACTCAGCAAACTGACAGAAAATGCCATAGACTATCCATGATTTCCTTCATGTTCCACCTTGCTACTCCCCAAGATAAACCTTTTTAAACTATGCTGCATATTGGTTGCAGTCTCACTGAGAAGGATAAAGTCAACGCTCACCATCGGCAATAGCTGAAGCGTTGGGAGCGCCAGTGAAATTCAAGGCAGAGACATACTTGAAGGACAGAAGCAAATCTTTTTCAGCTAGGCTGCTGCTTTGTTGCCATTTAGAAAAACTTGACCTATTCATGCTGTAGAAGAGCTTTGGAGAGCTTGGCTTGCTGCATGTATTTACCTGCAGCAGATGGCAGCACTAGCTGCAGTATTCCCAGTGAAGGGAGCACAAAGAAGCTGTTCCGAAACAGCATGCAGTATTTCGTGTAGATTTTGCGAAGGGGAGACATTGCTAAAGTTTTGACATTATGAGGGTAATTTTATAAGGAGCCATGTTAAGTTAGGCACCATCTGCTCACCTACAGTAGATCACGTATTTTGAGTGACCTAGTGCATGAATGGGCCTTTACATTTGTACTGTAGACGGGCGCTATTTGATAAGTGTGAATATAGGATGATGGCGTGTACTTTCACTGTGGGCATGCACATTGGCAGAGCTTAGGCAGAACTCACAAGTACACTCATTTTATAAAATACAGGCATATGCGTGTTAAGATACGTTTGCCCCAGTCATAGGGCCATTGTGAATGCTCACGCATAGAGTTGGCACAGGTTGTCTCCCTCTTACAACCCTATTTTATAAAGTAAAGTACACAAATACTTTGCTCTATAAAATAAGCCTTAAATTGATGCATAAAAACATGCATTACCTCCACGAAGTTTATAAAATTATCCTCTCTATTCTTGAAAACGTTGATGTCTGAATAGTGGTTAGAACAGCAGGCTGTAAAACAGAAAGAACCCAGAGGAGCAAAACCAATGAATAAATAAGCTAATGAATAATCAATAATAAATAAACAATAAATTAATTGAAATAACTATTCGATAAGCATAAAATGCAGAACTAAAACATTCTGCCAAAATAAGGATATCCATACAATAAAACCCAACATAGGCTTATTTCATCTAAGCCTGCACTGGGCATATATCACCTAAAATAATTTCAATGTATAAATCAACAACGAACACTTCACTTTTCTTCAGAAAAGGCAACACAATCAAAATTGATGTATACTGCATCAGCAAAGTATCAGTCGCACAGTCCAGCTTCATTTCATTCAGGAACTCAAGATTGAAGTCATATATCGAAGCAACTACAATAGCACGATCTGACAGCGTTTTCTACAGTATTGTTTGTGTATTTTATGCTTATTGAATAAATTGAATACATTTATTATTTATTTACTATTGATTATTCATGGGATAACCTATTGGTTGGTTCTGTTCTCGGTTTGTTGTTGCTATGTATAGCTCCATTGCCTCTGTTTTTTTCCAGTAAACCAGGAAATTTAGAGTTCAGATCCCACTTCTCCTATTATTGTATCTTGAGTAAGTCACTTCACCCTCCATTGCCTGAGGTACAGACTTATAGGGCCCGATATTCATCTGGGCAGGCTATGCACCGCTATGGCGCATAGCCCTGCCTGCCTGCTGATCCCTAACCCTGGATATTGAATGCCACAGCGACGGCATTGAATATCCGGGTTTGGCACACAGAGGAAACCACCACAGGGCCTAACCAGGTAGCGGTGATATTGCACCGCTACCCGGTTAGCATCCATGGCTAAATCTAAGCAAGCCAAAAGCTGGCCTAGTTTTAGCCACAGGTCGCTAACTGTGTAGCGGTGCAATATCTCCTCTACCTGGTTAGCGGCAATCTCTGCCTCTGCTCCGCCCCAGAACACCCCAACACGCCCCGATGCTAATTGCAGAGCATCGGGGTGTGTAGCAAGCTTTGAAGGGGCTATTCAGCGGCACTAACCATGTACGTGCCGTTGAATATCTCAATTTAGGGCATTTACATGGTTTACTGGGCTGTAAACCATATGCCTTTTGAATATCGGGCCCATAGTCTCATTTACTAATGCAAGCCCTGTTATTCTCAATGGGGCCTATTTACTAACTAAACAGGATAGCTCAGTGGTTAGAGCAGCAGGCTGGGAACCAGAGAAGGCGGGGTTCAGTGAGGCTTCTTGTGGCCTTGAGCAAATCACTTAACCCTTCAGTGCCTTCAGTACAAAAGTTAAACTGTAAGCCCTTTGGGGTCATGGAAATACCTACTGTACTTGAATGTAACTTGCTTTGAACTACTAATGGAAAGGTGTGAGCTAAATGCTAAAATCAAATAAACTCCTGTTATGCAGATTACTCATACTAAATGAGACCCTTAGATTATGAGACTTAATTAAAATCAATTGCAGTAGGTATTTAGGCCCTGTCCAATAGGTATTTAGGCCCTGTCCTACTGCACTTGATTTTAATTTGCTTGGATTTGGAAAGGTGACTAATCAAATCTAAAATCCAAACTAAATTAATCAAATCTAAAATCCAGACTAAATTAAAATCAAGTGCTTGCCGGCACTTATCCATTGAATATCAATTAGTCTGTTGGATTTTAGATTTGATTAGTCACCTACTGCACTTGATTTTAATTTGCTTGGATTTGGAAAGGTAACTAATCAAATCTAAAATCCAACAGACTAATTGATATTCAATGGATAAGTGCCAGCAAGCATGATTTTCAGCAGCAGTAGCCGAATAGCACCGCTGAATATTTCCTCTGACTGCCTCAGCACTATCTGAATAGTGCAGAGGTGGTCCATGGACAGGATGAGGATGGTCCAAGAAGTTACCTAGTTCGTGACAAAGTTCAGTTTGCCACCTGGATTAAAAAAGCACATAAAGTTAGTCCCAAAAAACAGCAGACTATGCGGTTTTGCTATCCATATAGCAGCTGAACATCACCACTGTCTGGATAACCTGCGGCGGTCCCTGCTGAAACCAGATAATCAGCGGAAGCCACTACCCAGACACTTCTGCTAAATATCTGGTTTCATTTAGCCCATGGCGACTAGCGATTAAAAAATGCTGATCATCACGGGCTGAATATGGTTTCTGGAGGAATGAAGGCTTTTGAGATTGTTGGCTGTGTATGTTCTCTTAATAACTTGTCTTTTGGTGTCCTATACATGCCGCATTTTCAGGACAAATCAGAGGGTTCAGGCTGCACATGTGCCTGTCCCAGGAAGTAGCCTGTATTAATTCTAGCTGCAGCTTCTTGGGTTTTGGAAGCTTTGTGTCTTTAATAGTATTCAAGTAGTGTTTGATAGTATGCAGCTCCTTGAGTAGAGTACCACAAATGATGAAGGATTTGTATCGTAGAGATAATAACCTAGATGCCGTGCTCCACTGCTTCATGTTGACCTACTCCTCTCCCCCTTGTTAACCCCATATTTATCTCCAAGTTATTTCTCCCTGTTTATTGTAAAACAAGTCCATTGAGATTGTTATGTTGTTCGATGTAAACCGCCTTGGACAAAGGCGGTATAGAAAATAAATAAATGTTGAATGTGGTGACTTTTTCTTAGGGCATACTTCTCACTTGGACCAAAGGCTTCAAGGCCACAGACTGTGAAGGAGAAGATGTCGTTCATCTGCTGAGAGAAGGAATTAAACGAAGAGAGGTAACTTGTTAGCGTGTGTCCAGTTATACCAGTTCTATGTTATGGCCTCCACAGCTTGGTCTCCCATTCTGGATTGTTTGAATTGTGGATTGACCGTCTCAGAATACAATATGCATTTTGGCTACAGTGCTTTCAAAACGGAATGGGGGGAGCATATCCAAAATGTTTTACTGTAGCTAGTTAGCGGCCTGCTAACTGGCCAAAACGTGGTCAGGGACTGAATATCTCCTCCTAACCAGGTTGAACACCTCGATGCAAACCGGTTAGCATCAGGGCATTCTGGGGACAGAGCAAAGGCAGCAACCTTAGCTGGTCAGCAGCAATATTGAGCCACTAACAGGCCTAAATTTAGGCTTTGTAGTTATCTGGCCAGTTACTCAATATTGACACTGACCAGCTAGCTAAAACGCTATCTGGGCAAACCGCATATTCAGTGTTGATTGCTGGATATAGTTGGTACTGAATATCTGGTTTTAAGTTAAAGCAGCGACATTAGAACATAAATACATTAGAACATACGAAATGCCATACTGAGTCAAGACCAAGGTCTATCAAGCTCAGTATCCTGTTTCCAACAGTGGCCAATCCAGGGCACAAGTACCTGTCAGAATCAACGAAGCCCACACAGTGAACATGGCCTAGCTTTCACAGAAAGCCTTTGGGAGTTAGACCATGCATGCGTGGTCACCTTCCCACACAAGGGCTATCTTACGTCAGTCTTCTTTTTTCCACGGCGCTCATTGGACATTTTGCCTACATGCCAAAAAAAATGTGCATTTTTTGTATGGGTTTTTACTTTATTCTTTCATCTGGTCATGTACCATCACCTTCTCATTTCCCAGAACCGCTGCTACCTCGGTGTCACATTTTTTTGCAGGTATTTTTCCATTCTTTCCTTGTTCTTCAGTGCGCTGATTCTTTTTCTTGTGCGCTCCCTAACTAGGACCTTGGAGTTTCATCTCGTGGGTACCGTTTTCCCTGCTATGTCTTCGATTAGTGGATATGAGCAGTGTGACCGTGGCGGGCACACCATGTCCCACATGGATTGCCACGCCTGCTGCCTGCGGTGCCTCAGAGCCAATCACGATGCCTTTGCTTGTTCGCTCTGTCTTCGGATGATGAGCAAGGGTCACAGGAATCGTGAAAGGCAGCAAGAGATGCTGATTGGCCACAAGACCTTCTCTTCAGCCCCGACTTCAAGTATGGAATCGACTCCCTTGGGAGGCTTCCGCAGAAGCCTCAGCCTCACTCACTCAGAGCCCTGAGGTCACGAGGCATTGGACCGGGGATCGTCCTTAGAGGACTGTCCCCAGAAAGATCGGACTCTGTCCTTGGCAGCATCGGATGATAATGCCGGAACTGAGGGTAAGACTCGTGGTCTTTGAAGTTGCCCTGGTGAGAGGAGACTCCAGCTGCATCGGGGGATGGGAATTGGTCCTCCAAGGCCATTGTCATCGAGGAAACCCCCCTCGACGGAGCCGGCATCGGGACTGATACCCTTGGTACCCACACCAGTGGCTGCGGAGCCTTCTGGCCTTGAGGTCAGGATGGCAGCCTTGGAATGCAGCCTTATTGCCTTCTTGGCCCAGTAGCAAGGCCTAATCTTCGGGTCCTCAGGCCCGAGAAGATTCAGCTGGTGCTGGAGCAACATCGGCTTCAGGCCAATTCCCGGCATTGCTCCCAGTCCCGTTCAAGGCCTCGGATCTCTCCGAGTGCCTTCAGTTCAGAGCTCCAGTGGGACCCTGTTGGTCATGCGGGCACACAAGGCCCTTCAGGTTCTTGAGATCTCTCTCTTTTGATTCGTCCTTGGAGTGGGAGACCGATGATGAGTCCTCGGACACTCGGCGACACTGGGATGTCCTCTCGGACCCATCTCCATCGCAAGAGCATCGGAGGTCCCCACCTGGGGACTTTTCCTTCCTTGACTGCCGGGACATGGCGAAGGCTTTGGCCTTCATCATGGAGTCTGAGGAGGAGTCTTGAGCAGAGAACCTCGAGATCCTATAGTATGATGCCCCTCCCAAGTAGGCACTCTTGGTGCCCATCCCCCCCATTTTGAAACACTTGTTGTTCAGGGTGTGGGAATCACCTGTTACAGTTCCCATTGTGAGCAAGCGGCTCAGTTCCATTTATCGAGTTCGCAAGGGCCCTAGATTCCAAAAGACACAACTACCACACAGTTCCATGGTGGTGGAGTTGGCCATGCGCAGGATCAAGAACTAGAAGATGCTCTCCTCGGTGCCCCCTGGCAGAGAGGCCCACACCATGGATGGCTTTGATAAGAAGTATCACAAGGGCTCAATGCTTGTGGGCCATATCCAGGCATACCAGCTGTGCATGGGCATGTACCTGAGGGACCTGGCAAAGGAACTTGCCAGGTTCTCAGCTGGCTTGTCCAAGGAACCTCTTCAGCAGTTCCAAACCCTTGTATCAACGGTCAAAGTGTGCTCCATATATGTCACTCGAGCAGCCTATGACGGCTTCGAGTCCGTGGCTAGAGTATCTGTGGTGGGCATTGCTGCCTAGCATGGCTACAGTTCTTGGACCTAGAGCAGTTGGTTCAGGACAAGTTGGTCGATATCCCATGCAGAAGGGAGAACTTCTTTGGCAATCCGATGACAGAGAAGGCCGCAGAGCTGGAGTCCAAGTATATGACCAGAACCAGGCTCTCCCGGAAAACTGCCGACCCTTCCCACCGGAGGGCTTCAGGGAAAAAGCCCTTCTACTCAAAGAAGAGGAAGGCTTACAGAACTTACCCCCAATATCCAGCCTACCTGGCTCCCTCGCAGGGTCATCAGGCCAAAGGCCAGGGGCACGGCCCTCGTGAGCCTAAGGCCCCTAAACCCCAGCCTGCACCACAGCCACAACCTGGGGGGGGTGGGTTTGACTCCTTGAGCATGACCTCTCTTCCTCTACAGGGTCGAGGGCCGCAGCATACAGGGGGCGACTAACATATTTTGCCGACTGGTAGTGGCGCCATAACCACTCATGCCTCAGTCCTCCAGATAATGAGGGAAAGTTATCTTCTTCATTTCGAGCAGATGCCCCATCCATTCTTTCCTGGAGAATTTCCCATGACTCCTCTTCACTGAGACCTTCTGCAGCAGGAGCTCGAAGGCCTCCTCACAGCCAAAGCGGTTGAGCCTGTCTCGCCACCTCTGAGGGGCAAGGGGTTCTACTCTTGCTACTTCCTAGTTCCCAAAAAGACAGGCAGCTTTCGGCCCATCCTGGATCTGTGGGATCTTAACCGGTTCCTGGTGAAAGAGAAGTTCAAAATGTTCTCCCTTGGAACATTACTGCCATACTCCAGCGGGGAGATTGGCTATGCTCCTTGGATCGAAAAGATGCTTATACCCACATCCTGATCCATCCTTACCACTGGCAGTACCTCCGCTTTGCCATAGGAGGCCAACGTTACCAGTATAGGATCCTACCCTTTGGACTGGCTTCCGCCCCAAGAGTGTTCACAAAATGCCTGGCATGGTTGCTGCCTACCTCCGACTGCAGGGAGTGTTTTTCTTCCCCTACCTGGACGACTGGCTTGTCAAGGGCAGTTCTGCCGACAAGATCCATCAGGTGTCGCGTTGCACCATTATCATTCCCAAATACTTGGGTTTCGTCATCAACTACCCCAAGTCTCATCTGCAGCTGATGCAGCATCTGGAGTTCATCATGGCCCTTCTGGACATCATCCAGGCCAGGGCTTTCCTTCCTCTGGATAGGACCAGTGCCTAGCAGCCCTCGCCGCAGAGGTGCAGGGACGCTCGACGGCCTCGGCCTGCCTCCTGTTGTGCCTCTTGGGGCACATGGCTTCAACTGTGCATGTCACACCTGACATTCACCTCCACATATGTCAGGCCTAGGGGACCCTCTGAACTCAGTGGACTCAGGCGACAGGGTGTCTGGAGGACAGGGTTCACGTGACTGCTCCTCTCTTCAAATCCCTCATCTGGTGGCAGCAGCCACTGCACCTCACGGCAGGAATGCCTTTTCGGGTCCTGAGGCCTCAGAAGATCCTCACCATGGATGTCTCCAAACTGGGCTGGGGATCCACTGCGTCTGGCCTGCGGACCCAAGGCATCTGGTCAGCGGGGAAGACTCTCAACCAAATCAACTTTCTCGAGCTTCAAGCAGTTGCGAATGCCTCGTGGGTGTTCCAGCACCATCTGGAGAACCAGGTTGTTCTAGTCCAAACAACCAACCAAGTGGCGAAGTTTTTGTCAACAAACAAGGGGGTACTGGGTTGTACCTCCTGTGCTGGGAAGTTGTTCTCCTCTGCACCTTCGCGAGTGAGAGCGGGATGCTTCTTCGAGCAGAGTACCTTCCCAGTCAGGACAGTCTACTAGTAGACTGGCTCAGCAGGGTCCTTCAACCCCATGAATGCGACTGGATCCACAGGTAGCCAGCCACATCATTTGGATCTGGGATTCTCCTTCAATGATCTCTTTGCCAGCCCCAGTAACACTCAATTGCTGTGCTTCTGCTCCAGGATGCTGGCCCCCTCTCAAGTGGTGGCCAATGTGTTCCTCATCTCGTGGATGGAGGGCCTCCTCTATGCGTACCTTCCCACACCCCGATCTCCAAAAACCTTTCTCAAGGTTCAACTTGACCGAACCACCTTAATCCTCATAGCTCCCATGTGGCTGCAGCAGCTGTGGTTCCCCCTGCTTCTCCATCTTTCCCCTGGGCTGCGCTCCGGACTTCATCTTGCAGGAGAACAGCACTCTGCTGCATCCCAACCTCAGAGCCCTCACACTGACAGCCTGGCTGTGGAGAGGGTGACCCTGGCATAGTTCCACTTGCCCAGGGACGTGGAGGATGTCGTGCTTGTGTTTCGTAAGGATTCCACCAGGTGGGCCTATGCCTTCAAGTGGCACATGTTCTCAGTCTGGTGTGTGGAAAGGGACTTAAACCCTTTCTCCTATTCTGTACCAGCGGTGTTGCAGTACCTGCTACATCTTTCCAATGCTTGCCTAAAGTCTAACTCACTCAGGGTATACCTCAGTGCTCTAGCAGCGCACATCATCTGATTGACGGGCAGCCCCTGTCCACCTATCCTCTCATGGCCCACTTCATGAGGGCTCTCTTGCTCACTTGGCCTCTCATTTGCCCGCCTGCGGTGGCATGGGATCTGAATATGGTTCTGGGAAGGCTTATGGCTCTGCCCTTCAAACCATTTGCTTTATGCCACCTCGAGTACCTTTCCTGGAAAGTGATCTTCCTTGTGGCACTCATGTCAGTGCACCGAGTCAGTGAGCTGCAGGTGTTCATGGCTCATGCCCCCTACATCTGATTTCATAGGAACAGGGTGGTCCTCCATACTCAACCTAAGTTTCACCCAAGGTGGTCACCTCCTTTCATCTCAACCAGGAGGTGGTTCTCCCAGCCTTCTTTCCTCAGCCTCATGCGAGCAGGACGAAGGCCACTCCTCACACCTTGGATTGTAAGAAGGCGCTGGCCTTCTACCTAGAGCGGACAAAGGCCCATTGCTGCTCCTCGTAGCGCTTCATCTCCTATGACCCGAACCGGCTTGGCATTGTGGTCTCTAAGTGTACCCTGTCTACCTGGGTGGCGGACTGCATCTCCTTTGCCTATGAGCAGGTTGGTCTCTGTCTCGAGCGCCATGTTACATCCATAATGTGTGGGCTATGGCAGCCTCTGTGGTGAACCTGCATTCTGTCTCCCTGCTGGAGATCTGCCGGGCTGCCATCTGGTCCTCACTTCACACTTTTGCAACTCATTACTGCCTAGAGGAGGACTCCCGTATTTGTTCGTTCGTTGTTATATTCATAATATTATTTTAAAGAACACTAAAATTTACCTTTTCTAATTCCACCATATCCTTTTTAAGATACAGCAACCAGAATGCACACAATATTCAAGGTGCGGTCGAACCATGGAACGATACAGAGGCATTATAATATCCTTTGTTTTATTCTCCATTCCTTTCTTTATGATTCCTATTTGCCTTTTTGGCCACTGCACACTGGGCAGAGGGTTTCAACATGCTATCCATAATGACACTAAAACGTTTTCCTGGGTGGTGGTTCCTAATGTGGAAGCTTGCATTGTGTAACTGTAGTTTGGATTGTTCTTTCCTAGATGCATAACTTTGCATTTGTCCTCATTAAATTTCATCTGCCATTTTTTTTTTTTAATGAGATTATACAATACAATCCAGAAACAACAATCTGAAATTGAATCAGACAAAGAGTAAACGGAAATAACCCGAAAGGACTATCAAAATACAAGTACATAGATAGCCCTAAAGGCAAAAACATTACTTGGAATAGACCACAATATGTATCCCCACAATATGATCCAAGAAAAAAGAAAAAGTATTACCCACACTAGAATATAATCATAGGAGCAATGATGACCCTATATGGCTGCCGATACGGGGGCCACCTCAGCACCACCCACTTCCTTATCAACCAAAAATTGAGCAAGCTGATTAGGCTCAAAAAACATATACTGTTTAGTCTGCAAATTAATCACACATTTACATGGATATCGTAGTTTAAACTGCGCACCCAGAGCGAGCGTCCTCTGGCGCATAGCCAGGAACGCCCTTCTCCTCTTTTGCGTTTCCCTAGCTAGATCAGGAAATATTAGTATTTTTGAGCCTAAAAAATGAGAAACTGAAAACTTACGAAAGAACAACTTAAGCACAGTATTTCGATCTGATTCAAAAGCAAAAGTTACCAACAAAGTCGCTCTGCCAGTTACTACCTCCAGCGAGCTCTCAAGAAAATCAGTTAACTCCATTAACGGAGGACCTGAATCAGAGGGGGGAACCCCCTGATCAGAATCCAATTTAGGAAAAGCAACATATTGAGCTCTCACAACCGGAGGAAGAGAATCAGCAGGCATCTGTAAAACATCACAAAAAAACTTTCGGACCAGGTCCACCGGAGCAAGCAATGGGGACCGCGGAAAGTTCAAAAACCAAAGATTATTCCTCCGAAGCTGGTTATCAAGATACTCCAACTTCCTTGCTTGCACTAAACGGTCCCGAACATTTACCGCTCCAAGTGTCTCTAGTTCCTCTACTTTTGATTCCACCTGAGATATTCTTATAGAATGTGCAATCACTTCCAATCCAGATGAAGTACACTGAGCTTTAACCTCTGCCAATTCATGAGTAACAACACTCACCACCGGGACAAGGGAGTGCTGCAACGCTGAGATAGCTTCCCATAAGCTATCTAAAGTTACTACCGCAGGCTTTTCAACCCCCACAGAAAACCGGGGCAGTGCAATACCGGAGAGGCTGGTAGTCGACTCCCTCAGAGACTGACCCTCATTTGAACATCCAGTCTTCCAATTTTTCAAAGTCCTCTTGCAATTTTTCACAATCCTCTTGGGTTTTAAGAACTTTGAATAATGAACTTTGAAACTAACATACAAATGAATGCTGCGCTTCAAGAACAACATTCCAAACTTCCCACAAAGCTAAAATTTGAATTTTGGAGAGACTATGTTTGTTGTCAGTATTCTACCATATGTCCACTGTCTAAAAAGCATCTTTAAACTGAAATCCTTGTCTGGTGCAACATTCCCACCAAGCTGTGCGATAGTCTTCTCCCCTGTGCTGCTGCCAGAAGGGGAAGGTGCTGTGATATTGTATTTGTAGTTGCGATATTGAAACCAGATAGCCATCACTAAGTGTACGATATTGCAGTACCTCCTCTACCAGCAGCCAGGCGGGTGAGGACTCCTACACAGCATAGCAGAAATTGTAGACTGGTGTACTGTGTGCCCTCTTCACCAAAGATCTCTTTTTCTATTCTTGCTCAGTACCCAGACATTATTAGGATTAATCTGGCTCTTTTTTGTGCCTGGCTTCCTATTACAGTCTTTTCGTCACTCTCTGGTAAGGTCTAGAGAAAGGCACGCATAACACAAGCATCATTGTTCTGTCTAGGAACAAAGTGGACCAATATCTCATGTCTACACTGATTCACTAAGGACCCGCTTGTGACCAGTGAATAGCAGGGATGTAAGTCCAGGTTGGACATCCATCCTCGCTATTCGTTGGGACCATATGCTGCCTTAAGTGCTCCCCATATGCACAGAGCCGCTGGATGGGGGCGGGAGGGGGCAGAATGGAGGCAGAGTGGACAGGGTGGGGGCAGGCCAAGGCATCTGGACATACAGGGTCTATTCCGGTCAGGGCCCTGTACATCCAACAGCCTCCATTAGAATGCCCAGCTTATTCCACTTTGAAGATGGAATAAGTGGAGTGTGCCCTTATGATCGGGCCTGGCAGCCCCTCTCAGAACATGGGGCTGCGGAAGACGAGGCCCTGCTGCCTGATCCCAGCTCCGGCAGCCCTACCGAGGGTCAGGCGGTGGTGAAAGGATGTTTGTGCTTATGTTAGGCCTTCGGCACTCCTGCTGGACATCCTGGTGCCATGGTGACGAGATGCCACAACACCGGCTCACCAGCAGGAGCATAGGGTGGGCTTGCCATGCTGCAGAGAGGACATCTCCCATGGCGAATTCAGGGACTCGCTGGGCCGTCTCAGTGCCCAATCCTGCAACTAGTTCCCATGGTGCAGAATTGGGTATGATCAGGTATGATCTGGCATGCCCCTCACTGAACAAGGCTCTATGCTTATTCTCCCATTCTCCATCTGTGGGAAAAGTCATAGCTCTGTGTGTGCTTGATATATAACTTGTACTTTTAGTTTTTAAAATGCAATTCTTATATATTGGGAGAGCTATTGTTAGCCCTGCAAGCCAATATTCAAGGGAAACTCCCTGTGAAGCTTGCATTTGAAAATCCTACATCACCTGATGCCCCCAGAGAGTCTTTACCCTGCATACTTTAGAGGTGCAAAATATGGAGATAAACAAAGCGCATGGTTCAGAATTAAATCCCCCACACCTACCTCTGACAGTCTGTCCTATTCCCCCCCTATTCCATCATCAGCGTCACCCTTATCTCCAGGAACAAGCAGGAATGTAGTCTTCACATATGGGTACCGACGGAGCCTGCGCGGGAATGCTCCCCAGCGTCCGATAGGAAAGCTTTTGGGAGCATCCCACAGCGCCTGTGTGCTGCCTTCCAGCCTTTCCCAACTGTCCCTCTCCAGTTTTTCATTTTCCGCGGAGCTGACAGGTCGCACATCCTGTCACCACAGAAAATTCCTTTCTTGTACTTCTTTTTTGTGGTCGTGTCTGCCTTCCCTCAACGCTATATCGGTACCGCCGGTTCTTCTTTTCTTTTTTCTAAAAAAAAAAAAAAAAAACCCTTTGTTTCTGGAGTCTTTCTTCAGTAACTTTCTTCTGTGGTGCCACACGCCATTTTGGCACTAGGCCCAATTTTTTCCTTAAACATGGAAAACCCGCTTCGGGTTTTAAAAAATGTTCCAAGTGTGGCGGTACCATCTCTGTCACTGACACCCATGAGTGGTGCCTCAAATGTTTAGGTCCTGACCACTCTATTTCAGAGTGCCTCGCCTGTGGAATGATGTCAAAAAGGGGCCGGCAAAACCGGGCTGCTAAACTTAGCATCCTTTTTCCCTCCGATGCAGCGTCCGTGGCATCGACGTCCTCCAGAGCTTCATCTTCCTCTCATGGATCTCAGGTAACTAAACATAAATCTAGCCGGTCCTCAAAGGATAGATCTCCTTCTAAGCATCGAGATGCCTCTGGCGTTGCCCTTGAGGGACTTTCACCGGCAAAATTGCCCCGGTGAGAGGCTTCGGCTTCCAAAGCACTAACGGGGCTCCAGGATGTTCTCGAGGCTTCAACCTCGGCAGAACTGGTGCCATGCTCTGGGGTTCCAGCCGCTTTAACCGGCACTGATACCCAAGCATCGGCAGTGTCGATGGACCAGAGATTCTTGGCTATTGAACGCAGTCTGGCGGCTCTTCTCACGGCCTCGATGCCCCTGAAACCGCCTCAGACAATTCAGCCGATACCGGCACCGACACCGACTGCAACAACATCGGCAGGTATACTACCGGGACTGAGTCGTGCGTCTCTATCCGGCATCAACAAGTCGGTACCGGACCACTCCGATACCGACTTCGATCAGTACTGGTACCGTGCTTTGCACGATCACCCGGATTGGAGATACTTCGAATCCTCGGATGCGTCTGAAGACTCCGAAGACTCTGCCGATACCAGAGTCCTTCTTCCCGAGGATTCCTCTTCTCCTCAGCGTAGGATATCTCCGCCTGAGGATATGTCCTTTCAGGATTTTATCCAAGATGTGGCCCGAGGTCTTTCCATCACAGTGGCTCCTGAAAAAGAGCCTAGGGCAAAGGAATTGGAAATTCTACAGTATCCTAAAGCTCCCAAGGAGGCAGCTACCCTACCTATTCATGAGATCTTGCATGATCTTATGTTAAGGATGTGGGAAACATCTCTAACCACATCTCCTCATTCTCGAAGACTCGACACCATGTATCGAGTTCCTCCTTGTCCTGGGTTTCAAAAGACTCAATTACCACACCATTCGATAGTGGTGGAATCAGCCATGAGACGGATGAAGAGTGCAAAAAGGCATGCATCTAATCCTCCAGGACGTGAGTGTAGGACTCTTGACACCTTTGGACGTCAATCCTTCCAGGCTTCCATGCTTTCTGCTAGGATCAGTTCCTATATCTTGTATATGGGGATGTTCCTTAAGGAAGTCACAGGAGACTTAGAGCTTATGAGCCCTCTTCTTCCTGATGATAAAAGGCAAGATTATCTTGCTCTTGTTAAACATGCTCAGGATGTTTCCAAGTTTGTGAATCGTGCAGCCTTTTACTGCTTTCAATGCATAAGCAGAACCTCTGCTATTGCCATAGGAAATCTGGGTACAGGACAAACTGGGGAATATACCTTCGCCGCCTCCACAGCCCGCGGCAGCTCTCCCACGCTGGGATCGAGCAACCGGGGCTGCAACAGACCGGCCAGCACCAGCTCCCGCTGCCGACTTCGGCTGCCCAATCGGGGCAGAGCAGCTCTCTTCATAAGAAGCGCCTTCCGGCGCTGAAGGTCTCTTCGCCGCCTCCACAGCCCGCAGCAGCTCTCCCACACTGGGATCGAGCAGCCAGGGCTGCAACAGACCGACCAGCACCAGCTCCCGCTGTCGACTTCAGCTGCCCAGTTGGGGCAGAGCAGCTCTCTTCATAAGAAGCGCCTTCCGGCGCACCCGCGCCAGGCGGGCCCGCGCCTGAGGGCCTTGCCAGAGGGCCCTTTGGCGTGGCCCTTAGGCGGGGACCAGGGAAAAGTCAACCGACCCAGAAGGACCCAAGTCAGTAGCGTGGAACATCACAAAGCTACTGGCAGACTCAAGGATTGCCACTACTACTACTACTACTATTCTACGAGCACGAGCATTTGTAGTCACCTCCAGCAGCAGCCACATCGGGAGCCACACCAAGACTGTGCCGCCACCAGATCTCCACTCTTCTACCTCATCGCCAGACCCGCGCTACAGCTCCTCTATTCCCTCAAGCGTTCCTTGAATACTCTGCCGACTGAACTACGGCCCCACAGAGACACAACACAACTGAGAGGTCTCCTTCACGCTCCAGACCCATTGGAAGCAGCACCTAAACCCACCTCGGGATGGAATAGGTATGACAAAGACTAACAGAAACATGCTTTAAATCTGGTTGATCAACAAACGATTAGATAATCCACACTACAGGACTGTGTTGTATAGATATTTAGAACTAGTTGATAAATCTATATACCCATGAGCCTATAGATAGTTAATATTCCCAGCTGTATATTTTTATTTCCAGCCGTATGTTTTCTGTGCTTGACTGTAGTATTACATCTAACCCACCTAATGCCAAAGACATCATCTGCCCTCTAACACCTGCACAATCTCCTGAAGCAGTACAACTCTACAACTTACTCATACATTAAGGCCCTATAATCTCAAGGTAGCTCAAACATAAGGAATGGATCACCTCATGACAACATTAATCTGTGGCTACCTCCTCTTAGGGCTGATCAGTAGCACTCTAGCCCTAACAAGCACTCACAAACACATACCTATTCTACAGGGACATGGGAGGAGATGGTCAAGAGACCCCCTCCATAAGTCAGTAGACGATACGCATCCAACATACCAACACCTACTCCACATCACAATTCAACACACCACAAATGTAAAAAAAGATAACCTACCTCCACAAGACTTAAAGGCCACCCTTATAAATGCGCGTTCAGTCCGCAACAAATGGCCGATCATCACCGACCTAATAGCCCTCCACAACCTAGACCTGCTCCTGATCACAGAGACTTGGCTAACAAACTCTGACACGGTCCTCCTCAACCACCTGCTACCCCCAACTTTACAATACACTGTTGTCACAGAGGCGACAAAAGGGGCAGGGGAGTACTCATACTCGCCAAAACAGACCTCAATTTTCACCTCTCCAACAGTACCAACTTATCCAACCTTGACATAGTAGTCATAGCAAACAATCACTGCTCCATCAATTTGCTGTACAGAGCTCCGACCCCATCACCTGATGACCTAGCCACGATAATTGAGCTGGCCTGCAATACCCCAAGCCTGCGTACCCCAAACTGGATACTAGGAGACTTCAATCTGCCATCCCTACATGACTCTCAAGCGTCAGCTTTCCTTGATGCACTGACAGACCTAGGATATCTGCAGCTAATCAACGAACCAACCCACACAAAGGGTAACACGCTGGATTTGATCTTCGCTCCACTAACTGTCTGCGACGCGGCCCTCCTCACCTCACCAACCTACACCGAAGTACTATGGTCTGACCATAAGCTAATCTCGTTCCAAATTCCCATGGAAAACCAGCTCAGGAAGCTTCCTGGAAACAAGATAAACCCCACAAGAATACCCCCACAAAGTTTCCACCCTTTCAACAAGGAAACCATCATGAATCACACACAGCCACTTCTCAGCATGACAACAACAAACCTTGATAACCTAGTCTCCAGCTGGAACGACAGCCTTAGTTCCATTGCACTACGCACGGGGCACAAGAAAGCCCCAAGGAAAAGGGCTGCTGCACCCTGGTACTCAAAAGAACTACATGATTCCCTCCTCAAACTCAGAAAACTCGAAAGGCGATGGAGGCGTTCACGATCCACAGAAGATCAGGAAGCTTATAACATCCAACTAGCAACGCACCGCAAGGCGATAACTAAGAAAATAAGACAAGCACACGCAGACACACTACGATGATCGCTAAGGAAACCACACGACTTATTCAACTTAGTCAAGAACCTAACGAGAGAACCAGGACCAGTGCAAAAAACCGAGATCCACGCCCAAGGCTATGCTGACTTCCTTCAATCAAAAGTATGCCAAACCAGCAAGTCTAAAGCACCCACCTCCAACAAAGTGCAAACCAGTGCAGGGAAACTAACAACATTCTCCACTCCATCACTTAAACAAATTGCTGACACCATCTCCACAATCAACACCTTTACTGCGCAGACCGATCCCTGTCCCGCCTTTTGGATAAAGGAACTAAAAACAGAGTTTAGCCCATTCTTAGCCAGACTCTTTGACACATCATTCACCTCAGGAGTTTTCCCCCTAAATCTCAAACACACATCTATCAGACCTCTGCTGAAAAACAGCAAGCTTGAACCTCAGAAAGTGGAATCATATAGACCAATTGCCAGTATTCCACTCCTGGCCAAGATAATAGAAAAGGAGGTCCAATGCCAGATACAACAACATGTCAACAATGCTGCGCCTCTAGCCCACTGCCAACATGGCTTCAGAGAAGCCCATGGTGTCGAGACACTACTCACCACCCTATTCAACAACATTCTCAACACAATAGATAACATTCACCGCGGTGTGGCTCTTATATTCTTGGATATCGCCGCAGCATTCGACTCAGTATGCCACATGACCCTCCTGAGACGGCTCGAGGAGAAAGGCATCTGTGATTTAGCCCTAACCTGGTGTAAATCATACTTATCTGATAGATGGCAGCATGTGCGAACAGAGACATCAACATCTGAACCATTCCACCAGAAACAGGGCATTCTGCAGGGATCCTCCCTATCAGCCCTAATGTTTAACATCTACATGCAGCCCATCTGCGACCTCATACGCTCATTCAACATTGAGTGCATGATATATGCCGATGACGTCTTGCTCTACACACCTTTCAAGACTGACCAGATCGACCTCTCATCACTGTTTCAATGCAGTGGAAAATTGGCTCCAAAATCAGAATCTCCGGATACAGCACAAGAAGACAGAAGTGCTGTTCATTACCAGAAACCCTAACTTCTGTCCACCAGCCTACCTAAAAGTCGGAGATGTAGAACTGCAAACCAAGTCCACAATCCGTTACCTGGGCGTAACACTGGACCAAAAACTGGACATGAAGACACACATTGGCAACATGG
Organism: Ichthyophis bannanicus; assembly: GCA_033557465.1. NCBI lineage: Eukaryota > Metazoa > Chordata > Amphibia > Gymnophiona > Ichthyophiidae > Ichthyophis > Ichthyophis bannanicus. The sequence continues at coordinate 707,222,630 of CM066034.1, forward strand.
TGAAATCAACATATCATAAAATCAGGACACTCAGACATCTACGCCCCGTGCTACAACCTGATGATTTCAGAACGATCTTTCAGGCGCTAACTATTCCACATCTCGACTACGCCAACGCGATACTGCAAGGGTTACCACAATCAACCCTAAGTCCACTCCAACTTGCCATGAACTCTGCAGCCAGAGTTTTAAATGGGGCCTCAAGGCGAGAACACATAACACCTATCCTCAAAAGTCTCCACTGGCTCCCAGTCCACTGTAGGATCGCCTTCAAGATCCTGCTACTAACATTCAAGGCCATCAACGGGCTCTCCTCCTCATCACTTGCGAGCATCACCTTCATGACTCCCCCCACCAGGACCAGACGACTTACAGCAATAAACACTATGGTAATCCCCAAAACAATAACTCAGTGTACACAGTCAACCACAAACAGGGCTTTCAGTCTTTGTGCACCTAGATGTTGGAATGCGCTGCCACCCAACATACGAGCAATCACAGAGATAACGAAATTCAGGAAGGCACTGAAGCACCACCTCTTCATCAAGTGCTACCCGGAAGTAGGTACGCCAAAGTGCCCCGCACACAATCAAAGATCCATGACTACCCAGTAACCATACCGTAATGCGATGTATATATGTATATATATTTTCTGGTATTTTTGTGTAAATAGTTAACATGTTATCCAAGTTGAGCACCCTGTTATCTGTAATTATGGTGTAATCCCCTCTGTAAAATCTTGTTGATGTTCCATGTAAACCACACTGATTTCTAATAGCGCAGTATATAAGAGTATTAAATAAATAAAAAATAAATACCTTGCACAGGAGAGAATCTCTTTGGCAAGAATTGGCAGGAAAAAGCTAAAGAGATAGATGCTGACAATATCACTTTGGATAGATTGTCCAAATCTACAGCTGATCCTGCGAGGAAAAGATCCTCTAAGAAACCATTCTTCAGCAAGAAGAAGAAGTTTTATCCCTCCTATACCCAGCAGGGACATCGTTCAGGTTAGTCTGCCCAAAAGGGACAGCAGCAACAACCTAGGCAACAAAGGAAGCCAAAAGCAACTAAGCCTCAGCCGGCTCAGCGGACTCAGCCTCCACAGGGGCTTTGACTCCTGTCTAGAGAACTTTGCCTTCCTGGCCCTGAACGGCCCAGAACCATCCACCATCCCAGGAAGGTTATTTATTTATTTATTTATTTACAATTCTTATATACCGCGCTTTTTAGTATCAGAGCGGTTTACAAATAACAAAAATTTGCATCAGAACAAAAGATCTTTTGCTTACATTGTAACAGGATCAGTAAGTTGGGACTGTAACAAGGGTAACTATATACAAATCAACAACAGTGGTTGTTGTAAAACTATTTACAGTTATATTGCAAGTTGGTAATCATAATGCAAGAGACCTTGTAATCTATGATCGTTGTAAGTGTGCCTGAGGGTGGGTCTGTTTTGTAAATCGTCAGAGTTATGTTGTTGGAATGTCAGAGGCTGTGTGAGTGAGTTGAGGTGTGGGAAGTGATTGTGTTAGGTTAGGGTGGACGAAGTGAAGGCAGAATAAGTGGTGTTTAAGGGCTTTTCTGAACTGTGAGAGGTCACTGATCGATCGGATATGAGGTGGAAGATTGTTCCAGCACCTAGGGTCATAGAATGTAAAGGCTCTGTTCATAGTTGTTTGAGTACATTTAGTAGACTCAAGTGGTATATTCAGCGTATTGGCAGTTACTGACCTTCTTAGCCTGTTTGTAGGGGTGATGGTCAGGAGTGCAGAGAGGGATGAAGGGGCTAGCCGGTTAATTGCTGCAAACGATAGGAGTAGTGCCTTGTAGGTGATCCTGCAATGTAATGGTAGCCAGTGTAGTTCCATAAGTATGGGCGTGATGTGATCTCTTCTGGATATGCCGCAGAGAATGCGGGCTGCTGCATTCATCGCCATCTGCAGTGGACTGAGGGTGCTCTTAGGGAGGCCGTGTAGGATGATGTTGGCATAATCGAAATGAGGCATTACAAGCGTCTGGAATATTGTTCTGAAGTCGTTTGGGGCTAGTAGAGGTCTTAGGTGTCTTAGTGTCCATATTTTATTGTAGATGGACTTGGTAGTATTCTTTATGTGCTCTTTGAAGTTGAGCTGTTGGTCTGTTGTGACACCCAGGTAGCGTATCACAGATTTACATGGTAGCTCTGCATCTCGTACTTTCAAGGAAGTGGGGGGGGAGAGAAGTTCTTGGTTATGAATAGGACCTCGGTTTTCTTAAAGTTTATGCGTAGATTCTGAGATAGGAGCCAATCAGTGATTGCGTTGAAGCATTCTATTAGTGGGGAGAGGTCAGGGTGCATGATTTTGATTGGGGTGAATATCAAGACATCGTCTGCATAGATCAGACTGGATATATTAAAGGAGCGGATGATATCACAAATAGGTTCCATATGTATGTTGAAAAGTAAAGCAGATAGGGAGGATCCTTGGGGTACTCCCTGTTGTTGATGAAATGGTTCAGATGTTGAGGGTCCTATCCGTACCTGTTGCCAATGGTCAGCTAGATAGGATTTACACCATTCCCAGCCCTGAATCCCCTTTTCCTGAAGGCGATAGAGGAGTTGCTTATGGTTAACAGAATCAAATGCAGCAGCAATATCGAGGAAGATGAGTACGAACCCGTTTTCAATTTTGTCGATACCTCTGGATAAGGTGTTGATAAGTAAGGCGAGTAGAGTCTCTACACCAAGGGATTCTCTGAACCCATGCTGGGAGGGATCAAGAGGGGCTGATATGTCAATGTGTTGCAGTAATTGCATTTGAACCACCTTCTCGATAAGTTTGGCTAGAAGGGGTATGGCCGAGATTGGGCGATACGAGTCTGTCCTTGTCGGGTCAAGTTTGTTGTTTTTCAGGAGAGGGCATATAGACGTTTGTTTAAGAGTTGCTGGGAATGATCCTGCTGCAAAGGAGAGCTTCATGATGTAGGCTAGAGTTGGGCTGAGTTCTGCACGCATCGTTCTGATCCAGTAAGCAGGACAAGGGTCATTTGGGGCTGTAGTGGTGTTAATAGTAGCAATAAGGTCAGCGATTTATTTCTCTGATGGAGGGGTGAAGTTTGTTAGCGGTGACTGTACCTGGGGAATGTAGCTGGGTATGGAATTTGGTGCCGCATTTGTTTTAATGATTTTAGATTGGAGGTACTCGGCATAGGGCTGAGGCTGAACTGATATCATCTGATTGGAGGAAGGTGCTTTGGTTAAGGATTTAGCAATGCTAAAGAGGTCACGTGGTTTATTTAACAAGCGGAGGAGGAGCTCCGTATGGTATTCTCTCATTTTTTCAGATATTTTCTCACGGTGTTGCTTTAGGGAGTTTTCATAAGTCATTTGGTCAGATGTGGAACGAGAGCAACATCATTTTCTTTATTGCTTTCTTAGAAGCTGAAGAGATGACCGTAATTCAGCAGAGAACCAAGGGGCTGGTTTTCTGTTTCTTGGTGGTTTGATGGAGGCTGGTGATTTATTTGAGGAAGGTAGCTGCGAACAAGAAATCAGGGTTGTATTCCATTTGTTGATCATATCGCCGAGGTTTTGAGCTGGTTGACGGAGTGCTGGAAGAGCGCTATTGATGAACTCATCCCTGTCTAGGGATTTGAAGCGGATTGTCGATCTTGCGGAGGCTGTATTTGTTTGGCTGGTTGGAATTTGATTTTGTTGGTAAGGGATTTGGAAGGAGATTAAGTTGTGGTCTGACCATGGGACAGGAGTAAATGAAAGGTTGATATTAATGTTTGATTCTGACTGTGGGGCAAAAATGAGGTCAAGAGCGTTTCCCTTGAGGTGTGTAGGAGAGTTCACCATCTGTGTATGACTGAGATCAGTCATAGCATCAAGGAAGGTGTTAGAGTAGGTGGGTTGTAGGGAAGCAAGGTTAAAATCGCCAATCAACCAATTAGGTTTACGTGGGCTTTCAGGATTGCAGGCCAAGTCTATTATGTTAGAGAGATCTTCTGGGGGGGAAAAAGGAGCTCTGTAGATGAGATTTATGATGATGTGCTTATTGGCAACAGACACTATGTCCATGTGCATGAGACTCCTAGAAGATAGTAGTTGAAACTGGAGATTAGTTCTTGCTAGAATGAAGACTCCACCTCCTTTCCGGTTGGTTCTGTGACATGTGTGTATTGAATAATCCGGAGGGATGAGTTGATTTATGAGGACAGGATTCTGTGACCATAAGGATATCCAAGTTCAGATTAGTAATAAGATCTGTGATGGCTGGCCATTTTTTGCGAACTGAACGTGAGTTGATGAGGGCACACTTTAGGTTACTGTGTAAGAGAGTGGGTTCCAGCTTGGGGCTATAAGTGTTATTAAGGGATATATAGAGTAGGTGTGAATGTCTGATATGGTGTGCATGTGGTGATGTGTGATGGGAGCTGGTGTGATTTCTTCTTCCCAGGCTATGCAGGATAGGGATATGGTTATGGGTGGGTGAAAAGGCTGATGTATTCTGAATGGCGTTAGCTAGGAGGTAAAAACTGAAAATGGCAAATAAGGAGATGGCCATGTTAGGGTTGCTGGGGGATGTCAACAATATTGTCGTTAAAACTAGCAACAGTTTGTGTGGTGACGTGCAGTCCTGCAGCCAGCCAGGGCTTTGTTCACAGCCTTATAAGGTGTCCTATAGGGGACATTATAGGGTGCCTTGGCGGACAGTACACTTTATAATGTGCCCTATGGAGTGCGTTATTGGGTGCCTTATGCGGCACCTTAGGTTATGCCACGCTGAGGGTGTGTTTGCTGGCAGCACAAATTAAAATACATGTCAAATGCCTCACCAATCACAACTTAAATGTCAAGGGTACTGCTTCAGCCAGCCTTATACATTAGGCCCACTGGGGAATCGAGCCCATGACCCCTTACCATCCGTCAGTGTTGTAACCATTGTGCTACAGCTCTGTTGCTGTGATTGTATGCCTGCGCGCCTTTTAAGTGCTGGATTGTGGAAACTACTGAAATGTAACAAATGATTACGGTCCGTCGGCTTCCTATACAATGATGTAACTAGGCAGTTATCTTCTTTTTTAATTAATAAATCTAAATAGGGAAGGCGCTGGTAATCATATGTAAGCTGAAATCTCAAATTGGCATCCAACCCATTGGCACTAGTAAGAGACTTTTTTATCCACCCCTTTACAAATAATTTTTTTTTTATTAATGACTATTCTGTGAGACCACTCACGTTGTATATGTCATACATTGCCCATGTAAGAAGCTTTACGTGGGAAAGACCATACGCAGTATCCGAGTTAGGATCATAGAACACAAGAGTGCTATTAAAAGAGGCATTACTGATAAACCCCTTGTAGGACATTGGCATGAACAGGTGCACAAGATATCAGATTTAAAATTTTTCGTCATTAAAAATGTTAAAATGAATTGGAGGGGTGGTGACATAGATAGGACCATAATGAGGCTTGAACAAAAGTATATTTTTATGTTGGACTCTATGGCTCCTAATGGGTTAAACTTAGATAGTGATTTGTCTGGTTTTCTTTGTAGGTTTCCTGGTCAAGCCCGCTGTATGTTTTTTAAGGTTTTTTATTCAATGTTTTTTTATTCAATAGTATATTGTGAACCCCCCCCCCCCTTTTAATTTTTAATTATGGGTATAGAGTTTTAAAGGAGATAGTGTATGGTGTGATCGGTGTACACCATATTGTTCACCCCAGCTGCTGGATGATGTAATTTTATACTTTTATACACTCTCTTTTAAATACGGCTTTATGAATATTCTTTTCAAATGCAGGTATTTTTATTTTTCCATTTTTAATGAAGTTTTAAGTGGTTCCCTTCCTTCTCCCTTCCTTCCCCCTCCCCTTTCCCCCCTCCCCCTACTTTCCCTTCCCCTCCTTCCCCCCCTTCCCCCTCTCTCCCTCCCCGTTTTACAGTATTGAATTTTTGGCTTATAAGGAGATAGTGTATGGTGTGATCGATGCAAACTGAACGGCCCACACACGTTTCTGGGAGATATAAAAATTTTTAAATAATTTTTTATATTTTATTTAATATATTTAACGTTTTTTAAAATATGTTTAACGTTGTTCTGAATGTAGTTTTAAGTGGTCCCCGTGAGTGGCTCTTTCCGTTTCTTTTCCTTTTTTAACCCTGGTTTCCAAATAGGTGTTACACTGCCATTCAGGATCCTCTCCCCTTTTTTAAAATAGAGTTTGCCTAGATTGGATTTAAGACTTATGTTTCAAATGGTCTTACTTTTACATATTTAGTTCAGATAGGGAGATGCCGTCACCTTCCCTGATTACGTCACAGTCTGACTGCTTTTTAAATACTATGCACATGCACCGGCATTCTTCATGAACAGAAAGTGAAAGTGCCCTGCTAGTCCGTTGGTACTGTGCTTGCTGAATTGTTTCTTTCATCGCAGTTTGGTACAAGGATTTGCGAAGGAGTTTGAAACTGCAGCCTTCAAGGTAATTTTATTTCATTAATAATTTTTAAAGGATTTAGAAGTTTGCATTTTGTCAATGTGTGGCACGGTTGGTGCTCCCTCTTTCTGGCCATTGATGCGGTTTATTAATCGGATGAGGCATTTATATTTGAAGAGTGGGTTTTCATCCGTCTTGGCTTCCTTTTGAAATATGGTTTGCCTGGTTGGCTACTGTTTTCTCTATATATTTTTAGTATTACATCTACATTTGAAAGGTGCCGATTCAGCTCCCTTTTTGATTTGGGTTTTATTCCTCAAAGAATAATGGCAGCGTTTCTTTGGCTTTTTGCTGCCGCGTTGATATATTTCTAGTATTACATTTGCTACTGTTTTCTATATATATTTTTAGTATTACATCTACATTTGAAAGGTGCTGATTTAGCTCCCTTCACCGACGCCCGACGTAAGGGCTCAAAGGGCGACTCGGCCAGCGCCGCGAGAACGAGATTCAGGTCCCACGAGGGCACAGAAACTCTACGTGCCGGCCGCAACCGAGAGGCCGCCTTCAGAAACCGACTCACATCCGGATGAGTCCCCAGGGGAACGCCATTGACCTTGCCCCGATAACAGGAAAGAGCAGCCAACTGCACGCGTAAAGAACTGGCCGCCAGCCCCTTTTCAAGGCCACACTGCAGAAACTCCAACACTAGCGGGATAGAAACCGAAGTCGGCCGAACCTGGCGCGGCTCACACCAAGCCTCAAAAACACGCCAGACGCGCACATAAGCCAGGGAAGTCGAGCGCTTGCGCGCTCGTAGCAAAGTTGCGACCACTGCCGACGAATAACCCCGCTTTAGGAGCTTAGACCTCTCAATGGCCAAACCGTAAGCGAGAACCGATCCACTTGCGGCATGAGTAAGGGTCCCTGCAGTAACAGATCCGTGCGGACCGGTAACCGCCAAGGCACCCCGTCCAGAAGACGAATGAGATCGGCGTACCAAGGGCGCTGCGGCCAATCGGGTGCCACAAACAGCACCTTCCCGGCGTGCGATTCGATCTTTTGAACCACCCGACCTATTAACGCCCAGGGGGGAAACACATACAGAAGACCGCTGGTCGGCCACGGATGAAGCAAGGCGTCGATGCCCTCCGACATTCTCTCTCGACGCCTGCTGAAAAAACGATCGACCTTCGCCGATTGAAAGGTCGCCATGAGATCTATGACCGGAGTTCCCCAACGCCAGACGATCTCCCGGAACACTGCCGGATGCAGTTCCCACTCCCCGGCATCCACGTGCACCCTGCTGAGGAAGTCTGCGGTGACGTTGTCTTTGCCGGCAATGTGTGCTGCCGAGATCGCGGTCAAGCGAGTCTCCACCCAAGCAAACAACTCCTCGGCCTCGGCTTCCATTGCAGCACTCCCGGTGCCGCCCTGGCGATTGATGTACGCCACCGTGGCCGAGTTGTCGGACAGCACGCGCACCGACCGAGCGCGTACAAGCTCCTCGAAAGCCTGAAAGGCCCGGACCACCGCCCTAAGTTCCAGGCAATTGATCGCCCAGGAGGCCTCCAGGGGAGTCCAACATCCTTGCGCAAACTGGCTCCCGCAGTGGGCTCCCCAGCCCACCAGACTGGCGTCCGTAAGCAACGGCACCCAGTCCGGTTGTTCCAGGGAGAGACCGGCCACGTGAGAATCGGGAAGAAGCCACCAGCGGAGAGACCGCCGAACCGCGCTCGGGCAAGGGAGACGCTTGCTGAGGGCATCTCGTTGATGCGACCAACGGCGCAGCAACGCCCTCTGCAGAGGGCGCATATGAAACCGTGCCCACGGGACAGCTTCCAACGTCGCCGCCATGGTGCCCAGCACCCGGAGATACTCCCACGCCGTAGGAGCCGACACCGACAGGAACCGGCGCACCAGAGCTCTCAAGCCCTCTGCCCGTTTGACCGGGAGAAATACCCGGCCCTCCTTCGTATCGAACCGCACCCCCAGGTATTCGAGGTCCTGAGAAGGTTGCAACCGGCTCTTGGTCGGGTTGACCACCCAACCCAACTGCTGAAGAAACTGCACCACCCGGTGCGTCACCCGAAGACTCTCCTCCGCAGACTTGGCTCGAATCAACCAGTCGTCGAGGTAAGGGTGGACCAAGATCCCTTCCTTGCGCAACGCCGCCGCCACCACCACCATAATTTTGGTGAAGGTTCGCGGCGCCGGCGCCAAGCCGAACGGCAACGCTCGAAATTGATAGTGGCCCCAAGGAAGGGCAAACCGCAGGAAGCGTTGGTGAGCCTCCCGAATCGGAATGTGCAAGTACGCCTCCGAGAGATCCAGAGAAGTCAAGAACTCGCCGCGACGCACCGCCACTATGACGGAGCGCAACGTTTCCAATCAGAAGTGTGGTACTCTTAAACACCGATTCACTCCTTTTAGGTCTAGGATCGGTCTCATTTGACCGTCCTTCTTGGGCACCACAAAATAAATGGAGTATCGACCCATGCCGTAATCGGCCTTGGGAACGTCCACCACGGCTCCCAACCGAATCAGTCTTTGCAGCGTATCGCGAACCGCATCCGGCTTCCGGGACCCTTTGCAAGGGGACAAGACAAAGGAGTCCCGTACGGGCCGCGCGAACTCCAAGGCGTAGCCGTGTTGAACGATCTCCAACACCCATTGATCGGACGTGATGAGGGTCCAGGCAGGAAGAAACTCCCGAAGCCTGCCGCCGATGAGGGTTTCCCCTGCCGGGACCCGCCTCGCATGATTGGGCTTTGCGGGCCGCGGAACGAGGGAAGGACGAGAAGCCTCTATTTGCTCCCCGAAACCCACGAAACCCCTGGCCCGAGAGGAAAAACGGCCCCTCTGGAAGGCCCCGGGACGTGTCGAGCGAAACCTTCGAAAGTCGCGAAACTGACCCCGACCGCCCAGGCCAAGCTTGGCCGCTTTAGGTTTGTCCTCGGGCAGCCGCCCCGTCTTGGACTCACCAAGATCCTTCACCAACTTCTCCAAGTCGTCACCAAACAAACCTCCCTTGAAAGGAAGCTTACTGAGACGGGACTTAGAAGACCCGTCCGCCGCCCATTTGCGAAGCCATAAGGACCTGCGGGCCGCCACCAGCGAACCCGTGCTGTTAGCCAGAGCTCTAATCAAATCATAATGCACATTGGCAAGGAAGGCTGCACCGGACTCCAGACGATCTAATTCCTTCATTTCCTCCGAGTCGATATGGGAGGATTGTCGCAGACGTTGAGCCCAGCGTAAACACGCTCTGGCCACCCAAGCTCCGCAGATAGAGGCCTGAAGCGACACAGAATCCGCCTCAAAGACCTGTTTTAACAGACCGTCCACTTTACGGTCCTGGGCATCCTTTAAGGCAGCACTGCCCTCAACCGGTATAGCGGTCTTCTTCGTAACAGCAGAAACCACCGCGTCAATCCGTGGCGCGCGGAACCGCTCCTTAGCCGAATCCGCCAGGGGATACAACCGACTTAATGTCCGAACTCCCCGTAGACCCGCTTCCGGCTTATCCCATTCATCCTGAATCATCTTCTCCACTACACGGTGCAACGGAAACACCACCTGGGTCTGCCGAACTGCTTGGATGACGGGATCCTCTACTTCGTCCTCCACCGCCGCCAGCGGTGCCAGATTCAGGACCTGCAAAGTTTCCGCAATCAGAGCAGACAACTCCTCTCTGCGGAACACCCTAATGATTTTAGCTTGCTCCTCGGGCTGCGGAATCTCACCTTCCTCCAGGTCTTGCGACCCTTCCTCAGGATCCCAATCTGGATCCTCCGCTGCCTGCCAGGAACAGTCCCCCGGCTCGGAAAGCTTTGCACGCTTCGGGGCCGGCCCGGCAGGAGCGAGCCCACCATCCGCCACTAAGAGCGGGGGTTGGGCCACTGGCGAGCTCGAGCGCGGCCGTTTGCCCTGCTGACGCAGGCAAAACCCCTGGTGCATAAGTAGGACAAACTCCGGACTAAAGGTACAAAGACCGGCCTCCGGAGCAGACAAAGACGTCCCAGACGGTCCGGCCACCTCCTCCGACTCAGCCTCGGGTGCCAAGGGGTCTACAGAGACAGGCTCCACCACCACCGGAGGAACCTGCGCCTCCGCGGTCTCAGAGCCCTCCATCTGAAGCTCCACCGTTGAAGAAAGAGCAGCACAGCCTCTGCACACCCCGGTGTCACCCACGGATCCCCTCCTAGTGCCACACACAAGGCACTGAGGCCGGGAAGCCATATTGGACTCGGGCCTGAAGAATGTGCTAATGATGCCCCTGGAACTGTCTTGTCAGCTCTCTATTTTGAGTCTTTTGTTTCTATTTTTTTTTTTTTTTTTGCACAGCTGCACGGGTGACAGACAAAGCAAATGAGGCCAACACTCCCCCACAGCCCCCCTCCCCCCTCACTGGAAGGGGTCGCCGGGAGAAACAGCACCCAAAAGCCCAAATCAGAAAATAAATCCCAAAAACTCAAAACAAAACAAAACGAACCGCTAAGCCAAATGAAAGAAAATAAATGAAAACGAACGAGTCGGCAGCCACGCGGCTGAAACGCGGCTCCCAAAATGGCCGCCGGGAGCGAAGAGAAAAGGGCACCAAAAGCCCCGACGGTATAGAGCTTCCCCGGACAGCGCGGCCCAGCACTACGAAGAGCCGGAAACCGGCCAGCACTTACCGCGTTGACGACAGCTGAAATACCGCCAACGCTGACAATCCCGGGCCCAAAGCTGCAGACGCGCTGCCGGCAAAGAGACAGCCGCGGCACTTGAAAAACACAGTGCCGCGGTGTGCCTCACAAGTGAAGGACTCACCCCCGTAAAGTCAGGGAGGTGAGGCTTCAGGGGTCAATCGGGAGAGGAAGGGTGACTCGAAAAGCCTGAGTCAGTACCCCTCTGGAAGAAGCAAAGCACTGACTAAAGCCAGGTGCAAGAAAGCCTTCCTTCTCTGTCTGCAATCTGACAATCAGCAGCCGGGGTATAACGCTGCCCCTACCTTCAGCCAAGGCACTGTATTGGATCCCTGTAGTTGTTGTTTTTTTGTTTTTTTTTAAAGAGATAGAAACCAAAGCACTTTTTACCCCCTAAACAATCCTAACAGTTTCCTGCTCCTTATTCATTCCTCCAAAGAGCCTCTCCTAAGGCTCGTCATGTCCTCCTGCTGCAAGGAGACTGGTTACACTGGGATACAAGTGGTGGTGCAGCAGGCTATGTCCAGTGATGTCATCATTCTGACAGACCAGTCTCCTAGCTGCAGGAGGAGATTGACAACCCAGAGGTAGAGGACTGAACTGGAGGAACGCTAAGGAATTGGGTTTTATTTATCTAAGAATAATGGCAGCGTTTCTGTGGCTTTTTGCTGCCGCGTTGATATAATTTTGTTTTAAAGGCTGCCGGTATTATTAGACAATATCCCTCGATTCTAAAGTTATTTATTATCGTTTTTGCTTTTATTTATGCCCTTCGTGGTGGTTTAAGATATAATATCTGGTTTTTTTTGTTTGTTTTTTTTCATTTTATTTAAGTCTTTTAGCCATATACAACAACCAAATCAGAATAAGACAAGTTACTGCTATTACACAGATAAGAAACATAAACAATACAAAAATAAACATAGCAAAATGTAATACAACAGATGTTACAGTCCACATCACGGAAGCTGACCTTAGCAAAGAACAAAAAATTACATAATATAGAAACCAAGTCAATTAAAATTGACCACATACTAAGAGGAAACGACTAAACTATGAGACCCCAACACACCCTGCTTATCATACAAAAATCTTTCCAGATGTGATATCTCAAGGAAAATAAAGGAAGCGCCCTCATAAGAAACCAGGCACTTGCAGGGAAAGTTTAGGAAAAAAGTAGCACCCAGAGCTAAAACGCGCGACTTTAAGGATAGAAACTGTCGGCGACGCATCTGAGTGCTACGAGAGACATCTGGGAAGATATTGATTTTCTGCCCGCAAAACAAAGCTGATTTAACCTTTAAAAAAGCTTTTAAAATACGCTGTTTAACCGTAACAGACGATAAGGTAACCAACAAAGTAGAGCGGGTATTTATAATATCTGCGGAATCCTCCAGAAAATTAGTGAGATTTGCAACATTGGGAATAATTTCATCTAACTCACCCTCTATGGGGTTAACCCGTTTAGTGCCAGAGGGAATATAATATATCTGCAATACATCTAAAACATCAGATATAGCCAGTACTTCTTTAACATATTTGTCAAAAAGAATTTTTGGTGCTAAAAGAGAGGTACAAGGAAAATTCAAAAATCTTAAATTACAAATTCGTATGGAATTCTCAAGCGCTTCGAGTTTAGAATGAAAAAACAAAGAATCCTTGATTCCCATCACATTTGTAGTTTGTAAAGACTGAACCTGAGATTCCAATTTTACCACTGCCTTATCCATTAAAGACAGTTTCTCGTCTAGTTGCTGCACAGCTACTGCAGCTTCCTGCGAGAAACAAGTAAATGAGGTAACAACTGTAGACACTTTAGAATCTATGCACTTAAGGGCGCCCCATACATCCTTTAAGGTAACTTCAGATTCAGAAGGAAGGACTGGAAGCTCAAAAACAGTATCCAGTACCTCCGTCTGAACAGGAGTAGGCATTTTAACAATAATCTTAGCTCTCTCCGGAACCTCTAGGGAATCCGCCATAGATACTACTTCAGTAACAGGGCAGGGAGGAGGAGGAGATCTCCCCCCAGGACTCAAAGATGCCCTCTCAGGTGAGGACAGCGCGAGGGGAAGGGGGGCAAAATGTTTGTCCAATGGGCCCACCGGTTTTGAATTACCGGAGTCAGCCGATTGGACTTTGCCTTGTTGCTTACCCTTCCTCTTACTCATAATAAATTCAATATACAAACAAACCACAAACCAAAGAGGAAAGCGTAACAACTTCTCACCAAGCTGCACTGTGTATTAACCTCCCACTCCGTCAGATGGCTTCAAAACGGCATCAAAGGGGCGTCTAAGGGGCAGAACCTGCCCCTTTAGACACGCCCCTTATAATACGCCCCACGGCCGCGCTCCACGGTCGCGGAGAGAAACTACCTACAATTTATACCAGGAGGTAAGGTCCCTCGAGCAGCAGGCTGTCCCCGGAGTGCCTGATGGTCCGGCAGCACGGCAGAAGGGCAGAGCAGTCTCAGCACTCCTCCAACCCTCGGCAAGGCACCCGCTCCTCTATCGCTCTCCAAGGCAGCTCCGCAGCAGAAATGACACCGGGGGAGTTAAAAGGGCTCCAAGCCCCCTCGAGCAGCAGGCTGTCCCCGGAGTGCCTGATGGTCCGGCAGCACGGCAGAAGGGCAGAGCAGTCTCAGCACTCCTCCAACCCTCGGCAAGGCACCCGCTCCTCTATCGCTCTCCAAGGCAGCTCCGATATCTGTTTTTGAATAAAGGTTTATTTCTTTTCCTTATATTCAGTCTCTTGTTCCCCGCTTCCTTTTTGCCTCCATGGTTTAAAAATGATCCATTTTAATTTTGAGTTTTTCTATTTTGTATGTTATGCCTCTAACACATATATATGTATAGATTGTTATTGTTTTTTCAATTTAATCAGTTTCTATAAGTTTTTTATAACAATCCATTTTTCACACATAGACTCACTCCTTTTGCCTTTTTCTTTTCTTTCCTACGCCCGTTGATCGTTTAGTATAGGAATTGCATTCCATCGGTGAGGTAAAAAAAAATGTCATGTTTTTAAGTGTATGGCATTTGGTCCTGTTTAGTTTATTGTTACCATCTAGTTTTTAATGTATGTTCAAGTTTTAGTTTATTCACAATTATTAACCATATGTTTTAATTGGTCTGATGCTTATTTATTGTGTGGTTTCAAAACTTTTATGTTTATATTATACTTTGCTCTTTTTATATTATTTTAATTCTTATAAGTTTTAGTGATATATTATAATTTATAATATAGTGTTCCAACATTTTTTATATAACAATACATATTTCTATACACATTTTTATACATGTTTTTTATGTATCTGACAAATTTAAATGTGGTTTTCATATTTTCTTTTATAACTAAGGGGTATGTTTACTAAACTGCGGTAATCGTACATAACGCACGTTATGATGCGCTAACGATCGTAATGCCCCGCGGTGCGGTAAAACACCGCAGAAGGTGGAGAGAGGGCGGAGAGAAGGGGTCAATGGGCGAAGAGTGGGTGGGGAGAGGCTCCCTTCACACTAACGCGCTGATCTGAAGAGCTCAATTCCAACGCGAATGAAAACCTGCCGTTAAATGCACATTACAGGGGAGAGAAACCATTTCAGTGTCAGCAATGTACAGCCCAGGCAGGGAAACCAAATAAAAGTGATAAGTGTGATACATGTGCACAGAACAAAAGGGCACATAAACACTGAAAATGACCCCAACAAACTGGAAAAAACCCCATAACCAAGCTGGCCAATAGTGGCATCAATGAGAAACATCAACCCATCCCCCCTGAGTAAGCTCCATAGAACAGATATAAATCGTGGAAGGGTCTATAATCCGTCCCCATACAAGGTGAATGAGCCCACAGTGAAATAGCGCTGCTCAGGGTTTTCCCCACCATCGGACAGGGTTCCTATGGCGTGCACATGTCCCGCAACATCAGGGCGGGCATGTCGGAACGGCAACTGGACAGATGCCGGAGAAGGGGATACAGAGGACCGCAGGCGGCACATGCTGTGGTGCAGCTGGGCCACAGTGCGGACTAGGGCGATGCCTAGGTGGCCCATACGAATGCTTAAACAGCAGAGCAGCCAGACAGCAACTGCTGAAGGCCCAACATGGGCACGACTGTGTTTCCCACAGTGTCACAGGGGATAGTACCCAGCAGCTACCCCCAAGGGCACGGAACATTGGCAGGCGGTGCTGGGGGGAAGCGTGGACACCTATGCAGGCACCCCTACCCCAGAAACCGCACCATAGGCAGCCGCCTACCTGCACACTGGATGGCCTGAGACTGCGCACCACCAGCACCACCAGCAGAAGAGCATGTCAGCATGGTGGCTGAGGGATACTGGTGGTGGAGGGGGCAGTGGCAGCTGCCCAGAGCAGACCGTGGCCTAGCCCTGTGTAGTTGGGTGCCGTGTACTGCAACAGATGGGCCCTGTCTGACGAACAGTCATGGTATCACCAAGGAAAGTACTGACTCTGTGACAACAAGGTGGTGCAGTGCACAAAACCAGTGCATTCAGAAGCAGAGGGTCACAGGTTCAAGTCCCAGCTGTGGTTCCTGCCAACCCAGTCCCCATATTTTACCCACTACTACAACGTGCTAATACAGACAGCACCTTTATTGCAGATTACGTAAACATGCCCAAGACACCTACATTTTACCCTACAGAACACAGACACCATAAACATGCACATTACCTAGAGCAGAGTCTCCCAAATGCAGTCCTGGAGGGCCAAACACCATTCCGGTTCCATGCTGCCTCTGATAAAGATGCCTGTGCTGCATTTCTATGCGCCACCCCCATGGTATGCAGATGTATCTCATGCATATTCATGAGGGACAGCATGAAAACCCGAACAGTGTTTTGCACCGCAGGACTGCAGTTGGGAACCTCTGCCGTAAAGCAGCAGCCAACAGGGGCAGACACACCCGCACCCACAGGCCCCATTATCCAAAGCCTCCTGGAGAGGCAGGACTTTGGGCTCTGCGTGCATCTCCCAATACTAGCACTTGCATACCTTAGTAATGCCACCCTAAACCTGGGAATATGGTACACATCTATCAAAAGGTTGCTATGAGTACTGGCAGATAGCAATTCCTAGGTTAAGTACACTTTTCTGAGTGAGCTGCATCATAGCAACCTTTCTGATGTCTGTGGAGTGTGCTACAGGTCTTATGTCTGACAGTGTTTACCAACCTGGGGAGTGACTCCTACAGTATTGCGTACCATAGCCATGCCTGCACTGTGCCCAGGACTTGTGTGGTGGCCTGGGCTGCCCAACACCTCTATAGTTGCACAATGCTGGCATAGGTGTGGGGAGTGTGTGTCTGTCTATCCAGTGTGTGGTGGCTGCCAACACCCTCCACAGCCCACACTGCTAGCACTGTTGCCAGTATTGGCCTGCCAATGTGCATAATGAGGAGCAAGGTACTGTGGGAATAGCGTGGATAGGGTGGCCTGGCCTGGATGCATCTGCACACGGCATAGGGCAATGGCTCGGACATTGTAGTGCCTGGCCACCACCTGCACGGACAGGGTGGCCATAGCATGTCCTGCTGGGAGGTCACTCTCACCCTGACTGAGCAGTGACCATGGCATGGCTAGTTTCCCCCATAGTGCTATATAGCATTTCTCTCATGTGATATTTATGGGTTTCCTTTTGGGGCTCAATCACTGACTTATCTGCTTGGTGTGTATGCTGACATCCCCGTTCTGGGTACATGCATCACCTCCAGGACCATGCACTATGGACTAGCTGGCGAACTGTCTGCAGCTAGTATGTGTCTTGCTGGAACACGTTGCAGGGTGCAGCGGCTGGAGGCTTGCTGCTGGAGAATGTCAGATAATGGTGGGGGGCAGCTGAGCATTTCCAGGCCTGCCGTCTGTCTGCTATTGCGTTATGGATGTGTACCGCTCTGTCTGTTCCCCAGCAGGACTGGGGTTGCTGGTCCCCTCTACTGCTGCCATTGCAGGGAGGTAGACTGTGGATCTATTGGTGGGTGATCCTGTTTCCCACCCTGAGCCCCAGAGGGTGGGTTGTGTGGTGGTACATAATCTGCCTATGGGTCCATACACCCCCCCCTTCCTTCACCTACAGCAGGCAATGATGACACCAACACAGGATATGCACTATTCTGGGTGCAGCATTGCCCATAGGGACTAGACATGACCGAGACATACAGCAGGACTCAGATGTATCCTAGGTGTGTCTAACTGAACTACCTATCACACACTGATGGGGACCTGCAGCATGGCGTATTTCAGCCATGAAAGGTGCTGTGGACCTGGTGCTGGGCGCCCCACCTCAACCTCAGGGTGGGCACTGTACCCGCACATTGTGGCTACTCTGTGGCAGTGCCACACATGGTCTGTTCCCCCTACAAGGCCGAGGTGCTGTGGGGGTGCATACCCGATCTTGTGCCCATCTCTCGACTGCTGATTTGCATGTGCAGTGCATCATGGGTACGGGTGGGTTACCCCTATCCTGGTAACCACAGCAGACAGTTTGTGTGGTGACGTGCAGTCCTGCAGCCAGCCAGGGCTTTGTTCACATCCTTATAAGGTGTCCTATAGGGGACATTATAGGGTGCCTTGGCGGACAGTACACTTTATAATGTGCCCTATGGAGTGCCTTATGGGGTGCCTTATGCGGCACCTTAGGTTATGCCACCGTGAGGGTGTGTTTGCTGGAAGCACTAATTAAAATACACGTCACATGCCGCAACAATTGCTACTTAAATGTAAAGGGTGCTGCCTCAGCCAGCCTTGTACATTAGGCCCACTGGGGAATCGAACCCATGACCCCTGTACCATCAGTCAGTGTTGTAGCCATTGGGCTACAACTCTGTTGCTGTGCTTGTATGCCTGCGCGCCTTCTTAAGATTAACGCGTGGTAACGTGCCCTGTAGCGCTCGTTCATTTATGGCGCCTTGTAACGCGCGTTCTCGGAAACAATGTACCGCCCATGTCCTTATTTGGGGTTACTGTCTCTACCGCGGCTCCTAACGCGAATCGCACTAACGCAGTTTAGTAAACATACCCCTATGTGGTATTATGTTTTATGATGTTTATTTATGTTGTTTATTATGGTTTGTTTGTTTGTTTTTATTTCCTTGAACCCAGTTTGCCTTTTACCCCTGAGGAAGTTTTTAAACGAAACATGGCCTGTGTCGGGTTTTATTGGCAAATCAAATAAAGGTTTTTTCACTTAACTTATTCCTTGGTCGTTCCTTACCACGTTTTCTGACTGTGTGAAAATGATTTGCATACAGTGGAGGCAATACATACAGATTTATCTCATACATATTCATTGTGGTTATCCTAAAATCCTGACTGGTTGTGTCCTGAGGACTGGGTTGAAAAAGACTGGTGTATGCTAAGCAGAAATTCCCATGAGATTTGTGGTTAGAACCCGCAGAGAGTTGTTGAGATTCCATTAGGAGAGTTCTAGAATCTGGTGTCTGGCAAGATGGATTCTTAAGTCTTTAGTTCCTGGGGGTAACTCTTCTATAATATTCCTCTAGCCTAGTTTCTATGATTATTTCATCTTAAGTTAATTTGTAGCGGCAGTATGTTATGGCTGAAAAGAAACTTCAATGGACAGATGCCCAGCGACAGAAAAAAAGGGTCCTCCCACATCTGATAAAACTGATACTTCTGTAGATTTAGTCCTGCAAGAGATGTCTTGAAAGGGAACTTGAAGATACGATTAACTTTAACAGGAGTTGAACTTGCGATTATTAGGCTTATCAGGAGGTGTGGAGGGAGATAATCTTCAACGTTATATCCCAACGTTCTTTATGAAATCATTTGGCCACCATCTTAAACATCCGCTGGAAATTGAATCTGCTTTTCATTCTCCCCGACTCCATTCAACTGCCTCTCAAAGACACCCTTGCCCAATTCTGCTCCATTTTAATTGTTACATTAAGGTGATTCAGTTGCTCTCACATTTTAGGGCAAATCCAGAAAGATAAAAAGCTTAATGACAGTAAACCGTGGTTAGTGCCCAATCTTGCTATGTCGAAAATAATTCTTATATCTCCGGCAGCTTCTAAAGCTCATTGGCGCTCAGTTTGGGCTACTGTACCCAGCCAAAACAAAGGTTACTTATGAGATGGTGCAATGTGATGTCTGAATATGAGATTATCTTTAGTTTCCTTTTCGATTCCTGCTGCAAACTGAAATCATACGCTGCCCTTTCATTTCTTCCTGAGATTTCTGTGAATCTATATATTATATGTATTTAACTGCCAACATATCTCTCAGATGGGCAGGTGAAATCTATAATTAATAACTAATTGTTGGTAATCTCTACACTACTGTGTCCCAAGATACCGTTGTTCCTACTAGCAGTAGATACATTATCTCCATTTACGATCACATTCAAACTATTACAAAAATAATAGATTTGTAGCATCAGGGTAGCTCTCCTGCTAAGCATCGAGAGGCCATTGGCATTGCCCTTGAGGGAACCACACCGGCAAAACAGCCCTGGCTGGAGGTTTTGGCCTCTAAAGCATCAACGAGGTTCCAGGATGTTCTTGAGGCCGAGGCCTCGACAGAACTACTGGTGCCATGCTCAGGGGTCCCGGCCACCTTCACCGGTACCGACACCCAGGCATCGGCAGCGTCGATAGACCAGAGATTCCTCGCTATCGAGCGCAGTATTGCAGCTCTCCTTACAGCTGCGGTACCGTTGACACCGATGGTTCAACGGGCACCAGCACTGGTACCAACACCGGTTCATGATGTCGGTACCGGCACAGATACCGGCACCGACGGTACCGGCCCTGGTGGGAATTCTTCCCATGCCGTCTTTGCTGGGCATCGAAAGATCGGTACCGGATCACCTCGGCACTGACTTCGATCGATAACGGGACCGTGCCTTACATGAACATCGTGATCAGAGATACTTCGAATCCTCTGATTCCGATGACTCTGATAATTCTGCAGGTACCAGAGTTTTTCTCCCGGAAGACTCTTCTCCCCAATGCAAAATGTCGCCTCCGGAGGACATGTCTTTTTCAGGATTTTATTCATGATGTTGCCAAAGGCCTTTCAATCATGGTAGCTCCTGAAAAGGAACCTAGAGCAAAGGAATTGGAAATTCTTCAATATCCTAAGGCTCCAAAGGAGGCAGCCACTCTGCCCATTCATTAAATTCTTCATGATCTAATGCTCAGAATGTGGGAGACACCTTTGACCAAATCTCCTCATTCTAGGAAGCTTGATACCATGTATTGAGTTCCACCATGTCCTGGATTTCAAAAGACTCAGCTGCCACACCATTCAGTGGTAGTGGAGTCAGTCATGCGTAGGATAAAAAGTGCAAAGAGACATGCATCCAATCCTCCAGGTCGTGAATGCAGGACTCTTGATGCTTTTGGGCGTCAAACATTTCAGGCTTCCATGCTTTCAGCTAGGATCAGCTCATATATTTTATATATGGGAATGTTCCTCAAGGAGGTCACAGGAGATTTGGACCCTATGAGCCCACTTCTCCCAGATGACAGACAACAAGACTTCCTTACGCTTGTCAGGCATGCTCAAGATGTCTCCAAGTTTGTGAATCGTGCAGCCTTTGACTGCTTTGAATGCATCAACAGAACCTCTGCTATTGCCATTGGTGCACGACGGATTGCCTGGCTTCAGGCATCAGACTTGGAGATTTGGGTACAGGATAAATTGGGCAACATCCCTTGCACAGGAGGAAACCTCTTTGGCAAGAATTGGCAGGAAAAGGCTAATGAGATAGATGCTGACAATATCACTTTAGATAGATTGTCAAAATCTACAGCCACTCCAGCCAAAAAGAAACCCTATAAAAAACCCTCTTTCAGGAAAAAGAGGAAGTTTTATCCATCCTATACCCAGCAAAGCCAAGCTCATGGTCAGGTTGCCCAAAGGGGACAACAACAACAATTTAAACAGCAGAAGAAGCCAAAAGGTCCGAGAGCTCAGCCAGCTCCGCAGGTTCAGCCCCCTCAATGGCTTTGACTCCTTCCTAGAGAGCTTAGCCTTCCTGCTTCTGAGGGGTCCAGAACCCCTAAATATTCCAGACAGGCTGTGTCATTTTGCCAACAGAAGGCACCAAATAACATCAGAAAATTGGACTCTATCCATTGTAGGAGAGGGGTAGAAGCTTCATTTTCACAGCATGCCCCCTCCTACAATCCTAAGGCAGTTCAATTCCCAGACCTCTGCAGACAATCTGCTAAATCACGAGGTCTCAACACTTCTTGCCCAAGGAGCAATAGAGGAAGTACCCATCCTCCAGCAGTGTTCAGGGTTCTACTCCCCCTATTATTCCAAAGAAAACAGGGGGACACAGACCCATTCTAGACCTCAGAGAATTGAACCAATACCTGTTCCGAGAGAAGTTCAAAATGATTTCTCTAGGAACTCTTCTGCCATACCTTCAAAGTCAGGATTGGCTTTGCTCTCTAGACTTAAAGGATGCATATACTCACATTCTGATCCATCCAGATCACAGGAAATTCTTACAATTCCTTTTCAAGGGAAAACACTTCCAGTACAGGGTTCTTCCCTTTGGTCTGGCTTCCGCACCAATAGTTTTCATGAAATGCATGGCAGTAGTAGCTGCATTCCTGCGAACCCTAGGGGTATTCGTCTTCCCTTACTTGGACAACTGGCTCATTCGAGCCCCCACGGGTGCAGAAGCCAGCTCTGCACTATCTCGCACAATGCGAATCCTCCCAATACTTGGGATTGGTAATAAACTTCCCAAAATCCCAACTTGTTCCTTCCCAGTCTCTGGAGTTCATAGGAGCCCACAGGCCTGGTGTCTTCGCATAGTGCAACTAGCTTCTCAAGCAGCGGGAAAATCCTACCTAAATGCTCGAGAACTGCTACAGTTACTGGGACACGTGGCATCCACTGTTCATGTAGTTCCTTATGCTCGCCTCCACATGCGAGCAGCCCGTTGGACCCAATCCACACAGTGGACACAGGCCACAGGACGTCTGTCAGACAGGATATCAAACTCTCATCGACTGATCTTGTCCCTTCAATAGTGGCAATCACTGGAGAATCTTTTGGTGGTGTCTCCTTTCCAACAACCCCTATTCCAGGCCACCCTAACAACAGATGCATCACAGGTGGGTTGGGGAGCACACCTGCATCATCTCTCTACCCAGGGCACCTGGACTCCACAGGAGGCTTGTCTTCACATAAACCTCCTAGAATTAAGAGCAATCTATTTAGCTCTTCGAGTATTCCATGCCCAGCTCAGCTACAAGACAGTCCTAGTCCAAACGGACAATCAAGTAGCCATGTTCTATGTGAACAAGCAGGGCGGAATAGCCTCTCTGTCGTTATGCAACGAAGCTTTACGACTTTGGGCCCTCGCCAGAGAGCATCAAATCCACCTTATCGTGGTATATCTTCCAGGCATTCAAAACCTTTGGGCAGACAAACTCAGCCGAGTACTCTGCCTCACAAATGTTTCTCTCCACCTAGACCAAGTGACAAAGATATTTCACATCTGAGGGACTCCAGACATAGACCTCTTTGCAAGTCCACTGAATGCCAAAGTTCCCCATTTCTGTTCCAGGGTTCCGGCTCACAATTGCTAGGCAAGGGATTCCTTCCTCCTTCACTGGGGTCAGGACTTCCTCAATGCCTTCCCACCTATTCCCCTCATCCCCAAAACACTCTTCAAGCTTCAGAGAGACAGAGGTCGTATGATCCTCATAGCGCCACGGTGGCCACGCCAGACGTGGTATCCCCTGCTTCTACATCTCTCTCAAGCTGCGCCTCTGGAGTTAGGGTGTGCTCCAGATCTCCTTTCCCAAGAGAGCGGGACCCTATGGCACCCGAATCCCCAGTCCCTGCATCTCACGGCCTGGTTGCTGAAAGCTTAAATCTTCAGGATCTCAACCTTTCCCAACAGATAAAGGATATCCTTCAGGCTTCTAGAAAACCTTCCACAAGACGATCTTACACCTTCAAGTGGAAACATTTCACTATATGGTGTTCCCAGAAGGGGTTAATCCCCCTGGTGATACCTTTGGAAGCGATACTAGAGTATCTACTTCATTTATCAAACTCTGGTCTAAAGACCAATTCAGTAAGAGTCCATCTTAGCGCAATTACAGCTTCCTATAAGCCTCTAAATGGACAACCAATTTCCTCTCATCCTCTCATATCCAGATTTATGAGAGGTCTTCTGTTAATAAAACCTCCCATCAAATCACCACCGGTGGCATGGTGTTTAAATTTAGTTCTCGGGCAGCTCATGAAACCGCCTTTTGAACCTTTAGCCACTACTACCCTGAGGTTTTTGTCCTGGAAGGTAATCTTCCTAATTGCAGTCACCTCTGCACATCGCATTAGTGAATTGCAAGCGTTAGTGGCTGATCCTCCTTACACTAGGTTTCACCATGATAAAGTTGTCCTTAGAACTCATCCACATTTTATGCCAAAGATGGTTTCACCTTTTCATTTAAATCAATCTATTTATCTTCCTGTGTTCTTCCGAGGCCTCATGCCTCTAATGCAGAGAAGAACCTTCACACTTTGGACTGTAAAAGAGCCTTAGCTTTTTATCTACAAAGAACACAGCAACATAGAAAGTCTTCTCAACTTTTTATTGCTTTTGATGCTAGTCATTTGGGACTTCTAGTCTCCAAGAGGACTTTATCCAAATGGATTGCACAATGCATATCCTTTGCTTATGAGAGTAAGAGTCTTCCTCTTCAAGGCCATGTCACAGCTCATAATGTGAGAGCAATGTCAGCCTCTATGGCTAACCTTCACTCTGTGTCTATGGATGACATTTGTCGAGCAGCCACCTGGGCTTCGGTACATACATTTACAGCCCACTACTGCCTGGATAAAGCCTCCCGTCGGGATGCCTTCTTTAGCCAGGCTGTTCTTCAAAATCTCTCTCAAACTTAATACAACTCCTACCCACCAACCCTGGTAGGATGCCAGAGATCCATGGGAGGAAGCATGGCCCACCTCACTATAGGTGGCTGCTTCCTGGGGTCATCTCCCTGGCATCTTCAGCTAGGGAGTCCCCATATGTGAAGACTACATTCTTGCTTGTTCCTGGAGATAGCGTAGTTACTCACCTGTAACAGGTGATCTCCGGGAACAGCAGGAATTTAGTCTTCACAACCCATCCACCTCCCCTAGGAGTTGTCTCTCTATCTCTCTGTCTCTTTCCTCTCTCCCTCTATCCTTTCGCTCGGCTACCGACCTAACTGAAGAGGGACAGTTGCAAAGGCGGGAAGGCAGCGTGCATGTGCTGAGGGATGCTCCCAAAAGCGTTCCTATTGGACGCTGGGGAGCGTTCCCACGCAGGCTCCGTCGGTGCCGACGATACCCATATGTGAAGACTAAATTCCTGCTGTTCCCGGAGATCACCTGTTACAGGTGAGTAACTTCGCTATGTGGCTCTGGACAATTTCATTGATTTTTTGGGGTGGGAATGGGGTTATTTTTTGGGTTTCTGGAGTCAGGTTGGGTTTCCTTTGATATCGTTCCTTTTCTTTTCCTTTTTCCTTCCTATTTGTATCCCGTATTGGGCAGAGGTGACCAGGATTCCTACAATAATTTTCCTTCAGATAAACAGCACATCATATTTGCTTTATTCTATTATCTTCAAAAATGACTCTTAAACTTGTATCAGTGAATGTGAATGGTATCAATCATCCAGTTAAGACTAAGCAGCTTTTTGTTATCTTAGGGCTCTGAGTGCAGATGCGATTTTTCTGCAAGAAACCCACATGTTCTATGAGGCTCGTGCTAAGTATCGGTCTATTTGGATTGAAAATTAAATTTATTCCCCAGGTGTCAACCAGAAAAATGGAGTTTCAATTTTTATTTGTAGGCGATATCAGTTCAACTCATGCAGCAGTAGTCAGTGCGGCAGACGGATCTGCATAAATGCTGTTCTTGCAGGATATAACTGTACCTTAATGAACATTTATGCACCCTCAACTGAATCCTCAGCCTTCTTTGAAGGGGTCTGTCATCCATTACTAACTTTTGGTTCAGGGGAAATGATTGTTGGTGGTGATTTTATTGCAATATTAAATGAAGAATGGGATAGACAGTCTCTCAGTAGAAACACATATCGAAATACCAGAGCTGCTTTACAAAATATGTTAGATTGTCTTGGTTTGGTTAATGCTTGGTATTTTTTAAAATCCCTCCTCTAGAGAATATTCCTTAATCCAGGAACAAACAGGAAGTCAGTCCTCATATATGGGTGACGTCGACACTGACGGAGCCCATGAGAAGCATTTCCCCAGCTTTCAAAGAAAGCCTTTGGGAATGCTACCACGCATGCGTGGCCCCCTTCCCGCCCAAGGGTGCCATCTTGCTCACTCTCCTTTTTTCTGTGGAGCCTAACGGACACTTATCCTATTTCCTCAGAAAATTCTCTCTAAAATTATCCTTAAAAGTTGGTTATTCCCAGTTTGCGTACCGGTTCCTCTTCCCACCTCGAGCCAGCGCCGACCCCGGAGCCATTTCTCGACCCCCCCTTCTTTTTTAAGAATATAAGATATGCCAAACTGTGTCATACTAAGGTCCATCAAGCCCAAAATCCCATTTCCAACAGTGGCCAATGTAGGTCACAAGACACAGGTTCCCCAAAAGACACAGGTTTCACAATGCTTGTTTTGGGGCAGGCAGTGGATTTTCCGGGTCCCCTTTAATAATGGTTCATGAATCTTTCTCCAGGAACTTGTCCAAACCTTTATTTAAACCTTCCACATTAAAAACTTTTACTACATCCTCCGGTAACAAATTTCAGAGTTTGATTACATGCTGAGTGAAAAAATATTTTCTCTTTTGCCTTAAATAGATTACACTGTAGCTTGAATGTCTCCTAGTCTTTCTATATTTTGATGACATAAACAATCTTACTGTGTTTACCCATTCCACTCCATTCATTAAATTTATAGATCTCTATCATATCTCCCCTCAGCCGTCTCTTTTCCAGTTTGAAGAGCCCTAACCTTTTTAGCCTCTCCTCACAGGTGTATCCTTCCATCCCCTTTACCATTTTGGTGGCTCTTCTCTGTACCTTTTCTGATAATGCCATATCCTTTTTAAGATATGGTGACCAGAAATGCACACAATATTCAAGGTGCGGTTGCACCATGTAACTATACAGAGGCATTATAATATCCTTTGTTTTTTTCTCCATTCCTTTCCTTATGATTTCTAGCATTCTATTTGCTTTCTTGGCCGCTGCTGCACATTGGGCGGAGGGTTTCAACATGTTATCCACGATGATGCCTAAATCTTTTTCCTGGGTGGTGATTCCTAATGTGGAACCTTGCATTGTGTAACTATAGGTTGGGTTGTTCTTTCCTAGGTGCATAACTTTGCACTTATCCACATTAAATTTCATCTACCATTTGGACGCCCAGTCTTCCAGTTTATCAAGGTCCTCTTGCAATTTTTCACGGTCCTCATGAGTTTTAACAACTTTGACTAATTTTTTGTCATCTGCAAATTTGATTACCTCACTCGTTATTCCCATTTTCAGGTCATTTACGAAGATGTTAAAAAGCAGCAGACCCAGCATAGATCTCTGGGATACTCCACTATTCACTTTTCTCCATTGGGAAAATTGGCCATTTAGCCCTACCCTCTGCTTTCTATCTTTTAACCAGTTCCTGATCCACAATAATACACTGCCTTCTAACCCATGATTTTTTAATTTCACCTAGAGTCTCTCATGAGAAACCTTGTCAAATGCTTTCTGAAAATCCACATACACTGTATCAACTGACTCACTTTTGTCTACCTGTTTTATTCACACCTTCAAAAAAACATAACAGATTAAGAAGATAAGACTTAATAAAGGGCTTTTTTTGTATTGTTCAACTCTTTGTGGGAAATGTGCTTGTCACTGACTAACATTTAATTGCTCGATATGGACTATCGCCTTCTCAAGCCTCCAAACTTGACACTTTTGACACTTTGGCCCAGAACCTGGCATAATCCTCCTCTGGGTCCCTATGGGGTTGTCAGACCTCAGATTTGACTAAAATTATTCAAAAGCCCAGAGATGAAGGTAGATCAACCTCCACTTTTTTACAAACTATTAATGAATAATAAGAGCCCATCATTGCTGGGACTACGTAGGATTTGAGAAGCTGACCTTGAGCTACCACAAGATCTAATTAAGTGGAATACATTTTAGTGTC
Organism: Ichthyophis bannanicus; assembly: GCA_033557465.1. Lineage (NCBI taxonomy): Eukaryota > Metazoa > Chordata > Amphibia > Gymnophiona > Ichthyophiidae > Ichthyophis > Ichthyophis bannanicus. The sequence goes on from CM066034.1 coordinate 707,249,951, forward strand.
ACGTAGTGTGTCCTACAATGTCCAGTAGTTTGGCGCAAACACTTTTTTTTTATCACGCACCGTGAAATTTGGTCTCTACTTCAGATGTTTAGAGCAGGACTTCTGCCGTCTAGTCAATGCTCTGGCGCTGTTCCACTGATATCGGTACTCTAACCCACATTATATTTGACTGCCCCCTTGTCAAGCCATTTTGGCTTGGTGTGTGGAGATATGCTAAAGATATATTTCATCTTAATTATCCTTTGTAATATTTTGTTCATTGTGTTTTAAGGATGAACTATCAAAGTACGATAAAATGCTGTTTGATATAATGTTATCTGTTGTGCTTCAGGATATTATGCGCTATTGGAAATATACTTCATTGCTAAACGTGACTTTTTGGTGGCATGCTATATGTCAAACCCGTAAATTGGGAGGGGCTGCCTGTATTTCTTCCAATTGTTTTGACAAGATTGAGAGGATATGGAGAGTCCTTGATGTATATATAATTGATACCCAGTTAAACTGTACATTGGTCGCCGTCCCCCCTCCCTATTCTTTTTCTTTCCTTGTCTTTCCTCTTTTCCCCCCTTTTTTGTGTTTGGGGTATTACCTGCTGTATTGTATAACTTTATGATTTCTGTATAAGTGTATTCGAAATATATAAATAAATTTTAAAAAAGAATGCTAAGAAACAAGGAAAGGAATGGAGAATAAAACCAAGGATGTTTAAAAAAAAAAAAAAAAAAGATTCCCATTAGGGACAGGACAGGCTCCGTCCTATTAATTAGCTCTTGAGTAGCACAGGAGAAAAGGATGTTTGTACTTTGCATGGAGGTGTTGGGGAGAGGAGCTGCAACTGATATCCCAAGTGCAGCCTCTTCTGATACAGAGCTGTACAGGAGGATTCAGCCTTGAATGGCCTCCCCTACCTGCTTTCAGCAAGCGAGAGGAGTCTGATGCCTCTTAGGAAATGATTCCAGAGAACTGGGAAATTGAAACAAGGGAGAAAAAGCTTAAAAAGGTGTTACGTTGCAAATTGAAAGATGGTTGGACATAATGGACCTTAGATGCTCTGCCAGTCTAACCAAGCATGTCCTGCACTGTAAGATTCGAGAACAGAACCACCAGGGTCTTCATCAGCGGTAGTGAAAGACATTGTTTGCTGCGACACAAGAGAACTTCTAATTGTCGACACTGCGCTTCTTTATATACTGCATTTCATTGGTGCCAAATGTAACATATTAGCTAATTCTACTGTTAGGTACATTTGCTTTACCGTGGCTGTTTTAAATGAGTTAACAAGGTATATATTTCAAGACAAACGATACATAAAAGGGCTTTTATGAAATTACCCTGGGAATTATGCACATGAAAGTACGCACAGTGACAAAAAGATGTATATTTTTACACAACCCGTGTGCAGGCCTGCTCCGGGCAGAGTACGGATGGAGTTGTGATTTACTCACGTTTATAAAATGCATGCATACATGTGGAATTTACACATGAACATTTATGCCTGTCCCAAAGCAGGTGTAAATGTCCATTACTTCAGTCTAGGAGCAATTTCTACCACTCTCCCACTAGTATTTATAAAGTAGCCTCAAAATACGCACCTGCTTGGCCTTCACACACCAGCGGCCTGCTATAAAATTAGTCTCATAATGATCATTTCTACAGATTATAATCTAATGACGCTTGACTTTTTGATTCCTAGGAGTTTGAGTTAGATGTTGTGGCAGTGGTGAATGACACAGTCGGTACTATGATGACATGTGCGCATGAAGATCCAAACTGTGAAATTGGTCTCATTGTAGGTATGTGCTACAAAGCTGCAGGCCTGAGTTAACAAACAGCACCTTTCTGTCACACTTTTAGACATCCTAGGGCCGATATTCAGTCCATGTTGGTCATTGTTTTTAAATTGCCAGCTGCCATGAGCAAAAATGAAACCAGATATTCATCAGAGGTGCCCAGATAGTGACCTCCACTGAATATCCAATTTCAGCAGTGACCATTGCTGGCCATCCGGATAGCATCGATATTCAGCCACTATCAGATAGCCAGACCACATAAAGTTAGGGCAGCTTTTTTCATGGCCCACCTTTAAGCAGTTACTTATCCAATTAGCGGACTATAAATCACCACTAACTGGATAAGTCAATCCACTGCCCTCGTTCTACCCATAGACCATCTCGGCACTATCTGGATAGTGCCTCTGCATATCTGTTGTAGTGGAGTTTAGCCAGTTAGCAGGCCCTGCTAACCAGATAAACCAGTTTGAATATCAGGCCCTAGTGTTTTGTGGTTCAAGTTACTGCTTTAGCACAGCTTGAAAGGCACTTTACTCATTTTAGACCAGTAAGCTTTTCTTTCAGGAGCTGACAGGTTACTAGGCTTTTCTCTTGAAATATATTTACCATGTATGCCAGCCTAGAGGCCTTCTCATTGTGGAAGTAATTATCTAGGGAACGCAAGCTTATTTTTATAAGGAAACCTCCCCCCCTTTGAAAATGTGGCCAGCCATGGGAACAGGGTTCGCTTCTCAGTTTGTACATTTGCCAAAGGAACCGAAATGCAGGACGTTCAAAATGAAAGTCCCGTGTGTATTTTCCCTCCTTTGACGTTACTCCACACTTTTCAGCCTTTTTAGTTTGTGGCCAGCATGGATAATGTTAACCAAATTGGAGGGGGGTGTATTTCTACATTCTGTATGCTAATACTTACATGAACAACAAAAATTAAAGGCATGGCATAGTAATAAACAATAATAAAAGCTTTTTGCAGCAAATGTATGAGGTAGTTCTTATAGAAACCAGATTATTCCCTGCTTTTTAAACTGAATTAAATTCATGAGCCAAGGTGCATTCATTTTATTATAGCTGAATGCACTTTAACACGTTCAGCCTTTCACTTTTAAAGGCACATTTTACAAAGGATGTTCAAGTGCAATCTGGGATCTCCAAGCCAGAATATCTGGAAAAAAAAGCAGGCATGTCCATATTAAGGCACAGTTTCACAAATGTGGATGTGCCCAATATGGACATCTGCTGGGTGTCTACATAAACATCCCCAGAATAGTATTCAAGATCAGAGATTTCTAGGAATAGCCTAATGGTTAGAGTAGTGGACTAGGACCAGGGTTCAAATCCCACTTCTGCTATCATTGTGATTGTGGAGAGTGCTGGGATGATGGAGTACTATCTTCTCTACACCCTCTGGATGTTTTACGGCCAAAATGAGCACTTTCCTGATGCTTATTCGGACGTGGATCAGGCCTAAATTTGGACAGAGTTGCAGATGTCCCAACATTTCTGAAATTGAGCGGGGATATCTTCCATTGTACCACCCAAGATATGCCTTCACCATGCTTCCTGCCTACTTGGCCATCCCTGCAACAGAGAGGTCTTTAAAAGCCATTTGCAAAATGGCTCCAGGGACGTTTCCTTGATTTGGATGTCTGTATGCATAGTTTTGGACATCCGAATTGTGACTAAGGCTTTTAAAATGACCCCCCTCAGTGAAAAGGAAATTGTAGAACAAAAGATCAGAATCTGAGGCTGAAGGGTGTAGAGTTTGCAGCAACATAAGAAAACATTTCTTTGCAGAAAGGATAGTGGGGCTGAAAAAGGGTAAGGGTTCCAAAAAGCTTGGGATAAATGCAGAGGACCCTTAGCAGTGTCACAGCTAAAGCTGAAACTATTGCAATTAGGAAAATGGGCAAACGAGATGGACTTAACAGCTCTTTCTACCATTGTTTTCTGGGTTTAGGAATACAGGAGTCAGTGTTCAGCAGCAACCTGGCTGTAAAATATAAACAGAGAAGTTTAAAGTTTTATATATATATATATACTGTGGCAGTGAATGGATAGTTGCTGGTAGTAATAAACATAGAACGTATCCATTTAAAGTTAGTGCTTGCTGTTTGGCTGCCGCTGTTTAGATGTATAAGTTACACAGACAGCGGCTGAATTCATCACTCTCTGTTTAACTTTTCATGCCACCTCTGGCTTGCCTCAAATCCTGCCCCTTAAAATGCATAAATTCTGGCTGTTCAGTGACTCAGACGACCAGAATTTATGCATTCCACGGCCCTCAAATTAAAAAAAAAGTTTGTGAATCGTGCAGCCTTTGACTGCTTTGAATGCATCAACAGAACCTCTGCTATTGCCATTGGTGCACGACGGATTGCCTGGCTTCAGGCATCAGACTTGGAGATTTGGGTACAGGATAAATTGGGCAACATCCCTTGCACAGGAGGAAACCTCTTTGGCAAGAATTGGCAGGAAAAGGCTAATGAGATAGATGCTGACAATATCACTTTAGATAGATTGTCAAAATCTACAGCCACTCCAGCCAAAAAGAAACCCTATAAAAAACCCTCTTTCAGGAAAAAGAGGAAGTTTTATCCATCCTATACCCAGCAAAGCCAAGCTCATGGTCAGGTTGCCCAAAGGGGACAACAACAACAATTTAAACAGCAGAAGAAGCCAAAAGGTCCGAGAGCTCAGCCAGCTCCGCAGGTTCAGCCCCCTCAATGGCTTTGACTCCTTCCTAGAGAGCTTAGCCTTCCTGCTTCTGAGGGGTCCAGAACCCCTAAATATTCCAGACAGGCTGTGTCATTTTGCCAACAGAAGGCACCAAATAACATCAGAAAATTGGACTCTATCCATTGTAGGAGAGGGGTAGAAGCTTTATTTTCACAGCATGCCCCCTCCTACAATCCTAAGACAGTTCAATTCCCAGACCTCTGCAGACAATCTGCTAAATCACGAGGTCTCAACACTTCTTGCCCAAGGAGCAATAGAGGAAGTACCCATCCTCCAGCAGTGTTCAGGGTTCTACTCCCCTATTATTCCAAAGAAAACAGGGGGACACAGACCCATTCTAGACCTCAGAGAATTGAACCAATACCTGTTCCGAGAGAAGTTCAAAATGATTTCTCTAGGAACTCTTCTGCCATACCTTCAAAGTCAGGATTGGCTTTGCTCTCTAGACTTAAAGGATGCATATACTCACATTCTGATCCATCCAGATCACAGGAAATTCTTACAATTCCTTTTCAAGGGAAAACACTTCCAGTACAGGGTTCTTCCCTTTGGTCTGGCTTCCGCACCAATAGTTTTCATGAAATGCATGGCAGTAGTAGCTGCATTCCTGCGAACCCTAGGGGTATTCGTCTTCCCTTACTTGGACAACTGGCTCATTCGAGCCCCCACGGGTGCAGAAGCCAGCTCTGCACTATCTCGCACAATGCGAATCCTCCCAATACTTGGGATTGGTAATAAACTTCCCAAAATCCCAACTTGTTCCTTCCCAGTCTCTGGAGTTCATAGGAGCCCACAGGCCTGGTGTCTTCGCATAGTGCAACTAGCTTCTCAAGCAGCGGGAAAATCCTACCTAAATGCTCGAGAACTGCTACAGTTACTGGGACACGTGGCATCCACTGTTCATGTAGTTCCTTATGCTCGCCTCCACATGCGAGCAGCCCGTTGGACCCAATCCACACAGTGGACACAGGCCACAGGACGTCTGTCAGACAGGATATCAAACTCTCATCGACTGATCTTGTCCCTTCAATAGTGGCAATCACTGGAGAATCTTTTGGTGGTGTCTCCTTTCCAACAACCCCTATTCCAGGCCACCCTAACAACAGATGCATCACAGGTGGGTTGGGGAGCACACCTGCATCATCTCTCTACCCAGGGCACCTGGACTCCACAGGAGGCTTGTCTTCACATAAACCTCCTAGAATTAAGAGCAATCTATTTAGCTCTTCGAGTATTCCATGCCCAGCTCAGCTACAAGACAGTCCTAGTCCAAACGGACAATCAAGTAGCCATGTTCTATGTGAACAAGCAGGGCGGAATAGCCTCTCTGTCGTTATGCAACGAAGCTTTACGACTTTGGGCCCTCGCCAGAGAGCATCAAATCCACCTTATCGTGGTATATCTTCCAGGCATTCAAAACCTTTGGGCAGACAAACTCAGCCGAGTACTCTGCCTCACAAATGTTCTCTCCACCTAGACCAAGTGACAAAGATATTTCACATCTGAGGGACTCCAGACATAGACCTCTTTGCAAGTCCACTGAATGCCAAAGTTCCCCATTTCTGTTCCAGGGTTCCGGCTCACAATTGCTAGGCAAGGGATTCCTTCCTCCTTCACTGGGGTCAGGACTTCCTCAATGCCTTCCCACCTATTCCCCTCATCCCCAAAACACTCTTCAAGCTTCAGAGAGACAGAGGTCGTATGATCCTCATAGCGCCACGGTGGCCACGCCAGACGTGGTATCCCCTGCTTCTACATCTCTCTCAAGCTGCGCCTCTGGAGTTAGGGTGTGCTCCAGATCTCCTTTCCCAAGAGAGCGGGACCCTATGCCACCCGAATCCCCAGTCCCTGCATCTCACGGCCTGGTTGCTGAAAGCTTAAATCTTCAGGATCTCAACCTTTCCCAACAGATAAAGGATATCCTTCAGGCTTCTAGAAAACCTTCCACAAGACGATCTTACACCTTCAAGTGGAAACATTTCACTATATGGTGTTCCCAGAAGGGGTTAATCCCCCTGGTGATACCTTTGGAAGCGATACTAGAGTATCTACTTCATTTATCAAACTCTGGTCTAAAGACCAATTCAGTAAGAGTCCATCTTAGCGCAATTACAGCTTCCTATAAGCCTCTAAATGGACAACCAATTTCCTCTCATCCTCTCATATCCAGATTTATGAGAGGTCTTCTGTTAATAAAACCTCCCATCAAATCACCACCGGTGGCATGGTGTTTAAATTTAGTTCTCGGGCAGCTCATGAAACCGCCTTTTGAACCTTTAGCCACTACTACCCTGAGGTTTTTGTCCTGGAAGGTAATCTTCCTAATTGCAGTCACCTCTGCACATCGCATTAGTGAATTGCAAGCGTTAGTGGCTGATCCTCCTTACACTAGGTTTCACCATGATAAAGTTGTCCTTAGAACTCATCCACATTTTATGCCAAAGATGGTTTCACCTTTTCATTTAAATCAATCTATTTATCTTCCTGTGTTCTTCCGAGGCCTCATGCCTCTAATGCAGAGAAGAACCTTCACACTTTGGACTGTAAAAGAGCCTTAGCTTTTTATCTACAAAGAACACAGCAACATAGAAAGTCTTCTCAACTTTTTATTGCTTTTGATGCTAGTCATTTGGGACTTCTAGTCTCCAAGAGGACTTTATCCAAATGGATTGCACAATGCATATCCTTTGCTTATGAGAGTAAGAGTCTTCCTCTTCAAGGCCATGTCACAGCTCATAATGTGAGAGCAATGTCAGCCTCTATGGCTAACCTTCACTCTGTGTCTATGGATGACATTTGTCGAGCAGCCACCTGGGCTTCGGTACATACATTTACAGCCCACTACTGCCTGGATAAAGCCTCCCGTCGGGATGCCTTCTTTAGCCAGGCTGTTTCTTCAAAATCTCTCTCAAACTTAATACAACTCCTACCCACCAACCCTGGTAGGATGCCAGAGATCCATGGGAGGAAGCATGGCCCACCTCACTATAGGTGGCTGCTTCCTGGGGTCATCTCCCTGGCATCTTCAGCTAGGGAGTCCCCATATGTGAAGACTACATTCTTGCTTGTTCCTGGAGATAGCGTAGTTACTCACCTGTAACAGGTGATCTCCGGGAACAGCAGGAATTTAGTCTTCACAACCCATCCACCTCCCCTAGGAGTTGTCTCTCTATCTCTCTGTCTCTTTCCTCTCTCCCTCTATCCTTTCGCTCGGCTACCGACCTAACTGAAGAGGGACAGTTGCAAAGGCGGGAAGGCAGCGTGCATGTGCTGAGGGATGCTCCCAAAAGCGTTCCTATTGGACGCTGGGGAGCGTTCCCACGCAGGCTCCGTCGGTGCCGACGATACCCATATGTGAAGACTAAATTCCTGCTGTTCCCGGAGATCACCTGTTACAGGTGAGTAACTTCGCTATGTGGCTCTGGACAATTTCATTGATTTTTTGGGGTGGGAATGGGGTTATTTTTTGGGTTTCTGGAGTCAGGTTGGGTTTCCTTTGATATCGTTCCTTTTCTTTTCCTTTTTCCTTCCTATTTGTATCCCGTATTGGGCAGAGGTGACCAGGATTCCTACAATAATTTTCCTTCAGATAAACAGCACATCATATTTGCTTTATTCTATTATCTTCAAAAATGACTCTTAAACTTGTATCAGTGAATGTGAATGGTATCAATCATCCAGTTAAGACTAAGGAGCTTTTTTGTTATCTTAGGGCTCTGAGTGCAGATGCGATTTTTCTGCAAGAAACCCACATGTTCTATGAGGCTCGTGCTAAGTATCGGTCTATTTGGATTGAAAATTAAATTTATTCCCCAGGTGTCAACCAGAAAAATGGAGTTTCAATTTTTATTTGTAGGCGATATCAGTTCAACTCATGCAGCAGTAGTCAGTGCGGCAGACGGATCTGCATAAATGCTGTTCTTGCAGGATATAACTGTACCTTAATGAACATTTATGCACCCTCAACTGAATCCTCAGCCTTCTTTGAAGGGGTCTGTCATCCATTACTAACTTTTGGTTCAGGGGAAATGATTGTTGGTGGTGATTTTATTGCAATATTAAATGAAGAATGGGATAGACAGTCTCTCAGTAGAAACACATATCGAAATACCAGAGCTGCTTTACAAAATATGTTAGATTGTCTTGGTTTGGTTAATGCCTGGTATTTTTTAAAATCCCTCCTCTAGAGAATATTCCTTAATCCAGGAACAAACAGGAAGTCAGTCCTCATATATGGGTGACGTCGACACTGACGGAGCCCATGAGAAGCATTTCCCCAGCTTTCAAAGAAAGCCTTTGGGAATGCTACCACGCATGCGTGGCCCCCTTCCCGCCCAAGGGTGCCATCTTGCTCACTCTCCTTTTTTCTGTGGAGCCTAACGGACACTTATCCTATTTCCTCAGAAAATTCTCTCTAAAATTATCCTTAAAAGTTGGTTATTCCCAGTTTGCGTACCGGTTCCTCTTCCCACCTCGAGCCAGCGCCGACCCCGGAGCCATTTCTCGACCCCCCCTTCTTTTTTAAGAATATAAGATATGCCAAACTGTGTCATACTAAGGTCCATCAAGCCCAAAATCCCATTTCCAACAGTGGCCAATGTAGGTCACAAGACACAGGTTCCCCAAAAGACACAGGTTTCACAATGCTTGTTTTGGGGCAGGCAGTGGATTTTCCGGGTCCCCTTTAATAATGGTTTATGAATCTTTCTCCAGGAACTTGTCCAAACCTTTATTTAAACCTTCCACATTAAAAACTTTTACTACATCCTCCGGTAACAAATTCCAGAGTTTGATTACATGCTGAGTGAAAAAATATTTTCTCTTTTGCCTTAAATAGATTACACTGTAGCTTGAATGTCTCCTAGTCTTTCTATATTTTGATGACATAAACAATCTTACTGTGTTTACCCATTCCACTCCATTCATTAAATTTATAGATCTCTATCATATCTCCCCTCAGCCGTCTCTTTTCCAGTTTGAAGAGCCCTAACCTTTTTAGCCTCTCCTCACAGGTGTATCCTTCCATCCCCTTTACCATTTTGGTGGCTCTTCTCTGTACCTTTTCTGATAATGCCATATCCTTTTTAAGATATGGTGACCAGAAATGCACACAATATTCAAGGTGCGGTTGCACCATGTAACTATACAGAGGCATTATAATATCCTTTGTTTTTTTCTCCATTCCTTTCCTTATGATTTCTAGCATTCTATTTGCTTTCTTGGCCGCTGCTGCACATTGGGCGGAGGGTTTCAACATGTTATCCACGATGATGCCTAAATCTTTTTCCTGGGTGGTGATTCCTAATGTGGAACCTTGCATTGTGTAACTATAGGTTGGGTTGTTCTTTCCTAGGTGCATAACTTTGCACTTATCCACATTAAATTTCATCTACCATTTGGACGCCCAGTCTTCCAGTTTATCAAGGTCCTCTTGCAATTTTTCACGGTCCTCATGAGTTTTAACAACTTTGACTAATTTTTTGTCATCTGCAAATTTGATTACCTCACTCGTTATTCCCATTTTCAGGTCATTTACGAAGATGTTAAAAAGCAGCAGACCCAGCATAGATCTCTGGGATACTCCACTATTCACTTTTCTCCATTGGGAAAATTGGCCATTTAGCCCTACCCTCTGCTTTCTATCTTTTAACCAGTTCCTGATCCACAATAATACACTGCCTTCTAACCCATGATTTTTTAATTTCACCTAGAGTCTCTCATGAGAAACCTTGTCAAATGCTTTCTGAAAATCCACATACACTGTATCAACTGACTCACTTTTGTCTACCTGTTTATTCACACCTTCAAAAAAACATAACAGATTAAGAAGATAAGACTTAATAAAGGGCTTTTTTTGTATTGTTCAACTCTTTGTGGGAAATGTGCTTGTCACTGACTAACATTTAATTGCTCGATATGGACTATCGCCTTCTCAAGCCTCCAAACTTGACACTTTTGACACTTTGGCCCAGAACCTGGCATAATCCTCCTCTGGGTCCCTATGGGGTTGTCAGACCTCAGATTTGACTAAAATTATTCAAAAGCTCAGAGATGAAGGTAGATCAACCTCCACTTTTTTACAAACTATTAATGAATAATAAGAGCCCATCATTGCTGGGACTACGTAGGATTTGAGAAGCTGACCTTGAGCTACCACAAGATCTAATTAAGTGGAATACATTTTAGTGTCACGTAGTGTGTCCTACAATGTCCAGTAGTTTGGCGCAAACACTTTTTTTTTATCACGCACCGTGAAATTTGGTCTCTACTTCAGATGTTTAGAGCAGGACTTCTGCCGTCTAGTCAATGCTCTGGCGCTGTTCCACTGATATCGGTACTCTAACCCACATTATATTTGACTGCCCCCTTGTCAAGCCATTTTGGCTTGGTGTGTGGAGATATGCTAAAGATATATTTCATCTTAATTATCCTTTGTAATATTTTGTTCATTGTGTTTTAAGGATGAACTATCAAAGTACGATAAAATGCTGTTTGATATAATGTTATCTGTTGTGCTTCAGGATATTATGCGCTATTGGAAATATACTTCATTGCTAAACGTGACTTTTTGGTGGCATGCTATATGTCAAACCCGTAAATTGGGAGGGGCTGCCTGTATTTCTTCCAATTGTTTTGACAAGATTGAGAGGATATGGAGAGTCCTTGATGTATATATAATTGATACCCAGTTAAACTGTACATTGGTCGCCGTCCCCCCTCCCTATTCTTTTTCTTTCCTTGTCTTTCCTCTTTTCCCCCCTTTTTTGTGTTTGGGGTATTACCTGCTGTATTGTATAACGTTATGATTTCTGTATAAGTGTATTCGAAATATATAAATAAATTTTAAAAAAGAATGCTAAGAAACAAGGAAAGGAATGGAGAATAAAACCAAGGATGTTTAAAAAAAAAAAAAAAAAAGATTCCCATTAGGGACAGGACAGGCTCCGTCCTATTAATTAGCTCTTGAGTAGCACAGGAGAAAAGGATGTTTGTACTTTGCATGGAGGTGTTGGGGAGAGGAGCTGCAACTGATATCCCAAGTGCAGCCTCTTCTGATACAGAGCTGTACAGGAGGATTCAGCCTTGAATGGCCTCCCCTACCTGCTTTCAGCAAGCGAGAGGAGTCTGATGCCTCTTAGGAAATGATTCCAGAGAACTGGGAAATTGAAACAAGGGAGAAAAAGCTTAAAAAGGTGTTACGTTGCAAATTGAAAGATGGTTGGACATAATGGACCTTAGATGCTCTGCCAGTCTAACCAAGCATGTCCTGCACTGTAAGATTCGAGAACAGAACCACCAGGGTCTTCATCAGCGGTAGTAGTGAAAGACATTGTTTGCTGCGACACAAGAGAACTTCTAATTGTCGACACTGCGCTTCTTTATATACTGCATTTCATTGGTGCCAAATGTAACATATTAGCTAATTCTACTGTTAGGTACATTTGCTTTACCGTGGCTGTTTTAAATGAGTTAACAAGGTATATATTTCAAGACAAACGATACATAAAAGGGCTTTTATGAAATTACCCTGGGAATTATGCACATGAAAGTACGCACAGTGACAAAAAGATGTATATTTTTACACAACCCGTGTGCAGGCCTGCTCCGGGCAGAGTACGGATGGAGTTGTGATTTACTCACGTTTATAAAATGCATGCATACATGTGGAATTTACACATGAACATTTATGCCTGTCCCAAAGCAGGTGTAAATGTCCATTACTTCAGTCTAGGAGCAATTTCTACCACTCTCCCACTAGTATTTATAAAGTAGCCTCAAAATACGCACCTGCTTGGCCTTCACACACCAGCGGCCTGCTATAAAATTAGTCTCATAATGATCATTTCTACAGATTATAATCTAATGACGCTTGACTTTTTGATTCCTAGGAGTTTGAGTTAGATGTTGTGGCAGTGGTGAATGACACAGTCGGTACTATGATGACATGTGCGCATGAAGATCCAAACTGTGAAATTGGTCTCATTGTAGGTATGTGCTACAAAGCTGCAGGCCTGAGTTAACAAACAGCACCTTTCTGTCACACTTTTAGACATCCTAGGGCCGATATTCAGTCCATGTTGGTCATTGTTTTTAAATTGCCAGCTGCCATGAGCAAAAATGAAACCAGATATTCATCAGAGGTGCCCAGATAGTGACCTCCACTGAATATCCAATTTCAGCAGTGACCATTGCTGGCCATCCGGATAGCATCGATATTCAGCCACTATCAGATAGCCAGACCACATAAAGTTAGGGCAGCTTTTTTCATGGCCCACCTTTAAGCAGTTACTTATCCAATTAGCGGACTATAAATCACCACTAACTGGATAAGTCAATCCACTGCCCTCGTTCTACCCATAGACCATCTCGGCACTATCTGGATAGTGCCTCTGCATATCTGTTGTAGTGGAGTTTAGCCAGTTAGCAGGCCCTGCTAACCAGATAAACCAGTTTGAATATCAGGCCCTAGTGTTTTGTGGTTCAAGTTACTGCTTTAGCACAGCTTGAAAGGCACTTTACTCATTTTAGACCAGTAAGCTTTTCTTTCAGGAGCTGACAGGTTACTAGGCTTTTCTCTTGAAATATATTTACCATGTATGCCAGCCTAGAGGCCTTCTCATTGTGGAAGTAATTATCTAGGGAACGCAAGCTTATTTTTATAAGGAAACCTCCCCCCCTTTGAAAATGTGGCCAGCCATGGGAACAGGGTTCGCTTCTCAGTTTGTACATTTGCCAAAGGAACCGAAATGCAGGACGTTCAAAATGAAAGTCCCGTGTGTATTTTCCCTCCTTTGACGTTACTCCACACTTTTCAGCCTTTTTAGTTTGTGGCCAGCATGGATAATGTTAACCAAATTGGAGGGGGGTGTATTTCTACATTCTGTATGCTAATACTTACATGAACAACAAAAATTAAAGGCATGGCATAGTAATAAACAATAATAAAAGCTTTTTGCAGCAAATGTATGAGGTAGTTCTTATAGAAACCAGATTATTCCCTGCTTTTTAAACTGAATTAAATTCATGAGCCAAGGTGCATTCATTTTATTATAGCTGAATGCACTTTAACACGTTCAGCCTTTCACTTTTAAAGGCACATTTTACAAAGGATGTTCAAGTGCAATCTGGGATCTCCAAGCCAGAATATCTGGAAAAAAAAGCAGGCATGTCCATATTAAGGCACAGTTTCACAAATGTGGATGTGCCCAATATGGACATCTGCTGGGTGTCTACATAAACATCCCCAGAATAGTATTCAAGATCAGAGATTTCTAGGAATAGCCTAATGGTTAGAGTAGTGGACTAGGACCAGGGTTCAAATCCCACTTCTGCTATCATTGTGATTGTGGAGAGTGCTGGGGATGATGGAGTACTATCTTCTCTACACCCTCTGGATGTTTTACGGCCAAAATGAGCACTTTCCTGATGCTTATTCGGACGTGGATCAGGCCTAAATTTGGACAGAGTTGCAGATGTCCCAACATTTCTGAAATTGAGCGGGGATATCTTCCATTGTACCACCCAAGATATGCCTTCACCATGCTTCCTGCCTACTTGGCCATCCCTGCAACAGAGAGGTCTTTAAAAGCCATTTGCAAAATGGCTCCAGGGACGTTTCCTTGATTTGGATGTCTGTATGCATAGTTTTGGACATCCGAATTGTGACTAAGGCTTTTAAAATGACCCCCCTCAGTGAAAAGGAAATTGTAGAACAAAAGATCAGAATCTGAGGCTGAAGGGTGTAGAGTTTGCAGCAACATAAGAAAACATTTCTTTGCAGAAAGGATAGTGGGGCTGAAAAAGGGTAAGGGTTCCAAAAAGCTTGGGATAAATGCAGAGGACCCTTAGCAGTGTCACAGCTAAAGCTGAAACTATTGCAATTAGGAAAATGGGCAAACGAGATGGACTTAACAGCTCTTTCTACCATTGTTTTCTGGGTTTAGGAATACAGGAGTCAGTGTTCAGCAGCAACCTGGCTGTAAAATATAAACAGAGAAGTTTAAAGTTTTATATATATATATACTGTGGCAGTGAATGGATAGTTGCTGGTAGTAATAAACATAGAACGTATCCATTTAAAGTTAGTGCTTGCTGTTTGGCTGCCGCTGTTTAGATGTATAAGTTACACAGACAGCGGCTGAATTCATCACTCTCTGTTTAACTTTTCATGCCACCTCTGGCTTGCCTCAAATCCTGCCCCTTAAAATGCATAAATTCTGGCTGTTCAGTGACTCAGACGACCAGAATTTATGCATTCCACGGCCCTCAAATTAAAAAAAAAAAAAAAGCACTTACGCAATTAGCACTCACTGACAGCTGCATCAGTCAATTTGAATATCGGCTCCACAGGATTTTTCCATAGGTATTTTACAACAGTTGCTGTGAGACCCTACATTTCAGTAAAGTGTGTAAATTTTATCACTTTATCCCTAAAAGGCCTGGTGGTGTAATTAAAAAGGGGAGGCTGCACATTATGCTGTTTTGGCATTTAAATTATGCATTCTTTTGCAACAGGCACTGGCAGCAATGCGTGCTACATGGAAGAAATGAGGAATGTTGAGATGGTAGAGGGAGACAAAGGGAAAATGTGCGTCAACATGGAATGGGGTGCATTTGGGGACAGTGGATGCCTGGATGATATTAGGACAGTTTATGACAAGGCTGTTGATGAGTTGTCATTAAATTCTGGGAAACAAAGGTAAGAAACGTTATGTTCTAATACAATAATGAAAAGAAAGTCCCATTATATGACAATTTCCTGAAGAATCTTTGGTGATTTAAGATTGTAATTGAGGGATACTGACAGACAAGTACAAAATATGATGACGAGCACTGTTCTCTTCAAGATGTGCCTGTGGGCACATGCACAGAGATCATGAATTCTGTTGCACATGGTAAAACATGGGGCATGCTTATGAAGTTCTGTGCTGGTAACGTAGTTATGGGCCAAGTTACTAGCGTGGCGGATCAGCGCTAACATCAAAGGGCATATGCATCCATCCCCCTACAGTTAGTGTGGGCCCTAGACACAGCACCATGCAAGTCGGCACATGGGTGCACTTAATGGCACCAAAGCTAGCCGTGATATATTGGCAATACCTGCGCTCCGCCCATGTCCCGTTAAATGTCGTTTAAAGAAACAAGCTTTCAGGAGGTCCTTTCCTCAGACAATTCTTTAGCCAAATAAAGAAGTTGTCTTTAATCAACTACTTTGTGTCTTATAATGTACTTTGGGCTTTATTTACTAATGTGTGCTAATGAGTTAACACAAATAATGCACTTTAGCATCCATTAATTTGAAGCACATAGTAAGTAGGCTCCATTGAAAATAATGGGGCTTACATTATTTAGCATGAGTTAAATAACATTAATTCAGGCTCCTTAACATCTGCCAGACAAGTTCAGAATAAATGATTATGTCCCTCTACCAGCAGATGGAGACAGAGACCAAAGGCTTGTGAACTGCACCTTATATATAGGGCATCATGCAGCCATATGCTCCTCAATATTCTCTGCCTCCAGCAGATGGTAGACTGGTATTCTGTGCAATGTTTGTCTGATTCTAGTGGAGAATGATTCCTGGGCCGTTAGAGAACTGGTTTCCCAGTGGAGTCCAGACAAGTGGAAGGTTCAGCAGTCCTCAGCCTGGTTTAGGGGATTATCTAGAGGAGTCCAGGTCCCTTCCCCTTATGGCTCTCGTTCTCTCTCTCGTTCTTGGATCAGGGGAATACCCAGAGGAGTCCAGGTCTATTTCCTCTGTGGCATTTTCTCTTTCTCTTAGCTCATGGAACTACCCTTAAGAGCCCGGATCCCTTCTCGCGCTCTCCCTCTCTCCATCTTTCTGTTTAGTTTCTTGCCTGCCTGCCTTCCTTCCTTTGTCTGGTTGGGCTACAGGGGGAGGGGGGATTGGGCCCTATCCCTTCCGCCTCTGTCTTTAAAAAAAAAAATATATATGGCCCGAAGGGAATGACTACTAAGGTAAAGGAACTAAACTTGGAGTCTTTGAAGAAAGCTGCCTTTACTGGCAAAGTCAGGCCAAAGTCAGAGGAGTTCCTGAGCTGGGAACAGCATAGAAGTAGCAGAAGGTCAGGGCCAGATTTTGCTGCTGGGAATGAAGCAGGTTGTTTTTGATGGCAATAGCCGTATGGGTGGTAGGCTGCAGTGGGAGGTTCCAACTGAGCATGCCTAGTGCTGCTCCCTCTGTGATAGCTGCTGTAGATGTTGAGGCCGGTGCAGCTTTTGCAAGCAAAGCTAGTCTGCAGAATGCTATTCAGTGATGTTCACCAGTTCAGAAATTCCTATTTGACCCTAAATAGGTGATCTGGGAATGGCCCTGGGATCGACTCCTAGCAATTAAAACTTGAAAATCTAAATAACAAGTAAAAAGAAGTGTTTCATTCAGAGGTTATTAGAGAAAGGTTCCTTTTTAAAAAAACTGATTGTATGTTTGGTGCTTTGTTTTCAAGGCAGTTTACACATGTGATTGGGCACCTTTAGGCTTTTTGAATTATTTTCTGCATTCCATAAAGACTGAAGGGATTTGGTCATGCCTTATGTATCTCAAGGGACCCAGGGAATACATGAATACAGCTAATTCTTGTACTTCACATGCACATTACATCCATTAACTTCAGCTGCTGTATCTACGCACAATTGTCTTCACAGTTTGTAATCCTTGAAGTTCCTACACAGTACAGTAGGTGTAATGAGCTATACCATTTATTATTCTAGATATGAAAAAATGATCAGTGGAATGTATTTGGGAGAAATTGTTCGCAACATTTTGATTGACTTCACAAAAAGAGGCTTCCTGTTCCGAGGTCATATTTCAGAGGCACTGAAAACCAGGAGTATCTTTGAAACCAAATTCCTTTCACAGATCGAAAGGTAAGATGGGGAACATGTCACAGTTACTTATTAAAACAAGTGAGCAGATGCCTTGGAATATAACTGATAATTTGAACCTGCTGCATGTGGGTTACCATTGCACAGTTTAAATAATGGGGCCCATCTCTTGATCTGAGGCTTGGAGGTTGATAATACCCAGCTCTCTGATGGAAAAAAACATAGAAACAGAAAATCTAAGCAAAAAAATAGGACCATTTGGTTCGCCCAGTCTACCTATTCGTTCCTGCCTGATATACTGTCACAGCCTCCCAACTTCTCCTACTAGATCCTTTTGTGTTTACCCTATTCATGCTTGAATGCCGCCACAGCTTTCATTTCTGTAAGTCTGTTCCAGGTGTCCACCACCTTCTCAGTGAAAAAGCTTTCACATGTTCCTTTTGAATTTCCCTTTCCTGCCTTTGAGATTTTCGTGCTATGGGCAATACTACGGTCTGATACTTTATTGTTTATACTTTATTGCCTGATATTTGAATGCTTCTATGTCCCCTTCTTCTTTCTTCTTGAGCATACACCTGCAGCTCTTTCAGTCTCTCTCTGAGTGGCTTCTAGTGCAGGCCATGCACTATTATGGTAGCCTTACTTTAAGGTGGCTTTTCCTTGTCGACATCCTGTTGGAGATGTGGTCTACAAAACTGAACACAATACACAAGGTTGAGTCTCAAAAGAGACCTGTAGAATAGTATTACTTCTCAATTTGGCATGTGATACCTTATTTATGTATTCCTAACTGGTTTGGCACACAGACCAGCTAAAATTAATGGCTTCCACATTGGCATTTGGCTTGTAGATTTTGCAGGTTTTTTATGGTTCAAAGTATAGCTGTCTAACTTTTGACCACTGTTTTGTAAAGTCATTTTTCATCTTGTCTATCCCCATTGGCCATGTCTAGCTGTTGCAAATTTTCATGTCGCCTACAACAGGCAATCTCCAGGAACAAGCAGGAATGTAGTCTTCACATATGGGTATCGGCACCGATGGAGCCCGCACGGGAACACTCCCCAGCGTCCAATAGGAAAGCTTTTGGGAGCATCCCACAGTGCCTGCGTGCTGCCTTCCCAACTGTCCCTCTCCAGTTCTTCGTTTTCTGCGGAGCCGACAGGTCACGTACCCTGTCACCGCAGAAAAACTTTGTCTTTAATCTTTGTTTTTGTGGTCGCGTCTGCCTTCCTTCGATGCCATACCGGTACCGCCAGTTCTTTCTTCTTTCCTTAAAAAAAAAAATAATTATAGTTTCTGAGGTGTTTTACTTTAGAATTTTTTTTCCTTGGTGCTAGGTGCCATTTTGGGCACTAGGCCCAATTTTATCCTTAAAAATGGAAAAGCCTACTTCAGGTTTTAAGAAATGTTCTAAATGTGGCGGTACCATTTCCGTCACCGACACCCATGATTGGTGTCTCAAATGTTTAGGTCCTGACCACTCTATTTCAGAGTGCCTCTCCTGTGGAATGATGTCAAAAAGGGGCCGGCAGAACCGAGCTGCTAAACTTAGCACCCTTTTCCCTCAGATGCGCCGTCTGTTGCATCGACATCCTCCAGGGCCTCATCTTCTTCCATGGATCTCAAGTAACTAAACATAAATCTAGCCAGTCCTCAAAGAGTAGATCTCCTTCTAAGTATCGAAAAGCCCCTGGCGTTGCCCTTGAGGAATTTTCACCGGTAAAACTGCCCCGGCGGGAGGCTTCGGCTTCCAAAGCACTAACGGGGCTCCAGGATGTTCTCGAGGCCTCAACCTCAGCTTCTACCGGTACCGACACCCAAGCATCGGCAGCGTCGATAGACCAGAGATTCCTTGCTATCGAACACAGTCTAGCGGCTCTTCTCACGGCTTTGGTACCATTGAAACCGCTTCAGACACCTCAACCGATACCAGTACCGACACCGGTACCGACTGCATTAACATCGGCGGGTATGCCACCCATACCGAGTCATGCGTCTGTCCCCGGCATCGACAGATTGGTACCGGAACAACCCAATGCTGACTTCGATCGATATCGGTACCGTCCTTTGCACGATCACCGGGATCGGAGGTATTTTGAATCCTCTGATGAGTCTGAAGACTCCGAAGACTCTGCCAATACAAGAGTACTTCTCCCCGAGGATTCCTCTTCTCCTCAGCGCAGAATGTCTCCGCCAGAGCATATGTCCTTTCAGGACTTTATCTGTGATGTGGCCCGAGGCCTTTCCATCACAGTAGCTCCTGAAAAAGAGCCTAGTGCAAAGGAGTTGGAAATTCTCCAGTACCCTAAGGCTCCCAAAGAGGCAGCTACTCTGCCTATTCATGAGATCTTATATGATCTTATGCTAATGATGTGGGAAACACCTTTAACCACACCTCCTCATTCTCGAAGACTCGATACCATGTATCGAGTTCCACCTTGTCCCGGCTTTCAAAAAACTCACTTACCACACCAATCAATGGTGGTGGAATCAGCCATGAGAAGGATGAAAAGTGCAAAGAGACATGCATCCAATCCTACAGGTCGTGAATGTAGGACTCTCGATGCCTTTGGGCGTCGATGCTTCCAAGCTTCCATGCTCTCAGCTAGGATTAGTTCCTATATCTTGTATATGGGAATGTTCCTTAAAGAGGTCACAGGAGACTTGGAGCTTTTGAGCCCCCTCCTTCCTGATGACAAAAAGGCAAGACTATCTTACTTTAGTCAAACATGCTCAGGATGTTTCCAAGTTTGTAAATCGTGCAGCCTTTTACTGTTTTGAGTGCATAAGTAGAACCTCTGCTATTGCCATTGGTGCACGTCAGATTGCCTGGCTTCAGGCATCTGAATTGGAAATTTGGGTGCAGGATAAATTAGGATACATTCCTTGCACAGGAGAAAATCTCTTTGGCAAGAATTGGCAGGAGAAGGCTAATGAGATAGATGCTGACAATATCACTTTGGATAGATTGTCCAAATCTACAGCCGATCCTGCAAGGAAAAAATCCTCTAAGAAACTATTTTTCAATAAGAAAAAGAAGTTTTGTCCTTGCTATACCCAACAGGGACACTGTCCAGGTCAGACTGCCCAAAAGGGACAACAGCAACAACCTAGACAACAAAAGAAGCCAAAAGCTGCAAAACTTCAGTCAGCTCAGCAGGCTCAGCCTCCTCAGGGACTTTGACTCCTTCCTAGAGAACCTTGCCTTCCTGCCCCGAACGGTCCAGAACCCTCGACAGGTAGGTTATGTCATTTTGCAACCAGATGGTACCAAATAACAGCAGAAAATTGTCCATTGTACGAGAGGGATACAAGCTTCATTTTCACAACATGCCCCCTCCTACAATTGTAAAACAGTTCAATTCTCAGACTTCTCTCAACAATCTCTTAGGTCAAGAAGTCACAATGCTCCTTGCTCAAGGAGCAATAGAGGAAGTTCCCATTCCCCATCAGGGTACAGGGTTCTACTCCCCCTATTTCCTTATTCCAAAGAAAACAGGAGAACACAGACCTATTTTAGACCTCAGAGAATTGAACAAATATTTGTTCCGAGAGAAATTCAAAATGGTCTCTCTAGGAACTCTGCTGCCATACCTCCAAAGTAAGGATTGGCTTTGTTCTCTAGATCTCAAGGATGCGTATACTCATATTCTCATCCATCCAAATCACAGGAGATTCCTCCGATTCCTGTTTCAAGGAAAGTACTACCAATACAAGATTCTTCCCTTTGGCTTGACTTCTGCGCCAAGAGTGTTCACAAAATGCATGGCTGTGGTAGCAGCATTTCTCCGCACTCTAGGAATATTCGTCTTCCCTTACTTAGACGACTGGCTCATTCGAGCCCCTACGGTGCCAGAAGCCAGCTCTGCTCTGTTTCATACAATGCGACTCCTTCAGTATTTGGGACTGGTCATAAACCTCCCAAAATCCAATCTTGCTCCCACTCAGTCCCTAGAGTTCATAGGAGCTCATCTGGATACCAGGCAGACAAGGGCTTTCCTTCCGCAGCCCTGCTGTCTTCGCATAGTACAATTAGCTTCCCAAGCAGTGCTCAAACCTTGTCTCACTGCTCAAGAAATGCTACAATTGCTAGGCCACATGGCATCCACCGTGCATGTGGTTCCTTATGCTCGCCTCCATTTGCGAGCAGCCCAGTGGACTTTATCCACTCAGTGGACACAGACCTCAGGCTGCCTCTCGGACAAAATAAACTCAAACCGTCTTATTTCGTCCCTCCAATGGTGGCAATCAACCAGAAACCTTCTGGTGGGGTCTCCTTTCCAGCAACCCTTATCTCAAGCCACCCTAACAACAGATGCATCACAGGTGGGATGGGGAGCCCACCTGCACGATCTCTCTACCCAGGGTACCTGGACTCCACAGGAGGTCTGTCTTCACATCAACCTCTTGGAGCTCAGAGCAATCTTCTTTGCTTTTTGGGTATTTCACACCCAGCTCAGCTACAAGACAGTCCTAGTTCAAACGGACAATCAGGTAGCCATGTTCTATGTGAACAAGCAGGGCGGAACAGGCTCTCTGTCCCTATGCAACGAAGCTTTGCGACTCTAGGCCCTCGCCAGAGAGCATCAGATTCATCTCCTTGCAGTGTATCTTCCAGGCATTCAAAACTCTTGAGCAGACAAACTCAGTCGAGTTCTGCTTCCATACGAATGGTCTCTCCATGCAGACCAGGTTGCCCGAATATTTCAGATTTGGGGAACTCTGGACATAGACCTCTTTGCAAGTCCGCTGAATGCCAAACTTCCCCAATTCTGTTCCAGAATTCCTGCTCGATGTTGTCAGGCAAGGGACGCCTTCCTCCTTCACTGGGGTCAGGACTTCAAATCACGCTCCACGGCCACGGGATGTATAACACTTATGGAAAAAAAATAAAAAGTAAACGTCACAGGGGTCCTCGCAGCTAGTCGATATCCAATTTTAGTCCGGTAAATCTTTTGTGTTTTTAGCCCACTAAATCAACCTATTTAAATATTTGGCTAAATTTCTGAAGTTTAAAATCTCAAGCCGCATATTTAATCAGGGGAAAAAGGGAACAGGTCAGAGGCATTCCTGCAATGGACTTTCAGTGTTAGCCAGTTAACATGATAATTCAGAGCTGACCAGCGAGGTGCCCGTCATGCTAATGACAGGCTTATTCTACTTTTTCTCTTAAGTCACTCTGGAATAGGTATGTTTATGTTTATGTTTATTTGAATTTGATATACCGCTCAGGCCGAAGCATTAGAGCGGTTTACAATAATATATCATTTGTGGAAACATGAAAGGAACGCCATTTGTAAGTAGATTTAAGGAACCGCCTGAACCACACGTGTAAATCCACATGCTCCAAGGCTGGGTGGTTTGATTTAGCCATACAACTAGCTGGATAAGTGTGAGTGAATATCTATGGTAAGAGAACCACATACATTTGCCTGCTTATCCTTCCTACTCAGTGGATTTTATAATATCATTTCCTAAGCACCACTGTGTTTATGAGAGATTATCGATCTGTTTGTATCCATTGCCCTCAGTATCAGCCTCTTCTCCCTCTTCCCCTCAGTGACAGACTAGCATTGCTTCAGGTACGAGTAATTCTGCAGCAGCTGGGGCTGGACGGCACCTGCGACGACAGCATCATTGTAAAGCAAGTGTGCGGTGCGATATCCAAGAGAGCTGCCCAGCTCTGTGGTGCAGGAATGGCCGCTGTTGTGGATAAGATCAGGGAAAACAGAGGATTAGACCATCTGGATATCACTGTTGGCGTGGACGGGACTCTGTACAAGCTGCATCCACAGTGAGTATTTCTTTGTCTTTTCTCTTAAGGGCAAGGTTTGAAATTCTGGATTTAATAATAGGCAGTAAATTCCAGCGAACATCTGTATATTGTTCATTCAGAGCTTATTGAGCAAGCAGGGTAGAGAAAGGAAGATGTTTTGCTCAGCATTTGGTGATGCATTGGAAATTGCTAGATAGGTACCTGTGTTCCTTACCTACGAACAGGCATCACCAATAAGGCAAAGAGCATATTGTAAGAAAAATCAGATCCGCTCTGCAAATCTGACTTACATAAGAACATAAGATATGCCATACTGGGTCAGACCAAGGTCCATCAAGCCCAGTATTCTGTTTCCAACAGTGGCCAATCTAGGTCATATGTACCTAGCAGTTTCCCCAAGGGACACAGGTTCCACAATGCTTGTATTGGTTCAAGCATTGATATCCTGGGTCCCTTCTTAATAATGGCTTATGGACCTTTCCTCCAGGAACTTGTCCAAACCTTTTTTAAACCCAGCTACACTAACAGCCTTTACTACATCCTCCGGTAACAAATTCCAGAGTTTGATTACACGTTGAGTGAAAAAATATTTTCTTTTATTAATCTTAAATAGTTTACCCTGTAGCTTCATTGCATGTCCCCTAGTCTTTCTATATTCTGATAAGGTAAACAATCGATCTACGTTTACCCGTTCCACTCCGCTCATTAATTTATAGACTTTTATCATATCTCCCCTCAGCCGTCTCTTTTCCAGGTTAAAGAGCCCTAACCTTTTTAGCCTTTCTTCATAGGAGTATCCTTCCATCCCCTTTACCATTTTGGTGGCTCTTCTCTGAACCTTTTCTAATAACTCTATATCCTTTTTAAGATACGGCGACCAGAATTGCACACAATATTCAAGGTGCGGTCTCACCATGGAACGATATAGAGGCATTATAATATCCTTTGTTTTATTTTCCATTCCTTTCCTTATCATACCTAGCATTCTATTTACTCTCTTGGCCGCCGCTGCACACTGGGCCGAGGGTTTTAACATGGTATCCACAATGACGCCTAAATCTTTTTCCTGGGTGGTGGTTCCTAATGTGGAACCTTGCATCGTGTAACCATAGTTTGGGTTGTTCTTCCCTAGGTGCATAACCTTGCACTTGTCCACATTAAATTTCATCTGCCATTTTGATGCCCAGTCTTCCAATTTATCAAGATCCTCTTGCAATTTTCCACAATCCTCTTGGGTTTTAACAACTTTAAATAGTTTTGTGTCATCTGCAAATTTGATAACCTCACTCGTTATTCCACTTTCCAGGTCATTTATGAATATGTCAAAAAGCAGCGGACCCAGCACAGATCCCTGGGGTACACCACTATTCACCTTTCTCCATTGGGAAAATTGGCCATTTAGCCCTACCCTCTGCTTTCTATCTTTTAACCAGTTCCTGATCCACAATAGTACACTGCCTCCTATCCCATGACTCTTTAGTTTTGCCAAAAGTCTCTGATGAGGAACCTTGTCAAAGGCTTTCTGAAAGTCCAGATACACAATATCAACCGACTCACCTTTGTCCACCTGATTATTCACTCCTTCAAAAAAACATAACAGATTAGTAAGACAAGATCTTCCTTGTCTAAAGCCATGTTGGCTGTCTCTCATTAGTTCATGACTATCTACATGCTGAGTAATTTTATTCTTTATGATGGTTTCTATCATTTTTCCCGGTATTGACGTCAGGCTCACCGGTCTGTAGTTTCCCGGATCACCCCTGGAACCCTATTTAAAAATTGGTGTTACATTGGCGATCCTCCAATCTTCAGGTATTAGAGATGATTTTAATGATAGTTCACAGATTACTAATAGCAGGTCTGCAATCTCATATTTCAGTTCTTTCAATACCCTTGGATGTATACCATCCGGCCCAGGTGATTTGCTATTCTTCAGCTTATCTAATAGTTGTAATACATCTTCTCGATGTATCGATATTTCCTTCAATTCTTCTGCACCTTTAAATACCACTTCAGTCATGGGTAACATCCCTACATCTTCGTCAGTAAAGACTGAAGCAAAGAATTCGTTCAGTCTCTCTGCTATCGCCTTGTCTCCTCTTAGTGCTCCTTTAACCCCTTTATCATCTAATGGACCAACTGACTCTCTCACAGGTTTTTTGCTACGAATGTACTTGAAAAGGTCTTTACTTCGCGTTTTTGCTTCTGCAGCAAGCTTCTTCTCAAATTCTCCCTTTGCCTGCCTTATCAATGCCTTGCATTTGACTTGCCAGTGCTTGTGCTGTTTCCAGGTTTCGTCGTTTGGCTCTTTTTTCCATTTCCTGAAAGATGCTTTTTTGGCAACAACAGCCTCTCTGACCTCAACTTTAAACCATGCTGGCAGTTTTTTGGACTTCTTTCCACTTTTCTTAAAGCGTGGAATACAGCTGGTCTGGGCTTCCAAGATAGTATTTTTCAACAACAACCAAGCATGATGTACGTCTTTAACCTTTGCAACTGCTCCTTTTAGTTTTTTCTTGACTGTTTTCCTCATTTTATCATAGTCTCCCTTTTGAAAGTTAAAAGGTAGTACTGTGGATTCCCTTACTATCCCTCCTCCACTAATTAAATCAAAGGCGATCATGCTATGATCACTATTGCCAAGTGGCCCCAACAACCTTATCTCTTGCACTAGATCTGGTGTTCCACTAAGGATTAGGTCTAATATGGCTTCCCCTCTGGTCGGTTCATGAACCAGCTGCTCCAAGAAGCAGTCATTTATTTCATCTAGGAACTTTATCTCCCTAGCATGTCCTGACGTGACACTGACCCAGTCGATACCGAGGTAGTTGAAATCACCCATTATTATTACTGTGCTGTAACTTTTGTTAGCTTCCTTGATTTCTTTGAGCATTTCATCATCCATTTGGTCATTCTGGCCAGGCGCTCGATAGTACACCCCCACTGCCATTGCCTTCCCCCTTTTACATGGAATTTCAATCCATATAGATTCTACAGCAGATTTTGTTTCCTGCAAAACTTTAATCCTTTCTGACTCAATGCCCTCTCTAACATAGAGAGCAACCCCTCCACCAATTTGATCAGCTCTATCATTACGATATAGTTTGTACCCAGGTATCACAGTGTCCCACTGGTTGTCGTCCTTCCACCATGTCTCTGATATTCCAATCATATCTAACCTTTCATTTAGTGCTATATATTCTAACTCTCCCATCTTATTTTTTAGACTTCTAGCATTTGCATACAAGCATTTTAGAGAATGTATTTTATCCATATTAATTTGTCTGTTAGACATGAGTAATTTGGGATCTTTAAGCTCTGTCTGCTCCATACTTGAGGGCATTTGGGCTACTTTACTCTTTTGTGGAACCTCTCTGCTTTTGGTAGTATCCTTCAAAGATACATTCTTCCGAACCATCTGCTCTTGGGAGACTGTCGGCTTTCCCCTAATATCTAGTTTAAAAGCTGCTCTATCTCCTTTTTAAAGGTTAATGCCAGCAGCCTGGTTCCATCCCGTATCTGGTATCTGTGGATTCCTGAGCCCCAGCCCCCTTTTCCAGGAGAGTTCTCAGCTTTACCTTCCCCATATGTAGTGCCAGTGTAACTCTAGCAGGGGGGGGGGGTTATTGGCAGACAGAGTGGTAGGCGGGAAGTCCTTCATTCCTAGGCACTTGCGAAGTGGTGGGAACAGGAGCTCAGAAGACATTTGTACTTCCACATTTGTTTTACAAGGCAGTCCATGCCCACTCAATATTTAAAAGACTTAAATGGTTAAAATCAGCTTTAAAACACATAAAATCTATGCAATTATAAATCTATGCTGGCTCCGCTGTCGGGCTAAAATTTGTGTGCACACAATCACTGTGTGCATGGGTTTAGTTAGATTAAGAACATAAGAAATACCATACTGGGTCAGACCAAGGTTCCCACAGTGACCAGTCCAGGTCACAAGTACCTGGCAGGTTCCCAAAAAGGTGCATAGGTTTCATAATGCTTGTCCTGGAGTAAGCACTCAATTTCCCTGGTCCTCTTTAATAACGGTTTATTGACCTTTCCACCAGAAACTTGTCCAAATCTTTTTTAAACCCAGCTACACTGACAGATTTTATGACATCCTCCGGTGATGATTTCCCGAGTTTGATTATGCGTTGAGTGAAAAAAATATTTTCTCTTATTAGTCTTAAATGAGTTATATTGTAGCTTCGTTGCTTGACCCCTGGTCTTTCTACTTTTTGATGGCATAAACAATCGAGTAACGTTTGCCCGTTCTACTTCATTCACTAATTTATAGACCTCTATCATATCTTCCCTCAGCCGTCTCTTTTCCAAGTTGAAGAGCCCTAACCTTTCAAGCCTTTCCTCATAGGGGTATCCTTCCATCCCCTTTACCATTTTGGTGGCTTTTCTCTGTACCTTTTCTAATTCTGCTATATCCTTCTTAAGATATGGCAACCAGAATTGCACATAATATTCAAGATGTGGTCACACCATAGAACAATACAGAGGTTTTATTCTCCATTCTTTTCCTTATGGTTCCTAGCATTCTATTTGCTTTCTTATCCACCGCTGCACATTGGACAGAGAGTTTCAATGTATTATCCACAATGATGCCTAAATCTTTTTCTTGGGTGGTGGTTCCTAATATGGAACCTTGCATTGTATAACCATAGTTTGGGTTGTTCTTTCCTAGGTGCATAACTTTGCATTTCTCCACATTAAATTTCATCTGCCATTTGGACGTCCAGTCTTCCAATTTATTAAGGTCCTCTTGCAATTTTTCGCAATCCTCATGGGTTTTAACAACTTTGAATAATTTTGTGTCATCTGCAAATTTGATCACCTCACTCGTTATTCCCATGTCCAGGTCATTTATTTATTTATTTATTTATTTTACAGTTTTTATATACCGCGCTCTTTGGTATCAGCGCGGTTTACAGATAACAAATTTCGCATTAGAACAGTCCTTTGCTTACATTATAACAGGGTCTTTTGCTTACATTATAACAGGGTCAGTAACTTGGAGACAACATGGTAAACTATATACAAGCTATATACAGAAAGATATATTACCTCTGGAAATTTACAGTTAAATTTGGTCATAAATTTGGGTGTGCAGAGCGTCTAGTTCGTGTTCTGTTATGACTATGTTGTTGGAATGTCAGAGGCTGTGTGAGTGATTTGTGAGATGGGGGGAGGAGGTGTAGGGTTAGGGCCTAAAAGATGATGACAGAATAGGTAGTGTTTGAGGGCCTTTCTAAATTGAGAGAGGTCTTTTATTGATCAGATATGAGGAGGGAGATTATTCCAGCAAGTTGGAGCGAATAAGGTGAAGGCCCTGTCTCTGGTTGTTTGGTTACATTTAGTGTACTCCTTTGGTACGACAAGGGTATTGGCGGCTGCGGATCTTCTCAGTCTGTTCGTGGGGGTGTTGATAATAAGTGATGAGAGGGAAGGTGGGGCTATTTGATTAATTGCTTTAAAGGATAGCAGAAGTGCTTTGTAAGTTATCCTGGCTTGTAGGGGTAACCAGTGAAGCTCTGTTAGTATGGGGGTGATGTGGTCTCTACTGGAGGTACCGCAGAGGATGCGGGCTGCTGAGTTCATCGCCAATTGGAGTGGGTTGAGGGTGCTCTTGGGTAGACCATGCAGGATGACATTAGCATAGTCAAAATGAGGTGTTATAAGGGCTTGGAAGATTGTTCGGAAGTCATTGGAGGCGAGTAGTGGTCTTAAGGGTTTCAGCGTTCTTAATTTGTAGTAAATGGATTTAACGGTCTGCTTTATGTGATCTTTGAAGGTCAGTTCTTGGTCGATGGTTACTCCCAGGTAGCGAATTGATGATTTACATGGTAGTTCCGCATCTCTCACCTTCAAAGTTGCGGGGGGGGAGAATTTCTTATTCCTGGTTACGAATAGGACTTCCGTTTTCTTGAAGTTTATTCGCAGGTTCTGGGATAGGAGCCAATCTGTAATCGTGTTGAAGCAGGCGATAATTGGGGAGAAGTCAGGGGCATTAATTTTTATTGGCGTGAATATCAGTACGTCATCTGCGTAGATCAAGCTGGAGGCGTTAAATGTTTTGATGATTTCACAGATTGGTTGGATATATATGTTAAATAGAAGAGCTGATAAAGAGGATCCCTGGGGTACACCCTGTTGTTGCTGGAAAGGATCGGAGGTTGAAGATCCTATCCGCACCTGTTGCCAGCGGTTGTTTAGGTAGGATCTACACCATTCCCAAGCTGATCCCTGGACTCCCTTTTCTTTAAGACGGTGAAGTTGTACATGGTTAACCGAGTCGAAAGCTGCTGAGATGTCAAGGAAGATGAGGATGAACCCATTTTCAATTTTGTCAATCCCTCTTGATAAGGTGTTGATGAGTAGTGTGAGAAGGGTCTCTATGCCATGTGATTCACGGAATCCGTGTTGGCAGGGATCGAGAGGAGCTGAAGTATCTATATGCTGTTGCAATTGGATTTGTACCACCTTCTCGATGATTTTGGCTAGAAGGGGTATACTTGAAATTGGACGATATGAATCAGTTTTTGCTGGGTCGAGTTTATTGTTCTTCAGGAGAGGGCGTATTGAAGTTTGCTTGAGAGATGATGGGAATGATCCGGTTGTGAAGGAAAGTTGCATGATAAGGGCAAGTATGAGGCTCAGTTCAGCACGCATTGTTCTGATCCAGTAGGCAGGGCATGGATCGTTTGGGGCTGTGGTAGTATTCAAGGTGGCAATAAGGTCAGTGATGGATTTCACTGTGGGAGCGACAAAATTTTTTAGAGGCTGAGTAATTGAGACGGGGTTAGGTATACAACTTGGTGCGGAGTTCGTGTTAATGGATTTAGATTGAAGATAGTCGGCAAAAGCCTGAGGTTGAATTGATATTGTTTGGTTGGAGGATGGTGCCTTGGTTAAGGATTTAGTGATGTTAAAGAGGTCTCGTGGTTTGTTCAGTGATCGGAGGAGGGTTTCTGTATGGTGTTCCCTCATCTTTTCAGCTATTTTCTCCCGGTGTTTCTTTAGGGCATTTTCGTAATCCATTTGGTCAATTGGAGCACGTGATCTGCGCCATTTTCTCTCTTGTTTTCTTAGATTCTGGAGGGATAGTCGTAGTTCAGTGGAGAACCATGGTTTTGGGTTTCTACTTTTTAGTGCTGTGCTGGATGCTGGTGGTCTTACTGAGGAAGGTAGATGTGAAGAGGAGTTCAGGGTGTTGTACCAATTGTTGATCAGTTCATCAAGGTCATTGGTTGGTAGACAAAGGGTTGGAAGAGTCTGGCTGATGAAGTCATCCTTGTTGAGCGTTTTGAAACGGGCTGTTGGTCCTGATGAGATCAAATTTGTCTGTCTTGCTGGGATACTGTTTTGCTGATATGGGACTTGGAAGGATAATAAATCATGATCAGACCATGGGACAGGGGTATGAGATAGCTTAAAGTTGGTGTTCGCTGTTGACTGAGGCGCAAAAATGAATATCTTAAAAAGCAGCGGACCCAGCACAGATCCCTGGGGTATTCCACTGTTCACCTTTCTCCATTGAGAAAATTGGCCATTTAGCCCTACTTTCTGTCTTTTTTTTTTAAAATATATAATTTTTCATAACATAGACATATCCAATATTACACAGCTTCCCACACATTTTCTAAACATCAGTTTCCAAACAACAATAATCCCAGCCCTCCCCTCCTCTCTCCCTAGCCCTCCCCTCCCCAATTACTCGAACTTCCCTAATATACAACACCGTCAATCCCCCATAATAACCCTATGTCTTCCACCTAACAATTAGCACACTAAGGGTCTCTCTCTCCCAACTCCTCATTAACACTCCACCGCAAATATGCTTTCCATGTTGCAGTAAAGCGCTGGAGCCTACCCTGGCACATAGTCATGAGCCTCATCATCTTCTGCACCAATTGGAGCTTATTCACCACCTCTCCTATCAAAGGGGCACCTCCCATCCTCCACCTCTGGGCTATGACCAGTCTGGAAGCAGTACACATATATTTAATCCACTCATCTTCCACCTCAGCCCTGGGGCTTTCCTGATAGTTCAACAGGGCCAGTGTTGGGGACGGGTTGATCTGCCTGCCCTGTATCGGCGAGGATAGATCAAGCACTGCCACCCATAATTCCTGCACATAAGGACATTCCCGCCACATCTGAATATAAGTCCCTTCACTCCCACACCCCCTCCAACAAAGGCCATCTCCCTTTCCTATCTTTCGCAGATAGTTTGGGATGCAATACCACCTAAAATACACCTTATAAGTATTTTCCAGGAGGTAGGTGATTTGGTAATCCTTATGGAGCCCCTGAATAATCCTCTCCCATTTTTTCAGACACCAATCGACCCTCAAATTCTCTTCCCATTTAACCTGCTGTCTGGTCTTTGAAGAGCTTTTATCTTTATCTTTATTACATTTTATACAGTTAAGAAAGGCATTTCTTCATAGATGAATTGAGAAACACTCTCTTTATTTCCCCTACAGGCCAGTCCCATCCCATTTTCTCACCCTCCGCCAAGTAATGCTGCACTTCCTAATACTGGAACTTGTCCTGCTCCCTTAAGCAGTACTCTGTTTTCAATTCATCAAATGGGTGAAATCCCTTCTCACCCCAAATCTGCCCCACCGCCCACAAAGCCACCTTTCTCCCATCTTAGGTAGCAGGGATCCAACAGCCCCGGTTAGAATTGCTGGTTAAACCTCAATGGGGACAAGCAAAAGATTGGGCCCGGGCCCATCATTTTCTGGCGGATCTGTTCCTAGAGTCGCAATGTCCCTATAGTATACCGGTTCCACACCAAAGCGCACCCCATAATGTTTCCTCCCCCCCCAAAGCCAAGTAGTGTAACAGGAAAGCCCCACCCCCACCTGCTCAATCTCAGCCCATTCCTTCTGGGGGCACACATGCCACTCCACCACCGCTCTGGCTTGTGAAGCTGAATAATATCTTTTGAGGGCTGGAGCACCCATACCCACCCTCCCTCCGCTTCCTCATTAGGGCCCCCACCACCCGATGCCTTCTGTTAAGCCAGATAAAATTGTCCACTCCTTTCTGCCACTTTCTAAATACCTTATCCAAGATGTCAATTGGTAGTGGGTTAAATAAGTACAAATATTTCGGGACTACCATCATTTAACATGTTGATCTGCCTTATTCATGAGAGTGAAGATCATAGCTTATGGTCCTCCACAGCGGGTCAAAGTTTAATTTATAGATCTGGGCAGGGTCTGCTGGGAGGTTCACCCCAAGGTAGCGAATCAAGGAGGTAGCCCACTTAAAGGGGAACTCTCTTGTTATCTCCTCCCTACCTCCTGGGGTAAGAATAGTTCCAAAAGCTCAGATTTTCCTGAATTCATTTTGAAACCCGAGACTCTACCAAAAGCCCCCCGTTCCTCCTGAACCGCTTTCAAGGACGATACTGGATTTGTTACTGTAAAAAGCAGATCATCAGCAAACAGAGAGATCTTATACTGTTTTTTTCCCACCCCTATACCCTCTATCTCCTCCTGGTCCCTGATTCTTTGTGCCATTGGCTCCATAGTGAGGGCAAAGAGCAGAGGGGATGGGTGCACCCCTGTCGTGTACCGCTCCGTAGCTCAAAGGCAGCCGAATATTCACCATTAACTTGTACGTGGGCCCATGGTTTGGAGTAAAGAACCTCTCTATCCATTGCTTAAAGGGGCCCTCCATCCCCATCCGCTCTAACACCCGGAAAAGATAGGGCCGATACACCCGATCAAATGCTTTTTCAGCGTCTACTGTTAGGATCGCAGCTGGCGTTCGTGACAAGGGGGCTTGTTCCATCAGTCCTAATACCTTCCGGATATTATCCCTGCACTGTCTACCCGGTATGAACCTGGATTGATTGGGGTGAATAAGCTCTCCCATTAGAGATTTGAGCTGATTAGCTAAAACCTTGGCTATGGTCAATCCCTAATAGCAAGATCGGCCTGTAGGACCCACAAGCCATGAGGTCTTTCCCCTCCTTCAAAATAATAGTAACACCTGCTTTTCTCATGGACAGAGAAAGAGCCCCCTCCCCCAAGGACCCATTTTATACCCAGGCAAGCAACTTAGAGATCTGAGGAGAGAAGGTTTAATAGAACAGGGGCCTTTGACCTAGGCAGTCCCTTAATGACCTGCTGGATCTCTAGAGCAGTGATAGAGCTACCCAAGATAGCCCTCTGCTTCTCTGTTACTCGAGGGATGGTGCTTTCCAGCAGGTAGTCCTCTATGTGCTTATCACCGGCTGTCCTGTCGGGGGAGTACAAATCCTGGTAAAATTCCCTAAATCTTTCCCGAATCTCCTCCCAATCAAGCAGATCTTTATTTATTTATTTGCAATTTCTTATATACCGCACTATCGACCATTCAACCGGAGCGTAGTCCTGGAAAATCTTCTGCCACTTATGACCAACACGTCTCTAAACTTAGATGATCTCATCTCCAAATGGGACGAGAACCTTCGAGCTGCCTCCTGTCCATCTCACACTGAAAAGAAAATAAGGAAACGGGAACATGCACCGTGGTTCTCTTCTGACCTTCGCTCATCTCTCCACCACCTGCGCAAACTTGAGAGACGGTGGCGACGATCACACTCCTCAGAGTCACTTGATACATACAACTCTTACCTAATAACCCACCGTGGAAAGATAACACAGAGCAGGAAACTCTACCACACAGATTTATTGAAACGTTCCATCAATAAACCACACGCCCTATTCAGACTAGTAAAATCCATAACAGGCGAACCGGTCTCCGCCCAACCCTCAATGCCCCAACCACAGGACTTTGCAAACTACTTGCAATCAAAGATGATTAAGACCAACATAAACATGAGTAGCAGTACCTCACCCATACCGTCTAAGGCACCCCAAGCAACTCCACTATGTAATTTCACTGTGGTTTCAAATAGAGAGATGGAGAACATTGTCGCCTCTATCAATCCCAGCACAGCACCCAACGACCCCTGTCCAGCCAATTGGATCAAAGAGCTGCGTCATGACCTAAGCCAAATCCTGTGCAATATATTGAACCAGTCTTTTCTAACAGGCTCGTTCCCACAGCGCCTGAAAAACACCTCCATCAAGCCCCTATTAAAAAATAGCAGACTTGACCCGTCCAAAGTCGAATCTTTTAGGCCAATCTCGAGCATCCCCCAACTTGCAAAAATCATAGAAAAAGCTGCTCAACAACAACTCCAGCACCATATTGACACTGAAGCTCCACTAGACCCGTCACAACACGGCTTCAGGGAAGCGCATGGCGTCGACACAGTCCTCACAACCCTATTCAACGAATTGGTCACTGGAATGGACAGCATCCAACAAGGATTTGTCCTCATCTTCCTGGACATCTCCGCCGCCTTTGACTCTGTGAATCATGACATACTTCTACAACGCCTGAAAGAAAAGGGGATTAAAAGCACAGCACTTGAATGGTGTAAATCCTACCTATCCAACAGGTGGCAACAAGTAAAAACAGGTCTTACATCCTCGGAACCATTCCTGCAGTCTCAGGGGGTACCTCAAGGATCGTCCTTATCGGCACTAATGTTCAATATATATATGCAGCCGATATGTGATTTGATCCGATCTTTCAACGTACGGTGCCTGGCTTACGCAGACGACATCCTCCTCTACATGGCGTTCAAAATTGACCAACCGGTGTTCTCCCCAATAATCAATTGTTTCGGAGCGGTAGCTGATTGGCTGCTGACACAAAACCTTCGGATCAATCATAGTAAAACTGATGTCCTTTTTTTTACGAAGAACCGTAAATTCATACCCCCCCCATCGCTACTTGTCAACGATGTAGAATTGAAGTCCAAACCTACAATCAGATATCTGGGCATCACATTGGACCAGCACCTAGATATGACCACACATGTGAAGAACGTTACAAAGTCTATATATCACAAGATCAGAACATTACGTCACCTCCGCCCCCTACTGGAATCCAATGACTATCGGACAACCTTTCAGGCATTAGTCCTCCCACACCTGGACTTTGCGAACATCGTCCTCCACGGCCTGCCTCAATCAACTTTAAATCCGCTCCGCCTGGCTATGAATGCAGCCGCAAGAGTTCTCTCTGGATCATCAAGAACTGACCACATAACACCAATCATGAAAAATCTGCATTGGCTACCGTTACACGCCAGACTCCAATATAAGTCATTAGTCCTTACTTTCAAAGCCCTGAATAACTACCCACCTACACCGATTAGCAAACTAATCCACAGCACCCTGGAAAACAGAGACAGGAGATCCACTGCAATGAACACCTTAATAGTCCCCAAGATGATGATGTCATGTACTAAGACCACTTCCAACAGGGCTTTCTCTATATCGCTCCCCTAAATTGGAATGCCCTTCCTCATGAAATCCGTGGCATCAAAAGCTTAATCCTATTCCGTAAAGCTTTGAAACACCACCTATTCACAATATGCTACCCTGACACCAACCCTGACACCCACACATCGGGTAAACTTCCCTCATGTCACAGCTACCATAGCACCTTATTACAACCAGAAAATGGTTAGCCTATACTCTTGCCCACCCACTAATTTTTACACCTGTCCCTCCCACACAAAAATGAAGATGATACCAAATTAGCTTAGAGTATTGGTGACAATACTAATTTAACCTGTAAATAGTTACCCTGTGAATAGTTACCCCGGTTGTCCTATGTTTCTTTTCCTGTTCTATGTAAACTCAATGTTGCTTGTATGCATTGTAGTATGTTTTGTTCGATGTACACCGCACTGATTATAATAGCGCGGTATAGAAGAAATGTTAAATAAATAAATAAATATTCGGCATCAGCACGGTTTACATCGAACAGAAAAATCAGAACGTGTACATAGTTCTGAGTTTACAAATAACAGGATAGTAAAACTTGGATAACCAGGGGAAACTATTTACACACTGGAGTCATAGAATAAATGTAACATGAGAAACTCTGGTCATATATGTAGATCATCAGGTTATTTTGTATTGCTTTGCTCTTGCTTCCAATATTTGAACTTTCTGGATTTAAATATCACATAAACATGCCTCTGTTCTCAAAATAGCAGAACCTTATTGCCTTTTAATCTTCAAAAGTCCATATAAATGTAATTTGCCCTCTTAATTTTTTCATTAGCCTCTTTGTTCTCTGTCCTGATAGAGTAGGCTTCTGAACAAGTATCCACGTCCAATAGCTGCACCAGAGGTCAGACACAATGCTGATTAACCAGCATCCCAGGCAATCTATAGGCTGCCCATTCTAAATTCCGACTCAGTCCACAGTTAGCAGGGATCCACGTCCAGTAATGAAGGAGCTTAATTTAATCTTCAAACTACTACTATTTCTGCACCAATGGAAGAAGATACTGACTCCCCCATCTCTGGGCAAAATGGATTAGAACTACAGGTCATCCCCTATCACACTCGCTCCTTCTGATGTCATCATGGGAAGGTACTCAACTAGATTTGGGAAAAGATATGGACTCCCTTCAGTTATACACTGGCTCCCCTCGGGGTAATGTCTCCAAATGGGATAGTTTTCTGCATACCAAGACAGTCATGAACCTCATTCATAAGCCAGGATATGTGGCATATGAGCTCAGTTTATTAAATTTACTGCTAATGCTCGGTGTAGTACTTGTATCGTCCAAAGACAGCTTCCTTCTGGAGTTCATAAGATGGAACATGTCTGGGTAATTGCTCTCTACATCTGAAATCTCTCCAGGGGATCAAGGGCCAGATCTCTGCCTGTTTATCTGACACTGCTGTCTGGATGTCTCACTGTCATCTGAAATTGAATATAGCCAAACCTGAGCTCCTTATCTTTCCCCCCAAACTCACCTCCCCCCTTCCTCGGTTCTGTGGATAACACCACACTCCTCCCTGTTTCCTTAGCTTGTAACCTCGGGGTCATCTTTGACTCTACTTTCTCTTTCTCTGTACACATCCAACAGATAGCTAAAACCTGTAGTTTCTTCCTCTATAAGATCAGTAAAATTCGTCCCTTCTTTTCTACGCACACTACCAAGATCCTTATCTACTCTCTAATCACCTCCCATCTTGACTATTGTAACCTGCTCCTCACTGGTCTTTCTCTTGATCATCTCTCTCCTCTTCAATCTGTTTAAAACTCTGCTGCACGGCTTATCTTCTTTACCTTGCTTACTCTTAATTTTCCATATCCAATTACGAGTGCGAGCTTTGCAAAAGCGGAAGGCTAGCAATCGCCCGACTTTATTCCTAAACTCAAACTCCCTCTGACGTATTCTGTCTGTCTGTACGTATAGCTTTTAACTGATAGTCATGGAGCTGCTGCTTTACTTGAAATAGTCTCTGTCTAAGCGCAGCATTACTTTCACTGCCTTTAAGTCTCTGGTCCAACTCCTTAATTTCGTGGTGTAGGGCTTCTACCTCCCTCTCAGCCATTTTCTTTTTATATGTACCAACGCTAATTAAGTGACCTCGAATGACCGCCATGAGGCACTCCCACACAACCC
The DNA here is from genome assembly GCA_033557465.1 of Ichthyophis bannanicus. Taxonomy (NCBI): domain Eukaryota; kingdom Metazoa; phylum Chordata; class Amphibia; order Gymnophiona; family Ichthyophiidae; genus Ichthyophis; species Ichthyophis bannanicus. The sequence goes on from CM066034.1 coordinate 707,287,617, forward strand.
CAGGAGGGCATTCCCCAGTATCATTTTCCCGAAGAGAGTGGTCTATCACTCCCCTAATTTGATTGCACACCTCCCCATCTTCTAGGAGGGAGTCATTCAATCTCCAAATGTCCTTTGGACGATTACCCCTTCCCTGCTCAACCACCACACAAACCGGGACATGATCCGACCAGGTCATATCTGCTATCCAGCATTGCTTTAAATCTCTAACTGCAGACTGGGAAATCCACACATAGTCTAACCTGGAATAGTAGAGATACACTGAAGAATAATATGTGTGATCCCTTTCCCCCTTGTGCAATTCCCTCCACCCATCTATCAAGTTATAGTACTTAGCCCATGCCTTCAAACTTTGGAGGTCAGCCTTATTTCCCCCTCTACACCCTCTGGAGATATCTAGCCTGAGGTCAACTGCTAAGTTAAAGTCCCCATTAATTATCAAGACACCTTCAACAAAACTCTCCATCTTAGGGAGAAGTTATCATAGTTATAGTTATAGTGTGGCCCATACACACTCCCAGTTGTGACCTCCTCACCCCCCAGGGAGACCTTTAGAAACAGGTAGCGGCCTCCTCAATCTCGCATGATCTCTAAGACCCGAAATGGGAGGTCGTTGGCCAGCGCTATTGCCACTCCCCCTCTTTCCTTTTGTATCTTGTTGGAGGCAAACTAAATATGTTTGTGTTTAGGAAGTGCTACTCTACCCTCATCCCTACTTACAAGATGAGTCTCTGGAATACAAACCACCTGTGCACCCAGTCTAAGGATCTCCTTGGCCAGCAATAATCAATTTTGTGGGTAATTTAGCCCTCTAACATTTAGGGCAGCGATGGCGAACCTATGGCACGCGTGCCAGCTGTGGCACGCGAAGGCCTTGCAGCTGGCACGCGGGAAGGTCGCACATTAAAAAAAAAAAAAGCTGCCCGCTGCCGCCGCGGCGGCATGGAGTGTCCCACGGGGCTCCCTCTGCCCGGCGGGACTCTCCCGGCGCTGCTCAGGCCCCTCTCTGCCGGCTTGCAGAGACGCGAAGGGAGAGTCTCCCTCGCGTCTCTGTTAAGCCCGCAGGAGCTGATGGGAAATTTCCCATCTGCCCCTGCGGGCTTAAGAGAGACGCGAGGGAGACTCTCTCTCCCTTCGCGTCTCTGCAAGCCGGCAAGAGGGGCTGAGCAGCGCCGGGAGAGTCCCGCCGGGCAGAGGGAGCCCCGCGGGACACTCCATGCCGCCGCGGCGGCAGCGGGCAGCTTTTTTTTTTTTATTGCCATGAGCCGAGGGAGGGGGTTAAGACTGGCAATGGGCTAGGGAGGGAGAGAGGGGGGTTAAGACTGGCAATGGCTAGGGAGGGAGAGAGGGGGGTTAAGACTGGCAATGGGCTAGGGAGGGAGGGAGGGAGGGGGGTTAAGACTGGCAATGGGCTAGGGAGGGAGGGAGGTTAAGACTGGCAATGGGCTAGGGAGGGAGGGGGGTTGAGACTGGCAATGGGCTAGGGAGGGAGGGAGGGAGGGGGTTGAGACTGGCAATGGGCTAGGGAGGGAGGGGGGTTGAGACTGGCAATGGGCTAGGGAGGGAGGGAGGGGGTTGAGACTGGCAATGGGCTAGGGAGGGAGGGAGGTTAAGACTGGCAATGGGCTAGGGAGGGAGGAGGTTAAGACTGGCAATGGGCTAGGGAGGGGGGGAGGGGGTTGAGACTGGCAATGGGCTAGGGAGGGAGGGGGTTGAGACTGGCAATGGGCTAGGGAGGGGGGGTTAAGACTGGCAGTGGGCTGGGGAGGGGGGTTAAGACGCAGTGGGCTATGGGGGGGAGTTAAGACTAGCAATGGGCTGTGGGCTGATGAGGGCTGGCAATGGGCTATGAGCTGATGAGGGCTGTCTGGAAATGGGGTGATGGGGGTGTTAGGACTGGTAATGGGCTATGGGGGGGTTAAGACTGGTAGTGGGCTGATGGGGGGGTTAGGACTGGTAATGGGCTATGGGGGGTTTAGGACTGGTAATGGCTATGGGGGGTTAAGACTGGTAGTGGGCTGATGGGGGTGTAGGACTGATAATGGGTTATGGGGGGGGCTAGGACAGGAAATGGGCTGATGGGAGGGGTTAGGACTTGAGGTGGGCTGATGTGGTTAGGACTAGTAATGTGCTGTGGGCTGATGGGGGGGTTTAGGACTGGCAAAGGGCGATGGGGGGCTGACTGGAAATGGGCTGATGGGGGGGTAGGACTGGTAAGGGTTATAGGGGGGGGCTTAAACTGAAAAATGGGGTGATGGGGGTTAGGACTGGAAGTTGATTGACGGGGGGCTAGGAACTGGTAATGGTTGGGTGTTGCTAGGACTGGAATGGGCTGAGTGGAAGGGGAGGCTTGAACTGCAATAGCTGATGGGGAGGGCTTGGAATGGAAATGGGCTGTGAGGGAAGGGAGCTAGGACTGAAAATGGGCTGATGGAAAAGCTAGGATAGGACTGGAAATGGGCTGTTGGGGGGAGCTAAGATTGGAAATGGGCTGTGGTGGGGCTTGAATTGAAATGGACTCATGGAGGGGCTAGAACTGGAAGTAGGCTCATGGGGGGGCTTGGACTGGAATTGGGCTGAGTGGAGGGGAGCTATGATTTGACATGGGCTGATGGTGGGGCTAGGAAATGAGTAGAAATGGGCTGATGGGGGGGCTAGGATTGAAATGAGCTGAGGCAGGGACTTGGACTGGAAATGGGCTGATGCAGGGACTAGAAGGGAATGGATGCTGGGTGAGACTGGAACTAGAAGGGAGCTGATGTTGGGGAGGATTAGAATGGGATGGGGCTGGGAGAGTAAATGGAGAGGGGAAAAATATTTGTGTAGGAGGGATGAAAAATCTACAATTGGCCAGGTATTGGGAGAGTAATTGGGATTGAGGATGGAGGGGTAAAATTTGTGTGGATGAAATAGGAATGAGGAAAGAGCAAGGAGAAAGATTAGTATGTTAAGCAGATGTAGAGAGAGAGAGAGACTGGAAAAAAACTAGAAGAGAGAAGAAAGGACAAATGGACAGCAGACGATGGAGAGTTAGCAGAAAACATGAAGAAACCAGAAGAAGGTGGCTGGACCAATTGCAACTGAAAAAAAAATGCACAAAAGGTAGAAAGATATCTCTTTATTTTGAATTTATTAACTGGAATATGTCAGCTCTGGGAAATGTGCATCATTAACATCTGCGCTTTGTTTGGTACAAGAGGAAATTCCTATTTGACGTTGCCACTTGTTCTCTTTCCCCAGTATTCTCTGAAATGTATTGGTTAATATTTGCAGTGTTGCCTTTTGATAGGTAGGGTATGGTGCTTTGTGAGTCCTGGTAATGCTGTCAGGATACGGCGGGTTTGCTATGGGTTCTAAATGGGCAGCGTTTGTAGTAGTTCCTAATGTGCCTGGCGGTTGGCACTGGATTATAGTAATGTAGAAATCTTTTAGTCTTTCTTTATCCATACACTCATTAAGAGACATGTTTACTAAAAGTTAGTGTATGGTAACATTATGCAAATATTTATGCAAATAAGACCACTTATGCAAATGACGTGCTGGCACTTTGAGGAAATTCTTTGGTTTTGTGCGGCAGTTTGGGCACTCGGGCTCAAAAAGGTTAGCCATCACTGATTTAGGGGCTTGTTTACAAAGCCGCGGTAGCGGTTTGCGATCGTAATCGGAGCCGCGGCCCCATTGATTTCAATGGGGCCGCGGCTGCGATCGCGATCGCGAACCACTACCGCGGCTTTGTAAACAAGCCCCTTAGTGTGCATACTTTAATCGGTGCCATTTTGCTAGGTGTCCCTTGATCTCCCAGTTGCCCTGGCGCCCACCCCCCCCCCCCTTTCCTTACATACTCACCATCCCTTCGCCCTCCCCTTCCTTCTCCCCTACCCTCCACCACCCAGAACTCAATGTTGACTTCCATCCACATCCCACCCTGGCACATATTCACCCTAATGTTGACCCTCTCTTTATATTTCCTTTCCTTGCTTGTTCTTAGTATATATTTTCTGTTTTCCCCATTAGCATTACCCCCGAGCCCCCCTTACCAACCTCTATCCCAAAAAGACATCACCTCCCCTTTCCATTACCACATCTCAATATAAGTCTGCTTGCGGCTCAAGTGTCAGGAATCACCGCATGGCTCAATTTTCCGCTGTGACACTAGGTGTCGTCCGCCCTTCTGCGATCTCTCCCATCTAGGTCTGGCACTTCCCGGCTGCTTTTGTTGTCTCTGGTCCCCCTGCAATTCTTTCATTACCGGGAGGTCATCCCAGCCTAAGTCCTTCATTTTCTCCAGGAACAAGCAGGAAGTCAGTCCTCACTATGGGTGACGTCGGAACCGACAGAGCCCGCGCGAAGCAATTCCCCAGCTTTCAAAGAAAGCCTTTGGGATTGCTACCACGCATGTGTGGTCCTCTTCCCGCCCAAGGGTGCCATCTTGCTCAGTCTCCCTTTTTCCACGGAGCTCTTTGGACACACGTCCTCGTCCTTCGGAAAAAGTTTTGTTTTCCTCGCCTTAACGGGCTCTCTTTTTTTCTGGTTGCACCGGTCCTCTACCCGTCCTTTCCCCTGCTCTATTTTAGAGCTCTCGGAGATACACATTTTCCTCTATTTTTTCTTTTCGGGCTTTTTTCTTCCTAACCACTGGCTGCGTGGGTCTTCGACCTCGCAGGGGCCATTTTTGCCCCCATGGCCACCGGATTTAAAAAATGCGATAGATGCTCTAGGAACATGTCGCTTACGGACACTCATGACTGTTGTCTGCGGTGCCTGGGAGCCGACCATGACCCAGAGCTCTGCTCGCACTGTAAGAAAATGTCCTCTAAGGCCCTGCTCAGCCGTAAACAGAAATCCGAAAACATTTTCGAAAGGCCACCTCGGAATCCCAGGTAGCACCCTCGGTCGTCTCCCCTCTGGTGGGTTCTCCCCCTGTGGCCCCACGTTCCAGGTGGCACTCTGACCAGGGGTCCCCCGAGGTGGAACGGCGCAAAAAGAAGAGGGCCTCGAAGTCGCTGTCTGGGGCTCCTGACAAGCGCGAGCGCTCTTGCGTCTGGTCGCTTAGCCCCCTTCGGCATTCCTGAGAGTCAGACAAGGAGAAGTCCCGTAAGGTTCCTCACAAGGAAACAGAGGCCTCCAGTGAAGGTGCCCAGTCTCTTGAGGGTCGTCCCAGTGAGGACCCCTCTCCTCCTCAATGCCTGATCTGGTGACCCCGGTATCGGCCTCCCAGGGCCCCACGCCTGCGTGGGAGTCCCGTATGCTGGCGCTGGAATGCAGCGTTTCTGCGTTCATTGCTTCCCAGCAGGCGCTCAGGGCCAGCTTTGCTGACTCATGCCCAGAGACTGCGGGTCCCTCGCGTGGGACACCCAAATCCGTCCAGGAAACCCCCGAGAGCCGTGGGCCTCGTGAGGGTCCTCAACGTCAGTCTTGCTTGCCCTCCTGTTTCTCGGAGGCGAGATTGTCCAGGCCCTCCGGCTCCAGGCCGCCAGCCATCGGACAGGACAAACCACCCGGCTCGGATCCCTCGACCAATTTTTCGGACTGGGAGTCCGATGGGGACACCTCCCCGGATTCCCATACCCACCGGAATCTTCCGTTGGACCCCTCGCCGCCTGCACTCCAGCAGCGTTCACCACCCGAAGACACCTCCTTCTTGTGTTTATTTGGGACATGGCTCAGGCCCTCAACCTGGTCATCCATGCTGAGGAGGACCCTCGTGCTGAAGAACTCGATATTCTTCAGTACGAGTCCTTGCCCATGGAATCCCTCACCGTGCCTGTACCGCCGTTTCTGTCTCGGCTACTGCTCCGCATATGGGAGGCCCCAGCTTCTGTCCCCATTGTGAGCAAGCACCTTGATATTATGTACAAGGTGCAGCATGGGCCAGGCTTCCGGAAAACCCAGCTCCCACACACCTCGATGGTTATGGAATTGGCCATGCGGAAGCAGAAAAGCCCGAAATCACACTCATCGGTCCCACCGGGCCAAGAGTCGAGAGTCCTAGATGCCTTGGGACGCAAGGCTTATCAAGATTCCATGTTCTCTTGTTGCATTCAGGCATACCAATTGTACATTGGTATGTTCCTGCGCGAGTTGGTGAAGGAACTTGGAGGTTTCTCCACAGGCCTCGAAGGGGAGCCCCTCGACAGATTCCGCACCCTGCTGAAGTCCGTGGCCGACTGCTCCAAGTACATCTCTCGAGCCTCCTATGATGGCTTCGAGACATCGGCTCAGGTGGCGGCTGCAGGCGTTGGTGCCCGCCGCCAGGCATGGCGTCAATCCTCTGATTTGAAGCAATGGGTGCAGGAGAAGCTCCTGGACGTGCCCTGCCTCGGTGATCAACTTTTTGGTAAACCGATGGAGGAAAAGGCTGTGGAGATCGAGATAGAGTACATTACTAGAACTCGTCTCTCCCGCAAGACCTCCTCTCTACCTCAGAAGAAGCAGCCGGCCAAGAAGCCCTTCTTCCCCAGGAAGGGTCTCCAGTATCGCGGCTACCCGTCATACCCGGCTACCCCTGCGCCGACTACTCCAGCACAGGGAAAGCCTGGCCAGGAGCACTGTAAACCAAAGAACCCGAAGGTCCATATGCCCCCCCCCCCGCAACCCACTCAGGGGTTTTGACGCCAGCAGCATGGCCCCTCGCCCTCCGGCAATGCAGCAGCCAGTGGGGGGACGCCTGTCCTGCTTCGCCCCATCGTGGGTGTTCATCACCTCGGACACTTGGGTTCTCCAGGTCGTCCGGGAGTGCTATCGCCTCCACTTCGACAGGCTTCAACCCCCTTTTTCCCTGGCGGAGCCTCATTGATTCCCGCACACCAGCTTCTGCTGCAGCGGGAACTGCACTCCCTCCTTGCCCAACGGGCAGTTGGGTAGGTCCCTCCCCACCCTCCTGAAATAGATGGGGAGTCTGCGGCCCATCCTCCACCTTCGCAGGTTAGACAAGTTCCTGATGCAGGAGAAGTTCAAGATGTTATCTCTTGGCATGCTGCTGCCCTTCCTCTGGCGGGGCGACTGGCTATGCTCCTTGGATCTGAAGGACGCTTATGCCCATATCTTGATCCACCCACAACACAGGCAGTACCTGCGTTTTAGGGTGTAGGGAGAGCACTTTCAGTACAGAGTGCTCCCCTTCGGCCTTGCGTCCGCCCCACGGGTTTTCACGAAGTGCCTCTTCGTCGCCGCCGCTCACCTTCGGCGCTGGGGCGTGCCAGTCTTTCCCTACCTCGACAACTGGCTCGTCATGGGCCCCTCTGCCGAGGAGGCCCGGCAAGCGATGTCGCGTACTGTCCTCCTTTTGGAGAACTTGGGGTTCTTGGTCAACTATCCTAAGTCTCACCTCGAGCCGGTGCAGGCCCTCAAATTCATCAGGGCGCGCCTCGATACTCAGCAGGCCACTGCCTTCTTGCCGGTGGATCGCTCCACCCGCCTCCGAGCTCTGGCGGCCTGCATCCAAAGCGTCCACCAGGTCACCGCTCGCGCCATGCTATGTCTCCTGGGCCACATGGCCTCAACCGTGCATGTGGTCCCTCACTCCCACCTGCACATGCAGACGGCTCAATGGTGCCTCTGTTCCCAGTGGAGCCAGTCCCTCAGACACATCAGGGACCCTATCAGGGTCCTCCCTGACCTCCGCTTGTCCCTGAACTGGTGGCAGAACCCCCGCAACCTTCTGCGGGGTTCGCCCTTCCAGGCTCCACAGCACAACACGGTGCTGATCACAGATGCTTCCCTTTCAGGGTGGGGAGCCCATTGTGGACCTCTCTGCACGCAGGGGCAGAGGTCACCCGAGGAGTCTCGGCAGCAGATAAACCTGCTCTAACTCTGAACCATCTGATGGGCCCTGAGGGCCTTCAAGGATCACCTCATCGGGAAGTCGGTTTTGGTACAAACCGACAACCGTGTAGCTATGTTCTACATTAACAAGGAGGGAGGCACAGGATCGCGTTCCCTCTGTCGGAAAGCGGTCCTTATCTGTTCTTTTGCTGCCCAGCGGAGGATATTTCTCAGGGCTATGTACCTCCTGGGCCAGGAGAACGGCCTGGTGGACAGACTCAGCCGGATCCTTCGCCACCACGAGTGGCGGCTGGATCCCGGAGTAGCAGGCTAGCTGTTTCTGCACTGGGGGACTCCAGCGATAGACCTCTTTGCCAGTCCCCAGAACACGCAGCTCCCCCGTTTTTGCAGCCCGGTGCCGCACCCGAGCAGGGAGGGTCCCAATGCATTTCTCCTGGACTGGTCCTCCAGTCTCCTCTATGCATTCCCTCCTTTCCCCCTCATTGCAAGGACTCTATTCAAGGCGCAACGGGACAGGGCATCACTGATTCTCGTGGCCTTGGCAGCCTTGGTTCCCGCTCTTGCTCCAGCTGTCGATGGAGCCTCCGGTTTCCCTGGGCTCTGCCAGGGGTCTGCTAACACAGGAGGAGGGTTGAGTGCTACACCCGAATCTAACCTCTCTATCTCTCACAGCCTGGCGGCTGAACGGGTCTCCCTAGCCTCTCTGGCCCTCCTGGAGGAGGTCGAGGAAATCCTCCTCGCCTCCAGGAAGGATTCTACTAGACGGGCTTACGCCTTTAAGTGGAAACGCTTCTCCGTCTGTTGCTCGGGACACCAGACCGACCCCTTCTCGTGTACGGTTCGGTTGGTTCTCCAGTACCTCCTCCACCTCTCAAGGGAAGGGCTGAAGTCCATCTCTGTCAGGGTTCATTTGAGTGCCATCTCGGCTAATCATGTCCCTATCGAGGACAAACCTCTCTTGGGGCAGCCCTTGGTCTCCCGCTTCATGCGGGGCCTTCTGTTATCCAAGCTGCCCATCTGTCTCCCTCCGGTGGAATAAGACCTAAACATGGTACTCACGCAGCTCACTCGCCCGCCCTTCGAGCCGATGGCAACGTGTTCGCTCTGGCACTTATCCTGGAAGGTGGCCTTCCTGGTGGCACTGACCTCGGCCCGCCGAGTCAGTGAGCTCCAGGCACTCATGGCTGGTGCCCCTTACACCAGATTTTACTGGAACAGGGTGGTCCTCCATACCCACCCTAAATTCCTACCCAAGGTCGTTTCAGACTTCCATCTCAGCCAAGAGATAGTGCTGCTGACGTTCTTCCCAAGGCCCCACACTGATCAGGCGTCAGCGGTGCTTCACACCCTTGACTGCAAACGGGCTCTCGCCTTCTATTTGCAGTGCACCCAGACTCATCGCAAGTCTGATAGGCTTTCGTGTCCTACGATCCCAATAGACAGGGGCAAGCAGTCACCAAGCGCACCCTCTCTGTTTGGGTGGCGGACTGCATTGCGTTCGCCCATGCGAAGGCAGGCGTCCCTCTGGATTGTCGAGTCATCGCACATGGGGTCCGAGCCAAAGAGGCCTCGGTGGCCTCGCTGCGCTTCGTGCCCCTGATGGACATCTGCCGGACGGCAACCTGGTCTTCCACGAACACCTTCACTGCCCAGTACTGCCTGGAGAGGGAGTCCCGCCGGGACAGCGCCTTCGGCCAGGCTGTACTCTGTAATCTATTCGGGGTATAAGCAACTCCTGCCTTCCGACCCTTCTTCACGGCTACCAAGGACCCGAGGACTCTGGCTCCTTCGGGCTTCGACTTCTGCTTACGGCCTCACGGAGGCGTTTTTTGGTTACAGGTTCAGTAGCCTGTAGCTAGGGAGTCCCATAAGTGAGGACTGACTTCCTGCTTGTTCCTGGAGAAAGCGTAGTTACTCACCTATAACAGGTGTTCTCTAGGGACAGCAGGAATCAGTCCTCACTACCCTCCCGCCTCCCCTGATGAGTTGCTGAATTTTTGTCCTTCCCTTGCCATCTGCTTGGTAGGGCTTAGCTAAGGGACCTGACTGAGCAAGATGGCACACTTAGGCGGGAAGAGGACCACGCATGCGTGGTAGCAATCCAAAAGGTTTTCTTTGAAAGCTGGGGAATTGCTCCGTGCGGGCTCCGTCGGTGCCGACGTCACCCATATGTGAGGACTGATTCCTGCTGTCCCTGGAGAGCACCTGTTACAGGTAAGTAACTACGTTTTATTAACTGCCTCCACTGGTGCCAACACTTTATGGGAGCGCCCCTCCACTGTAAATATTAGGCCCGCTGGGTAGAGCCAACAATATTTCACATCTTCTTCTCTGAATTTCTGCCTGATGCTCCGGAACTCTCTCCGATGCCGCATGGTTCCTGCTGATAAGTCTGCATAGAGCTCCAATGATGCATTCTCCCAAGCTAGTGTACGCACTTTACAGGTGGCTTGTATTATAATATTCTTTGTGGCATATTCATGGAAACATGCCAGTACGTCCCTTGGCTTCCCCGCTACTGGCTACCCCATAACTCTGTGGGCTCTGTCCATCTTATAGCACAGCTCCGGAGACTCCATATGTGCAGCCTATACCTCAGCCCTACATATTTGTTCAACTAAAGCCGCATAGTCCGCTGAGCCTCTCTGTTCTGGCAGTCCATGTATTCGAACATTACTGCACCTGACTCTATTCTCCAGGTCTTCAGTTTTGAGCAACAGAGCCTCATATTGTTCCTGTAGTCCTGAAACTGCATGGCTCAACTCCTTAATACTTTCTCCTTGCTCCTCCATGCGTGCCTCTGCATCATCTACTCTCTGCCCCATCTCGTGTAGCTCCGAGCGCACATTTGCCATCCAAGTTAAAACATCATTTTTGACACCCTGAGCATCTTCCTTGAGCTCAACGAACCATTGTCGCATCTCTGTCCGCAAGGAGGCAAGCTCTGTGCCCTTGGTGCTATCCCCTCTCTCCTTCGCCAAACTAGTTAGTGATTTGCATGCTTTTTCAGGGCCCTCTATCTTTTGGCCTCCGCTGCGGCATTGCTATTTTTTGTAAGCGAACGCCTTCAGATCGGAGCCCCCTTTCTTCCCCGGGGTGGCCATCTCCAGCAACGTTCACCTTTGTGGGAGGATCAGTTGCGATTTCACACTAGTTAGGGAGGATATCACTGAAGCTTCGCCGGGAGCTTCTAGCTTAAGCAGCCATACTGGGGTGTGACATCACCGGAAGTCCTTTTTTCTATCTTTTAATCTGTTCCTGATCCACAATAGTACACTGCCTCCCATCCCATGATTTTTTAATTTCGCCAAGAGTCTCTCATGAGTGACCTTGTCAAAGGCTTTCTGAAAATCCAAATACATTGTATCAACCAGCTCACCTTTATCTACCTGTTTATTCACACCTTCAAAAAAATATAACAGATTAGTAAAACAAGATCTTCCTTGGCTAAATCTATGTTGGCTTTCTCCCATTAAACCATGACTATCAACGTAGTCAGTAATTTTATTCTTTATAATGGTTTCTACCATTTTGCCCAGTACTGACGTCTGGCTCACCGGTCTGTAGTTTCCCGGATCACCCCGGAACACTTTTTAAAAATTGGCGGTACATTAGCTATTTTCAATCTTCAGGTACTACTGATGATTTTAAGCATAGTTCATAGATTACTTATAGTAGGTCTGCAATCATATTTCAGTTCTTTCAACATCCTTGAATGTATACCATCCAGTCCAGGTGATTTGCTACTCTTTAATTTATGAAATAGTTGTAATACATCTTTCCGGTTTATCGAAATTAGTTTCACTTCTTTTGATACATCACCTTTAAATACTATTTTAGGCATGAGTAACTTCCCTACATCTTCTTCCGTAAAGATCGAAGCAAAGAATTCATTCTGTCTCTCTGCTATGGCCTTGTCCTCCCTTAGTGCCTCTTTTACCCCTCTGTCATCTAATGGTCTAACTGAGTCTCTCACAGGTATTTTGCTATGAATGTACTTGAAAATGTTCTTACTGTGCATTTTTGCTTCCATGGTAAGCTTTTTTCAAATTCTCTCTTTGCCTGCTTTATCAATGCCTTGTATCCAACTTGCCAATGCTTATGTTGTTTCCCATTTTCATCGCTTGGCTCTTTTTTTCCATTTCCTTAAAGATGTTTTTTGGCTACAACAGCCTCTCTGATCTCACCTTTAAACCATGCTGGCAGTTTGTTGGCCTTCCTTCCACCTTGGTCTGCCTCTTTAATTTAGCTGGTTAGTGTAGTATTCAATACTAGGCTGCTAAATGCTTGCTGCTTAAGTAAAGGCACAGAAAAAGCTGTCCTAAGCGTGCGGTCAGATTTAGCTAGACATTTAGCTAGTAATATTCAGATAAAGATAATCAGGTAAAGTTATCATCCTCTTGTTTTTCGCCTTTGCTTCTGCACTTTTAAGGAAATAGCTGTTGAAATTATCTACAAGGTGTCTGCACCAATGAATTGACCTGTTGTTGCAAATTGTGATAACAGACATTAATCTAGGGCCGATATTCAAAGGGGTTTATCTGGCTATCAGGACATGTTAACCGGATAAACCCCACTGAGAGGGATTTTCAGTGTCAGTAATGGGACAGCACTGCAGAATATCCCCTCTAACCGCCATGGCATTGTCCGGACAATGCCAGGGCGGGGCGAGGGCATTCCCAGCACTTACCCAGTTTGCAGTGATTTTCAGCCTGCATAAAGTTAGATTGTTTCAATAGCTGTCCTAACTTTATGCAGTTTGGCTGGCTGGAGAGTAGCTCAGTCTCACCGCTGTCCGGGTAGCTGTCCCAGTCAGCACTGAAGCCATATATTCAATGCCGGAGAATAGCCAGATTCTGTCGCTGAATATGCTCTTCCAGTTCTTCAGCAGCTAGGTGCTTTCAAACTGCTGAGTGCCACAGGCTGAATATTGGGCCCTTTATATTCCAGTTTTCCCCAATGGCTGTTATAGTCATCAAAATGTATAATAAATAATCCAAAATAATAAACAAAGCAAAGCTATTATAGACATATTAGTAAGCATACATATTGAATAAGTGATTTAGCAGCTAGAGTGACAACTGACAGACACTTTCAGAAGATTCCCAGACCACTTACACTCACCGGTTTCTTTTGCTCCAGTTTCTCGAAAGTCATGCACCAGACCGTGAAGGATCTTGCCCCAAAATGTGATGTGACGTTCCTGCTGTCGGAAGATGGTAGTGGAAAGGGAGCAGCTCTGATCACCGCAGTGGCATGTAGACTTCGTGAAGCCGAGCAGAGCTAGGCCCTTGGAACCTTCTTTCGCTCTGCCTCCTCAGCACTTTCTCATAAAGCAGTGACTCTGTGACTTGAACTGGTAGAAATCTTAAGCACACTGTTTTATGGAAAACCACAAGTAATGATGTATAACATAGGAATACAAAATAGGGTGTGTGCTGTTGATAATATTTCCTCTCTCTGAACCCTTGTCTGCATGGTTCATCCTCTCCCCAGCTGTCACATTCCCCATTTGTAGGTCAGTGGAAACTGTTTATTATTTATATAGTTGTCAGATTAAGTTATTTATCAGTTTGTGAAAAAAAAGCCATTAAACGCCATCCAGTAATGGTCTCTGCTGGCTTTCTAATTATTTTTGTGTAGTAATCATTGTCAGAACAGACTACAGAGCCATTAGCACACCACTCCCATGAAACAGAACATGAAAAGTGGAACTTTCTGATTTTTAATGTGCTCCTAAAATGTCATTAATACCGAACAGCGTGCCCACACTGCTCCACTTTAGGACTGAATCTTATGCCTTTCTCATGGGCATGGCAGTTCCCCAAAAAATCTGCTATTCCTGTCTTTTCTCATGGCTTATGTGAATTATTGTTGTGTCACTGAATACAATATGTGTCGTTTTGACAACAAAAGGAAATATCTGTTTTCTGCTGGATGATGACTGAATGCGTTCTCCGGTATACATTATGATGCACTGTGATCGGATCTTGTGAGGTGATAGTATGAGTTACTGAACTGCAGCTTTAAGGAACTACCTAAGCAGCACATGCCTGGCTGGGTTTCCCAAGGGCAGAGCGTCTTTTTAGTTTGCACACTAGTAGAGGTGACTAGTGTTTTAAATGAGACTTGTGGAAATATTAAATTTTTTCATGTGTGTTACAAAGTGCCTCTATTTTGGTGGTTCTTTACTGAATATCAGTTTGGTCTTTTGTCAGTTCACCCCAGAAGGGATAGGTCTCCATTTGGCAAATAGCAGCCAGACAATGTCTTTTTTTTTCCTGAGTATGTGTTGTAACAGGGGATAATTGACCAATATTCCAACTGTTTTGTAGGAAGCAAAAAGTTATTCTATTTGGCCATAAAAAAAATATTTGGAGTAGGCAGAGCCACCCTGTATGTTCCATGACTGAGCCCTGCACTGCCTCCAGCTCCGCTCACAGAGTTCTTCAAATGCAGGTTTTGTTCACCTCTTCAGGCATCTGCTCTATATACTGTATGCGGTCAGTGGCAGCGCAGACCACATAAGTGCTTTTTATTAAAAACGAATATCCTGAGCATGTCTGCATATAACTTTAGCCAGTTATTTTATTCATGGAACGACCAACATTAGGGGGGTCATTCCATGTCTCGTTTAATGGGGATATACGTCCGGGTTGGACGTATATCTCCCACTAAACACCCGGTGCCGATCCTATCCCATGAGTTCCCCATATGTACTGAGGAGATGTGCGGGGAGCTCAGGATGGGGACGGGAGGAGGAGGGCCAGAGGTGGACTGAGGGCAGTGCAGAGGCAGGACCCTGACCCCAGACTTCCAGCGATGGCCCTGTATATCCAGGCTTGGTGAGTTAGACAAGGGACTTATTCTATCTCTGAGGGGGAATATGCCCCCCCCCCCCGACGTCAGCGGACATCCAGCCCGGGCCACCATGCAGAGGTGAGCAGGGGAGGGAATTTCCCACAGCCCGATCCCAACCTTGGAAGGGCTGAACAGGGGTCAGGCAGCAGGGAAGAAGACCTTTCAAAAGTTGCAACCAAGTGGGACTCCTGCATGGCGAACTGGTGTCACACCACAGCACTGCGGCTCCATGCAGGAGCCTAGACTGAGCTAGCCAGGGAGGATCTTGGATGTCTAACAGGCCTGAATTGGGACATGTCTGGGAATTCCAGGCTCTGTACCCCAATTCTGCTCCTGCAGTGCCATCTAGCTCCCATGGGAGCAGAATCGGGTGCATATCTGGGCCATCCAGATTTTGGATGTCTGGACTGCCTGGACATGCCATGCGCAGAATTGGCCTCCACATGTTTAAAAAGGGGGCATAGGTTTGGCCAGAATTGTTAGGTGGGTGGGGGTCATGATTTATTATGTTGAACTGTGGTTTATAGATAACGCAGATGAGTATATAGTTTTAACTCTAGATTATGCTTAAAAGAAGGGGGACATGTACCACCTATTCCACTGCCCACGATCTCACCGACAAGGCGTAGGAGTTCTTATCCTCACCAAACAATGTAATTTCTACTCCCAGACCACCAAGATTAGAAAAGGGATAGACACCCTCAACATTACAAACAAGCTTCTTTCAATAAGTCTCGTCTATAGATACCTTCCTCGGCCGTCTCTGATCTAACAAGTATACTAGAAATTGCACTCGAGATGGCTAAAACAAACAAAACTACTATTATACTAGGAGACTTCAACCTACCCTCTGTTCATCAAACTATATCTCCTCCTTCTTAGATGCCTTAAAAGCCATGGATTTTACCCAAATCATTCAAAAGTCTACCCACGACAAAGGCAACATACTTGATATGATTTTCATCAACAACTGCTCTCCTCATACAAGTCCTTCCCGCTCTTTACAAATTCAACCAGTTCCTTGGTCAGATCATAGTCTCATAAGTTTCACTCTATCATCCATCGCCCAACCCACCCACCCTCCTCCTCAGCAAATGAAAACAAGATTCAAACAATTTAACCAAGAAGAATTCCTCAATTACACACTCCCTCACTCAGCGAAGACATAAATTATCTTGAATCCTACAGAATAAATTGGAACAATATCATCAACAAAGCTTCAGCCTCAGCAAACTTCAGTCCCCACAAAAGCAACAAGCTACCCAAAACTCCATTGTACACACCGAGCTCCGAAAAATCAAAATACACTTAAGAAAACTTGAAAGGAAATGGTGTAAGTCCAGACTACATGAACCTACTAGATGAATACCAGACAATAACAGACAACATTAAAAAGTGCTACTGCTCTAAGCTGATCAACTCTTCTCTCAACCGACCAAGAGAACTCTTTGATCTAGTGAAACAACTAACCAAACCCCCTCTAAGTCCGTACCATCCATCTCAATCAATCCTCAACAACTAGTTGACCACTACAACAACCTACAACGCCAACCCCACTTATGCGACTCCCTCTCGACTCTATCCCCATCCCCTAATGCCACCTGGTCATCCTTCGACTCCATCAGCACCAAGAATATTGAAGCCATCATTACCTCTCTCAATACTATTACCTCTCCCCTCGCCCATGCCCTATAACCTGGATCAAGGCAACCAAAGCTGAACTCAGTCCCATCCTTACAAAAATCACCCAATTGTCTCTAACTCAAGGACTCATGCCAAACAGCCTCAAGACCTCATCCATTTGTCCCATCCTAAAGAAACCTGACATCGACCCAATGGATCCAACATCATACAGACCAATTACTAGCCTTCCCTTTATGGCTAAAATCATAGAGAAAATCATCTGCCAACAGCTTCATGACTACATTGAAAAACAGGTCCTGCTTGACCTCCAACAACACGGATTCTGCCCCCTTCTCCTCTCTCTCTTAAACAGACTCATGCAAGACATACAGAATATACAACAAGGATTCATCTTAGTCTTCCTTGATATTTTCACAGCATTTGACTCTGTAAACCATCCCACACTCTTCCAACGCCTACAGTCCATTGGATTTCAGGATACTGTATTAAAATGGTTTCAATCCTAGCTATCCAGTCGTCCACAGCAAATCAAAATGAACAACATATCCTCTACCCCTACACTTAAACTCAGGGTGTCCCACAAGGCTCCATCTCTCAGCTCTACTATTCAATATTTACCTTCAACCTCTATGCACTCTCATCAAGTCCCACAGCTTATACTTCCACCTTTATGCAGATGACATTCTGATCTACTTCCCCTTCGACACCAAACAGCTCTCTTACACAAAACTACAACACTGCTTTACTGACATATCACAGTGGCCCAGCAAGAATCACCTCTCCATCAACTACAAGAAAACAGGCACTGTTCATCACCAAAGACACCACATTTTCACCACCCACCTCCATCATCCTAAACACCCAGATCAAAGTTCAACCGGAAATTAAAAACCTTGGCATCACACTGGACCGAAATCTCACTTTTCAACAACATGTGAAGAAAACTGTGAATACGATGTACTACAAAATTCACACCCTACAACGCCTTCGCCCAATTTTGGACCCCTGCAACTTCAGATCAGCACTCCAAGCACCAATTCTTCAACACTTTGATTATTGCAACTCCATTTATCAAGGACTTCCATAATCAACCATCTTACCACTACTAACAGTCCTTCACATCGCTGCACGTTTACTGATAACAGCCCCTAAACATGAACACATCATACCCATCCTAAAGCAACTCCACTGGCTACCATTGAACAACCATATCAAATACAAGACCCTAATGATGAGTACTAAATGGACTTTCCTCCTCCTATCTCCAAACACTCCTCCGCCCTTCCAATCCAACAGAACCAGCTGACAAACCAACAGGAACTCACTAATTGTTCCCCACAAAAAAATAAAGAGCACCCAACACTCCTGTTCAAGAGCTTTTGAATTATATGCACCTTCCCTCTAGAACTCCCTCCCAGACAAGATCAGAAGTACCCAGAACTCCCCACGTTTCGAAAGCAGTTGAAGACTCATCTGTTTCTCGAGCACTTCAGATCAGTAACTTAGACATACCAGTTCATCCTCACCCTCAGCCAAATCACAATCACACAGACAATAAAACACCAAACAACCACTTCCACAACACCTATCATACAGACCAATGTAAATAAGTTATTGTATATAGTTATGTTCCATGTATTCATCGTATGTTTAGTTAATTGTAAACCGCTTTGACCTGGCAAAAAGCGGTTTAGAAGCACAGCCAAATAAATAAATAAATGTTCAATATAACATGACAACATGTTAGTGTCATGGGAGTTGGGGTTCGTTGAGGACACATTGGGAAGAATAGTGCTTTCATTCCTTTTTTGGGGGCGGGTCAGATTTGGGGGAGGACTCTAGATGAAAAAGTGCTCTGAAAACTGTTGTAGTTCTGAGATTGAACACGAATTAGGAAAGTGATATAAGATGCAAGCAACTCAGAAGTTGTAAGAATTGTTTAGTTTGCTATGTCTAAGCCTGTTCATTTGGGAGTCTAATAGGCTGCCAAGAATTTCATGGAAAACGAGCATAGGGATCAAAGATGGCCATTAGAAGAGAGCCTGTCCCTCTGGAATGGGAAGAGATGAGTTTTATACAAAGCGTCCCCTGAGAAGGCAATGAAGCCGTTGGATAGGATGTTGAAAATAAGGGCTCTAGCCATCCTCCAGGAAGCAGTATGGGGGGTGAAGAAGTTCTGTCGTTCCATGGAAATACTCTTGGGCATTGGCTAGGAGCAAAATAGAGGTTATATTTTATCCCAGGTAGGAAGCTTTTTTCTCCATGGGCAAGCAGGATAAGTACTCATTTATGGATGATGTCATCTGATGGAGCCCGCGTGGGAACTCTCACAGCTTCCCTTCTGGAAGCTTTTAGTAAGCTCAACCACGTATGCATGCCGGTCCCCACCTGAAGTGCTCAGTCTGCTTTTCCACGGACCCAGTCAGACATATCTGACCTATGGGTTCAATTAATTAGTGGTTTTTGTTTTCCTATTTTTATCATTATTTACCCATTGATATTGAGTCATTTTTTACTTTTTCTACCTGCTTCTGCTCTTTGTTTCCTCCCTTTAGAAATACTAGCATTAACAGTTGTTTTTAAAGTTTCCTTTCATTTTCCCAAGCCATGGGGTTGCAGCAAAAAGGAACCACGCCATCCTCCATGAACCCGTGCCCATTGGGTAAACTGCAAGCAGAGCTTTACCTGTCAGGGATGGAGACTGACATGACTGAACCAGAGGACACATGGGGTGGGGGATGGGCAGCGCAGCCTTTGGTAGTGCTGAGCCTGAGTGATACTGTTATTTATTTATTTAGCTAATCTTGTATACCGCAAATCTGAAAGTCTAAAAGGTTTACAGAAAACAAAAGGGCCAATATGGCTTAACATGAAACTTAAAAATTAGTACAAGAAATATGCAATATTTTACATAAAACTTAGTAAGTAAAGTCAGGGAGTTGAAGACTGGGTTTTGTCATTTGAGAAATGTTCCAGAAATAGGTAGGTTTTAAGTCTCTTTTTTTAAATTCTACTAGATCATTGATGGCACGGAGTTTATCTGGGGGCACGTTCCAAAGAGCCGGAGCATAAAGAGAAAATATTCTTTTTGACGTTGTGGAGCTGACCTTGACGTTTATTTTATTTTTTTATTTTATATTTATGAATTTATACAATAATATGCAAGAATAAAATCTTATGCAGAAATTGGGAAAGGTAACAAAAAAAGTAACTAAGAAATATAGGTTTACACCACTTTAGGAATACAACAATCAAACCCATCCCATTCCAGCCCACAAATTGTGAGAGATCCAAGAAAGGAAAATAAGTACATAATGCGTACAAAAACAAAAAGGGCAGACTATTTACAGCCAGCATAAATAAAAAAAACCTATATAGGGACAGGGGGTAGCATATCCACGGTCACAGTACGACAAGCAGTAATGAAGGCCAACAGCTGGAAAGGCTCATAAAAAACATGGGTAACAGACTGATATTTTATCAAACATTTGCAAGGATACTTAAGGGAAAAAAGCCCTCACAGCTGCTGAATACCAGAGCGGAGAAGGAGGAATTCCCTTGAGAAGTCAGGAAACATACAGATCATAAGACCTCAAAACAGAAGATTCCACTTCCTAAAGAAAATTTTTGGAAACCACTCTTTATCAGAGAGTAATGCAAACATAATCAACAAAGTAAAAGGGGTTACAGGCACTTCTTGAGATGATTCCAACAAAGCAGACACATTTAAAACATCTACTTGTGACAAAACGGTTACCACCCCAGTTCTTATTTCCTTTTTAGAAGTAGGAAGATAATATGGTTTTACAATGGGGGGCATACCCAAAATCTCTGTTAAATAAGCCTGAAACAATTCTTGAGCAGGCACAGATACAACTCCAGGAAAATTCACCAATTGTAAATTCACAACTCTGGTGGCATACTCCAATCTTTCCAACTTAACTTTCATTGCAGTAGTGTCCTTTATGAAAGAGTCCGTATAACCTCTAAACACAGTCACCTTAGATTGTAGACTGCAGTTTGAAGAGAAAGGACATTCCCCACACTCTCTTGTAGGCGGTAGAATTATTCTGTACCTGGAGCGGTAGACTCAATATCTGCGATATCAGGTCTTCTCTGAGTAGCATAATTGCAGATCAGATGGACTCCAATGTGATAGCCTCCGAAGGAAGGTTAGAGGGGGAGATAGAACTCCCCGAGACCGCCTCCACACCTTCCAACCTGCTCTGCTCCCAACCAGGGACACTCGAGGCAGCCAAACTTGTTGCCTTTCCCTCTGTCACAGTCTCCAAAGAAGCTGCACCCAATAGTTTTTCTGGGGAGTCTCCTCCAACCATTTGAAATCCAGGTTCCAGCCCTCGCTGACAGGACGATTCCACCCCAACAAGGGAGCTCCCCTGCTGCAATAACCCAGAGATTTCTTGCTTGGAAGACCGCCAGGAGCCAGGGGAGAAAGATTCCATGCCTGAAGCAGACACCAAGTTCTCCAACTCCAACGACTGCAATTCAGGCTAATCTCCCCAGCAATCACCAACTGCCACTGCAGCTGTAAGAAAAAGGAGTCCAAAGGTCCAATGACTTGTGAAGGTAATGACATCCAGGACACAGGGGCCAGGGAGGGCTGCTTAGCCCCTTTAGCCTTGCGCTTTTTCCCCATACAGCTCCTGTGCCGTGTAAACTAGTCTCTCTCATGCCATCTTGGATCCCCCCCACTACAGGCTCTGACTTGACGTTTATTGTCAGCATGTGGAGTGTGTTGAGGGAACTTGTTCTATTCCTGTTGTCAGGGGTCTTCTGAATTAAAGATTGTAAGTAAATAGCAGATAGTCCAAGAGCGACTTTAAATACTGTAAGGCCTTGAATTTAATTCACTGAAGCATAGAAAGCTAGTGTAGCTGCTTGAGAAGTGGGGTAATGTGTTCTGATCTTGAGACATTGCAGAGGAGGCTGCAGCAGTATTCATGGCTAGTTAGAGGGGATGAGTAGCATATTTGGGCAAATCGTGAAGCACGAGATTACAGTAATCGAAATGTGGAAAAATGAGGACAGACAAAAGGTTGTATGGTTCAAGGAGCGGCCTGAGGTGCTGGACACTCTTTGAGTTTAAAATAGATGTTTTTCACAGTGTTGTTTGTGTGAAGAAAGAGTGAAGTATTGATCTAGATTCTAGAATGACTCCTAGGTAACATACCTCTGATTTGACTTGTAATTGAATATCATCAATGAGTATGTGGGGAGGGCACATGACTTATTGTCTTTGTTGATTAGAGGACTTCAGTCTTTTTGTAGTTTATGGATAAATTTTGTTCCATAAGCCATTGTGTGATGGAGCTGAAGCAGTTCTTTAGGTGTAAAATATTTGGGTTGATGGTGTTGATAGGAGTGTACAGCATTTGGACAGACACAGTGGATCCCTTTACAGCAACAGGATAAAATCAAAATAATTTTTCAACATACAAGGGTGTCCTACACGGAGCGGTGGGTTCACCCCTAAAACAAAGACATGGGGAGGGGTGGCCTGCACGGAGCAGCAGGTGCACCTACTCTTGCCATCTTGCTGGGCAGACTAGATGGACCATACTGGCCTTTATCTGCTGTCATTTACTATGTTCTATATCACATCATCGGTATAAATATGGTAGAGGAAGTTGTGTGCTATTACATAGTAACATAGTATATGATGGCAGATAAAGACTAGCATGGTCCATCTATTCTTCCCAGAAAGATGGCAAGAGTAGGTGTGCCACCACTCCGTGCAGGTCACTCCTCCCCATGCCTCGGTTTAGGGGTGTACCCACCGCTCCATGCAGGTCACCTCTACTTGTTGAGATTTCAGAGACAGTTAAGTTTATTTTGATTTTATCCTGTTTCTATAAAGGGATCCACTGTGTCTTTTCCATGCCATTTTGAATTCTGTCACTGTATTTGCCCCCACCACTTCCATCGAGAGGGCATTCTAAGCGTCCACCATCCTTTCAGTGAAAAAGTATTTCCTGATGTCTTTCAGTTTACCCCCTTGCAGCTTCATGTTATGCCCTTTAGTATTACAGCTTCCCCTTCTTTGAAAAAAGTTTGTTTGTTCATTAATACTCCTTAAGTATTTAAAGGTCTGTATTATATCTCCCCTGTCCCTCCTCTCCTCTAGAGTATACATATTAAGGTTTTGGAGTCTCTTTTAATATGTATTCTAGCTCAGGCTCCAAATCATTTTGGTCACCTTCCTCTGAACCGTTTCCAGTAATTTTATATCCTTTGTGAGATACGGTCTCCTAAACTGAACGCAATATCCCAAGTGAGGCCCCATTAACGACTTGTACAGTGGCATTAGTATATCCTCCTTTCTGCTAGTAATTCTTCTCTGTATGCAACCCAGCATCCTTCTGGCTTTGGCCATCGCCTTGTCACACTTTTTTCACCACTTTGAGATATTCAGAAACAGTCACTCTGAGGTTCTTCTCCTGGTCTGTGCACAGCAACCTATTACCCCCTATATCATACAATTCCCTTGGATTTCTGCATCCCAAGTGCATAACACTGCACTTCTTCACATTAAAGCTTAACTGCCAAGCATTAGACCATTCTTCCAGCTTTTGCAGATCTTTCCTCATGTTATTCACTCCCTCAGGGGAGTCCACTCTGTTACAAATTTTTGTGTCATCTGTAAAAAGACAGACTTTTCCATTCAGTCCTTCAGCAATGTCACTCACAAATACATTGAACAGTACTGGCCCCAGAACCGATCACTGGGGCATGCCACAAATCACCTTCTTTTCATCCGAGTGAGTTCCATTTACCATTACCTTCTGTCGTCTGTCAGCCAACCAATTTCTGATCCAGTTCATCCCCAGGCTGTTGAGTATATTGATAAGCCTCCTATGAGGAACAGTATCAAAGGCTTTGCTGAAATCTAGATAGATCACATCCATTACATCCCTTAATCTAGTTCTCTGGTCACCCAGTCAGTCAAATTTGTTTGGCATGATCGTCCTTTGGTAAAACTGTGTTGTCTCAGATCATGCAACCTATTGGTTTCGAGAGAGTCCACTACTCTCTCTTTCAGGAGTGCCTCCATTACGTTTCCCGCCACCGAGGTAAGGCTTACTGGCCTGTAGTTTTCCACTTCTTCCCTATTACCGCTTTTGTGAAGAGGTACCACATTGGCCCTTTTCCAGTCCTGCGGAACTTCTCCTGTCTCCAAGGATCTATTAAAAACATCCTTTAAAGGCCCTGCAAGAACCTCTCTCAGCTCTTTCAGTATCCTGGGATTCATCCCATTCGGTCCCATGGCTTTGTCCACTTTCAGTTTTGCAAGCTGTTCAAACTCATCATCTTCTGTGAATGGTGTAGTTTCTACTCCATTTCTATTTGTATATTTGTCAATCACAGGTGGTCCTTCTTCAGGATTTTCTTTAGTAAAAACAGAACAGAAATATTTGTTTAGCATTTTCGCTTTTTCAATGTCACTTTCCATAAATACGTTCTCAGCACTCTTGAGTCTTGCAATTTCACCTCTGATCTTCCTCTTCTCCCGAATATACCTGAAAAATGTTTTATCACCACGCTTTAGATCTTTAGCCACCTTTTCTTCTCCCTTTGATTTTGCTATCCTTATTTCTTATTGTTTCTTTTAGCTTTTTCCTGTATTCTTTTTGGTGTTCCTCTGTTTGCGAACTTCTGAATTTTGTGAAAGCTGTGGTTTTTTTACTTTATTTGTGCAGCCAGTCCTTTAGAAAACCAAATAGGTTTCCTTTTCCTTTTGTCTTTATTCACTTTCGTTACATATGTATCTGTTGCCTCTTTTATTGCCTCCTTTAGTTTAGCCCACTGCAATTCCACTTCCCTTACCTACTCCCACCCTGCCAACTCCTCCTTCAGGCACTTGGCCATCTTCCTAAAGTCAGTGTTTTTGAAGTCTAGGACTTTGAGCTGGTTGTGAGGGGACTCTGCCTTGGCTTTTATCTCAAACGCCCCTGCGTGGTGATCGCTGCTACTTACATAGGCACCTACCTGTAAGTTTGACACACTTTCTCCGTTGGTGAGTACTAAATCCAGCATCACACTTTCCCTGGTCGGTTCCATCACCATTTGTCTAAGCAATGCACCTTGGAAGGCATCCACAATTTTTTTACTTCTTTCCAGATTTGCAGAAAGAATACTCCAATCCACATAGGGTAGAATAAAGTCACCTAATTTATTTTATTTTATTTTTATTTATTTATTAACAATTCTTATATACCGCACTATTAGACATCAGCGCGGTTTACATTGAACAGAAAACATCCGACAGTTTACACATGTCTGGTCGTTACATTTAACAGGAAGTATAACTTGGCGAAATAGGGGAAACTAAATACAATGCAGGGTTATCTGATAAAGGATATCCTGGTTAACTATATACAACAGTGGTACAATAGTATATGGAACAACTTGTTATTTACATTGTGAAGTTGGTCTGTTGCGGGGTCTATCTGTTTGACCACTTCTGCTAATATGATCACTTCCCCCTTTGCAATATCAGTAATCAATTCTCTATCCATTTCTTTGGTTTGAGTTGGAGGCCTGTAGACCACACCAGCATGGATGAAGGTGCCATCTCCTCTTTCCAACACAATCCACAGTGCTTCTTCTTTTCTCCACATCCCCTGCATTTCAACAGCTTTAATATTATGACTGGGCATATTGGTTGGAGGAAGATATTAAATAACAAGGAAGATAAGGCAGAGCCTTGTGGGACTCCTTGGTATTGTAAAAATGTAGCTGATTTTTCAGATCCCATTTTGACTTGTAGCTGTCTGTCTGTAAGGTATGACTTGAACCAGCTTAAAGTAGCACCTCTCAAACCCAATGTGTAAAGGCACTGGATAAGTTGGTCGTGAGAAATGGAGTCAAAAATCGCTTTGATGTCAAGGAAGATGAGAACAAAACCTCTGTTAGGTTTGTCGAGACCTTTTGTAATGTTATTGTTAGGGCTGCCAAAAGGGTTTCAACTCTGTGCTGTGGTCTGAAGCCATATTATTGTGAGTCAAGTGGAAAGAAAGAATCTGTGTGGTCCTGGAGTCATACCTATGCAACTTTTTTTATTACCTTTGCCAAGAAAGGTAGGCTCAAAATCTATACCTCACTAACATTTACTCACCGCATATTCCAAAACTTTAGGTTGGACTATGTTCATCAAAGCCGCTATCACGAGCTGCTTCTAGCTTAATAGTCCCTTTTTCTCTTTTTTTTTTGTCAACTGTTAATTTCTCAACTTTTTGATTTTCTTTTTCTTTGATCAACTTCTTTATGCATCTACTTTATAATATTTCAGTATAACTGTGGTCCATAAAATTCAGTATCGTTTTCTTAAAGAACAATGTCTTTCAGGTGTCCACATTTCTACAAATTTTCTTTTCATTTTTAGTAGCAACTGTATATTCACTGACCATGACCATCGCGTTTCAAACAGTTTTAACTTACTCTGCTTCAGGGTCTAACAGTTTTCTCTACACAGTTCTTAACCATGCTTATCTTTTTTCAAAGGATACCTCTATTCACTGTCCAATACCAACAGGATCACACGTTGGTGTTTACCAATGGTGAAAGTGTTTCTGATGTTATAGTGGGAGATCATTTTGCGTCCAATGATCACCAGATGGTATGGTTCAGTATTATGACTAGGGCTGATAAAATCTATTGAAAAGTGAGGATCTTAGACTTTAGGAAAACTAACTTTGCCAAGATAGGCCAATATCTCAGAGAGTCGTTAGCAGGATGAGAACAGCTGGGGGATATAGAAAAAGAGTGGGCAAAACTGAAAGGGGATATTTTAAGGGCAACCAACCTTTCTGTTAAAGTGGTACATAAAAGGAAAAGGAGACCGATATGGTTTTCAAAAGAAGTGGCTGAAAAGGTGAAGAAAAAGAGGGAGGCCTTCAAGAAATACAAGAGATCACAGAGAGAGGAAGACAGGCATCTATATTTGGAAAAGAGAAGCAAAGTAGTTAAGAAAGCAAAGATTCAAAAAGAGGAGGAAATAGCCAATACAATAAAATGAGGGGATATTTATTTATTTATTTAACATTTCTTATATATCGCACTATTAACATCAGCGCGGTTTACATGGAACAGAGCATATACATACAGGGTAACTGTAGTGCATTTTACAAGTAATAGGGGTTTAAGAACTTGGAAGAAACAGGGTAAACTATTTACAGTTATTCACAGTCGAAATTCTCTGGATCTGTACATGGTGTGACTATGATGTGATGTTTTTCAGATATGTTAATGAGAAGAGGAAGGGCAAAAGTGGTATTGTCAGACTCAAGGGTGAAAAGGAGGAATGTGTAGAAGCTGATGAGGATAAAGCGGAATTGCTTATCAAATATTTCTGTTCTGCGTTCACAGATGAAGAACCAGGAGCAGGACCTCAGAAAATACTCACAAACAGGAACAGAAGTGAGGGGCATCTTGAACAATTTTCAGAAGACTGTGTTTGTGAGAAACTAGCTAAACTTAAAGTAGACAAAACGATGGGACCAGATAGGATACACCCCAAAATACTGAGGGAACTTGGGGATGTTCTAGCAGCTCCACTGACTGAACGTTTCAATGCCTCACTGGAGTCGGGAGTGGTGCCAGAGGACTAGAGAGAGGCACATGTTGTTCCTTTACACAAAAGCCAAAGTAAGGATGTGGTTGAAAACTACAGGCCAGTTAGTTTAACCTCGGTGGTAAGTAAATTATTGGAAGTGCTGCTGAAAGAGAAAATAGTGAGGTTTCTGGAGTCCAGCGGATTACAGGATCCGAGGCAGCATGGATTCACCAGAGGCAGGTCTTATCAGACAAATCTGATTGATTTCTTTGACTGGGTGACCACGGAATTGGACCGAGGGAGAGCCTAGATGTAGCGTCCTTAGATTTCAGTAAAGCCTTTAACACTGTTCCGCACAGGCAAACTAAGCACCCTAGGGATGTATCCTAAAGTTACTGCTTGGGTTAGAAACTGGTTGAGTGGGAGGTGACAAAGTGTACAGGTAAATGGAGCTCACTCTGAGGAGAAGGTGGTTACCAGTGATGTGCCCCAGGGATCTGTCCTTTGTCCGATTCTTTTTAATATCATTGTTAATGATATTGCAGAAGGGCTGATGGGTAAGGTTTGCCTCTTTGCAGATGATACCAAAATCTGCAATAGAGTAGACATCCAGGAAGTTGTAGATAACATGAGAAGGGATCTAGATAAGCTTGAAGAATGGTCTAGAATTTAGCAGCTGAGATTTAGGGGTATGTTTACTAAACTGCATTAGTGCAAATCGTGTTAGGAGCCGCGTTAGTGAAAGGAAAGCCAAAAAAGGACATGGGCGGGACATCGTAACGACTAACGCGCGTTCCAAAAACTAACGAGGGCGCCGTGGCGCGTTAAGCATATGAAGGCGTACAGACACAAATCATTGAAACAGAGCTGTAGCACAATGGTTAGTGTACTCACCGCTGTTACAGGCAGCATGGGTTCGAGTCCCCAGTGTGCCTAATGCAGAATGCTGTCCCAGGCAGCACCCTGTACATTACATAGGGAATGAGGAGGCATGTTTTTCTGTAGTTGTTAGTGAAACACACTCTCGCAGTGTGCATAGCCATGTACGTTGGTACGTGCGTGGCTGCATGCGTTGGTATGTGCGTACAATCGTACGTGGGTATGTGTGTTTTTACCAGCGTGGGCACCTTATAGTACAGACACTTTAGGGTGTCTTGCACTTATGCACTATGCTAACAGATGTACGTGTGATGGCCTATGGTTTATCAGAGCCTGAGAGCAGGCGCTGGATCTTCCCAGGGTTGGATCGTGCCAGTCACACCCATGATGCACTGCACATGCAAATCAGCTGTCCACAGATACACACCATGGGGAATGCACCCCCACAGGTAGGGGGAAGTGACCATGTGCACCCCCACAGCACCTCGGCCTGGTAGGGGGTACTGACCGTGTGTTGTACTGGCACAGAGTAGCTACACACCGTCCCATTGTGCTGGTACTGTGCTCACCCTGAGGGTGCAGTGAGGCGCCCAGCACCAGGTCCACAGCACCATCCATGGCTGAAAGAGGCCATGGCACAGGTCCAAAGCAGTGTTAATGTGCAAGATAGGTAGTTTCTGCACAAACACCCTTCAGTCAGGTGTAGCCCCCATGGACCCCCAGGTGGCCCATGCACACCCCCCCCCCCAGCGCCAAGGGTGGCAAACAGGGTCTCCTAACAATAGATCCACCTTCTACCTCCCTGCAAAGGTGGCAGTAGAGAGGAACATCAACCCCAGTTCTGCTGCAAAGGTGGCAGTAGAGAGGAACATCAACCCCAGTTCTGCTGCAAAGGTGGCAGTAGAGAGGAACATCAACCCCAGTTCTGGTAGGGAACAGACACCCCACAGGGCAGGTACCGCAGCTCTGTACACAGTCAGACATCAGGCCTGGATAAGGTAAGCTGCACCCCACCACTATCTGATATACTCCTGCAGCAAGCCATCAGCCACTGCACCCTGCAAGCCACTCCATCAAGACACATACCAGCTGCAAACAGTCTGCTAGTTAGTCCATAATGCATGTGCCCAGTGGATATGCATTCACCCAGAACTGGGATGTCAGCATACACAGCAAGCAGATAAATCAGTGACTGGGCCCCAAAAGGAAACCCATATCTATTACATGAGAGAAATACTATATAGCACTATGGGGGTGCCTAGCCATGCTGTGGTCACTGCACAGTCAGGGTGAGAGTGATCCCTCAGCAGGACATACTGAGGTCACCCTGTCTGTGTAGGTGGTGGCCGGGCACTAAAATGTGCCTGTCACTGCCCTATGCCCTGTGCAGATGCACCCTGGCCAGGCCACCCTGTCCGGCCTATACCCATGGTACATTGCTCCTCATTATGCACATTGGCAGCTCAATACTGGCAACATTGCTGGCAGTGTGGGCTGTGGAAGGTGTTTGCAGCCACCACACACTGGATAGACAGACAGACACCCCCACACCTATGCCAGCATTGTGCAACTATAGAGGTGTTCAGCAGCCATACCCACCACACCAGTCCTGGGCACAGTTCAGGCATGGATATTGTACGCAAGACTGTTGGGGGTCACTCCCCATGGTGGTACGCACTGTCAGAGTCCAGACCTGCAGCACACACCACAGACAGCAGAATGATTGTTATGGTGGAGCTCACTGAGCAAACTGTGCTTAATGTAGGAATTGATATCTGCCAGTTATCACAGGAAACGTTTGATAGCTTTGTACCATATACCCAGGTGTAGGGTGGCATTGCTAAGGTATGCAACTGCTAGTATTGGGAGATACAGGCAGGGCCCAATGTCCTGCTTCTCCAGGAGGCATTGGCCAATGGGGCCTGTGGGTGTGTCTGGCCCTGTTGGCTGCTGCTTTACGGCAGAGTTCCCCAACTCCAGTCCTGGTGTTCCAAACCTGTTCGGGTTTTCATGCTGTCCCTCATAAATATGCATGAGCTACATCTGCATACCATGGGGTGGTGCATAGATATGCAGCACAGGCATCTTTATTAGAGGCAGCATGGAACCTGAATGGTGTGGGACCCTCCAGGACTGCAATTGCGAGACTCTGCTCTGGGTAATGCGCCTGTTTCTGATGTCTGTGTTTGGTGTGGTATAATATAGGCGTATTGACCATGCGTATGTGCTCTGCAATAAAGGGGTGTCTTTACTATCACTGTTTAGTGGTGGGTAAAACTATAGGGACTGGGTTGGCAGGAGCCCCAGCTGGGATTTGAACCTGTGACCCTCTGGGCTTACAGGCACTGGCTGTGTCTGTTGCACCACACTGTGGCCACATAGATGGTGCAGTCCCTGGAGTTAGTTAAAGCGGCCTGACGAGTCAGAAACCCTGCTCTGCACAGGTTTACTGTGGGCTCATTTACCTTGTATGGAGACAAAGGTGCACATAAACCTCAAAACAGACCTCCAAAAAAGGGGCAAACACCCATAACCAAGCTGGGCAACAATGATATCATTGGGTAACATTACACACCACTCCCAGGAAAGCTCCATCACAATGAAATGATCTTTGAAAGGGTCTACGGAGCGTAGACCCTTCCAAACATCATTTCTTTCTTTGGTGCTTTCCAGGGAGTGTTGTTCATTGTTGCCCATTGCTATCACTGTTGCCCAGCTGAATTGTGCTTTTTACAATGTTTCTTGTGGTCATTCTTAAGGTTTTATGTGAACTTTTGGTCTTTGCACATGTATCACACTGCTCACGTTTTGTAGGTTTCCCCGGTTTTGCTGTACATTGCTGACGGAAATGGTTTCTCTTCCCTTTAATATGCCTTTAACGACAGGTTTTCATTCGCGTTGGAATTGAGCTCAGAAATTCAGCGCGTTAGTATGAGGGGAGCCTCTCCCCGCCCACTCTCCGCCCATTGACCCCTTCTCTCCGCCCACTCTCCACCTTCTGCGCTGTTTTAACGCGCCGCGGAGGTTTACGATCGTTAACTGCGGTTAACGCGCGTAAAGTACGTTTAACGATCGTTAGCACATCAGAACGCGCGTTCGGACGTGCTAACGATCGTTAAACGTACTTTACGCGCGTTAATCACGATTACCGCACTTTAGTAAACATCCCCCTTAATGTTAAAAATGCAAGGTCATGCATTTGTGCTGCAGCAATCCAAGGGAGCGATATAGTATAAGGGGTGAAGTACTTCTGTCCACAAAAGAAGAGCGGGACCTAGACGTGATTGTGTCTGATGATCTTAAAGTAGCTAAATAGAAAAGGCAACGGCATAAGCTAGAAGGATTCTTGGGTGCATAGGAAGAGGAATGGCCAGCAAAAGAAAGGAGATGATAGTGCCTCTGTATAGGTCTTTTGGGCGACTTAATTTGGAGTATTGTGTGCAGTTCTGGAGAACGCACCTTCAAAAGGATATAAACAGGTGGGAGTCAGTACATAGGGTGGCTACTAAAATGGTTAGTGGTCTTCATTATAAAGCATATTAGGACAGACTTAAATATGTATACTTTAGAGGAAAGGCGGTATAGAGATGATATGGAGACGTTTAAATACCTCCGTGGCATAAATGCACAGGAAGAGAGCCTCTTTCGATTGAAAGCAAGCTCTGCTACAATGGGACACAGGATGAAGGTGAAAGGGGATAGACTCAGGAAAGACTGGTAGATGCATGGAATCTCCCACTGCAGGTGGTAAAGATGACAGTATCTGATTTCAAAAAAGCATGGAACAAACACAGAGGATCTCTAAAGGGAAAAAGGGGACTGTTGTAGTGGTTGATATGGAAGGGCAGATTAGATAGGCCATGTGGTCTTTTTCTGCCATCATGTTTCTATTGAAGTTCCAGTTCAAAAGAATGCCTTTAGCTTCACTTCTAGATGACTCCTACTTCCACAAGGGTATAAAACCAGGGTCAACCCAAGGGTTTCTGCCGTCCCAGGCAGACGCTCCGTCTGTTGTCCCCCCTTTCCGCCGATTCCGTCAGCAGGGTTGTGGGAGGGGGACAGTTTGGCTTGGCGTGGCGGTGTCCTGCAGCAGGTCATGTGCTTCAGCACACATGGCCTGTCACTTTTGGCCGCCCTCCAACACGATTTCCCATTGGAGGGGGGTCAGAAGCAGCAGGCTATGTGTGCCGAAGTACATGGCCTGCTGCAGGCACCATGCCATGCTGCCCACATAGGTCTGCTGCCCTAGGTGGCTACCTAGCTTGTCTAGTGGACAAGCTGGCCCTGAGTAAAACAGTTCCAGTTGATTCAGCCAGCGGTTCCCCAATAGACTCTCAGTGATGACATCGAAAAGGCCTCCCTTTGAGTCCATTCGTGGTGCTTCTTGAAAGGATTGGACTCCAGGTTGTTTTCTTGGGGGATGTCAAATCCTCCAGATTGTTGGCAGAATTGCAGGCCTTATGGACCATTTTTCTCCCAAGTGTACTGTCTTCCTTTCTCATTGGCCAGTTCGTTATCCTTCCCTCCGTCATGATGGAAGATATTTGGACTGACCCCTCATGGGATTTGAAACATGAGGAAGGTGTAAGTAGAATGTCTGGAGATTACTAATTCCTTTCTGTGGTTCGACTATCTTTGTCCCCTTCTGTGTCCAGAGGAAAAGAATGAATGAATTCAGAGGATAGGACAGCTTGTGGCCAGGTCTTTCATTTACCACATAAGAACATAAGATATGCCATACTGGGTCAGACCAAGGTCCATCAAGCTCAGTATCCTGTTTCCAACAGTAGCCAATCTAGGTCATACATACCTAGCAGTTTCCGCAAAAGACACAGGTTCCACAATGCTTGTACTGGGTCAAGCAGTGATATCCTGAGTCCCTTCTTAATAATGGTTTATGGACCTTTCCTCCAGGAACTTGTCCAAACCTTTTTTAAACCCAGCTACACTAACAGCCTTTACTACATCCTCCGGTAACAAATTCCAGAGTTTGATTACACGTTGAGTGAAAAAATATTTTCTTTTATTAGTCTTAAATAGTTTACACTGTAGCTTCATTGCATGTTCCCTACTCTTTCCATATTCAGATAACGTAAACAATCGATCTACATTTACCTGTTCTACTCCGTTCATTAATTTATAGACATCTATCATATCCCTCTCAGCCGCCTCTTTTCCACGTTTTTTTTATTATTACATTCTCTTATGTACCGCGCTATTCTGCATCAGTGCGGTTTACATTGAACAAACTTAAACGTTAAAGAGCCTTAACCTTTTTAGCCTTTCTTTATAGGGGTATCCTTCTATCCCCTTTACCATTTTGGTGGCTTTTCTCTGAACCTTTTCTAATAACGCTATAACCTTTTTAAGATACGGCGACCAGAATTGCACACAATATTCAAGGTGCGGTCTCACCATGGAACGATATAGCGACATTATAATATCCTTTATTTTATTTTCCATTCCTTTCCTTATGATACCTAGCATTCTATTTGCTCTCTTGGCCGCTGCTGCACACTGGGCCGAGGGTTTTTTACATGTTATCCACAATGACGCCTAAATCTTTTTCCTGGGTGGTGGTTCCTAATGTGGAACCTTGCATCGTGTAACCATAGTTTGGGTTGTTCTTCTCTAGGTGCATAACTTTGCACTTGTCCACATTAAATTTCATCTGCCATTTTGATGACCAGTCTTCCAATTTATCAAGATCATCTTGCAATTTTCCACAATCCTCTTGGGTTTTAACAACTTTAAATAGTTTTGTGTCATCTGCAAGTTTCATAACCTCACTTGTAATTCCCTTTTCCAGGTCATTTATGAATATGTCAAAAAGCAGCGGACCCAGCACAGATTCCTGGGATACACCACTATTCACCTTTGTCCATTGGGAAAATTGGCCATTTAGCTCTACCCTCTGCTTTCTATCTTTTAACCAGTTCCTGATTCACAATAGTACACTGCCTTCTATCCCATGACTCTTTAGTTTTGCCAAAAGTCTCTGATGAGGGACCTTGTCAAAGGCTTTCTGAAAGTCCAAATACACTATATTAACCGACTCACCTTTGTCTACCTGTTTATTCACACCTTCAAAAAAACATAACAGATTAGTAAGACAAGATCTTCCTTGTCTAAAGCCATGTTGGCTGTCTCCCATTAAGCCATGACTATCTACAAGTTCAGCAATTTTGTTCTTTATGATGGTTTTTACCATTTTTCCCAGTACTCAGGCTCACCGGTCTGTAGTTTCCCATATCAGCCCTCAAACCCTTTTTAAAAATTGGTGTTACATTTGCCATCCTCCAATCTTCAGGTATTACAGATAATTTTTAATGATAGTTCACAGATTACCATGGGATTAAGGTGACTATTGATTCAGCCTACCTTGGTGTGGAAAGCATGTGCCAGAGGGAATTGTGCCGCAATAGAATGGTCCATAACAGGCTTATTCTGTCCCAGACGTAGATCTCCTTTGTACGTCTGGTCTGAACCAGACGTACAGAGGGGATCGTGATTCTGATCCCACGGGGCACATCTAGCCCTGAGGGATCAGAATCACTAACAGTCCTGTACATGCAGGCCGGGACTGTGATTCAGCCCAGCCTGTATGTACATGACTGTCCCCGGTTAACTCAGTCAAGGCTCTTCTATGGAACCATGGCGTCATGTTGCCATGGCACTGTGACTCCATTGAAGAGCCGTGATGCTGGCCGCTGGACTTCAGGGACTCATTCCCCGCAGCCTCACCCCCGATCCGGCCTCCTAAGGCCAGAGTCAGGCTGCGGGAAATGCCTTCAGGCCCCCCCCTCTTCCTGCACAATCCAAGCCCTGGGCCACCGATCCTTTATGAATTGAGCTTGAATTTTCCCAACGCTGACAGACGCGCCACTTAGTGCTTTTCACCCTCTCACAGGTTTCGTCAGGGGAATCTTGTAAAGCACTGAAACAATATACAAAACAAGTTCGTGAGTTATCATCTTTCAGAAATAATGAACCAGCACTGAAGATATAGCATATTATACTACTGCACCTCAAACCCGGAAGATCCACCTTCTCTCACAAACAGTTTCTCATTGATGGTTGTGGAACGCCGCGCATGCGAAGTAGTTTTATAGAACACATTCAAAACTGAACATTTGTATAGCGCTACAAGATGTACGCAGTGCTGTGTCTGATGCAGATTCATGTTTCCTGACTGCATCATTAGAGGTGGTCCCTGACGCAGAGTCATTTTGTAGTAAGAGAGCCAAATACTTCTTACTAATATTTTGACATTTCCCAAGCAATAAGCAAGACTCATACTGGCTTCTCTTGGTGCTGCACCAGAAGTTATTAACAAGTGATGACATCACTGGGGGTTGCTAGGGGGGAGCATGGCCCACTTGTCTGGACTAGTAAGTAGGATTCAAAGAAAAGATTCAGGTATGTAAAATTTCTCATTGTGTAATGAAAAGGATATAAATGAAAACAATTTCACATTTCTTCATGCAGTCAATGTGTGATGTAGTAATTAACTTCTAGCTTACTTTGCTAATTAGAATCTGGTGCATTAATTAACATGCCACCCTGCAGAGTAAATTGGCATGCCTGAGTTTGGGCATTCTGTTTCATGCACAGATTCTAAAGGTTTTGAGTTTAATTTTCACTGTAAGTTAGTGAGAACACATCATGCCATCAAAATGTGGACCTATGAAAGCGGTTCATGCTCATCAGTCTGGACAAAGTTACAAAATCATTTCTAAGTGTTTTGGAACTCTTAATTCACTGTGTGACATACAGATGGAAAATGTTCATGACTACAGTGAATTTATTCAGGATTCCTCATCAGACGTCCAGTCCAGATGGAGACAGAAAATCATTGGTTTGACACTCTCGTGTATGGTCCTGTGCAGTCTACTGCTAACCAGTATTTCTCAGTCTCCGACAGATGGTAGGTAGACCTGTTTAAATATTTAAAGGGTATTAATGAACAAACAAACCTTTTCAAAGACGGGAAAGCTGTAGAACCAGAGGACATGAAATAAAACTGCAAGAAGGTAAATTTAAAGCAACATCAGGAAATACTTTTTCACAGAAAGGGAAGGGATGCCTGGAATGCCCTCCCGAAAGAGGTGTTGGGAGTAAAAACAGTGACAGAATTCAAAAAGGCATGGGACAGACACAGAGGATCACTACATAGCAGGAGGATGGAATTAAAACAAACGTAAATAACATCTAAATGGATAAGGGTAACCTGTCTGGAGTGGAACGTACAGCTCTATAATTCTGGCATCTTACTTGGCAGACTAGATGAACTATGCTAGCCTTTATCTGCCATCACTTACTCTGTTACTGTGTTATGTTTGGGTGTCTTCAGGGAAGGGGAGGGCTTGTCACTGCCTTGGGGTGGTCTGTAGGAGGGGGGATCTGATACCAGCTTCAATTGGGGGGTGGAAGGTAGGATTGGCTTCCAGCTTTGGGCAAGGGGTGGGAGAGAACTGCCAGGGAGTGTACCTGGGGTTGGGGTTATGGGGGGGAGTGAGTCTGACATCAGCATGGACATCTGCCCCTATTAGCAAGCATTTATTTGTGCCTGGGGCACTTATAAATGATGACATCCACATTTGTTTTTCTGGACGTGAATTCCCTTTCTGAAATTGGGAGTCCACATCTGTGTGATAGGCCTTGCCCACACCACTCCCACTTTCCTCCCCCTGGCTCTGTAGATGTGGTGGGCAAGTTCTGAAATGGCATTGAGGCATGTATTTCACTCCACACATCTCAGTTCTGCTTTTTGGATGTGAGAATGCTTCTAAAATAACCTCTTTTATGGGGCTGAAAATAAACTTCTACAAAAACTTCTTTTTCATTTAAAGTTATATGGTGGCCCTACTGCTGAAAACAGACCTCATGGTGTAAACCCTAAACCATTTTGATATCTCTTCTCTAGATGTTTCTGCTCTGTATTCTTCAGGCACCATTTCTTTCTCTTGATCTCACTGTACTAGAGATCAGCAGCATAGGCATCGGAAAGGACTGAGCCACACAGGCCCTGGCCCCACCAAGAAACACAGTATAGCAGGCTGCCCATGGGGATCCCATCCCCCTCAGGCATAAGAAGACAAGCCACGATCGTGGCAAAGACCCTTCCTGGCTGCCCATGGGAGATCGGATTCCCACAGGCAGAACAGGAAGGGTCTTTGCCATGATTACGGGCGGCAAGCAGCAGGCTGCCCACAGGGATCCCATCCGCTGCGGGCAGAAGAAGAGAAGCCACGATTGTGGCAAAGAACCTTCCTGTCTGCCCACGGGAGATCATATCTCTGTGGGTAGAACAGGAAGGGTCTCTGCCCCGGGGGGTGGAGTTAGGGCAGAGCTTGGGGCGGTGCTTGAGCTGCTGCCCCTGATCAGCAAGAGGATCTGCCTGCCACAATTTTTTTTTCAGTGTTTGTAGTGTTGGTTCAGACAGAGCTGCCCACAGGCCAGATGGAATTCCTTGGTGGGCGGATCATAGCCTTCAGGCTATATGTTGGGCAACCCTGTTTCAAAAAGATATCCAAATCCATCCCTTCTTTTCTAAAAACAGCACCAAGAATCTTCTCCACGCTCATCACCTCCTCTTTAGGCTACTGCAGCCTGCTCCCCACGGGACTCCTACTGATCCATCTCAGGACATATGGGACCTGATATTGCACTGCCCAGATCTTCAAAGGGCTATGTGCCCGTCGGCACATAGCCTTCCCTGCCAACCTCCAAACCATATATTCAATTCTGAGGCACTGGCATTGAATATCTGGTGATCTCCGTCAAAGCTGGTAGCTGCCAAAGCTAATCGTGCAGCAGCGAAACTGGCTGCTGCTCGGTTAGCAATCGGCACCTTAAAGATAGGCAAGGGTTTTCCTCGCCTATCTTTAGGGCACTGATTGCTAACCGGGCAGCAGCCATTATCACTTCTGCATGGTTAGCACCAGTCTCCGCCCCAGATTGCCCCCAACATGCTCCGATGCTAACCAGATAGCATTGGGGCGCGAAGGGGACTTAGCTGAGGTTATTCAACAGCACTAACCATGTAGGTGCCAGTGAATATCTCCAGCTAAGGCATTTGCACCGTTTACTGGGCTTTAAACCGTGTAAATGCCTTTTGAATATCGGGCCCACGGTCTCCAGAGTTGGGCATATACTGTAGGGAAGGTTTCATCATAGGCATATCATCTCTTTTCTTTCTACTGGTTATACATCTTTCTTTTTAAACTATAGCATTCCTCTAGTTCTGCCACAGAGGTTTTCCCTTGCTATAGGATCATGACATACTGTAACTTTTCCTACAATGCCAGTTGCCATCATTGCTTCTCTTCCCCACAGACCAGGCCACTGGTGTCTCAGAGCACCACCATCACTGCTTTTGTTGTTCATGCCCCATGACACAGATGCCTACTTCTAATAATAATTATTTCTATATCGTTACAAGGCATACATAGCACTGCACACAGACACATAAGAGACAGTCCTTGTTTGACAGAGCGTATATTCAAGACAGACTACAAAACAAACAGAGGCCTAGAGTGGTCAAGGGAAATAATAAAACATATAAAGGTGTTAAACGGGAATAATCAATCCGAGAAATTACCAAGGAGAGCAGAAGAGTGGTGAGGGCAGATGGGGGCAGCACGAATCTGACAAAGAAAGAAATGGGAATGGCGTGACAAGGCAGAGATGTGGGCTTGGAAAGATAGAGCAGAGTCCAGAGTCACTCCAAGGTAGCGCATAGAGGAAACTAAAGGTACTGAGGCACCTAGGAGGGTAGGGGAGAGCATTGGAGGGGGTGTCAAAGGAGAACCATACTGCTGAGGACTTGACAGGGTTAAGATGCAGAAGGTTAGTACTCAACCAGTTGGCAACATCAGACAGGCAGGCATTGAGGGAGGAGAGATCTGGGTTTGAGGGGGAGGTATGATGAACCAGTTTAACATTATCTGCGTAGTAATAGGCTGAGATGCTGTGGTGTTGTATTAGAAGGGTGAGAGGGACCAGAAAGGTATTGAAGAGCAGAGGTGCAAGGATAGAACCTTGAGGCACCCCACAGTGCAGAGGGAGGGGCTCAGAGGTGGAGGAATCCAAAGAAACAGAGAAGGACCGAGAGGCAAGAAATGAGTGGCATCACTGAAACACTGTACCCTGGAGACCCGCATCCCGAAGCCGAGAGAGGAGGACAGTGTGATCAACAAGGTCAAAAGCTGCAGAGAGATCCAGAGAGACAGCTATAGAAATGTCAGCCCGATCATGAGACGTGTGGAGTTCATTGAGGAGTGCAAGAAGGATGGTCTCTGTACTATGGCCTGAGCAAAAACCTGATTGCCGTGAGTGTAGGAAGTCAGTGGAATCCAGAAAGGAGGAGAGTTGAGAAAATACTGCCTTTTCCAGGATTTTTGATATGAAACGGAGGTTG
The DNA here is from genome assembly GCA_033557465.1 of Ichthyophis bannanicus. Classification (NCBI taxonomy): domain Eukaryota; kingdom Metazoa; phylum Chordata; class Amphibia; order Gymnophiona; family Ichthyophiidae; genus Ichthyophis; species Ichthyophis bannanicus. The sequence continues at coordinate 707,326,781 of CM066034.1, forward strand.
GCGACTGGTTGGTAATGGGCAGGAACAGTTGGGTCCAGGGAAGGCTGCTTGAAGAGCGGACGGACCATTGCATGTTTCCATGGTTTAGGGAAAATACCAGAGGAAAGACATGAAATAAGCATAGTAAGCAGAGGGAGAAGAAGGGTAAGGGAAGGTTCCAGAAGCCAGCATGAAGGGATAGGGTCAAGGGCACAGGTAGTTGTCCAGGCAACAGAGACAAACTTGAAGAGTTCAGAAGAGAGAATGGGCTGGAAAGAATACCAGGTATGAGACAGTGTTGGGGAGGCAGGAGGCAAGGGGGGAAGAGGGATGGAGGTAAAAGAGGAGCGAAAGTGGTCGATTTTGGTAACAAAATAATTAGCTAGCTGTGAAACGATAGGGACAGAAGACTGGGTGCTACATGATGGAGGCTGGTGTAAGCTGGAGAGAGACCTGAGAGTTGAGTAGAGCTGTTGGGTGGAGTTTGTGGCAGAGGAAATCAGGTTGGAGTAATAGGTATGCTTGGTCTCTGAAACAAGAGAGCGGTAGTGGTGGTGGCACAGATGAAAGTGATATAGGGGATCGAAAGAAGGATCTTTCCTCCATAGGCATTCCATTGGAAGAGATGTGGAGGAATAGAAGATCTGAAGTATATGCTGTGGTACTGCCCTAAGATGCAAGGAGTTTGGAGGGCAGTAGAACAGCTGTATTGGGAGGTAATGGGTATGAGTCCACTTGAGCATGGCTCAGGTAATTTTGAATGAGCTGTCTAATGGAGGCGGTGAGGAAATGGGATGCTTTTTAGGGTTTTGTATAATAGCAGCTTGGATGGCGTGGTGAAAGAAGCCAAGCCTGCCTAGGTTGCATGAGTGAAATTGCTGTGGATAGGCTTTATACTATGCGAGCATTAACCAGAATGTGCAAAAGCTAACAGGAGTGACATAAAACACTAATATACATTGTCGGGGTAGATGGGGGGGGGGGTAGTGAGGGGGTAGGGGGGAGGAGGGGAATTTAATTTAGTTTAGGGGAAGAGGGTTATTGGGGTGAGGGTTGGAGGAATTGGAGGTGGGACATTGAAGAACCTCTTTTATGAGCTTTGCTGTTGTGTGTACAATTTCTTCAGTATTTGGGGAGGGTTTGTGTGGGATTGTGTTGAAAGTGCTGATTTCTGGTGCTGTTTTTTAATTCAAAAAACTAATAAAAACCACAATTACAAAAAAAAACCAAAAAGGGAAGAAAATGAGGGAAAATAAAAAAACTGGAGAGTAGGAAACTGCATTACCAGGATGTAAATTTAGCTCGAGCTGTTCACCGTTCAGCTCCAGTAAATATTTTTAAATAATGCCATTGTGGTAGTGTGACATGCGTTGGAAAGAGGTTTTCTTTAAAAAACGGAACAGGCAGTAGCTCAGGGAAAACAAAATCAGCTTTATTCTGTCCCAGCTTGTTAAATCTCCACAAAGCTGGTTCTCACGGGGATCCTCCAGCCCCGGTTAAAGTTCCTACCTCAGAACTCCTTTTCACAGCTTGCCTTGGAAGGACTCCTGGTTCCACAGGCTTCTCTCCCTCCTACAGCCTGCTGGGTTCTTAATGTCTCCCTGTGAGCCACGCCCTCCCAACCCTGAACTCTGGGCTGCAGGCTCTTAAAGGGGACTGTTGATAATCCATTTGAAGAGGGACAGGTAACATTCTATAGACCCCATCAATACCCTCTCCTTCAGTTCAACCATACCCCGTTGAGCACCTGTCACACCCGGAACCCCCACTAGGGAAAGGAAGTCCACATTCAGGTGATTCCTACCAGCTCTATAACGGACCCGAAATTGTTAGTGTTGGAGACTCCAAAACCACTGCATAATATGGCTGTTGGACTCCTTATGTTGAGCCAGCCACTTGAGGGGTTGATGATCCATCAGAATAAACAGACAGCCGAACAGGTAGTATTTGAATGTCTCAACACCCACTTGACAGCCAGGGCTTCCTTCTCAATCACCGCATACGAGCTGCTGCAGAGGAAGCAGCTTTCTGCTGATGAATGATATGGGATGTTCTTCACCCCTTAGAGCTGGGCCTAGGAGCCATTCTGGCCCAGCAAGTGAGGCATCATTTTGCACAATAAACAGAACAGAAGAGAAAAATCAGGGCTAATCAGGACAGATTTATTTATTATTTATTTAATCAGTTTTGTATACCACCTTATCCTTCAATCAAAGTGGTCAACAAGATAACAAAAGGGTTTACATTGGGGCATGGAGGACAGAGACAAAACATTGTAGTAGATTACAGTACATCACATTAAGTTACAATAAATTACAGTATATTGTAATAGTATATAAAGTTAAACTATATTACAACACTATAACAAAACTGAGTTGAAACAGTAAGGTATCTTGGTCTTTTAAGTGATAGGTTATTTGCCATACGCCTCAATAAATAGATATGTTTTAAGGGACTTGCGAAAGTCTTTCATGTTGGTTTGAAATCTTAATTCCTCAGGAATAGAGTTCCATAGTTTTGGTGCCATAAATGAAAAAGCCCTTTTAGAAGTCATTTGTTTAGATTTATTAAAATTCAAATGGGTATTAAGTCTGTTGGTAGTTTGGGAACATCTGGGTCTTGAGCTTCTGTCTTTAGAAATAATCGATTTTAGAATATCTGCTGATGGTCCGTGAAGAATTTTAAAAATGATCATCAGATTTTTATATTTTGATCTTGCAATGATTGGAAGCCAATGAAGTTCTTCAAGCAAGGGAGTTACATGCTCATATTTTGTGGATCCCATTATAATTCTCGCAGTGGTGTTTTGAACCATTTGGAGGGGATGGATGGTATATTTGGGAAGACCTTGATAAAGAATGTTTCCAAAGTCAAGTAAAGGTGTAATAACTTCTTGAGGCACTGAAAGGCCAGGTCCAGGTTTGGTGACCACTAAATCTGTTTGGGCGTTCTCTTCCGGAGGAAATTGGTTAATAGCTCCGCCACCTCTGGAAAATTAGGGATGAACCAGCAGTAATAGTCAATTGATCCAAGAAAGGCACGAATCTCTTTCTTCAATTTTGGGGTGGGGACCTGGGCAATGGCATCCACCTTCCATAGTTGAAGTTGTATCTGCTCATTCACGATTAAATATCCCAGATACTGAATGTCCTTACCTCCCAGAAAATATTTCTTGAGGTTGACCATCAACACAGCCTGGTCAACATGGCTTATACTTGGGTTAGATGGGTGGTCTAGTCTCTGCTGTAGATGATGATGTTGTCAAGGTATGCAGCTGCATACTCCATGTGCAGTCTCAGTAGGCGGTCAGCTAGGCATCCAAACAGCAGTACTGTAAACTGGAACAGCCCTTGTGATATCGAAAAAGCAGTCTTCACCTTGGCAGCCGGAGTCAAGGGCACCTGCCAGTATACCTTGGTCAGATTCAAATTTGATATAAAGCGTGCTCCATCAAGTCACTTGATTAGCTCATCTATTCTAGGCATAGGATACACTTCCAGATTAAAAGCTGAATTCCCCCCCCCCCCCCCGGAAGTCAATGCCGAACCTGATGCTTCCATCGGGTGTAGGTGTGGTCAGTGATGACCAGTCACTTCATAGACTCTTCTATAACTCCCAGGTTAAGCATCTCTTCTAGCTCCTTGGCAACATCCTGTCGCCGGGCCTCCGAAATCCGATAGGGTCATTGCTGGATAACCACCCCAGAGTCAGTAACTATATCATGACAAATGAGGTGGGTTCATCTCGAGTGGTTGGAAAACATCTTTAGATTCCGGTGGATCAAACCTTCTAGATCTCTTCTCTGGGCAGCAAAGAGCTGGTCTCCAGCCATACCTGGTGATGTCATCCAATGGTGCCATGGATAGAGTGCTCTCCTATAGCTCAGAAAAGCAAAGCCTTTCTGAGCATGTACCCTGGTGCCCCTACCCCTGGGCCCACCCCTACCTGCTCAGTTAGTTCCAAGTTAGTGATCCTGTAACTAGGACCTGTCCTCTAGGTGATGTAAAACCCTCTCGCACCGAGGAAGTTTCTCCAGGGCCATGTGCCCATGAGGGAAGGGTTAGGACAGCCGTTATAGTTGGTGATTCGATCATTAGGCATGTAGATAGCTCGGTGGCTGGTGGACGTGAGGATCGCCTGGTAACATGCCTGCCTGGTGCGAAGGTAGTGGACCTCACGCGCCACCTAGATAAGATCCTAGATAGTGCTGGGGAGGAGTCTGCTGTCTTGGTACACGTCGGTACCAATGACATAGGAAAATGTGGTAGGGAGGTTCTGGAGGCTAAATTTAGGCTGTTAGGTAGGAAGTTGAAATCCAGAACTTCCAGGCTAGTGTTCTCCGAAATGCTTCCCATTTCACATGCAGGACCCAAAAGGCAGGCAGAGCTCCGGAGTCTCAATGCGTAGATGAGACAATGGTGCAGAGATGAGGGTTTTGGATTTGTTAGGAACTGGGGAATATTCTGGGGAAAGGAAGGGCTCTTCCGAAGGGATGGGCTTCACCTTAACCGGGATGGAACCAGGCTACTGGCATTAACCTTTAAAAAGGAGATAGAGCAGCTTTTAAACTAGATAATAGGGGAAAGCCGACAGTCGCCCAAGAGCGGATGGTTCGGAAGAATGTGTCCTTGAAGGATACTACCAAAAGCAGAGAGGTTTCAAAAAAGAGTAAAGTAGCCCAAATGCCCTCGAGTATGGAGCAGACAGAGCTTAAAGATCCCAAATTACCCATGTCTACCAACAGCCAAACTAATATGAATAAAATACAGTTTCTAAAAAGCTTGTTTGCAAATGCTATAAGTCTAAAAAATAAGATGGGAGAGTTAGAATATATAGCACTAAATGAGAGGTTAGATATGATTGGAATATCAGAGACATGGTGGAAGGAGGACAACCAGTGGGACACTGTGATACCTGGATACAAACTATATCAGAATGATAGAGCTGATCAAATTGGTGGAGGGGTTGCGCTCTATGTTAGAGAGGGCATTGAGTCAGAAAGGATTAAAGTTTTGCAGGAAACAAAATTTGCTGTAGAATCTCTATGGATTGAAATTCCATGTAAAAAGGGGAAGGCGATGGCAGTTGGGGTGTACTATCGACCGCCTGGCCAGAATGAACAAATGGATGATGAAATGCTCAAAGAAATCAAGGAAGCTAAGAAAAGTTATAGCGCAGTAATAATAATGGGTGATTTCAATTACCCTGGTATCGACTGGGTCAGTGTCACGGCAGGACATGCTAGGGAGATAAAGTTCCTAGATGATATAAATGACTGCTTCTTGGAGCAGCTGGTTCATGAACCGACCAGAGGGGAAGCCATATTAGACCTAGTCCTTAGTGGAACACCAGATCTAGAGCAAGAGATAAGGGTGTTGGGGCCACTTGGCAATAGTGATTATAGCATGATCACCTTTGATTTAATTAGTGGAGGAGGGATAGTAAGGAAATACACAGTACTACCTTTTAACTTTCGAAAGGGAGACTATGATAAAATGAGGAAAATAGTTAAGAAAAAACTAAAAGGAGCAGTTGCAAAGGTTAAAGACTTACATCAAGCTTGGGTGTTGTTGAAAAATACTATCTTGGAAGCCCAGACCAGCTGTATTCCATGCTTTAACAAAAGTGGAAGGAAGTCCAAAAAACTGCTAGCCTGGTTTAAAGGGGAGGTCAGAGAGGCTGTTGTTGCCAAAAAAGCATCTTTCAGGAAATGGCTAAAAGAGCCAAACGACGAAACCTGGAAACAGCACAAGCACTGGCAAGTCAAATGCAAGGCATTGATAAAGCAGACAAAGGGAGAATTTGAGAAGAAGCTTGCTGCGGAAGCAAAAATGCGAAATAAAGATATTTTCAAGTACATTCGTAGCAAAAAACCTGTGAGAGAGTCAGTTGGTCCATTAGATAATAGAGGAGTTAAAGGGGCACTAAGAGGCGACAAGGCGATAGCGGAGAGACTGAATGAATTCTTTGCTTCAGTCTTTACTGAGGAAGATGTAGGGATGTTACCCATGACTGAAGTGGTATTTAAAGGTGCGGAAGAATTGAAGGAAATATCGATACATCGGGAAGATGTATTACAACTATTAGATAAACTGAAGAGTAGCAAATCACCTGGGCTGGATGGTATACATCCAAGGGTGTTGAAAGAACTGAAATATGAGATTGCAGACCTGATATTAGTAATCTGTGAATTTTCATTAAAATCATCTGTAATACCTGAAGATTGGAGGATCGCCAATGTAACGCCAATTTTTAAAAAGGGTTCCAGGGGTGATCCGGGAAACTACAGACCAGTGAGCCTCACGTCAGTACCGGGAAAAATGGTAGAAACCATCATAAAGAATAAAATTACTCAGCATGTAGATAGTCATGGCCTAATGGGAGACAGCCAACAAATACCTTTTTGGTCTGAGCGGTATATCAAATTCAAATAAACATAAACATAAACATGGCTTTAGACAAGGAAGATCTTGTCTTACTTATCTATTATGTTTTTTTTGAAAGTGTGAATAAACAGGTGGACAAAGGTGAGTCGGTTGATATAGTGTATCTGGACTTTCAGAAAGCCTTTGACAAGGTCAATCATCAGAGACTTTTGGCAAAACTAAAGAGTCATGGGATAGGAGGCAGTGTACTACTGTGGATCAAGAACTGGTTAAAAGATAGAAAGCAGAGGGTAGGGCTAAATGGCCAATTTTCCCAATGGAGAAAAGTGAATAGTGGTGTACCCCAGGGATCTGTGCTGGGTCCGCTTTTTTGACATATTCATAAATGACCTGGAGAGTGGAATAACGAGTGAGGTTATCAAATTTGCAGATGACACAAACTATTTAAAGTTGTTAAAACCCAAGAGGACTGTGGAAAATTGCAAGAGGATCTTGATAAATTGAAAGACTGAGCATCAAAATGGCAGATGAAATTTAATGTGGACAAGTGCAAAGTTATGCACCTAGGGAAGAACAACCCAAACTATGGTTACACGATGCAAGGTTCCACATTAGGAACCACCACCCAGGAAAAAGATTTAGGCGTCATTGTGGATAGCATGTTAAAACCCTCAGCCCAGTGTGCAGCGGCAGCCAAGAGAGCAAATAGAATGTTAGGTATCATAAGGAAAGGAATGAAAAATAAAACAAAGGATATTATAATGCCTCTATATCGTTCCATGGTGAGACCGCAGCTTGAATATTGTGTGTAATTCTGGTCGCCTTATCTTAAAAAGGATATAGCGTTATTAGAAAAGGTTCAGAGAAGAGCCACCAAAATGGTAAAGGGGATGGAAGGATACTCCTATGAAGAAAAGCTAAAAAGGTTAGGGCTCTTTAACCTGGAAAAGAGACGGCTGAGGGGAGATATGATAGAAGTCTATAATGAACGGAGTGGAACGGGTAAACGTAGATCGATTGTTTACGTTATCAGAATATAGAAAGACTAGGGGACATGCAATGAAGCTACAGGGTAAACTATTTAAAACTAATAAAAGAAAATATTTCTTCACTCAACGTGTAATCAAACTCTGGAATTTGTTACCGGAGGATGTAGTAAAGGCTGTTAGTGTAGCTGGGTTTAAAAAAGGTTTGGACAAGTTCCTGGAGGAAAGGTCCATAAACCATTATTAAGAAGGGACCCAGGATATCAATGCTTGACCCAGTACAAGCATTGCGGAACCTGTGTCTTTTGGGGAAGCTGCTAGGTACATATGACCTAGATTGGCCACTGTTGGAAACAGGATACTGGGCTTGATGGACCTTGGTCTGACCCAGTATGGCATATCTTATGTTCTTAAGCTAAGGCTTTCCTTTGCATGTAGGGCAGTGGGGCCTGTCCTCTGGTTCAAGTTTGGTTGCGCCTGTGCATGGCGTCGGCTTCTTTTCTAGAGGAGGAGGGTGGGAATGTGTAGCTGATTTCTTATCCTGCTGTCCACGGAGAACCTCTGTTATAGGTAAGTAATCCTCTTTTTCTATAGACAAGCAGGATGCATCACCCACACCTGGTGACTCCCTAGCCGTGGCTGTCAGGCCCGCTATAGCTGTGGTCAGATGGAGCCACATGGAAATAGACAATTTACAATGACAGGGTCTGATGACAGTGTCAAGTAACCAAGAATAACCACACCATCAACACCATGAACTTGTAACTGTGAGGAATGAGTGACAAACTGAACAGGAGCTACTAAGGAACAATCTGACAGGAATGCTATCTTGAAATTGTACTTTCGTAATGTCAGCCTTGATTTTGGATCAAAAATAAATATTTTCCCGAAGTTTCAAGGGATACCCAAAGGAAATAGCAGGAATTCCTAGCCCTTAGGGAAAGGATGGGGACTCTTGGCTCAACCATGACATTAATGATTTTCTTGTAAATGTCTGATTTTGTTGGATGGTCATTAGTATATAATTTTTGAGCCTGTGCAACAAAGATTTTATTTCAGCTAGGTTAGCTGCTGGTTACCTGGCTAGTTGAGGGGACCCTCTAATTCCGCTGCACGATATTTCTTTTTCTTTCTTTCTAAGATTTTTCCTTTTCTTGATCTGCATAGTGGGGTAACTTGTGGGCTATATTGTTAAGGTATATTATTTATTTACTTTTTCCTTTTGTTTTGTTTTGCCATATTTCTATCATTGAGATATGGATGGATGTGAACTTAAAATAGCATAAATAAAAAAAACTCACCCAGGATGGCATGAATAACAGTGATGCTTGCCAACAGGGACTCTTCCCCAGCCGGCAGAAAAATGCTGAGTCAGCGGTACCTACCGGCGGGGAATCCACCTCCCCCCCCCCCCCCCCACTGGCAGAGGAGTGTGCCATAGCTGCCAACATTGCCTGTCGATGGGAACACCATCCAGCAAGGATTTAAAAACCGAACCCCCCCCCCTCTTCTCATGCCATTGCACACCCTCTCATGCATACACATAGCCCCTCACTTCATCCCATAGCCTCTCGCACACATATAGAAACATACAGCATCTCATCCCACCTCCCATGGGTGTACACATACACCCCCACCCCACCCCAACTCACATCTTATCCTCTCATGCTCACACACACACACACACATCCTCATCCTCTTACCCATGCACACACACAGCCAGTCCCTCATCACACTCTCCGCTCTCTCAGGCATGCATGAGCACACATACACACACCAAACCCCTCACCTCACCTGACATTTGTGCACACACATCTCCATCCCTTCACCCCACCCTCTTATGCAAGTGCATGCACCACATCCACACACTGAAATTAGAGACAAATATACACACAAAACTACTGTTCCTTATTATTCCTCCAGTCCAGTCCAGGCCCATAAGATGTGTCCTATCACCAGCAGATTGAGACTGAGAACATTGGTTTTGATGATGTCATACTATAAAGGATCTGTGCACAGATGCTCACTCTAGTATTTTCTCAGTCTCCAGCAGATGGCGATGAGCTTCTGTGCAGTCTGGACTCCACTGAGATGGATTTGAAAAAAAAAAAAGGAGTTGTTGCTGTTATGCAGGAGATCAAGTGCTATTGATACAGCATTTGGTTATTTTGGGATGCATAACCTAGTGGTCCGGGTTCCTTCTCCACATCCTCCGAAGTTCTCCACCTCACATACTGAGGTATTTTGTTGAGATCCCAGGAAGTCATCCACTACTCCTCAACTTTGAAAGGGAGCCGGTTGAATTGTCTGTGGTAGGGTCTGGCCCTTTAATTTTCTGTAATACAAATAAAAAAAGGAAGAGCAAGGGGCAAAAAATCTCAACTGCTGCAGCGATGAGGGAGCAACAGACTGAATGCAATCCCATTAGTCGTCAGTTTTCCCCTTCAGTTTGTGAGGTGAGGTTTGGTAATTTTCAATTCTTTCAGCCAGTGAGTATGGCTGCGGCAGTCGGCATGTCCTCAGCTTGAGCAGCCTGTGGCAGCCACCGTGGTCAGCTTTCAGTGACAGGTTTTTGCCACAGGTGCACATCAGAGGACCACACTAATGAAGATTTCCTGCAGAGGATCAAGGTTTATAATTTAGAGGTGCCTTCTTTGTTGGGAAATGAGTTGAATGTCAACCAAGTTTCTCCTCAGCCATTTTGGCAGGAAACATGGCCAAAACTGGAGCTGAAGAGAGAGAAGCAGGGAAGCTTTCTGGGGATGTGCTAACACCTCTGGATCCCTTGGGGGGGGGGGCAGTCTTTCAGGTTGGATGCCTTTGGAGAGTTTGTGTTATTGATGCCTGGTGCAGATTTCTCCTCACAAAGTGGCTGCTAAAATGAATAATTGGAGCCAGCTTCTACTGCTAAGGAGCCCAGGGAGCCTATGGCTAAGCACCTCAGGGTAGAGGGCAACACGTGGGATGACCATGGTTTTGTCCTTTTAGAGGCTTTTGATGACCCTCTGTAGGGTCTCTCTGGGCAATGGGGTGAACCCTTAGGAGCAGAGCTTGAGGAAGGCAAAATTTCACCAGGTAAGATCCCACCATCATTAAAATGTTTCATTGGGAACAATTAGCAGTCCTAATTGCGCAGTCATTAGCAATACTTAATATCCCTCGAATCCAGTTAAATAAGGAACTCTTGAGGATCCCTTGTTGCAGGGTATTCGGCAGCTTCAGAAATCCTTCCCTCTTCATAGTGCCATTAAGGAAATGATTAAAGCAGAATGGGAAGTGTCTGAGGCCGGGTTATGGAGCAGCAAGTCTATAGCACACCTGTACCTAACGTGGATGCTCTGGTCTCTGCGATTACCAGAAAGACTATGGTTCATGTAGAAGGTGGTGCAGCACTGTAGGATGCACAAGACCAGAAACTAGAAACTGTGTTAAAGCAGTCTTTTGAGATCACTGCATTGGCGCTGCAAGTGTCTGTTTGTGGAGCATATGTAACTCGGGCATGCTTAAGATGGGCTCAGAATTTGCCTGAGTCTGATCCTGGTCCTCAAGGGACATTGTCAGAGGTGGCTAAGGTAGAGTCGGGATCAGTGTATCTGACAGATATGCTGTATGATCTGTTAAGAGCATCAGCCAAAAACATGGCCTCTATTGTAGTGATTTGATGACTCTTATGGCTCCGTAATTGGGCAGTGGATGTAGCCTCCAAGACTCGACTCAGCTTCCTTTCAGAGGAAAACTTCTGTTCAGGGAGGCGCTAGAGAAATTGGTGAAGGACTTGGGAGAATCCAAGGTCCTGAGACTAGCGGAGGACAAGCCTGAGACTGGGAAATCTACGGCTCCTGCGAGCAGGGCCAGCCCAACCACTAGGCAAACTAGGTGGTTGCCTAGGGCAGCAACTTCTGGAGAGTAGCAAAAGCAGGGCATTCAAAGCTAAATAATAAATTTTGACAGCCAGAGGGGGTGTAAAGCTTGAGGTTCGCCTAGGGCACCAAACATCTTGAACCAACTCTAGGGCTGGCCCTACCTGTACGAGGCCACTTTAGGGACTTTCGTAGGTTTCATGCAGCATGCTATACACTTTTTCAGCATTCTCACTATCCTCCCCAAGGTCAGCCTTTTTGAGGAGGTAGAGGAGCAGGTAAGGACTATTTTGGTGGAGCCACAGGGGGTTCAAAAAAGCCTCAGTGGACCCAGGTGGAGTTGACACCGGTAGGAGGTCGGCTACAAATGTTTTGCTCTGCTTTGATTTAGATTACTTCTGACTAGTGGGTGCTGGAAGTCATTCACGAGGGCTGTGCTCTAGAGTTGGCTCAGTCCCTCTTTGATGCCTTTATGTTGTCACCCTGCAAGGCTTCTGCCAAAACAAGGGCTGTAGCAGACACGCTCAAAAGGCTAATTCAGCTACAAGCAGTGGTCAAGGTGTCCCAAACCAGCTCAAACTAAGTAAATACTCCATTTAGTTTGTGATTCCCAAGAAAGAGGATTCCCTTCATCCAGTTCTCAATCTAAAAAATGTCAATTGAGCCTTGTGGGTTCCCCGTTTTTGCATAGAGACCTTGTAATCAGTGATACTGGCCATACAGAAAGGTACGTTTTTGGACTTCTCTAGATCTTTCTAAGGCATATTTTCACATTCCCATTCTTCCAGACCATCAGCGATACCTTTGCTTTGTGGTTCCCATGGGATATTTCTAGCTTTGAGCCTTGCCTTTGGTTTGGCAATGGCACCTTGGACCTTTATAAAGGTTGTGGTGGAGGTGGCTGCATTTCGATGCAGAGTGTTGGTTCATCCATATCTGGACAACTGGTTAATCAAAGTGATGTCTGTGCAGGAAAGTTGAGAAGATACGTGACAGGTGATTTCTCCAGTGCCTGGGATGGGTTATCAATTTCAACAAGAACAGCTTGGGACTGACAATGTGCCTTCCATCCATAAACACTGGAATCGGTGGGTCAATGCCATTTTGATACCAAAGTGGGCCTGATATCTCTACCTCCTGAAACCACCAAGAAAGTGCTGGAAGGTCTGGGCTTTTTGTCGAATGCGGTCTCCACTGCATGGCATTACCTATAGCTCCTAGAGTCCATGGCAGTGAGTTTGGATCTGGTACCATGGGCCAGGGTGAATATGAGACCTCTGCAGAGAGCCTTATTGTCCAGGTGTTCTCCTAAGAGATGCTTACTGTGGAGGAGGTTGCCAGATCCACAGCAGGCAAATATGAGCCTGAACTGGTGGCTGGACTCAGTCAAGCTGATGGCAGGTATGACCCTGGAGCCACCTGAATGGGTGGCACTGACCACCGATTCCAGTGTTTATGGATGGAGGGCACATTGTCAGTCCCAAGTAGCGCAAGGTCAGTGGTCCCTGGAGAAGAGCAGCTGGTCCATAAACAGCTTGGAGATGTGAGTGGTATTTCTAGCTCTACAATCCTTTCATCCTTTGGAGCAGAACAAGGCCATAAGGATCTTTTCAGACAATGTAACCACCGTGGCTTACCTCAATTGTCAGGGCTTCACAGGAAGTGTGATGCTGGTGGAGGAGATATCTTCTCTTCTTCACTGGGCAGAGATGCATCTTCTAGCACTGTCAGCAGCTCACATTGCCAGAAAGGAAAACGTACAAGTTGACTTTCTCAGTCATCATCATTTGGACGGGGTAGTGATCATTGTTTCGGAGCATCGTTCATCACTGGGAGCTACCAGTCATGGATCTGATGGCATCAGCTTCCAATGCCAAGGTAGCCTATTTCTTCAGCCACCGATGAGAAAGGATGTCAGAAGGATAGGACACTCTAGCTCTGCATTAGCCAAGTGACAGCCTCCTGTATGTGTTTCCTCCTTGCCTCTGATCGGCCGAGTACTTCAGAAAATAGATGCACATCAGGGGCTAGTGATTTAATGGCTCCAGATTGGCCTCGGAGACCATGGTATGTGGATCTTGTATGATGACTGTGGGCATCCCATGGCATCTTCCTGTAGTGGAAAATCTGCTATCACAGGGCCCAGTCTTTATGCCAGAAGTTGCTCATTTGTAGCCGAATGCTTGGCTCTTGAGAGGACTAAGTTGAGGAAAAGAAGTTACTCTGCTCAAGTCATTTCAACTTTGCTTTGAGCACAAAAGCAATCGACATCTCTAACTAATGTGAGAGTCTGGCGAGTATTTGAAAACTGGTGTGAGGAGAGAGATCTCCATGCCCTCTCTTGCTTGCTTCCGAGCATGCTCGCTTTTTTATAGGCAGATCTGGACAAAGGTCTCGCTTTCAGTTCTTTACGGGTTCATTTGGCAGTCTTAGCCTGTTATAGAGGTCAAATTCTAGGTGATTCCCTGGCTTCTCTTCCAGATGCAGTTGGTTTTCCGAGAGGAGTCAAACAGGTTAGGCCACTGACGTGTCAACTCATACCACTGTGGGACTCGAATCTTGTTTTGTCATCTCTTACGGAACCTCCCTTTGAGCCTCTTGGTCAAGCTTCCCTCAAGATCTGACCTTGAAAGTGTTTTTTCTCGTTGCCATTTGCTCAGCGCATAGGATTTCCGAACTGCAGGCCTTATCTTGTAAAACACCTTCCCTCATGATCTCCAAAGGAAAGTAGTACTTCATCCGGTTCCTTCTTTCTTGCCAAAAGTAGTTTCAGGATTCCATCTTAACCAAACAGTAACTCTCCCTGTGTTTTCCAATCTGGAATAGAACTCAGTATCTTGTTAGTTGCATCCATTGGATATTCTCAGAGTTCTTAGGCGTTATCTCATGTGTACTAAACCCTTTAGGAAATTGGACCATCTCTTTGTTCTTTTTGGAGGACCACACAAAGATGAAGCAGCTTTGAAGTTATCCATTGCATGGTGGTTGAAAGAGGCTATTGCATCTGCCTATTTGCTCAAACATAAATCTCTTCCAGAAGAGTTACGAGTACAATTGACGAGGTTTCAGGCGGCAGCATGGGCCGCGTACAGCCTCCTTCCTCTGGTTGATATCTGTAAAGTGGCGACTTGGTCACACTTCATACTTATGTGTGACACTACTGCCTAGATATTCAGGTAAGAGCAGATGTACAGTTTGGAGCATGAGTATTACAGACCAGGCTGGTGGGTCCCGCCCGAAGTTAAGTATTGCTCTGGTACATCCCATGCATCTGGACTGGAAGGGCGATAAGGAAGGTGAAATTAGACCTTACCTGCAAATTTTCTTTCCTTGAGTCTCTCCACTCCAGAATCCGCCCATTCTGTCTTTTTGTGAGCTCGGACGTGGAAGAAATTAAAGGGTGCCATTGCATCGTTCCAGAGCTTTCTCTTCATTTTTTTTCTGGGCTATTAAGATAAGCTGAAATTCTGTAAATAAAGTTGAATTTGCTGTTCTTGTTTTTCTGGGTAGCCGTAACACTGAATTCCTCTGGTTTATATTTTGGCCAAATGTATATAGTTCCTATAAGTTGAAAATGTGCATAATATTTGTCTTTGTGGAGTCTGCTTTGTTAGTAGAATCCTGGAGTGAGCAGATATGCTTAGATCCTTTATAGTGTGACATCATCACAACGAACATTCTAAGTCTCCATCTGCTGATAATAGGGCACAATCCATGCATTTGGATTGGACTCGACGGGAGAGACTCAAGAAAAGAAAATTAAAAGGTAAGGTCTAATTTCACAATACAGGAGTTACACAGCCATCGCTACCCTAATGAGACAAATGTTTTCATATCTCATCATACCCAGTTCCTTCACAGATATGCACTAAGTTTGCAAATGGAGGAAGAGGAAACACACACCTTTTTGTTACGCTATACGTGTGCACATTTCAGCTTCACATAGAGCCCGATGCAGGAAGGGACATGTCTGGGCGGTCTGGATGCCCCTGAACAGGACAGCTGTGTTAGTACCTGATTCTGCACCATGGGAGCTAGACGTTCCCATGGGTGCAGGATTGGGTGCTGAGATGGCCCAGCGTGCCCCTGCAGGCCTGTGGGAGATGTCCTCACCGTGAGCCTGCTGCAGTGTTGACCCCCAGTTCCCTGCTGCCTGACCCTCGACGGGGACAGCCAGGGCCCGGATCGGGTGGCAGGGCCTCACTGATCATGACTCTGTTGCTCCTGGAGGACTGCCTGGCCAATGCAGAGGACTGCCCTGTGCTTACTCCACCTCCGAGGACATACAGCCCTGCTATTTGCCTTGCAGAATCGGGCCCTTAATGTTTAATTAAAGTTTCAAAGATTACAACAAAATCAAATATATATAGAAAAACAGCCAAGGAAAATATTTAATTGATGCCAGTAATCCAAAACCCACACCCACTCTCATCAACAAGGCCCAGTGACCCAATAATCAAACCAGAATACAACCTAACATGATCCCATTCCAGAAATCCTACTTCTACCTTACAATGGTCTTGTTCATTTGAACATCGTTACTATAACAAATCCATTCCCTGAAAATTCTTATTTGACTTGTCTGTGTGTCTTTATCAGTTTGTAAGCCCTAAGAAGCAGGGACAGTCTCTTTGTGTATTTCTACAGTGCTGTAGGCATCTAATAGTAGGGATATAGCCATAGCTGGCTATAATCTAGCTGGCTATAATTTAGAAGAGATAGAGAGGGTAGAAAAGGAGGAGGAGTAGCTCTATATGTCATCTAATAGTAGTATAGAGTTAACTAGTAAGAGAAAAAAATGAAATAAGAAAGGACAAGAAATTAGATGCATACAAAGATTGCATTACTGAATATGTTTAAAGACATTATTATTATTGTTAATGAAAATATGCTGTACAATGTTTGCAAATTAATAACATCTGAAGACTTGCCACAGAGTCTACCAAGGAGCTGCCACAGGAGACTGGGGCCCCGTTAATGTGTAAGAGTCAATTTGCAAATGGCCTGCTTAGATTTAAAGTCTGCAGATCTTTTAAATACATGTATGCCTAATTAATTTTCTAAGAAAGTCTGCCCAAGTAGTATCTGTTTTAAAATTAGCTAGTGTAAAGGACAGAGACTTTAAAAACCCATGTGCTTTGCAACTGCTATTTGTGCAGGCAGACAAGAGGGAGTAAAGTAGTGTGTCATCTCTTGCAAATTCCATGTATGTATCTGACTTTACTCTCCCACTACTCACTCCTGGGACTGCCTTCTTTCAAACTGGGTAAAAATACATGCACCGTGGAAGTCCCAGCATATTTTTTATCAAGGTAAAAGCGGGCAATTTTTAGAAGAGCTTTTTTGCCCAAGTAAATAGCTTTGTAAATTATCACCAAGTGCAGCCTGAAATAAAATATGGAATGCAGCACAGTTCATTATAAAATCATTGGCAAAGAGCAGTAGTTCTTAACCTAGTCCTTGAGACACACCTATTCAGTCTAGCCATTAATGAATATGGATTAGACAGACTTTCATGCAGTGCTTCCCTTGTAGGCAGATCTGTCTTGCTGTGTTAAGTGCCATCGAGCCAATATCGACTCATTGTGATCTTGTGGATAGTTGTCCTAAACTGTGTTCGGTCTTCAGTCAGGCATCTAAGTGTTACATACAGTACATAGCTGCCATTATTGTATTGATCCATTGCATTGGTGGCCTTCCTCTTTTGCACTGACCTTCAACTTTTTCAAGCATGATATCTTTCTCTAATGATCTCTCCCTTCACATGATGTGCCCAAAGTATAAAAGTCGAAGTTTATCATATGCCTTTTGAAAACCAAGTAGCAGGATGTGTCCCAGGAACTGGGTTGAGAATCACTGCCACAGAGGTACAATTTGTGAAACTTGCTCTGGGTGCATAAATATCTAGTTACGGCACTGCAAGATGGACTATAAACAGATCTCTCCAGTATAATAAATCTGTTCTTATTTCAGGACTGTCCAAGCCTATCAAGACAATCCCACAGCCAGTCAGGATATTCAAACCCAGCAAATATTGCATGCAATGGAAATGAAGTAAATGTACATTTGTTTGTTTTCTTAAGTGCAGTCAAGTCAATACTGACTCCTGGTAACCCAGCAGGCCCTGGGTTTTCTTGGCAACATAGGACTGAGAGTAGAGTGCCAGGCCTTTTCTTCTGAGGCAATGGAGGGTAAAGTGACTTGCCCAAGTTGTGCAAATGGGAATTGAACCCTGATCTCTTGGGTGTTGGGCTGTTGCTGTAACCATTAGGCTACTTCTCCACTCCAAAGGTGCTGTACCTCATTCATATTCATTCTGAATATCTTGAAAAAGTGACTGCTAAATCACCAGAGTAGCGCTGGGAAGCCCTTTCTTATGGTGAGTGGTATCACACAAGCAGAGCATAAGATGTAAATCTTCAATCCTTGCTCCTATGAATCTCTTTATTCTGCTTTAACTAAACAACACTTTTATCTCATAATCCCTACACGTTTGTATGAAGAGTTTATTCATTTGATATAACGCAGATCAAGGATAATGTCTAAATGTAAGTATATAAGCTAGGGCAAAGAAGATGTAAGAGTCAGTGATATCTTCTCTGTGCTGTTCATGTGTCTCCCCTTGCTGGAGATTGACTTGTTTGTTTGACTTCTGTGGATCATCTGTAAAGACCACATTGGATGAGAAAGTTTCAGTTTATCTTCTTCTGTTACTTTAATGCAAGGACACCATTGAAAAGCTACTTTGAAGCCAGAGCGAAACCTGAAAGAATACCATATAAGAATTAGTTGGATGGAGCACTAGACCAGGCCAATACAAATATTTCCATTTTTTTGTCCATTCAGTAGCTCATGTGAAATGAGTTGGTAATTTCAGACTAATTTGTTGTGGATTTGTGTCCACATTCGCTGAAACTATCATCCCAATGAACAATAGAAGGAAAAGGCATTCTTTCATATAAAAAAAAAAGCAGTAACACTATAACTATGAAAATCTAACTGCCTTGACAGTCCTGAGTGAGGTACCTCTAGAACAGTGCTTCTCATCCAGTGTGCCTTGGGAAAGTTCCTTCCTTTCTGAACACACTACTAAAACCCTTGTCCGCTCTCTAATTACTTCCCTTCTCGACTACTGCAACCTCCTTCTTGCTGGCCTCCCTCTGAGTCACCTCTCTCCCCTTCAATCTGTTCAGAACTCTGCTGCGTGACTAATCTTTTGCCAGCCTCAATATACTCTTATAACCCCTCTTCTCAAATCATTTCATTGGCTTCTCTTCTGTTTCCATATCCAATTCAAACTTCTCCTTCTGACCTATAAATCCATTCATTCTCCTGCTCCTCTCTACATTTCCTCTCTCCCTACACTCTTCTTTGTGAACTCCACTCTTCTACTGGCTTGCTTCTCTCTTTGCCCTTTTCTTCCACTGACAACTCCAAACTTCGATCCTTTGACCTTGCTGCTCTTCATGCCTGGAACAAACTTCTTGAGTCTGTACATCAGGCTTCATCTCTGCCCCTTTTCAAATCCATGCTAAAGGCTCACCTCTTTGAGGCTGATTTTGGATCCTGATCCCTTGTTTCCCTTGTGTCTCCTTACCCTCCCTATTCTACCCTTATTCTTTTCTGTTGTCTTGCCTGTCTTCATTAAATTGTAAGTTCTGACGAGCAGGGACCATCTTTTTATGTGTCTGTACAGTGTTGCGTATGCCTTGTAGCACTATAATTGATTAATAGTAGTAGTAGTAGTAGTGGTGTGTCTTGCTGGTGACAGCCAGAGGCATGAACAGCTATGGGCTCATGAGATGCTTGCCCCATCTCTAATGGACAGTGCCCTTGGGAGCAGCCTTCTGATTCTGGCCCTCAACTCCATCTTCTCCCAGGCAGGATGCAGAGACCAGGAGCAGAGGGAATGAGCCTAGAGCAACAGAGCAAAGAAGAGCCCCTTTGCTTCTTATTCCAACCCTCCCTCCTGTCATTCAGGATTCGAAGAGGACGAGTATTGGAACAGACACTGCAGATATAGGAAGAGCCCCTTCTCTCCCTGTTTCATCCCCTTTCTCTTCCATCCTAGCGGTGCAAAAACATTTTACTGTTAGGTTAATGATTGTAATATGTGATCTAATAATCAAATGCTTTAGAACCCAGTGCAAAATCTCTGACTTGAATATATCTCCCACACAGAATTTACATGTTGGGAATAGTTTGATTGTGTTGACTAATTTCATTTTTCACTGATGGATAATAAATTGTCGTGTAGGTACGACATACCCACCAGCCCTGAGGCTTTTATGTTGAACCCAAAAATATTTTGTGGTAGCAAAATTTAAGTTTTGTACTTTTAGGTATAGCTTGAGAGTGGATTAATACAATTATCCAATGGAGTCCACTGAACTCCCCATCTCTGAACTAATTGCTTAGTATTGACGCCTCAATACTTCCCTCTTATTGGGAAAAGGACAGCAGCATTTCTAACCTCGCACCTTCTCTGCTGGCTTCAGTCCGATGTCTGAACGCATGGAGCATGATCTGCCGGCCTCGCGTGTTCAGATGTCAGATCGAAGCTGGCAGAATGAGGCAAACAAAGGTAAAAACTGCTGCTGTACTTCTTGTCAGTGGTAAGGACTAATTCACACAATGGATCGGTATGGGGATCACACTTCCACAAATGACACCAGCAAAACTCCCATACACACAAAGTCCACTTTCCTGCAAAAATGATTTTCATTGGACTCTGTTAAAAACAGTGACTATGAATAAGCTGCTTAACTTCTCAATCCTTATTATTCGTTTTAAGTGATCATGCAAAAATTTTAAAATATCAATGTGAATTTTTGCATGATCACTTAAAACGGCCCTGCACACCCCTAACATGCCCCGATGTTAACTACAAAGCATCTGGGCGCATTAGGGACTTATCCAGGATTTTCGAAGGGCACTACCCATGTAAGTGCCTTTCGAAAATTCCGGACAAGGCACTTACATGGGTAACTAGGGCAGTTATCTATGTAAATGCTTTCAAAAATCAGGCCCATAGTCTTAAAATGGGTCTGCACCGTGACGTAAAGAAGACAAAGATCCTGACAACTGCCAAAACTGGAGAAGAAATTGAAATAGTGGACAACTTTAATCTGCTTGGATCAATAATCAATAAAGAAATGACAAGCAGTCAAGGAATCCGATGACGCATTGCTCTTGCCAGAATGGCAATGAAGAACCTAGACAAGCTTTTCAAGAGCAAAGTTGTCTCTCTCCATACTAAGATTCGACTTGTCCGAGCCATGCTATTTTCAATAGCACTCATGGATGCGAAAGTTGGACAGTGAAAAAGATAGGAAGAAAATCACTGCCTTTGAATTATGGTGCTGGTGAAGAATACATATACTATGGACTGCCCAAAAAACAATGAGCTGCCTGACTGAAGACCAAATACAGTTTAGGATAACTATCCAGAGGGTCACTATGAATTGATACCGAATTGACAGCACATAACAACAACATGCATAAGTGGCCACTTAAGAGAGTAAATGACCTCTTTACATTGGCCACCATTTTATAAATATATGCGTAGATCTAATAGTGTGTGCCTTCCCTGTGGCCATGCACACGGGCAGAGTTTGGGGTGGGACATGGCGAAGTTCACAAGGAAGTGCATAAATAGTAAGATCTTACAATTTGCACACATTCTTAATAAATCTAGGTGTGGGCATTTACACCAGCTCTAGGGCTGGTGTAAGTGATCATGCCTTAAATTAAAGCATGTTTTTAGCCATTTACACTGGCATTTTATTAAGAAAAGTAGGTACTTACTTTTCTTCATGAAATAGGTTTACAATAGGTACATTTTGGCTGCCTTACAAGGTACCTGGTGATAAAATTATCCTCCAACTGCCTAAAAATTAAAGAGGTATTTTACTGAACAGCGCCTCTATGTAAGAATCTGTAGCAGTGACTTTCAAGCAGGGGTGACCCTTGCTTGTTTCCCAATTTGGAGAGCCAAGGGGCTGTTTCAGAATCTATAGATAGCTCTGTTTTTAGAAGGAAAAACTGTCTTTTGCCTCTTTATATTAAACAGGTAGTGCAGAGCTCCATTTCTCAGTGTATGGGGGGGGGGGGGGCAGGGGTGCTATACAAAGCCTAAGCCATAGGAAAAGAGGACCTGGGTACTGAACTATTCCCACAGAGGAGAGCTATATGCTGAAGGAGAGAAGTGCCTTGGGAGCTGGCTAGGATCCTGACTCCCATCTGGCCTTGAGTTTCAGAGAGCACCCTGCCTGACTGGCACCGAGGATGTACATCTGCATTAGCAGAGCTGCGCGGAGTCTTTAGTTTGACCATTTTATGATGTAGAGATTTATAGAGGAATACTAAGGACATGGAAAGATGTGGTTACTGAGTGAGCGAGGGCATGGAGTAGCAGATCATTTAAAAGAAGAGGAGAGGGAGGAGGTCCTCAGAGGAATCGCTCAGAATCTGCATCTGGGGTTTCTAGTCCCACAGGTGCTCCTTGTGGTCTTGGGCAAGCCACTTAACCCTCCATAGCCCATGTTCCCTGTAAAATAGTTATCTCCAAGTTATAATGCCCTGTTCAATGTAATTTCAGTTTGTTCAATGTGAACCGCACTGATGCAGAATAGTGCGGTATATAAGAGAATGTAAATAAATATATAAATAAAATAAAATCTAAAGATCCTGATCCTGTGGGGAGAGAAGAACTCTGAATAAGAAGTTCCAGCTGTACTTATTTATTTATTTGATATACCGCCATTTGAGGCAAACCATCATGGCCATGTACAGTACAAGCCAAAGACTCTGAAAACATAAATTAACCAAAACAAAAAAAGACTTCATGAAGGAAGGGGAAAACATGAAAAGAACACCACAAGTATCCATAAACAATGAACATATAACTGTACACAAAGGTTAAAAACATAAAAGTAAAGGAGAAAAAGAAATGGAAAAAAAACCCAATAAAGACAGCCTACGAACAGGGCTATACCAAAAGCTGTGCAAGCAGTGCGGTCGCATAGGCCACATGCGCAGAAGGGGGCACTGACACTATCACTGGGCTTCCAGGAAGCTCAAAAATAATGAGTGGCTGGGTGGAGGAGGGGCACCAGATTCATTAGTCGTACAGGGTGCATTTCTAGCTTGGTACAGTCTTGCCTGCCAGTTGCTGCTACCATCGCCTATTTTAAAAGGTCCCCTAAAGTATACCATTAACATATCACTGAGAACTAGAAAAAGCTTTATTGAAGAGCCATGTCTCTACACCAGATAAGAGGTCTCCAATTGGAGATCAACTCGTAACAAATTCTATAGCAATGGGGTTCAGCACCTAAAAGCACTACTCCAAGATGTGTCCCATCTTTATTTAGCCATAGCTGGAATAACCAAATAATTAGCCAAGGAGGACCTAAGAGAACATTGAGAGTAATACAGTATAAGAAAGAAAAGGCAATGTGTGCTAACATCAAGATTTTAAACTTAATCCTGCTACAAATAGGAAGCCAGTGATGCTCAAAAAGTAACCGGAATACATGATCAGATTTCTTAATCATTGTAAAACAGCTTTACTACAACATTCTGAACAAATTATAAATGTCTCAGCTGATAAGGTGAAGTCCCTGCCAATAAGAAATTATAATAGACCAATCTATTAACTGCAAGTGCATGTAACAAAGTTTGTAAAGCTGTAGAAGACAAATATGGTTTGAGAGATCTAATCTTTCAGAATGCAAAAGAGGATTTCCATATTGTCCTGCTAGACCAATACAGACAAGTGGGTTGTGTTCCCTATCAGCAGATTGGTGCAGACAAAGAACCAATGAAAAGTCCAGGTTTCAATGACATCACTCCCATGTCTCTATTCGCCTCAACCACCAGAGGTCCCTTCAGTATTTCTTTGTCTCCAGCAAATGGTGGATGGAGTTTTTCCTCTTTGAGGAAAATATGAGGATTGAAAAGAAAAGATTGATTAAACACTCGTGAACGACTATCTTGAGAAACAAAGGACACTCTTACTTGAGTGTGATGTGGGAGGCTCCACTAGACTGTGGTCTTTTCGGTAGCCATAGGAGGAGAGAAAATTGGTTCAGTTCCAAACTCTTACCCTGGATAAGAGCCTGTTGAGAAGCCAGAAGGTAGAAGGAAGGATCTGGATGAGTGCAGCAGCCTCACACAAACTCAACGCCTCCTTCCTCCTCCTCTGTCCTCCCTGCTATCTCCCGAAGATTACAAAAGGCTCTCAGAAAGATCTGCCTGCAGTGCTGCAAAGCCAGTTAAACAGTTTCAGGGGAGTAGAGCTGAGCCTGGAATTGATTCTCGACCTGGGGCTCTCAGGGGGTGAGTACCAAAGCTTGATGTCATCATTGTCCTTGTTGGGGGCTCCTGATTCCGTCTTCCTGGGAAGTAATTCGGGGTGAACTGCTGGTGACTGCTGGTAACTATGGTTTGGAGGTTTTCCGCCATTTTCTGCACACGTTAGTAGCGTTTTACCTATTGTGTGCCTAGCGGTCACATGGTCCTAGCATGCATTCCACCCAAGCGGCTCTAACACACACTCTTTCCCTAGCGCCTGTAACATGCGTTGCAATAAAAGCGCAGTTAATATGCACCTTTGGACTGCCGCAGCCATAGCACATGCTATTGTGATACTTGTCTTCACTCTGTCTTCTTCCAGGAAACATTGTTTGACCTGTGGCAAGGAAGGTGCCTCATCTCTGGTTTCGGGACTCTGCATGGCATGGCAGCTTCTGAGTCGGCCTTGGAGGGCCTATGCCCCCTCTCCCAGTCAGGGGATGTAGTTAGTCCAGCCTTACATAAGGACATAAGAAACATAAGAAATGCCATACTGGGTCAAACCAAGGTCCATCAAGCCCAGTATTCTGTTTCCAATAGTGGCCAATCCAGGTCACAAGTACCTGTCATGTTCCCAAAAAGACACACAGTTTCCATTATGCTTGTATTGGGGCAAGCAGTGGATTACCTGGATCCTTTTTAATAATGATTTATGGACCTTTCCTCCAGGAACTTATCCAAACTTTTTTTAAACTCAGTTACACTAACAGCTTTTACTACATCCTCCAGTTATGAATTCCAGAGTTTGATTATGCATTGAGTGAAAAAATAGTTTCTCTTATTAGTCTGGATGTCCAGAGAGGTATGCTGCCTGCCAGGTGTCAAAATACGAGATGTTACGGAGAGTTTGCCGAGACTCATCTAACCCACTGACTATTACCCAATGTTGTTAATCCATGTCAGCACAAATGATACTGCCAGGTATCCCTCTAAGCATATCAAAAGTGACTTTATGGCTCTGGGATAGAGGGTGAAGCAGATAGGTGCACAGGTGATGTTCTCTTCAGTCCTCCCTGTTGAGGGTAAAGGCCAAGGCAGAGAGGTTCGCATCCTGGAGATGAATGCATGGCTGCGTGGATGCTGTCATTGAGAGCGTTTTGGTTTCCTGGACCATGGGATGCTGTTCCAAGGGTTGCAGAGCAGAGATGGCATCCATCTGTCCAAGAAAGGTCGATGTGTATTCAGTAGCAGACTGGCTAATCTACTGAAGAGGGCTTTAAACTAGATTCATTGGGGATGGGTGAAGAAAGCCCCCAGGTAAGTGAAACATTAAATACCTTTATGGAAATGGGTAAAAGGGGTAACATATAGAAAGCGGTATGTATAAATGCCTGTAGCATGGTAAATAAGATCCCAGATGCTGAAGCTTTAATGGGAGTGGCTGACTTGGATTTAGTGGCAGTTACAGAAACATGGTTCATAGAAAACCATGACTGGGATGTAACTATACCAGGCTATACTTTATTCAGAAAGGACAGGATAGGAAGGAGGGGAGGAGGAGTGGCACTATATGTAAAAAATAATATTAAAGCTTTGGAATTATAGAGCTCAAAAGGGAAAGAGGAGGCACTGTGGGTTAAACTAGAAAGAGGGAAAGAGAAGTCTTTTTGCATTGGCATGATATACAGACCTCCCTCACAAGAGGAAGAGGTGGATGGAGAGTTAATTGAAGACATACGCAGCATTGCTAGGAATGGGGAAGTGCTACTGATAGAGGATTTCAATATGCCAGATGTTGATTGGCACATTCCTGCTGCAGTATCATCTAGAAATAAGGAGATCCTGGATTCTCTACAGGGAGAACTTTTCAGGCAATTGGTAACAGACCCCACACGTGAAGGGGCCATACTAGACTTGGTGCTTACCAATGGTGAAAGTATTTCTGATGTTATAGTGGGAGATCATTTTGCATCCAGTGATCACCAGATGGTGTGGTTCAGTATTAGGACTAGGGCTGTTAGAATCCATTCAAAAGCGAGGGTCTTAGACCTTAGGAAAACTAACTTTGCCAAGATGGGCCAATACCACAGGGAATCGTTAGCGGGATGGGAACAACTGGGGGATGTAGAAAAACAGTGGGCAAAACTGAAAGGGGATATTTTAAAGGCAATCAACCTTTTTGTTAAAATGGTAAATAAAAGGAAAAGGAGACCGCTATGGTTTTCAAAAGAAGTAGCTGAAAAAGTGAAGAAAAAGAGGGAGGCCTTCATGAAATACAAGAGATCACAGAGAGAGGAAGACAGGCATCTATATTTGGAAAAACTTGGAGAAGCTAGCAAAGTAGTCAGGAAAGCAAAGATTCAAAAAGAGGAGGAAATAGCCAATGCAATAAAATGGGGGGGGGGGGGATAAGACATTTTTCAGATATGTTAGTGAGAAGAGGAAGGGCAAAAGTGGTATCCTCAGACTCAAAGGTGAAGGGGAGGAATATGTAGAAGCTGATGGGGATAAAGCAGAATTGCTTAACAAATATTTCTGTTCTGTGTTCACAGATGAAGAACCAGGAATAGGACCTCAGAAAACGCCCACAAACAGGAAAAGAAGTGAGGGGCATCTTGAAGAATTTTCAGAAGACTGTGTTCGTGAGAAACTAGCTAAACTTAAAGTAGACACGCGATGGGACCGGATTGGATACACCCTAGAATACTGAGGGAACTTGGGGACATTCTAGCAGCTCCACTGACTGACCTTTTCAATGCCTCATTGGAGTTGGGAGTGGTGCAAAGGACTGGAGAGAGGCTCATGTGATCCCTTTACACAAAAGTTTAACTTTGGTGGTGAGTAAATAATTGGAAACGCTGCTGAAAGAGAAAATAGTGAGTTTCTGGAGTCCAGCAGATTACAGGATCTGAGGCAGCATGGATTCACCTGAGGCAGGTCTTGTCAGACAAATCTGATTGCTTTCTTTGACTGAGTGACCAGGAAGTTGGACCAAGGGAGAACCCTAGATGTGGTGTATTTAGATTTCAGTAAAGCCTTTGACACCGTTCCTTACAGGCGACTTATAAACAAACTGAACACCCTAGGGATGGACCCTAAAGTTACTGCTTGGGTTAGAAATTGGTTGAGTGGGAGGCGACAAAGGGTACAGGTAAATAGAGCTCACTCTGAGGAGAAGGAAGTTACCAGTGGTGTGCCCCAGGGATCTGTCCTTGGTCCGATTCTTTTTAACATCTTTGTTAGTGATATAGTTGAAAAGCTGTCGGGTAAGGTTTGCTTCTTTGCGGATGATGCCAAAATCTGCAATAGAGTAGACACCCAGGAAGGTGTAGATAACATGAGGAGGGATCTAGCTAAGCTTGAAGAATGGTCTAGAATTTGGCAGCTGGGATTTAATGTTAAAAAATGCAAGGCTATGCATTTGGGCTGCAGCAATCCAAGGGAGCAATATAGTATAGGGGGTGAAGTACTTTTGAGCGGGACCTAAGCGTGGTTGTGTCTGATGATCTTAAAGTAGCTAAACAGGTAGAAAAGGCAACAGCAAAAGTTAGAAGGATGCTTGGGTTCATAGGGAGAGGAATGGCTAGCAGAAAAAAGGAGGTGAAAGTACCTCTGTACGTATAAGTCTTTGGTGCCACCCCATTTGGAGTATTGTGTGCAATTCTGGAGACCACAGCTTCAAAAGGATATAAGCAGGATGGCGTCGGTACAGAGGGTGGCTACTAAAATGGTTAGTGGTCTTCATTATAAAGCATATGAAGACAGACTTAAGGATCTTAATATGTACACCTTAGAGGAAAGGCGGGATAGAGGTGATACGATTGAGACATTTAAATAGCTCTGTGTTATAAATGCACAGGGGGAGAGTCTCTTTTGATTGAAAGCAAGTTCTGCTATGAGGGGACATGGGATGAGGGTGAAAGGGAATAGATGCAGAAATATTTCTTTATGGAAAGAGTCGTAGATCCGTGGAATAGTCTCCCATTGGAGCTGGTAGAGATGAGGACACTATCTGAATTCAAAAAAGTATGGGACAAACAGAGGATCTCTAAAGGAAAAAAGGGGACTGCTGTAGTTGTTGATAAGGAAGGACAGACTAGATAGGCCATGTGATCTTTTTCTGCCATCATTTTTCTATGTTTCTAGTCTTAAAAGGGTTACTCTGTAGCTTCATTGCATGTCCCCTAGTCTTCTATTTTTTGATGGTGTAAAGAATCGATCTACATTTATCTGTTCCATTCCATTCATTAATTTATAGACCTCTATCATATCTCCCCTCAACCGTCTCTTTTCCAGGTTGAAAAGCCCTGACCTTTTAAGCATCTCCTCATAGGGGTATCCTTCCATCCACTTTACCATTTTGGAGGCCCTTCTCTGTACCATTTCTAATTACGCTGTATCCTTTTTAAGATATGGCGACCAGAATTGCACACAATATTCAAGGTGCAGTTGCACCATGGAATGATACAGAGACATTATAATATCCTTTGTTTTATTCTCCATTCCTTCCTTTATGGATTCCTAGCATTTTATTTGCCTTCTTGGCCACCGCTGCACACTGAGCGGAGGGTTTCAATGTGTTATCCATGATGATGCCTAAATCTTTTTCCTGGGTGGTGGTTCCTAATGTGGAACATTGCATCGTGTAACCATAGTTTGGGTTGTTCTTTCCTAGGTGCATAATTTTGCATTTGTCCACATTAAATTTCATCTGCCATTTGAACATCCAGTCTTCTAATTTATCAAGATCCTCTTGCAATTTTTCACAATCCTCTTGGGTTTTAACAACTTTGAATAATTTTGTGTCATCTGCAAATTTGACTACCTCACTTGTTATTCCCATTTCCAGGTCATTTATGAATATGTTAAAAAGCAGCGGACCCAGCACAGAACCCTGGATTACTCCACTATTCACCTTTCTCCATTGGGAAAATTGGCCATTCAGCCCTACCCTCTGCTTTCTATATTTTACCAGTTCCTGATCCACAATAGTACACTGCCTCCTATCCCAAGACTTTTTAACTTTGCCTCAGGGCAAGAGGTGACAGATGGCGCTATGGGTAAGGATATCCAGTGGCCGGAGGATCAGGCGACTGTGCTGTGAGCCGCTCATCATCCTCTAAGAGGTCTGTTTTAGCTGTGCCCCCTGGTCGTGGGGGATCATTTCCAAGAGGAGATCTTCTAGACCCAGGATTGTCCTCCATGGAATTCTTTTCCTTTTTGCAGCAGGCCTGGTCCTTCTGGTGGGAAAATTCAGACTCTGTGACCTCTGAGTGACCCCGGGCGCATTCTCGTGCAGGATGGGTTGGGAGTGGCAGCCCTGTTTGATTACCATTGGCTAAACATCCCCAGCGAGGGATGCCCCCTGGAGTTGGGGAACAGTTCAGATCAGTCAGAGAATTTGACTCTGGCTCGGATTCAGGTGGCTTGGTAATGGGCTCTGACATGGATGATGAATTACTCTTGCCTTCAGAAGATTGTGAAGAGGCTGGAGTGATCCACCTATTCCACAAGGAATTGCTGGCATTGTTGATTGCCAGGGTCTCATCTGCCTTGAATTTGATAGTTGCTTCTGGCACAGAGCAGGAGCCGAAGGTACATCAACTCCATTACTGTCTTTCTGTTCCTACATGTGACCAAGGATTTGATACGGTCAGAGTGGGACTCCCCCAATGCCCTGCCTAAGAAGCTCAGGGTGCGTAAAAAGATCTGTGTTCTCCCAGATAAGGAGTGTATCGAGTGGTTTGATATTCCCAAGGTGAATGCACAGGTTACGGTAGCTACCAGACAGAACACCATTCCTATGGCAGGCAGATCAGCCTTAAAGGATTATCTCCAGGAACAGGCAGGAATGTAGTCTTCACATATCGGTATCGTCGGTACCGACGGAGCCTGCACGGAAATGCTCCCCAGCGTCCAATAGGAAAGCTTTTGGGAGCATCCCACAGCGCCTGCGTGCTGCCTTCCCGCCTTTCCCAACTGTCCCTCTCCAGTTCTTCATTTTCCGCAGAGCCGACAGGTCGCACATCCTGTCACCGCAGAAAAAATTCCCGTCTACTCTTCTTTTTTGTAGTCGCGTCTGCCTTCCTTCGACGCTACACCGGTACCGCCAGTTCTTCTTTCTTTTTTTCAAAAACAAAAAACTTTCTTTATGGAGTCTTTTCCAGTTATTTTCTCCTCAGGTGCCATGTACCATTTTGGGCACTAGGCCCAACTTTTTCCTTTAAAATGGAAAAACCCACTTCGGGTTTTAAAAAGTGTTCCAAGTGTGGCGGTACCATCTCCATCACCGACACCCATGAGTGGTGCCTCAAATGTTTAGGTCCTGACCACTCTATTTTGGAGTGTGTTGCCTGTGGGATGATGTCGAAAAGGGGCCGGCAGAACCGAGCTGCTAAACTTAGCACCCTTTTTCCTTCCGAAGCAGCCTCCGTGGCATTGATGTCTTCCAGGGCTTCGTCTTCCTCCCATGGATCTCAGGTAACTAAACATAAATCTAGTCGGTCCTCAAAGAGTAGATCTCCTTCTAAGCATCGAGATGCCTCTGGCATTGCCCTTGAGGGTATTTCACCGGCAAAATTGCCCCGGTGGGAGGCTTCGGCTTCCAAAGCATTAACGGGCTCCAGGATGTTCTCGAGGCCTCAACCTCAGCAGAACTACTGGTGCCATGCTCTGGGGTACCGGCTGCTTCATCTGGTACCGATACCCAAGCATCGGCAGCATCGATAGACCAGACATTCTTGGCTATTGAACGCAGTGTGGTGGCTCTTTTCACGGCCTCGATGCCTCTGAAACCGCTATAGACAATTCAACCGGTACCGGCACCGACTCCGGTACCGACTGCATCGACATCAGCAGGTATTCTACCGGGACCGAGTCATGCGTATCCATCCGGTATCAACAAATCGGTACCAGACCCCTCCGATGCCGACTTCGATCGATACCTGTACCGTGCCTTGCACGATCACCCGGATCGGAGATACTTCGAATTTTCGGATGAGTCTGAAGACTCTGAAAGCTCTGCTGATACCAGAGTACTTCTTCCTGAGGATTCTGCTTCTCCTCAGCGTAGGATGTCTCCACCAGAGGATATGTCCTTTCAGGATTTTATCCGAGATGTGGCCTGAGGTCTTTCCATCACAGTGGCTCCTGAAAAAGAGCCTAGGGCAAAGGAATTAGAAATCCTGCAATACCCTAAAGCTTTCAAGGAGGCAGCTACCTTACCTATTCATGAGATCTTGCATGATCTCATGTTAAGGATGTGGGAAACACCTCTAACCACATCTCCTCACTCTCGAAGACTCGACACCATGTATTGAGTTCCTCCTTGTCCTGGATTTCAGAAGACTCAATTACCACACCATTCCATGGTGGTGGAGTCAGCTATGAGAAGGATAAAGAGTGCAAAAAAAGGCATGCATCTAATCCTCCAGGATGTGAGTGTAGGACTCTTGATGCCTTTGGACGTCGAACCTTCCAGGCTTCCATGCTTTCTGCTAGGATCAGTTCCTATATCTTATATATGGGAATGTTCCTTAAGGAGGATACAGGAGATTTAGAGCTTATGAGCCCTCTCTTTCCTGATGATAAGAGGCAAGATTACCTTGCCCTTGTCAAACATGCTCAGGATGTTTCCAAGTTTGTGAATCGTGCAGCCTTTGACTGCTTTGAGTGCATAAGCAGAACCTCTGCCATTGCCATAGGTGCACGTAGGATTGCCTAGCTCCAGGCATCTGACTTGGAAATTTGGGTACAGGATAAACTAGGGAATATTACTTGCACAGGAGAGAATCTCTTTGGCAAGAATTGGCAGGAAAAGGCTAATGAGATAGATGCTGACAATATCACTTTGGATAGATTGTCTAAATCTACAGCTGATCCTGCAAGGAAAAAATCCTACAAGAAACCATTCTTCAAGAAGAAGAAGTAGTTTTATCCCTCCTATACCCAGCAGGGGCATCGTTTAGGTCAGTCTGCCCAAAAGGGACAGCAGCAATAACCTAGACCAGGGGTCTGCAACCTTTAAGACATAAAGAGCCACTTGGACCCATTTCCGAAGGAAAAAAAAAAACTGGGAGCCGCAAAACCATTGCGACATTTAAAACAAATCTAACACTGCATATCCTCACCCCTTGTTTGGTCTTTTAGTGGTATCAGCTCAATCAGTTCTTCCTGTGGCCCAAAAGAGTTCACATATCGGCAGAACAGCGCTATTTGTTCAATATCACCTTTATCTTTGGACTCATCACAGGCGATGGAGTACGCCACAGCTGAATTAATGTCTTGAATTTGCTGTTTGCTAATGTTTTCTGTCATTTTTAGGGTTCTGTCTTTGACAGTCTTCGCAGAGAGTGGCATGTCTTTGATTTTCTGCATAATTTCATTCTTGTTTTTGACGTCCATGAATAGATGTTCTGAAATCTTAATGAATGTTTCTTTTATATACTCTCCATCTGTGAAGGGCTTCCCGTGCTTGACTATTTCCTGAGCGTCCACAAAACTAGCATATGTTGTGGAATTTGCAGACTTCACCCACTTCTTGAAATTATTTTTGCTCATATTAACCTTCCTCATAAGTTCTGCAACGGCTTTTCGTCTCTCAAGGGATCCAGGATATCAATGCTTGACCCAGTACAAGCATTGTGGAACCTGTGTCTTTTGGGGAAACTGCTAGGTACGCATGACCTAGATT
This sequence comes from Ichthyophis bannanicus, assembly GCA_033557465.1. Lineage (NCBI taxonomy): Eukaryota > Metazoa > Chordata > Amphibia > Gymnophiona > Ichthyophiidae > Ichthyophis > Ichthyophis bannanicus. The sequence continues at coordinate 707,358,981 of CM066034.1, forward strand.
GGCCACTGTTGGAAAGAGGATACTGGGCTTGATGTACCCAGTATGGCATATCTTATGTTCTTATAGTGATTACACTTACAGTAAAATTCTTTCTACACTCAGCACCCAAACACAGAAAATTGTGCATAAAAACTGCGCAGATGTCTTCACTAAGGTCAGCGCACTTTTTTGCATCAGCCCCTTATTCTTATATTGGTAGGGCACAAAACTGTACACTAAAATCAAGATAACTTGTACACAAAGCAAGTCCAGCACACATCTCTATGCAGAGGCCTATTTAACCTTTTCCACTCAGCTGTCCCACCCCTTGGGACATTTAAATTTTCATATTCGGACATATGAATAACGTATGTTCTGTATGTCTTAACCACAATACAAAATGGACTGGTTACTGTAGAATGTGGATATCATATTGGTTGCGACTGGGCCAGTTTCTTTTTAAAATTTGTTCCCATCTGGAACGACAGAAAATTAAACCGAGTGGAAAGGGTTAAGGTAGCCTACGCTTAGAGTTTGACGTTTTGCATCATCTCAAGGGCCCAACAATAGTAAAATGCCTTAATAAATCAGACTTATAAGGCATATCCGGGCCACGAGTGCAAGATGTGCTGAGAGAGAACTGGGATTTTACCTGTCCTCAGCGTCCGCATCATCAAACTGTCCCAGTACAGTGCGGCTCATTAACTGCAGCCAACCCCGGCTCATATCGCCAAGTCCCCTGCTGCACTCACGCTCTCCGTCGCCTCTCTTCTAGCTGCGGCGCAGGGCAGCCCCAGAAGGAAAGAGCACGCCGTACGGCACAGCGTGAGGGACAAACTTGCTCTTTAAAGTGAAATTGAGTTCACCTATTCCCCCCACCGCGCCATCCGGAGCCGCGGCAAAGGTGAAAAAGAGCCGCATGCGGCTCTGGAGCCGCGGGTTGCCGACCCCTGACCTAGACAAAGAAAAACAAAAGCAGCTAAGCCTCAACCGGCTCAGCAGACTCAGCCTCCACAGGGGCTTTGACTCCTATCTAGAGAACTTTGCCTTCCTGGCCCTGAACGGCTCAGAACCCTCCACCATACCAGGAAGGTTATGTCATTTTTCCCCCAGATGGGGTCAGATAACAGCAGAAAATTGGACTCTGTCTATTGTAAGAGAGGGGTACAAGCTTCATTTCCTCAGCATGCCCCCTCCTACAATGGTAAGACAGTTCAATTCTCAGACCTCTTTCAATGACCAGTTAGGTCAAGAGGTCACTATGCTTCTTGCCCAAGGGGCAATAGAAGAGGTACCCATTCTCCAAAAGGGTACAGGGTTCTACTCCCCCTATTTCATTATTCCAAAGAAATCAGGAGGAGGACACAGACCCATTTTAGACCTCAGAGTATTGAACAAATTTGTGTTCAAAGAGAAGTTCAAAATGATTTCTCTAGGAACTCTGCTGCCATACCTTCAGAATCAGGATTGGCTTTGTTCTCTAGATCTCAAGGATGCGTACACTCATGTTCTCATCCATCCAACACATCGAAAGTTCCTTCGCTTTCTATTTCAAGGGAAGCACTACCAATACAGGGTTCTTCCTTTTGGCCTAGCCTCTGCACCAAGGGTGTTCACAAAATGCATGGCTGTGGTGGCAGCATTTCTTCGCACCCTAGGAATATTCGTCTTCCCTTACTTAGACGACTGGCTCATTCGAGCCCTTTCAGAGCCAGAGGCCAGGGTTGCTCTCTCTTGCACAATGCGCATCCTTCAGTATTTGGGACTTGTCATAAACTTCCCAAAATCCAATCTTGCTCCCACTCAGTCCCTGGAGTTTATAGGAGCTCTGCTGGATACCAGACAGACAAGGGTCTACCTTCCACAGGCCCGCTGCCTTCACATTGTGCAGTTAGCTTCCCAAGCAGTGTTAAAACCTCTTCTCACTGCCTGAGAAATGTTACAATTGCTAAGCCCCATGGCATCCACCGTGCATGTGGTTCCTTATGCTTGCCTCCATATGAGGGCAGCCCAGTGGACTTTATCCACCCAATGGACCCAGGCATCAGGGTGCCTGTCAGACAAAATAGCAAACTCAGATTGCCTTATTTTGTCCCTCGAATGGTGGCAATCACCCCAAACCTTTTGGTGGGGTCCCCATTTCAGCAACCCCCACCCCAAGCCACTCTAACAACAGTTGCCTCACAGGTGGGTTGGGGAGCCCACTTGCAAGGCCTCTCTACCCAGGGTACCTGGACTCCACAGGATACCTATCTACATATCAATCTTCTGGAACTCAGAGCAATCTTCCTTGCTCTTCGAGTATTCCACACCCAGCTCAGCTACAAGACAGTCCTAGTTCAAATGGACAATCAAGTAGCCATGTTCTATGTGAACAAGCAGGGCGGAACAGGCTCTCTGTTGCTATGCAACAAAGCTTTGCGACTATGGGCCCTCGCCAGAAAGCATCAGATTCATCTCCTTGCGGTGTATCTTCCAGGCATTCAAAACTCTTGGGCAGACAGACTCAGTCGAGTTCTGCTTCCACACGAATGGTCTCTCCATACAGACCAGGTGGCCAAAACTTTCCAAATTTGGGGAACCCTGGACATAGACCTCTTTGCAAGTCCGCTGAATGCCAAACTTCCCCAGTTCTGTTCCAGAATTCCGGCTCAGGGTTGTCAGGCCAGGGATGCTTTCCTCCTCCATTGGGGCCAGGACTTCCTGTATGCCTTTCCACCCATTCCCCTAATTCCCAAAACCCTGTTCAAGCTTCAGAGAGACAGAGGTCATATGATCCTCATAGCTCCACATTGGCCACGGCAAATGTGGTACCCTCTGCTCCTACATCTCTCTCAAGCTCCGCCTCTGGAGTTAGGATCTTCTTCAAATCTCCTTTCTCAGGAGGACGGAATGCTGTGGCATCCCAATCCCCAGTCTCTGCATCTCAGGGCCTGGTTGCTGAAAGCCTAGAACTTCACAGTCTTAACCTTTCTCAGCAGGTAAAGGATATCCTTTATGCTTCCAGGAAGCCTTCCACAAGACGCTCTTATGCTTTCAAGTGGAAAAGGTTTACCATATGGTGCTCGCTTAAGGGCTTAAGACCAATTCAGTGAGAGTTCCTTTGAGTGCTATTGCAGCTTCCTTCAAGCCTCTAAATGGACAACCTATTTCCTCTCATCCTCTCATAGCGAGATTTATGAGAGGCCTTCTTTTAACTAAGCCTCCCATTAAGCCACCACCGGTAGCATGGGACTTAAATCTGGTCCTTGGGCAGCTCATGAAGCCGCCTTTTCAACTATTAGCTACTATCTCTTAGAAATTCCTTTCCTGGAAGGTCATCTTTCTTATTGCAATCACATCAGCACATCATATCAGTGAATTGCAAGCGTTGGTGGCTGATCCTCCTTATACAAGGTTCCATCATGATAAGGTAGTCCCTTAGGACTCATCCACACTTTATGTCAAAGGTGGTGTCACCTTTTCATTTAAACCAAGCGGTTTACCTTCCTGTATTCTTCCCAAGGCCTCACGCCACAAATGCAGAAAAGAATCTTCATACTTTGGATTGTAAAAGGGCTCTGGCCTTTTACTTGCAAAGGACACAGCAACATAGAAAGTCTTCTCAACTCTTTGTTGCTTTTGATCCTAGTCATTTGGGACTTCCAGTCTCCAAAAGAACACTGTCCAACTGGATTGCCCAGTGTATATCTTTTGCCTATGAGAGTAAAAACCTTCCTCTGGAAGGCCATGTCACAGCTCACAATGTGAGAGCCATGGCAGCCTCTATGGCTCATGTTCATTCTGTGTCTATCGACGACATCTGCCGAGCAGCTACTTGGGCTTCGGTTCATACGTTCACAGCCCATTACTGCTTAGACAAGGACTCCTGCTGGGATGCCATGTTTGGTCAGGCTGTTCTTCAACACCTGTTCCATACTTAAACAACTCCTACCCACCATCCCTGGTAGGATGCCAGAGATCCATGTAGGGAAGTGGGGCCCTTTCACAAGGGCACACAACTTCTGGGGTCTTCTCCCTGGCATCTGCTGCTAGGGAGTCCCCATATGTGAAGACTACATTCCTGCTTGTTCCTGGAGATAGCATAGTTACTCACCTGTAACAGGTGATCTCTGGGAACAGCAGGAATTTAGTCTTCACAACCCACCCACCTCCCATAGGAGTTGTATCTCTCTCGCTCTCTCTCTTTTGTCTCAGCTTTAAACTCAACTGGAGAGGGACAGTTGGGAAAGGTGGGAAGGCAGCACCCAGGCGCTGTGGGATGCTCCCAAAAGCTTTACTATTGGATGCTGGGGAGCATTCCCGCGCAGGCTCCATCAGTACCGAGGATACCCATATGTGAAGACTAAATTCCTGCTGTTCCCAGAGATCACCTGTTACTGGTGAGTAACTATGCTTTCTGGACTGAAAGATGGTTCATTGTTGTGGCGGCTAATATCCTGAAGCTGGCGGTATGTACCAGACTGATGTCTTGAGCCCTTTTCCAATGGATTCAGTCTGTTCTGCTGGATGATACTACCCCTCTTTTAGAGTCGGCTATGGCCTTCCTTTCTGATGCGATGTATGACCTGGTACATTTGGTGGTGAGGGATGCTGTCCTGATGATTGTGTCATGGCATTGGATTTGGCTCAGGCATTGGGAAATGGGCACATCTTCCAAAACCCAATTGACTCAACTGGCTTTTAAGGGGAACCTACTGTTTGGAACCAATTTGGAGAAGCTGGTTAAGGACCTGGGTGAGACAAAATCTTACCCCCTTCCAGAGGACAGGTCCAAGGGGCCTGTGAAGTGGGCCGGTGCTCCTTACTTATCAGCCTCCGTCCATTCACTCAGGCGTACTGGCCAGATTCCTAGGGGTCTTGGGACTGTTGACATTACTACCCTGGAAAACATTTCTTCCCCTCTACCTCTGAGCTTTGAGCTCATTCTTAGTCCTTTTGTGGAGCATGTGGCCCAGGGACTCTGCCCCTCCAGTGGAAGACCCTCCTGGGCTACACAATGAAGGTTTAGGGGCCCATTCCCAGGTTCCTCCAGTTGGAGGCAGACTCCACCTTTTCTTTCAGGAATGGGCCCGGGTTACCAACGATTGTTGGGTGCTAGACACCATTCAGTTTGGCAATGTCCTGGAGTGCAAAGAGACGATTTCAGGTGCTTTTGTCATCTCCTCGTGTGGGTCTGCAAACAAAAGTGACACTGTGCAGGCTATCTTAGACAAGTTGCTGCGCCTAAAGGCAGTGGTGCCAAATAAACATTGGGTGCTGGCTTAAGGAGGCCATTGCCTCAGCATATCTCCTATGGAACTGGTTGGTTCTGGAGGGTTTGCCTGACCATTCTACCCAAGCACAAGCATCTTCGTGAGCAGAGCGGAGCTCAGTAGTCCCTGCAGACATCTGTCAAGCAGCAATGTGGGTATTGCTTTCCACTTTTGTCAAGCATTACCGCTTGGATATCCATCTGTAGGTGAACATGGCCTTTGGCTCAAGAGTTTTGAGAGCTTCTGTGACTTCTTTCTGCCTAGTGAAGTTGTAGCTTTGATACATCCCACTTGTCTGGACTGGTCTAGCAGGACGATATGGAAAGTGACATTTTACTTGCCAGTTAAGAGTAAATTAGACTTACCTGCTAATTGTTATTCCTTAAGGAACTCTAGTCCAGTCCCGGAACCATAGAGTTTAGAATCTCCTCCAGCAGCCCTGGAGACTGAAAGACATCATCGCTTTGCTGGCACCAGTATATATAGGCAAGGACCGCCCCCTCTCACCAGTACCTATTGACAAAGCAAACTCAACAGAGCAACAAATAAGTAGATAACAATAGCCAATTGCAAAAATGCACAAAGACTATCCCCGCATGCTAAAGCTATTACCTCTAGTGCATGCTCTTTCGTTTTTTTGGGTTTTTTTATTATTTACATTCTTCAACCCCCACATAAATCATGCTGAAACCGTGCTGCGGAAGTGGCCCCCCCAAGAACTTCCACTGTGACCCCTGGAACGCCCCTTCAGCAACTATGAACATATCAGGCCGCTATCTATTGCAAAGACCGGCTTCCCCCGTACTTCAGGCTGAAACGACTCGAACCCAGGGCGGGATTCGGGACTGGACTAGAGTTCCTTAAGGAACAACAATTAGCAGGTAAGTCTAATTTACTCTTCCTTTGCGTCCCTCTAGTCCAGTCCCGGAACCATAGAGGATGTAACAGAGCAGTAAATATCAACGGGAGGGATCAGCAAGACCAGCCTGAAGGACCGCCGAACCAAAACGACTATCCCCTGCGGCCTGCACGTCCAACCGATAATGCTTAGCAAAGGAATGCAACGACGACCAAGTTGCCGCCCTACAAATGTCCCCGACCGGAACCAAACTGAACTCCGCCCAGGACGCCGCCTGCGCCCTAGTCGAATGAACCCGGAGGCCCGCCTGAACCGCCCTACCCTTTAAGAGGTACGCCGACGCAATCGCCTCCTTTAACCATCGTGAAATGGACGCCTTGGCCGCCGCCTCCCCTTTCCTTGGACCCCCAAAGGCCACAAACAATCTGTCCGACTTACGGAAGGGAGCCGTCCTTCGAAGATACATCCGAAGAACGCGGCAAACATCTAACCGATGCAACCTGCCTCTGGACTCCTCCTTCTGCCGCTGCGAAAACACTGGAAGCAAAACTACCTGGTTCACATGGAAGGGGGTAACCACCTTTGGCAGGAACACCGGAACGGTACGCAGGACGACCTTATGCTCGAAAAAAGACAGTTAAGGCTCTTTACAGGACAATGCTTGCAACTCTGAAATCCGCCGTGCGGAGCAAATCGCCACCAGAAAAACGGTCTTTAAGGTCAGATCCTTCAGCGAAGCCTCGGATAACGGCTCAAAAGGCGGACCAAGCAAAGTCCCCAACACGAGATGCAAATCCCACGCCGGAACAGAGCACCACCTCAGGGGCCACAGGAGCAACACCGCCTGCAAAAACCTTTTCACGTCCCCGTGAGCACTCAGCAATTGCCCTTGAACCTTACCCCGGTAACAGGCAATGGCCGCCAACTGCACGCGCAACGAACTAGCCGCCAGTCCTTTTTCCACTCCGTCCTGCAGAAACGAGAGTATCTGAGACACCGAGGCACCCAAGGGACGAAGGCTGCGTTCTGCACACCAGGCCTCAAAAATGTGCCAAACCCTGATGTACGCTAATGAAGTGGAACACCTGCGCGCCCGAAGTAATGTAGCAATGACTGCCGCCGAATAACCCTTGGCCGTCATCCTAGCCCTTTCAAGAGCCAAGCCGTAAGTGAGAATTGACCCACCTGTGGCATCCTCAGGGGACCTTGACATAAGAGATCCACCCGCCGTGGCAACCTCCACGGACGGTCCACCAGTAGTCGCACTAGGTCCGCATACCATGGTCACCAAGGCCAGTCGGGCGCTATCAGGAGCACGAGACCGCGATACCTCTCTATGCGCTGCACCACTCGACCGATGAAGGCCCACGGCGGAAACACGTAGAGAAGCCCGTCCTCCGGCCACCTCTGAGGCAACGCATCGATGCCCTCTGACATCCGCTCTCTCCGTCTGCTGAAAAACCTTGCCACCTGCGCGGACTCGAAGGTCGCCATGAGATCCATTAGCGGCATCTCCCAACGCCGTACCAACAATGCAAACACCTCCGGGTGAAGCACCCACTCCCCGGGATCCACTCTGTGGCAACTGAGGAAATCCGCCTTGACATTGTCTACCCCGGCCACATGCTGAGCCGAGAGCGTGGCCAGATTCCGTTCTGCCCAACCTAACAACAGAGCCGCCTTGGCTTCCAGCGACGCGCTGCCTGTGCCTCCTTGACGATTGATGTAGGCCACAGTCGTCGCATTGTCGGAGAGAACTCGTACCGCGCGCTGCTGGATGCTCCCCTGAAATTTCTGTAGTGCCAGCAACACCACTCTCATCTCTAGCCTGTTGATGGACCAGGCCGTCTCTGCCGAGGACCACTGGCCCTGAGCAAACCGCCCCTCGTAATGCGCTCCCCAACCCGAGAGACTCGCATCCGTCATCAGAAGACTCCATGAGGGGGACTCGAGCAGCATGCCCGCCGCCAAACTCTCCGGCCGCAACCACCAGAGAAGATCCCGATGGACCTCCGGAGGACAAACTAAGCACTGGGACAATGCATCCCGCTGATGAGACCAACAACGGAGAAGCGCACTCTGCAACGGCCGCATGTGCGCCCTGGCCCACGGCACTACCTCGATCGCAGCCGCCATCATTCCGAGCAATTGCAGGTACTGCCAAGCGGATGGAGCTGCCCTGGCTAAGAAACGCTGTACCAGCCCCCGCAAACGCCGGGCCCGTAGAGCCGGCAGGAACACCGCCGCCTGCTGGGTGTCGAAATGTGCTCCTAAATACTCCAGGACCTGGGAGGGGACCAACGTACTCTTTGCCAAGTTGACTACCCAACCTAGACTCTCCAACAACTGCACCACCCTGGCGGTGGCCGCGGTACTCTCCTCCCTGGACTTCGCCCGGATTAGCCAGTCGTCCAGATACGGGTGCACCAGAACCCCCTCCTTGCGCAGTGCTGCCGCTACGACCACCATGATCTTGGTGAAGGTTCGAGGGGCCGTTGCCAGCCCAAAGGGTAACGCCTGAAATTGAAAATGCCCCATGGGCACCGCAAAGCGTAGAAACCGTTGATGCTCCTGTCGCACCGGGATGTGCAGGTAAGCTTCTGTGAGATCCAAGGACGTCAGAAACTCTCCCGCTCGGACTGCCGCAATCACGGACCGAAGCGTCTCCATGCGGAAATGAGTGATCCGGAGACAGCGGTTCACCCTTTTTAAATCTAGAATCAGGTGATACGAGCCTTCTTTCTTGGACACCACAAAATAGATGGAGTAACAACTGTAGCCACACTGATCCGGGGGCACGGGCACCACCGCCCTGAGTTGGAGCAGCCGCTGAAGCGTCTCCTCGACCGCTCGACGCTTCAGGGGCGACCTGCACGGCAACTGAACAAAGGAATCTAAAACGGGCCGATGAAGCTCCAGGGCATAACCATCTTGGATAACCTCTAGGACCCACTGGTCTGAAGTAATTTGGACCCAGGCAGGGTAAAAATCCCGTAACCGACCTCCCACCAGGACTACCCCCACCTGAGCCCCCCTCATCTCATTGATGTTTTTTAAAGGCCCCAGACTGGAACAGAGCAAACCCTCTGCCCGCTCCCCGGAAGCCCCGGAAGCCCTGACCGTGCACTGGGAACCTGGAACGCTGAGATTGACCAAAGCGAAAGGAACGAAATCTACGAAACTCTCTGGGGCCCCCCCCCCCCCAGGTTCCAGCCGAAGACCGAGCCTGCTTCAGCTTATCCTCCGGAAACCGACCCCCCTTAGACTCTCCGAGATCCTTAACCAACTTTTCCAAATCTTCACCAAACAGGAGCTTACCCCGGAAGGGCAGCTTGCTGAGGCGAGCCTTCGACGAACTGTCCGCCGACCAATTACGTAACCAGAGATATCGCCGAGCCGCCACCACCGAGGCCATGCTCTTAGCCAATCCCCGGATAAGATCATAATGAATATCCGCTAAGTATGCGGAACCAGACTCCATGCGCGCCGCGTCCTGCACGACACTGTCTAGCTGATCACCCTGCAAGCTCTGAGACCATCGTAAACAGGCTCTCGCCACCCACGCCCCCACTATCGAGGCCTGCATGGAGAGGGCACTAACATCAAACACCTGCTTCAACAGGGTATCCAACTTCCTATCCTGAACATCCTTAAGGGCAGCCGCCCCTTCCCCTGGAATAGTTGTTTTCTTAGTCACTGCCGACACCACCGCATCAACCCTAGGAGAGCGAAACAGCTCTCTATCCTGATCTGCCAGAGGATAAAGGCGAGCCAAAGCTCTGGACCCTCTCAGAGCCGATTCCGGTGAATCCCATTCCTCCTGAATCATACTCCTGAACACTCTATGCACTGGAAACACCCGTTGGGACGTGCGAACCGCCTGCAACAGCGGATCCTCCAAAGCATCCCCCGCTGCCGTCTCCCCTAAGGGCATGTTAAGGATCTTAAGGGTCTCCGCTATCAAGGCCGGCAGTTCTTCCCGGTGAAAAACCCTGACGACCCTGCTCTGCTCCTCCGAATCAGGCAGTTCACCTTCCTCCAACTCTGCTTCCGAAAGCATTTCCAAAGACGCGTCCACCTCTCCGAGGTCCTCTCCCAGCTGAGATTGTGAACTGTCCTCCCCGACACCTCTGGATCTCTTCACCGTGGGAGCGCCCTCTGAGAGATGGTCCAGAGACCCCAGCCACTTCCGCCCTGGCGAGCCCACCGAGGACCCCGACATGACCGGCTGCAGCAAGGCAAAGGCTTGCTGCATCAGAGAAAAGAAGTTTGGAGGGATCATCGAGGCTGACCCCCCCTGACTACACTCCAAAGAGGTAGAGGGCCCCTCCCCCGCAGAAGACCCCGAGGAGGGCTCAACAGGACCCAGGGAAGGAGGCAAGGAAACCCCCCCCATCCGAAGGAACCGTCTCCGGGCCTGTTTGAGACTGCTCTGCCTTATCAATTCCCAGCGCTTCAAGAGTTCAAGGCTGGCAAATCCCCGAGTCCTGCACAGTGCCTCGTTTGGTCCCACACACCAGGCATCTAAGCTTCGCAGGCATGGCTCCTGCCAAGGCCTCACTCCCACTGCCAGGCCAGCAGAATTTCAAAACCTCTGTTTTTTGTTTGTTTTTTTTATAAGAAAGGGAGGCTCCGTGCTACAGCAGCCTTGGTAGGAATTGTTTCCCTCCAAAACGAGGTTTCTGACGCCGATCAGCCAGCTGAGAAGCCCCGGGAGACTAAAGCCGATTTCAAAATGGCCCCGGCCGCTTTTCCCGCGCGGCTACACGAGGCTGTAAAGGAAGCGTTTCCCCGAAGCTACCGAGGGTTCCCCATCCCTCTCAGCAGCCGGACCAAGAAAGGGACTGACAGAAAAATTAATCTATTCATCAAGTGTCGCCCCAGGCCAATCTCCCTGCCGGCGATCAACAGCGAAGCTGCAGCATCAGAGCACAGCCCTTTTCGCGGCTTCAGCTCCTTGCTGCCTGGACACACTAATGCTTCTCTCGCTGTGTCCCCAGCCTTCCACCTGCTCCTCACCCCTAATCACGGGTTCGGGAGCAGGGAGGCTACATCAAATACCTCTCCCCCTTATGCTCGTTTTCACCACGGGGAGACTGCAGCTAGGGGGGGGGGGAAGGGGAGGGAGGGAGGTAGAGAGAAGAAGAGAGGCAAAGAGCAGAGGACAGGACCAGCAGAAAGGCAGGGAAACCTCCTCAGCACAGTACTGCACCTGTAAACCAAAAATAAAAAAACAGCCTTAGATGAGCTACCAAAGAAGACCCAAAATTTAAAGAATAGCTCTGCTTATTTGTCACTCTGAACCTAACCGTGACCCCAGTCCCGGGCTCAGAATCTCCACAGCTGCTTGGAGACTGAAAGTACTGGTGAGAGGGGGCAGTCCTTGACTATATATACTGGTGCCAGCAAAGCGATGATGTCTTTCAGTCTCCAAGGCTGCTGGAGGAGATTCTAAACTCTATGGTTCCGGGACTGGACTAGAGGGACGCAAAGGAATGTACTTTTCTTGAGTCCTGCTGGACCAGTCCAGGTCCTGCCTCTGAAACTGCATTGCTCTTTTCTTCTGCTAAGGTACCCTTGGATCCACTATGATTTTTATTCTTGGCTCTGCAGGTTCATCTTCTACTGTCGTCCTTCTGTTTATGCTGTCCTGTACATAGTTCTCTATTGTTGATTACTCTTTGCTGGCCATGATTGAAGTGTGTGAGGCTTACTATGTTTCTCCCATATGCTTTGGGATGAATATTAAAGGGGCACCAGGTGGCTGAGGCAAATAGAGGCATGGGAGTGATGTCATTGAAACATGGGCTTTTCATTGGTTCTTTGTCTCCACCAATCTGCTGGTAGGGGAACACAACCCATTTGTCTGGACTGGTCTAGCAGGAATCAAGGAAAGGACATTAATGGGAAAGTAAAATGTCACCTTCCTAAACACTAATGCAAATGAAAGGGACAAAAAAAGTTTATTATCAATAAGGACCCCATTACCGATTCCTTTATAGAAATCAGAGTGTTCCAAATACAAGGCTGAAATAAAAATGACGAATTTCCCATTGAAATCCAAATCACTTCCAATTTCTGTGGTTTGAGAATCAGCTTATGAGAATCAACCCAACCTACAATTTTTTCTAAAACTCATGCCAAATAATGTTGAAAATCCTGATCCTAATAAGGGGCATGTTTACTAAGTTGGGCTAACAGTAAGTCTGTGCTATTTGTCACTAGGTCCCATTAAATAACATGGGACCTAGTTACAAAATGTTACCCCAGCTAAGTAAACATGCTCCTAAGTGTCATTAATGATAACAAGTTGAATTGCATCTACATAAAAATATGAACTTTTTCCAAGATCTTGAATTAATGTAGCCAGTGGTGTAATAAAAACAATGAATATGTAGAGGCCAAAATTGACCCTTGTGGAATTCCAAAGAACAAGGAATAAATAGCAGAAATGTTCTTATTCATGAGCCCTTGAAAAACTTGCTGAGATAAATAAGATCTAAATCAATTAAGGTCATTTCCAACTAGACCAACTTATTCCAACCAAGTCGAAAGAAGAATATTGTCAATAACATCATATGGTTACATCCAGTTGTATCACAAGAACAGCCTTATACCCATCCATTTAAGATGGCCACCAAAGCTGCCTCAGTAGTTTGGTCACTGCAAAACCCCAGTTACTAGGGATGAGAGGAGTATTAGCTTTTAGAAAGCTTGTTGATCTACAATCTTCCCCATAATTTTTGCAATAAATGAAATGTTAGAGATAGGGTGATAATTACTTGCTATTCATTAATCCAATTTTGTTTTTGAGGGTTTTTAAAGTGGGCTGAATCATTGACTGTTAGGAACATCAAGGTGTACACAACAGTAGTGGTCTAAAGAGCTTTATTGTGAAAGGAGCCCCAACGTGTTTCTGCAAACGTCTTCTTCAGGGCGTAAAAGCCTCAAATTAAAAGACATGGATCACAATCAGAAAAAGACAATAAATAAAACATATATAATGTTATGCATAAGAATAAATAATAAAATAAAAACAATACTAATATCAATATGTATATTTATAAAAAGTACAAATAAATAAAAAAACAGTAAGACCAATAAAACATCCATATATGAACTCAAAATGAGACTCAATAAAATTCACTTTAAGCAATTGTATAAAAAAGGTATGATAACAAAATGACTCTAATGTCATGAATATGAACAAAGATAAAAACATTTAATATGATCTGTAGCACATGCTCCAAAGTACCATGTGCTAGGAAAACAGCAAGAAATGTCAGTAAGAAATCTATAAAAGGTGTTAAAAAGTGCAGAGATTAGGAGGAAATATCTAATGAATGCAATAATTAATCTAGTGAAAACACCCACTCATTCCATTTTGCACAATAACCTGCTCCTATACTACTGTGCCACCACCAGCAATCCTATGGTACAAACAAGAATGATTAGAATACTAATGGTGTGAGTGTTTTGAAAAGACCGAAACAATCAGCCAGAACTAATAGGGCAAGCAGCCGGAGCAGAGGAAAGTACAGTGTTATAGGAAGATATGGCCTTAACAACGCACTCAGATGACATAGTGGAGGAAAGAGGTTATAAAGCAGCAGTGGAGACAGCTGAAGGGTTGATAATGTGAAGATTCCTAAACATGTTGGTGGAGATCGGGAGAAACCAAGATGGTGGTTAAGGGTGAAGGTTAGCAGGAGATGGTCAGATAAGGGCAGAACTGAGGTGGAGAAGCTTGAGGGTGAGCAGTTGGAGGAGAAGATGAGGTCAAGGCAGTGGCCATGCTTGTGAATACAAGCGGTACAGCACAACTGGAGTTTGAATGAGGAGGTTAGGGAAAGGAACTTTAAGGCATAAGGGTCAGAACGGTCATCAACGTGAATGTTAAAATCCCCAAGAATAAGAGAAGGGGAAGATGCATCCAGAAAGGAGGAGAGGCAGGCATCAAAGTCGGTGTAAAGAGGTGGACTTGGAGGGGGGGGGGGGGCGTGATAAATGACAGCTACCCAGAAAGGTAGTGGCGAAAATAGGCAGATGGCATGGATTTCAAAGGAAGCAAAGGACTTGGAGGCATAAGGAGGGGCTGAAATTGGCAGGAATGAGAGATGATGAACCCAACACCACCACCACCACCACGGTCAATGGGCCGAGGTATTTGGGAAATAGGCAGCAACTGAAGCAGAATCTTCAGGGAGAAACCAAGTTTCAATAAGTGCCAGGAGAAGCAGAGTATTAGAGATCAAGAGGTCATGAATGAAGGCAAGTTTATTGGAGACAGAATGTACTTTCCACAATGCGCATGAAAAAGGAAAAAAAGAGGAGAGGAATATAAACAAGATTAGAAAGATTACGCATTGATCTGCCCTGGAGAGTATGAAAAATGTCTAGGGAGGCCAAGGTTGGAATTGACATCGTCAAATGAGAGAAGGAGAAGGAGTAGGAGAGAACAGGGGAGAGAGGAGGCGGCATGACGGAAGTGAGGGAAGGTTCGCTCAGTGAGAGTGGAGATGACTGAATGAGAGGAAGAAAATGATGAAGCCCAAGGGAAGATAACATAGAAGACAAAATGGTAGGGGAGGTGGGGACAGTAAGGAGTGGGTAATGAGAAGTAAAGCTATGGAATTGTCGGAATAAGGGAAAAATATTAGGGAGAGTTAACATCCAGAACACAAGTGATGTGGAGCCGTAGGAGGAGGAGGAGAGAATGCAAATCAAAGGAGATACAGGTGGAGAGAGAGGAGAAAGTCCTAGTGAGCTCGGGTGCACCTGAGTAATTGCATCAATGAGCAGAGGAAGACTATGAAAGAATGTTAAACCAGGGGTGGGTGGGTAATAGAGAAGGGAGACACAGCACTGCAGAGAGCAAAAGCTGGGTAAAGGACAGACAGAAGAGAGGACACACACTGACAAAACAGAAATATAGTGTCAAACACCTTGCTGGCCCACAAGGCGGGAGCCTGGGGCTTCGGTGTTGCTCCTCTTCTAACAGCAAGGACTTTATGTTGCCCTCAGGGATTTTGGGTCCCAATAGCTAATCGAAATAAGGAGGTAGTTGTGGTAGAGTAGCTATGCTTAAAGAGGAGTTATTTCCCGTCCCGGGAGAATTCTTGCAACAAATATCAAAAAGCAAATAAACCATACAGCTGGTATAAAACAAGTGAGGGACTACAAATGGGAACAAAAATGCTTATTGTCAGCTTTAACTGAACAAAAAGAGGGAAAAACAGGTTTTCAATCACACACTTTGAATTGTGAAATCTGTGCTCTCCCACAGATTTCACTCCAGCAAGCTTTCTTAGGCCCCTAACAAAAAGAGGTTATGCTATCAGAGAAAACAAGCGTACAGTCCATTTTGCACATATCAGAATTATCATCACCAAAGTCACAATCCATATCTTCAGGTGCTTCTTGATAATTATAACTTGCAGGGCTGTATTGTGGATTAGTGTTTGTTTCTCTCCTCTCGGCTGGGTCAGAGCACCACTCCCCCCTATCACTGCAGCAAGGTTCTTTACCACACACTATGGAATCTTTCCTTAGTGGGCTACACACTTCCTGACCACTGGGGGTAAAACTTAGTGCTCCTCTAGTCCAGGTACTTTGGCTTTCAGGCTGAGCTCTGCCTGGCTGGTGTGTAAACGGGAAGTGGAAATTTTTCTTCCCCTCTCTTCCTTTCACAGGACGTCTTTCTAAAGCATGGGAATTATCTCTTGGACAAGTATTCTGGCTCCCCAGGTTTCATGCTATTGTGGTTATCTCTTCTCCCTGCTCCTCGTGGTTTATATCCTGGAGTCTCCCTCTGGCCCCACACGGACCTTGGCTTAGTGCAGCCTAACTTCCCAGCACTAACCTTCGTGAACTCCTCTTGGATAAACCCCTCTGAGGTGCAGATTGATTCCACGTCTGAACCTTCCAGGTATGGCTCCTGGCTTTTCTGAGTGCTGTACTTTACTTTCCCTCAAGTCCTCTCAATGTCTCTGTCTCTCTCTGCCACAGAGACTGAGTCTGACTCCTGGCTTGTATCTCTGTGTTTCCTTCCTTCTCCACGTGTGCCTGTACGTGAATCTGCTCGTATCCCTGTGCCTGAATCTGCACGTGTCTCTGCTCGTCTCAAGGCTGACCTTTTTTTATCTGCATCATTCCTTGAGACTTGAGTTAGCTCAACTCTCTGCAGCTGTCTCTGCTTCCCTGATGAGCTATGATGTAATGGTAACTCTGGGCGTTTCTCTACAGCCTGTGCTTTTGTTTTGCTTGGTTGCCCCTGACAACCCCTAGCCATGTGCTCTGCAGTGCTGATTTTAAAACTGCCCTGAGTGTTTTCCTCTACTTCCATCGGCTCAATCTGCCTTGCGCCATGACAGATCCCCCCCTTAAAATATTACGGGCTGCAGTTCTTACCTGACAGCCCGGAATCCGTGACAATGCATCAGCATTTCCATGCAGCCGCCCCGCCCTATGCTGTACTACGAAGCTAAAAGGTTGGAGCGCTAGGTGCCACCGGGTCAGACAAGGGTTGCTGTTCCTCATCTGATGTAACCAGGTCAGAGGGGCGTGGTCTGTGATCAAAAGGAATTGCCGGTCAGTTAAATAAAAGCGCAGTGCCTCCACTGCCCATTTAATCGCCAGGCACTCCTTTTCTATTGTAGAGTAATTTTTCTCTGCGCTATTGAGCTTTCGGCTCAAATATGTTACAGTGTGCTCTACCCCATCAAAATTCTGAGCCATTACCGCCCCCAACCCTGTTTCGGACGCGTCCATCTGGACAATGAAGGGTAGGTTGAAATCTATCCCCCTTAAGACGGGTGCCCTACAGAGTTTTTCCTTTAGGTTAGTGAAAGCTTCTTCAGCCTCCGGGGACCACTTTATCGTGGTAGGGGCGTTTTTCCGTAACATTTCAGTGAATAGAATACTCTCCTCAGCAAAATGAGGTATAAACCGACGATAGTATCCTATCAAACCCAGAAAGCTTCGGACTTGCTTTTTCGTGCCCGGACGTGGGAAGTTTCGGACGCTCTCTAGTTTACAGGCCAGGGGCCTTACTACCCCCCTCCCAACCATGTGTCCCAAGTACTTGGCCTCTTCCATGGCGAACAGACACTTGGCCGGATTTAGTGTTAGTCCCGCCTTGCAAAGTGCCCTGAGTACGGCCTCTATTCTTGCAAGGTGTTGAGTCCAGGTTGTGCTGTAAATAATCACGTCATCCATATAGGCCAGCGTGTACTCGTGGTGGGGCCTTAGGACCTGGTCCACCAATCGCTGGCATGTGGCAGCGGCGCCGTGTAAGCCAAATGGCATGCGGCGAAATTGAAAGAGGCCTATAGGCATGCTAAACGCCGTTTTTGGCTTGGACTCCTTCGTTAAGGGTACCTGCCAATATCCCTTGGTGAGGTCAAGGGTGGTCAGGTATCTCGCCTGCCCCAAACGATCCAGCAAATCGTCTATCCGGGGCATCGGGTAAGCGTCAAACTGTGACACTTCATTCACCCGGCGAAAGTCGATACAGAATCGAATGGATCCGTCTGGTTTGGGCACCAGCACCACTGGACTCGACCAGGGGCTGCGTGACTCCTCTATGACACCAAGCTTCACCATCTCTTTTACCTGTTCGACTATTTCTCTCTTTTTTGCCTCAGGCATGCGGTAGGGGCGTTGCCGAATTATTCGCCCCGGTGTGGTTATAATTTCGTGGGCTACTATGTTAGTTTCCCCTGGTGTCATAGTTAAAACGTCCGAGAACCTATCCAGGACTTGGGCCAGTTCTTGCTGCTGGGGTATAGAAAGCCCTTCACCTACCCTAGGTCTGGCCTTGTCCCTCAAATCTGCAATTTGAGGACCCAGGTCCTCTTCTTTAGGTTCTTCTGCTAGGGCCATCATAATCTTGACTTCACCCTGGCCCGTGGACCCAAATCCCTGTTCCCCCCTTATGGTGGACGGTAAGGAAGACACTTCTTCCACTATGGGGAAACCCACTCGCTCGCAGATTAACTGCGCTATGCGATCGCCTACATGAATTTTAAAGTCAGTCTTACTAAAATTAAAGACCAGGACCTTAATACATCCCCTATAGTCGGGGTCTATTACCCCAGCCCCTATATCTAAGAAAAACGTTACCGCAAGGCCTGACCTCGGAGCAATACGGCCATAGCAACCCTCTGGGATTCTCACCTGGATGCCTGTGTCAATTAAGGCCTTCCCTCCTTTTCCCACTATGGCTTCCTCCGCACTGAATAAATCATAGCCAGCCGCTCCTGGGGTGGCTCTTTGTGGGCTTTTGGCCAAGTTGGACACTTTGCAGAACTTTGCTTTCCCTAAGGGCGCCCCCTTCTTGGGAACCTGTGGTCCTGTCCTATTCTTCTGTGGTTTGCCAAACAGGGGACTCGGGAGTTTGGCGGCCAAAGCTTCTATTTCCCCCTCCTGTACTCCTACCTGGTGTTGGGTAGGCTTTAGGCTAGGCTTATTAAGCTTTCCATCCATTTTTTGACTAAATGGTGGCCAGTCCCTCCCCAGGACAACCTCCCTTGGCAGCTTTGGAACTATAGCTACCGATATATTCTGCTGTGTTCCTAAGGCATTTACCTTTACACTGTGTAATGGATAATGTGAGGCTGCGCCGTGCACGCACCTGACCCGAACTTGTCCCTCTGCTTGACTCGGGGGCGACTGGCGGTGCCCCTCAATGGCTGCCCAGAGCCTTTTTGAAATCATGCTCTGGTCAGCCCCCGAGTCAAGTAGAGCCAGTGTGTGAATACCTTCTACTTGTGCTGGAACCAGGAATTCGTCCTGCTCTGTTTCCTCTGTCCCTGTCACCAGGACTGTGCGTTCTGTGCAGGATCTCTGATAGTGCCCAGTTTTTCCACACCGAAAACATTTACCTTTGGGTACAGAATAAACATTCTCATCAGAGACATTAACATTCAACTTGGCAGGTTTATACATCCTATCAGACACATATTTTCCTTTACTGCTACTTTTCCTCCTCCCAGCTGCCAACCAACTACCTTGGCCTGGGGTGTCAGTCCTCTCAGCCGCGAAATATCGCTCGGCTAGAGAGGCTGCATCCTCTGAGGACTGGCAGTGCTGGAGGGTCAGAAAAGACTTAAGCCCTTTTGGAACCGCCTCCATAAATTGTTCTAATACAATTTTGTCAATCACTGTCTCCACTGAACTTCCCTCAGCTAACAACCATTTTCTGGCTATACTTTTCAACCTCTGGGCTAGAGCTTTGGGAGTTTCTCGAGGCCCAATTACTGCCTCTCTAAACATACACTGATAGTGAAGTGGGGTAAGCCCCAATCTATCTTTTACCGCTTTCTTTACTTCACTATAATTGGAAGCTAATTCTGCAGGCATAGCTTTGTATGCTGAAAGAGCCTCTCCTGTGAGCGATAGGGCAAAGCGGGTGGCCCACTGCTCCTCTGGCCATTTCAAGGTAGTAGCTATCCTTTCAAATGCGTCCAAGTAATCGTCCACATTGTCCTGTGGTTGTAGCTGTCCTAATGTAAAGGCACCATACGACCTTAGACCAGTGGCTTGGAGAGCCATGGGCACGTCCTCAGTGACATCTCGGGGCTTCTTTAAAAGCGCGTCCAATGTCTCTAATAATGGCCGCTGCTGCTCCTGTATGGTCCTTTCTGTTTGCTGCTGCAGGAAATGGATAAGCTCGACTTGCTTATCCCATTGCGTCTTCATCCATCCCGCTACATCCAATGGCTCCATCCTTCTGCCTTGGTATACCTAGAGATAGAAAAACAAAACAAAAACCAAGTGCGATACCACCACACTTTTTCTTTTTCCACCGCCCTCTCTCTGCCCACCAGCACCCCCTTTCTCACTGTATCCTCCCCACGTCTGACCAGGTACTTTTTACCTTAGCCTCCATGCAGGGGTCAGCTTGTGAGAAAAGGTGTCTCCGGGTTCCACTCCTTCCGGATGACTGCTTTCCTTCCAGCAAACTGTAGTCCTTTTTGTGCTTGTCCCTTTTGAGTCTTGCGCAAAAATCCAAACAATGTCGCCACTTGTCAAACACCTTGCTGGCCCACAAGGCGGGAGCCTGGGGCTTCGGTGTTGCTCCTCTTCTAACAGCAAGGACTTTATGTTGCCCTCAGGGATTTTGGGTCCCAATAGCTAATCGAAATAAGGAGGTAGTTGTGGTAGAGTAGCTATGCTTAAAGAGGTTTTATTTCCCGTCCCGGGAGAATTCTTGCAACAAATATCAAAAAGCAAATAAACCATATAGCTGGTATAAAACAAGTGAGGGACTACAAATGGGAACAAAAATGCTTATTGTCAGCTTTAACTGAACAAAAAGAGGGAAAAACAGGTTTTCAATCACACACTTTGAATTGTGAAATCTGTGCTCTCCCACAGATTTCACCCCAGCAAGCTTTCTTAGGCCCCTAACAAAAAGAGGTTATGCTATCAGAGAAAACAAGCGTACAGTCCATTTTGCACATATCAGAATTATCATCACCAAAGTCACAATCCATATCTTCAGGTGCTTCTTGATAATTATAACTTGCAGGGCTGTATTGTGGATTAGTGTTTGTTTCTCTCCTCTCGGCTGGGTCAGAGCACCACTCCCCCCTATCACTGCAGCAAGGTTCTTTACCACACACTATGGAATCTTTCCTTAGTGGGCTACACACTTCCTGACCACTGGGGGTAAAACTCAGTGCTCCTCTAGTCCAGGTACTTTGGCTTTCAGGCTGAGCTCTGCCTGGCTGGTGTGTAAACGGGAAGTGGAAATCTTTCTTCCCCTCTCTTCCTTTCACAGGACGTCTTTCTAAAGCATGGGAATTATCTCTTGGACAAGTATTCTGGCTCCCCAGGTTCCTGCTATTGTGGTTATCTCTTCTCCCTGCTCCTCGTGGTTTATATCCTGGAGTTTCCCTCTGGCCCCACACGGACCTTGGCTTAGTGCAGCCTAACTTCCCAGCACTAACCTTCGTGAACTCCTCTTGGATAAACCCCTCTGAGGTGCAGATTGATTCCACGTCTGAACCTTCCAGGTATGGCTCCTGGCTTTTCTGAGCGCTGTACTTTCCTTTCCCTCGAGTCCTCTCAATGTCTCTGTCTCTCTCTGCCACAGAGACTGAGTCTGACTCCTGGCTTGTGTCTCTGTGTTTCCTTCCTTCTCCACGTGTGCCTGTACGTGAATCTGCTCGTATCCCTGTGCCTGAATCTGCACGTGTCTCTGCTCGTCTCAAGGCTGACCTTTTTTTATCTGCATCATTCCTTGAGACTTGAGTTAGCTCAACTCTCTGCAGCTGTCTCTGCTTCCCTGATGAGCTATGATGTAATGGTAACTCTGGGCATTTCTCTACAGCCTGTGCTTTTGTTTTGCTTGGTTGCCCCTGACAACCCCTAGCCATGTGCTCTGCACTGCTGATTTTAAAACTGCCCTGAGTGTTTTCCTCTACTTCCATCGGCTCAATCTGCCTTGCGCCATGACAATAGACAGAACAATAAATAACAAGCCAGATTCTGAACAGGCACAGGAAAATGCCTAACGGAGCATACAGAGTTAGCAGAGGCTTGCAATAAACCACCAAATGGAGGATCAGCAGCTCATGTGCTCAAAGAGGAAAGCTTCTGAACAAAGCCCCAGCAGGAGGAGGGGCGGGGCAAGGGCTGAAGGCAGGTAAGTGGAAGCAGGCAGATTCCACAGGAAGTGCCCTAGTAAAACTCAGGCAAGATGAAAATGGGAATGCAAATTATCCAAGTTGGGATTTGCAGCTGCTCCCTGGAATGTATAGGTTTTTAAAGAGCTCTTGTTCCTGCCAGCCCTTTATAGGAGGGATTAAGGGGGATAGTCCCCTTAATCCCTGTTGCATATTTCCTCCTCCAAATTGAAATTAAATAAAGATAGCAGCCTTTATAGTTAACTGGAAGCATTTCAACAAATAGGTTTGCACAGTACCAATTTACATGTGTAAGTTATAGCATGCTGATCTCACATGTACGTTGGTAGTTTACAACTTGCTGAATGTCTTCTGTTGATTTGTTTCCACATGTAACTTTGTAAAATGACTCCTCCATCTCTACGTGTCAGCAAATACCCACGCATGTCCTTATACGTATTTTAGAAAAGGAGGATTGTATACGTACCAACCTAGACCTCTCAATCCTGATCTCCATGTACTATCTAATATTTGCCTTAATGTGTTTTCAGTGTTTGAGTTTTCTTTCTTTTTGTTTGTTTCCCATTTGATTATCTGTGACGCAACTGATGAATTGGTTTAATTCTCCCAGTAAATTATATCTTTAACTAGAACTGCTGGGATGACTGTCATTTTTGGAAGTGAGTGGAGAGACGGAGGACATGGAAGAGATGAGTGCACTTTCCTGGCGTAGGTCTTGAAGATCTCAGGACCCACCAACAAAAACGTGCTGTGGCCTTGAGCAAGTCGTGCCCACTCAGGGCTGATGCAAGTGGTACTGGGTGCCCTAAGCGTATCTTCAGCCATACATTCCTCTGCCCTCCAAAATATTTTGATGATTAAACTCAGCAATCATGATCATCCCAATACTACTCCTCCCACAGCAATTCTATGAAAATGCATAACTGGACATCATAGCTTTAAATATTAAATGTTGCTCTGTATGTATGTGTGTGCCTGCTCTCTCTGGGGCTGTCGAGACCTATTGTTTTACTGCTGCTGTTCTTTGCTGCTCCTCAGAAGTTGATGCCCTAGGTGCCCTGATGGTTGAGTCGGTCCACTGTTCATGCCAGAGATCCACTGGTGACACATCAGCTGCCCTTGTTCTCATGCATGTGTGTACGTGTGTTTTACCTGTACAATTTTATAAAGCCATGGGAAAATACCTTATACAATTATCTCCATAATGACTATTTAATATTTTTGACATGGAAACCATTAGCTAATGTATGCAGTCTCATAAAGACATTGTCAGTGATAAAGTGGCTAGCAGTACAGTTGTTCTGCTTTATAATAATAACAATTTATTTTGATGACACAATGTCAATATGGGCCCAATTCTGCAAGGCAAATAGCAGGGCTGTACATCTCAGTGGGACGTGCAACCCCGCTAACTGTCCTGCCTGAATGCCAAAAGCCTCTCCCCACACGCACGCCCTGTACATCCAGGGAGCACCGGGAGGATGCCCAGCTTATTCCACATCTGAGGTGGAATAAGCACGAGGCAGCCCTCTGCATCAGCCAGGCAGCCCCCAGGAGCAATGGAGCCACGATTGGTGAGGTCCTGCCATTCGATCTGGGCCCTAGCTGCCCCCATCGAGGGTCAGGTAGTGGGGAACTGGGTGTTTGCACTGCAGCAAGCTGGCAGTGAGGTAGTGAGAACATCTCCCATGGGGCTGCAGGAGCACGCCGGGCTGTCTCGGTGCCCGATCCTGCACCCATGGGAACATCTAGCTCCCGCGGTGCAGAATTGGGTACTAATGGGGCCATCCTGTTCGGGGGCAACCGGACAGCCCGGATGTGCCCTTTCCTGCATCGAGCTCTATGTGTTCTTGATCAAAACATACTATGTTACACGCAAATGGCTGGGAATAAAGTCCATGTCACGCTGGAGCATTGGCAGCAGGCAAGGCTCTATTTGAAAACGAGGTGGGGACAACAATTAATGCAGAGCATCTATTAAATTTGGAAATGAGAAGGCCGCGGGCAGGGTCCCAGTGGCCGCCGGTAACCGGGGGCGCGGCGCGGCCCGGCGCAGGACCCTGCCCACATGGAGAAAGTAAAGAGGAAGTGGGGGGGCTGGAGGCACAACGGCGTGAGCGGCGTCTTTCAAATTGATTCGCACCGCCGCGGGGTCGTGCATGGCGGGAGCCAATCAGGAGGGTGGAAGAGCCATGTGCTGCGGCGGCGTGGACACTTGCCGAGCACATGGTTAGGAGAGAGGGCAGCAGCCGGTGTGATCACAGAGTTCGGAGGCTACGGGAAGCGATCGGAGATTGAGATGGGGAGCGGAGGAGGAGAGCCTTGGGGTCGGTGGAGCTGCTCGATCATTGCGGTGTCAGCTACAGGCAAGGGGGCAAGGGTTGCAGCCGGTGCTGATTCTCTGGGGCGGCCCGCGAAGTGGCTGGGTAGGAGAGAGGGGTGAGCTGACAGGGGATTATAAAAAAAAATAAATATATATATATATATATATAATACAAGGGGAAAAGGAGTTGTAAGGCAGCAGAAGGGGAAGGGAGGGGGTTAGGAGCTGTTTATTAGGAGGTAAAATGCCGGGTGGAAAAAGGGGCAAGAGAGGGGAGCGAGAAAGGGGTAAGACTGATTCAGGGCAGGGTGCTAGGGGTCTGAGGGGTAAGGGGGGAGGAAGGGGTCGGCAGAGGGGCCCAGGAGAGCACGCGGGGTGCATGACTGAGGAAAGGGAGGCAGGCTAGGCGGGGTCTGCAGTAAGAGGGTGTGGTGAGCCACAGCCAGCTGGGCGTGGTGCTGGGGTGGGGCGCAGGCCTCAGGCCCGGGAAACTGCAGGTGCTAGGGGGGGTAGGAGGGCTGGGGGCAGTGATGAGCAAGGGAGTGTTGCGGGGGGGCATGGGTAGGGCAGGCTTGGGGGGAGAAGAGAGCAGGGCACAGGCTCTGGGGGAAGGGTCAGGACAAGGTAGTGGGGGGACGTGGAGGGTGGCTGATTGGGCCGGGTACGGGGTACCGGCGGGGGTGGGTGGCGGCGGTAGGTTCTCGGGGGGAGGGATGGTGAGTCTGGGGGGTGCGAGGGCTATGGGGCAACAGGTATGGGAGCACTGGATGGGGGGTGGGCAGGGCCCCTCGAGGGCTGATTCAGCAGGGGCATGGCAGCCGGCATGGCCCGCAGTTATTCCCCCTGCAGTTTTGCTTTTTTTGTCTCCGCAGATTCCATTGATGGCGTCTCTGGGAGCGATGCACGGCATGAGGCAGCAATCCAGGACCGCAAATAGCGAAGCACAAGCAACGGATGCCCGTGGAGGTCCGGTAGCAGGAACGGTGCCTCAGTTCGGGTGACAGTAAGAGGAAGCGGAAAGAGGATGAAAAGGCCGGGAGGGTCAGGAAGGTGGCGAGGACAGTGGTGAACTGGGTAAGGGCATTTTTGCGTTTGGCGAGTGTATGGGGTCAGCGCTACCCGGAACAATATGGGATGCTTTTGTCGTAAGCAGACTCGATTCTCAAAGCGTCGCAGACGCATGACGGGTGGTCATGGCTTAATTACGATGAGAAGTTCAGGGATAAAATGGAGGAGAACAAGTTGTTATCATGGGGCACCCAGTATATCAACTTGTGGCTCACACAAATGTCGGTAAGGTCAAATGCGGCGGGGGGGGGGGGGGGGGCGGGGGGGGGGTAAAGCCCGGGGTGGGGGCTATTGCTGTGGGGATCCATTCCTTTCGAGCAGGAGGAGTCGTGGCACCAAGCAAGCAGGGGGCTGGAGGAGGGGGGACGTATGTTGGAGGTTCAACAAGTCCTCCTGCCCTTTCCCGGATTGCAAGTTCCGGCATGTTTGTTCGGTGTGTGGGGGAGGGCACTCAGCGACAAAATGTCTTAAAAAAGGTCCCTTGAGGGGCGCAATGCCGACCGCCAAGTAGGGGTGCAGTGCTTGGCGTGGCCCCCTCAGCCATACGGGTAGGGGTATTAATGGATTGGCTGTGCTATTACCCAAGGAAAAGGGATAGGGAGGTGTTGAGTGGGGGGTTCCGCAAGGGGTTTGTCATTCCAGTCCGGGGTGGGGTAGTTGCTGCGGCTTCTAAGAATGCCCCGTCGGTACACTGTTTTAAGTCGGTGGTGCGTGAGAAATTGGACAGTGAGTTGAAGTTGGGCAGGATAGCTGGTCCATTCGCAGAGCCCCCGTTTAGGAAGTTTGTGGTGTCCCCCTTGGGGATTATACCAAAGAAGGAGCCAGGTAAGTTTCGGTTAATTCATAATTTGTCTTTTCCCGAGGGGACGTCAGTTAATGAGCACATTCCGCGGGACTGCTGCACGGTGCGTTACGCTTCGTTTTACAAGGCGGTTAGGTTAGTGAGGAAGGCAGGTCAGGGGGCATTGATGGCAAAGGTGGACATCGAGTCCGCCTTTCACTTGCTGCCGGTGCACCCAACCTCCTTTCACTTGCTGGGTTTCCAATTTGCCGGGGAGTATTATTTCGACAAATGCATGCCCATGGGCTGTGCAGTGTCATGTGCTTGCTTTGGAAAGTTTAGTACCTTTCTGCATTGGGTGGTGGTACAGCGGGTGGGTTGTTCGGATGTGGTTCATTACCTGGACGATTTCTTGTTTGTGGGGGCAGCACAGACTTCCCAGTGTAGGGCATTGTTGGAGGGTTTTGTGAGGGTGGCTGGGGAATTGGGGGTGCCTCTGGCTGAGGGGAAGACGGAAGGACCGATGTCTCGGATCACATTTCTGGGCATAGAGTTGGATTCGGGGGAAATGGTGGCTCACCTGCCAGCGGAGAAGGTGGTGAGGTTGAGGGTCTTGGTAGCAAATGCGTTGGCGTCGGCGAAGTTCACATTGAAAGAAATGCAAGCATTGATAGGGTCATTGAACTTTGCTTGTAGAGTGATACCGATGGGGCGAGTATTCATTCGCCGGTTGGCGGCTGCAACGGTGGGTGTTTGTAAGCCTCACCACCGTATTAGAATTTCCAAGCGCATCCGTGAAGACTTGTGTGTGTGGGATGCATTTTTGACCGATTTCAATGGTTCGACAGTGCTCATGGAGGAGGAGCGTTCGAGTGAGGAGCTGCAGCTTTACATGGACGCAGCTGGGGGCATAGGATTACGAATTTACTTTGGGGGGGCATGGTGTGCAGAAAGATAGCCAACGGTGTGGGGTGAAGTGGGGGCTTATAAGGAATATCAAGTTCTTGGAACTGTTCCCTATTTTGGTGACACTTGAGTTGTGGCCAGGTAAGTTGCGTAACAAGAAAGTGGTATGGTGGTGTGACAATGAAGCTGTAGTGAGTGTAGTGAATAATTACACACCTCGGTGTGTCCAAGTGGCATCATTAATGAGGATGGTAGTGTTATCCTGTTTGCGCCTGAATGTGGCATTGAAAGCGCGGCAAATTCTGGGGCACAATAACGGCATCGCTGATGCTCTTTCACATTTGCAGTGGGATCGGTTCTGGCAGCTGGCGCCAGAGGCGGATGCAGAAGGGTCGGTGGTCCCTTGGAGCTTATGGAGCTGTGGCCTGCGGAGATGAGAGAGATGCTGCGGAGCTCAGTGACGGAGAAAACATGGGATGCATATCGCAGAGGCTGCGGAAGAGTGGTGGAGTTCTTGCAGGAGCAGGGGTGGCAGGCGGGGGTGGTGCTGGATCAATTATTGGGGAGGTACATCCTCAGCGCAAAACTGCAAGGCGCATCTCGGGCGTCAGTGGGGGGTCATTTGGCGGGCTTTGCATTTTTCACGAAAGCTGTGGGTTGGGCCCCATCGGGGGAAGGGTTTTTAGTTTGGAAGTTGATGCAGGGGTGGGGGCGGGCAAGGCCGACTATGCAGGATACGCGGCGACCTGTAACGCACGACTTGCTGAGAGGTCTTTGTGAGGTGTTACCTACGGTTGCATCTTCAGGGTACGAAGCCACGCTATTTAAAGCAATATTCAGCGTGGCCTTTTTCGGTGCGTTCCAGATTGGGGAATTAGTGGCGGATTCCAAAAGGAGGGGAGGGGGGAACAGTCTGCAGCAACAGCATGTGTGGGTGGAAGGGGATCAGTTGAGGGTCCTGTTGAAGAAATCTAAAACGGACCAGCAAGGAGAGGCATTTGGGTAGTTCTGCAGGCGATAGGGGGGATCATGTGCCCAGTGTCGGCGATGCGGGCAAATCTGGAAGGTCGCCCGCGGGCCGAGGGCGGGCTATTTGTTCATGGGAATGCACGGTTGGTCACGAGATACCAGGTGACAGAGGTTTTGCGTTTGGGGCTTCAGCGGTTAGGTGAGGACACTAGCCAATTCGCAGCACATTCCTTTCGCATTGGGGCAGTGACTAGCGCGACAGGGGCTGGGCTGACGGGCCTGCAGATACAAACGATTGGCCAGTGGCGGTCCAGGGCTTTTCAGAATTATGTCCGGTTATGATGGGGGACTATGTGACACAGATAATTAACCAATATTTTCTTTTCCAGATGGGGACAGAAGTGTTCAGGGATGTTGGATGTTGGGGCATTCGTTTGTGTTCTGGGCTGGACGACGCGCGGAGGTGAGGCCTATCGGGCATAACCTGGGATTGGAGCTGGAAGTGGTGGCGATTTTGTGGCTGGGTGAGAGGGGGCTGAGATGGCCGCAGCTGATGGCCTTGCTTCGTCACCACGCGCGATTGAGGACACCGCCGGGGTTCCTGCTGTTGCACCTGGGAGGCAATGATCTAGCGTCTTGGACCTGCAAACAACTGATTAATGCTGCAAAGAAAGATTTGGCTCAAATATTGGTGATGTTTGAAGGGGTGGTGCTGATTTGGTCGGATGTCATCCTGGGGCCAGCGTGCTGGGGGCAGCGGCGCTGGACTCGGGGGCTGACGAAGATCAATAGGCAGATCGGTAGATGGGTTGCGGAGCATGGGGGATATCAGGTGCAGCATGATTGGGTGGATGTGGCTTGTGCAGGTTTGTACAGGAATGATGGGGTGCATCTGGCCCTGGTGGGGTTCGACCTGCTCTCCTAAATGATTGGCAGGAAGCATTGGAGCGGGTGGTGAGGGGCAGCACGGGCAGGTCGCAGCTTGCGCTCAGGTAGGGGGGGCAGCAAAGGCACAGTGACGTGCCTGTGCCGGTGGCGGGATCCCAGAGATTTCCGAGGTCCGGAGCCGTAGGCTACTTGGGATGGGGCAGGGTGCCCGCGATCCGGAGAACCCCGAGCTGACTTTTGCTAGTGATATGGCGAAGTCAGGCAGGGGTGGTAGTAACTGGACTGGTGGTTGACCGGGCCAGGTGCGGAAGCGAGGTCACCTTGCTAATGGTATGGCGGGTGAAGTACCGCTCTGCTGGGGGGGGAT
This sequence comes from Ichthyophis bannanicus, assembly GCA_033557465.1. Lineage (NCBI taxonomy): Eukaryota > Metazoa > Chordata > Amphibia > Gymnophiona > Ichthyophiidae > Ichthyophis > Ichthyophis bannanicus. The sequence goes on from CM066034.1 coordinate 707,388,029, forward strand.
TGGTTGATTAAGTTGTTACTTATGTTACAGATGTTAAATTGTTATTGGGCAATAAAGCTGCGACCTGGTGTTTGTTCCAAATTTGGTGTGGTGTGAAGTTTGTGGGATCCATACAAGGGGTATGGAGGACGAGGGGGGAGGGCTGGGGGGAGCGCCGGGTACAGATCCCCGGTTATGAGAAGGCCGCGGGCAGGGTCCTGGCGGCCGCCGGTAACCGGGAGTGCGGCCCGGCGTGGGACCTTGCCCGCGTGGAGGAAGTAAAGAGGAAGTGGGGGGGGCTGGAGGCGCAACGGCATGAGCGGCGTCTTTCAAACTGATTGGCTCCTCCGCGGGGTCACGTGTGGCGGGAGCCAATCAGGAGGGTGGAAGAGCCATGTGCTGCAGCGGTGTGGACGCTCGCTGAGCACATGGTTAGGAGAGAGGGCAGCGGTCGGTGTCCCACCCTCCCACCCGTTCAGTGGAGGGTTGGTGTGGGGGTTTTGGGGGTGTCGCAGCTGGGGGGAAAGGAAAGGATGAGGTGGGATCCCAGAGGTTTCCGGTGTCCGGAGCCGTAGGCTACTTGGGGCGGGGGCAGGGTGCCCGCGACCCGGAGAACCCTGAGCTGACTTTTGCTAGTGATATCACGAAGTCGGGCAGGAGTGGTAGACTCCTCAGAGTTGTTCGGGGATGCCATCTGGGCTGAGGGGCATCTAAATAATTAGAGAAACAATAGTAAAATAAAAAGAAATCATTTAAAGTAAAAGAGCCATGGAAAAATGTTGATTTAGAGAAATAAAAAAAAAAGAGAAAGAAATCAGGCACTGTGGGTAGCTGGGTAGAGAAGACAGATTACCATCTGAACCACTTCATATTATATTGAGTAATAGGTGAGATTCTTGAATCATTATTCCGAGTGCCCTGAATATTTCTCTTATGACTCGACCAAAAGGACTGTAGTTCACACTTGCAATAGTTTACTTGCGCTTTCAAACTGGTGTGAAATTAATGTTTTCAAATATTTATGCTACTCCAAAATGTACTGTTTGAGGATTAGACCACCAAAAATGGCTATATTTATTAGTATCACATTGCTATCCAAAACACATTATATCTGTTCATTTTTCTTCGATGGCTACTTACGTTTCATTGAGGCAGCAGTAAATAATTGGATTAAACATTGCAGAGCTCATGGCAAGCAAAAAGATTGCAAGATATACTTGCTGGATATATTTTTGCTTGTAGATGTCTTCCCTAAACTGTCCCAAGATGAAATACAAGTGGAAAGGTAGCCAAGAGATGGCAAAGGTTATCACAACTATGACCATCGTTTTCACGATCTGCAAAACAAGATAAATGTATTTCCTAAATATAAATATGATGTCAGATAAGACAGGAAGCTCCGGCTATCCTGCCTGTTTTTCTCTTTCTGTCACACTGCTACAAACTTTACAGTATATGATCTCTAGATTTACATTCATTTCTTCGCAAGTAAGGACTATTTTGCCTATCTTGTGTTCTCTTAAATTCTGATTCTATTTTTGCCTCAGTACTTCCATTGGGAAGCTCTTTCATATGTCTACCAATCTTTTTGTAAAATATTTCTTTATGTTAGCCCTAAATCTACCTTCCATCAGCCTCCTACTGTGACATCTTCCTCTGGTCTTTTCTTTCCATTGAAAAATGCTTCCTTCTTGTGCATTTTTTATATCTAAGGCTTCTGATTTTAGCTTTTAACTGAAAAGCAGCAATAAAACACCCCCACTGCAAAAAAATTAAAATAGTATTTATAGGATAACCACTGGAAAAATACCACATCCCCAGGTACTTTTTCACATCTCTTTTGGTTTGCATTATATCCTTCACTCAGTTTCTGTGCTATTTCTGTGTAAACAACGTCTAAGTATATGTTTGATTCCACAGGAAAAGGAGCCCAGCAATAATACTTCTGGTGTGAAAACACTGATAAACACTATTTTTTTGTAGTCTCAAAAACACCTAATTAGCTGGAAAATAAACACCTACATTTACAAACACCAAGGAAAAGAAGCCCTATTTATATCTTCAGCATTTGCCTACTCTTCCATTTCTCCTTTAAGGTATACATATTTATTTATTTAAATTCATGTATTTATTTATCTATAAAACATTTACATACTGCCTTACTGACATAATCATACAAAATAGTTTACATAAAAATACACCAAAACAGCAAAATCAACATCAAAATTCCTCAAATGATGAACATGGGTCTCATTGATAGGAGGGGCACAGAATTAACTGCCCAATGGCCCCCCACAAGAGCCAGTCACCCTGCTCTCAAGATCTACAATTAGAAAATAAAAAAGACTTCAACTTCTTTCAGAACAGTAACAATCCTTTTTACTGCTGTATTTCAACAGGAAGAATGTTCCACAGATAAAGAGCTGCTGTTGAAAGCACCTTACCCTGATACATCCTTCTTCATTTTTTTAAAGGATTTTTTAAGCGTAACCAAAGTGTCACCCAGTGGCATACCAAAGGCGGGGTGATGGGTGCAGTCTGCCCCTGGTGCCGGCCGGGAAGGGGATGCACCTCTGCCAGGCCCACATTTCAGAGGTAGCGTGGCAAACTTACCTTAAAACTGGGTGGCTTGCCACACTGTTTCCAGACCAGATCCAGCGGTTCTTCTCTCTCAGCTGAAGTCTTGTGTGTGTATGTATGTCTGTTTCTGTGTCTGTATGCTTGCATGTGTGCGTGCACATGAATGGGTATGTTTGTATGTGTTATTTATCTGTATCTGTGTTGGCTTTCTGTGTGTCTGTGATCGGAAGGGGAGATGAGAGGGAGTGCAGTTTGAAAGGTACATTTCCTTAATCACTGAATTGGAGCATTTTTTGAAGAGGGTTCATTTCTCCTCCACTTCTTATCATAAGCAGAAACTTCATTTGTACAGTTCAGGAATTTCCTCATCTCACCTCCTCCCTTCCTGTGATCATGGGGGGTGCAGGGCCATGTGCATAGACTCGGTGCATGGCCTCATTTGCATAAGGGACCTCATTTGCATAAATATTTGCATAAATTTACCATACACTAAGGGGAATGTTTACTAAACTGCGGTAACGGTACATAACACGCATAATGTAACCCAACGCGGTGAACTCAAGGGCTGAATCCTACCGTGATTGAAAACCTGCCGGTAGATGCATATTTGCAGGGGAGTGAAACCATTTCAGCGTCAGCAATGTACAGCATAGGCAGGGAAACCCACAAAACGTGATACGTGTGATACATGTGCACGGAACAAAAGGGCAAATAAGCAGTGAAAATGACCATAAGAAACGAGGAAAATAACATAACCAAGCTAGCCAATAGTGATATCAATGGGAAACAGCCAAAAATACCACTGAGAAAGCCTCAGAAAAAGATATTAACTGTGGAAGGGTGTATGCCCTGTCACCATAGAAGGTGAATGATGCCACAGTGAAATAGCGCAGATCAGGGCATCCCCTTGTTACTGAACAGGTTCCCCATGGCGTGCACATGTCCTGCAACAGCAGGGTGGGCATGTCAGAACGGGCAACTGGGCAGATGCTGGAAAAGGGGATACAGAGGGCTGCAGGCGGCACATGCTGTGGTGCAGCTGGGCCACAGTGGGGACTAGGGTGATGCTCAGTTTGGCCCATAGGAATGCATAAACAGTAGAGCCAGACTGCAACTGTTGAGGGCCCAACATGGGCATGAGTGTGTCCCCCGCAGTGTCACAGGGGACAGTACCCAGCAGCCACCCCTAAGGGTACAGAACAGTGGCAGGCGGTGCTGGGGGGAAGTGTGGGCGTCCATCTAGGCACCCCTACCCCACCACCCATACCATAGGCAGCTGCCAACATGCACACTGGATGGCCCGAGACTGCCCACCACCGGCAACACCAGCAGAAGGGCTTGGCAGCATGGTGGCGGAGGGGTACCGGTGGCGGAGGGGGCAGTGACATCTGACCATAGCAGACCATGGCCTAGCCCAGTCCAGGTGGGTGCCGTGCACTGCAACAGACAGGCTCAGTAGGACAAACAGTCACGGTACCCCCAGGGAATGATCTACCCCTGTGGCGCAGTAAGCACAGCCAGTGTGCTCAGGAGCTGAAGGTCACAAGTTCAATCCCAAGCTGTGGTCCTTGCCAACTCTGTCCCCATACCTTTACCAGTAAGAAACTGCTAAGATGGAACCTTGTATTGCTGATAGAATAAACATGCTTCCAACACCTACATTTTCTCGCACAGAGCACAGACACCACAAACAGGCGCATTAACGAGAGCAGAGTCTCCCAAAGGCAGTTATGGAGGTCCAAACAACATTCAGGTTCCATGCTGTCTGCAATAAAGATGCCTGTGCTGTATGTCGATGCGCTGCCCCCATGGTATGCAGATGTATCTCATGCATATTCATCAGGAACAGCATGAAAACCCGAACATGGTGCGGCCCACCAGGACTGGGGTTGGGAACCCCTGTCCAAGAGCATTGATCCACAGGGGCAGAAACACCCGCACCCACAGGCCCCATTAGCCACTGCGTCCTGGAGAGGCAGGATGTTGGGCCCTGTGTGCATCCCCCAAAACTAGCACATGCATACCCTAGCAATGACACCCAAAACCAGGGAATACGGTACACAGATAGCAAACGTTTGCCATGATAACTGGCACATAGCAATCCCTAATGTTAGCACAAGCAGCCCAGTGTGCTGTAACATACCAACCTCTGAGATGTCTGTGGAGTGTGTGTCATGTCTGGAACCTGACAGTGTCCACCACCTTGGGAAGAGACCCCAACAGTACAGCATACCATAGCCATGCCTGCACTGTGCCCAGGACTGGTGCGGTGTCCTGGGCTGCCAAAAGCCTATATTGGTGCACTATACTGGCATAGGTGTGGGGGTGTGCGTCAGTCTATCCAGTGTGTTGCATTTGCCAACACCCTCTGCAGCACACACCGCTAGCACTGCTGCTAGTATTGGCCTGGCAATGTGCATAATGAGGAGCAAGGTACTGTGGGTATAGCCGGAGAGGGCAGCCTGGGCAGGATGCACCTGCACAGGGCCCGGGGCAATAGCTGGGACATTGTAGGGCTTGCCCACCACCTACACGGACAGGGTGGCCACGGCATGTTCTACTGTGTGGTCATGCACACCCTGACTGTGCAGTGACCACGGCATAGCTGGGTTCCCCCATAGTGCCACATAGTGTCCCTCTGAAGTGAGATATACAGGCTCTGTCCTCTGGAGACCTATCACTGACCCATCTGCTTGGTGGGTGTGTGCACATCCCAGGTGTGGGTGCACACATCACCTCCAGGAACATGCACTATGGACTAGCAGGCAGGCTGTCTGCAGTTTGTATGTGTGTGGCTGTAACACCTTGCAGGGTGCAGCGGCTGGTGACTCACTTTGCTTGCTGCTGGAGGATGTCATATAGTGGTGTGGGGCAGCTGTGCAGTACTAGGTCTACTGTCTGTCTGTCACTGCCCAATGTAGCGAGGCGAACAGATCTGCATAGACTGCCCTAGTGGGGTGTCCATTCCCCGGCAGGACTGGGGTGAATGGTACCCTCTACTGTCACCAGTGTAGGGGAGTAAAATGTCGACCCGTTAGTTGGAAACCATGTTTCCCACCCTGAGCCACAAAAGGTGGGTGGGGTGGTGGTACGTAAACCGCTTATGGGCCCAAACCCCCCCTGCCCCCCTTGGACCTGAAATCATGTGACCATGGCACCCACACAGTGTATGAACTATTCAGGGTGCATCATAGTCCACACGGGCAAAACGTGATGTACAGATGGACACAGGCAAATGCTAAGGGTATCTGCAGGGGCCACCTATCACACAGAGGCACCGATGGGGACCTGTAGCATAGCCCATCGCAGAAATGCCAGGTGCAGCGGGAATGGTGCTGGGCACCCCACCTCACCCTCAGGGTGAACACAGGACCCGTCCACTGTGATGGACGGTAGCCACTCTGTGGCAGTAACACACACGTTCAGAACCCCCACCAGGCTGAGGTGCTGTGGAGTTGCACAAGGTCAGGACACACAACCAGGCCAAGGTGCTGGGGGGGTGCATCCCGCAACACGGGACCCTCTGTAGACTGCAGATCTGCATGTGCAGTGCACCATGGGTATGAGTGGGTTAACCCAAATCCTGGCCACCACAGCAGACAGTTTGTGTGGTGACCTGACATCCTTCAGCTGCCAGCCAGGGATTTGTTAGTAGCACTAGCAATGTGGCCCACTTGTTACTTCACTGCCTGTGGAGCCAGGGGTCATGGGTTTAATACCACAGTGGGGTTATTTGTTAGCGCTGTCTGAGGCATTTTCTTTTTTTAATTTAAATTGGTGCTGCCAGCAATATACCCTCACAGTGCTGTCTCCTTACGGTGCCTCATCAGGCGCCCTATACAGTGCCCAATGCGGGACCCTATACTGCGCCCTGTGGGGTGGCCCATAGGGGACATTCTAGGGTGCCTTAGCGGGCAGTGCACTTTATAATGTGCCCTCTGGGGTGCCTTATAGGGTGCCTTATGCGGCACCTTAAGTTACGGCCCTGTGAGGGTGTGTTTGCTGGCAGCAGCACTAATTAAAATTAACAAACAAACTGCTTCATACAGCACTGATTTTGAGTAAAAGGTGATGTCTCAGCCAGCTTTACTCATTAGACCCACAGGGGAATTGAACTCACTTCCCTTGCACCATTGGTCAGTGTATTAACCATTGTGCTACAGTTCTAGATGCCTTGCTAGACACGTTATCAGACGCCTTATGGGCGCGCGTTACGTGGCGCTCTACACGATGTTTTCTAACGCTCGTTAGGCTATGGCGCCTGGTAACACGTGTTATTGATAACGATGTACCGCCCATGTCCTTATTTGGGATTTCTGCCTGTACCGCGGATCCTAACACGAATCACACTAACGCAGTTTAGTAAACATGCCCCTAATGTTTAGTAAACATGCCTCTTAATGAGTGTATGGATAAACGCACACTAAAAGATTTCTACATTACTATAATCCAGTGCCAACCGCCAGGCAGATTAGGAACTACTACAAACACTGCCCATTTAGAACCCATAACAAACCCGCTGTATCATAACAGCACTACCAGGACTCACAAAGCACCAAACCCTACCTATCAAAAGGCAACACTGCAAATATTAAACCAATACATTTCAGAGAATAACAATACATGACCTACTGGGGAAAGAGAACAAGTGGCAATGTCAAATATGAATTACATAAACAGAATACCTCAGCTCAGTTACACATGCAGAACATAGACCATCACCAAACAAGGAATCACAATTTAGAAATAGGAAGACAATAATTAAACTGGGAACCCCAAAAGCCAAACTTGGAATGTACAACAACACTGTAGAAATAAAACTATAAATTAATTTCCTCTTGTACTAAACAAAGCGCAGACGTTAATGATGCACATTTCCCAGAGCTGACATATTCCAGTTAATAAATTCAAAATAAAGCGATATCTTTCTACCTTTTGTGCATTTTTTTCAGTTGCAATTGCTCCAGCCACTTTCTTCTGGTTTCTTTGTGTCTTCTGCTAACTCTCCATTGTCTGCTGTCTATTTGTCCTTTCTCTCTTCTAGTTTTTTCCATTCTCTCTCTACATCTGCTTTAACATACTAATCTTTCTCCTTTTGCTCTTTCCTCACTCCTATTTCATCCATTCAAATTTTACCCCTCCATCCTCAATCCCCACTTACTCTCCCAATACCTGGCCAATTGTAGATTTTTCTTCCCTCCCACACAAAATATTTTTCCCCTCTCCATTTCACTCTCCCAGCCCCATCCCATTCTAATCCTCCCCCAACATCAGCTCCCTTCTAGTTCCAGCCCCACCCAGCATCCGCTCCCTTCTAGTCCCCATATCAGCCCATTTCCAGTCCTAGCCCCCCCATCAGCCCATTTCCAGTCCTAGTCCCCCCATCAGCTCATTTCCAGTCCTAGCTCCCCTACCCATTTCCAGTCCTATCCGAGTCCCTCCATCAGCTGATTTCCAATCCCAGCCCCCCATCAGCCCATTTCTAGTCCCACCATCAGTCCAACTCAAATCCTAGCTACCCTCCACTCAGCCCATTTCCAATCCAAGCCCCCCCCATGAGCCTACTTACAGTTCTAGCCCCTCCATGAGTCCATTTCAATCCAAGCCCCTACCACAGCCCATTTCCAATCTTAGCTCCCCCAACAGCCCATTTCCAGTCCTATCCTAGCCCCTCCATCAGCCCATTTCCTGTCCTGGCTCCCCCCCCCCCCACTCAGCCCATTTCCAGTCCTAGCTCCCTCCCCTCACAGCCCATTTCCATTCCAAGCCCCCTCCCCATCAGCTATTTGCAGTTCAAGCCCCTCCTTCCACTCAGCCCATTTCCATTCCAAGCCCCCCTCCCCATCAGCTATTTGCAGTTCAAGCCCCCCTTCCACTCAGCCCATTTCCAGTCCTAGCAATCCCCCCAACCCATTACCAGTCCTAGCCCACATAGCCCATTACCAGTCCTAACCCTCCATCAGCCCACTTCCAGTCCTAACCCCATCAGCCCAGTTCCAGTCTTAGCTCCCTCATAGCCCATTACCAGTCCTAACCCCCCCATCAGCCCACAGCCCATTACCAGTCCTAACCCCATCTGCCCACCTCCAGTCTTAACCCCCCCATCAGCCCATTTCCAGTCCTAGCCCCCCATAGCCCATTACCAGTCCTAGCCCCCCCCCATAGCCCATTACCAGTCCTAAGCCCCCCATCAGCCCATTTTCAGTCTTAGCCCCCCCCCATAACCCATTACCAGTCCTAACCCCCATCAGCCCACTTCTAGTCCTAACCCCATCAGCCCATTTCCAGTCTTAGCCCCCCCATAGCCCATTACCAGTCTTAACCCCCCATCAGTCCACAGCCCATTACCAGTCCTAACCCCATCAGCCCACCTCAAATCCTACCCCCCATCAGCCCATTTCCAGCCATAGCCCCCCCAACCCATTACCAGTCCTAACCCCCCCATCACCCCATTTCCAGTCCTGGCCCCCCCCCCATAGCCCATTACCAGTCCTAACCCCCCCATCAGCCCACTTCCAGTCCTAACCCCATCAGCCCATTTCCAGTCCTAGCAAACCACCCTCCCCATTAGCTATTTTCAGTTCAAGCCCCCTTCCACTCAGCCCATTTCCAGTCCTAGCAACCCCCAACCCATTACCAGTCCTAGCCCCCTCATAGCCCATTACCAGTCTTAACCCCCCATCAGTCCACAGCCCATTACCAGTCCTAACCCCCCCATCAGCCCACTTCCAGTCCTAACCCCATCACCCCATTTCCAGTCCTAGCCCCCCCATCGCCCATTACCAGTCTTAACCCCCCATCAGCCCACAGCCCATTACCAGTCCTAACCCCCCCCCCCATCAGCCCAGGGAAAATTTAAAATAAAAAAAATGATGGCTGCTGTTGCCGTGGCAGCGGCAGAATCGAGTGTCTTGCGTCCCCCTCCCTCCCTCCCTACCTCCCTGCCCAGCAGGGCCCTCCCTCCTTGCAGCATCAGCTCTCTCTGCACGGGCTTTCAGAGCCGCGAAGGGAGAGTTTCCTGTTTCCCATTAGCCCCGGCGAGCTTAACAGAGCCACGAAAGGGAAACTCTCCCTTTGCGGCTCTGAAGCCGGCACCGAAGAGACTGATACAGGGAGGGAGGGCTCTGCCGGGCGGGGAGGGCGCGGGACACTCGATTCTGCCGCTGCCACGGTGGCAGCGACAGCAACCAGCTTTTTTTTTTTTTTTTTTAAATTTTAGAATTTTACTTTTAATGCAGAATGTTCTTTGCGCGGGGTCCCCTGAAACGCGGGGCCCTGTGCAAAAACATTCTCGCTCAATGTACGGGACGGCCCTGCCTGTGATTACAGATGCCTTCCATTACTGAACCCCGTGTGCCTTCCCATTGACTGGATCCTACCCAAAGTATCTGTTGCTGGTTACACTAGAAACAGGCAGGACAAGCTCACTCAGAAGGGTGGGGGAGGGAGATTTTAGAACTGCCAATAGAAGTTTTAAACTCTGAAAAATGTCCAAAGGCTGTCTGTGTAGCCTGTGGACATTAAAACAAATCTTTTGAATCCTAAAAAAAGCCAGACAATTGTCATTCATAGCCTCCTAGTCCAGAGCACATTTCACAGGTGTCCCCTAAACATCAGACCCAAAGTATGTGGTAATTTGCCAATGCCTTAATTTGTCCCTGCTCTCAGCAACAGATATTAGTTGGCAATACATGCAGCAACTTGTAAGAAAACAGTAGTTTTCACAGCAATATTAACAGCAAAGAACATGAACTATACATCAGAATGACTAAAAATGCAGCTCATCTGTGATAGGGAATTATTTACAATCTCTGAGAGTGCGGGAAGTTGTGGGGCAATTGCAGGAAGGTAATTTGGAGATATGAGGGCAGTTTGGAGAGTGATGGGACAATTGTGGGGATACTTTAGGGTGATATAGGCTTTTTGGGCTAGTTTGAGTGGTAGTTTGGGGTTTGAGGCAGTTTGCAGGATTGTGCGGCAGTTGCGGTATGTAGATTTGAGGGATGGGTTAGTTTGGGATAGGCAATTACAGGGAGTTCATTTTGGAGGATGTGGCAGTTTGGGGGTGGTGGGGCAATGTAGATGGAGGTTTTAGAGGTCAGGGCAGTTTGTGGGACTGTAGAGCAGTCGTAGGGGATAGTTTTTGGGAGTTGGCCATTTTAGAGTATGGTGCAGTTACAAGGCACATATTTGGATTTGGAAGCAGTTTGTGAGGGTAGTTTTGCAAGAGGGTAGTTTTGGAGGAGGGAGTGGGAAGAATTGTAATGGGATAGTTTTTTTAGGGTGGGAGAAGTTTTGGGGGTTGGGGGCATTTTGAAAGGTGGAAATCTGTAACTGCCATTTTTCACTGAATGTAAGTTCTGTGCTAAAGAACCTGGAATTCCTTCTCCCATAGAAATGCATTGATCCAGATGATTTCCGTACTGTCTACCAGGCTTTAATTATCCCACATTTTGACTTCGCAAATTGTATACTACAGGGGCTCCCCCAATCAACCCTCAACCCGCTTCAACTCACATTAAACAGTGCTGCAAGAGTGCTCTTCGGGACACCAAAAAGAGAACATGTAACACCTCTCCTGAAACAATTACACTGGCTCCCTATCCAAGCGAGAATCACCTTCAAGACCCTGCTACTAGTCTTCAAAGCTCACAAAGGACCTGCTCCCTCCTCTCTATCAGAGTTGATCCAACCTATCCCCTCCAACAGGCTTAGAAGAATCTCGGAACTAAACATGCTTAAAGTTCCAAAAGAATCCTTAAAATACATCTCTGCAACTGTGAACCGATCATTCAGCTTATGTGCTCCAAAACTGTGGAATACCCTCCCACCACACATTATGGCCATCTCTGATATCCCCCAGTTCAAAAAGGCCTTGAAGCATCACCTTTTCATCATATACTTTCCAGAGAACAGAATAACACAAGTTCATCTAAACAGCTCCAATCCCATCCCTATCTAACATGATACTTTTTCAAGTAATATTACTATAATATGTATATAGTTCAAGTTCTATTATCCATTGTTACTATTACCCCTGTTTTCCAAGTTTTTCTTCCTGTTACATGTAAAAACAGATATATGTATCTTATCTTATCTGATGTTTTGTAGTTCTATGTAAACCGCGCTGATGATGAATAGTGCGGTATATAAAAATGTTAAATAAATAAATAAATAAATAATAAATAATAAATTGGGCCTTTTTTTTTGGGGGGGGGGCAGGTTATTTCTCTGGAATCCCCAGTCCAATCTGGCCTAGGGTTGACAACCGATTGGTTTTAGGCCCAGCTGGTTTTCATGTTGGAGACCGGCATCTGGCAGAATGGCAAAATCATCCAATTAAGGGCCAGTTTTCTGCTGACTGCCAATTGCTCCTATCTGCCCACGGGGATCCCAAGCCCTGCGGGCAGAAGTGCAGAAGAAGCCACTATTGCGTCAGGAGAACCGGTGACCGCATAGCCTGACAAAAATAAAAGGTTACTAAGTTTGCTGCACAGATGACTGAATACATAAAAGGGGCAGCAGGTCTGAACTTGTGCCCCATGGGCAGTCACCACCTCTCCTGGCCACAGAGGCTGTCAGGCTGTGCAGCAAACTTGGTAACCTGCAGGCTGTGCAATTACCGGCTCTCCCGACTGCCTCAGCACTTCCAGGAATGGAGGGCAGGAGTGAGCACAAGGGGGGGGGGGAGAGGTTGAAGGGGAGAGTCTGGGAGTAGGGAAGGAAAGCAGGAGAGGGGTTGGAGTGGGAAAGGAATGGATGAATGTATAGGAAGTAAAGGGCACAATGTGTATGTGCAAAGGCACACCCCTCTCCCACCACACTAGGGTTGCCAACTGGCTCCAGATGCGGCCGACAGACTTGATCCAGTCCTGGGTTTACCTCATTGCATGCAGTGACTTGTAGTTTTTCATTTCTTATGGAATGCAATGGAGAAATCAGAACTACATATCCCTGCATGCAATGGGATAAACCCAGGACTGGATTGACACTGTCGGGCGCATCTGGAGCCAGTTGGCAACCCTACACCACACACACACACACACTGGCACCCCCATTTCTGACAACACACACACACACATGTACCCCACCTCTGTACACACAGGCACCCCACCTCCGTATCACAAACACACAGGCACCTTACCTCTGCATCACATGCACACACACACACACACAGGCACTCCATTTCCGCACCACATGGTGGGAGAGGGAGGAGGAGGAGAGGGGCCATTGACTTTTCTTGGCACTGTGCAGTGATCCTTTAATAGCCCGATTTATTAAGCTGTTTAGCATGGGAAAACAGTCAAAATAAACCAGGCCCTAAAAAAGTAACTACAATACACCTTTTATGGGAGGAGGGGCATGCACTGTGACCTAGGTTTTGGCCACCGGCCTCTAGATTCCAAGAAAATTTGTCAAGGCCTGGTTTAAACCATGTGTGTGCCCTAAGACAGCTCTGCCACGTCCTGTCCCCCTCTAACGTCAGACATCAATGGATGGGGCGGAATGTGGCAGAGCCATCTCAGTATGAGCATGGTCTAAACACGTAGGCCCTGCGCAGCGCTCTTGCATTTTCTGGTTACTTCCTTCCTAATATCAATCCTGACATCTGTTGTCTTTTGTTTTGTATAATAGCCAACTACTACATAAATAAAACTAAGCTCCATCCACCTTTAACTAACTCCACACACACATATCAAAACCTCTATATAGATGAATGGTCTGAATTCAACCCTATAACCAAGGATATACTCAAGAACACTGTTTTAAATCTAAACACAACAACATCCAACCTAGACCCATGCCCAGTATCTTGGTTAAAGAACACTCTCCCAATTTTATCTTCATTCATACTCCCTATAGTCAATTTATCCCTTAAAACTGGATACTTACCCCCCTCACTAAAACATGCCCTTATCCGACCAATACTCAAAAATGCCACCCTTGACAAAACATCGCCTAATTCCTACAGACCCATTTCTAGTATTCCTTTCATGGCAAAACTAATAGAGAAAGTTGTACAAATCCAGACTCAAGAACACATAGACACTTCAGCCCCTCTCGATGAACAACAATATGGGTTTCGCCCACGCCATGGTGTTGAGACACTCTTAACAGTACTCATTGACACACTTGTAAAAGGAATAGACAATCCCAAGCAAGCCTTTTTACTCCTATTCATCGATATCTCTGCAGCATTTGACAGCGTAAGCCATTCTCTAATGCTTAAGAAACTCAAACAAATAGGAATAAATTCAACTGTACTTAATTGGTTCACCTCTTATCTAAGCAATAGAACACAAACAGTACAAATTGGTAACCTTACATCCAAGACATACAACCAGGAACTAGGTCTCCCTCAAGGATCAGCACTATCAGCCCTCCTATTTAATATCTACATAAAGCATGTCTGTAATATATTTAAAAATTCAACGTTTACTATCACTTATATGCAGACGATATAATGATGTACATTCCATTTACAATCCCCAATATACCAATTCAATTACTCGTTGAGTGTTTTAATGAACTAACTACATGGCTAAATGAAAATAACCTCTACATCAATCATGCAAAAACAGAAGCCCTAATTGTAACAAGAAACCTCTCATACTCACCCCCTACACACATCACTCTGCAAAACCAAGAAATCAAACTAAAAAAGGAAGTACGATATCTAGGTGTAATACTTGACACACATCTCAACATGGAAACACATATAAGAAATACAACGAAGAAAGTATACTTCAAACTCAAAATCCTAAAGCAGCTACGCCCTCTAATGCACCTACAAGATTTCCAGCAAATAATACAAGCCATAATCACGCCTCATTTCGACTTTGCAAACCTAATACTCCTAGGCACAACAAAACAAAACTTGAGAAGACTACAAATTGCACAAAATGCAGCGGCCAGGACCATTATGAAGGTCCCCCCATTTCAACATATCACTCCGATACTGGAGAACTTACACTGGCTTCCGATACAAAGCCGAATAATACACAAAGCTCTTACAACTGCCTTCAAAACTCTAAACAACATGGCACCACCCACCCTAGCCAACCTCATCACTAAACAACCTACTAATAACTTACACAGGAGAGATCATACAAACAAATTAAGGACTCCGAAAGAATTTATAAAATCCAGAAAGATAACAAACAAAAAGGCATTCTCACACGCTACCAACCCCCACTCTATGGAATGCCCTTCCAGTTGAAATAAAATCACTTGTAGAGATTAAAGAATTCCGCAAAAAACTTAAAACGCACCTGTTCACATCATACTACGGATCTTTGCCAAACACACCTCCCCTGCTAGAAAATGGATAATACCAAGTAAGTTTCCCCATAAACCAAACTAGAATTGACAAATGATGTGAAACTCTATATGCTTATTATCCTTAAATGTCACATACAACACTGTATCTATTACTTATTTTGTTCCCTGTAAATAGTTCTTGCTTGTTCCATGTAATGTAATATAGTTGTTATGGTTCTAAGATGTTCACTGTAAAAACAGACACCTGTCTGTTATGTTACCTTGTTCTATGTAAACCGCATTTGATCTTGGGAAGATGCGGTATATAAGAAACTGTTAATTAAATTAAATTAAAATTAAATATAGGGGGAAATGCATTTCTTTGTGTTTCTCTGGTATTTCACTACATTCAGTATCTGGTTTTCTGAGGTTTTATTTTCATTTCTGTCTACATATGTCTGTTTTCACTTTGTGGTCACTTACTGATGAAGGTGTGTGTGTGTGTGACCAAGACTGGGTATTCTGTTAGTATGGAATTTCTGTTTAACAATGTTTAGTAATCTGGCTTGTTCAGCTTTCCTAATAGGTTTATTGATGTTTCAGGGCCCACTGCAATATTTATGGTGCTGTTTTATTCTAGGTAGGGTCCTTGTGTGAGTTTTGGAAGTTAGTACTGGCATGGTAGATTTGATCTTGATCCCGAATGAATTTTTTGTATTAATCCCAGGGCCAGGAGTTCTCCTTTCATTATAGCAACATTGGAGTGTCTCCCCTTTTGGGAAGTGTTCCCAAGGGACTGCCGTATCGCCCTCCTGATGCTTTAAAGTGGTCTCCTTCTTTGAATGATGTTGCCTTATTAGCCATTGCAGATGTTTCTTCTGCTGAAAAGTTTTGGATGGAATCTTTCCAGTTTTCTTTAAATACTGTTGCTCCAATGACATTTAGGAAGTGTTATAATAGATATAAACCACCATGGCTTACCTTGACACTGGTAATTTTTAGGTGCCAGTTACATCATATGGAAAGGCATTGGCGGGCTTGTTTACATGATGATGTTTAGAGGTGAGTATTTACTCTTGTTAGTTCAATATCAAAAGTCTGTCTTGGAGAGCAAACGGAAATAGCATAGTTACTCACCTGTAATAGGTGTTCTCCAGGGACAGCAGGAATCAGTCCTCACTTTGGGATTGCTGCTATGCATGCGTGGTCCTCTTCCCACCCAAGGGTGCCATCTTGCTTAGTCAGGTCCCTTAGCTCAAGCCCTACCAAGCAGATGGCAAGAGAAGGACAAAAATTCAGCAACTCATCAGGGGAGGTAGGAGGTAGTGAGGACTGATTCCTGATGTCCCTGGAGAACACCTGTTACAGGTGAGTAACTACACTTTCTCCAGGAACAAGCAGGAAGTCAGTCCTCACTTATGGGACTCCCCAGCTACGGGTTACTGAACCTGTAACCAAAAACGCCTCTGCGAGACCGTGAGCAGAAGCTGATGCCTGAAGATGCCCGAGTCCTCGGGTCCTCGGGGCGAAGCCCTCGGTAGCCATGAAGAAGGGTTGGAGGGCAGGATTTGTTTATACCCCAAACAGATTACGGAGTAAGGCCTAGCCGAAGGAGCTGTTCCAGCGGGACTCCCTCTCCAGGCAGTAGTGAGCAGCGAAGGTATTCGTGGAAGACCAGGTCGCCGCCCGGCAGATGTCCATCAGGGGCACGGAGCATAGCAAGGCCACCGAGGCCGCTTTGGCCCGGACCCCGTGTGCGGTGACTCGATGATCCAGCAGGGCGCCCACCTTCGCATGGGCGAAAGAGATGCAGTCCACCACCCAAACAGAGAGGGTGCGTTTGATAACTGCCTGTCCCGGCCAGACTTGCAATGAGTCTGGGTACGCTGCAAGTAAAAGGCGAGAACCTGTCTGCAGTCAAGGGTATGGAGAGCTGTCGACACCTGGTTGGCATGGGGCCTTGGAAAGAAAGTCAGCAGGACTATCTCCTGGTTAAGATGGAAGTCCGAGATGACTTTAGGTGGGAATTTGGGGTAGGTACGGAGGACCACCCTGTTTCGATAGAACCTGGTGTAAGGGGCATCAGCCATGAGAGCCTGGAGCTCACTGACTCGGCGAGCCGAGGTCAACGCCACCAGGAAGGCCACCTTCCAGGACAGGTGTCAGAGCTAGCACGTCGCCATTGGCTCGAAAGGTGAACGGGTGAGCTGCATGAGCAACACATTCAGGTCCCATTCCTCCAGGGGAGGGTGGATGGGTGGCTTGGAAAGCAAAAGACCCCGCATAAAGCAAGAGACTAACGGATGCCCCAAGATAGGCTTTCCCTCGATGGGGAGGTGATTCACTGAGATGGCGCTCAAGTGTACCCTAACAGAGTTCAACTTCAGCCCTTCCTTTGAAAGACAGAGGAGGTACTGGAGGATCCATCGAATGGGGCACAAGAACGGGTCAATCTGGAGCCCCAAGCACCAGACCAAAAAATGCCTCCACTTGAAGGCGTAGGCTCGTCTAATGTAGTCCTTTCTTGAGGTGAGTAGGACTTCCTCAACCTCCTCTGGAAGAGCCAGTGAGGCTAGGGAAACCCGTTCAGCCGCCAGGCCATGAGGGATAGGAAGGCTAGGTTCGGGTGTTGCACCCACTCCTCTTCCTGTGTCAGCAGACCCAGAGCAGAGCCCAGGGGAACAGGAGGTTCCGTCGACAGCCGAAGCAAGAGCAGGAGCCAAAGCTGCCGAGGCCACGAGAGTGCTACGAGGAACAACAATGCTGAGCCTTGAAATGATTCCTCGCAATGAGAGGGAAGAGCGGGAATGCATAGGACAGGCTGGATGACCAGTCCAGAAGGAATGCATCGGGGCTCTCCCTGCTTGGGTGCGGTACCGGCCCACAAAAGCGGGGGAGCTGCATGTTATGGGGACTGGTGAAGAGGACTATTGCTGGCGTCCCCCAGTGGAGAAACAGCCAGCCCGCTACTCCTGGATCTAGCCGCCATTCGTGGGGGCGAACAATTCTGCTGAGTCTGTCCACCAGGACATTCTCCTGACCCAGAAGGTAGGTCGTCTTGAGGGACATCTTTTGTCGGATAGCGAAGGAGCAGATGAGGACCGCTTCCTGGCAGAGGGAGCACGATCCCGTGCCTCCCTCCTTTTTGATGTAGAACATCGCCACCCGGTTATCGGTTTGCATAAGAACTGACCTCCCTCTGAGGTGGTCCTCGAAGGCCCTCAGGGCCCACCGAATCGCCCGGAGTTCGAGCAAGTTTATCTGCTGCTGAGACTCCTCGGGTGACCACTGCCCCTGCGTGCACAGCGGCCCACAGTGGGCTCCCCATCCTAACAGGGAAACATCTGTCGTCAGCACTGCATCGTGCTGCGGGGTCTGGAAGGGCAATCCCCGCAGGAAGTTGAGGGGGTTTTGCCACCAGCTGAGGGACAGACAGAGGTTGGGAAGAACTCTGACAGGGTCCCAGAGGTGACCGAGGGGCTGGCTCCATTGGGCACTGAGACACCACTGAGCGGTCCACATGTGCAGGCGGGCATGGGGAACCACATGCACGGTAGAGGCCATGTGGTCCAGAAGGCGTAGCATGGTCCAAGCAGTGACCCAGGGAGTGCTTTGAACACGGGCCGCCAGAGCTCAGAGGCACTTGGCATGATCCGCTGGTAAGAAGGTGGTCGCCTGCTGAATATCAAGGCGCGCCCCGATGAACTCGAGTGCCTACACCGGGTCGAGGTGAGACTTCGGGTAGTTGACCAAGAATTCAAGCTCTCCAACAGAAGGATGGTGCGCGACATTGTCGCCGGGTTTCCTTGACTGAGGAGCCCGTGACGAGCCACTCGTCGAGGTAGGGAAAGATCAGCATGCCCTTACACCAAAGATGGGCAGCGAACACGAAGAGGCACTTTGTAAAGACTTGTGGGGCAGATGCGAGGCTGAAGCGGAGCACCCTGTACTGGAAGTGCTCTCCCTGCACCTTGAAGCACAGATACTGCCTGTGCTGGGGGTGGATTAAGATGTGGGCGTAAGTGTCCTTTAGATCCAAGGAGCATAGCCAGTCGCCCTGCCGGAGGAAGGACAGCAAAATACCAAGGAACAGCATCTTGAACTTCTCCCGCACCAAGAACTTGTTCAACCTGCGGAGGTCAAAGATGGGCCGCAGGGCCCGTTTTTTTCGGGATGAGGAAGTACCGTGCATAGAAGCTCCGACCTTGAAGGTGCAGAGGGAACTTCTCGATTCCACGTTGGGCAAGGAGAGAGTGTAATTCCCACTGCAGTAGAAGCTGGTGCGCGGGAAGTTGAGGAGGCTCCGCCGGGGAGAAGGGAGGTGGAAGCCTATCAAAGAGAAGGTGATAGCTGTCTCGGATAACTTGGAGTACCCAGGTGTCCAAGGTGATGGAGGCCCATGATGGGGTGAAATGGGTCAGGTGTCCCCCCACTGGCTGCTGTGACACTGGAGGGCGAGGGGCTATGCCAATGGCATCAAAACCCCTGAGCGGGTTGTGGAGGAGCTGGCATTTGGGTTTTCAGTCCTTTCGGCTTACGATGCCCCTGGCTGGATTTACCCTACGCCAGGGTGGTCAGCGAGGGGGTAGCCGGGTATGTCGGATAGCCCTGGTACTGGAGGCCCTTCCAAGGAAAGAAGGGCTTCTTAGCTGGTTGTTTCTTTCTGGGCAGAGTGGAGGTCTTGCGTGACAGACGTGTTCTGGTGATGAACTCAGTCTCTGTCACTGCAGCTTTATCCTCCATTGGCTTGCCAAAGAGCTCCTGCACCCATTGCTCCAAATCCGAGGATTGGAGCCATGCCTGGTGGTTGGCCCAGATGCCCACGGCCGCCACCCGAGCCGATGACTCAAACCCATCATAGGCGGCTTGGAAGAGGTATTTAGAGCAGTCTGCAATGGATTTCAGCAGAGTACAGAATCTGTTGAGGGGCTCGCCCTCGAGGTCCGCGGATAACCCTCCAAGCTCTTTGGCTAGATTGCGCAACTTACTCAAATGCATGAATGAGACCACCACATGACTTGAAGACAACTATCTAAGCATCAACCTTAAAAAGACAGAAGCAATGTTCATAACGAGAAAGCCAGACGCTGATTACAATTACCCAGCAACAATCACAATAAACAAAACACCTATACCTGTTAAAAAGGAGGTAAAGTACCTAGGACTAATATTAGACCACTCATTCACCATGCTTCCTGACATAAAACAGACAGTAAAAACGATATTCTACAAACTCAAGACAATACAACACCTAAGACCCCTACTCGACACACATGATTTTAGATCAGTAGTCAATACCCTCATCACCCCCCACTTCGACTATTGTAATAGTCTCCTAAATGGTTTACCGCTAAAGAGCATCTACCTACTACAAAGAGCCCAAAACATATGCGCCAAGATGATCACAAAAGCTAAACTAACAGACCACGTGACCCCAATACTATTAGACTTGCATTGGCTCCCTATAAGTAGCCAAATAAAATATAAAATCCTACTAACTACCTTCAAACTCCTTAATAACATCTTCCCCTCACACCTGTCTACCCTAATACACCCCCCATCAGAAACTAGAATGCGCAGACAAAACGTAACCCATTCTCTCAACATAAAAACAACCTCCAGAAAAACTAAAGCAACTACAAGTGATAGGGCCTTCTCCTTCGCTGCCCCCACTCTCTGAAACGAACTCCCACTAACCCTTCGCATGATAAAAGACCTTCATCAATTCAAAAAAGAACTTAAAACCTACCTCTTCACGAACCATTTTGAAATCCCCTATCAAGAGAGAACCTCTCCCCAACAATCACAGAAACACATCCACAGTACTCAAGATAGGACAAACGATTAACACAAGAAAACCTTACAGTACTTAGCCATTCCACCCAATACGGAAAAGTCTTATACAAACTGTTGTTTTACTGCTCTTGTAAATAATCACTTGTTATTAGTTCTGTTATGTTCCATGTAATATTACCTGCATATAGTTAAAAACTCTGTTCCATGTAAAGTATACAGAAGTATACAAAATTTTGTTAACTGTTCCATGTAAACCGCCCTTGATCTCTGGAAGGGGCGGTATAGAATAAATTGTTAAATAAAAAAATAAAATACATAAGAACATACCGATGTACAGTTGGTATGCTTGAATATGATAAGAGAGCATGAAGCCTTGGTAGGCCTTGCAGCCCAGGGCATCCAGGGCTCTCGACTCAGCCGAGCAGCACCCACGAGTGTGATTTAGGGCTCTTTTGCTTCCGCATGGCCTTCTCCACCACCATAGAGGTGTGGGGGAGTTGGTTCTTCCTGAAACCCAGCCCACGTTGTACCTTGTACATTGTGTCAAGGCGCTTGCTCACGATGGGAATCGCGGCAGCTGAGAGAGAATAGGAGGAACCGGCACAGTGAGGGATTCCCTGGGCGGGGACTCGCACTGAAGAATATCGAGTTCTTCAGCACGAAGGTCCTCCTCAGCCTGAGTGGCCAGGTTAAGGGCCCGTGCCATGTCCCGAACAAACACCAGGAAGGTGTTGTCCTCGGGTGGCGAGCACCGCTGGAACATGGGTAGGGACGGGTCCGACGGAAGATCCCAATAGGTATGGGTTTCTGGGGAGGTGTCACCATCAGACTCCCACTCCGAGAAATCAGTCGAGGAGTCCAAGCCGGGCCGATCACCCTGTCCAATGGCCAGTGCCCATTTGGAGCTAGAGGCCTTGGAAAATCTCACCTCCGAGGAACAGGAGGGTGAGCGAGACTGACATTGAGGACCCTCATGAGGCCCATGGCTCTCAGGGGGTTCCTGGACAGATTTAGGTGTCCCACGTGAGGGACCCACAGTCTCTGGGTGCAAGTCAGTAAAGTTGGCTGTGAGTACCTGCTGGGAAGCAATGAATGCAGAAATGCTGCATTCCAGCACCAGCATACAGGACTCCCACGCGGGCGTGGGGCCCTGCGATGCCGATCCCGGGGTCACTGGGTCGGGCGTTGAGGAGGAAAGGGGGTCCTCACTGGAACAGCCTTCAGCAGAAAGAGCGCCTTCGCCGGAGGCCTCCGCTTCTGTGCGGGGTACCTTGCGGGGCCGCTTCCTGTCCAACTCTCGGGAACACTAAAGGGGGCTGAGCGACCGAGTGCAGGAGCGCTCACGCTTGTCGGGAGCCCCCGACAGTGTCTTCAAGGCCTTCTTCTTTTTGCACCGCTCCACCTCAGGGGATCCCTTGTCAAGTGCTGCCAAGAGCGCGGGGCTGCAGGGGGGAACCCTACCGGGGGATAGACGTCCGAGTGTGCCACCGGGGATTCTGAGGCAGCCTTTCGTAAAATGTCTTCGGACTTCTGCTTACGGCTGAGCAGGGCCTTAGAGGACATTTTCTTGCAGAGCAAACAGTGCTTCAGATCATGGTCGGCTCCGAGGCACTGCAGACAACAGTCGTGAGTGTCCGTAAGTGACATGTTCCTAGAGCATCTATCTCATTTTTTGAAGTCGGTGGCCATGGGGGCAAAAATGGCCCCTGCGAGGTTGAAGACCCATGCGGTCAGCGGTTAGAGGAGAAAAAGGGCGCGAAGCCCGAAACAAAAAATGAAAAAATAGACTATCCCTTAAAGCTCTAAAAATGTAGAGCAGGGGAGGACGGGTAGCGGACTGGCGCAAACGGAAAACAGAAAGGCCTGTAGGCCCAAAAACGAGAACTTTTTCTGAGGGACGAGGACGTGCGTCCGATGGGCTCCATGGAAAAAGGGAGACTGAGCAAGATGGCACCCTTGGGCGGAAAGAGGACCACGCATGCGTGGCAGCAATCCCAAAGGCTTTCTTTGAAAGCTGGGGAATTGCTCCGCGCGGAGTCCGTCAGTGCCAACGTCACCCATAAGTGAGGACTGACTTCCTGCTTGTTCCTGGAGAAACTATGATTCTCAGATTATGACTTGTTTAGGTCCCTCAAGTCGCCTTTTTTCTGTTGTGAAACGTTTATCATCTCCTGCCTTGGGTTCCTCTCCTTCCGATTTCATTGAACCACAGTTGTTTTTGGATTCCGTTTGTTCAAAAATTTCAACTATTCAAAGATTTTTCACTGTTGGGTCTGCTTCAGAGGAACCTTGTTGTAATTCTGTTGTTTCCTGTACTGAGACAAATTCACAGGTGTGGATCTCTTTTCAATCGGCCTCGTCGTCTCAGGTTCTTGAAGTTATTTCATCTTTAAATAATACTTTCGGTCCGTTTGATGGTTGTGCGATTCAGTTTTTTAAAAATGTAAAAGAATTGATTGGGCGATCTATTGTTGCTATAGTTAATGCCTCTTTTTCTCAGGAAATAGTTCCTACAGTGTTAAAAGAAAGCTTCAGTGTTTCCTTTGCTTAAAGGGCCCTCCTTAGATAGACCGAATCCCTTAAATTATCGTCCTATTTCTTCTCTTTCATGTTTAGCTAAGGTTTTAGAGAAATTGGTGCTTTTACAATTACAGAGTTTTACCGACAATCATAATTTGTTGTCTGAATTGCAGATTGGATTTTGTCCCAACGATGGGACTGAAACACTGTTGCTGACCCTGATTGGAGAGTTCCTCACTTGTTTTGATCATGGCAAATCTTTTTTATTAGTGATGCTTGATATAGCTGCAGCGTTTGATACTATGGATCATTCTTTACTTATAGCGAGACTTTGTGAGTTGGGGATACAAGGTGAAGAGCTTTCTTGGTTTACATCATTTCTGCAGAATAGATTTATTTAAATCCAATCAACAGGACAAGCATCATCCTGGAAATTTATTGACGCAGGGGTGTCGCAGGTTTCTGCGTTGTTGGCGAAAGTTTAATCTTTATTGCTCCAATTCAGAGAATCTTTGAGAGATTAGATGTTAAATTCCAAGTATACACGGATAACGTACATTTCGTTGTCCCTATAATTACTTCATTAGATGATTCTTTGAAATATGTGGAACTTTGCCTTAACTCGGTTGAGTCATGGATGTTGCAGAAAGCAGTTACTCACCTGTAACAGGTGATCTCCGGGAACAGCAGGAATTTAGTCTTCACATATGGGTATCGTCGGTACCGATGGAGCCTGCGCGGGAACACTCCCCAGCGTCCAATTAGAAAGCTTTTGGGAGCATCCCACAGCACCTGCGTGCTGCCTTCCCGCCTTTCCCAACTGCCTCTCTCCAGTTGAGTTTTAAAGCTGAGACAAAGAGAGAGAGAGGGAAAGGGAAAGAGATAGATTGAGAGATACAACTCCTAGGGGAGGTGGGTGGGTTGTGAAGACTAAATTCCTGCTGTTCCCAGAGATCACCTGTTACAGGTGAGTAACTATGCTATCTCCAGGAACAAGCAGGAATGTAGTCTTCACATATGGGGACTCCCTAGCTTTAGATGCCAGGGAGAGACAACCAGGGATAGCGGGTAGGAGTTGATTAGGTATGGAACAGGTGTTGAAGAACAGCCTGACCAAACAGGGCATCCCGGCGGGAGTCCTTGTCCAAGCAGTAATGGGCTGTGAAGGTATGAACCGAGACCCAAATGGCTGCTCGACAGATGTCGTCGATAGACACAGAGTGTAGGTGAGCCATTGAAGCTGCTATTGCTCTCACATTGTGAGCTGTGACATGGTCCTCCAGAGGAAGGTTCTTACTCTTATAGGCAAAAGCAATACAATGTGCAATCCAGATGGACAGTGTTCTCTTGGAGACTGGAAGTCCCAAATGAGAAGGATCAAAAGCAACAAAGAGTTGAGAGGACTTTCTATGTTGCTGTGTTCTTTGCAAGTAAAAGGTTAGAGCTCTTTTACAGTCCAAAGTATGAAGGTTCCTTTCTGCATTTGATGCATGAGGTCTTGGGAAGAACACAGGCAGGTAGACTGCTTGATTAAGATGAAAAGGCGAGACCACCTTTGGCATAAAGTGTGGATGAGTCCGAAGGACTACCTTGTCATGATGAAACCTTGTATAAGGTGGATCAGCTACTAATGCTTGCTACTCACTGATGCGGCATGCTGATGTGATTGCAATGAGAAAGATAACTTTCTAAGAAAGGAATTTCAATGAGGTAGTAGCTAAGGGTTCGAAAGGTGGCTTTATGAGCTGACCAAGAACTAGGTTTAAGTCCCATGCCACCGGTGTTGGCCTAATGGGAGGCTTAGTCAGAAGAAGACCTCTCATAAATCTTGCCATAAGAGGATGGGAGGAGATAGGTTGTCCATTTAGAGGCTTGAGAGAAGCTGCAATAGCACTCAAATGGACTCTTACTGAGTTAGTTTTAAGTCCTGCATTGGATAAATGAAGGAGATACTCCAGTAATGATTCCAGAGGTATCGCAAGGGGGTTAAGTCCCTTTTGCGAACACCATATGGTAAACCTTTTCCACTTGAAAGCATAAGAGCGTCTTGTGGAAGGCTTCCTGGAAGCATGAAGGACATCCCTTACTTGCTGAGAAAGGTTAAGATCCTGAAGATCTAGGCCTTCAGCAACCAAGCTCTGAGGTGCAGAGATTGGGGATTGGGATGCCATAACATTCCGTCCTCCTGAGACAGGAGATCTGGAGCAGATCCTAACTCCAGGGAGGGAGCTTGAGAGAGATGTAGAAGCAGAGGGTACCACACTTGCCATGGCCAATGTGGAGCTATGAGGATCATACGCCCTCTGTCTCTGTGAAGCTTGAAAAGGGTTTTGGGAATTAGGGGAATGGGTGGAAAGGCATAAAGGAAGTCTTGACCCCAGTGAAGGAGGAAAGCATCCCTGGCCTGAGAGCCCTGAACCGGAATTCTGGAACAGAACCGGGGAAGTTTGGCATTCAACGGACTTGCAAAGAGGTCTATGTCCGGGGTTCCTCAAATTTGAAAGATCTTGGCCACCTGATCTGCAAGTAGAGCCCATTCGTGTGGAAGCAGAACTCAACTGAGTCTGTCTGCCCAAGAGTTTTGAATACCTGGGAGGTACACTGCCAGGAGATGAATCTGATGCTCTCTGGCGAGGGCCCATAGTCGCAAAGCTTCGTTGCAAAGCGACAGAGAGCCTGTTCCCCCTTGCTTGTTCACATAGAACATCGCTACCTGATTGTCCGTATGAATGAGGACTGTCTTGTAGCTGAGCAGGGTATGGAACACTCGAAGAGCAAGGAAGATTGCTCTGAGCTCTAAGAGATTGATATGTAGATGAGTCTCCTGTGGAGTCCAGGTGCCTTGGGTAGAGAGGTCCTGTAGATGAGCTCCCCAACCCATTGGTGAAGCATCTGTTGTGAGAGTTGCCTGGGGTAAAGGTTGTTGAAAAGGGGACCCCAGCAACAGATTTTGAGTGGACTGCCACCATTGGAGGGACAAAATAAAGCGACTTGTGTTTGCTATTTTGTCTGACAGGCACCCTGATGCCTGGGTCCATTGGGTGGATAAAGTCCACTGGGCTGCCCTCATATGAAGGTGAGCATAGGGAACCACATGCACTGTAGATGCCATGTGGCCTAGTAGTTGTAGCATTTCTCGGGCAGTGAGAAGAGGTTTTAGCACTGCTTGAGAAGCTAACTGCACCATGCGAAGGCAACGGGCCTGGGAGAGATAGGCCCTTGCCTTTTTGGTATCCAGCAAAGCTCCTATGAATTCTAAAGACTGAGTGGGAGTTAGACTGGATTTTGGGATGTTTATAACTAGACCCAAATACTGAAGGATACGCATTGTGCAAGATAGAGAAGCTCTGGTCTCTGGCTCTGATGGGGCTCCAATGAGCCAGTCGGTTAAGTAGGGGAAGACGAATATGCCTAGAGTGCGGAGAAATGCTGCTACCACAGCCATGCATTTCGTGAACACTCTTGGAGCTGAGGCCAGGCCAAAAGGAAGCACCCTGTATTGGTAGTGCTTCCCTTGAAAAAGAAACCGAAGGAATTTTCTGTGAGTTGGATGGATGAGAACATGGGTGTACGCATCTTTGAGATCTAGAGAACAAAGCCAATCCTGACTCTGAAGGTATGGCAGCAGAGTTCCTAGAGAAATCATCTTGAATTTCTCTTTGAACAGGAATTTGTTCAATTCTCTGAGGTCCAAAATGGGTCTGTATCCCTCTGTTTTCTTTGGGATAAGGAAATAGGGGGAGTAAAACCCTGTACCCTGTTGATGAATGGGTACTTCTTCTATTCCCCTTGGGCAAGAAGCATGGTGACCTCTTGATCTAACAGGTTGATGAGAGAGGTCTGAGAATTGAACTGTTTTACTATTGTGGGAGGGGGCATGCTCAAGAAATGAAGCTTGTACCCCTCTTGTATGATGGAGAGTGTCCAATGCTCTGCTGTTATCTGCCCCCATCTTGGGGCAAAGTGACATAACCTTCCTGGAATGGTGGAAGGCTCTGGTTCGTTTAGAGCCAGGAAGGCTAAGTTCTCTAGACGCAAGTCAAAGGCCTTGTGGAGGCTGAGACTGCTGAAGTGGTTGACGCTTAGCAGTCTTCGCTTTTCTTTGCTTGGATGGTTGCTGACCCTTCCGGACAGGTTGACCTGCAGTGCGTCCCTGCTGGGAATAAGCAGGATAAAACCTTTTCTTTTTGAAAAAGAATGGTTTCTTGAAAGATTTCTTTTTTGCAGGATCAGCTGTGCCCTTGGATAGTCTGTCCAAGGTGGAGTTGTCAGCATCCAACTCATTGGCTCTTTCCTGCCAATCTTTGCCAAACAGGTTCTCACCAGTACAAGGAATATTGCCCAATTTGTCTTGTACCCAGAGCTCCAAATCAGATGCCTGGAGCCAGGCAATTCTACGTGCACCTATGGCAATGGCAGAGGTTCTGCTTATGCACTCAAAACAGTCAAAAGCTGCACGATTGACAAATTTGGAAACATCCTGGGCATGTTTGACCAATGTGAGAAAATCTTGTCTCTTATCTTCAGGAAGAAGAGGACCCAAAACCTCTAAATCTCCTGTGACTTCCTTCAGGAACATTCCCATATATAAAATATAGGAACTGATCCTGGCAGAAAGCATGGAAGCTTGGAAGGTACGACATCCAAAAGCATCCAAAGTTCTGCACTCATGTCCCGGAGGATTAGAGGCATGCCTCTTTGCACTCCTGATCCTTCTCATAGCAGACTCCACTACAATGGAGTGGTGAGGGAGCTAAGTTTTCTGGAAACCAGGACAAGGAGGGACTCGATACATAGTGTCAAGTCTACGAGAATGAGGAGAGGTGGTAAGAGGGGTCTCCCACCTTCTGAGCATGAGATCATGCAAGATCTTATGGATGGGCAAAGCAGCTGCCTCCTTAGGAGCTTTGGGATATTGTAAAATTTCCAGCTCCTTTGCTCTGGGCTCTGTTTCAGGAGCCACAGTAATGGAGAGACCCCGAGCCACCTCCCTGATGAAATCCTGGAAGGAGATATCCTCTGGAGGAGACATCCTGCGTTTAGGGGAGGAGGGATCCTCTGGAAGAAGTGCTCCGGTATCGACAGAACTATCGGAATCCTCAGATTCCTCTGAGGACTCGAAGTACCTTCTGTCCGGATGCTCTTGTAGAGCCCAATACTCGTACCGACCAAAGTCGGTACCGGGGGGAATCGGTACCGGTGCATCGGTACCGGAGGGCATCGGATGACTGGGTGCAAGTAATGCGGACACCGATGTCATTGCTATCAGTACCGGTACCGATACCGGCGCCAGAGTCGGTGCCGGTACTGGCTGAACTGGCTGATGCGGTTCCGAGTGTGTCGATGCTGCAAGGAGAGTCGCCAGACTGCGCTCAATAGCCAGAAACCTCTGGTCTATCGACGCTGCCGATGCCTGGATGTCAGTACCGGAGAAGACAGCCGGCGCCCCAGAGCATGGTACCAGTAGTTTGGCCGAGGTCGAGGCCTCGAGAACGTCCTGGAGCCCCGATAATGCTTTGGAAGCTGAAGCCTCCCGCCGAGGCAATTTCGCCGGTGCAGAATCCCCAAGGACAACGCCAGAGGCCTCTCGATGCTTAGAAGGAGATCTACCCTTTGAGGACCGGCTGGACTTATGTTTAGTTACCTGAGATCCACGGGATGAAGAGGAAGCCATGGAAGACGTCGATGTCACCGAAGCTGCATCAGAGGGAAACAGGGTACTGAGCTTAGCAACTCGGTTCTGCCGACCTCTTTTAGACATCATGGCACAGGACATACAATCCGTGATGGAGTGGTCAGGACCTAAACATTTCAGACACCATTCATGGGTGTCGGTGACGGAGATGGTACCGCCACACTTGGTGCACTTTTTGAAACCTGAAGCAGGTTTCTCCATTATAGGAAATATTTTTGGGCCTAAGGCCCAAAATGGAGCGTGCACCTGGGAAACATGGGAAAAAATACTATATATTTTTTTTTAAAGAACAGAAATAAGGAAAGAAAAACCGGCAGTACCGGTAGACCACAAAAAAAGAAAGTAATAAGGAAGATTTTCCTGCTGGCTCCGCGGAAAACGAAGAACTGGAGAGAGGCAGTTGGGAAAGGCGGGAAGGCAACACGCAGGCACTGTGGGATGCTCCCAAAAGCTTTCTAATTGGACGCTGGGGAGCGTTCCCGCGCAGGCTCCATCGGTACCGACGATACCCATATGTGAAGACTAAATTCCTGCTGTTCCCGGAGATCACCTGTTACAGGTGAGTAACTGCTTTCTGCAACATCCATGACTCAACCGAGTTAAGGCAAAGTTCCACATATTTCAAAGAATCATCTAATGAAGTAATTATAGGGACAACGAAATGTACGTTATCCGTGTATACTTGGAATTTAACATCTAATCTCTCAAAGATTCCTGCTTATTCCTGGAGATTAGGCTGAAATTGAATAAGAAAAAGGCAGAAGTTTTGTACCTGTCTTCAGAGCTCCCAAATCCCTTAAGTTTGAATCCTGTGAGGGATTCTTTTTCCTTTACACTTAGCTATGTTGCGAGAGATCTTGGGGTGTGGTTAGATACACAATTGAACCTGCATAATTATATTCAAAGAATAGTTATAAAGTTGCTTACTATAAATTGCATCTTTTCCGAAGATTAAAACCCTACTTATCCAGTAGCAATTTTCATTCTGTGTTACATACTTTAGTCCTTTCATCTGTGGACTATTTTAATAGTCTTTTTCTAGGCCTTTCTAAGGCTACCATGTCTCATTTACAATCAGTTCAAAATGATGCTGCTCATCTTTTAATTGGATGCAAAGATTCTGATGATATATTACAATTATTTGTTTTGCATTGGCTTCCTATTAGATTTCACGTTTTATATAACGTGGTCATGATTACTTTTAAATATTCACACAATTTGGCTCCTACTAGTCTATCAACTTTACTTTTAAACCTTATTGCCCTTCTCGTGTTTTACAGTCTCAGGATGCACAATTATTAGTGGTTCCCTCTTTTAAACAGATTAATCTTCAGTCTTTACATAAGAGAATTTTCTTTGAGTGCTCCATCGATCTGGAATTCTCTTCCTAATGAGTTACGTGTTGAAACAGAGCTGATGGTCTTTCAATGAAAGTTGAAATCTTACTTATTCCAAACCTTTTTTGGTTGTGTTTGATGGGTGGGTGTTTTTGGTGCAATATGCTTCAGATGGTGTCTCAAATAGCAGTCTTCTTAACTTTTTGTGTAGATTATAATATTTATTTTAATTGTTTTTAATTTACTTTATTTGAATTTTTGGTTTGTCATGATAGTGAATTTTTCGTTTGTCATGATGGACTGTGTCTTTGTTATTGTTTATTGTATGGGCTATAAATAAATTTGGTTATTGTATGGGCTATAAATAAATTTTAAATAAATAAACCATCAGGCAACCTAGGCGATCACTTCTGAGGGTTGGCAGAGAGTAGGGCATTCAAAGCTAAACAATAAATTCTGACAGCCAGGGGAGCATTCGGATTAAGATTTGCTTAGGGTGCCAATACTTTAAATCAACTCTGGGACTGGCCTTGATTAATTCACAATTTGTTTGGTATTGAGAGATTTTTTCTCAAATGGTACGTTTTATGGTGAAGGTTCTAGTTCTATTCTATACAGATTGTTGAGGAAGAGGCCGGGGGGTGGGGTTTAGTGGATGCAGAATATATGTTTGGATTTAATGCCATATGGGAGAGCATATGTGTGTGGGAGGGGCCTGAGAAGGGGACTGTGGATGAATAGGTGCTGAAGAGTTCAACCTCTTGTAACCCCCTTGATATAGCCTGCAGATGCTAAAACCCGCACTGTTGCCCTCTGCAATTATTTTTAGGGGCGGGGAAGAGCAGGGCAGGGGTGGAGCAGTTGGTGGGCAGGGGCGAAGCATGGCTAGCCACAGGTGGTGAGTTTTTCTCTTTCAAAAAGTTGGCAACCCTAATCTGGTCCATTTTCAAACTTGCTGTGTCTTTTTACAGGTTTTTCTCACATGGCAAATTTTATTTCATTCCATTAAATTTTCAGGGATTTATTTTGCCCCTAGACAGACAGATATTTTTGGCCACTTTCATATAATTCTTTCCAACTTCCATTGGGTTGGAAAGAATAATTAAGAATGACGCCCCCCCCCCCCTCCAAGTCTTGATTACTCAGTTTATTTCTGAGCTTCCTGTGTGGGACAGTACCAAAAGCTTTGCCGAAATCCAAATGTACCATATCCAGAGCATGCCCTTGCTCTAATTCTTTGGTCATCCAGTCAAAGAAATCAATCAACAAGATTTTTTCGGTAAAACCATGGTACCTTGGATCCTGTAACCTGCTGAATTCAAGATACTTCAGTATTATGCTCTTAGCAGCATCTCCATTCATTTTCCTCACTATTGATATTATAATAATAGTCCTGTAGTTTCCAACCTCCTCTATTACCATCTTTATGAAGAAATACCATGTTTGTTCCATGTATCATCATAAAGCCTAAGAATTTATAATTCGGTTTCAAACCCTTACATAGCTGTGGGTCGTCTTGAGTGCAGAATCAAAGTTAAGATGAGCATCTCATGACCTCTCACCTTTCTTTTGGCTTTTATTTGCTGCTGGTAGTAGCTTATGTTACTTTCCTCCCCAGGAATCCTGTTTCCCCACAGCCTAATTCCTATAACGGTGTATGTCACAAACATCAGCAACAGGGGAAACAAGTAAATCACCACAATTACCGTGACATGGTATCTGTAAAAGAAAAGAATATATTTTTATTTCACCAGCATTCTAAGGAATTGTTTCTGATCAAACCATCAATGGTGCTAATGAAGCTGCTAAGTACTATGAAATTCAATTAATGGATGTTTCACACAGTCTTGCAATTCAACCCACACTGCAGTATTGTGGTCTCTGCACATTACAGCAACTATGATCTAATTTTCATCTCTAAAGATACTAGAGATGCTGCATCATTACTGCCATCAAAGAAGACTATAGGAGTCTTTTACCAATGGGCGCTAACTATCAGAGCATGAATTAGCGCATGCTGAAGTCACGTTGGGACACGCGTTGACAGCTAGCATGGGAACATGACAGTGCGGATCGATTTCTGCGCTGTGAACTGCATGTTGAGGAAGTAACGGGGCAGAGAATGGGCATAGCGAGACTTGTGCAGTTAATGTGGGGGTAAACACTGCATGCTAACTGCGACCCATGTAATTAGCATGGGTTCAACTAACACACCTCAATAGGTGGAGTAAAGTGCATCCATGCTATCTGTATGCTGCGTTAGGGCACAGAGCTCCATGTTAACTGCTGGGAACATGCTTTACACCTCCCCTCGACAGTTAACGTAGAGGTGTTGCACCTAACACACCATGGTTTTAACGCTAGTTGTGCATTAGGTGTAACATCATAGCATCCTTTAGTAAAAGGGCTCTATATTTATTTATTTAACAATTTTTTTATATACCGTTTTTTTGCAATTCAAAATGGTTTACAATGAACAATTTGTAACAGTGTATCCACAGCTGTTTTACAAGGAACAACAATGAACAATGGTAGAACCTTTTCAAAAGAACTATATAGTGTCACAGTGCTGACTCATTAGTGACCCCTATGGAGACAGAAGATAGTGCAGCTCAGGGAAATAATGACGTTCTGAGAAAACACATGCTGGAAAGTTGCCAGGGGCAACGTAAGCAGGTGAGGTCACAAGCTTGGAAGACACCCTCAGACAATAGGGAAGCCAGGGGATTTTCACCTGACTCTAATCAGTTAGGGAGTGGTGCAGCTAGGAATGACCTAAATAAACCTAGCTCGCAAACAGTTAGGCAGAGCAAGAGGGAGACCCAGCCAGAGTTCAGGACGGAGACCAAGCCAGAGTTCAGGACTCAGAGCAAGTTCCAGACCAGGACCGGAACAGAGTTCAGGAGCAAGCCCGAGCAGAAGCAGTTTATGAGCCAGGCTCAGAGCAAGACAAGGAGCCAAGACAGGAACTGGAGAGAAACCCAAGGAAGGAACTTGTTACAGGACGAGAGAAGCTGTGGAGAGAGCGTGTCAGAGTACCTCACTGGAAGCCTGAATGGACGTCTGTATGAGTCTGAAGAGTGCTTGAGTGGAAGGGGCAGACAGCGTGACACAGCTAAGGAAAGTAAAAGCTTTTTACCTGGAAAAGGGACACCCTTTGCAAGGTACGTGAGACCTAGAGTTTCCCAAAGGCTATCGTCAGGAGTCCCAGCTGGTTATCAGTTCCTGCCTAAAGCAGAGCTCATAGCAGGGCCAATTTCCCCTAATAGTGGGGCAGAGCAATTCCTCAAACTGTTGCATAGAGGTCAGCAAAGGGGAGGCTCCTATTACCACAGACAGGGAGATTGTGGTAATTACCAACCGTTCTCATCTAGCCAGAGAGAACGACGTCACAGCCAGGACAGGCTGTTTGCTGAGCCCACACGGAGGGAGAGTGCAGAGGGATTGATTCCTGATGTGGAGCCCATGCAATATGATTTACCAGTAAATGAAGATATTGTGCAAATGGACTGTAGCATTTCTGTAGCAGATGATATAGTATCTCTCAGATAAAAAGGAATAAGAAGCCTGTCAAGGCACAGCAAAGCCTTATTCACTGTGGCTACAAGCCTATGTTAAAAGTATATTTTTGGTTGCTGAAAGAAAGCTATTTTTGTGTTTATTTTTGCTTTCTGTTTCACCCAAGAAGGGTTTTTGTTTATGTTGCTGTAAATAATTGAACATCCTATTTGGGAAGGGAAATAAAGCCCTATATACCTTCACTCGTTGTCCACAACTGTTTTGGTGTAATCTGGCAGCAGCTACAACTACCGGAAGGCCAGTTACACCGGGGCCTAGTGCAATACCAAAGCTCACCGGTAGGTGCACCCAGGGCCCGTGACAATAGAAACATAGAAAAATGACAACATAAAAAGACCACATGGTCTATCTAGTCTGTCCTTCCATATCAACAACTACAACAGTCCCCTTTTTTCCTTTAGAGATCCTCTGTGTTTGTCCCATGCTTATTTGAATCCACTGTCCTCATCTCTACCACCTCCACTGGGAGACTATTCCACGGATCCACCACTCTAGTGATTTTCTCTTTGTCTTTATTTTTAATCTGGCAAATTTCTGCATATTAAAACAAAGTTCAAGGTAGTATGCTTATAAGGTCACACATTAAGGGTTTGATTTTTTAACAGAACACCCATGTGAGAAGTACAAAGGCACCTCTTTTACAAAAGCAACATAGCTGTCTATGTGCCTTTTTAAAATAGGATCTCAAAACCAGTCCCAATAGTGCACAAATGCTGGCACACAAATTTACATCTGCTCCCACAAAGGTGTAAATTTGTGCATGGATTCTACATGTGTACAAAGACAGGGCCCGATATTGAGTTACAATGGCTACGCACCTCTAAGGCGCATAGCCGTCGTCGCCATTCTTTAACCCCGGATATTCAATCCGGGGCCATATCCAGCCACCAGCATTGAATATTTGGGTATGCTGCACAGCCGCACATGGCGCAGAGGCTAACCGTGCAGTGTCGATATTCAGCCACTACCTGGTTAGCTTTGGTGGCAAATGTTAGGACAGCTGCACGGTTATCCTCAAGTACCGCCTCCAAAATGACCCCAACATGCCCCGATGCTAAGCGGTTAGCATCAGGGCGTATAGCAGCATTACTCTGGGATATTTAGCAATTCTAATCGTATTAGTGCCACTGAATATTCCACTTAGGGGCATTTACGCTCTTTACAGCTCTGTAAATCATGTAAATACCTTGCAATATCAGACCCATATTTTCTAAATTATACATGTACTGTACCTTCCAACTCCAACTCTGTCTGCCCAAACCATGTCCCCGGGACCACCTGCATGCAAATCACATAAAAGCAGGTGCACGCTTTCCATGTATATGCTTTTTATGTGCTTATGCAGCCACACAATTTTATAAAAGTCCATTTCCTTCTGTAAAACAGGCTTTGCACACAAATAAGAACATAAGATATGCCATACTGGGTCAGACCAAGGTCCATCAAGCCCAGTATTCTGTTTCCAACAGTGGCCAATCTAGGTCATACGTACCTAGCAGTTTCCCCAAGAGACACAAGTTCCACAATGCTTGTACTGGGTCAAGCATTGATATCTTCGGTCACTTCTTAATAATGGTTTATGGACCTTTCCTCCAGGAACTTGTCCAAACCTTTTTTAAACCCAGCTACACTAACAGCCTTTACTACATCCTCCGGTAACAAATTCCAGAGTTTGATTACACGTTGAGTGAAAAAATATTTTCTTTTATTAGTCTTAAATAGTTTACCCTGTAGCTTCATTGCATGTCCCCTAGTCTTTCTATATTCTGATAAGGTAAACAATCGATCTACGTTTACCCATTCCACTCCGTTCATTAATTTATAGACTTCTATCATATCTCCCCTCAGCCGTCTCTTTTCCAGGTTAAAGAGCCCTAACCTTTTTAGCCTTTCTTCATAGGAGTATCCTTCCATCCCCTATACCATTTTGGTGGCTCTTCTCTGTACCTTTTCTAAAATCGCTATATCCTGTTTAAGATACGGCGACCAGAATTGCACACAATATTCAAGGTGCGGTCTCACCATGGAACGATATATATTATAATATCTTTTGTTTTATTTTCCATTCCTTTCCTTATCATACCTAGCATTCTATTTGCTCTCTTGGCCACCGCTGCACACTGGGCCGAGGGTTTTAACATGGTATCCACAATGACGCCTAAATCTTTTTCCTGGGTGGTGGTTCCTAATGTGGAACCTTGCATCGTGTAACCATAGTTTGGGTTGTTCTTCCCTAGGTGCATAACCTTGCACTTGTCCACATTAAATTTCATCTGCCATTTTGATGCCCAGTCTTCCAATTTATCAAGATCCTCTTGCAATTTTTCACAATCCTCTTGGGTTTTAACAACTTTAAATAGTTTTGTGTCATCTGCAAATTTGATAACCTCACTCGTTATTCCACTTTCCAGGTCATTTATGAATATGTCAAAAAGCAGCGGACCCAGCACAGATCCCTGGGGTACACCACTATTCACCTTTCTCCATTGGGAAAATTGGCCATTTAGCCCTACCCTCTGCTTTCTATCTTTTAACCAGTTCCTGATCCACAATAGTACATTGCCTCCTATCCCATGACTCTTTAGTTTTGCCAAAAGTCTCTGATGAGGGACCTTGTCAAAGGCTTTCTGAAAGTCCAGATACACAATATCAACCGACTCACCTTTGTCCACCTGTTTATTCACTCCTTCAAAAAAACATAACAGATTAGTAAGACAAGATCTTCCTTGTCTAAAGCCATGTTGGCTGTCTCCCATTAGGTTGTGACTATCTACATGCCGAGTAATTTTATTCTTTATGATGGTTTCCACCATTTTTCCCGGTACTGACATCAGGCTCACTGGTCTGTAGTTTCCAGGATCACCCCTGGAACCCTTTTTAAAAATTGGTGTTACATTGACGATCCTCCAATCTTCAGGTATTAGAGATGATTTTAATGATAGTTCACAGATTACTGATAGCAGTTCTGCAATCTCATATTTCAGTTCTTTCAACACCCTTGGATGTATACCATCCGGCCCAGGTGATTTGCTACTCTTCAGTTTATCTAATAGTTGTAAGACATCTTCCCAGTGTATCGATATTTCCTTCAATTCTTCCGCACCTTTAAATACCACTTCAGTCATGGGTAACATCCCTACATCTTCCTCAGTAAAGACTGAAGCAAAGAATTCATTCAGTCTCTCCGCTATCGCCTTGTCGCCTCTTAGTGCTCCTTTAACCCCTTTATCATCTAATGGACCAACTGACTCTCTCACAGGTTTTTGCTACGAATGTACTTGTAAAGGTCTTTATTTCGCGTTTTTGCTTCCGCAGCAAGCTTCTTCTCAAATTCTCTCTTTGCCTGCCTTATCAATGCCTTGCATTTGACTTGCCAGTGCTTGTGCTGTTTCCAGGTTTCGTCGTTTGGCTCTTTTTTCCATTTCCTGAAAGATGCTTTTTTGGCAACAACAGCCTCTCTGACCTCACCTTTAAACCATGCTGGCAGTTTTTTGGACTTCCTTCCACTTTTCTTAAAGCGTGGAATACAGCTGCTCTGGACTTCCAAGATAGTATTTTTCAACAACACCCAAGCTTGATGTACGTCTTTAACCTTCGCAACTGCTCCTTTTAGTTTTTTCTTAACTGTTTTCCTCATTTTATCATAAGCTTCATAAAATTGCCCCCTTATAGTGAGCATTTAGGAGTGATTTTATAAACTTTCTTTATTCATGTCAAAGATATTTCATAAAATTACCCCATGAGTTGCACAGTAAGAGACAAGTGGCAACAAGACGCCTAATTTTATATGACCCGCATGTATGCATGCTCTGAGGCGGAGTGTGGGCAGTAGCAAACTATGCTCATATTTTAAAATATACCTGCATATGAGCATACTTTATGTGCTAACATTTACACCTGAAGGTGCATTATAGCCACAATTTTTGCAAGGTGTATAGGTGCCTGTGTGACTCTATAAATAGGGTAGAAATAGGCACTCACTTGTCCTTCATACATAGTCTGTTACAAAATTATCCTCTTAATGTGTACTGTGGTGAGGAATGCCCTCCAGAAGAGATGGAGATAGGGGAAAATCCTGGTAGAAGTAATGAAACAGCACTAGCACACAGGATTTCCAATGCAGAGTTGAAAAAAACACAGCTCTCTGCTGAGCACAGGACACGCCCCAGCTCAGGGGAGGAGACATGCTTCTGCACTGATTGGGCACGCTCAGGGGAAGGTCAGGTCATGCCGGGAAATGAAGCCCTTTTAAATCCCCAAGCAGAGAGGAAAGAGGAGAGGAGGAAAAGAGAAAAGGAGGAAAGAGGGAAAAGGAAGGAGGAAAACGCTAGAACCCTGGAGCAAGGCAGAATCTTGGAGCAGTAAACCTTGGAGCCAAGCACACTCTGAGAAAGAACCTTACTACAAGGTAGAGCCTGGGCCTGGGAAGGCTAGCAAATTCAGCACATGGAAAGAAGGTATCTGGTCTGGTAGCAAACAAGGCTACAGAAGCAAGGAAGTGAAGCAGGAAGAAAGCTTTTCAAAGAGAAATTCACAGAACAGAGGAAATAGCAGTAAGGCTGCTGAGTTTTTGAACCAGAGAGACTTCTGGAGGAAAGGTGCCAGTTCTTATTCAAACCCTGCTAAAGGTAAAGCTGACTTTTCTACTTTTAATGCTTTACTAGAGAAACCTTTTATTTGTGCTAACC
Source organism: Ichthyophis bannanicus (assembly GCA_033557465.1). NCBI lineage: Eukaryota > Metazoa > Chordata > Amphibia > Gymnophiona > Ichthyophiidae > Ichthyophis > Ichthyophis bannanicus. Next base: position 707,426,464 of record CM066034.1, read on the forward strand.
TTCACAAGGAAAACCCAGCTGCAGAAGCTGATAGCAAATGGGGGAAGGGTGTCACCCTTACCAAAGACTTTCACACGGATAAAAAGCAGTTACAGGCTGAATTGCTTTTAAAACAGTTTCAAGAGTTTCTGGAACTGAGGTCAGGGAAGCTTAGCAGGCCTGACAGAGACAGCGATAGCCTCAGCTCTGATGAATGCATGCAAGTGGATAATTACCTGCCTGCCTTAGAAGCGGACCCTTCTCCAATGGATTGCTCAATCTGCCTCAAAGAGGACAGCAATGTAAGAAACCCTTGAACACTGTATGAAAAGAATACAGGGAGTTTGCTGTACTTGCTGCCAAGCTAAAAGGTTTACAAATTGTTTTCATTTGTTGTTTTGAGAAGCCACGCTGTGGAAGGAACAGCTGTTTGTTTGGTGCTGCAATAATTCTGAAAGACCACATGAGACACTGCTGAGTTAAAGCTGCTGTGATTGTGAAGAGCCAAGTAGAAGCTAACTTAATTTCAGTTGTACTTCCTATGTTCCTGGTTTCAGCTGTTTGGGTTGAAGTTGCACCTTTTGCGTTATGTACCATTGAATTTTGATGCGCTGGAAAATATCCCCACAACAATAAATTTCTTGCAGCCTTAACATTCGTGTCACGACTACAATTTAATCCTGAAGGAAATACAAGCACACTACAAGTCCCAGAATTCCCAGGGGCCAGTACAAGCTTTATTCCTCAGGGACATTACAAGGCCACTCCTGCCTGTAAGCTCTCGGGCCCGGGCAGGAGCGTCGCAGTACCTTCATTTTCTATCCAAGGACTTTACTGCCTGCTATTTAATTAGAGATGGGCAAAGTAATTGCCAGGGGTTACCTAGATTATAATTGTGATAATAAATTAAGGGGGGAAATGGCAACATTCCAAAGTCTGCCTTGGACTTTGTCATTTGCTCCCAATTTGATTTGTAATTCAAGGTCACATTGGGATGTGTGTTATATTCTGAAAAATCAAGAATCACAACTGTGGAGTTACAGTGCATGGATCATATATCACTTGACTCCACCTATGGCCTTACAAGGCCTCCGATGAAAAGCAGTCAGACCCATGCAAGATGACTATAGGATGTTGGGACGTAGGGGTGCAGTTTGCACTTGTGGAGGGTAATTTCATAAAAGGTTGCCTAGGTTAAGACAGTTAAAACATGCCTCTTTTAAACCTATTTTATAAAAACCCAGAAGCACCTACTTCTCTTTATAAAATACTAGTGTAAGTGACAGATGTGGTTCCTTAAATTCGGGCATGGACATCTACCCCTATTCTATAACAGGTGTAAATGAACACGTATGAGGTTCACAGTAACAGGCCTTTAACACATGCAAAAGCCACATGTGTGCATTAATGGCTTTATATTATTACCTCCTAAAAGGATGACTAATTGTTTAAAGGCACAGAATTGATATAATGTAGTGCTGTTAACATTCTGCTTTTTTGTTCCAGTTTGATGAATCACTGTATGAATTTTCTGCAAAAGAAAAGGTGAAAAACACATTTCAAACTTAGGACATACTTACACGAGCTGATGTTTGGCTCCATTTTCCTCTGGCCAGTCAACCAGACAAATTTTTCTTCCTTTGCCATCTATAATATCAGCATAAAAGTACTGAGGGAAGGCAAGTCCAAATGCTACCAGCCAGATAATTCCTATAATTATTCGAGTGTTCGCTGCAGAAAGCCTCAGCTTGAAGGGGTGGATTATAGCCATGTACCTGTACAAAAGAAATTTGAAATACCCTTCATTTATATTTCATAATTTCATGTTCAGTAGACTCAGAGCAAGGTAATCATGTGCAGTGTAAAGAGGATTGCACAAGTTCAGTTCTCGAGGGCTGCAAACACCTCCAGTTTTCCGAATGCACCTAATGAATATGCATAATATAGATTTGCATACAATAGTGGTACTATGTATATTCATTAGGGATATCCTGAAAACCCTGATCAGTTTCTGGCCCTTAAAGAGTGCGCTTGTGCACCCCTAATCTAAAGGTAGCAAACAGTGAGAAAAGCAGTGGCCAGATTCAGAGGAATGCTCGGATACATATGGAGAAGATTAGCTAGTAGGAAAAAAAAGGGCAATACCTGTGCTACCTGAAGACATACCTCCAAACAGGGATTCTCAACCCAGCCCTGGGACACACCTAGCCAGTCAGGTTTTCAGAATAACCACAATGAGTATGCATTAGAGAGCTTTGCATACAATGGAGGCAGTGCATGCAAATCTCTGTCATGCATGTGCATTGTGGTTATCCTGAAAATCTGACTGGCTAGGTGTGTTCCAAGGACTGGGTTGAGAACCCCTGCTCCAAAAGGGTATAGACAAAGATAGAGAATAGAAATTCTCCAGATCAGGCCTCCAAAATGGTTCATGGTCTGTACCAAAAGTACTATGAAAAGAGACTTAAGTATCTAAATACTGTGGGCCCGATATTGAGGTGGGCAGGTTATGCGCTACAGCGGCACATAGTCTGCTCGCCGACCCCCCCTAACCCGGATAATCACTTCCGCGATGGGTTAGCCTGGATGCCCTATCAGCTGCAGAGACTACACGGGTAGCAGCGATTTTCATTGCTACCCGCATAACCTGTGCGCCTTAAAGATAGGCAAGGTTTTTTCTCACCTATCTTTAAGGCACAGAGGGCTAAGCGGGTAGCAACGAAAATCACTGGTACCCGTGTAGCACCTTCCTCTGCCCCCCCTCCCCCCGTTCCACCCCGGAATGCCCTTAACACGTCCCGATGCTAGGCAGATAGCATCTGGGCACATTAGGGACTTAGCCAGAATATTCGAAGGGCACTACCCATGTAGGTGCCCTTTGAATATCCCGGATAAGGCCCTTACATGGGTAACTAAGGAAATTATAGTACAACCAAAGCAATCCCTTTAATCTGCCTAAACATTCCCGTAAAGACATAAATATATTAAACCAATATACTCTAGCAACACACTCCTATAACTACTCCAAAAAATACCTTTAAGGGAGAAAATGACCTCAGGATTACTCTTCACTCCCATCATGCGGCGAAATTCATCACCATAGGGGATTTCCAAGATCTTACATCATAGGTCCAAGAACTCCCATTCTTTAATATATATAATATTTTACCAATATCAAAAAAGTACTTTTTCAATATATTCAATATCAACAATAATTTTATTTGTAAGCAATTAACCACTAACACCGTTTCAATGCTATTATATGTAATTATAACGACCTCCAACCGATTCTGCAAAAGAAAGCCAAACAGTCTTATCAATTAAAAAACCATTTCTCCAACCAAGATATACATAATTCACTTATCTGCACAGATTCACTCCGCAGATCCAAACATCATCGCCTGCTCAAATATTTTCAATGCTGTAGGAGGATTCCGCAGCACTGAATCATCCCGGGCAATGTTCTTGTTCTCAAAAAATAACATGATCCGAAGCTTACAGAAAAATGTATACAAAGCCAGTCTTAGTTTAAATGGGTCATACCAGGTAACTGTGAGAACAGAAAGTCCCAAATTTAAAACCCATTCTTGTGGGGCTGACAAAATCCCTCCCAGTGGAGGAGCACTGATCCAGCAGGGATATACCACAGTATCTGTATGCAAGCAAGGTGGTTTACAATAAAATATTATGAGGGAAAGGAAGAGAATGCCAGTTTCAGTCCTTTTTTAAAGCTATGAGTATGAGTCATACCTTCCAATACCTTCCCCTCCTTTCATGTCCTGCCACCTCATGTTGCCACCTACCCTCCACTTAGGTGCTCTATTTGGGGTTGGAAGCACTTATCACATGCCATAAATGTGTGCCCCCATAGGTCCTCAGGCCCTATGGAGGCACATATTTAGGGCATGTTTTTATTTATTTATTTATTTATTTAGCTGCATTTATATCCCGCTTTTCACCGGGTCAAAGCGGGCTTGTGTGCATAGTGTCCTGACGGGGGGGACATGGAGCGGGGAAGACCTGAGCCCCAATCACCAAATGTATCTGACAGGCATGTGATGTGATTGTGTCCATATCCCACTAGCTGGACGGCTTCAATGGCAGCTTGCTGTTCTAATACCCTCACCACCTGTGCAGGCTGTGTGTGCAGAGGTCATGATTGTCACAGCGTGGCTTCAGTGACCAGACATCACACCTCACAGCACCCCACTACTGCACATCATCTGTAATGCCATTCAAAAGGGGCCTCCAATGGACAGCCAGGCCACATCAGGCCCCTTTGCTTTGGTAATGCATGAGTGGGTTCTTTGGGTTCTCTTGCCTAGTGTGGCACCATGCTTATTTCCTTCCTCTTTCCCAACTACCATTGTGCCACTTGGCAGTCCCTGTTCAGATTGCTACATCTGCCTTGGGTTGGGGCCAACACACATCTGCCTTGGGTTGGGCATGTGGGCTGTTGGTGCATGTGCCTAGCTGTGGATATGATGGTGGTATATATGCAGTCGATACCTCCAGACACTGACTCTGGCTAATATCTGCTCCCAGTGTGCACTGTAGAAAACGTGCCGTGTCATGGAACTGAAGAGTGTGCTGCACTGAGGGACTTGACAATTGGACCCCAGCCATTTGGCTTCAGCCAACAGCTCTTTCCTTCTCACATGTATTCTGCAGTATGTTCTGGGCAGAACCAATACAATGGGGCCATGGCCTCCCCTGAGTGTGCTTTTCACTTTCACACACTGGAACACCTCGTCAGATGGATTACATGTTTGTGGAATGTGCATGCTGCACTTATATAACATGGGGTGGGTAGACACAAATGGGAAATGATAGCCTTTAATTTTAAACAGACTGGAGAAGAGGGGTCTGCAGATGTCCTGGATGGCTTCAGCACAGATCCCAGCAACCAGCCACCTGGAGTCCACACTGCAGGGCAAGTCAACCAAGGATGATGGTGAGAAGCCAGCTGAGGCAGTGGAAGAGAGGTCCAGAGACCAGGAGTGGCAGGACACTGGGGATGTCACCAGTGCCGCTGCCTAGAAGGTAGAGGAGGGGGATATCAGGAAAGGGGCTGATCTCGAGCTTCTGCCTCTCTTTCCCCTTGACAATGACCAAGAAGCTGCAGAGTGTGCAGAGCAAGATGACAGCCAGGACTAACCAAGTGCTCACCACTAGTTTCAGTATCTTTATCTTTATTTGCAGCTTAATATACCCTCGTACAAAAGCATAAAGTGGTTTACAATCCATAAATAAGGTAGAACTGCTGGGAAAGGGAAAAAGAACGTCAATAAATTTAGACAGGAAAGAGAAGGCAAGATTAGAGGGAAGAGCAAACGGTGACTGCACTACATCAGGGAGGGAAAGAACAGGGCTTGACACAAATGGGAGAGAGGTGGGGGGAGGTCAAAGGCAAAACAGAAAAGGTGGGTTTTTAGTCTGGCCTTAAAGGTGTTAAAGGAAGGTTCCAGATGGAGAGCAGAGGGGAGCGAGTTCCAGAGCCGGGGACCGAGGAAAAAGAAGGCTGAGGTGCGAGTGCATTCCAGATGAGCCTGAGATGGAGAACAAAGAGATATATGATTGGAGTGAATGGATCTGAGGAACCAGTGAGGGGTGTGGAGGTGAACCAAGTCAGCAAGATAGAGGGGGGTACCGGTATGGATCGATTTATGAATGAAGATGAGGAATTTATACTGAATCCTGTACAGAATTTGGAGCCAGTGCAGGCGGATGAGAAGGGGAGTGATGTGATCCAAACGTGAGGCATGGGTCAGGATATGGGCAGCTGTATTTTGGACAAGTTGGAGTCTACGGAGTTGGGTTTGGAGAAGGCCGGCCAAGGAAACATTGCAGTAATCTAGACATGACTTGACGAGGGACAGGAGCAGCGTGGTCAGAGAGGGAACATAAAGAAAAGGACGGACTGCACTAAGGTGTCTTAGGGTATGGAAGGAGTGCTAGACTACGGAGGAAATGTGATCGCTGAAGGAGAGGGATGAATCAAGGGTAACACCTAGGTAATGCAAAGATGTGACAACAGATATGGGAGAGGAGGAAAGAAGAGGGACAAGAGATGGAGATGGGCTGCCAGAGGTAAACCAGATGGCTGATGTTTTGGAGAGGTTAACGTGAAGGAAGTCTGAGAATAGTCAAGAGGCCACAGAGGATAGGCAGGCATTGAGGGGACTGATATTGGGGGTGGAGGAATCTGTGTGGTGAATGAGGAATTACTATGTTGCTGAACCAGGAGTGTGAGAGGGGCCAGAAAAATGTTGAACAGGAGTGTTGCCAGGACGGAACCCTAGGGGACACCACAGTGAAGAGGGTAGGGGAAGAGGAGGCGTGCCCTGAGAGAACCGAGAAAGACCTATTGGCGAGAAAAGAATGGAACCAAAGAAGGGCTGAGCCAGAGAGGTTGACGCTGTGAAGACATGCAAGAAGGGTGCGGTGATCAACTAGGTCGAAGGCAGCGGAGAGATCAAGGGAAACAGCAATAGAGAAAGAGCCACGGTCATAGGCAGCATGAATAGCTGCACTGGATGGCTCCTGCAGCAAAACAGGCAACACAAAGCTCAGCGCACTGAGAAATTCAAAATTACTGAGAAAGTCCCTCACCCTCCAGGAACAGAATAGAGAACTCCAGAAGAGACAGCTGCGGGCCACAGAACACCTCAATGAGTCCATTAGGCAGCTGAACAGGTCCCTGCAACAATCATAGGCCATTATTTAATATTTACTTGCAACCCATATGTAACATCTTCAAGAAGCTTAAATTAGGCTATCACATCTATGCGGATGATATAATGTTGTATCTACCGATAGACATTATGAATCCCAATTATCATCAGCTAACAATAGACATCACCAAAGCAACGAAGTGGCTAAAACTTCATAACCTGAACAAAAATTATAACAAAACTGAGGTCCTATTCATTACAACGAACTTAAACTTAAATTGCCCCCGAAGTGTCACAGGAGCAGCAGTGAAGGCTCTACCACCTGATCCCGAGGGTCGGGCAGCAGGGAAAGAGGAGCAGGACTGGTGTCGGGCTGACTGTGCTCCTGCTGGGCATCCCGGTGCCATGGCGATGGGACACTATAGCACAGGTGCTCCAGCAGGAGCATGGGGCAGGCTGGCCAGGCAGGGAGAAGGATGTCTCCCGCGGCAGAATCGGGGCACATGTGAGCATCTGATTCTGCAAACAGGAACATCTAGCTGCCGCAGTTGCAGAATTGAGTACAAGTTTGGGCCATCCATTTTTAGGCCGTCCAAACAGCCCCAATGTGCCTCGATTAGAATTGGCCTCCATATGTGCAAGGTGACCTCTGTGGGCAGATGACCTTGGTGGGTAGGGAGGGGAGGGCAGCATGCACACACCATCTGTGCCACACCCAGAAATGCCCCCAGAATGACCTGGGCGGCGATGTGCAAAGAACAATGTGTCCAGGGCAAATACATGGAGCTTGCAGCCTTGCTAAAATCACATTGTACACTTATCTACAGCTTCCACATTTTTCTGGCACCACTGACACATTTAAAATGCAAATAGGGCTTTGATAGAGCCCCCTTAAGATATATTTTAGACCACTTTTTGCATAAAACATCAGAGCGGTGTACTAGCCGGAAGCGTAACTGGAAACAATCAGCTACAATATATAAACGAGAATAAATGGAAGTAGCATGACAATGTCATCCAGGACAAATCATGTTGAACAATAAGTTGCAGTACAAACAGATTACCAGTGCAGAACCCAGCAAAGAGAATGCGACCCTTTAGGTGTGAATGAAGGAGGAGAAGGCCTGGTTAAAAAAACACAAGTTTTCACTTCCTTTTTATATTGTTTTGTAGGACTTTCAATTCTAAAATAGACTGGAAGTGTGTTCCACAGCATTGGGGCAACACAGCAGAAAGACGTGTTATGGGAACATTCAAGAGAAAGTCTTAACACAGGGCGTATGGTCAGGTACACACACCAATACACATACATACAGATAGACAGCAAGGAACCACACAAAGAGGGCTGGGGGTAACAACAGTGCACACACAGACAATAGGCACTGAGCACCTGGGTAATGGGACCACTAGGAAGGACAGAGAATTCGAACAGGGCTATAGGACGTCTAGGATTAAGCATCCTGAGATGGAGAAAAGATCCTCTGTGCCTGTGCCCTTAAACTTTGGAACCTCCTAGGGGCTTGTTTACAAAGCCACGGTAGCGGTTTGCGATCGCTATCGGAGCCGCGGCCCCATTGATTTCAATGGGGCCACAGCTCCGATAACGATCGTGAACCGCTACCGCGGCTTTGTAAACAAGCCCCCTAGTCTTGGATTTGAGATCGCGCCAAGAATATTTCATCTTTTTGTAAAAGTGTGAGGGCCTGTTTATTTTAATTATTTGTATTTTTTACAGATTTTGCGAAATGTTGGCCTTTCCTTTTCTTTAACTTAATTTTATGTTAATCTGAATTTTAATTTTGTTTTAGTTGTCACAGGAAGTCTGTGTTGGAAAGGGCGGAAACACAAACCGCACCACAGCGTTGGGGGGGTTTCAGTAAGCGCCGTTATGCTGTTTAAAGCAATTGCTGCTACTGCAGGTACTAGAGAGGGAAGAAATGGGCTGCCCTCGGACCATTGCCGTTCTAGAGATCACCTAGTTCACCTAATGGTATTTATTTATTTAATTTTCTTATATACCGCGCTCTTTATCATCAGTGCGGTTTACATACAATATAACTGTGCAGTGCACGATGTCTGCACTGGACTTACAATATAACAGTGTAGAAACAGTATAACAATGTAACAGGGGGTTATGTACAGGGATGAGCAGGGTAACTATATACAAATAGGCTAACAACATATGCTAAAGAATAGCTCAATCATTGCATGTTGGCTTAACTAAGCACATGTAGTCATTGGAGTGGATAATTATCTACTTGTCGGGGGGATCAGGGTCTGATCGACTTGGATTCAGTTTTAAGTAGTTATTGCTTGAGTGTTGTATGTGTGGGCTACTGGGCGTGGCTGGCTGTAGGAGGCATTCTTGGTAATGGTAGTGCTGTAGGAAAAGGTGATGTTTAAGTGCCTTCCTGAATTGGGAGATGTCCTTGATGGCCCTGATAGCTGGGGGTAGGGCATTCCAGCAACTAGGTGCATAAAGCGCAAATGCTCTGCTCCTAGCTGCTTGTGAGCATTTCGTGATCTGTCTCGGAAGGATCAAGGTGTTGACAGCGGCTGATCTTCTTGCCCTGTTAGGGGGTGTGGTCTGAATAAGATCTGTGAGTGATGTGGAAGAGCACTTATTAATGGCTTTGTAAGTCATCGTCAGCACCTTAAAGGCAATCCTACTATGGACTGGGAGCCAGTGTAGATTTTTTAGGATTGGTGTTATATGGTCCCTCCTTGATGCTCCGTGTAGGATTCTGGCAGCTGAGTTCATAGCTAGTTGCAGAGGGTTTATAGTGCTTTTTGGAAGGCCGTGTAGTATGGCATTTGCGTAATCAAAATGCGGGGTTACTAAAGCTTGGAAGACTGTTCTAAAGTCATCTGGATCAAGCAGTTGTCTGGGCAGCGTCTACATTTCATATAGGGAATACACATGTTTGACTGCAATTATCCTCATCGGAACTTACACCTGCTCCCTGGCATGTTTAAGTTTTCCAGAAGTGCTCAGTTTGCCCAGCCCTTTACAGGAAGGATTAATGGGGGTTATCCTTCTTAAACCCCATTGTTTATTTCCACTTCAAAAGTTCATTTAGAGCAGAGGTACTCAAATCCAGTCCTGGAGGGCCGCAAACCAGTCAGGTTTTCGGGATATCCCTAATGAATATGCATGAGATAGAGTCAAATACAATGGAGGCAGTGCATGCAAATATATCTCATGCATATTTATTAGGGATATCCCGAAAACCTGACTGGTTTACGGCCCTCCAGGACTGGACTTGAGTACCTCTGATTTAGAGAGAGATAGCAGCATCATCCGCCCATTACTCAAGAAACCTTCCCTTGACCCTCTGGACCCCAACAACTATCGCTCAGTCTCTAACCTTCCTTTTCTCTCTAAACTCCTCGAAAAAATCGTCTTTGCCCAACTTTCTCACCACCTTGACTCTACCAATTTCCTTCACCCCCGCCAATCTGGCTTCCGTTCTGGGCACAGCGTTGAAACCATCCTTCTTGCCTTCACTAATGCACTGCACGTAGCTCACGACCATGGTGATATTTCGGTGGCGGTAGCCCTTGATCTTTCCGCTGCCTTCGACCTGGTCGATCACTCTCTCCTCCTGTCCCGACTGCGCGAAGCTGGCCTCTGCAGCACTGTCTTTCGGTGGTTCCACTCCTTTCTTTTCTCCCGATCTGGCGCTGTTCTTTCATCCTCTCCATCCGGCCCCTCCTCTGACTCATTTCCCTTATCCTGTGGGGTTCCCCAAGGTTATGTACTGGCCCCTCTCCTCTTTAATCTTTTCTTAACCCCTCTCACATTACTAATACAACAATTTGGAATTTCAGCTTTCTATTATGCAGACGATATTCTTCTTCTTTACCACACCTCCCCTGTTTGCCCTGACCTTGCCCCGCTCAACTCCTGCCTGGCTGCTGTCTCTGACTGGATGACTCAAAACTGTCTACACCTCAACCTCTCAAAAACTATGGCTATTTGGTTTCCACACGGTCACCAACCCCCTTCCCTTGCCCCTTCTTTCCCCAGTACACCCATCTCACTGGTTTCCACCTTTCGTTACCTCGGGGTGCTTTTTGATTCGGATCTTTCTTTCTCTGCCCATGTTTCCCATATCTCCAAGACCTCCTTTTTCTACCTCCGTCAAATCCGTGCTATTCGCCCCTTCCTCTCTCCCTCCGCTCTTGCCACCTTGTTACTGGCTCTTGTCATCTCCCGTGTCGACTTTTCTAATTCCATTCTCTCCGGCATCTCTAAACTGCAACTGACACGACTTCAGCGAATCCAGAACACCGCTGCCCGACTTGTGTCTTACTCCTCCCCTAGAGACCACGTCACTCCCCTTCTTTTCCGTCTTCACTGGCTTCCCATATCCTTTCGTATCCAATTCAAACTTCTCACACTTGTTCACAAGGCGCTTCATACCACTACCCCACAATATTTGGCCGACCTAATTCACTTTCATACCCCTAGGTACACCCCCCTTTCCTTCCATCTCAACCGCCTCGCACTGCCTCCCCCCTCGCATGCTCACCTTCAATCAACCCGCTCCTCAGCCTTTTTTTTCATAGGTCCTGCTCTCTGGAACTCCCTTCCCTCCGTTCTCTGCCTAGAGCCCCATCACCCCACCTTTAAACATGCTCTGAAGACCCACCTCTTTTCCCTTGCTTTTGACCCTTCTCCCTCCTAGCCTTAACCTCTTCCCTGCATTGGCTGTCCTTTTCTCGCTCTCTTCTTTCTATCCTTTATTGAATTGTAATTTTCTTTTCCTTTTTCCGGCCTTGTGCCATGCTGTATTGAAGATTTTATTGTAAACCGCTCTGCTTATTACTGAAGGGCGGTCAAGCACATAAATAAACATAAACATAAGTGGTGACATTTCTACGCAAAGGCTTGCAAAATAGCCTCCATATACGTGGAAGTTGTGAAAGCTATCACTTATATGTGTTAGTCATGTGTTCCTGTTAAGAACATAAGATATGCCATACTGGGTAAGACCCAAGATCCATCAAGCCCAGTAGCCTGTTTCCAACAGTGGCCAATCCAAGTCACAGGTACCTGTCAAGTTCCCAAAAGGTAGGCAGATTCCATGTTGCTTATCCCAGGGATAAGCAGTGGATTTCCCCAGTCCACTTTAATAATAATTTATGGACTTTTCCTCCAGGAACTTGCCCAAACCTCTTTTAAACCCAGCTACACAAACAGCTTTTTCCACATCCTCCAGTAACAAGTTCCAAAGTTTGCTTATGCATTAAGTGAAAATGTATTTTCTCCACTTAGTCTTAAATGTGCTACATTGTAGCTTCGTTGTGTATCCCATAATCATTCTACTTTCTGAAGGCGTAAACAATCAAGCTACATTTACCCGTTCCATTGCACTCATTATTTTATGGACCTCTATCATATCTCCCCTCGGCTCTCTCTTTTCCCATGTGTAGGTTTGCAAGATGACTCCTCTGGCTTCATGTATGGGCACATAGACATGCACTCCTGCACCTCCATCTTCGGTATTTTGGAAGACTTCACGTTTAGCAGAGTCTTGTCTAAAATACTGCTGGAATTTTGCACAATGTAACTGTGACGTCTCAATTCCGATCTCCATGTATTTTCTAAAATGTGTCTTCATATAATTAAACGTCATTTTTTTAAGTATTTGACAATACTTGTAAGAGCAGCACTTTGCTCCTAGCTATCTGTACTAACATCCTGTTATAGAGATTATATCCGATAAATTACAGTCCATAAAGAACATAATCCAGTCTGTTGTTCAGGATAGCCATAATGAATATTCATCAGCAATTTTTGCATTCATTTAGTCTAAGAATCATGTTAATTTGCAAATTTTGTTTACACTGAAAACCAGGCCGGGTTGCAGCCTCAAGGGACCATAATGAATACCTACTACTACTATTAATCATTTATATAGCACTACAAGGCACTGCCATAAGCTCCGAATGAACATGTTTAGTAATGTGAGCCCTGGTATTCCACTAACAGTATTTTGCCTACCAATAAGAGATATAGCCAAGGGTGTGTATGATTAAACTGCTGATCTTTAAAGTGACTTATAGTCACATGTAAAAATTTACGCCAGCCCTGTTTGTTTCTTCCCCTTGCCAGTAAACATGACCTTATTTCTCAGGGCTATGCTGCCTTGCATTATTAGGATGAATTGGAGTCTAAAAACAGGACTGGCCTAAAATGACCCCTGTGAGTCATTTGATTGATCAAAGCAACAAGATTCACTATGAATCAACAGACAGTAGGGCTTCCCAAACTGCCCTGAGGAGGTTTTCAGGATATCCACAATGAATATACATGAGATCAATTTGCATATATGGGGTCTCCCATATCTTATGCATATTCATTGTTGAAATCCTGAAGACCAGACTGGCTGTGGGTGCCCAGAACAGATTTGGGAAGCCCTGGTTTAGACAGTATGTTGCCATATATATTTTCTAAAATACAAATCAAACTTTTCAGAACCAGAAATCCATTCTTCCACCCAGACTGTAATCATGAGCACTAAAGAAAACAAATGCAAAATAATCAATTTTCCATCCACAAGCAGGGTGACATCAGCTGATAGTGCCAGGATGGATCTGTTCGCCCACAGCTCAGAACTTTAATGTAAAGTTCTAAGGTTGCACGACCCTTTCCACATGTAGCAGGCCCCTCAGCTCTAGAGATCTCAACCATTTTTTGTTCAAAGAGAACTTCAAAGCAAACCACGTCAAAAAGAGCAACATCCCTCGTGGCACCAGGCATGTGGAACTCCCTCCCCGCCAGCCTACGATCAACTGTCGACCAGGAGGAATTCAGAAAATTACTCTAGACCACACTACATAGAACACTATGGCGACATCACGTAAACTGTCCATAGACCCTGCTCCATTCACCACCATCCCCCTCCCTTCAAAGTCCCCCCCTTTTTTCTCTCCAACCCCCTTCCCCACAACTGTGTATAGTACATTGTAAATAGCACACGCTGTATATATTGCATGTGTTGATTAAACTCTACAGGTCCTCCCCCTCACAAACACTTCTACTCAACCACTGCATGCCGACACCCCCACCCTACCACAAATCTAAATCATTTGATGTGAATGCCACCTTGATTTTAGGATAAGACGGGATACAAATCCATTTAAATAAAATTAAAAAACCCTACAATTTCCTCAGTTCAATCCTCCTAAACAAAAGAGACTGGTGGTATATACACCAATCCACTCAATATACAAGAGATATCTCACATTCCTTCTTCAATCCAACCACTATCAATACAAGGTCCTCCCATTCGGACTTTCATAAGTGCCAAGGGTATTATCCAAATGACTCAAAGGGGTGTAGCACATCTCCACAAGCAACGCCATCTAGTCTTCTCTTCCTGCAATTAAGGATCTACTGTGTGTTTCCTATCCATTCTTGAATTCTGAAACTGTTTCTTCCTCCACCACCTTTACTGGGAGGTTATTCCATGCATTCACTACACTTTTGGAAGGAAGAATTTCCTTATGTTACTCCTCACTCTTTATCTTTTATGCCTTCCAGCAGGATCTTTTCTAAAATGGCTTATTCTGAAATGTATACTACAAAAATCAAACAAATGGGTCACAGCAATGCTCTATATAGAGTATCAAAAATTATGGAGGAAATAGCTAAGACATCAACAGGCATCAATAGCCCAAGCCTCATCATTTGTCTCCACCTCCCACCACGAGTAAAGTGCAAAAAATAATAATTAACATTTATTATGCATATATTTTTTTATTGTTTTAAATATTTCCCAATAATATCTAAAAATATATATAAATCCCCAAAAGGTCCCAAACACACAAGGGTACTTAACTTAAAGCACATCCAAGATGAAAGTGTCACCGCATCACAGGTAAGCTTCAGTAATTTCTGATTTCGAAACCCTTTTCTCAAGTGCTATGGCAAACATTTTCATTGGGAGCTAAAAATCCTCCCAGCCAACTGTATGTGAGGCTCGACATCTATGTTTCAGCCTCAGAAAAAGGCTTGTGTCAGAAGTACACATACACAAAGAAAAACCACTTCAGCAACACTATCAAAAGAAGGATGTTCAGGAACTTGGCCGGGAAGTGCGTCGGAGGCACTCAAGGTAATTTGTTTGGCCCCTGGGACTGCTGCCTTGTGCAGCGTTAATCTCGGACGCTTGTGGCTTCCCCAGAACACCGGACAGGCATCGGGGAGAGAGCCCGCAGCTGTGAGAGGACCCCCTGAGTGGATAAAATCTGCCAGTTTACTGCTACCAACTGAACTTGGCCGGGAAGTGCATCAGAGGCACTCGGGGTCATTTGTTTGGCCCCTGGGACTTCTGCCTTGTGCAGCGTTAATCTCGGACGCTTGTGGTTTCCCCAGAACACAGGACAGGCATCGGGGAGAGAGCCCGCAGCTGTGAGAGGACCCCCTGAGTGGATAAAATCTGCCAGTTTACTGCTACCAACTGAACTTGGCCGGGAAGTGCGTCGGAGGCACTCGGGGTCAGTTGTTTGGCCCCTGGGACTGCTACCTTGTGCAGCATTAATCTCAGACACTTGTGGCTTCCCTGGAACACCGGACAGACATTGGGGAGAGAGCCCGCAGCTGTGAGAGGACCCCCTGAGTGGATAAAATCTGCCAGTTTACTGCTACCAACTGAACTTGGCCGGGAAGTGCGTCGGAGGCACTCGGGGTCATTTGTTTGGCTCCTGGGACTGCTGCCTTGTGCAGCGTTAATCTCGGATGCTTGTGGCTTCCCCGGAACACCGGACAGACATTGGGGAGAGAGCCCGCAGCTGTGAGAGGACCCCCTGAGTGGTTTTCTGTTTTTTTGATCCTATAATCTTTGTCCTTCTTTGCCGCGGAGCATGGTTTGAAGGGGCGTGTTCAAAGGGGCAGGTTCTGCCCCTTTGACGCCCCTTTGATGCCACAGCGATGTCACAGTGGTACATTCTAGTGACTGCACGTTCCCGCTCGGCGGCAAGAGAGGGAAGTTTGTAATTTTGGTGGGTTTGTTTGGGTTGCTCTTTACTATTTTCTGCATTCTGGCTTGCTTAGTATGGGGAAACGGAAAGCAAAGGGCAGGGGTGCTTCTGGGGGAGGTCCCGCCAGTGCTGTGAAGCTGGCGGGCCCCCTTGATAAGCACTTCTCTCCTTTGCCGATTGCTCAATCTTCTCCTGAGGGCGCCTCCCTAAGTTCAGGGGGAAGATCTCCCCCACCGTGTCCTCTTCCGTCGCTGCTCCCTGCTTCTACTGGGGAGTCCTCTGATAAGGTAAGGGGATTAAATGTTTCCTTTTCTTTACCTCAGCCGGTTGTTTCAGGTGCGTCGAGTAGTGTTGCTGCGTTCTCGACTTTATCTCCCAATACTGAGATTACACTGAAAGATGTCTGGGAAGCCTTGAAATCTATTGACGATAAGATTTCTAGTACTTTGGGTTCCTTGTCTATATTTTCTCAAAAGACTGTAGTTTCTTTACAGCAATTAGATGGTAAAACGGCTTTGCTTGATACTGCTGTTTCTAAATTGGAGAGCCAGATTGTGTCTATACACGCAGCTCAGGCTGCGAGTATTAAAGACTCACTGGTTCTTCATAATAAAATTGAAGCAATGGAGAATTCAGCACGTTCTTGTAATCTTCGTTTCTTGAATTTTCCTAATTCTAATCTCCTCGCTCCAAAAATCTTATTAGACAAGTACCTTAAGGAAGTGCTTTTATTTATTGATTCAATAGAAGTTTCTCAGCTTTATTATATTTCTCCCAGCTCTAAGAGGGTTAATCCTATTGAGGGGGAGTTTGATGCAATTGAGCCCACTATTTCAAACCTAACTGCCTTCTTAGAGGACTACCTGGATACAATAAATACTCGATCTACTCTGTTAGTGACTTTTTTGTCTAGGGGTGTCAAACAACGGGTACTTCGTGCATTTTTCAAGCATAAGACTACTAAGTTTTGTGGTCATTTTGTTAATGTTTTTCCTGATGTATCACGTAATACCCAGCTTAGGCGAAGGCTTTTTTTGGCCTTAAAGCCTCAGGTTTTATCTCTAGGAGATGCTTCCTTTTTTCTTCGTTTTCCGTGTAAATGTATTGTTACTTTAAAGGGTGTCTCTTATGTTTTTACTGATGTTACTAATTTGGAAAGTTTTTTGATAGAGAAGTGGAGAGCGGTGGTAGAAGTCCAGGGCGTCCAGGGGTAATTTAGCCTCCTATCTATGGGCCATGAGTCTTATTTTCTATAATATTTAATTGTTTGGGTTTTTTTGTTAATGCTCGGCCAAGTTTCTTAATGTAGGCTATATCTGAGTCATTTTTCCTTTTGATGTTTGTACATCTAATGTGGTAGTCTGTTCTGGATTGACCTTGTTTGTATTGTTAAATGCATTTTGGAAATCAATAAAAAAAAAATAAAACAAGGATGTTCAAAACGCTCACATTTATTCTGAAATATAACATACAAAATAGACTTTTTTGTGAGCTACATGTATTTTATAAAAGGTTCTGCCTTCAGCAAGCCTTTTAGAAAATATGAGCACAACTTTGCACACATGAACCTAAATGTCCATTTTCTGACCTAAACGTCCTATCAAAATTGGGCTATAAATCTTTTTAAGGTGCATAGCACTGTTTTATAACATAAGTATTTATTGCAGCACGTGACATTTTTGGACAGTATTTAACTGTTCCGCTAAAGCAAAGCAGTGTGTCAGAGTTGAAGAATTGATCTTGGGCAGAACTTTAAAGCCATAAAAGTGTTGAACTGGAAACATGTCCAGGTTAAGTAAATGAAGACTAAATATGGCTGGATCAATGTGCCAAGATTTCCATCTCATTGCTGTTTAACTCTGTAACTGTATTATTCCTAACAATGTTCTTACAACTTCCCAGGAATTAGGGCACTGTTATTTTCCGTAGTCAAGGGTAGAAGATAAATGATTTTTAACAAGTTCCTCCCTTAATAAGAAACAAATCTTTGACATACAGCCAAGAAAAGCAAACCTTGTCTCAAAAAATTATATTATGTTCATGAGTAAGTTGACATAGGGCTATGCGGTACTCTTCATCACAGTGTAAAGCAATGCGTGCCTTCAAGACAATACTGACTCCTAGTCCCAGGGTATGACCAGAAATAGATTGCCAGACCTTTCTTCTGTGCAGCAAGTTTACAGTCCTTGGTATTCCAAGGTGGTCTTTCATCCAAGTTCTAGTCAAGCCTGACCCTTTTAAGCTTCAGAAATCAGCCAAGAGCCAGTTCATTCAGGCCAGGTGAAGACTCAGAATTTCATAACTTATTGACCTCTTCTTGGAATAATTTTTAAACTTTCCACACTGGAACATATTCCACATGACTGTCATGGTATGGGCAAATCTTACCCAATTGGAGAAATTGCCCCTGAATGAACATACTCTTATACGAGGTGTAACAAAAAAGAAACAAGACTGTGGCAGCCACGTCCATGACTCAATGCCAATTGGCTAACCGCTTATGTCACTGTGTTGTGCAACATCTCACCACTATTCTGCTATAATATTTTTCATCTCTCTCACTCTGTTTTTCTTTTTCAGGTTTTTATGTAGCACACTGCTCCATTGCTTTGTCATGCAACTGGAGGTGGCAGAAATATGGAGCAAAGAATCAACTTGAAATTTCTGGTTAAGTTGAAGAAGAGCCCAACTGAGTGTCTCCAACTTCTCCAAAAGGCTTATGGAGAAGATGCAATGGCAAGGCCGCGAGTCTTCGAGCGGCGCAAACGCTTCAAGACTGGCCGCAAGGAGGTAGAGGATGAGCCCAAGTCAGGATGGCCTTCCACGATAAAGACGAGTGAGAACATTGACAGAGTGAACCAGCTGGTGTGGAGTGATCACAGATTGATGGTACAGATGATAGCTGAGGAGCTCAGCCTGAACAGGGAGTCAGTGCGGACCATCTTAGTGCAGGAGCTGGGGATGCGTAAGGTGTGCGCCAAGATGGTGCCCAAGCTTTTATCGGATGACCAGAAGGAGCACCAGGTCAATGTTTGTCGAGACTTGCTAGAGAAGATCAGAGAAGATCCAGAATTCATTGGCTGAGTCATCAAAGGAGACAGGTCTTCTAGGATGACCCTGAAAGCAAGAGACAGAGCCTGCAGTGGAAGACTCGACTGTCACCCAGACCCAAGAAGGTGCGCATGTCCAAATCAAGGATCAAGGTCATGCTGATCGCATTCTTCGACCAGAAGGGAGTAGTACATCATGAGTTTGTGCCTGAGGGTTAGACAGTCAACCAGCACTTCTACCAGCAGGTCCTCAATCACCTTCATGACTGGGTTTGGCACAGTAGGCGGGCTCTGTGGAGAGACAAGTCGTGGCTGCTCCACCACGACAATGTGCCCGCACACACCGCGCTCAGTATGAGGCAGTTCTTGGCCAACAAACAGATCACAGCTCTCGACCACCCTCCTTATTCCCCAGATCTCGCACCGTGTGGCTTCTGGCTCTTCCCCAGGCTGACGACTGTGCTCAAAGGAACTCATTTTGCCTCTGTAGAAGAGATCAAGGCCACTGTGATGAAGGAGCTGAGGGACCTCAAGGAGGAGGACTTTAGAGTGCTTCTGTATGTGGCAGAAGCGAATGAAGAAGTGCATTAACTCTGGGGGGGATTACTTTGATGGGGACAATGCGTAATTTCTCTGTAGATTTTGTAATAAAACATTTATGGGACTGGCCATCTTAATACACAAATGGGTGCGTTTCACGATGCAAAGTCAGGTGGTGGACCCGAATGGGAGATTTCTGCTGCTGCAGGGCTTATTGGAAGATCGAGAGGTGTTACTTGGAGATGTTTACGGTCCGAATACGCTGGACCGGGAGTTTTTTGATCGTATTGCTGCTAAAGTGGAACAACTGCCTGATGTACCTATGCTACTGGGGGGGGACCTCAACGGGGTGTTTGACGTGGGTTTGGACACTTCCAGTGGCCGATGGACGCGAGATAGAGCACTGGGTTCACAGGTGCTCCAACGTTTTCGGACTAGATTAGGCCTGATCGACCCTTGGAGACTCTTGCACCCCTCCGAGAAAGAGTTCACCCATATTTCCCGGGCGCATGGGACTAGTGCGAGAATAGACTATCTTTTGACTTCTACGGCTACCTTCGTGCACGTAGACGACGCTCAGATAGGACCCCTGGAGATCTCCGATCATGCTATGGCCTGGATTGAGGTGCACTGGGGGGGTGGAACCAGTCCATCTCGTATATGGCGTTTCCCAATAGAGCTCTACAAAGATAGCCAGTTCCGGCAATTCTTGGGCCAACGTTGGCGTGAATTTGAACTTAATCACGAGGCGCACGGCGATGACCCGGAGTTGGTCTGGGAGACTGCCAAAGTGGTGTTGAGAGGGGATATTATTGGGTTTGTGGCACGGAAGCGCAGACTACTAGCGGAACAAATTGTTCGGCTGGGGCAACAAGTGTCTCGAGCGCGAGTGCTTAGTGGCCACTCACCAACAGTGGCTAACAGGAAACGGTTATGGGAACTCCAGGTGGCCTTAAATGAATTACTTCACCAGAAAGCCAAGAAATCTCTGCTCTATTATAAATACCGTTTATATTGTTTTGGGGACAAACCTGGGAAATTACTGGGCCGTTGCTTGAAAGGCCCGAGAAGTGGGAGGGGGGTGGCTGCCCTCCGAGATGAGCAAGGGAAACTCCAGCAAAATCGTGAGGCGATTAGTGCTTTATTTAAAGGCTTTTTCCAGAAATTATATGCTGCGGAAGAGCATAATCACTATACCATGGAGACTTACCTACAAGATTTGGAACTTCCCAAGGTGTCCGAAGCGCAACGGGTACAGTTAGGGCAACCGATAACTTTACAAGAGGTACAATCGGTGATCACGCGAGCCAGCTGTTATAAGGCCCCAGGCCCAGACGGCTATGGTGCTGAGTTTTACAAAATCCTGTCCAATTGGGTGGGCCCCCTGCTAGTAGATACCTACCGTCAACGAATAGAGAGCGGCAGCAGGAAGTGGGGAGATAATCAGGCCTATATCACGTTGATACCGAAGCCAGATAAAGATCCGCTGCAAGCGGCCTCCTATAGACCGATCTCGTTGTTAAATTTCGACGCAAAATTGCTGGCGAAAATTTTGGCAGACCGCCTGGCGGGAATATTGGGTGACGTAGTGCACGAATCTCAAGTGGGATTTGTACGGGGCCGTTATGCCGTTCGTAATATTCGGCGTATATTAACCTCTTTAGAATGGGTGCACAGTCACCAGCTGCAGTCCATCCTGGTGAGTTTCGATGCCGAAAAAGCATTCGATAGGGTTGACTGGAAGTACTTGGAATATCTGCTGCCAATATATGGGTTTGGACAGGCTTTTTGTGAGATGGTGAGAAGTTTATATGACACTCCGACGGCCCGAGTGCTGTGTAATGGGGTCTTATCCGCCCCCTTTCCGCTGTATAGGGGCACTCGGCAGGGATGTCCACTGTCCCCCCTGTTGTTTGTATTGTCTTTAGACCCGCTCATACGGAGTATTGAACGAGATGGGCAGATCCCGGGAATTGCGGTGGGTAGCCAGGGTTTCAAGATGGCGGCCTTTGCCGATGAAATGCTAGTGCACTTGCGGGATCCGCGGGAGTCGCTGCCGCGCCTCTTGGCTGAATTCTAGCGGTTCGGCAGTTTTGCCGGTCTTCGGATTAATGGGGCTAAATCGCTGGCTTTGGATGTCTCGGGGAGGTTGCGGGACAGGTGGGGAGGAACATTTCCCTTGAAATGGGCCGATCATAGGGTTAAATACTTAGGTATTGTCTTGACGAGATTACCGCAAGATCTCTATCATTTTAATTTTGAGAAGGTATTATCGGGGATGAGGCGTCAAATGCGAGCCTGGAACCCGCTACCACTGTCACTGTTGGGAAGGATCGCGGCAGTTAAAATGGTGATCCTGCCCCGCATTCTCTATTGGCTCCAAACTTTGCCGGTATGGTTATTGCATCGAGACTTGCTTAGAATGGAACGGGAGATTCAACGGTTTTTGTGGAGGGGGGCAAGAGCGCGGATCCCGATGTCCCGCATGATTGGTCACTGGAGTAGCGGAGGCCTTGGGCTCCCAGACTTACGATTATATGCCCTGGCATGTCAGGCGCGGCATGTTGGGGACTGTCTAGGGGGAACAGATACTTACACACCCAGGGCCCTGGAGGCAGCCTTTGTGGCTCCTTTTTCACTTGTGGGGGCCCTACATGTGGATGGTGCCCATCTGCCAATGCGCCTCACACGCAATATCATGCTAAATGCGATGCGACGCACGTGGCGACAACTGAATAGCTTTTGGCAACGCAATTGGCAGGTATCCAGCTGGCTGCCCATCCGAGGCAACATACACTTTCAGCCGGGTACAGATTCTGGAGCGTTCCAGCTCTGGCACCGACAGGGACTGAGATATATAGGACATGCTGTGGATCTTACGGGCAAGTGCAAGTCGTTTTTGGAACTACAAGAGGAATATAGCCTGCCCTCCACCCACTTCTTTGCCTATCTCCAGCTTTCTCATTACATTGCTACACTGCCCAAAGAGGACTTGGGGGTGGATAGGTCGGCGCAGATTATCGAAATATTCGAGCTGGGGGGAGACCAGCCCCCGACGATAGCTGGACTGAAGACTCAGCTGGGAGGGTGGAGATGGCTTGGGGAGGGGAATTGGGACGGGACATATTGCCGGGCACGGTCTGCCAGGCGGTGGGGCGGATAGTGGAGTTGGTGGAGGGAGCGAGATGGCGGGAAATCCAATATAAGGCCTTAACTCGAGTGCACTTCTCGC
This sequence comes from Ichthyophis bannanicus, assembly GCA_033557465.1. Classification (NCBI taxonomy): domain Eukaryota; kingdom Metazoa; phylum Chordata; class Amphibia; order Gymnophiona; family Ichthyophiidae; genus Ichthyophis; species Ichthyophis bannanicus. Next base: position 707,448,930 of record CM066034.1, read on the forward strand.
CAAGACGGGCACTACGGAGTCACATCACGCAGGATGGGTCTTGCCCTAGGTGTTTGCAGCCCCTGGCCACCCTAACCCATATGTGGTGGCAGTGCAGGCGCATCCTTCCCTACTGGTCCCACATTGGCCGCTACATTATGCGACTGCTGCAGCAGCGGTTTCCTTGGACTGGACCTCTGGTCGCTCTCGATCAACTACATCCAACCCTACCCAGTGGGAGATGGGAGAGGTTATTGGTGCGGAAAGCATGTTTGGTGGGGAAGGGCCCAATTCTACACAAGTGGAGGGATGGTGACCCGCCTACATTCCTGGAGTGGCGCAATAGCTTTCACCAACTGATGCTGACGGAGCGATGGAGAGCTAGGGGCTCAGTGAAGCGATGGGCCAACTTTATGCTGATCTGGGGCCCTTATATACAGAGTTTAGGCTCCCGCTGTCGGAGTGACGTGGTCAATGTGGGTCACTAATGGCCTGAATAGGGAGAGCGGAGGGCAGTGCAAGCCCTCACGATGGTTTGCTGCTTGACGTGGAGTTCGGGATGCGATGCTGGGAGAGGGGGGTGTAAAAGGGGTTGGGGGGTGGGGGAATGGAAGGGGACGGGGATGGGAGGAGGGGGTGCAGATATAAAATTGAAAAACTTGTTTAACCAGTGATGGATGCAACTGTACATTACGACTAGAGTTTTTACATAACTATGTATTGCTAAGCCTTGGCGGAGATAAGACTCCACTCCGCTGTGGCTAATCACCTTTACCTGTAATGGTTGTTATGTTTTATGCTGGTTAATAAATAAAGTATTCAAAAAAAAAAAACATTTATGGGACAGTCTCGTTTCTTTTTTGTCACACCTCGTACATACCCTGGCTTAAGAGTGAAGTTCATGACTGTCATAGTATGTGCAAAACTAGCCAATTTGGAGAAACTTCCCTCAGAACAAAAGACACAAATACTGCTTAACAAATGTCTCAACAACAGGGAAGTCTATACTTGGAGAACAAGGAGAAAACGAGAAACCTAGAGCAGTTGGCCGCAGATGTTAAAGCATTCAGCACTTTTCTCAGAATTGCTGCTTTATCTCCCCAGAGCCTTTTAAAAATAATGGGGGGATAATCAGTGGCAGCGATCACCACTGAAACTGTCACCCAGATAGTCAATGCTGTGGCCATATCTGGCCACCAGCATTGAATATTCGGGTTAGCTGGAGAGGCAGGAAGCTAACCAGGAAGCAGCAATATTCAGCCGCTGCCCAGTTAACTTCTGCAGCGAAAGTTAGGCCACCCTTCCAGGTGTCTAACTTTTGCCATTTAGCGATAACCAGGTAGTGGTTCAATATCATTGCTGCCCACTATATCACTGGGTGCCGCCTCTGCTCCGCACACAGAACACTCCAGTGTTAGCCGTCTAGCATCAGGCCCGCAGCAGCGGCAGCCGGGAATAGTCAGCAGTACTAACCGCATTAGTGCTGCTGAATATCCCAGTGACCTCAATTAACACGGTTACAGGTTTTCTAACCACATCAGTCATGTTGAATATCCCCCTAATGTGTCAAGATATTCTCAAAATTCCATCGGAAGCATATTTTTCTTTATCATATACCAACTAAGATGTGGGCGAGGTTGAAAGAGAAGCCCTCCAGTAGAAGATAAATAGAACTTGACTGTTTTTTGGAGAGCTCTGCCCAGAAAGAATGCAATAGAGCTACCCTTTTAGAGGCATTAGTTTTTGAACAGGACCTTAATATTGTCATGTGACTGATTTCTTTCAAAACATGTGATCACTGTTGATTGGTCAAATGGTTTGGAGTTCTTCACGCCTATGTAAGGCAATGGTGGGCGGGGGGGAAGGGCGACTGTCTTCTTTCTGTCCACCCTCCACAGTACAGCAAATAAAAGTACTTTAAATGACGTTTGCTGCGCTGCTTTCTGTCCTTGCTTTGAAGTAATATTCTTGCTCAGCAGCAGCCACTTCCTGCCGAGGGCTGAAGTCTCACAATAACAGCCACAGGATTTTAGAGCTCAGTGGGTGGCGTTAAGTGCCATGCAATTGCAATGCGCTATTGGCATGGGGGATGGAGGCTCACACCCACAAATATTACCAAAGGCCTTCACACTGGTACCTTGTTGCAATCGCATGCTACCAGCACAGCCTTTAGTAAATATGCCTATTTTTTAAAGACACATCGGGGTCTATCTTGCCTCTACAAATAGGTGCTTTTTTAGACATTTTACTTAAGTTATGAAATTACCCCGCACAAGAACACTTGGGAAGAGTGACTAAAAGGTGCAAGGGTGGCGTTAGGTGATACTGCACTAATGCAGATAGCGTGCGGTGTGAACCTAGTGCTAACTACACAGAGCACACCACACCCACTCTCTGCCCCATCCCACTCACTCGCTACCGTAACACGAGTTAGACAGCACGGAAATCGTCCTGCGCTGTCATGGTCCTGCTCTAGCTGATAACGCATATCCCAATGAGCATTCAGCGCTCGCTCTTTAGTAAAAGACCCCCTAAAATTTTGTATGTATAATATACTGTAGTAATGGGAATAAAACCAGCAGGTCAGGGCCCACAAATAAATCATAAGACCAGCACTAGGAACAACTAATCAGGAAAATAAGCAGAAGGCAACAAGTGAGCAGGTAAGATCATTTTAAAAATACGCAGCTTTAAATTCACAGTTGCTAACAAAAACTCACATTTGAACTCTGAAATAATTTTCTTTTGTAGTGGGTTTTGTACTTCATTCACACTCTCTATGTGGAAGTGTTTATTAAAGATGTGTGAAAAGTTGGAACAACAAATACTACACATTATGAGAGCATTTTGCATTATAGTTTAGTTAGTTTAGTTTAATCAGGCATCTCTACTCTGTTTAGCTAGAAGTTTAAGTCACATTACAATCAGCAATAATCGTGAGTTAGAAAATCATAGACAATTAAAACAGATAACAATAAATAATCAACTCACAATAATCAGAAATTATAAAATCATATAACCATTAAAAACCCTCAGCGGTTAAAGAGAATACTTTTATAAGATCAAAAGTGGAGACTTTGGAAAATGCTACTCAATCCTGTAACCTCCATTTGATTAATTTTCCAAAATAATCAATTATATGTCCATGAGAGATGTTTAAGAAATACCCACTGGAGGTTCTGCAGATTTCCAAAGAGTTTATTCCCCCTATTTCTAAAGCCTTCTATCTCCGAGTGGGGAAAAGACTGCTTCAGAACAAGCTTGAGAAATGGAGGTGTAACTGTTACTGCTATACTGGAGAATTCAGAGACTGAAGCTGTGGTGCCTGCAACTCAGTTGGTAAATGTGTCCCTTAATGTGGATAGAGACTGGATTTTGAAGATGTACTTTAAGAAAATAAAAGTTCTCTTTTAGGATGTCTTATTAGTATTTTTACAGACCTGGCTAGAGAAACACAAAAAAAGGTGGCATGAATTTTAGCTTCTTAGACTTGGTGCCTTGCAGTTGGGATCCTTCTTCTATCTAAAATTTCCTTGTAAATGTTTAAGTATAGGTCCCCTAAATATATTTTTTCAGCCGATATATTTTGCTCCATCTATTAATGCCCGAATGTTAACTGACTCTCCAGTTGTCTCTTCCGAAACTCTGGTACTATAATAGCTATTTATTTTGTTAGCCTGTTGTGCTGTCACAGCAGTCGAGTATTTTGAAATAAGTATTGTAATTTCCTTTTTCAATTATGAAAATTGCCATTGACCCTCCATTGCTGTGGGCTTGTAAGATGGAGCATTTCATCTATTTCCCTGGGTTTTGGTTTTCCTTTCTTTTTTATGACTATGCTTATATCTTTTTCTGTACAAGGTTTTTTTTTGTTGTTTTTTTTTTGCTTGGTTTGTAACATTCATAAGTAAACCTTTTTAGAAAAAAACGCGCAATGGATAACAATAAAATAATCAAATCACACAATCATATAAAAAAACCTCATTCAATTAAACAAAAACAAATCCTCAGTAAACCCCCATCCCAAAAGGTGAAGTGAAGATCGCTGCAATAAACCTAGAAACCTAGCACTGCAGTAGTCTATACAAGTGAAAATTACCACTTGCACCATCCCTTGCAAATGATCCAAGGAAAGGCATTTTTTCCTCTGACTTTCTCAACATGATGGTCAAATGAAAAAGCCAATTCAATGGTAACCCCCCTAGACTATGGATAGACAACTATAAGTTCTAATTTCATTGCCCTGAAGAAACCTGATCTTGGCTGATCTGAGAAGCTAAGCAGAGTTGGGCCTGGCTGAACATGGATGGGAGACCTCCTTGGACTAGCAGGTGCTATGGACTTACTATGTGGAAGAAAGGCCTGCTAATCTACTTCTGGTTGCACCTTGCCAAGAAGACCCAGGGGCTGGGGTTTGCAGAAGTCAGCAATAACTCAATGGCACCCACACTTTAGACAGACAATTGTAAACTCAAATTTGTACCAGCAGACCAAAAGCTGGAAAAGGATTTTTGTTTGCACTGACTCATAATAGTGTAGTCTTATTCCCGTTTAATTTTAGATGATGCTGAGATATCCAATTTTCTACTTTCTCAAAACAAGCAAACTAATTCATACATTTTTTCCAATGATATTGTAAATGGAATTATTATCTGAATATTGTCTGCATAAATGAAATAAGACAGCCCAATGTCTTTAATACCTCTCCATTAAAATATAGGGGAGAAGGGTATACCCTGTGGTACACCACATTTTGAAAACCATGATTGAGAGAACTCTTCATTCTTTTTCACTTTATAATTTCATAAATTCAAAATAGTTCTAAACCATGTTAATACCAGCTCAGAAATCCCAAATTCAATTAATCTATTAATCAACACCTCATGATCCATTGTATCCAACCCTGCTCATAAATCCAATTGCATTAGAATAGCATCAGATCCTGCATCAATTATCTTCCTAAGATTCGTTACCAATGTTATTAACAAGGTCTCAGTACTAACAGCTTCTAAAACCAGACTGCACTGAATCTAGAAAGTCAAATAGGCACAGATAGTCCTGAAGTTGATTAGCTACAATGGCTTCAAGCAACTTAGCTAAAAAGGTGTATTTGCCAGTGGATGGTAGCACACTGAGGGTCAGTTTACTAAAGTGCACTAAGTACATTGCGATAACCATTACCACATGCTAAAAATGTGGCATGGTAAAAATCCCTTGCTAGCCATTACCACAGGTTTGGGTGGAGGCTGAGAGGGTCAGGGGCAAAGTGTGGCTAGTGCAGGCATCAGCATGCGCAGTTAGCGCAGTTGCACTTATGGACGGCAATAACTGTACCCATGGTAATTGCAACAAAGGGATTAGTGAGGGGGTGGCACCACACCCCACACTAAGTTTTGGGGCTTAAAGCATGGTAAATTACTGCATTTGAGTAAACATGCCCCCGAGTCATCAACATTTGGTGATTTCAGAATTAGTGCAATTTGGCCCAAAATTTCAGGCAAGCAACCCTCACTTTACTACTACTACTGTGTAGCAGTTTCATTCTATTCAATCGGCCGCTTTGGTGCCCCCTCTGCCGCAGACTTCCGGTTTATACAAAACAGGAAGTCTGGGGCCAAAGCGGCCGATTGAATAGAATGAAACTGTGGTGCAGCCCTGGAGGCAGAGAGTAAGTGCTGCATCATGGTTGCAGGGCCAACTGGCAATGGGTGTGGGTGGGGTAGCAGGGGTGGCAGGATGAGGACCCGCCTAGGCGCCTCCAGTCCTTGCACCAGTCCTGGTTGCCTCTGTGAACACACGTGTTGGTATCGATGTTGGCTATGCATACATGTGTGCATGTGTGTCTGTGTCTGTATTGTCTCTGACCTGGAGAAGAAAAGTGAGGGGGAATTAGAATGGTACAGTATCAAAATACTCTGTTGGTTTGGAAGGAATACTAAAATGAAAGTAAGTGTGATAATGTTTCTACTTGTCAGCAGATTTTAAAGGATTGATTTTACAATTTAACTAGAGGGTGCAACTGTCCCAACGTGCAGGCAGCCATGCTAGATGGTTCAGTTTCTAGATGTCCCTGTACTTAGCAAACAATAAGAAAGTTATACAGTTTAGTCACTAGGTTTCACAGCAGAATTTACAGAAAAGAAAATGAAATAGACATCTGAATTACATGGGGATATGTCTACTAAAGAGCGTTATCTGTTAATGCAGCGATGGTGTGGGAAAAACACACTGTAGTAACTGCTAATGCAGGCCAAATTCAGATAATGAAGGACTTTTCCGTACTGTCTGCAAACTACATTAGCAGCGCATGTGGGCGGATTGTGGGCATACCCGCAACAAAAGGTTACCGTGAGCACTAGCAATGCACAGTAACTGCATGTTTTGTAGACATTGTGAGTGCAGCTAACGTCACCTCAAAGGCTGTGTATAGTGTGCATATGTGCTATGTACATGTGTATGTTGTGTGTTCTATGCATAAATACTTTGTAAGCTTGTATGTGTCTGTTTTCTGCGTCTCTGTTTTGTGTGTATGTCTGAAACATGTTCTTGTGTATCTATATTTTGTGTGTACACACACACACACACAGTATACAGTATTTCCATTTTGATTCTAGGTAGTGTGTGTGCATATTTGTGTGTTTATGTATGTATGTGTTTGGGGGGTGCATTTCTGCATGCATGTATGGCTTATGTCTGTTTGAGTGTAACTGAGCATATCTATGTGTGTCTCTGTGTGTGTGCGTGTTTCTGTGACCAGGAGAAGAGAGGGGAAGTCCAGTTTGAAAGGTATAATTATCTAACCTCTATCTTATGCGAGTGAATCACTGAAGGTATACTGCAGCTGCTAGAATTGCTTCTCCCAAAGAAATTCATTGAGACATTTTTGGGAAGCTTATTTCTCTGGAACCCCTGATCTGGCCTAGCCCATTTTTTCACCAGTTTTTCTTTCATGCTAAATTTGGTACCATTTTGTTACATTTTCGGGAGTTATTTTGCCCCTACACAGACAGGCAGACAGGCATTTCAGCCCCTTATGTATAAATTTTTCCAGCGTTCCATTAGGTTGAAGAGAATAAATAGGAATATTCAAAACAAGTGTTAAAATATAAGAAATAGAACACATCAGGACAGAAGAAAGAAATCTTAAAGGACAAATTTTTCATTGCATGGCTGTCACACAACTTTATACAGATAACTTGTCTCTTTAAAGTTACACCGATTCTCAGCAAGCCAAAATGACCGTTATACCTTTAAAGTTAAACCTTCCATCTATGCATTTGTAGTTAAAAGCATAAGTTATCCATTTAGCTGCTGAATTTCACTGCCAAACAGTTAACGTTTAAACCCCAAATCCCACCCTTATTTTGAACAGATAACTATTGCCATTTAGCAACTTGAATGCTAACAAGTGCTTTTAAATATCAGCCTGTTTAGAAATAAGAGAAACAAAACAACTGCATCTGAAACTGAGAAACTGATATACTGAAGATTCACTAGCCCCACCACTACTGTCGTCTTTATATGACTTGTGCACATCAAATCAGATTTTCATATCTGCAAATGTATTCACTGTCTATAATGTGCTGTATTGAACAGAGAAGGCATGCATAGAGTTGATGCATTCTAACTCTTCACGAAAAGCAAGCCTGATTATTTCTTGCTCCATCCGTATTTTAGGCCATAATTTGTGAACTAGGTCATTGAAAGGTAATATTTTCCTAAATATTTGCAGCTTGTCTTTTTCTTCTTCCAACATTAGAAATAAATTTGCTTCCCATCCGTTCTCTAAATATTAAGATCTTGACACATGCTTTTATTCTGATCTGTGCAGGTAAAATCTCTCCATCTAAGGATGGAAGGAAACATCAGTCTTGCATCTTGTCACTTACCTGTCAGCAGCAATAGCTGTCATGGTATAAATGCTAACAAACATTGCAGTGATGGGGAAAAAGTTATGAAACCTGCAGAAGCCTTTGTCAAAATACCAGACATTGTGGCTGGCATAAATAAAGTTAAAAATGGTATTGAATATGGCCATGAATACATCAGAAAAAGCCGAATTGACAATAAAATAGTTGGTAACAGTTCTCATCCGTTTGTGTGCCAGGACGATCCAGATCACTGTGACATTACCAACGACAGACATGATAATGATGGAAGAATACGTGATTGCCCAAAGAGCTACTTGCCAGTCAGGCTGGGCAAATGAGTTTTTTGAGGTCTCGTTATCATCATCGGCCCCCATAGATTTATTATGTGATGCATTAATAGAGTTTGAGAAGACATGTGTGCTCATGACTTCGTTTTTCTAACATTCACAGAATAATTCCAAGCAGGAAAAGTAGTGCACAGAATAATAAATTATATAAGAGTCTCAAAGCAGGCATTCATGTTAACCACCACAACGGCAGAAATAAATCCATCCAGTTTACTCAGGATATGCTTCTGTTTTCCAGGAAGAGGTTACCGATTCTACATGGTAAAAACCCGCTGCCAATCAACTTCTAAATGGATTCTATATCAGATGAGAAACAAATCTAGTCATCCGCACTGTTACTGTTTCCTTCTAGCTTTTAAACCATTCCATATCCATAAATACAAATCAAAATGTCTCTTTTTTTAAAAAAATGTTATAGAAAATATTTTTAAAAACAGTTTAAATGTCAGTCCTGGATGAATAAGTCCATACTATGTACTGGAATTTGATTCCGGCTATTTAAGCAGGGCAAGAAAAAGCCGATGTGCTATTCAAAATGCACTACAGTGCTGGAGTCTTTTCCATTCATTCCTAGCAGTAGATTTAAGCCAGCTTTCCACAAGCGTGTGCTTTTCTCTGAAGATCTAAGTTGCAAGAAGGTGGAGACTAACAGAGACACAGCCAAGAAAGAAACGTCATTAAGTGAATTTACGAAAGAGAAAGACCTTTGCCTTTTATGTTATGTGATCTCTTGTATAAATCTAGTCTCTCTCTTACATGGGCCCCTAAGAATAGATTTGTACTTTTTATAGGGAGGAATGTGAGTGTTGTATGGCTGCATATATGTATGAGAGAGAGAAAAAGATAGCAAGGGACAGCACAAAAAAGGAAATGTTCTCTTTGTTATATATCTTCTATATTTTGTCATTCTTTTCTTTTACCTCATCAAAGTCTTTTCCCATTTACACAAGAAGGAAGAGATAGCTTCATATATTACTTTGGCAACACAGGTACAAAGTGCCAAACCAATATAATCTGTTGTGAATAGGGGTTAAAAAAAAGCAAACATGTGTATGCGTTTGTTAAGAGGAGAACTTTAAATGAAGACGTCCAAGTGCAATCTGGGACATCTAAGCCAAAACGTCTGAAAAAAAAAAAGCAGGCACGTCCAGGTGAAGATATGATTTCACAAACGTGAACATGCCTGACATGGACACCTGCAGGGGCATCTACATAGACATCACCAAAATAGTATAGTGAAACCCAGAGTGCTAGGAATAGCCTAATGGCTAAAATAGTGGGCTAGGAACAAGTAAGTCAGTGTTCAAATCTCACTGCTGTTATCACTGAAATTGTACTAAATAGTGGGGATGATAAAATGCTTTCTCCTCCACACCCTCTGGGTGTTTTTCAGCCAAAACAAGCACTTTTCAGGTGCCACGATGACAGATGTTCAGAACATTTCTGAGAAGAGGTGGGGACGTCCAGGTTGCTGGGACTGCCCTAGTCACATCTCCACCACACCCCGTTCAGACTTTGATGTTCTCACACTGGCAACATTCACCGACTCAACTTTTAAGATAGATCTGGAGACATCTCTGTGCTTTGAATGTCTCTATGTCCATTTTTGGACGTCCAAAGCACAAATAAGGTTTCTAAAATGACTCCTAAATTGCTATCCAAAACAAAATGGTCTATGTGACACCTTTAATTGGCTCCCTATAATTTTCCATATTAAATATAACATTCTAGTTTTGGCCCATCATGTCTGTTACTCTAGTTTTCTTTTTAATTTAATAGTGATAAATCAGCTATCTCATATGCGCAGATCATCTCAGGGTAACTTGCACACTATCACTCTTCATTCATATTGGATTGGAAATCACTCATCATGCAGCTTTTTGTGTGACTACTCCAGCTTTCTGGAACTCACTCTCCTTGGATTTACAGTTAGAGACAGGTTCATTCCCTAATTCTCAAACTTTCCAAGCCATTCTATGTTTCTCCTCTCTACCTCTCTGGTTCACCTCTCCAGACTTATTCCCTCTCTCTCAACCATGCTCATTCCTCAGGATTACCTCCCCTGAGTTCAACAATCACCCCTCCTCTCAGTTCATCCCTTTTCTTTTTCCCCCAGCCTAGTGGAGGAGTGGCCTAGTGGTTGGGGCAAGGTACTTCAGGCCAGAAGGTCAGGGGTTCAAATCCCACTAGAGAACAGCAACCTTGGGCCGGAAGGACTGGGGTTTCTAGTCCCACAGGTGCTCCTTGTGGTCTTGGGCAAGCCACTTAACCCTCCATAGCCCATGTTCCCTGTAAAATAGTTATCTCCAAGTTATAATGCCCTGTTCAATGTAATTTCAGTTTGTTCAATGTAAACCGCACTGATGCAGAATAGCATGGTATATAAGAGAATGTAAATAAATAAATAAATAAAAATCCATTACATAAGAACACAAGATATGCCATACTGGGTCAGACCAAGGTCCATCAAGCCCAGTATCCTGTTTCCAACAGTAGCCAAGCCAGGTCACAAGTACCTGGCAGGTTCCTAAAAAGGCACACAGGGTCCATAATACTTGGCTTGGGGCACACAGTGGGTTTCCCGGGTTCTCTTTAAAAATTGTTTATAGACCTTTCCTCCAGGAACTTGTCCAAATCTTTTTTAAAAATAGCTACACTAACAAGCTTTTACTACATCCTCCAGTAATGAATTCCAGAGTTTGATTACGCATTGAGTGAAAAAATATTTTCTCTTATTAGTCTTAAATGGATTACACTGTAGCTTCATTGCATATCCCCTAGTCTTTCTACTTTTTGACGGTGTAAACAATCAATCTACTTTCAGCCGTTCCATTCCATTCATTAATTTATAGCCCTCTATCATATTTCCCCTCAGCTGTCCCTTTTCCAAGTTAAAGAGCTCTAACCTTTTAAGCCTCTCCTCCTAGGGGTATTCTTCCATCCCCTTTACCATTTTGGTGGCTCTTCTCTGTATCTTTTCTAATAATTCTATATCCTTTTTAAGATATGGCAACTAGAACTGCACACAATGTTAAAGGTGCAGTTGAACCATGGAACGATACAGAGGCATTATAAAATCCATGGTTTTATTCACCATGCCTTTCCTTATGATTCCTAGCATTCTATTTGCTTTCTTGGTCACTGCTGCACATTGGGCAGAGGGTTCTAGCATATTATCCACAATGACACCTAAATTTTTTTCCTGGCTGATGGTTCCTAATGTGGAACCTTGCATCGTGGAATCATAGTTTGGGTTGTTCTTTCTTAGATGCATAACTTTGCACTTGTCCACATTAAATTTCATCTGCCATTTGAACAGCCAGTCTTCCAATTTATCAAGGTCCTCTTGCAATTTTTCACAATCCTCTTGTGTTTTAACAACTTTGAATAGTTTTGTGCCATCTGCAAATCTGATCACCTCACTCGTTATTCCCATTTCCAGATTATTTATGAATATGTTAAAAAACAGCAGGACCAGCGTTCCACTATTCACCTTTCTCCATTAAGAAAATTGGCTATTTAGCCCTACTCTCTGCTTTCTGTCTTTTAACCAGTTCCTGATCCACAATAGTACACTGCCTTCAATCCCATGACTTTTTAATTTCACCATGAGTCTCTCATGAGGGACCTTGTCAAAGGCTTTCTGAAAATCCAGGTACACTATGGGGGTCATTCTGAACTTCATTTAGTGGGTCTGGACGTCCAATCCATTGCTTATCCAGGAGTAAGCAGTGCATTTCCCCAGTCCTCTTTAACAATGGTTTATGGACTTTTCCTCCAGGAACCCATCCAAACCTGTTTTGAACCCAGTTTTTACAACATCCTCTGACAACGAATTTCAGAGTTTGATTACACTTTGACTGAAAGAGTATTTTCTCTGATTAATCTTAAATGTGACACACTGTAGCTTCATTGCATGTCCCATTCATTATTTTATAGACCTCTGTCATATCTCCCCATAGCCATCTGTTTTCCAAGTTGAAGAGACCTAACCTTTTAAGTCTTCCCTCATAGGGAGATCCTTCCATCCTCTTTATTATTTTGGCCGCTCTTCTCTATACCTTTTCCAATTCTGCTATATCCATTTTAAGATATACGAGTGACCAGTATTGCACACAATATTCAAGGTGCGGTCACACCATGGAGTGATATAGAGCCATTATAATATCCTTGGTTTTATTTTATATTCCTTTCCTTATGATTCCTAGGATTCTATTTATAAATGATGTGGAATTGGGAAAATCAAGCAAGGTGATTAAATTTGCAGATGGCACTAAATTATTCAAAGTGCATGCAGATTGTGAGGAATTGCAGGAGGACCTTGTGAGATTAGGAGATTGGGCATCCAAATGGTAGATGAAATTTAATGTAGACAAATGCAAAGTGATACATGTATGGAAGAATAACTCAAACTGGAATTCATTACGAGAGGATGTAGTAAAAGCTGTTAGTGTAGCTGTAAAAAAGGTTTGGACAAGTTCCTGGAGGAAAGGTCCATAAAACATTTTTAAAGACGGCCCAAGGAAATCTACTGCTTGCCCCAGGACAAGTATAGTGGAACTTATGTGCCTTTTTGGGAACCTGTCAGGTAGTTGTGACCTGGATTTACCACTGTTGGAAACAGGATTCTAGACTTTATGGATCTTGGTCTGATCAAGTATGGCATTTCTTATGTTCTTAAAGATACACAATACTAGGTTCCACATTAGAAGTTGTCACCCAGGAAAAGGATCTGGGTGTGATCGTAAACAATACACTGAAAACTGTTCAGTGTGGGGCGGCAGCCAAAAAAGCAAACAGAATGTTAGGAAATCATTAGGAAAGGAATAGAAAATAAACAAAGGATATCAGCAAGCTTCTGTGTCATTCTATGGTGCAATCACACCTTGAGTACTGTGTGCAGTTCTGGTCTTCTCATCTCAAAAAATAAATAACAGTATCAGAAAAGATACAAAGAAAGGCAACCAAAAGAATAAAGAGGATGGAATGATTCTCCTATGCGGAAAGACTTAAGAGGTTCAGCTTGGAGAAGAGATGGTTGAGAGGAGATATGATAGGGGTCTATAAAATCCTGAGTAAAATGGAATGGTTAACACAAATCGATTGTTTACTCTTTCAAAAAACACAAGGACTAGGGAACACGCCTTGAAGCTACAAAGTACTATATTTAAAATGGCTAGGAGAAAATATCTTTTCTCTCATTATATAATTAATCTTTGAAACTCATTGCTGGAGTATATGGTAAAAGAAGGTAGTGTAGCTGGGTTTAAAAAAGGCTTGGACAAATTCCTGGAGGAAAATTCCATAAAAAAAAGTAGTCCAAGAAAAAACCTTTGTTTATCCCTGGAGATGTGTAGCATTGAACTGGCTCCTTTTGGAATATGTCAGGTACTTGTGACCTGGATTGTTCACTGTTGAAAACAGGACACTGGGCTTAATGAACCTTTGGTCTGACCCAGTATGGCAGTTCTTATGATTTTTGGAACTCTGAAAGCTGAAATACCCCAAGCCACATCTGAGGAGTGCCTTGAAGCACTACAAAGAACATTTGGTACAACAGAAAATGGGCCCAATCTGTATCTTCATTTCAGAAATTCTTGTCAGAAGGAAGGAGACAAGCTCTCAGATTTTCTGCAGACACTAAAAGCACTGCTCAGGAGAGTTATAAGGATGGATGGTCTAGTCCCATCTCAAAAAGACTCAGCCATGCTGGAGCAGCTAGTAAAAGTTCCCCACACACTGACAGAATGATTGCGCATCTGAGACTACTAGAGAGAACCCACTCCATGCCCCCCGGATATTTACAGCTGCTGAAAGATCTCCATGATGAGGAAGAACAGGAAGCTGCAAGTCTAGCTCTGGCAGGAGCAAGGAATACCTTCGAACTAGCAGTCAGAGCCAAGGCTAAGGTAAATTAAGTTGACCAATTAAACACTTGCAAAGGGAAATAGCCTTCCTGAGAACCTCGAGTGGTACTGCACGTACCGTGGGAACTGAGAAAGTGCTGATGACTACTCCAGTGATCACATGCCAAGAAGAGGATTTGCAGACATTTGTGGCTGGGATGTACAGGGAAACTGCCACTCTAAAGGAGGTGCAGGCATGCTGTGAAACAGTGGCACCCGAGAGACGATGTTTCTGGAACCTCAGTCAAGGCAAAAGAGCATATGCTTCCTGTGCTGCTGGTTTTCAAGCAAAGAAGAAGGCAAGCAGGCCTACCTACTGCTATTGTGCTGAAGAAGATAGCCACCCACAGAGAGACCACCTCACCCACCATAACGGGCAGAGAGAGACACTGCAAAGGAAGATGTTTCTTAAGTCCCGGGAAACTACAGAGGGACCCAGTGAAGGAGCACCTGGGGTCCCGCACCATAAAGAGCTCCAGTACCAGGCATGTGGCAACCCATGCCTCAGCCCTCCTATCCCAAATGTATTATCTGGACCAGAACCTGTGGTGTCATTGAAAGTGGAAGGACACTCGGTGAAAGCACTACTAGACAATGGATCACAGACCACTATCAACTTTGACTACTGGAATGAAGTCTACCTGAGGCATACTCCTCTACATCCTGTAGAGGGCTTAGTCAAATGGAGCCTCAGTGAAACCAGCTATCCATATCAAGGCTATGTGATAGTGCAAGTAGAGTTACCTCAGAAGGTCACAGAGATCAAAGTGATTATATGAGTGATGGCACTGATGTGCCCTGAAGCAAAAGGAAGGGACAACACCCAGTTATCATAAGTGCCAATGCCAGTTTTTTGGGATGATTGGCACAGAAATGTCAGGAAATCATGGGTACTGACTATGATAATGTTCTAACCATCCATCTTCTATGCCAAGACGACTAGACAAAAGCAAGACAATGTCCCTCCCTGGACCTTGAAGATGACTTGAGTTCTGTGTGGTATACTTCCCATGCCTGTGAAGCCGCCACTTGAAAGTGTAACTGCAGTTAAGGACTACATAGAGCTTACTTTGAAAATGGGGAAATAACCCCTGATGATAGAGACTCTGCCAGTGGATGATCTACCTGGTGGACCATTAGTGCAGCAAGGGATTCTACCAATCTCTGCCATGAAAAATAATGAGATGCAAGTCTGAGTATGAAATGGATCCAAGAAGGAGATTATGTTGCATAAAGGATGAATGATTGCCCATGTGTACAGAGTGGACTCTGTTGCTACAAGACACCACCATAGTTGATCCATCACCTGTCAAATGTGAGAGTATTTTCAACCCATGATTGGGATGTGGACCTAGCCAAAGGAGTAGAATATCCCATACCCCTTCATGATACGCACCTATTCTTTGAGACATCAAGACATCTGGTGTCTGGAGATATAGAAAATGTCAAAAAGCACCTGCAAGAGCTGTTGAAGGCTGGCACCAGTCCAGGGTTTATGGATTATTATATTTACTATACTGCCTTTAGTAGGCTTGGCAAGGCGATATACAATTAAAAATTTCAAATGAAAAAGGAAAAGAGCTACAATAAAATAGGAAAGATACCATAAATATACAAAAGTAAAAAGAGATACACATAAGAGACCATAAAAAGCCGCCTTACACGTAAAGTTAAACTCAGTCAAGAAAGCTCCAGAGATTGAATGAGCACCATGAATTAACAACCAAAACCTATACCAAACAAATGGATTTTCAACTGAGCCTTAAAGGTCTTATGAGAAGCCTCAAACTGCAGTTGCACTGGTAATGCGTTCCACAAAATTGGTGAAAGAAAAAAAAAAGCAGATCAATGGGTCCTTTCCAGTCTCGCCTGGGATGCAGGGGGAATGTATAATTTTTTATTATGGATGGAATGAAGTGTTCTAGTCAAAATATGAAGTGTTACCTGAGAAGCAAGATAAGCAGGGGAACAGAGATAGAGAGCTTTGTGTTTCAATACTAAAACCTTATACTGAATGTGATATAACACAGACAGCCAATGCTGCTGATAAAGCAATGGCATTACATGGTCGAACGTACAGGCACAGCTCAAAATCCAAACTGCTGCATTCTGCACAATCTGCAATCATTAAGGGCTGCAACCGAAAGACCAGCATAAATTATGCTACAATAACCTAACCTGGATACGACGTAACTGACAACAATGGTTTTTAATGCAGCGATATCCAAGAAAGGACGCAAAGCTTGAAGTTGCTGAAGGGCAAAGAATGAACTCTTACAAATACCATCAATTTGCTTCTCCAAAGTAAGACCTCCATCTAATACACTCCCAGAAATTTCAAATAAGACAATAACTGTATGGGTATATCAAACAGTAAAGGTGCCAAGCTTGGAGGTCTAGAACCTCCGATAAACCAGACCACTGCTGTCTTGGCCATGTCAAGTTTAAGATGGTTATGATCCAGCCAAAAGGCAATCTGTTTCAAGCAACAGTTCAAGTCAGATAAATCAAGAGACACTTCATTTGTAAGCAATAAAATATCATCGGCATAGTAATAAACACTAATACCCATCTTTTGAATTAGATGAGTCAACAACACCAGAAAGATATTAAACAATAGCGGCAATAAAACTGAACCTTGAGGTATCCCCACATATAATAGGAGAAGATATAAAAAAACTGAGAACCTATCTGCACCAAAAAAGACCGATTCGAGAGAAAGGATGTAAACCAGCCATACACTGTATCAGTAATGCCTAGCTCCCATAATCTCGACAAGAGAATCTGATGATCAACATATCAAATGTTGAAGAGCTCTAAGGACATGGCTATTGTGATTTTACCCTGATCCAAAGCACAATAAACCTCACCAAGTAGCAATGTTAATACATTCTCAGTGCTGTGGCCAGGTGTGAAGCCCGACTGTCTCAGTGACAGAAAATTTAAGTTTCTCAACATGGTTTAAAAGCTGAGTAAACACAACTTTCTCTGCAAGTTCAGAAACAAATGCAAGATGAGAGACAGGACGATTAGAAGGCTCAGCAGCATCTAACTCTGGATGTTTAAGGAAAGGGCTTTCTTCTACTCATTTGGAATCACCTCTGTATCTAAACTATGGTTAACAATTGGCAATCCTATTGGAATCAAAGCCAAAGAAGGCTTGGCTATCCATTTAGATAGCAGTAGGTCCAGCATACAAGTAGTTTTCTTAATTCCTAAGATGATTCTAGACAATGTAAGAGCAGATACTGGTGCAAAGGAGGACCAACTATATTCAATGGGAATTGTCCTTTCAATACCCATAACAGACAACAAAAAGTAGAAATTATAGACAGAACAATTGGTCACCGCTGCATGACACCAATGGGAAATTTTGATAGATAGCCTGTGTCTTCTTACTAAAATGTCTTGCCAACTCTTCCGGTGATGGCCCCGACCATTGTTTTTGTGATTGCTGTTATTTCAATGACAGCCACTGAGACACAACAGAAATAAATGCCGATTCGAAGACTGCACAATTTTATTAGAAAAACAATCTTTTTTAGCCACCATAATTTGGGCCCGATACATTTGATAACATTCCTTAAACTGCAACAGTGCTCAAGGAGTCTTATCCCTTCTTCAAAATCATTCTGTATGTTGCAGTTGCCGCACGTACAGTGATGGCTAGGAAAAAAAATGGTTCATTACAAATGTATATAGACTATAGAACCTTAAATAGGAGAACTATCTCAAATCAGTATACATTGACAAGCAGTCTGTCACAGGGCTCTGAAATATGTTATCTCAATTAAATCCCTATCACACTCTAGGAAGCACAAGTCCCTTGAACCCTGAAACCAGGTATTGGACTGCTCAAATCAAATGTACCAAACTACAGCAGCCAGAAGGTTTCTGGGGCATGTCTCCTGTGGGTCTCAAGCAGTCGTAAGACAGATAGAGCAGACCCAAGATTATACTTCTTTTGCTGACACTCGCTGATGAGAGAATATGTCATAGACTAAATCAATTGTTATTTTTGCCCTTTGTGTTGGTAGGAATACCTTATCTGACCATGTGTTTGAATGGCAAGAATGAGGTGTGGTGTGAGTGAGTGTGGTGAAAACGAATGTATGGTCTGGATGAAAACGGGAGTCGGGTCAGAGGTGGGGTAGAGTTAGAACATAAGGACATAAGACATGGCATACTGGGTCAGATCAAGGTTCATCAAGCCCAGTATCCTATTTCCAATAGTGGCCAATCATGTTCCCAAAAAGGTACACAAATTCCACAATGCTTATCCCAGAGTAAGCAGTAGATTTCCCGGGTCCTCTGTAATAATGGTTTATGGATCTTTCCTCCAGGACCTTGTCCAGGCCTTTTTTAAACCCAGCTACACTAACAGCTTTTACTACATCCTCCGGTAACAAATTCCAGCATTTGATAACGCATTGAGTGAAAACATATTTTCTCTTATTAGTCTAAATGGATTACACTGTAGCTTCATTGCATATCCCCTAGTCTTTCTACATTTTTATGGAGTAAACAACTGATCTACGTTTACCCGTTCCACACCATTCATTAATTTATAGACCTCTATCATATCTCCCCTCAGTCATCTCTTTTCCAGGTTAAAGAGCTCTAACCTTTTAAGCCTTTCTTCATAGGGGTAACCTTCCATCTCCTTTACCATTTTGGTGGCTGTTCTCTGTACCTTTTCTAATTCTGCTATATCCGTTTTAAGATATGGTCTCACTATGGAATGATATAGAGGCATTATAATACCCTTTGTTTTATTCTCCATTCCTTTTCTTATGATTTCTAGCATTCTATTTGTTTCTTGCCTGCTGCTGCACACTGGGCAGAGGGTTTCAACGTGTTATCCATGATGATGCCTAAATACCTTTCCTGTTTGGTGCTTCCTATTGTGGAACTTTGGGTTATTCATTCCTAGGTACATAACGCTACACTTGTCCACATTGAATTTTATCTGCCATTTGGACATCCAGTCTTCCAATTTATTAAGGTCCTCTTGCAATTTTTCACAACTTTGGTTTTTAACAACTTTGAATAATTTTGTGTCATCTGCAGATTTGATCACCTCACTCATTATTTCCATTTCTAGGTCATTTATGAATATGTTAAAAAGCAGCGGGCCCAGTCACTCCACTATTCACCTTTCTCCATTGAGAAAATTGGCCATTTAGCCCTACTCTCTGCTTTCTATCTTTTAACTAGTTCCTGGTCTATGATAGTACACTTCCTCCTATCCCATGACTTTTTAATTTTGCCAAGCATCTCTCATGAGGGACCTTATCAAAGACTTTCTGAAAATTCAGATAATCTATATCAGGCATGTCCAACAGGTAGATCGCGATCTACCTGTAGATCGCAGAGGGGTCAGAGGCAGATTGCCAGCCCCACTTGGCTCCATCTCTCCAGCAGCTTGCCACGTCGCTAGGAGAGAGCTCGTGCCGGCAGGTAATCTGCCGAGGGCTTGCCACCGCTGCTGATCCTTTGCCTGTCTTTTTTCCCTGCCTGCGGATGTATTTGGGGCGCTTGTTGTTTTCATGCCAATAGTTTGTGGGTACCCCAGGGGGCCGCTGCATGTGCCCCGCGACGAGACGCCACAGGTCTCCTGCCTCTCAGAATCACCCATTCCTGCCCCCGCCCCAACACCACTGTTCCCTCTAAGCTGTGCACGTGTGCGCGCGCACACACCTCGCCTAGCGAGCGCACATACTTTACAACAAAGCGCAGAAAAATTACGGTTCTGATTCTGATAGAAAACAACACAGACGTCTTAAAATTTAAAAGTTTTGATTGTAATTACTAGAAATTTTCCGCTTCATTTAGTAATTGTCTATTTTAATTTAATTTGATTAAAATCAATGTGGTGTACATACTGTATCCTGACGTGTAGTCAAATTTTAACGTATATAACTCCAAGTGTCGTTATGTGGCGCACAAAAATTTAACCTTCCGTCAAAAGCTGCACAGCTGATATTTTATGCGCACACAGCCTACAGAAAATTAGAGGGAACATTGCCCAACACCCCTTAGAGGTGTGTTATATACCGGGCGATATCCATTCGCCCGGGCTTTACCTGAATACACTTATCGTATTAGTTGTGTCGTGTGCTGGTTGTTGGTCGCTTTATAGTTCGCATTCATTAAACATTTTTGGGCAGACACAGCAAAGTGTCAAGAATTTGCTGATTTTGGCGGGCTTTTCAAATTTTGTTCTAACTTGCCTATGCCTTGCCTTCAAATTGGTTCAAACCACTGTGACTTTTCCTTGCCTCTGCAATTTTCTTTTGTCTAGCTTTTGCGTTGATTCTACACTGCAATTTTATTTCGCCTTGCCTTTGCGTTGATTCTACACTGTGTGCAGAATTTATTAAATCGTGTGTGGTGGTATTTGAACTTGTTCGGCAGTATTTGATTTTATCTGGCTTGTTGGACAGGTGTTTGAGTTTTTTTGATGATTGTTTGGTGGTATTTGATTATTGGTGCCAGTATGATGAATTCTTATTTTTACAACTTCATCTGTGCTTTTGGCATCTCCAGTCCTTGTATTGCACATCATCCAGAGATCTTCAGTTCCTGTTGATCTTTAATACTTTGGGACAGTGACAGTTTTGGACCAGATTCAGTCAGTGTTTATACTAACTTAGCAGATTTGGCCTTCTTACATCCAGCCACCCCAGTATAACGAAGATGAGTGTTCCAAAGAAGAGCAAAACCTACCACTTTCATGATGAATGGGAATGGACTACTTCTTCATCATGGTGAAAGACAAGTGTTGTTGTCTAATTTGTAATGCCCCAGTATCCTTGCCCAAAAAGGGTAATCTGGAAGGTCATTTATAAGGCTCAGCATAGCAATAGGTTTGATGCTGATTTTCCACCCAAAGGTGAAATTCATAAACTGAAGCTCAAAGAACTTAAATCGAAATTGGCTACTCAGCAACAGTTGATGGCGAAGCCAAGGTCACATTCGGTCAATGCAACCATAGCATCCTTCAAGGTCAGCAACCTGATTGCAAAGAAATGCAAACCTTTCACTGAAGGGGAATTTGTAAAAGATTGTTTTCTTGAAGCAGCTGACAATCTTTTTGAAAGATTTAAAAATAAGAAAGAGATCATAGCTGCTATTCAAGATGTACAAATGTCAAGAAACACCGTCGTGCGGCGAATATAAAAGTTGTGTGGAGACACAACTGAACATTTGCTAAAGGATGTTTCAAATTGTGTTGCTTTCTCACTCCAACTGGATGAATCTACAGACATAAGAGACATAGCCCAGTTACTAGTCTTTATCCGGATGGTTTTTGAAGACTTCAGTGTTAAAGAAGAACTACTTGGAATGATTTCTTTAAAAGGGAGAACTACCAGTCAGGAAATATTCAGTTCTTTCCATTCTTTTGTGACAAAGTGCAATCTTCCATTGCATAGCTTGTTTCCATCACTACTGATGGAGCAAGAGCAATGACAGGTGAGGTTAACGGTTTCATAGTCCTCTGTAGACAGCATGACGACTTCCCAGATTCCCTTTCTTACCACTGCATCATTCACCAGCAAGTTCTGGCAAGCAAGAGACTCAATACAAAGACTGTCATGGACATCACTTTCAAAATTGCAAATTCAGTTCGTGGAAGGTCACTTCAAAGATGGCTTTTCAATCTTACTCTTGATGAAGGGCAGCGGAAATCATTTTGCACACAGATGTAAGGTGGCTAAGTAGGCACAAATTTTTGCAACGATTTCTTGATTTGCTGAATGAAATAAGTTTTTTGAAGGAGAGGGGAGATGACTAAGCAGAGTTGGAAGATGAGGAGTGGTTATGTGATCTGGCATTTCTCGCTGACTTTACAGGCAAACTAAGTGATATAAACCTTGAACTACAAAGTAAAAACAAATGCATTTGCGAGATGATGAGTACAGTTTTATGCTACAAGAGCAAATTTGAGCTAATGATGACTGACCTTGCAAACAAAACATTTGATCATTTTCCTAATACTCAGGACCATCTGGGACAATATCCAAATTTTGTTTTTCAGAACGAGAAGTATGTGACAGAAATCTGTTCTGTTATCCAGGAATTCGAAAATAAATTCTGTGACTTCCAAAAAATTGGAACAGTTGTGGAGTACTTGTCATACCCATTCAAAGTAGATGTGGACATTAAAGAAACTGCAGCTGCTATCAGTAAAAATTACTCATTGAACAAGCCATCTCTTGAAAACGAAATATTAACCCTTAAAAATGACATTTTTCTCAAGACCCATGCTGAGCAAGAATCATTTTGGAAGCTAGTGTCTAGAGACAAATTTCCCAACTTGAGAAGATGCAGTGAAGCTATACACTCCTGGTTCGGTTCAACTTATTTGTGTGAATCTGCATTTTCCCATCTGAAAATGACAGAGTACACAACGTTCCAACATGACAGATGAACATCTCCAGGATTCCCTGAGAATGGCCCTCACACAATATTCACCCAACTTCAAAAAGCTGGTGGATGAAATGTAGGCTCAGATGTCTCACTAATGGGTAAGAGCGAAATATTAAAGAATGTGCAAAATCAGCCCGGATCAATACTCAACCTAAATTTAACACAAATTACTCAATAAAAGTTAAAGAAAGTTATTAAGACAGTTAAAGAAAGTTATTACTCAATAAAACTTGAAGAACAAATGTACTTTCCATTTCCCCTCGCAGTTCTTACTGGTTCTTCGTCTCTCTGTTTTGTTTTTGCTTAATTTGCTTAACAGCTGATCACATCCAAGTAAATGACAGAAGGTTCATTAAAAATGGGGGGGGGGAATAATCCAACCTTTTTTTTTTTTGTGCCATCAAGTCATTGTTGACTCATAGCAACCCAGCTACCTCTGGGTTTTCTTGGCAATGTATCAGTGGAAGTAGATTGCCAGCCTTTTCTGCTGAGGCAATGGAGGGTAAAGTGACTTGCCAAAGGTCACAAGGAGTGCCAGTGGGAATTGAACCCTTGATCTATCTGGGTACTAGGCAGCTGCTCTAACCACTAGGCTACTCCTCCACTTCATTGGGTTAAAATTTAATTTGAAACTAATTTGAAACTTAATTTTCATGGTGGTAGATCACCGGCACTTTTGTCAGGAAAAAGGAGATCACGACCTGTTCGAAGTTGGACATGTCTGATCTATATCAACCGGCTCACCTTTATCTACCTGTTTATGCACACCTTCAAAAAAATATATAAAAGATTTGTAAGCCACTGTTGGAAACAGGACACTGGGCTTGATGGGCCTTGGTCTGACCTAGTATGGTATATCTTATTTTCTAAGATCTTCCTTGGCTAAATCCATGTTGGCTTTTTCCCATTAAACCATGACTACTTATATGTTCAGTTATTTTATTCTTTATAATAGTTTCTACCATTTTGCTCAGTATTGACATCAGCCTCACTAGTCTGTAGCTTCCCGGATCACTCCTGAAACCCTTTGTAAAAATTGGCGTTACATTGGCCACTCTCCAATCTTCAAGAACATAAGAACATAAGATATGCCATACTGGGTCAGACCAAGGTCCATCAAGCCCAGTATTCTGTTTCCAACAGTGACCAATCTAGGTCATATGTACCTAGCAGTTTCCCCAAGAGACACAAGTTCCACAATGCTTGTACTGGGTCAAGCATTGATATCTTCGGTCACTTCTTAATAATGGTTTATGGACCTTTCCTCCAGGAACTTGTCCAAACCTTTTTTAAACCCAGCTACACTAACAGCCTTTACTACATCCTCCGGTAACAAATTCCAGAGTTTGATTACACGTTGAGTGAAAAAATATTTTCTTTTATTAGTCTTAAATAGTTTACCCTGTAGCTTCATTGCATGTCCCCTAGTCTTTCTATATTCTGATAAGGTAAACAATCGATCTATGTTTACCCGTTCCACTCCGTTCATTAATTTATAGACTTCTATCATATCTCCCCTCAGCCGTCTCTTTTCCAGGTTAAAGAGCCCTAACCTTTTTAGCCTTTCTTCATAGGAGTATCCTTCCATCCCATTTACCATTTTGGTGGCTCTTCTCTGTACCTTTTCTAAAATCACTATATCCTTTTTAAGATACGGCGACCAGAATTGCACGCAATATTCAAGGTGCGGTCTCACCATGGAACGATATAGAGGCATTATAATATCTTTTGTTTTATTTTCCATTCCTTTCCTTATCATACCTAGCATTCTATTTGCTCTCTTGGCCGCCGCTGCACACTGGGCCGAGGGTTTTAACATGGTATCCACAATGACGCCTAAATCTTTTTCCTGGGTGGTGGTTCCTAATGTGGAACCTTGCATCGTGTAACCATAGTTTGGGTATATAGAAACATTCAAGTACTACAGTTGATTTTAATGATAGTTCACAGATTACTAATAGTAGGACTGGAGTCTCATATTTCAGTTCTTTTAGCTCCACTGGATATATACCATCTGGTCCAGGTGATTTGCTGCTCTTTAATTTATCAAATAGTTAAAATACATCTTCCCGGTTTATTGAAATTTATTTCAATTCTTCAGGCATGGGTAACACCCCTACATCTTCTCCAGTAAAGACTGAAGCAAAGAATTTACTCAGTCTCTCAGCTCATGACTTACTTGAAATGTGGGTATTTTGGAATAGCCATTGTAGAGCACTCAGTGACTATAAAAGTATCCTGTGGGAACTTTGTCTATTCATAGCACCTGAGTAAAGTGTCCTAGTAGTCATGTGATAGTACTAATCCAATTATAACAGAGTTCTGTGGGCTTTGTCTGAAGTTCTGGAAAGTTCAGTTAGAAGAAAAGATTAATTTGGGGATTAGCATTTGGAAAGAGCAGAGACTGTGTAAAGTTTTCCCAATTCAAGGGAAAAATAAACTCTGATCTTCCCTAAATTTAAGCCAAAAGAGGAAAAGGGAAAATTAATAGTGTTGTGTCAGACTTGAATAGTAAGTCTGAAAAAAATAGAATTTTGGATTTAAAGGTTGTATAATTACATTTGTGTTGGGTTAAATTTAAGAGTGAGATTGAGGGGCCTGTTTTTTTAAACATTATTCCGTGCTAATAGGCATTGGTGTGTGCTATCTGTTGCCATGCGTATGTTATTTCTATGGGTATAACACTCACTAATGTTTAATAAACAGGTCCTTGAGTTTAAAAGCATACTTTGCAGTAGCATGGTGCTAATGATGCCCTTATTTGGCAGCTTGACCCCTAGTGATAGTACCGAAAGACTACCACTAGGGGGTCAGAGCCACCATTTTGAACCTGGGCTGGTGATACAGCAGGAGCATCTGGGAATTCCTGCTGCTCCTCAATTACCCTTTAAGGACACCCCCTACACCTGGAAGCTAGATGCTGATCAGAGGGGTGGGAAGTACTTGGGAGGATATTGGGCCATAGAAGTAGAATGTGTACCCATGCTATATGTAGCAATGACAGCGCATGGTAACTTACCATACACTAACTGTAAGTGCTGTCCATAGCCATAACCCATTGAAACACAGTGATTTGTTGACAGTGGTGCTTTACACAGAGCTTTTACTTGAACCACCCTGAAGAAGGCCTGTGTGGCCAAAACGCGTAGAGGTTGGTTTATCAATAAACTGCCTGTGTTTACTGTCTACGCACCTGCTTCTTTTGTGGTTTTTGCTCCCATGTGGGTGTTTCTGCTCTCCATTGGACTCCATAGCCATAATCCATCCATTCTCCATCCCTTCCCCACTCCCTACAGTGGCAAGTGGTTACCATGTGAATTTGCATATGGCAAGTATTGTGGCCATGCACAGAAACATTCAGGTCAGTTAGGAACAGGAATTTAGAATTTTTGGAACCCTGTTACAAATATATCTGAAGAAACAAAAGATTCAGCCTGATGAGAAATCATAGTATCTGACTTGCTGGCTAAATTAAATGAAGTTGTATTTGTTTGGGCATGGGAAAAAAGCCAGTCATTGGAGAATTGATAAGGATGTCTAGTAGCTGAAATCCATCTTCATCCTCCCAAGTCAAGGCACTTACAATCACAGTCTCCATCACAGGATCAGCTTCCATCTTATTTATCAACTTTCCACTTAGGGGGTAGCAGGTTCTAAGCTAACTTGATTGGGTTAAGCTTTCATACCTAACCTGGTAAATACTGTCAGGTAGAGCTATTTTGGAAACCAAAGACAGCGGTATGCTCTCTGGTAGGTTTATATGGCAGCTTGATTCCTAGTAGTAGATCGAGATTACCACTAGGGTTCAAGCTGCTTCATTTGAATCTGGCACCAGAGGGGGCAGGAGCTACTGGGGATTGCTCCTTCCCTTAGAACTTTGAAACACCAATGATTTTAACACTTACACCTTGGGGAAGTCCTAGGGGAAAGTGAGGGAGTCTGCAGGGGGGTGTTCCTCAAAAGGGTCCCTTCTTGGAGGGGTGACTTCTTAGTGTGATGCATCTTAAGGGGAGCCTTTTCATGGCAGGCTTCTAGGGGGGGGTCAGGGGGCAACATGTGACATGGACAATCTCTGGCACTGGAGCCCTGCTCTGGTGTATACTGTGGTGAGGGCATGATGTGCATCTCCATGCATTGTGTGCATGCTGGCATTTATATAGGTAGACCCTCACCAAACATGTGTCTGCATTCCTGTCACTTCTCACTGGCCATCTCTTCCCCTACACAATGCCACAGGGAGGGGGTGCCCTGGGCAAAGGGTGGGGATGCATGGCCTGTGCCCCTGGAGGGTGGTTTGGGGCTACTTAGTTCTGTGTGAGAAAGGGCTGCTAAGGATGAGGTTCAAGGTCCCTGCATGATTTATGTGCCAGGCCTTGTGTCTCTAGAGTGCCATAAGGTGGCTAGGGATGATGTGGCAAGCTGGGCCCTCATGTCAGGCATACAGGTTGGTGTGTACCCCTGGGTTGTACCATAGGGCACATGCTGTGGTTATGAGATGATGGAGGTCTACAGTGGTGGTTAGATGCACTGGAAAAAACAACTCTGGACACATATTTGCAAACACAATCCAATGCATTAACAGGACCAACAGGGCCACTGTGCAGAAGTATACCGTCAGATGGCAAATGGCACCACTCCATACCCCACCCTCCCCCCTTCTGCCTAAAGTAACTGGAGCAGAAATACATGCCATGGGCTGGTGTATGTCTGCAAAAATAGCATGCATCTCTGCTCTTAGGCCTTCCAGTGCGTCACCATGAGGTCCTGTGACCTGGTGACTGCTTCAAATCCCTACTGCACCTCCCATTACAGAGACATTAGGTGCAGCAGGACCTTGGATTCCACCAAGGCCTCTACACTTAGTACTTGGATGCACCTGATCCAGCAAAGGAGGTAGGCTGAACAGGCTGGGTGACCAGTTGCTGCATTGTTTTTCCAGCCAGTCCACCTGTCTCTTCCTCCTACCTCTCCATCCCACACCTCCCTACCTCCCCTGCCCTCACATCCCCCTCCCTTCCCCATCCTGAGGCTCCAGCTCCACCACATCTTTTGGATCCTCAGTCAGAATCCACTCTTGTCACCCATGCCTCAGGAACATGCAGCTGCCCCCCGCCCCTGCTCCTCAACAAGGGTGATAATCATATCTGTTGATTCCTCCTCCTCAGATATGGCCACCATGCATCCCAAGGAGCTGCTGCTGCTGGACTCTACTTCAGTGGTGATGGTGGTAGTGGTGTCCCCATCTGCTGTGGCTGCAGGCAGTGGTGATGGTGCTGATGGCAGAGGTCCTGATGGCTGGTTATGGCAGCGGCTGGGGTCCTGGCAGTGGTGGAGGTGCCGATAGTAGCAGTGGTAGTAGTGGCACCATGTCCATGGCTGCCACTGTGACTCCAAAAAAGAAGTTCCTGCTTGGTGCAATTCTGTGTGCTGGCATGTCACAGGCATTGACATATTATTGCTCTGTCCTCGCTAGCTCCCTGCACTATCTGCCTCCTTAACCTGACTTGTTCAGTTGTCGATCATTACAGATGTGACATGTTTTAGGGATATCACTACTCTGCTACTCAACATAATGGAGGGGGGGTGGCCGAGGCACCTCACACTAGATCCTTGTAGGGCCCCACTGACTGCTATATTTATATGTTGGTCTGTTGTCCCTAAGAACACAATATTAGTACCTGGTTGCTGCTGTGCTTTCCTACTATGTCAGACCCATGCACATCCTGCCACCATGGCAACCCCCTGCTGAGTCAGTGATTCTTCATTAGCTGTTGTACACCCTCAGGACCATTTCATTGTGTGTTCAGGGTGGGGGTGGTCATTACACATACAGACCTCACAACATCAGGTGTCTATGTATCTGGAGGGCTCATACTCGGCCCACCCATATGTGCATGTCACTGACTAGCATCGCTATCCCACACATAGTTGTGCAATACACATGTGCCTGGGTGCTGACAGTAGCACTTGCATACTGCACTCTGTGTTTGGCTAGCTCCCTTACACTGCCTTTCTCTATCCATGTGGCTCATCCTGTGGGACCCTTGTCCTTGTTTCTGCTCCCCCGGCCACTCCAAATTTTTGTGGACACTGTGTTATGATGTACACATCTTGGACCCTCTCTACAACATACAGTATGCCAGCAGCTATGCAAGCCTCTCTGCTGCATGTTATCATTTAAGCCTATCCCCTGAGTGCTGTGACAGTGCAGCTAGTTCCTTAGTATAGCACTCCATCTTGTGGATCCATGGTGTTAGCATGTATCTCCTGGCCTTGTGCATTGCTGATGGTGATCTAGGGTTCCCTCCCTACATCTTACATTTATGTCACATGTACCATGACTTACCTTGCTATTGTCACATGTGCCATGACTTACCTTGCTAGCTCCACGCAGAAGCACTGCCACAATTGTAACTGGGCTCGTTGCATGGCCCTGAACCTGACCTACCAGGTCTCAAGGTCTCAAAGGATGCGGAAGCAGTGATCAGGGTTAAGTGATAACATCATGCTTAGCCATACACACTTTTCAGTAGTTCTTGCCCTTTCACCCACCTGACTCTCACTGTGTTGCCTTTGGGTTGACAGTCAGGCCTGTCCAGGTGTAGAGAGGCTATGCCATGTGGTCATTAGGCATGCTCTGGTACCAGGTGCAAGTCATATCTTCCATCCCTCCCTTCTAACATCTTGGCCTCCAGTGAAACCCATGCACATTGCTAATGGCTGTTATCTATGGATTTGCACTATCTGGCTACAGTATGGCTGCTTTCCTTCTGTTGTGCCTCTGTGTACTGGCACTGCCTGCAACCATGTGCACATTGTTCTCTACTTGTGCCTTGACCTAGGTGTTGGGGCCTTGCAGGACCTCATGCAAACCTGCACATATGGCCTTGCCATCCACGGCCATGGACCATGGGATTTGCAGACATGCTCACGTGCCACTGGCCGCACATCCCAGTGGACTATACATGTGCCAGCTGCGTCCTGCCGGTCTCATGCCTCATGTTGGCTTGCCACTGATCTGCTGGTATGTGTGTGTCTACTCTCCCTGGCAGATTCTGATTGTTCTTCTGGTTGTCTGTGTGTCTGTGGCTACACTGATCTCTTCGATTACTCTGACTTGTGCTGCTCTTTCAGGCCCCTCAGATAGTATTGCCTAAGGAGACTGGCCTGTCTCAGCTACTTTTTCACCCATCCCAGGCTACCTTTCTTTCCTTCCCACACATACTAGTTGTCTTCCAGCAGCTATATATCCCCCTGTGTGCTGTGTCCTTGGGTGACTCACTTTGTTAGGGCTATATGGATTATCTCCCAGACCCTTCTTGCTGCAGTATGAGATGGCATGTGCCATCATAGTGGGTACAGCAGCTCCTCTTCCTCCTCTAGCACAAGGCAACAGAGCATTAGCGTCTCAGTTCATGAAGAGTTAGGCTGTCTGGTAGCCATCCTAACGTGCTTTGTGCACTGAGCTTAAGCATGTGCAGAGTTTCCACACACAGGGGAGATGTGCCTACATAAGGGTCCCAAGTGCATGTGCTCATTGTCCAGTGGACACATGCATCTTTATTTTCCATCGCACTTGAAAGGAGGAGGAGGAACTCCCAATGGATTGGAGCACAAAGGGAATGGTTGGACCCCCAATCCAGGGAAGAATTGATAAAAATGGGAGGAACAAATTCCCGAGGAGCTGATGTAGGTGGGATAGATGAGTGGTGATGGTGGGGTAGAAAGAGGCCATTCCACCTTGCTGCTCCATATGCCTAGAACAAACTACCCGAGTCAGTGCCTTGGGCTCCTTCTTTTGTTCTAGTCAAGTTCAGGCTGAAGACCCATCTTTTTGAGGTTGCTTTTGGATCCTGATGCTCCTCATTCTCTTGCCCACTACTTATGTGTACCTTGCCATATTCTAGTCCGAGTTTTGCAATGTTTTTTTATCTTGATTAGATTGTAAGCTTTGATGAGCAAGGACCGTGTCTTACATCTATACATACAGCACTGCTTGCGCCTTGTAGTGCTATACAAATGATTAGTAATAGTAGTATATATATATATATAAATTAATTAGCAGGTTTTATTTACTGCTTTATCATTTCAGTCAAAGTAGTTTACATTGTAACTTAACCTTGGTAATATACATTAAACAGGGACATTGATAAATTGGATTTTTCTGAGGCAATGGAGGGTTAAGTGATTTGCCCAAGGCCACAAGGCGTGCTAGTGGGAATTGAACCCTGGTCTCTTGGTCCCCAAGCTAGTGCTTTAATGATTAGGCCACTCCTCCACTCTGCAGATAGGTAGATAGAAGGAAGAGAGAGTGAGAGAATGAGGTACTATTTATTTAACTATGGACATTGAAAATAAGTTCTGAAGGGCCCATTATAAAGATTGTATTGTATCTTTATTAAAAACTTACATACCACACAATATCAACTAATGTCAAGTCAGTGCCGTTTATAATTAAAACATTAAGTTGCCCTAAGTTGGAATTTTCCAGTTCACTCCCTATGGTGAGGGGGTGAACTGAAAAAATGAGCAGACAGTGAGTGGGCAATAATGTGGGACCTTGGAGAAGAGTCTTCACCCATGCCCTCCAGACCCCTAAATACAATAATTGTAACCCTACTGTAGAATCTACCTGAGGTACACAATATTCCCTGGGGGCTCTCTGCAAACACATATCTGCTATCTAGGCCATCAACAAGCTGGCTCTGTTGCACAATAGTACTCTGGCACCAAAAGATTCTGTGTCAACATAGCATCAATCAGATTCCTGGCTGCTGTGTACTTCCATTTGTGCAATCCCGGTGTTTTCAGTCATGGCATTATTATAAATGAGTTCTACCAATTGTGCTATGTAAATTTAAACAGAATCCAAGAAGCAGAGCAGAAAAGAACAAGTATAACCAGAGTGGAGGGAGCAATGTTCTTGCAAACCAGCCATTCCCTCTTGCTGTTAGCATCTTCCTTTCTCTGCATGTGGTGGTTCTGTCTTCTGCATTTATGTTGCACAGTGCCATGCAGAAAATCTTAGATTCAGCCAACACCAAAAACCACTGTATCTGGACTAGGACACTAAAGAGGCCACATGATGAAAAGCACAGCATACCACTCCTGTTAGTTTCAGTGCTGATGCTGGGTCATAGAACGACAGACACAACATATCCATAATGCATTGTAAAAGAATGCCCAACAACTAATGGCTGTACAAGGATAAAGCTGCAATATATCACGTTGTGGTTCTCCTTTCATTTGCAAAGCAATACAACATGCAGATGTTTCCAAATGTATACCCCAAATGCATTTCGAGAAAAACCTTGCTCATTGGTCTCCATTCTCACTCATCCTTTGGGATGGGCCACTTTTGGCTGCTCTGTTTAATCTCTCAGCCCACTTTCTCCAGATTTTTTCAAAGTTTTCAGTAAATAAAAGTGATGATAGGGGTAGTTAAATTGCTCCATACTGCCTGAAAGCTCTTGGTATCTTGTCTTGAGAATAACATAGAAAGTATAATTTTGTTTTATATTCTATTAAAATGTTGGCCATGTTGAGGATGAGGTCTAGTTCTTGCTCCCAGTGTTTCCTTAATAGACCTTTAGCTTTTTTTCATTTTCTTTAACTTCAAAAGTTTCACTCCCATATAAGAAAGGATATAAAACACATACAAAGAAGCTTGTCAGTTGTTACACAAATTTAAAGAACTGTGAAATTGACATTTGCAATAAAATATTATACCCCGTGGCCCTTATTTTAGAAGCATTGACATACTATTACTATAAGAACATAAGATATGCCATACTGGGTCAGACCAAGGTCCATCAAGCCCAGTATCCTGTTTCCAACAGTGGCCAATCTAGGTCATATGTACCTAGCAGTTTCCCCAAAAGACACAGGTTCCACAATGCTTGTATTGGGTCAAGCATTGATATCCTGGGTCCCTTCTTAATAATGGTTTATGGACCTTTCCTCCAGGAACTTGTCCAAACCTTTTTTAAACCCAGCTACACTAATAGCCTTTACTACATCCTCCAGTAACACATTCCAGAGTTTGATTACACATTGAGTGAAAAAATATTTTCTCTTATTTGCCTTAAATAGTTTACCCTGTAGCTTTATTGCATGTCCCCTAGTCTTTCTATATTCTGTTAACGTAAACAATCGATCTATATTTACCCGTTCCACTCTGTTCATTAAGTTATAGACTTCTATCATATCTCCCCTCAGCCGCCTCTTTTCCAGGTTAAAGAGCCCTAACATTTTTAGCCTTTCTTCATAGGAGTATCCTTACATCCCCTTTACCATTTTGGTGGCTCTTCTCTGTACCTTTTCTAATAACGCTATATCCTTTTTAAGATACGGCGACCAGAATTGCACACAATATTCAAGGTGTGGTCGCACCATGGAACGATACAGAGGCATTATAATATCCTTTGTTTTATTTTCCATTCCTTTCCTTATGATACCTAGCATTCTATTTGCTCTCTTGGCTGCCGCTGCATACTGGGCGGAGGGTTTTAACATGTTATCCACAATGACGCCTAAATCTTTTTCCTGGGTGGTGGTTCTTAATGTGGAACCTTGCATCGTGTAACCATAGTTTGGGTTGTTCTTCCCTAGGTGCATAACTTTGCACTTGTCCACGTGAAATTTCATCTGCCATTTTGATGCCCAGTCTTCCAATTTATCAAGATCCTCTTGCAATTTTCCACAATCCTCATGGGTTTTAACAACTTGAAATAGTTTTGTGTCATCTGCAAATTTGATAACCTCACTCGTTATTCCCTTTTCCAGGTCATTTATGAATATGTCAAAAAGCAGCGGACCCAGCACAGATCCCTGGAGTACACCACTATTCACCTTTCTCCATTGGGAAAATTGGCCATTTAGCCCTACCCTCTGTTTTCTATCTTTATATACACATATATATGGCATACATGTGCAAATAGCAATTTTGAAAAGCTGATATTTGCCCATGTAGAATATCCAGAATGCAGTGATTTGTTTTCGGCATGCTTAACAAATAGAGTAGATGTGGATTTTCCATTTTATGAAGGGAAATCATGTCTATAGGAAAAAAATCACTGTCTGCTTCTGCACCTGCCCCAAGGTAGGCATAAGTGCCAGTTTGAAGGGGCAGGTGCAAATGTTGACTAAACTATCTCCCCTCCCCCATCCCCCGTGACATCATCATCAGATCCCCTATCCCCCCCACACACACACACACACCCCAGCTCTTACTGAGGGTTTCCCTGGTGGTCTAATAGGGTGCAGGAGCAAATCCGAGTTGTTCCTACTCCATTGAGTGTACAGCATTAAAATGCCACTTCTGATTCAAAGTGGTAGTCTTCTGGTACTACCACTGGGGTCATGTTCCTTATTTAACAGCTTGGTCCCTACCACTAGGGATCTGAGACACCTTTTTGATGTTGGGTTCTAGAAAGAGCAGGAATGACTTGGGATTACTTTTGTTCCTTGTTAGACCACCATGGAAACACCCAGTAAGAGTCAGGAGGTGTTGGGAATGGGAGTCTGATGATGGTGTTGGGGTTGTCAGGGAGGTGTGATATGGTAGGTGACAGACTTGACTTGGGGTCCATTATCTAGGTTACTGCAGCCAGGAACCCACAATATTCCTGACTGCAGCAACTCAAAGGATGAAATGAGGATGCTCTTTATTTCAGTATCCCCATTTCTAAAATCACTGCTCCCACGTGGAATTGTGCACATCTTGATCTAGGCATCTCAATTCTTCTCTCCATACCTCTCTATCAATGAGATTTCATAAGAACATTTAAGGACAAATGTAAAAGCTGTGAAATAACAATATGGAATAAAATAGTTGTCCCCAAGTGTGTTCACATAGTTATAAATATTACACTGTACTGCAAACATGTGAAATTCCATTCAAGGTTAGAAAATAACAGAGAGACTCTGCTGCTGAACAACCTATTGCAATCATGTGCTTTGTTATATAGTCACGTGACTTCTTTTATGGTATTTAGCATTTTTTGGATGGCTCAAACTTTTTAAAAAATGCCTCACGATTTGCCAGCTTCACTTGAATAAGATAGGATAATCAAGATCAGTGCAAGGATAAGAGGTGCCCTAGGTGAACCTCAGTCCTGCTGCCCCCTGCTCTCGGTCCTACCTCCGCCCCATTGGCATGACTGCCACCCTTCGCAGGGACCTGCAGTGTCAGCAGTGACTTTAAAACAGCATCACAGAGCTTACCGAAAGCCTCCAGTGCTGCATGCTGTTGGTGCTTCTGCCCCCTCCAACACAGACATTCTGTTTGCATGGGGGTGTGCTGTTTTAAAGTTATTGCCACTGCTGAAGGTCCCAGAAATGGCACTCTAGGCAACTGCCTAGTTCATCTAATGGCTAGCACTGGCATTGAAGACAGTGTTTCATCTAGCCTAAGATTTGGTCTTGGTCTTATTCTTTTGAAAAATACTGAATACTCTTTCTTGTTCTATATTTGAGTGCAGTAAAGCTACAACAAACCTGGAGAGTGATGAGAAGACCGATAGGGCTCTTTACAGTGCTAAGAAATGCCCATGTGGAGGGTAATTTTATAATGGGGCACTTATGTTTAGAGGGCAAGAAGGCGCCTATTTTAAGCCTAGTTTATAGAGACACATAGGCACTTATTTGTCTTTATAAAATATTAGTGCAAATTCAGCAGTAATCATTGCTACATTGAGAATGCAGACATACATAGAAATATGACGGTAGAAAAAGACCATATGGCCTATCCAGTCTGCCCTTCTATACCAACTACCATAGTCCCTTTTTTTCCTTTAGAGATCTTCTGTGTTAGTCTCATGCTTTCGTAAATTCAGATACTGTCCTGGTCTGTACTACCTCCACAGGGAGACTCTTCCACACATCTACCACTCTTTACATAAAGAAATATTTCCACATATTACTCCTGAGTCTATCCCCTTTCACCTTCATCCTATGCCCCCTCATTGCAAAGCTTTCTTTCAATTGAAAGAGACTCTCCTCTTGTGCATTTATGTCATTAAACGTCATATCCCTCTCTCCCGCCTTTCCTCTAAAGCATACATAGTGAAATCTTTAAGTCTGTCCCCATATGTCTTATGACGAAGTCCACTGACCATTTTAGATAGCAACCCTCTGCACCAACTCCATCCTGTTTATATCCTTATGAAGGTGCGGTCTCCAGAACTGCATACAGTATTCCAAATGAGGTCTCACCAAAGACTTCTACAGAGGCACTATCACCTCCTGCTTCCTGCTGGCCATTCCTCTCCCTGTGCATCCAAGCATCCTTCTGTTTTTTGTGATCACCTTTTCTACCTGTTTAGCTACTTTAAGATCATCAGACACAAATCACATCCAGGTCCCGCTCTTCTTTTGTGGACAGAAATACTTCATCACAATACTATACCGTTCCCTTGGATTTTTGCAGCCCAAATGCAATAATCCGCATTTTTTAGCATTAAATCTCAGCTGCCCAATTCTTGACATTCTTAAAGCTTAGCGAGATCCCTCCTCATGTTATCTACTCCTTCCTAGGTGTCTACTCTATTGCAGATTTTGGTATCATCTGCAGAGGCAAACTATCTGACAGCTCTTCAGCAAAAATGTTCAAAATAATTGGACCAAGAACATATCCCTGTGGCACATCACTTGTTACATTCTTCTCCTCAGAGTATGTTCTGTTTACCTGTACCCTTTGTCACCTCGCACTCAACCAATTTCTAACCCAGTCAGTCACTTTAGGGTCTATTCTTGGGATGTTTAATTTATTTATAAGTCGCCTGTGCAGAACCGTGTCAAAGGCTTTACTGAAATCTAAGTACACCACATCTAGGGTTCTCCTTTGGTCGAATTTCCTGGTTGCCCAGTCACAGAAATTAAGTTCTCTGACAAAACCTAACCCTAGTAAAACCATGCTGCCTCAGATCCTGCAAACCATTAGACTCAAGTAACCTCACTATTCTTTGTTTTAGCAGCGTTTCCATTAATTTACTCACTACAGAAGTTAGAATAACCAGCCTGTAGTTCTCAACCTCATACTTACTTTCACTTTTGTGTAAAGGGACCACGCTCACCTTTCTCCAGTCCTCTGGGACCACTTCCAACTCTAAAGAAGCATTGAAAAGGTTAGTCAGTGGAGCCGCTAGAACTTCCCCAAGTTCCTCCAATAGCGTGGGATGTATCCCATCCCGCCCCATCGCTTTGTCTACTTTTTGTCATGAAAATAATCAGCCAAAGTTTGAGTAGAAAGGGAAGGAGGGATTGGGGAAGGAAGTACCTTGAGGAGAGAGTGGAGTTGTAAAGAGACAGTAAGAGTCAGAGGCAAGAAAATTAGAGATGGACATAATAGTCTTGTCTGGCAAATGCTGTGGCTGACTGGAAAGAGGCAAGCATGAATTTGAAGTGTAGAAAGTCTGCAAAAGTGCAGGATTTGAGCCACGTGTGCTCAGCTGAGTGAGCACAGGAATGTAGATAGCAGGTAGTCAAAGACAGCCAGGGCTGATGTGCACTACACCTCACCAGGCATGTCAAGGGTGGAGCAAGAGCATCCCAGCCAGATGAGAGTACAGTGTTATTAGAAAGCTATTGCCTCATCAACAGACTCAGATGACATAGTGGAGGAAATAGGTGATGAGACAGTAGTGGAGAGACAGTGGGTCAATAGCATGGAGATTTCAAAAGAGGTTGGAGGAGACTGGGCAAGGTTAAGGTGTGGGTGATGAAGAGTGAAGCTTAGCAGGTGATGGTCAGATTTAGGAAGAACTGAGGTACAGAAGTTTGAGGATAAGCAATTAGAGAAGAAGACAAAGTCGAGGCAGTGGTACTGCTGGTGAGTAGGGGCAGAAGAGTAAAGCTGGAGGTTGAAAGAGGAGGTAAGGGAAAGGAGTTTTAAAGCATAAGGGTCAGAAGGGTTCACTAGGATCAGAGCCACCATTTTGACCTCGGGCACTCCCACCAATGCCAGTATACCAACAGGGATACTGTGCATGTGAGGAAGTGCCGGGTGATTAGGGGTGTGGAGGGAAAGTCGAGTGTAGAACTTAAGGGGGGAAATGATCATGGATGGGAGACATTGTTTGAGGTTGGGCATGGATTGGACAGTTAGGGTTTGGATTGGAGGGGTGAGCATACATCACTGAGGGAGGGGTATGGATCAGGAGGGGGGGATTTGAGTATTCAGCAGGGAGGGCTGAGGCATGGACCGGGTCTTTTGGCGCTTGGCTACAATATTTCCTTTTCGTTTGGTTTGGGCAGCACTGGGGTCAGAGTTGGACAGATCAGTAGACAGCGCAGATGCCTCCCTGCACTGTGTTAATACATTTAACGTGGGCCTGTATGATAAGTATGTACCCTGTGCGCTATTTCATGTGCAGGGCATATGCTGACCGTGCCACTGGTGGCGCACTACCTTTGAAATTGCCAAGCGTTAGTTTTTGCCCCTACTGCGTGGTAAGTGCAGAAATTTACTGTAGTAGATATCCCCTTCGTTTTCTTCTGTACCACTGAAAATAAGGCACAAACAAGGAATCTTGTCATGTATTTCATCTGTAATAAGATATGTTTTCTCTCAAAAGTTTCAGAGAATCTAGACCATATCTTAGGAGCTTACTGTAGAAGCTCTGCTATCATGCCATGAATGACGTTTATTGGCTGGGATTCAGTGATTTCTTGCTTAAGTCAGTCAGAATTCCTGTTCCTTGCTGAATAGCTGATGTGTTTATTTCTGAAAAACTTTGACACCTACAGCAAGTCTCCTTTCATCTGCAAACTCTATAAACTCATCCATTTCCAGGCTGTTGCAGTGGGTGGTAAAGCTGTGTGAGTCATATGAGAACTAAAAATGATTTAGGAGCTGTCATTTCTGAGGCACTAAACCAGCTCCGAATGCCATGAAGGTACCACGGACTGTTTATAACAGAAAGTGTGTCAACCTCTACTAAATACGAGACATTAAGATCCTATTACTTATTGAATGACAAAGTTGATTGAAATTACTAATATCAACAAAACTGTAAATTTGCAGGGCTCGCTGGAGGTACTGTAGTTATGCAGAAGATTTATTAATTGAGTTAACTGAGTATAGTGAAGAATGCCCTTTAATCATAAATAATCCAGATAAACAGAGAGCATTGCCGAATTTAATTGAGACCTGCTACTGTCTGCCTACCTGGCAAGGCAATATGGTAAATTAGATATCACAAGAGTATTAAGCAGAAAATTCTTTTAATTTTAAAGGCCAATATTTAAACCTGATGGCAAGTTTTGTTTTATTTTTTAACCCTGGTCACATTGTGTAAAAAATGCTTATAAATCAGTGCAACTACATGGATAGATGGCGCAGAATATAGGTAGAAAGTCCTTGCCACTGGCGGCTATGGGGGTCATTTTAAAATTCTTAGTTGTGATTTGGACGTCTGAAGACATACGTGTGGATGTTGAAATCACAGAGATGTCCCCGGAGCCATTTTATAAATGGTTTTTAAATACATCACCAATATGGGGGCGGTCCAAACAGGCACAGGATGTGGTGGAGGTGCAATGGACTTAGATGTCTCCTTTCATTTTCAGAAATGTCAGGGAGTACTGAGAAGATGGAGAGTTTAGTGACTAGCCTGAGGTCACTAAGGCCTACACTGGGATTTGAATCCTGACCACCCTACTCCTAGCCCAGTACT
The DNA here is from genome assembly GCA_033557465.1 of Ichthyophis bannanicus. NCBI lineage: Eukaryota > Metazoa > Chordata > Amphibia > Gymnophiona > Ichthyophiidae > Ichthyophis > Ichthyophis bannanicus. Next base: position 707,488,142 of record CM066034.1, read on the forward strand.
CTCGCCATTATGCTATTAGACCTCCTTGTTCTAAAATGATATTCTGGGGATATAAATGTAGATGTCTCCATAGACGTTCATATCAAGCACATCTACATTTGTGAAATTGTGCCTGAATTTGCACAGGCCTGTTTTTTTTTCCCAGACATTCTGGTTGAACATCACAGATTGTACTTGGACGTCCTCTGTAAAATGGACGGTGATAATCAGTTGCTCTAAGTAAAGCAAAATGGTTTAATTTAGAACAGCCTTTATTCTGGTGCAACTTAAATCTCTTAGCTATATGGATAGCAATTATACGTATAGTTAGGCAGAAAACCTTCACACTGCCCCAGTTCTATCCAGATAGTGCCTGAGCAGTTAGTGTCACCAGAAATTCCCTCTATCCATATAGCATTGCTAAAAATTCATAGACAGAATGTTTGTGTGTTTAGCGGCAGCAATAAACAATAAGTACCTTTGAATATTGGCCCCTTTTTTTTAGTTAAATAAAGCTATTTTGGGTAGTACACACACTACTTACTGTACTGTAGGTATACTGTATGATGTTACAGAAAGAAAGCAGAAGAATTGTGCAGGAGTCAGATCTAGTGACATGTTTATGCTGAATGTTATCAGGAAGGTTAGATTATAGTGAATTCAGAATCAAGAATATAGCTGAGATAGTTGAGTAATTTAAGCTGTGTGAGAGCTCGCAGTGTTCCAGCTGTCTCTGAGGACATATCATCTCCCTGTAGCTTCAAGGTACATGGTCACCTGTCACCCAACAAGCACAAAAAAACCCAAACCCTGGCCAGTATTCTGGCCACACCGCTCATACTTTGTATATTTGTGTTACACTGCCACCCTGTGGTGTTTGTTGACTCACATACCTTGAGTTCTCTAACTTTAAATGTCATAGAATTAACTATAAAAGAGGCTTTTGCCCTATCTCCTTCCATTGAATGTGCATTGTATACACTTCCTGACTCAGGATGTAATCTTTGTTTTAATTCTCTATGACTCAACAGCAGTTGGAAAGAAAGGGGTCACACATGTTTGCCTGCCTGTCTGTCTGTCCATCTGGAGCAAAATAACTCTCTGAAAATTTAACAGAACAGGATGAAACTTGGCATATGGGGAAACCTAGTAAAAAGACACATCAAGTTTGGAAATGGACCAAGTCAGACTGAGGGTTCCCAGAAATGGCACAATGCATTTCTAAAGGAGAAAGCATTCCAGTTCTGTACCAGAGAAACTTACACAGCAGTTACAGAATTCTCAGCTAATCTACTGAGGAGAGTTGAGCTTAGCCTGCATGGGAGGTGCACTGGCTAGGGAGGGTGAGGATGAACCAAATGCAGGGACGGTGCAAGGGTATGAGGCGCTCTAGGCGAACCTCATCTCTTGCGCCCCCAAGCAAAAGGAGGTGAAATCGGAGGGGGGCAGAAGCAGGAATGCTACCACTGCTCAGGAACTGAAGGTAGCTCTGGTGCTTCAGTGCCATTTTAAAAGCATTGCCACTGCAGCATGTCCTGGTGAGGGGCGGCAGCAGCAGCAGCAGCAGCAGTGGGTGTGCCAAGAGGGGTGGCGCTTTAGGTGACTATCTAGTTTTCCTAATAGTAGCACCATCCCTGACCCAATTGGTAAAGGAACTAGGAGGGGGAGCACAACAGGTGAGATTAGGTCAAGGAAAGTAAGGAGCAGAGAAGTTTAGGATCAGGGAGTAAGCAGGTATGGGATATGTCAGACTCAACAGTGAAGGGGAGGAATATGTAGAAGCTGATGAGGATAAAGCGGAATTGCCTAACAAATATTTCTGTTCTGTGTTCACAGATGAAGGGCCAAGAGCAGGACCTCAGAAAACACACACAAATAGGAACAGAAGTGATGGGAATCTCGAACAATTATCACAAGACTGTGTTCATGAGGAACTAGCTAAACTGAAAGTAGACAAAACGATGGGACCAGATGAGATACATCCAAGAATACTGAGGGAACTTGGGGACGTTCTAGCAGCTCCACTGACTGACCTTTTCAATGCCTCGTTGGAGTCAGGAGTGGTACCAGAGGACTGGAGAAAGGCTCATGTGGTCCCTTTACACAAAAGCAGAAGTAAGGATGAGGTGGAAAACTACAGGTCAGTTAGTCTAACCTCTGTGGTGAATAAATTATTGGACATGTTAAAAAAAAAATAGTGAGGTTTCTGGAGTCCAATGGATTACAGGATCGGAGGCAGCATGGATTTGCCAGAGGCAGTTCTTGTCAGACAAATCTGATTGATTTCTTTGACTGGCTGACCAGGGAGTTGGACCGAGGGAGAGCCCTAGATGTGGTGTACTTGGATTTCAGTAAAGCCTTTGACACCGTTCTGCACAGGCAACTTATCAACAAACTGAGCACCCTAGGAATGGACCCTAAAGTTACTGATTGGGTTAAAATTGTTTTTGGGGGGAGGAGCGGCAAAGGGTACAGATAAATGGAGCTCACTCTGAAGAGAGGGAGGTTACCAATGGTGTGCTGCAGGGATCTGTTCTTGGTCCGATTCTTAACATCTTGGTTAGTGATATTGCGGAAGGGCTGTCAGGTAAGTTTGCCTCTTTGCGGATGATACCAAAATCTGCAATACAGTAGGCACCCAGGAAGGCATCGATAACATGAGGAGGGTTCTAGCTAAGCTTGAAGAATGATCTACAATTTTGCAGCCGAGAGTTAATGCTAAAAAATGCAGGGTCATGAATTTGGGCTGCAAAAATCCAAGGGAGCAGTACAGTGGGGGGGGGGGGGGTGGAGTACTTCTGTCCACAAAAGAAGTGCAGGACCTGGGCATGATTGTGTCTGACGATCTTCAAGTAGCTAAACAGGTAGAAAAGGCAACGGCAAAAGCTAGAAGGATGCTTGGGTACACAGGGAGAGGAATGGCCAGTAGAAAAAAAGGAGATGATAGTGCCTCTGTATAGGTCTTTGGTGCAACCTCATTTGAAGTATTGTATGCAGTTCTGGAGACCGCACCTTCAAAAGGGTATAAACAGGTTGGAGTTGATGCAGAGGGTGGCTACTAAAATAGTTAGTGGTCTTCATTATAAAGCATATGAAGACATCCTTAAGGAACTTAATATGTACACCTTAGAGGAAAGGCAGGATAGATGAGATATGATAGAGATGTTTATCTCCATGGCATAAATGTACAGGAGAGCCTCTTTCGATTGCAAGCAAGTTCTGCTATGAGGGGACATAGGATAAGGGTGAAAGAGGATAGACTCGGGGTAATATGTGGGAATATTTCTTTATGGAAAGAGTGGTAGATGCATGGAATAATCTCTCAGTAGAGGTGGTAGAGATGAGGACAGTATCTAAATTCAAAAAAGCATGGGACAAACACAGAGGATCTCTAAAGAAAAAGAGTGGACTATTGTAGTAGTTGATATGGAAAGGCAGATTAGATAGGTCATGTGGTCTATTTCTGACATCATGTTTCTATGTTTCTATATTAAGCACCCCCCAATGATAAGTAAACTGTGCACAGGGAGTACGAAGCAAGATAAAAATAGGATAAGAAGGTGCGGAGGAAGAAAGGGTTTTAGAACGAAATAGGGGCTGGTCTGAGAGAAGAGAATGTTTGTGGCATAGATAGGCTAGGTAAGGAAGAGAGATGTTGAGAACTGGCTGGGAGTGGATTAGTGTGGATGGTACTGATGGGCCAGGCTGAATTGAGAGGGATAGAGAGAGTGTGGTGCATAAGGACTGGTGGGTGGGGATGGAGTAATGAGAGGTAAGGGAAAACTAGTGGCGACTGACTGGGATTGCGCAGGAAGAGAGACTGGTGGGACTTTCAGTACTCCCCTAGCTCTTTTTTGGCCATGAGTCCTGTGTGTGCATCGGCTGCTGTGCTCTATATTTAAATACAGCCTGTCCAGTTGCGTCCTTGACCCACCATGCTTTTTTTCTTTTTATGACCATGGTAATGTATTGTGTTGAGTACCCCGGTCATTTAGAAAAGTCAGCTCCTAGGTATATACAGCAGGGGTTCTCCACCCAGTCCTCAGGATACACCTAGCCAGTCAGGTTTTCAGGATAACCACAGTGAGTATGCATGAGAGAAATTTGCATACAATGGAGGACTGAGTTGAGAACCACTGATATTTAGAGAAACAAGTAGAATTGTTCTGTCTCCACATGCTGGACTGATCTTGCATGGACAAATGCTCCACATGGCGCAGAAGCTAACCAGGCAGCAGTGATATTGAGCCACTGCCTGGTTAACTCCCATTGGTGAAGTCAAGTCAAGGTTTTCCCATGCCTATCTTTACCCAAAGGTCACTAACTGGGCATCGGTTAGCAATGAGTGCCACCTCCACTCCACCCCGGAATGCTTATCACACACCCCGATTCTACATGAATAGCATCAGGGTGTGTAGCAGTGGAACCGAGGGATATTCAGCAGCAATAACTGGGTTAGTGCTGCTGAATATCGCTCTACAGCAACATTTATATAGCAACATTTACACGGTATACAGGTTTCTAAACTATGTAAATGACTTTGAATATCGAGCCCAATCTAAATAGCCATAAAGGGGTTTATTTTATAACATTCTCCAGCATGTAAAACCCTGTTTTATTTGCAGGGTTTATAAAATTATTCCAGGGGTTACAAGGATAAAAGTACATGTAATGGCAAGAAAGCACATACTTTTACATGATCCACCTGAAAGTATATTCCAGGGAGCACATGCAAAATCATGATTGACACACATACTTCATGTGCAAGCTTTACACCTCTTCCCAAGCAGGCGTAAAGGTGCTAGTATTTTATAAAGACATAGAAGTACCTGTCTTAATAAATAAAAAAAAAGACTAGAGCTAGGCACCTATTTGACCTTCAGACATAAATGACCAGTTATAAAATTGCCCCCAATAAGTATGTCTTGCCCAGTGTCTTAAACTTGGGGCAAACTCATTGCCATGTTTTGTGTGTGTGCATATCTGGTAAGCGAGCTACCACCTTACTGGTTAACCCTTCACAACTATAAACTCTGATAGAGACTCCTGTATACTGCAGAGCACTGGCACAAGAGTCCAAAGTTCAAAGAGTAGAATATATCAGATATGATAACAATAGGCGTGGTAAATGTTTTTTTTAATTATGTTTATTCATTGCTTAAATGAAAAATGGTTTTCATACATGGAACAAGGCACTCACAGGTGAACAGGTAAATCATTAACATCCGAAGAAGCAGTAATCATATGCTAAGGTAGATCAAGGGAAGCAGAGGTTTAGTCATTACTGCAGTATTGCTTAAGAGGTGGTTCCCTGGAAGAGGTAAAAGCTGGCACTACAATTCTATTCTTACGGAGTCTATTAATATTAAAGTAAATATGGAGCTTAGATTCGTATGGGATAGCTGAGGGAGAGGTTGTGCAGTCCAGTATTGAGCACTTGGAGAGTCATGAAACATTTACAGAACAGGAACCAAACTGGTGTCCCCAGATTCAAGGAACCCACAGATATGAGAGAATGAGAGGAGTATTTCACAGATTCATAGGGATCTGAAGAGGAAAGATCCTTTTAAGAATCCCAAACCAAGAGGAATAACTGAAGATTCATATTGGAAGGGCGTAAAGGAAAAGAAGATGGAAGGAGAGGGGGAAAAAAAGGAGAAGACATTGTGAGCTGAAATCCCAGCCTCCAAGACTTATCTTTTGATTTTCTTTATTGTGTCTTTCATCTACTGTCTATGAAGTCACAGATGAACTATTAATTTGTTGCATGGTAAAGAATTATGGGCCTGATATTCAAAGGGATTAACATGGTTGGCAAACCTGCTGTATTAATCCCCTTATGGTTGATATTCTGGAAGGCTACTCCTATAAGGAGAGGCTAAAAAGGTTAGGGCTCTTCAACCTGGAAAAGACGGCTGAGGGGAGATATGATAGAGGTCTATAAATTAATGAATGGAGTGGAACAGGTAAACGTAAATCGATTGTTTATGTTATCAGAATATAAAAAGGACCAGGGGACATGCAATGAAGCTACAGGGTAAACTATTTAAGACAAATAAGAAAAAATATTTTTTCACTCAACTTGTAATCAAACTCTGGAATTTGTTACCGGCGGATGTAGTAAAGGCTGTTAGTGTAGCTGGGTTTAAAAAAGGTTTGGACAAGTTCCTGGAGGAAAGGTCCATAAACCATTATTTAGAAGGGACCCAGGATATCAATGCTTGACCCAATACAAGCATTGTGGAACCTGTGCCTTTTGGGGAAACTGCTAGGTATGTATGACCTAGATTGGCCACTGTTGGAAACAGGATACTGGGCTTGATGGACCTTGGTCTGACCCAGTATGGCATATCTTGTGTTCTTATGTTCATTAACATGTTGTGCCACTGAATATCCCAGAGAGCTGCCATTTATTTATTTATTTAGCTGCATTTATATCCCGCTTTTCACTGGGTCAAAGCGGTTGGGGGATACATTTAACATGAGGGGATATGAGACACATACACTAATACTTACAGGGAACATGGGCAATGGAGGGTTAAGTGGCTTGCCCAAGACCACAAGGAGCACCTGTGGGACTAGAAACCCCAGTCCTTCTGGTGCAAGGTTGCTGTCCTCTAGTGGGATTTGAACCACTGACCTTCCAGCCTGTAGTACCTTGCCCCAACCACTAGGCCACTCTTCCCCAATGCTAACTGGTTAGCATGCCCTGATGCTAACCAGTTAGCACTGGGGTCTTCCGGGGATGGCACCCGGCTATAACTGGGCAGTGGTGAGAATGAGCCGCTGCCCGGTTATAGCAAAGCAGCAAAAGTCAGGCGCAGTAAAGGCTGGCCTAACTTTCACCGCGGAAACTAACCAGGCAGAGGCTGAATATCGCTGCCGCCTGGTTAGCTTCCTGGCAATCTGGGCAACCCAGATATTCAAAGCTGGGGATATGGATAGGGGGTTGGGGGAATGGAAATTGTAGGCATGTTTAGATGTGTGTGGTATTTGGGCAAGTGAGGCTGTGTACACATGAGGGGGAAGTATGTTTTCGGGATGTGGGGTGTTTGTAGAATAGAGGGTAAATGTGAAATATTGTTGTGGGTTTTTATGGGTATGCTGGGGACAGGTGTGTGTCTGTAGGGGAATAGGAGGAGGATTTTGGTTTTACAGCTAGGGGATTTGTAGCATCAGTTGTCTTATTCAACTAAGTAAAATTTTTATGCATTAAAAACTCAGAAACAAATGAACTTTATTATGGTAAGGACTAATGAATAAAACTGGAAGGGGAAAGTTAGTGCCCACAGTCAGGGGCGGCTCAAGGCAATCTGCTGCCTAAGGCGAAGTATGAAAAGGCGCCCCCCCCCACACACACACACACCTTAGAGGGGGCGGGGCTTTTTCAGAAATCCAATCAGAGACAATCAAACCAAAAAGTCAATTAGATTATATGGAGGAAATGCAAGATGTTTGCACACAGGGCCATACCGAGCTGTAATCACACCCTGTGAGAGACTTGCAGCTCGGGCGCACGCCCCCCCCCTCCCCCAATACTTCCGTCCAGCGCTGCCTGCTCTTTCCCTGCTGCTGCCACCCTCTGTTTTTTTCATGGTGGCGCTGGCAGCAGGGAAAGAACAGGCAGCGCTGGATGGAGGTATGGGGAGGAGAAGGGGGCATGCGCCCGATCTGAAAGGCACCGGCACTTTAAGCAGATCTGTCCCTCCTTGACATCGAGTCGGAGGAGGGAGGGACCAGACCTGTTTAAAGTGCTGTGAAAAGGCTTAGGGAGCGCATTTCAGCTGCCTGCTATTGTCCTGCCAGCGTCGGTAGGGCAACAGCAGACAGACAAAATACACCTCCAAAGCCTTTCCGCCCTGTGCAGCTGCACCGCTTGCACAGGATTAGGTACGGTCCCATTTGCACACCAAGGAACTAAAAGACAGCAAGAACTAACAGCACAGATTATAAAACTAAATTATAACTCATTATTATTTTGTTGTTATAAACTGCGTTATGGTTCTTGCTTTTTCTTTTTCAACATATATTTTGCATCCACAGTGGGTGCAGAGCAGAACCAGGACATTCACCCACAGAACTCAATATTTAAAAAAAAAAAAAAAATCTGATTATAATCTTCTCACTAACAACAACCACCACTATTCTCCAGTACCAGGCATATTGTAAACTAATACAAAACCCTACAACAAAGAACAAACCTACCATACCATACCATATCAGCACAAACTTACAAAACTCACGTAAGGAACCCATCCAAAAAAAAGCATCACTGTAAATACTACAGTGGGCCCTGGAACATCCATACACCTATCTGAAAAGCTGAACAAGTCAAATTACTACAGTACAGTATAGTTTAGATCTTTATGTACAAACTCGATGTTAACAGAACACCTGACCTCAGTCAAACACTCGCAACATCGACCCTCACCAAGTACAGAATAAGTAACCACAATCTAAAGTAAAAAATAATAATATGTAGATTAAATTTAAACTGAAGCCCCAAGAAGCCAGAGTCCCCTCTGGTTCAGCATTTTTTGGAGTTTCAACACCATTTTTCTGATGTACGATGTTTTTGTTTAGATCATGTTTCGTCTGGTTGGGGGGCAGGAGTAGGGAGCAGACATTGTTGGGGTGGGAGCAACGCTGGATTCATAAATTGCGTACTGTGGCTCCGGGGGGATTGAATCTCCGGGTTGACTGGGCTGTATGTTTGTAAGTGGGGGGCGGAGTCTTTTGGATGGGTTCCCCTGACGTTTTCGGTGGGGATTCCCTTTAAATAGGTGGTTGCAGAGCAGGAGTGCGCATGGGCGGCGTTTTCTGCATAGCATTGTTGAAGATTAGCTGGCAGGTCAGTGTTGTGCTGTTTGGGTGTGGGTTTTAAGGTTTTTAAAAAAAAATTTCTCATTGGTTTTCTGTGGGTTCTTGTATTATGTTATGTGTGTTTGTTTTCTATTTTAGTATCCCCTGAAGAAGCGAGATGGCTCGCGAAACGTTTGAGGGCTCTGTGTGAGAACGTCGGGGATGGCAGCTGGCTGTTCGGTTTAAGCACCAGTGTTACAGTTTTCGTTGGAGCTAAGTGATTTTTTCACTTTGAGAATTTGTCACATGGTGGGAGCTTGCTGCCTGTAATTTTTATCAAGGTCATTGATGTGATTGGGCTTTGTTAGTGTGTTAATGGTCCAGTGCTCTGTGACTTGTTTCACTATTTGCCCGTTTATGCTGAGACCTTGTGTTTGTTAGCTAAACAAGTGTTTTTGAAAGAATTTTCTACAGATTACTGTGTTATTAATGGAGTGAGTTTTTTTGGATTGTGTTAATTTCACTCTGAGAATTGACCATTGTACTATTTAGAGTCCACATGCAGTGCAACATCAGATAAATAAGAGATGCAGTTCCCCAATACTGTGTAAAATATAAAGACAGCACAAAGTCCAATCACTAAAATTAAATAAAATTATTTTTTCTACTTTTCTTGTCTGACCATTTTATTCTCTGGTCATGCTGGTCCCGATCTGAGGCTTCTGCTTTCTTGTCTTCTCTTAGCTCTCTTTCTGTGGTCTATGGTCCATCTACCATTTCTTATCTCTTCTTTTGTTTTCTTCACTTCCTTCCATCAGCCCATTTCTAGTAACCCTCCCCAGTATCAGCCCCCATTCCAGTCCTTCCCTCCCAGCACCATCCAATGTCAACTGTCTTGCATTCCCACGACTGCAACTGGTGTCCATTCCCTTCCAGTCCCCCTCCTTCCCCACTGTCCAGCCCCTTCTAGTCCAAATACCATCCCAGATATTAGCTCACGTCCACTCTCAATGCCACCCTCCAAGTCAGCTCCCTTCCAGTTACCCTACCCTCTTTCCAACCCCTTTCCAGTGCCATTTGCATGTCAGCTCCCTTCCAGCCTTCTCCCCATTACCCAACCACCTACCACTCCCATCCCCAAGTGTCAGCTCCCTTCCAGTCCCCCTTCAATACATCCCAGGTGTCAGCTCCTTTCCAGCCCCCTCCTTCCCACGTGTCAGCTCCCTTCATGCTCCCTCCTTCCCCTGGCAGACCCTCCCATTATCTGCTCCCTTCCAGTCCCATTCTACCATCCTCCCGCATCAGCCCATTTGTAGCCCTAGTCCCTAGTTTTCTTCCAGGGCCAGCAGCACTCTCCTCCCCTCCCCTCCCCCATTAGCCCATTTCCAGTCCCAGCTCATTTCCAGTCCTATCCCCCTCATCAGCCCATTTCCAGTCCTAGCCCCCCATAGCCCATTACCAGTCCTAAATCCCCCCTCCCCCCAAAAGCCCATTTCTAGTCCTAGCCTCCCCAAAGCTTTCCTAACAAGGGCTCTACAGATCAACCAACAGTAAGGATTTGAGGGTTTATTTTATTGTATTGAATTGCTGGCTCTCTGACTGGGAGTTCTTAAAAGGGTTTTTTGTATATTTTTAAAGCAAGGTTACTTTCTTTTTGGTGCTTTAGTGGAACTTTCCTTGAGCACAGTAGGTTGCTGAACTCTAGTAACCTACTCCGTTTTGGAAACTGCTAACAGTTTTGGAAACTGCTAACAGTTAGTTCCCTCCCTACCCACCCTGACTCCTACCCACTCCCGGTGAGCAGTCTTGCTTTATAGGGCACCTCCCCATTTAACAAATCACAGAGAATTGGACCAGCACATTTTGAATATAATTAAAGAGATTTAACTGCTTTTTCTCTGAAAGGACAACTGGGAAACCGGCTGGTACTTGGCAGATCTCTCTGTTTTGCTTTAACAGATACCTAAGCTCCACGAACAGAACAATGGCTGGGAAAAATCGTATCGCTAAAGCTGTTGTCTCCGTTACAGCCTCTGCCTTAGTCCAGACAGAGGTCCTAATGCCAGTTGAAGGACCGGTTCCATGTGCTGGGTGCCTGCATGCTGAAGCTCTGAGGAAACAAGTGGAGGAACTCAGAGGAGGTGGCGAGGCTGAGGAGCATGCAAGACAGTGAGAAGTACATTGATGAGATGCTTCTTGCAGCAACCAAGCTCTCCAGCACAGGAGAAGATGGGTGCCAACAGAATGTCGATGGTTGGACACAAGTCACCAGGGCCTGCAAAATCACCAATCCAACTTCTCCAGCCCTTGAACTGAAGAACCAATATGCAGCCCTGGAAGTGGAGGAGGTGAAAGCATCCCTGGAAAGGGAATAACCAGAGCTCAAGTACCCCAAAGTTGCAGAATCAGTGACCAGAACGAAACGAAGGGTAGTGGTGGTTGGAGACTCTCTTCTGAGGGGTACTGAGGCGTCCATCTGCCGACCAGACTTGCTGTCCAGAGAGGTATGCTGTCTGCCTGGTGCCAAAATCCAAGATGTTACAGAGAGTTTGCCGAGACTCATCAAGCCCACTGACTAATACCCAATGTTGCTAATCCATGTTCGAACAAATGATACTGCCAGATATACCTCGGAATGTATCAAAAGTGACTTCATGGCTCTGGGACAGAGGGTAAAGCAGTTAGGTGCACAGGTGGTGTTCTCTTCAATCCTCCCTGTTGAAGGTAAAGGCCAAGGCAGAGAGGCTCGCATCCTGGAGATGAATGAATGGCTGCGTGGATGGTGCCATCGAGAGCATTTTGGTTTCCTAGACCATGGGATGCTGTTCCAAGGGTTGCAGAGCAGAGATGGCATCAATCTGTCCAAGAAAGGTCAACACGTCTTCGGTAGTAGACTGGCTAATCTACTGAAGAGGGCTTTAAATTAGATTCGTTGGGGATGGGTGAAAAAAGCCCCCAGGTAGGTGATACATTAAATACCTTTATGGAAATGGGTAACAGGGGTAACATATGGAAAGCAGTGTGTATAAATGGCCGTAGCATGGGAAATAAGATCCCTGATGTTGAAGCTTTGGTAGGAGTGGCTGACTTGGATTTAGTGGCAGTTACAGAAACATGGTTCACAGAAAACCATGATTGGGATGTAACTATACCTAGCTATACTATATTCAGAAAGGACAGGGTAGGAAGAAGGGGAGGAGGAGTGGCACTATATGTAAAAACTACTATAAAAGCTTTGGAATTACAGAGCTTAAAAGGGAGAGAGGAGGCATTGTGGGTTAAACTAGAAAGAGGGAAAGAGAAATCTATTTGCATTGGTGTGATATACAGTTCTCCCTCACAAGAGGAAGAGGTGGACAGAGAGTTAATTGAAGACATACGCAGCATTGCTAGGAAAGGGGAAGTGCTACTGATAGGAGATTTCAATATGCCAGATGTTGATTGGCACATTCCTGCTGCAGTATCATCTAGAAGTAAGGAGATCCTGGATTCTCTACAGGGAGAACTATTCAGGCAATTGGTAACAGACCCCACATGTGAAGGGGCCATAATGGACTTGGTGCTTACCAATGGTGAAAGTGTTTCTGATGTTGTAGTGGGAGATCATTTTGCATCCAGTGATCACCAGATGGTGTGGTTCAGTATTAGGACTAGGGCTGTTAGAATCCATTCAAAGGTGAGGATCTTAGACTTTAGGAAGACTAACTTCGCGAAGATGGGCCAGTACCTCAGGGAGTCATTAATGGGATGGGAACAGCTGGGGGATGTAGAAAAACAGTGGGCAAAACTGAAAGGGGATATTTTAAGGGCAACCAACCTCTTTGTTAAAATGGTAAATAAACGTAAAAGGAAAAGGAGACCGCTATGGTTTTCGAAAGAAGTAGCTGAAAAAGTGAAGAAAAAGAGGAAGGCCTTCAAGAGATCACAGAGAGAGGAAGACAGGCATCTGTATTTGGAAAAACTTAGAGAACCTAGCAAAGTAGTCAAGAAGGCAAAGATTCAGAAGGAGGAGGAAATAGCCAGTGCAATAAAATGGGGGGATAAGACATTTTTCAGATATATTAGTGAGAAGAGGAAGGGCAAAAGTGGTATTGTCAGACTCAAGGGTGCAGGGGAGGAATATGTAGAAGCTGATAAGGATAAAGCGGAATTGCTTAATATTTTTGTTCTGTGTTCACAGATGAAGAACCAGGAGCAGGACCTCAGAAAACACCCACAAATAGGAACAGAAGCGAGGCACATCTTGAACAATTTTCAGAAGACTGTGTTCGTGAGAAACTAGCTCAACTTAAAGTAGACAAAGCGATGGGACCAGATGGATACACTCTAGAATACTGAGGGAACTTGGGGATGTTCTAGCAGCTCCACTGACTGACCTTTTCAATGCCTCGTTGGAGTCAGGAGTGGTACCAAAGGACTGGAGAGAGGCTCATGTGGTGCCTTTACACAAAAGCGGAAGTAAGGATGTGGTTGAAAACTACAGGCCGGTTAGTTTAACTTCGGTGGTGAGTAAATTATTGGAAACACTGCTGAAAGAGAAAATAGTGAGATTTCTGGAGTCCAGCGGATTACAGGATCCGAGGCAGCATGGATTCACCAGAGGCAGGTCTTGTCAGACAAATCTGATTGATTTCTTTGACTGGGTGACCAGGGAGTTGGACCAAGGGAGAGCTCTAGATGTGGTGTATTTAGATTTCAGTAAAGCTTTTGACACTGTTCCTCACAGGCGACTTATAAACAAACTGAGCACCCTAGGGATGGACCCTAAAGTTACTGCTTGGGTTAAAAATTGGTTGGGTGGGAGGCGACAAAGAGTACAAGTAAATGGAGTTCACTCTGAGGAGAAGGATGTTACCAGTGGTGTGCTCCAGGGATCTATCCTTGGTCAGATTCTTTTTAACATCTTTGTTAGTGATATAGCGGTAGGGCTGTCGGGTAAGGTTTGCCTCTTTGCGGATGACACCAAAATCTGCAATAGAGTTGACACCCAGGAAGGTGTAGATAACATGAGGAGGGATCTAGCTAAGCTTGAAGAATGGTCTAGAATTTCGGCAGCTGGGATTTAATATTAAAAAATGTAAGGTCATGCATTTGGGCTGCAGCAATCCAAGGGAGCAATATAGTATAGGGGGTGAAGTACTTTTGTCCACTAAAGAAGAGCAGGACCTAGGCGTGGTTGTGTCTGATGATCTTAAAGTAGCTAAACAGGTAGAAAAGGCAATGGCAAAAGCTAGAAGGATGCTTGGGTGCATACAGAGAGGAATGGCTAGCAGAAAAAAGGAGGTGATAATGCCTCTGTATATGTCTTTGGTGCGACTTCATTTGGAGTATAGTGTGCAATTCTGGAGACCGCACCTTCAAAAGGATGTGAACAGGATGGAGTCAGTGCAGAGGGTGGCTACTAAAATGATTAGTGGTCTTCATTATAAAGCATATGAGGACAGACTGAAGGATCTTAATATGTACACCTTAGAGGAAAGGCGGGATAGAGGTGATATGATTGAGATGTTTAAATACCTCCGTGGCATAAATGTACAGGGAGAGAGCCTCTTTCAATTGAAAGCAAGTTCTGCTACAAGGGGACATGTGATGAGGGTGAAGAGAGATAGATTCAGGAGTGATATGCGGAAATATTTCTTTACGGAAAGAGTAGTGGATCCGTGGAATAGTCTCCTAGTGGAGGTGGTAGAGATGAGGACAGTAACTGAATTCAAAAAAGCATGGGACAAACACAGAGGATCTCTAAAGGTAAAAAGGGGACTGTTGTAGTTGTTGATATGGAATGACAGACTAGATAGGCCATGTGGTCTTTTTCTGTCATCATGTTTCTATGTTTCTATTACTAGTCCTAAACACCCCATCAGCCCATTTCCAATCCTAGCCCCCCCATAGCCCTTTTCTAGTCCTAAACCCCCCATCAGCCCATTTCCAATCCTAGCCCCCGATAGACCATTGCCAGTTCTAAACAGCCCACCTCATCCTAACCCCCCCATCAGCCCATTTCCAGTCCTAGCCCCCCCATAGCCCATTACCAGTCCTAACCCCCACATCATCCCATTTCCAGTCCTAGCCTCCCCATCAGCCCACATCCATTCCTAGCCCCCCCCCATCAACCCATTACCAGTCCTAACCCCCACATCAGCCCATTTCCAGCCTAGCCCCCCCCATCAGCCCATTACCAGTCCTAAACACCCCACATCAGCCCACCTCCAGTCTTAACCCCCCATTAGCCCATTTCCAATCCCCCCCCCCCGGGGAAATTTTAAAAAAAAAAAAAAACCTGTCTGCTGAAGCCGCTGCCGCCGCAGCAGCAGGAAGTGCAACGGGGGGGGGGGCCGCCCCGGGACAGCCCTCCTGTCTCCCTCAGCGCGGCTTACAGGACCGTGAAGGGAGAACATAAGAACATAAGATATGCCATACTGGGTCAGACCAAGGTCCATCAAGCCCAGTATTCTGTTTCCAACAGTGGCCAATCTAGGTCATACGTACCTAGCAGTTTCCCCAAGAGACACAGGTTCCACAATGCTTGTATTGGTTCAAGCATTGATATCCTGGGTCCCTTCTTAATAATAGTTTATGGACCTTTCCTCCAGGAACTTGTCCAAACCTTTTTTAAACCCAGCTACACTAACAGCCTTTACTACATCCTCCGGTAACAAATTCCAGAGTTTGATTACACGTTGAGTGAAAAAATATTTTCTTTTATTAGTCTTAAATAGTTTACCCTGTAGCTTCATTGCATGTCCCCTAGTCTTTCTATATTCTGATAAGGTAAACAATCGATCTATGTTTACCCGTTCCACTCCGTTCATTAATTTATAGACTTCTATCATATCACCCCTCAGCCGTCTCTTTTCCAGGTTAAAGAGCCCTAACCTTTTTAGCCTTTCTTCATAGGAGTATCCTTCTATCACCTTTACCATTTTGGTGACTCTTCTCTGAACCTTTTCTAAAATCGCTATATCCTTTTTAAGATACAGCAACCAGAACTGCACACAATATTCAAGGTGCGGTCTCACAATGGAACGATATAGAGGCATTATAATATCTTTTGTTTTATTTTCCATTCCTTTCCTTATGATACCTAGCATTCTATTTGCTCTCTTCGCTGCCGCTGCACACTGGGCCGAGGGTTTTAACATGCTATCCACAATGATACCTAAATCTTTTTCCTGGGTGGTGGTTCCTAATGTGGAACCTTGTATCATGTAACCATTGTTTGGGTTGTTCTTCCCTAGGTGCATAACCTTGCACTTGTCCACATTAAATTTCATCTGCCATTTTGATGCCCAGTCTTCCAATTTATCAAGATCCTCTTGCAATTTTCTACAATCCTCTTGGGTTTTAACAACTTTAAATAGTTTTGTGTCATCTGCAAATTTGATAACCTCACTCGTTATTCCACTTTCCAGGTCATTTATGAATATATCAAAAAGCAGCGGACCCAGCACAGATCCCTGAGGTACACCACTATTCACCTTTCTCCATTGGGAAAATTGGCCATTTAGCCCTACCCTCTGCTTTCTATCTTTTAACCAGTTCCTGATCCACAATAGTACACTGCCTCCTATCCCATGACTCTTTAGTTTTGCCAAAGGTCTCTGATGAGGGACCTTGTCAAAGGCTTTCTGAAAGTCCAGATACACAATATCAACCGACTCACCTTTGTCCACCTGATTATTCACTCCTTCAAAAAAACATAACAGATTAGTAAGACAAGATCTTCCTTGTCTAAAGCCATGTTGGCTGTCTCCCATTAGGTCATGACTATCTACATGCTGAGTAATTTTATTCTTTATGATGGTTTCTACCATTTTTCCCGGTACTGATGTCAGGCTCACCGGTCTGTAGTTTCCCGGATCACCCCTGGAACCCTTTTTAAAAATTGGTGTTACATTGGCGATCCTCCAATCTTCAGCTATTAGAGATGATTTTAATGATAGTTCACAGATTACTAATAGCAGGTCTGCAATCTCATATTTCAGTTCTTTCAACAACCTTGGATGTATACCATCCAGCCCAGGTGATTTGCTACTCTTCAGTTTATCTAATAGTTGTAATACATCTTCCCGATGTATCGATATTTCCTTCAATTCTTCCGCACCTTTAAATACCACGTCAGTCATGGGTAACATCCCTACATCTTCCTCAGTAAAGACTGAAGCAAAGAATTCATTCAATCTCTCCGCTATCGCCTTGTCGCCTCTTAGTGCTCCTTTAACCCCTTTATCATCTAATGGACCAACTAACTCTCTCACAGGTTTTTTGCTACGAATGTACTTGAAAAGGTCTTTACTTCACGTTTTTGCTTCTGCAGCAACCTTCTTCTCAAATTCTCCCTTTGCCTGCCTTATCAATGCCTTGCATTTGACTTCCCAGTGCTTGTGCTGTTTCCAGGTTTCATCGTTTAGCTCTTTTTCCATTTCCTGAAAGATGCTTTTTTGGCAACAACAGCCTCTCTGACCTCACCTTTAAACCATGCTGGCAGTTTTTTGGACTTCCTTCCACTTTTCTTAATGCGTGGAATACAGCTGGTCTCGGCTTCCAAGATAGTATTTTTCAACAACAGCCAAGCCTGATGTACGTCTTTAACCTTTGCAACTGCTCCTTTTAGTTTTTTCTTAACTGTTTTCCTCATTTTATCATAGTCTCCCTTTCGAAAGTTAAATGGTAGTACTGTGGATTTCCTTACTATCCCTCCTCCACTAATTAAATCAAAGGCGATCATGCTATGATCACTATTGCCAAGTGGCCCCAACAACCTTATCTCTTGCACTAGATCTGGTGTTCCACTAAGGACTAGGTCTAATATGGCTTCCCCTCTGGTCGGTTCATGAACCAGCTGCTCCAAGAAGCAGTCATTTATTTCATCTAGGAACTTTATCTCCCTAGCATGTCCTGACGTGACACTGACCCAGTCGATACCGGGGTAGTTGAAATCACCCATTATTATTACTGCACTGTAACTTTTGTTAGCTTCCTTGATTTCTTTGAGCATTTCATCATCCATTTGGTCATTCTGGCAAGGCGCTCGATAGTACACCCCCACTGCCATTGCCTTCCCCCTTTTACATGGAATTTCAATCCATATAGATTCTACAGCAGATTTTGTTTCCTGCAAAACTTTAATCCTTTCTGACTCAATGCCTTCTCTAACATAGAGAGCAACCCCTCCACCAATTTGATCAGCTCTATCATTATGATATAGTTTGTACCCAGGTATCACAGTGTCCCACTGGTTGTCCTCCTTCCACCATGTCTCTGATATTCCAATCATATCTAACCTTTCATTTAGTGCTATATATTCTAACTCTCCCCTCTTATTTTTTAGACTTCTAGCATTTGCATACAAGCATTTTAGAGAACATATTTTATTCATATTAATTTGGCTATTGTTAGACATGGGTAATTTGGGATCTTTAAGCTCAGTCTGCTCCATACTTGAGGGCATTTGGGCTACTTTACTCTTTTGTGGAACCTCTCTGCTTTTGGTAGTATCGTTCAAGGATATATTCTTCCGAACCATCCGCTCTTGGGCGACTGTCGGCTTTCCCCTAATATCTAGTTTAAAAGCTGCTCTATCTCCTTTTTAAAGGTTAATGCCAGCAGCCTGGTTCCATCCCAGTTAAGGTGAAGTCCATCCCTTCGGAAGAGCCCCTCATTTCCCCAGAATGTTCCCCAGTTCCTAACAAATGCAAAACCTTCATTTCTGCACCATTGTCTCATCCACGCATTGAGACTCCGGAGCTCTGCCTGCCTTTTGGGTCCTGCGCGTGGAACAGGAAGCATTTTGGAGAACGCTACCTGGAAGTTCTGGATTTCAACTTCCTACCTAACAGCCTAAATTTAGCCTCCAGAACCTCCCTACCACATTTTCCTATGTCATTGGTACCGACATGTACCAAGACAGCAGACTCCTCCCCAGCACTATCTAAGACCGTATCTAGGTGGCGCGTGAGGTCCGCTACCTTCGCACCAGGCAGGCATGTTACCAGGCGATCCTCACGTCCACCAGCCACCCAGCTATCTACATGCCTAATGATCGAATCACCAACTATAACGGCTGTCCTAACCCTTCTCTCATGGGCACATGGCCCTGGAGAAACTTCCTCGGTGCGAGAGGGTTTTACATCACCTGGAGGACAGGTCCTAGTTACAGGATCACTTCCTGCCACACCAGGGTGATGCTCTCCTGTCACGTGACCTCTCCCCTCCATGGCAACAGGGATGCTGCC
Organism: Ichthyophis bannanicus; assembly: GCA_033557465.1. Taxonomy (NCBI): domain Eukaryota; kingdom Metazoa; phylum Chordata; class Amphibia; order Gymnophiona; family Ichthyophiidae; genus Ichthyophis; species Ichthyophis bannanicus. Next base: position 707,507,158 of record CM066034.1, read on the forward strand.
AGACTGGAGGTGGGCCTTCAGGACTATATCCCTGTAGGTCTCGTCTCTGTACCTCTCTGTCTGTCTTATGCTTTCCAAGTCTGCTACTTTAGCCTCTAGAGAATGGACTCGTTCCCTGAGAGCAAAGAGCTCCTTGCACCTAGTGCACATGTAAGACCTCTCACCAACTGGGAGAAAATCATACATGTGACACTCAATGCAAAAGACTGGAAAGCCCCCATCCCGCTGCTGGACTGCTGTCTGCATCTTAGTTTTAAGTTTGTGTTTAGATCTAAGTTCTTTACTTACTAAGGGTTGCTATGGATATTTATACTAATAAAGCTGTACCTAATACGTGTAATATACCTTGTTCACCTGAAGCTTAACTAATCTCAGGTCCTTAGTGTATGACTGATTTGGGTAATGAGCTTCACCTGAGAGCACCTCCTGTCTTGTAAGATGTGTAAGTACCTATAAAGCTACGATTATCCCAGGGGTGGGTGTGGGGAGGGAGGGAGGGAAATAACACTTATTAAAAGAAGGCTGCTACACAGTACCCTGTCTTGTGCTGCTGAGGTAAGCTATATTCTGATTTGATTTAAATTATAGCTCTTAGCTGCTCCTAGGCTCTAACTTCTTATGAAATTTAAACTACAAGCTCTCTGCTGGCTTCCAAATGTAACCAGAAAGCTCTCTTCTGTGCTTTAAATTTAAACTAAAAGTACTTTGCTGTTACTAGGCCCTGAGTGACTATTAAATTTAAACTACAAGCTCTCTGCTGGGTTCCAAATGTAACCAGAAAGTTCTCCTCTGTGTTTTATATTTAAACTTAAACTGCTGCTACTAGGCCCTGACTGATTTAACAAAAAATAGTGGGTTCACAGATTAATTAGCTTTAATACAAAGAATTCCTTTTAGACAAATTACCAGAAGTATATACTCACAGTTGCAGATCTCTCTCCAGCAGTAACAGTCCCTTCTTCTAGTCCTTCAAGACTAGAGGCGAGAAGGCTCGGCACCGGTTTCGTTTCTATTTCAAACTGCAGTCACAGCACAGCCGCGATTCTCTAAGAGGCAGGGAGCCGCAGCTGCCTGGAAAAGGAGGGTGAGTTTGCTGCTGCCGAGAAGCAGACTCGGCAGCAACATGCGCACTTCTTTTTTGGGGATTATTTTTTAACTTTTGAAGGCAAAGTGAGGTGGCTGTTTTGGGGGCATTTTTTGCCGCCCTCAAGACTCTGCCACCAGAGGCAGCTGCCTCACTTCACCTCATTATAGAGCTGCCCCTGGCCACAGCCTTTGCTCAAATTTGGCGGTGACACCCCTAATGAGGTCTTTACCTATCTTGCTTTATCCAACATTTTGCAATGGCATTTTGAAGTTACTATTGATTGTGTGTCTCTTTTTTTGGGATGATTGTAGGGGAATAGGAGCATGTGCGAAGTGTGTGGGTCTGTAGGTGAGTGCGGGAGGTATGTATGTGAGTGTAAAGATTTCTGAGATGGGGTGCAAGTGTGAAAAGTAACATGGATGTGTGTTGGAGATCAGAAGGTTCTATGTAGGGGAGGTTGGGTGTGTATGGAAAGTGTCTGGTTGAGGGGAATTTTGGAGGTGTGACAAAAATGGCTTTGAAGGTGCTTTTTGGCACTACCTTTCACCAATGGCTTCAGTTATTCTGCACAGTTTCTACTTGTCTGTATTGCTGGTACAGGATAGGGAGATGTTTGGAATGGAGGTGGGGCAACATTCTATAGCTTTCCCATAGAAAGCAATGGAGATTTTTCTTTTTGTTTTTTTTTTTGAGGCCTAGTTCTCTAAAAATACCCAATATTTCTATTTTTCAAACTCATCTGAGTCATATTTTCTTCCTGTCAAACCTGGCGAATTTGCATCCCTTTTTTTGCAGAGTTGTTGTGCCTACAGGTGAACATTGATCTCTTTTAGATAATTCTATCTTTCCAATATTCCATTTGTTGGAAGGCATAATGTAACTGGGGCTCCCCTGTCTGCCTTATGTATACTGAGATATTACTAAAGTACAGACTCCTTGTACCTTCATGCCCCTGGTTATTGAACAAAATCCTCCCAGGACCTGGAATAAAAGTTTGGGGTTTGTGCCAGCTAAGAGATGATGTTTCAGAAAAGAGAGAAATAGACAGCCTACACTTGAAATATGCACTGTACCACCAGAATTACCAGGGAGTCAGACAGGTAAAAAATAAACAGTTTTACTAACTTAAACTGGAAAAACAATACTGTACAGGAAATTATATGAAAATATTTACAATAATGTAAGAGTTACACATTGTAAAGTGACCAACTGGCCTGTATTATACAGGACAATCCTGTATTTTAAGGATTTGTCCCTGGAATCATATTACTTCGGTTAGGACACCTAAATGTCCCCTATTTTATTAAATGTCCCCTATTTTAAAACATGTCCCACTCCTCCACATTTGTACCAGCAAACTTCTCCACTCCAGCTTTCTCCCTTATGGAGAGTGGAGGAGTGGCCTAGTGGTTGGGGCAAGGTACTTCAGGCCAGAAGGTCAGGGGTTCAAATCCCACTAGAGGACAGCAACCTTGGGCCAGAAGGACTGGGATTTCTAGTCCCACAGGTGCTCCTTGTGGTCTTGGGCAAGCCACTTAACCCTCCATAGCCCATGTTCCCTGTAAAATAGTTATCTCCAAGTTATAATGCCCTGTTCAATGTAATTTCAGTTTGTTCAATGTAAACCACACTGATGCAGAATAGCATGGTATATAAGAGAATATAAATAAATTATCCTGCAGCTCTGGAGTATGATGTTTTTTTGCTACAGATATATACAGACCTACAGGAGAAAATATTGGGAGTGCTGAAGCACCCACAGCACCCACAGAGCTGGGGCCTATGATCAACATCAGTATCATGGTCAATGATCAGCTGATTTCATCAATTCTGTTGTCTATGTAGGCTCTTAGTCTAGGGTGCGTGTTTCAATTTCATCTTTAGACTTTATTTTTATTTTAAAAAGTCGAAAATGAAGTGTTTTTTAATGATCAACTACAAAATGAATATCTGCTCATTAAGAAACATTCTGGTGATAGCACAGTGTTTTGTAACAAATGCTGGTCTTCCTTTTCAATCGCACATGCAGGAAAAAGTGACATTGTTCAGCATCTAAGGACGGACAAACACAAGACAGCAGATATAAGTGCTTCAAGTAGAACTGTAATTTCTTTTTTTTTTAAGTCAAACTTTTGATGAGAAAACTCAGTCACTGGCTACAACTGAAGGTACATGGGCTTATCACTGTGTTGTCCACAACCATTCTTTGTGGTTATCAGACTGTACTTCAAAGTTGTTGAAAAAATGTTTGATGAAAAATACTCTTGTGCGCGAATCAAAAATGGAAGCAATCATCTGTAATGTTTTCAATCCTGACTTTATGGATTCCCTCAAGAGAGACCTTTCTGAGAAAAGGGTTTTTTTTATAATTTTTTGTGATGGCTCAAACCATGGAAGCATTAAAGTGTGCCCTATTTTAGTAAGGTACTTTCTTCCTGAGAAAGGGGTTCAGGTGAAAGTTCTTGATGTCCATGAAGTTAAAGGCAAAACCTTAGACATTCTTTCCAAGTGCATTCTTGATACAGTTGAATCCAATGAGCTAAGATCCAGAGTTTTGGCATTGTCTGCGGACAGTATCAATTACAATTTTGGTGGGGCCGCTAGGAGAGGTAGTAACAATATTTTTTACAAGCTGAAAAAAAGATTTAGGAAGTAATTTAATTGGTGTAAACTGTGCAGCTCACATTGCTCAGAATTGTATCAGCACTGCTGCCAAATGCCTGCCATTTGACATTGAAGTTTTTGTTGACAAGATATTCAGACATTTTCGCATTTATACAGTGAGACTTGAAGAATTGAAAGATGTGTGACTTTGTTGAGAGTGAGTATCAAAAGCCCCTCGGATACAGTAACACTAGGTGGCTGGCTTTACTACCAGCCATAGAGAGGTTAATTAAAATGTTCCAACCAGTGAAATCATATTTTCTGAGCCAGGAAAAATGACCATTTATCATCAAAAACTTTTTTTGAGAATGAATCAGCAGAAATGTGGCTGTACTTTCTGCACAGTCAGGCAATGGTTTTCCAAAACTTTAAAAACTGAGTCTCAAAAAATCTCAATGATAGAGGTGGCTGGAGTAATCAGTGACCTTACAAGCAAGTAGGTAACTAGGAAGAATGAAGTGTTTTTGCCTCTGACAATCAGAAAGAAGATAAAAAGATCTTGAAGAAGAAGACAGCATTGATGAAGCAGATTTCAAGCAATCTGTGTCATCTTTCTACACCACTTGCATTGATTACTTGGATCACTTCCAAGAGACTGAGAAACAACAGTGGACTCTCCTTCAAAAACAATCGGAGTGGTGTGAGCTGGAGTCGTCTTTAGAATACGTTTTGTCTATAAGACCCGGCCTAGTGTCAGTAATAAATGATACTGAACTGTTTGATGAATTCTCTTGTCTTAATTTGTTTCTGAAGAAAAAGTTCAAGAATGGAAAAAAAACAAACATACACTACAGTTGACGAAAAATGGAAGGAGGTGTTTGGATACCTTAAAAGTAATGAGGTGCTATATAAAAATTTATGCAAACTGGTTGAATTTGTTTTATGTTTTCCAGGTTCCAATGCTCCAACTGAAAAAGTGTGGTCTACAGAAAAAACCCAAATGCATGTAGAGACTCTCCAATGTCTAATGACTGTAAAGTACAATTTTGAGTTGAGTTTCCCAGACTTTTTAAAATTATCTTAGTGGAAATATTGCTATTTTGAAGAAAATACATGTAGAGAAGTAAAACAAGTAGGCCCAATTGGCACATTTGTAGGAAAGTTAGAAACCTAGCCTACTGATTACCATTTGGGGTTCAAATTAAAATTGTAATTGTAAACATATTTTTTATTTTCCTTAAATTTGAACCCCCGGGCTTGACTGAGTGTCCTGTATTTGAACTTAGAAAAGATGGTCAGGTTAACATTTGCAATCAGGAACTAAAGGCAGGTGTATGTTACTGGATCTACCCTGGCCTGATAAGAGTCTGAGTTGGTCTGTTAGTAGATATCTGAACAGATTTGCACAAATCATCTGACTAATAATACAGATCAGCAAGAGCTCAATATACAGTAACAATATGGAAAAAAAATAACTGAATTAGTCAATAGAAATAAATATTGTCCAGTGATGAAGCTTTACAGTTAGATGAACATTCTGTCTCTTAAGCAGGTCCTTGAGATCAGAGAAGTGCATACTGTACCTGAATTTAACTTGCCTTGATCTTCTCCTGGAAAGGTGTAAGATAAATACTTAAAAAAATAAAACAAAATAAGTGGATCACTGTGACAGAGTGTTTCATAAAGTCCTTGGCCACACAGTCTTTAGGGCAGGGCTCAACAAATCCTAGGCGCCAAGTGCCCTGGCACCTAGGATTTCATGCTCCTAAAATCACCGGTGCTGCCTCACTCCTCCACCGCGATCAGATCTTTGCATGAAGGTTGAGCCTTGTGGCCACATTGGTGATCATAGTCTTTTCAGTACTGCAACAGTGAGAGACAATGGGTGATGGCTGGGGGGAGGAGCAATGAGATAGAGAGAAAGAGAAACACCAGGTGATGACTAGGGGGGGGGGGGGTGAAGAAAGAGAGAGATACTGGGTGAGTGTAGCTGACATCGTACTCATTGGAGTTGTGGGAGAAAGAGGCAGAGAATGGTCGCTGCCTTCTGTTGGCACTGTGTAATGGCATGTTAAGGGCCTAATTTATTTAGCTTTCTTTTCCATACAAAATAGGAAAACAGTAAATCAGGTGATGGCATGGGGGGGGGGCAATGAGAGAGAAAGACACCGAGTGATAGCTGCGGGAGGGCAATGAAAAAGAGAGACACCGGGTAATCGCAGTGTGGGGCAATGAAAGCATAGTTACTCACCTGTAACAGGTGATCTCCGGAACAGCAGGAATTTCGTCTTCACATATAGGTGACATAGGGTACCGACGAAGTCTGCGCAGGAAGCTCCCCAGCTACCAATAGGAAAGCTTTTGGGAGCACTCCACTGCATCTGCGCCACTGCTTTCTCACTCTCCCAACTCCCTCACCTCAAATGAGTTTGTAGCTGAAGAAAAGGAGTAAAAAACGAAAACAAAAAACAACCCTACAACTCCAAGAAGAGGAGGGCGGATTGTGAAGACTAAATTCCTGCTATTCCCAAAGATCACCTGTTATAGGTGAGAAACTATGCTATCTCCAGGAACAAGCAGGAATGTAGTCTTCACCTTTGGGACTCCCTGGCTCCCAGATCTCTGAAGAGTTGGACTGGGTCAGAAAGTCAGACAAGGTCATTTGAACCTAGACTTCCCCGCCAAGGAGATCTGGCAAGAAGTGGGCAGGGGGTAGGAGTTGTTTCTATGTCCCAAAGAGATGCTGAAGGACTGTCTGGCCAAAGGCCACATCTCTGTGAGAGTCCTTGTTCAAGCAGTAATGGATTGCAAAGATATGGATAGAGGACCATGTAGCCGCTCAGTAAATCTTGTCAATGGCTATTAAACAAAGGTTAGTCATAGACATTGCCATTGCTCGGACATTATGAGCATGAGGGAAAGACCTGCCTTCTCATATGCAAAGGCAATGCAGTCTGCTATCTATCTGGAGAGCGTAAGTTTGGTTACTGGAAGGCCCAAGTGAGAAGGATCAAAGGAGACAAAGAGCTGGGAGGATTTCCTAATGTCTTCTGTCCTTTGAAGATAGAAGGCTAGAGCCCTTTTACAGTCAAGTGTATGTAAGGTTGCTTCTGCACAAGAAACATGAGGTCTTGGGAAAGAGACCGGTAGGATCACTGACTAATTGAGATAGAAAGGAGACACCACTTTTGGTAGAAAGGGGGAGGGGGGGAAGTGTCCATAGGATGACCTTGTCATGAAAAAAGCGAGTATATGGAGCATGAGCCACTAAGGTCTGCAACTCACTGATGCATCTGGCTGAGTTCAAGGTGATGAGAAAGAGAACTTTCCAAGATAAGTATCATAGATATGTGGTTGCTAGGGGCTCAAATGGAGGTTTGAGGAATGAAGCCAATCCCATGTTAAGATCCCACGCTATTGGAAGCAGCCAAAGGGGCGGTTTGGTGAGGAGTAGGCCCCTCATAAAATGTGCCACAAGAGGTACCGTGGAGATAGGCCTACTATCCATGGGCTTGTGAAAAGCTGAAATAGCACTGAGGTGCATCCGCACTGAATTCTTTTTGAGTCCTAAAGAGGACAAATGCAAAAGATATTGAAGAAGTGTGAGTATTGATGCTTCAAAAGGATTTTAATTATTTTGAGAGCACCATGAAGCATATCTGTCATTTGAAAGCACGTCTTTCTGGTGGAAGGCTTTTTAGAGGAAAGGAAAATATCCTTTTCAGCAGTAGAAAGGGATCGATTCTGATAGATTATGCTCTCAGCATCCATGCTGTTAGGCGGAGTGACTGCAGTTTTGGATGGAGGAGTGTTCCATTGTCCTGAGATAGAAGACCCAGCCTGGATCCCAATGGGATTGGAGTAGTTTGAGTCAGCTGATGTAGAAGGGGAAACCAGGACTGACAGGGCCAGCGAGGGGCTATGAGTATCATGGAGCCCTTCTCTACTTGTAGTTTGAAGAAGGTCTTTGGGATCAGGGGAATGGAGGGAAACACAAAGAAATCCCCGACCCCAGTGGATCATGAAGGCATTGGATGCCAGACTGAATTTGGATGGTATCCTGGAGCATAAATGTGGGAGCTGAGAGTTCTGTAGAGTGGCAAAGAGATCTATCACTGGGGTTCCCCAGATTTGGAAGAGTTTTGCACTGCTGTCAGATCTAGGGACCATTCATGGGGTTGTAGGATCTGTTTCAGCTTCTTTGCCAGGAGATTGGATTCTCCTGGAAAGTAAACTGTACATAGATGCATGTGGTGGAGAATGGCAAATTTCCATAATATGCAGGTTTCTTGGCATAGGGGAAGGGAGCCTGTTCCACCTTGTTTGTTTATATAAAACATTGCGACTTGGTTGTCTGTCTTTACTGGGACCTGTCGGAGAGGTGGTTCTGGAAAACTTGGAGGGCATTCATGACTGCTCGAAGTTCAAGAAGATTGATCTGCTATGTGGATTCCTGGGTTGTCCACAGACCTTGTATGGAGATGGAATCGAGATGTGCTCCCCAACCCTGCTTGGAGGCATCTGTTGCCAGCGTATGTTGAGGTTGAAGCATCCGAAAAGGTGACCCTGCAAGAAGATTTGTTGGGATGCAACACCTTAGGAGAGACATGGCCAGAGGGTGTGTGACTTGGATGATATCCCATAGATTCACTGTGGCCTGGGTCCACTGAGATGAGAGTGTCCACTGTGCTTGCTGCATGTGGCGTCTCGCATAAGGAACTACATGACTCTGGAAACCATGTGTCCCAGTAAGTGTAGGAAGTCTCGAGCTGTGTCCGTCTGTTGTTGGCACATGTGGTTGGCTAGGTCTGATAACCTGTTCATGCAATCCACAGGAAGTAGGTTCTGGATTGTTTTGTGTCCAGTATGGATCCTATGAAGTCCAATCTCTGTGTTGGAGTGAGGTGAGGCTTTGGAAAGTCTATCACAAAGCCTAGATGCTGTAATAGAGCAAGAGTGTTTTGTCGAGATGAGCAGAGTTCTCTAGGGGAGTCTGCCTTTATTAGCCACTTGTCTAAGTAAGGGATTTCAAAGACTTTGTTGCTTCTGAGATGTGCTGCCACCGCGGCTATGCACATTTGTGAAGACCCTTGGTGCAGATGCCAGACCGAAGGGAAGGACCCCGTATTGGTAATGGGTGCCTTGACAGGTGAAACGAAGATACTGTCTGTGGTCTGAGTGTATCAAGATGTGGGTGTAGGCCTCTTTGAGGTCTAGGGAACAGAGCCAGTCATGTTCCTGAATGTAGGGAAGGAGGGTTCTCAGAGAGATCATCTTGAATTTTTCCTTTACGAGAAATTTGTTTAGCTCCCCGAGGTCAAGAATGGATCTGTGGTCTCTTGACTTCTTTAGAATGAGGAAGGAGGGGGTATAGAAGCCTTTGAGCAGTTGGTTTGGGGAAACTGCTTCTATGGCTCCTTGGGAAAGGATAATGTTTACCTCCTGCAAGAGCAGGGCATCCAGGGGAGGTTTGGTGGGAAAATCTCCTCTGAAGTGGTGAGGAGGAAGTTCTCAAAAATTTAGTTAGTAACCGTTCCAAATTATGGAAAGAGTCCATTGTTCTTTTGTGATGGAATGCCACTGTTGTGCAAAATGACAGAGTCTTCCTGGGATGGTAGAGTGTTCCTCTATGTGCAGGAGAAGACTGGCTGTGCTCCTTATGTGGGAGTCAAAAACTAGGTGTAGTTGGTGCTTCGGAGGGGGCTGTGGCTTGGCTAATCTGGGAACTTTTGCTTGCTTTGGACTGTGTTGATTTTGTTGGATCTGATAGGCTGATTGGGAATATGAGGGGTAGAAACATATATATATATATATATATATATAAAGATAAGTTCACTAAAGTGACACTGGAGTGAGGTCGTTGATGCGAATTAAGGCAATCCTGTCCGGCAAGTCCGGTTGGATTATTAGCCTGATGACAGTCTGAGACCTCGGTCACAAAGTGAGCTATATATAACTGGACCAATATAATCTGAACTTAAGGTTAAAGATAGAGCTGTAACAATTTATTTTATTACTGGTGTAAATCAGGTTCTATAAAGGTGACTAACTACACTATTCTTAGAAGGGTCAGCAGTCTTTTGAGAGAGTCTCTTAAGAGTTCTGTCATCAGCTCGAGCTTTCCAGCCTTCTCCCTCCAGTTCTTCCCAAAAGGATTCTCCTCAGTGCAGGGGATATTGCCCAATTTATCTTGGACCCATTGCTTTATGTCCGAAGCTGGAAGCCAAGCCAGTCGCCTTGCACCTATGGCAACAGAAGAGGCTCTACTGGATGACTCAAAGGCATTAAATGCTGCCCTATTAACAAATTTAGAGACATTTTAGCTGTGTGCTAAAACAGCTTGGAAGGTAAGACGCTTCTCTTCTGGTAGGAATTGTAGGAATCCTTCCCAATCTTTGTTTAGCTACTTCAGGAACATCCCCATATAAAGGATGTAAGAATTTAACTTACTGGATAGCATGGATGCCTAAAAGGAACGCCGGGCGAATGAATCGAGATTTCTTCCCTCCCGGATTGGGGTGCAGTAGGGATCCGTTGTTCAGGGACAGAAGATCCGGAGCACTCCCCAACTCCAGAGGAGTGGCTCGAGAGAGACCTAAGAGAAGAAGATACCATGTTTGCCTTGGCCAGCAGGGAGCTATGAGTATCATGCGACCTCTGTCTCTCTGGAGTTTGAATAAGGTTTTTGGGGATCAGGGGAATTGGTGGGAAGGCATAGAGAAAATCCTGGCCCCAGTGGAGCAAGAATGCATCCCTCGCCTGACAATTTTGAGCTGGCAGTCTGGAACAGTACCGGGGAAGTTTGGCATTCTGTGGACTTGCAAAGAGGTCTATGTTTGGTGTTCCCCAGACTTGAAACACTCGGGCAAGTTGATATGAGTGGAGAGACCACTCGTGTGGCAACAGGACTCGACTGAGCCTGTCCGCCCGAATGTTTTGAATGCCTGGAAGGTATACTGCCAACAAATGAATGTGATGCTCTCTGGCAAAGGCCCACAGTTGCAAAGCTTCATTGCATAATTGCAGAGAGCCTGTTCCGCCTTGTTTGTTTAGGTAAAACATGGCCACTTGATTGTCAGTTTGCACCGGAACTGTTTTGCTTATGAGATGAAAGCAAAAGACTCGAATAGCATTCAAAATGGCCATTAGTTCTAGGAGGTTTATTTGAAGAGAAGCCTCCTGTGGGGTCCAGAGACCCTGGGTAGACAGATCGCCCAAGTGGGCTCCCCAACCCAACTTGGATGCATCTGTCGTCAGTACAGCCTGAGGTACGGGTTGCTGAAAAGGAGAGCCTACTGTAAGGTTTTCCAGAGATTGCCACCAATGCAGAGACACAATCAGGCATGTGGTAACTCTGATCATGTCTGACAGGCATCCTGAGGCCTGGACCATTGGGAAGCTAAGGTCCACTGGGCTGCTCGCATATGAAGGTGTGCATAAGAAATCATATGGACTGTACATGCCATGTGTCCTAGAAGTCGAAGCATCTGTCGAGCAGTGAGGAAGGTTTGTAGCACTGCTTGAGATGCTAGTTCGATGATGCGCAGACAACGAGGCTAAGGAAGGAAAGCCTTTTACTGCTGTGTGTCCAAGCGAGCCCCTATAAAAACTCGAGGGATTGAGATGGGGTGAGCTGGGACTTTGGAAGGTTTATGATCCATCCTAAGTACTGCAGTATTTGCATTGCTCGAGAAAGAGCATGACTTGCCTCTGGAGCTGACGGTGCTCAAAAGAAGCAATCATCTAAGTAAGGGAAGACAAAAATTCCTAGAGTCCTCATAAATGCTGCTACTACTGCCATGCATTTTGTGAAGACCCTTGGAGCAGAGGCCAGCCCGAAAGGAAGGACCCTGTATTAAAAATGTCTTCCCTTGACTAGGAATCAAAGGAATTTTCTGTGATCTGCATGAATAAGGATATGCATGTAAGCATCCTTTAAATCCAGAGAACATAGCCAATCTTGCTCATGAAGATATGGAAGAAGAGTGCCGAGGGAGATCATCTTGAACCTCTCTCGGACTAAATATTTGATCAGTTCTCTGAGGTCCAGGATTGGTCTTAGTCCCCCTGACTTCTTTGGAATGAGAAAATAGGGGGAATAGAATCCTGTGCCCTGCTGGGACTTTGGAACCTCTTCTATAGCCCCTTGAGCCAGAAGAGTAGTGACCTCTTGCCACAACAGGTCTGAGACCGGTAGTTGAGATTTGAACTGTTTTATTAGCGTGGATGGGGGCAAGCTGAGGAAATGGAGCTTGTATCCCAGACTCACTATAGATAGAGTCCAATTTTCTGAAGTGATTTGTTGCCATCTTTTGGCAAAATGGCAAATACGGCCTGGAATATTTAAAGGTTCTGGGCTTAGAACGGGAAGAATGGCTAAGTTCTCTAGACAACAGTCAAAGACCCTGAGGAGGCTGGGTCTGCTGAGCCTGCTGAGCCTTCTGAGCTTGTGTCTTTCTTTGTCTAGTTTGTTGTTGCCCCTTCTGGGGAACATGTGTTTGCTGGGTGGAAGATGGATAGAATTTCTTCTTCTTAGAGAAAAAAGGTTTTTTGAAAAACTTTTTCTTGGCTGGGTTAGCTGTAGATTTTGACAACCTGTCTAAAGTTGTATTATCAGTGTCAATTTCATTAGCTTTAAGCTGCCAATCCTTGCCAAAGAGATTTTCTCCTGTGCAAGGAATGTTACCCAGCTTATCTTGCACCCATTCCTCCAAGTCTGAAGCTTGGAGCCAGGCAATACGACATGCTCCTATGGATATAGCAGAGGTTCTGCTAATACATTCAAAACAGTCAAAGGTAACACGATTCATAAACTTAGAGACATTTTGATCATGTTTGACCAAAGTCAAATAATCTGTCCATTTATCCTCTTGAAGAAAAGGGTTCAAAAGCTCCAAGTCTTTTGTAACCTGCTCAAGAAACATTCCCATGTATAATATATAGGAACTGAAAGCATCGACGACCAAAGGCATCCAGTGTTCCAGACTCACGACCTGGTAGATTGGAAGAATGTCGTTTAGCACTCTTAATCCGCCTCATGGCGGACTCTACCATCATAGAATGATGTGGTAATTGAATCTTCTGAAACCCTGGGCAAGGTGGTACTCGATACATAGTGTCAGGACGTCTAGAATGTGGAGATACTGTTAAAGGAGCTTCCCACATTCTTAACATTAGATCATGTAAGATCTGGTGTATTGGAAGCATAGCTGCCTTCTTTGGCGCCAAAGGATATTGAAGAATTCTCAATTCTTCTGCTCTAGGTTCCTTTTCTGGTACTACTGTAATGGCAAGACCCTTTGCCATATCACGTACAAAATCATGAAAAGACATATCCTCAGGAGGGGGGCATTCTGCGTTGAGGAGAAAGAGATGAATCTTGCAAAAGTTCAGCTCTGGTACCGGTGGAATCATCTGAGTCATCGGAATCGGAAGACTCAAAAGGAGGAAGTGCCAGGTTCTACCGAAGCAGATGGCGTCGGTACCGCTCGATGTCGGTACCAAAACGCGTCAGTACCTGATCCCCCATGCTCGGCATCAGGGGAAGCATGCCTGTTGAAACAGGTACCGAGGGCACTGGCACCGGTATCAGTACTGGTGCCTGCGGAACTGTCTGCAACAACTTTAGCGGTACCGAAGTAGCTAAAAGAGTCGCTAGACTGCGTTCGATAGCGAGGAGTCTTTTGTCCATCGCTACTGCCAATGCCGCAGCATCGATACCGGTGGAAGCGGCCACAACCGCCGAGCATGGCACCAGTAGTTCCATCGAGGTTGAGGCCTCGGGAACATCCTGGAGCCCCGATAAAGCTTTGGAGCCCGAAGACTCTCGCCTGGGCTATTTAGCCGGTGAAGTGTCCTCGAGGGCAACGCCAGTGGCATCTCGATATTTAGAGAGAGATCTACCCTTTGAGGACTGACCAGTCTTGGAAGACTTGTGTTTAGTTACCTGAGATCCCTGGGAAGAAGTAGAAGCCCTGGAAGACATCGATGCAACAGACATCGTGTCTGAAGCAAATAGGGCACCGAGTTGATTTGCTCGATTCTGAAGACTTCTTTTAGTCAACTTCCTGCAGGAGAGACACTCCGTAGGGCAATGGTCAGGACCTAAACATTTAAGACACCAGTCATGGGTGTCGGTAATAGAAATTGTACCACCACATTTTGAACACTTTTTAAAAACAGTGGCTGGTTTTTCCATGGTAAGGGAACAGAGGGCCTAAAGTCCAAAATGGCGCCAAGCACCAGAGCAGGGGAAAAATCCCCCTGGGAAAGCACTAAAATCAAAGTTATTTTAGAAGAAAAGAAAGAAAAGCACCGGTGGTACCGGTAGGCGTCGACGGAAGGCAGATGCGACCACAAAAAATATAAATTTAAGAGAAGATTTTCTGCGGTGACAGGGGACACATCCTGTTGGCTCCGTGGAAAATGAAGAACTGAAGTGAAAGAGGTAGTTGGGCAGGAAGGCAGCATGCATGCATGGTGGGATGCTCCCAAAAGCTTTCCTTTTGGGATGCTGGGGAGTGTTCCTGCGCAGGCTCCGTCGGTGGCGACGGTACCCATATGTGAAGACTTATTCCTGCTGTTCCCGGAGATCACCTGTTACAGGTGAGTAACTATACTTTATCTAAAGTTGATTGATATTTTATTGTACTAAATGACTCCAAGTCTTGAATTTGGATAAACTGAGCCTTTAAATAAGCTCCTGTAGGCGGAGCCCAAGATGGCGGCACCGCTGGACGTCAGAGTGTGAGTTTTTCTTTTTCTTTACCTGCAATTTTTTACCTGTGGCTCCCAAACATAAGGGGAAAGTGGTAGCCTCATTGGTGAAAGTGGTCTCCACAGTGGCTGGGTAGCAAAAATTGGACGCTCTTCTCCAGAAGGTCTTAGCACTTGAGAATGCTGTGACGGAAGGCTCGTTGGCGTGAAATGCTTGTGGGGAGCAGACCGTGCCTGAGCAACAGATCTTGGGGTCGCAATTGCAATTGGTTAGCTTGAGGCCTTTAGGCTTGAGCATTTTGTCCCGTGAATCCCCTTCCTCACTTTGTGTGATGATGTGAGCAGTTTTACTGGGGTCCACACTACCTGCTCTACACCCTTGGATTTGTGTCTCAAACCTGCTATGGGGCTTGACCCTGCTACTGGAGAGGCAGCAGTTGCATGGACCATCACTTTGGTGGGACAGGCTACTCTGGAAGTTACTTTGCAGTCTATTGTGGCTGTCCTGGTGAAGCTTGAAGTACTCTCTCTAAATGTGCCAGTGATGTTTCTTCACTGGTACAAACAATTGCAAGTTTGTCTTCTGAACATGAAACTCTTGTGGAAGAAGTAAATGAGAAATTTGCTGGTCTATCAAAGGAAGTAGTTAACTCGAGAGCTGTTTTAGATTTTGGATCAACTGATTAAAGATAAGACAATTGTTCATCAAAAACTTGAACAAACGGAGAATAAAATGAGAAGTTTGAACTTGGAAGGTTTTAAATTTTCCTCTGTTATCAAATGTTTCTCCATTAGAGATGTTTAGGGGATATTTAAAGGAAGTTTTGCTCATTTCAGAGTCGGCACTACCACTGCTCATTAAAGTGTATTTCCTTCCTGGAAAGTTATTGCAAGGAGGAGTAGGAGAGCCCGTGAAAGCAATATTAGATCAGAATTTGACTGATTTATTTTAAAATCCTGTGTCTCATGTATTTATCTAGAGCTAAGTTATTAGTTAACTTTATATTTGAGTCAAATTCATCTAGAGTGCTTTCTCTTTTCTTTAAAAAAAAAAGTTGATGTGCCTTTTTTAGGTAAAACAATTAGGATATATTCTGATGTGTGACATAATACACAAGAAAGACGACATTTGTTTTTAGCAATAAGACAAGAAACTATTTTGTTGGGGGCTAGTTTTCAGCTTAGGTATCCCTGTAAATGTTTTGTTTCTTATTTAAATGTTAAGTACATTTTCTTTCTTCCTGAACAGCTCCGTGCTGTTCTAAATTTAAAGAAGAAGATCTTAGCTTAGTTACTTTGGGGTACTTGGGACTAAGCACTGAGGGTTTGGGTAGTGGTAATGCAGATAGGGTATGTGCTTAGGTTAGTGCCTATTCCTTGCTACGATTAATGTTTACCTTTATAATCCCACTGTATCTCTCTCTCTGCCCTCCCACCCCCCCACCCACCCCATCCCCACTTGGGGTCATGATAGAGTGTTGGATTTTATTTTGTGGTGGTTATTACCTTGTATTTTGTTACTTTTTGACACGCTAGTTTCTTGTACAAGTGTATACTTATGATTTTGTTTAAATTGCATAAAGATAAAATTTTAAAAAGAGCTCTTGTCAAAAGGTAAAATGAATCAATATTTGGTCTATGTTCCAGAGTTAATAGGTAACCATATAAATGATACTCTGTATTACAACCTGAAAGACCAGAATGTATCTTATTCAAGACTGGAAACTATATAACTGATATATGATAGCTGACAGGTCTCAGAATACTCGGGCTGCCATTGACTTAAAAACTTTCTGTCAAACTGGACTGTACACCCTTCAAACATCAATGACCTGTATCTATACAGCTACTTATTTTAACCTTATGTTATAGAAATAACACAGTGCTTAGCTTTTAAAGGTGAGTCCGATTGTCAGTAAAAATCTCAACAAATTGCCCCAATCATCAAAATCACTTCCTCCATACGAAAAAAAAATCCATGAGAGTGAATGTGAAAAAGGAAGGAGAGTTAGGGGGAAAGGGGAGTTTCCAGACAAACCATTTCTGATTCCATAGGCTGTTTTCAAGTTGATTCCAGTCCAAACAAGCACAAAAATTTGTCTGAGTGCACAGTTTCATGTAAGTATGAAGAGGTTTTCTGCTGTTACCCTGCATCATGGTTACTCTTCATGATCTCATTGCTATTCTGTATGAAATTTCTCATGTCTGCACTATAGTTAGGGCTTTATTTTGTATTATACCTTTGCTCTAACAATCATCCATTTTTCCTTAAGAAGCACAACTGGTGCAAGTGTATAAAGTGCCTTAGGCCAATGCTTCTCCACTCTTTCCACAAAGAATGTGCATGAGCAGAATGGATCTGCACTAGATGCAATTTCATCTCATAGCCATTCGTTGTTCTTTTCCTGAGAACCCATCTCCAGGAGAGAGATGAGAAGCACTGCCTTAGGCAAACCCATAACACTGCATCCCCTCTCCAGGCCTCCTGAGATTTTGATAAACTCAACAGGCATGATCACGTCAATATTCAAAACCACACCTCTTTCAGGTCAATCATAACACGGTTCTACAGCCAAAATGCTTCTGAAATAAAGTCAGTCACAATTTACTAAGTCTGAGTCACTGAGAATGAAAATGATGCTTAAAATTGTTTATTAACACAAAATATGTTTCACTCAACCCTAAACAATGACACAAAATGGATCACTTTTTTAAAAATGAGAAAAGGACCTCAGACCTCCAGAGCACTAGTCATGGGCTTAGATTATCTCAGCCCTTGACCCACTGCTCGATTGCATCAATGATCCTAACAAACTTCTCATATATCCATCAATTTTTTACATTCCCAGTTTAAGCGGTTCTTAATCAAATTTTAGCCAATCTTAGGAGAGCCTTCCACCCCACAGAGCATAATTTAATACAACATCTGTTCTAGTGCTCTTCTGGGCTTTTCAAATGGATGAAGAACAACATCGATATCAAATGCAGAACACCAAACTTATCTGCACTATTGCATCACTGCTGTAACTTTGCCTTTGCCCAATTCCATTCCGGACGCCGTCACTAGCGTTTCATGCCGGCTTCCTCCGGAGGTCTTTTACTTTCAAGCAGTGTGTCTCACACTGCGTGAAGCGTTGCCGACAGTGTTCTGCGCTTGATGTTGCTGGGCCTTTTGTGAGGCAGATCAGGGGTCGGGCTGTGGGAAATGAGGATTGTGGTCAGTAGCCATGAATCGCGGCTCCTGAATGGAGCCGTAGTGCCAAGGCAATGTGGCACCATGGCTCCATTCAGAAGCCTGACTGAGTTAGCCGGGCAGGGGTCTGTATTTGCACGCCCTAGACCTGATTCTGATCCCGCAGGCACGTCTAGTCCCCACGGATCAGAATCCGGTCTGCTGCTGTGCGTCCCGATTCCGATCAGATGCACAGGGGTCTGCCCGTAGTTATTGGAATGTGCCTCTTTGCTAATAATTTTACATCATACTCTATCTGCCTTATCAGTGAGACGGATATCCTCTCCCTCTCTGCTAGCTTACTTTATGCATGCCAGAACTCTTGATGTCCTTATAATTTCCCAGACTCAGCTGTCTAGTCCTGGCTGTAGCACCAGGGCTGGCCAAACCACTAGGCAAACTAAGCGGTCACCTAAGGCAGCAACTTCTGGAAGGCAGCAAAAGCAGGGCATTCAAAGCTAAACAGTAGATTTTGGCAGCCAGAAGGGGTATAAAGCTTGAGGTATGCCTAGAGCGCCTGCACCTTGGAACAACTTTAGTGCAGGCCCTGTATAGCACCCATACAAAAGTACACCCAGAAGGTATTAATCCTAAAATATTGGGATAATACAGAGGTACGATCAATTTTTTTATACATAGGTGCCAGCACTATGGGTGCAGTGGGTGCTTGAGCACCCCCAATGTCGAGTGAACCCCTTAATTGTGTGTCTAGATACTGTAGTAGTAATTTGTGTTAAGTTTAGCACCCTCAAGCATTTTGAAAAGTTGACTCCTATGTCTAGACATCTTTTTAAAACCCTCAATAGTAAACTTTCAGCTAAAATAGTCATAACTCTTTGTAATAAGCCCACACGTGCAGCTGTTTTCCTCACTAAGAGTAAAGTTAATGAAATTGTTCCATGCACAAAAATCTCAAAGCTCAACAAATAATACAGTCCCGCAAAGATGTTACTAAACTCAGCAGACGTGTAGTCATGGAGCCGGCGCCAGAGATGGACACTGCAAGGGGGCAGGGAGCTGGGATTCCCCCTGTGGAGAGCGCAGGCAGGAATCCCCCCGGACAGAGGGAGAAAGATGGGGTTGAGCTCCCCTCCGGAGTGGGAACGAAGCCAACCAGACTCAATTGCGGGTGAGCTCTAGTCTCCCAGGGAAGAAACTGAAGTCGTCCGCATGCTGAATCCTGTTCAGGCAGGAGAGAAAAAAGGATTGCCCCGGGGCGGGGGAGGAGGGGAAGCGATTGGCTCGCGTACTGCCTGTAGGGGCCAGAGAGCAGCAGGGACGGACACTCGGTGGCACAGCTGCAAGGACAGAGGGCCTAATGGGCAAGAGCAAGAACAGGTGACAGGGGAGATAGAAAGCTGGACTAGGCTTGGGAGCCGCCGCCTTCGAGGTTTAAGGTTTCCAGTGCAGGACTAGGAAGCCCCTGCTGCAGTAGCCCGAAAGCAGGAAGTGCACGTAAATCAGTGAGCAGCACGCCGAAATGGCTCCAGGCGATGGCCAAGTGCGATACTGCGCCCGGTTTTCCTATTTATGCTTAAAGTTCACGCTGATCGCCTACTCTACTGTCTTCTGGGTGAGTAGAACCTGTGACGCTTTGACAGTCTGTGTGGATGAATGTCTGGGGACTATGGAAAGCGACGAGGGTAGCGGAGAGGATCCTGTTTCAAAACTGGTTTTTCCCGTAAAAAAATAGTCTTCACCAGATCGGGGATGAGTGTGAAAAAAAAGAGAAAACAGCATTAGACTTAACTGTAAAATTCAATCCTGCATTTTCCTGAGTTTACTCGAACTGATACATTTTAATGCGGCGGCTTCAGCCATGAACTTTCTGCTTAGCCCCTAACTTGCGCCTGTCTGTTATAAAATGACCCTTTTTGTTGTTGTTGTTGTAACTGTTTCCAACTCTGTCTTCTTTCCTAGAGTTAGTCTAGTCCCATGCAGTGTTAAGGCAAGTCACAGTTTTGAAGGGAAATGTCTCTTGTTCTCAGTATGAATTAGATCCTTCTTCTAAGGAAAATCTTTGCACTGCAGCCAAGCCCCTGTTCCCGTAGAACCTTCTCTACTGAGGAGCTTTCAAAAGGTTCAGGGTCTCTCCAGTACAGGACGAGCCCTAGGCATTCCCTCCCATTTCACAAATTCACCTTTTGCTCTGATCTTTTTGTTGTTGTTGCAACCTGGTAGAGTGTGTTTTAGAAATGCATGGTGAGTCTGATTGCTTCTACAGAAATCCAGGTGATTTCATTTTTCTGAGCTTCTCCAAAACTTAGCAGCAGCAAACCTCTGACCTGGTGTTAATTCAAGGAAGTCAAATAAGGGTGTGTGCTACCTTTTACTGGAAGAGCAAACAATTTTTGTTACCTATTCTTATCAAAGTAATAATACTTCCAGAAGCCCCAGTATAACCCAAGAAGCAAAAAGCAAAAACATAATAAAATAAAATCTTGCCTTCTGAACCCCTATCTCATTAGTGAGGGACATCAATGTTTTGAATATTCTGAGATTGACTTCTCAGGTGCACCCATATTATTGATTTAAATAAATTAAATGGACATGTGCTAATCTCTATCGGGACCTGTTCAAGCAGCAGGCTGAGCCATATTTAAAAAAATGAATAGATTATAAAAATGTGTTATTTAAGGAGCAAATTCAAGAAAACTAAGGAGACTTGTATAACATGACCATGACAACTGGTCCACACTTTCTTTAGAAACCTGTAAAAATATAGGAAATAAAAGTAGACAATGTGATGGGGCATGATTAAGATGGCTGCATAGTGCTGTTACTCCAAGTTTCCTCATTCTGAAGCATAAGGAGTAGGCCAGGAACAAAACCTCAGAACCTGCTCCTTACATTGTCGTAGGTCCTATGGATTGTTTTCTCAGAGCATCCAAGGCTATAAAGCAGCACCTATTCACCACATACTACCCTGAATCCAGCACTAGTAATCATACATATGCCCCCTCAGACAATCACTCATTGCAATTAAACAATCAGACTCAGCATGAAAAAGGATAATCAACTGATCGCTCAGAAGATACCCACTGAAATGGAATCAGGACCCCCAGTGTAAATAAGATGTAGATATGTTATACAATGTACATAGTTCCCCCCAGTTACTTCCAAGTTGATCTCCTGTTTATTGTAAATGCAACTCAGGGTTCCTGTGTTGTATGGTTGATGTTGAATGTAAACCGCTCTGATCTAAAATAGAGCGGTATAGAAGAACTGTTAAATAAATAAATAAATAAATAAATAATAAATATACGTGCTGAGTTTCAGTTGTGAATACATGGATACCACCCCCACGCTTGGGGGACCCTCTCCCATCTCCCAGCAGTTCCATGTGTCTGAAGGTCGGCATGCCTGAGGGCCTTGTTCAAAGGGAGCAGTTGGACGGCTCTGGGAGGGTGATCCCTAGAGTTTCCAGAGATGCCCTGGGATTGTCGCTGGTGGTGCTCTCTTTGAGTGGACTTGACTTTGGTGCAGAAGCGGCTGGTGTTTGGTCTGCTGCAGTTTTATCTTCCACTCCTCTTCCTCACCCTAAACAATTAACATTGGAGGCCATTTGGGACACCATTGCTCTTCTGGCTGAAAACAACTCTAAACAAACAGTTGAGTTAACTACCAAATTACAGAAGAACTCAGAACTGATTATAAGCACTGTAAGCGCTATTAAGACTTTGAAAACTACTACTCAAGAACACACTCATAAGCTTTCGGTACTGTCGGATATGAGGTACTAATGTCTCACTGCTTAAATATAATATTGTGTTGAGATTTAAAGTGGAGTCATTTGAAAATGCTACCTGTGTGTTTAATCTTTGGGTGCTGAACTTTCCACGTACTGTTGGGATATCGGCTTTGGAAGTGTTAAAGAGATATTTGGTAGAGGTGCTTCTTGTGCCAAAAGAGTTAATTCCATCAATCACAAAGACATTATTTATCAACAACCAAGAAGGAAGCTTCTGATCAACTTGGTGACTTAAACATTGACCATTACTGAAGTCTTGGAATCATCAAATACTGAATCGTATGTTCCAGCTATGCTTCTGGTTTCCTGTGTCCTGGTTGCTGTGACTGGATTCTAAAGTTATATTTTAAGACGAGGACTGCGCCATTCTGGATTTGGCTAAAGCGACTCAGAAGCAGCGTAGGCGATTTCTGTTGTTGAAGTTGGGTGTATTGCAATTAGGTGCTTTCTTTTACTTAGTTTCCATGTAAATGTTTAGCATTATATAAGTCAGTATGCTACGTCTTTTTGAACTCGCTGCCTTCGTTAACTCCAAGAAACCTATGCCATCTGTGGTAACCTCTCTGAGGTGGCTGAGCCATGCTAGGATGGAAGCTGCCTTGGCCAGTGTTTCACTTCCATCCTTTTCTTTAGTTTATTTTCTAGAATCCAAGGTTTGTAACCCCCTTTTTTTTCTTTAACTCTCCCCCTCATTATGATGGACTTGTAGGAGGTTCTCTTTGTTATTTCTTGCTACTTATTTCCTGAAAATTTGAGTGAGTTTCTTTCTTTTTCTGTACAAGATTATGTCTTGATTCTAAAGTTTTAAATTCAATAGAGATAAAATTTAAATAAAAGTATATTGGGGATGCAAACACAGATGTAGGAAGAAGATGAAACAGGAACTAGGCAACAGGGTCAAAACAAGCAAATGATATTCTAACTTAGGGTCAGGTGCATTAAAGGGGGAAAGGGTCCTATTTTGTGTCTATTGGAAATAGCTGTGTATATCTGATTTGTTTTCAGTTATTTATATTTTCCAAATCATTACATATACCTGACAAAATATTCTAAAGAGACTGCTAACTTTCACAGCACTATAAAGTAAATTATTTGGTGAACAACAAAATGTAAATGTTTATAGCATGTTTGCAGCTATTAGCCAGCCAAATGGCAGAATCTATTTGTATTACTTTTAAGTCTTATTTCTATAAGGCCATAATCCAAGAAATTGAGCCTGGATTACCAGATCATCTTCAATATGCCAAAATTGTCAATTTTTTAATTCTCAAATATTAGACTAATAATTTTTGCTGGACTTCCAAATCAAGGCATAAATCCACTTGATTTTTTAATTCCAGAACATTTTATTTTAATAAATCATTAATGGATTTTTCTTTAATGTAGTTCACTACTTAACATAGTAACATAGTAAATGATGGCAGATAAAGACCAGCATGGTCCATCTAGTCTGCCCAGCAAGATGGCAAGAGTAGGTGTACCTGTCACTCTGTGCAGGCCACCCCTCCCCATGTCTTTGTTTAGGGGTAAACCCACCACTCCATGTAGGACACCCCTATTTGTTGAGATGTTATATGGTTCAGAAGTTAGATGGTACCGTTTATCTTGTTTTTATCCTATTGCTGTAAAGGGATCCACTGTGTTTGCCCCATGCCTTCTTGAATTCCGTCACCGTGTTTGCCCCCACCACTTCCATCGGGAGGGCATTCCAAGCATCCACCACTCTTTCAGTGAAAAAATATTTCCTGACATTGCCTTTCAATTTACCACCTTGCAGCTTCATGTTATGCCCTCTAGTTTTACAGCTTCCCCGTCTTTGGAAGAGGTTTGTTTGTTCATCATTTCTCTTTAAGTATTTAAAGGTCTGAATCATATCTCCCCTGTCCCTCCTCTCCTCCAAAGTGTACATATTTAGGTCTTCAAGTCTCTTCTCATAAGGCTTCTGATGCAGGCTCCAAATCATTTTGGTCGCTTTCCTCTGAACCGTTTCCAGTCTTTTTACATCTTTTGCAAGATACGGTCTCCAAAACTGAACACAGTATTCCAAGTGAGGCCTCACCAGTGACTTATACAGTGGCATAGGTACCTCTTCCTTTCTGCTGGTAATCCCTCTTTGTATGCAGCCCAACATCCTCCTGGCTTTTGCCACCGCCTTGTCGCACTGTTTTGCCACCTTGAGATCATCAGAGATAATCACACCAAGGTCTTTCTCCTGAACCGTGCATACCAACCTCTCGCCCCCTATCGCTTACATTTCCCTTGGATTTCTGCTACCCAAGTGCATGACACTGCACTTTTTCGCATTAAATCGTAGTTGCCAAGCATTAGACCAGTCTTCCAGCTTTTGTAGATCTTTCCTCATGTTAACCACTCCCTCGGGAGAGTCCACTCTGTTGCAAATTTTTGTGTCGTCTGCAAAAAGACAGACTTTTCCATTCAGTCCTTCAGCAATATCACTCACAAATACATTGAACAGTGCCGGGCCCAGGACCGAACCCTGGGGCACTCCGCTAATCACCTTCCTCTCATCTGAGTGAGCTCCATGTACAATCACCTTCTGTCGTCTGTCAGTCAACCAATTTCTAATCCAGTTTACCATCTTGGGGCCCATCCCCAAGCTACTGAGTTTGTTGACAAGCCTCCTTTGAAGAACAGTATCAAAGGCTTTGCTGAAATCCAGTTAGATGACATCCATCGCATGCCCCTGATCTAGTTCCTTGGTCACCCAGTCAAAGAACTCAATCAGATTTGTTTGGCAAGACCGTCCTTTGGTAAAACCAGGTTGCCTCGGATCTTGCATCCTATTGGTTTTGAGAAAGTTCACTATTCGCTCTTTCAGGAGTGCCTCCATTACTTTTCCCGCCACCGAGGTAAGGCTCACGGGCCTGTAGTTTGACACTTCTTCCCTGTCACCACTTTTGTGTAGAGGTACGACATCAGCCATTCTCCAGTCCTGAGGAACCTTTCCTGTTTCCAAGGATCTGTTGAAGACATCCTTTAATGTTCCTGCAAGAACCTATCTGAGCTCTTTCAGTATCCTGGGATGTATCCCATCTGGTCCCATGGCTTTGTCCACTTTCAGTTTAGCAAGTTGTTCTAAAACCTCGTCTTCTGTGAATGGTGTGGTATCTACTTCATTCCCATTTTTATATTTGGGAGTCACAGCTGGTCCATCTCCAGGATCTTCTTTAGTAAAAACAGAGCAGAAGTATTTGTTTAGCAATTTCGCTTTTTCAGTGTCACTTTCCACGAGTCCTTTCCCAGCACTTTTGAGTCCTGCAATTCCAACTCTGATCTTCTTCCTTTCCCAAATATACCTGAAGAAAGTTTTGTTGCTACCCTTAACATCTTTAGCCATCCTTTCCTCTGCCTTTGATTTTGCTATCCTTATTACTCTTTTAGACTCTTTGAGTTGGATCCTGTATTCATTTCTGTGTTCTTCTGTTTGCAAGCTTTTGAATTTTGCGAAAGTTGTGTTTTTTGCCTTTATTTGAGCAGCCACCTCTTTGGAAAACCAAATAGGCTTCCTTCTCCTCTTGTTTTTATTTACTTTTCTTACATATTTATCTGTTGCCCCTTTTATTGCCTTCTTTAGTTTAGCCCATTGCAATTCCACTTCCTTTATCTTCTTCCACCCCATCATCTTCTCCTTTAAGTACTCTGCCATTTTATTGAAGTCAGTGTATTTGAAGTTTAGGACTTTGAGCTTGCTATGATTGGCCTGTACCATGGCTTTTATCTCAAACCACACTGTGTGATGGTCGCTGTTGCTCACAGGGGCACTCACGCAGACATTCGACACACTATCACCGTTGGTGAGCACTACATCCAGCGTTGAGCTTTCCCTGGTTGGTTCCATCACCATTTGTCTAAATAATGCATCTTGGAGAGCATCCACAATGTTTTTGCTTCTTTCCAGATGTGCAGAAGGAGTAATCCAATCCACATCAGGTAGATTAAAGTCACCCAATATGATCGCTTCCCCCTTTGTTGCTATCTTGGCAATATCTTTAATCAATTAGTTATCTCTCTCTTCAATTTGAGTCGGAGGTCTGTAGACTACAGCAATATGGATGACAGTGCCATCTCCTCTTTCCAACGCAATCCAGAGCGCTTCTTCTTTTCCCCATGTCCCCTGCATTTCAGTAGCTTTAATATTGCTTTTGACATACAAGGCTGCTACTCCTCCTTTTCCATTTTCTCTGTCTCTTCTGAATAGATTATAGCCAGCTATGGCTATATCCCAATCGTGTGATTCATTAAACCATGTTTCTGTAATGGCCACAATGTCCAAATTCGTTTCCACAATTAGGGCTTCCAGGTCTGGAAGTTTGTTGGCTAAGCTTCGAGCATTTGTGCTCATTGCTTTCCAGCATTTTCCTGGCTTGTGTGTATTTTGCATTGATTTTGTTCTGCCTACTTCTTCCCACATGTTTTTGATGTGTGGTTTAAAAGTGTGGCTGTTTCTGATGGTGTTCTGCTTTTGCTGGGGGTGACATGCAGATGTTGACCTTCCACATCCGTCACCCCCTCTTCCTAGTTTAAATGCATATCCACATACTGCCTGAATTTTTCACTTAGGATTCTTTTCCCTGCGACAGAGAGATGTAGTCCATCAGCACAGTATAGTCTCTTGGTCCATCTGTTGTCCCAGTTACCAATAAATCTGAATCCTTCTTGTTTGCACCAGGTCTGGAGCCATGTTTTAAAGCTGTTAATGCGATGCAGCCTTTTTATCCCCTTACCAAGAACAGGTAGAACTTCTGAGAATGCAACAGTGTTAACAACGCGCTTGAGTTTCTCTCCCAGAGATTGGAAGTCCTTTTGGGCTTTGGAGGCACTGTTCCTAGCCAGGTCGTTTGTGCCTAAGTGGATAATAACATCAAGTTTGGAGTGTTCACTTTTTGCGCTAAGTAATTCAACAACTTGGTTTGTATTCCTGCTGGCTGAAGAGCCTGGTAGGTACATGACTATCTTCTCTCCTTTGAACTGTGTTCCCAAGTTGGTGCCTCTGATGATGGAATCTCTAAGTAGTAGTAGTTTTCTGTTTGAAGTTTTCTTCATATTTGGTGCTTTAGCAGGAGATTGGGCATTGTCTGACTCATTTAAGGGCCCTTCAGTTTCTTTGGATTGGGCATCCTCATTAGCTAAGGCAGAGAAGGCATTGTGCAGGGATATTTCTTGATGTACAGGATGTCTCTGTGTTACTGGTCGCAATCTACCAGAACCCACTGTGATCCATTTGTTCCTGGGGCGTTTGATTCTTTGTGGGAGTGGTGGTGGACTTTGTTCAGTTTGTATCCTAGAAGAGGTGCGCTTCATTGCAGCCAGTTCCTCCCTCAGTAGAGACACTTCTTTATGCATGGCAGCTAGGTCTTTCCTTAGTAGAGTCAGTTCTTCATGCATGGCAGCTGACTTTAGGCATATAGGACAAGCTCTTAGGCTCCAAATGATTTGTCTTGGAATGAAAGTACCGCAGTTATTGCACTGAATACACGACGTGTTGTTTATGCAGTCCCAGAAGAGGAAGAAGAAGAGAAGATGAAGACGATGTGGCTTTTAACACAGGTTAGGAACGATAGATGGCACGTATGTGACCACTATATAGGTAATGTAGCCCCTGGGGTGGGTGGGGCGAGGGGTAGGGTGGGCGGGAACCTAAGTGTCTCTGGCCAGTAGGCTGTTCCTGAACTGTGGGCACGGGAATCCACCACTAAGGACAAATAGACACATGCAGCACAGGAAATGGAGGTCCACAACACTAACTCAGCAGGGGGGAGGGGTAGTCCCTCAGGTAGGCTAAGAGAAAGTTTAAAACTCTACAGCAATGGAGTGGGTAAGGGAACCCACTACTAAGGACAGATAGATAGATAAATAAATATGTGGAGACAAACAGATTCACAGTTATTTGAAGACAAAGACTCATAGTTATGCAGCAAACTCAGCAAAAATCACCTTTTGGTAGAGCTCTGGAATCACTCCTTTTCCTAAGGAACAGAAAGGCAATAGGAAATAAAAGTAGACAATGTGATGGGGGGGGGGGGCATGATTAAGATAGCTGCATAGTGCTGTTACTCCAAGTTTCCTCATTCTGAAGCATAAGGAGTAGGCCAGGAACAAAACCTCAGAACCTGCTCCTTACATTGTCGTAGGTCCTATGGATTGTTTTCTCAGAGCATCCAAGGCTATACGTGCTGAGTTTCAGTTGTGAATACATGGATACCACCCCCACGCTTGGGGGACCCTCTCCCATCTCCCAGCAGTTCCATGTGTCTGAAGTCGGCATGCCTGAGGGCCTTGTTCAAAGGGAGCAGTTGGATGGCTAAGTGTCTTTATAAGTGCAACCCCTTATTTTTATTTATTTATTTTTAAAACAAGAGCCCAGTATATGATTATTCTATTCATATACCCGACACAGAGCTATGTTTCAAACTTCCAACCAATTCTGAAGTTCTGCATCAGAGTACTTATCTGATTATAATACATCAAGTTCCCAGAGCAATCATTGACTCAGTTATTTTCTGTCCATGATTCAGCAGTAATCTCTCCAATGCTATCAATCGAGGTGCCATTTAAATTCCAGAACAGGGCTCCCTTCTTTATGGGACCTCATGATTGCATTCTGCCAATCATAACACACCAACGTGCAGCAGTTTCGAGAGGGTAGCTACTGCCAGAAAAAGAAATACTTGCCCTCGATTATTTCATTGGGTATCACAGAGGTATATAGCTTTCATCAGTGAATACAGGTCTCAGACTTACAACGGCCACGCTGGGAATTTGTACCCAAACCGTGCGCCTAATCACATCAATGACCTTAAGGTATTCACTGAATTTTATGTTGATTTCGCTTAATCTATACATCTGATTCACCTGAATCAGATGTATAGATTAAGCGAAATCAACATAAAATTCAGTGAATACCTTAAGGTCATTGATGCGATTAGGCGCACGGTTTGGGTACAAATTCCCAGCGTGGCCGTTGTAAGTCTGAGACCTGTATTCACTGATGAAAGCTATATACCTCTGTGATACCCAATGAAATAATCGAGGGCAAATATTTCTTTTTCTGGCAATCATAACACACCGGCTATATTCAAATAAGTGACATCCATTCTAGCTCTGTACTGAGGCATTCAGCTATACTGTATCCAGCCCAAACAGCCAATGTTGCTCTTGGAAGTTGAAGGATACTGCCAAAGCAGGGAGGTTAGGACATCCCAATAGAGAGGTTACAATAAAGGTAGAAGTAGTCCATGCACCCTTAAGTAAACAGCAGACAGAGATGAAAGATTCCAAATTACCCCTGTCAATTGATAAGCACGTTGTCAATATGAACAAAATGGGAGAGTTAAAATATATATAGCACTGAATGAAGAGGAAGCTATAACTGGTATCTCAGAGACCTGGTAGAAGGAGAATAACCAATGGAACACTGTCATACCAAAGTACACATAATATCACAATGATAGGGTAGATCAAATTGGTGGATGGATATTAAAAGGGGCATCGAGTCATAGAGGGAGAACAGCAAGGAAGCCTGCTGTGCTAGTATTTAACTTGCAAACGGGAGATTATAACAAAATGAGAGAAACAGTTAAAAAAATGTAACCAAAAAAGAAAAGATAAAAGAAAAGAAAAATACCTGGAGGGTGGGGTTTTTTCCTCTTCAGCCAGAGGTGATTCTTTTTTTAAGAAAAGGAAGCCACGGCTTCTCAAAGGCTGCTGACTGCAGCCTTGCTGTATTTTCAAGACCCATCCCAAGGCATCGGGAGAAAGTCTGGCAAGAGGAAGGATTTGTTGGGTGACACTGTAGCATGTTGGTCAGCTGTAATTGCCTATCTCTGCTGATGTACTTCACTGAACTCACCTCACAGACACTGGATGAGCTGATTTTAAAAATGTAATTAGGGCTCCACATAGGAAAATAGAGGAGATTGGAAGGAAGAAGAAGAATAAGACATTTAAGGTAGAATGGAACTAGTTGATGAGGTCATCAGGCATAGCAGCGCTGCTCCAGAGAAGATGGAATTGTAGTGAGACTGGCTTTTTGGGGCAGTTAGTGTGTGGGTTTGAATATATATATGGATACGCACTGCTTGGTGTGACTGAAGAGGCCTCTGTTTGAATGAATTTTGGAAAGTTTGATAGGTTTTGTTTGAGACTGAGTGAATATGAGAAGGGGTGAATGAAATAAAGTAATTTAAAGATTTCAAATGGAGACCCTCAGATAGGTTCAGGTGAACGTTTTAAAGAGAAGAGATTGAAGATTTAAGGAGAGGGTAAAAGTTTAAAAAGAAGTTTAAAAGAAGAAAACTAGTAAAAAATTTTGTTTTAGAAAATGTAAATGTGTTTTATTTACTAAAGTTTATGAGTTTGGGTGGAAATGACAGCAGATGTAGTTGGAGGTAGATTAGAGAAGAACATATATGCTTCTGGATAAAAAATAAAAAAGGAAGATAGAGGAGATTGGAAGGCTTTTGAAGTATATTAAAAGAGGTACAATATTTTTAGGTATTTAATCATAAACCTTCCAAGTGCTCTCATTCAAGGTGGTTTACATTCAGGTCCTGTATATATTCTCTTTGTCCCTGAAGGGCTCACAGTCTTTCTTGTACCTGAGGCAAAGGAAGGTTAAGTGGCTTGCCGAAGTCCACAAGAGCACCTGTGGGGCTGGAAAACCCCAGTCCTTCTGGCCCAATATAATCTATAAAGTGAGGTTATAAGTGAAGTTTTAAGGGGAGTTAAGATAGGAAAGATTAATGAATGAAGGAAATGAATGTTATTCTATGGTAGCATAGCAGTGAAAGGATGAGAGAGGGGTACTTGGATGAGGTTCTGGTGTATGATTTAGGCTGCAGGGTTGAGTGGCTGTGGGTAAGTGAGCAATTGAAGGAAGGATTGTGACTGAGTATAGTAGATCTGAATGAGTGAATTTGTGAGAGAGGTTTTTTTTTAATTTTTTCCCCTCAAGCAAGCTTGCATAATTTCCTTTTTCTTTTTTTTTAGTGATTTTTTTTAGTAAGTAGGAAGGGTAAGGGGAAATAGTAGTAGGGAAGGGGGTCTGAGGTCCTGAATCCTCAAGTTGAAAAATAAGAATTAGCAGCCTCTTGATTAAAAATCCACTAAGTATAGGCCATTGGGCCATTGAGCCTGTAAGCCACCCACAAGATCCTGAAGCTCCAGGGGAGTGCTGAACTGAAGCTCGGAGAAGAAAAAACACTTTTATGGGCCCCAATGAACTACCTGACATCGGATATGATACGTATTATTCTCTCAGAAACACTTTCTAACAATTATTTGAGCTCAAATAAACACTGAGACATTTGAGATATCTGAGTTATACCTCTTCCAACTATTTTTCTGATAATTTTAATAGGGTGAAAAGGAAAACTCACAAATACAGGACATATGTTGTATGGTAGAATCCCATTTATTGCAATTTTAAAATGTTACTTACATTTACTTTATTAGTACAACTTTGTAAAATGATTTATGAGTAATTGTGATTAATTTTAAGTTACCTCCTATGCATTAACTAATTCCATCTCAGCTCCTATCCATTTAGTAATTTAATTTTCCTCCATTGTTCTCTTCCTCTTTAAAAAGAGGGAGGGTATGCATGGGAAACCTTGTCACTCTCTAGGAGTTATCAGACACGACCATCTATCCCGGTTACCGTGTGCCTTTCATTTATGGGGAAACCTTACTTGTCTGATGCTTAGAGATTGTTTCACAGGTATCAAAAATAAAGAGCAGCTGTAAAGTTTAAGAGTTTACATCAGGTTTGGACATTGTTTAAAAATACCATCTTGGAAGCACAGTTTTCATAGAAACATGACAGCAGAAAAAGACCAGGTGGCCTATCTAGTCTGCACTTCCATATCAACCACTATAACAGCCCCCTTTTTCCCTTTAGAGATCCTCTGTGTTTGTCCCATGCTTTTTTGAATTCAGGTACTGTCATCTCTACCACCTCTAATGGGAGACTATCCCACGCATCCACCACTCTTTCTGTAAAGAAATATTTCTGCATATTACTCCTAAGTCTATCCCCTTTCACCCTCACCCCTCGTAGCAGAGCTTGCTTTCAATCGAAAGAGGCTCTCCTCCTGTGCATTTATGCCACGGAGATATTTAAACGTCACAGTCATATCAACTCTTTCCCGCCTTTCCTCTAAAGTGTACATATAAAGCTCCTTAAGTCTGTCCTCATATATTTTATAATGAAGACCACAAACTATTTTAGTAGCAACCTTCTGCACTAACTCCAACCTGTTTATATCCTTTTAAAGGTGCGATCTCCAGAATTGCACACAATACTCCAAATGAGGTCACACCAAAGACTTATATAGAGGCACTATCACCTCCTTTCTTCTGCTGGCCATTCTTCTCCCTTTGACACTGTTCCACATCAGTGATTTTATAAAGAAACTGAGTGCCCTTGGGATGGACCCAAAAGTGACTGACTGGGTAAGAAACTGGTTGAGTGGAAGGCGACAGAAGGTAGCAGTAAATGGAGTTCACTCTGAAGATGGAGGCATTATCAGGGATCAACCCTTGGTCCTGTTCTTTTTAACATTTTTGAAAGTTGTGTCCTTCAACCTCATGAATGGACCCTGAATATCTTTCAACCCTCTCAATTAGGGTTGCTAACTGGCTTCATATTTGCCCGACAGATTTGGTCAAGTCCTGAGTTTACCCCACTGCACGCAGGGACTTGTAAGTATTGCTTGTCTTATTAAGTGTAATTGAAAAATCAGAACTACACGCGTCTGCATGCAATGGGGTAAACCTAGGACTGGATCTAACCTGTTGGGCAAGTATGCAGCCAGTTGTCAACCCTACTCTCGATAGATTTGTTTGCCAGTCCTTAGACTAGGCAAGTGCCTTGGTTTTGCTCCAGGGTGGAGACACATGGCAAAATAGCCTCGGAGTTTTGCTGGTTCCTGGATTTGTTTCCTCCATAATCTGATTGGTGTCCGGAGCTTGGAGGCCGCTCCCTGCCGTGGGCGGAGCTTACCTGGGCTATAACAACTCACCCTGCTCGCGGGACGCCGAGGAGTTTTGCTGGTTCCTGGATTTGTTTCCTCCATAATCTGATTGGTGTCCGGAGCTTGGAGGCCGCTCCCTGCCGTGGGCGGAGCTTACCTGGGCTATAACAACTCGCCCTGCTCGCGGGACGCCGAGGAGTTTTGCTGGTTCCTGGATTTGTTTCCTCCATAATCTGATTGGTGTCCGGAGCTTGGAGGCCGCTCCCTGCCGTGGGCGGAGCTTACCTGGGCTATAACAACTCGCCCTGCTCACGGGACGCCAAGGAGTTTTGCTGGTTCCTGGATTTGTTTCCTCCAAAATCTGATTGGTGTCCGGAGCTTGGAGGCGTCCCGTGGGCGCGTGCCCGAAGGGGCGTGACCAAAGGGGCAGGCCTGCCCCTTTGGCGCCCCTTCGGCGTTAGTTCGGCGCAGGAGGTTTCTCTGTAATGGGGAAGAGAAGGAAACACTTTACTCAGGCGGCCCAACCCAAGGCAGTGAAAGTGATAGGACCGATGGATGCCCATATCGCTGTGGGAGGAAAATCTGCCTCATCCTGTCCTGCTACCTTGGGGGAGGATGACGCTGCGGTTAACCTATCTGTAAGTACTGTTTCCTCTTGCGACGATTCCCGTGGAATGGGTCTATCTCCTCCCATTCAAGAGGCTGAACAATTGACTGCTTCCAAGGTTTCTCTATCGTGTAAGAACTATTTGGTTGAGGAGACTGACATGCTACCAGGTTCCTTTCTGCGGTTAGACAATGAACTCCCTCCCCCTTTACCTTCAGTGGTTACTTTTACATTGCCTGGCGAAACTCAAGTGCCGCCTGCAGACTTGTCCCTAAAGGATATTTGGATGGCTATTTCCCGTGTTGAATCTGTTTTGGGGTCTTCGCTGCAGCGTGTCTCTGAGTTCACCAAGGCTACTATACAGAAACTTGCGGATCATGACAAACCGATGTTGTCTTTTGAGCAGGGAGCTGCTTCCATTAAAGTGGACGTTTTAGCTACTAAAGATGTCTTAGCTTCTATTACTTTGGATTGTACTGCTTTACACCGTCAAGATGACGTGCTAGAAAATGTGATGCGTGCCAGGAATCTTCGCTTGTTGAATTTTCCTCGCACGCATTACTTGTCGCCTATGATTCTTTTCCAAAAATATTTAAAAGAAATACTGTTGATCACTGATTTCCAAGTTTCTTCAGTTTCTAAAATATATTATTTACCTGTGTGGAGTTTAACTCAACATTCTGGGGGGGTAGGGGAAGCTCTTGCTACTGCAGGTTTAGTGACCACTGATAAAGTTCTTTCCTCTACCCTTGATATTTCAGCATTTCTAGAAACTACTTCCGATGATATTTCCTCCTGGGCAACTCTGTTAGTCTCCTTCACCTCTGAATTGGATAAAGAGAAAATATTGCGTGCTTATTTTCCTAAAAAATCTGAGAAGTTTTGTGGTCAAGCAATTCAAATTTTCCCGGACGTATCTAGGGCCACTCAGGTACAGCGCAAGGCTTTCTTAGACTTGCGCCCTCAAGTGTTGGCCGTTGGAGCTGTTTTCCATCTTAGGTTTCCATGCAAATGCCTTATTGTTTTTCAGGGTAAAAGGTATTTATTTTTTGAGCCTGAGCAGTTGATTGAATTTCTGAAAGATAAAGTTTGAGTCGGTCTCTTTTAGGAGTATTGAATTAGTCTTCGGGGCCTCTCAGTTTTTTTTTTTTGTTGTTTTTTTTTTATTAGCCAAACTCCTTCTTGAAGTGGTCTGTTAATTGGTGGTTTTCTTCAAATTAGTTTTTTTTGTATTAGTTATTATGTGCTTGTAACATAATTGTTTCTTTGTAACATGTATAAAACTTTATAAATAAAAAATAAAATAAAATAAAAAAAAAATAAAAAAAATAGCCTCGGATGCCTTCCTCTTTGAGGGTCTTCTGTATGCTTAAGAACATAAGATATGCCATACTGGGTCAGACCAAGATCCATCAAGCCCAATATCCTGTTTCCAACAGTGGCCAATCTAGGTCATAAGTACCTAGCAGTCTCCCCAAAAGACACAGGTTCCTCAATGCTTGTATTGGGTCAAGCAGTGATATCCTGGGTCCCTTTTAATAATGGTTTGTGGACCTTTCCTCCAGGAACTTGTCCAGACCTTTTTTAAACCCAGCTACACTAGCAGCTTTATCTTTCTATACCTCTGATAGCAAAACTTCTCCTGAAACTCAGAGATGACAGAGGCACTATAATTCTCATAGCACCTTACTGATCCAGACAACTATTGTTTCCTCTCCTTCTTAAATTCTTCATCAAGGAACCAGTTTGTCTGGGAACTTCGCCAACCCTAATAATGCAGGATCAGGGGAAAATGTTACATCCCAACATCAAGCCCTTAGCTTTCATAGCTTGGATGTTGAAGGGCTAACATTCTCTTCCCTCAGCTTGCCAGTTGATTTAGATAATATCCTCTTGGCTTCCAGTAGAGATTACACTAGGAGGTCATATGGTTTTAAATGGAAGAAGAGATTTGCCATTTGGTGTGAGTGAAGGCCCTAGACACTTTCTTGTGCTCCACACAAAAACTGCTTGAGTATCCTCTACATTTGCCAGAGTCTGGTCTAAAGGCCTACTCCGTAAAGGTTTGCCTCAATTGAATTAGCGCTTACCACCACAATGGAAAAGGTTAACCCATCTCGCTACAGCCTTTAGTTGTTCACTTCATATGGGGCTTATTTCTTATGAAGCCTCCCCTTAAGCCTCCTGCAGTGTCTTGGGATCTCAAGGTGGTTTTTCCTCAGCTGATGAAAACTTCTTTTGAGACAATAGTTACTTGTGGGCTAAAGTACCTGAGCTGGAAGGTCTTGTTTGGGTGGTGTTAACTTCAGCATAAAAAGTTAGTGAGCTCCAGGCTCTAGCAACTGATTTACCCTATACTGTATTTTTCAATAATAGGGTAGTTTTGCATACTCATCCCAAGTTTCTTCCTAAGATGATATCAGAATTTCACCTTAATCAGTCAATAATTCTTTCCAACATTTTTCCCAATCCCGCGTGCTCACAAAGGGAAAAGTGCATTGCAAGAAAGCCTTGGCCTTCTATCTGGAACAGACTAAAGTCCTTAGAAACTCCACCCATCATTTTGTTTCTTTTGACTCCAGTAGGTTGGGAGTTGCCATCAACAAACTTATCTTTTCAATTTGGCTAGTAGATTGCATCTCTTTCACATATGCCTAAGCTGGCTTGACTCTTGAGGGTCATGTTGCAGCTCATAATGTCCAAGCCATGGCTGTGTTGGTGGTCTACTTGAAATCAGCCTCCATGAGTTATGGGGAGGGTCTCTGTCTGCAGTTTGATTTTTTTTTGTTTAATTTTCTTTGAAGCTGTATACAGCTTATACTTTCATTTACTATCTCTGTAATCTATGCTTTTTGGGAATTTTCTGAAAGGAATTCTTTCTATTAAATCTAATTAATCTGTGAACCCACTATTTTTTTGTTAAATCAGTCAGGGCCTAGTAGCAGCAGTTTAAGTTTACATTTAAAACACAGAAGAGAGCTTTCTGGTTAAATTTGGAACCCAGCAGAGAGCTTGTAGTTCAAATTTCATAATAAGTTAGAGCCTAGCAGCAGCAAAGAGCTATAATTTAAATCAAATAAGAATATAGCTTACCTCAGCAGCACTGGACAGGGTACTGTGTAGCAGCCCTCTTTTAATAAGTGGTATTTCCCTCCCTCCCTCCTTCCCCACACCCACCCACCCCAGGATAATCATAGCTTTATAGGTACTTACACATCTTAAAAGACAGGAGGTGCTCTCAGGTGAAGCTCGTTATCCAAATCAATCATACACTAAGGACCTGAGATTAATTAAGCTTCAGGTGAACAAGGTATATTAAACATATTAGGTACAGTTTTATTGGCATAAATATCCATAGCAACCCTTAGTAAGTAAAGAACTTAAAGATCTAAACAAAAACTTAAAACTAAGATGCAGAAAGTAGTCCAGCAGCGAGATGGGGGCTTTCCAGTCTTTTGCATTGAGTGTCACATGTATGATTTCCTCCCAGTTGGTGAGAGGTCTTACGTGTGCACTAGGTGCAAGGAGCTCTTTGCTCTCAGGGAACGAGTCCGTTCTCTAGAGGCTAGAGTAGCAGACTTGAAAAACATAAGACAGACAGAGAGGTACATAGACGAGACCTACAGGGATATAGTCCTGAAGTCCCACCTCCAGTCTGGCAGCATCCCTGTTGCCATGGAGGAGAGAGGTCACGTGACAGGAGAGCATCACCCTGGTGTGGCAGGAAGTGATCCTGTAACTAGGATCTGTCCTCCAGGTGATGTAAGACCCTCTCATACCGAGGAAACGTCTCCAGGGCCATGTGCCCATGAGGGAAGGGTTAGGATAGCCATTATAGTTGGTGATTCGATCATTAGGCATGTAGATAGCTGGGTGGCTGGTGGACGTGAGCATCGCCTGGTAACATGCCTGCCTGGTGCGAAGGTAGCGGACCTCACGCGCCACCTAGATAAGGTCTTAAATAGTGCTGGGGAGGAGTCTGCTGTCTTGGTACATGTCGGTACCAATGACATAGGAAAATGTGGTAGGGAGGTTCTGGAGGCTAAATTTAGGCTTTTAGGTAGGAAGTTGAAATCCAGAACTTCCAGGGTAACATTCTCCGAAATGCTTCCCGTTCCACGTGCAGGACCCAAAAGGCAGGCAGAGCTCCGGAGTCTCAATGTGTGGATGAGACAATGGTGCAGAGA
This sequence comes from Ichthyophis bannanicus, assembly GCA_033557465.1. Taxonomy (NCBI): domain Eukaryota; kingdom Metazoa; phylum Chordata; class Amphibia; order Gymnophiona; family Ichthyophiidae; genus Ichthyophis; species Ichthyophis bannanicus. The sequence continues at coordinate 707,544,336 of CM066034.1, forward strand.
TGAGGGGTTTGGATTTGTTAGGAACTGGGGAACATTCTGGGGAAAGGAGGGGCTCTTCCAAAGAGATGGGCTTCACCTTAACTGGGATGGAACCAGGCTGCTGGCATTAACGTTTAAAAAGGAGATAGAGCAGCTTTTAAACTAGATAATAGGGGAAAGCCGACAGTCGCCCAAGAGCGGATGGTTCGGAAGAATATATCCTTGAAGGATACTACCAAAAGCAGAGAGGTTCCAAAAAAGAGTAAGGTAGCCCAAATGCCCTTGAGTATGGAGCAGACAGAGCTTAAAGATCCCAAATTACCCATGTCTACCAATAGCCAAATTAATATGAATAAAATACAGTCTCTAAAATGCTTGTATGCAAATGCTAGAAGTCTAAAAAATAAGATGGGAGAGTTAGAATATATAGCACTAAATGAGAGGTTAGATATGATTGGAATATCAGAGACATGGTGGAAGGAGGACAACCAGTGGGACACTGTGATACCTGGGTACAAACTATATGGTAATGATAGAGCTGATCAAATTGGTGGAGGGGTTGCGCTCTATGTTAGAGAGAGCATTGAGTCAGAAAGGATTAAAGTTTTGCAGGAAACAAAATTTGCTGTAGAATCTCTATGGATTGAAATTCCATGTAAAAAGGGGAAGGCGATGGCAGTGGGGGTGTACTATCGACCGCCTGGCCAGAATGAACAAATGGATGATGAAATGCTCAAAGAAATCAAGGAAGCTAACAAACGTTACAGCTCAGTAATAATAATGGGTGATTTCAATTACCCCGGTATCGACTGGGTCAGTGTCACGGCAGGACATGCTGGGGAGATAAAGTTCCTAGATGACATAAATGACTGCTTCTTGGAGCAGCTGGTTCATGAACCGACCAGAGGGGAAGCCATATTAGACCTTGTCCTTAGTGGAACACCAGATGTAGTGCAAGAGATAAGGGTGTTGGGGCCACTTGGCAATAGTGATCATAGCATGATCGCCTTTGATTTAATTAGTGGAGGAGGGATAGTACGGAAATCCACAGTACTACCTTTTAACTTTTGAAAGGGAGACTATGATAAAATGCGGGAAATAGTTAAGAAAAAACTAAAAGGAGCAGTTGCAAAGGTTAAAGACTTACATCAAGCTTTGGTGTTGTTGAAAAATACTATCTTGGAAGCCCAGACCAGCTGTATTCCACGCTTTAAGAAAAGTGGAAGGAAGTCCAAAAAACTGCCAGCATGGTTTAAAGGTGAGGTCAGAGAGGCTGTTGTTGCCAAAAAAGCATCTTTCAGGAAATGGAAAAAAGAGCCAAACGACAAAACCTGGAAACAGCACAAGCACTGGCAAGTCAAATGCAAGGCATTGATAAAGCAGGCAAAGGGAGAATTTGAGAAGAAGCTTGCTGCGGAAGCAAAAACGCAAAATAAAGATTTTTTTCAAGTATATTCGTAGCAAAATACCTGTGAAAGAGTCAGTTGGTCCATTAGATGATAGAGGAGTTAAAGGGGCACTAACAGGCAACAAGGCAATAGCGGAGAGACTGAATGAATTCTTTGCTTTGATCTTTACTGAGGAAGATTTATTTATTTATTTATTTACATTCTCTTATATACTGCGCTATTTTGCATCAGTGCGGTTTACATTGAACAAACTGAAATTATATTGAACAGGGCATTATAACTTGGAGATAACTATTTTACAGGGAACATGGGCTATGGAGGGTTAAGTGGCTTGCCGAAGACCACAAGGAGCACCTGTGGGACTAGAAACCCCAATCCTTCCGGCCCGAGGTTGCTGTCCTCTAGTGGGATTTGAACCCCCGACCTTCTGGCCTGAAGTACCTTGCCCCTACCACTAGGCCACTCCTCCACTCCAGATGTAGGGATGTTACCCATGACTGAGGTGATATTTAAAGGTGCGGAAGAATTGAAGGAAATATCGATACATCAGGAAGATGTATTACAACTATTAGATAAACTGAAGAGTAGCAAATCACCTGGGCCGGATGGTATACATCCAAGGGTGTTGAAAGAATGCTGGTGTGTTGGGGCGTTGATTGTCTAGCAGTATTTTAATTACTCCGTGGCTTTTAAGAATGTTGCGGTTTCTCTGGTGGGTGCGGATGTTAGGTTGTAGTCTCCTAATGCAATGAGGGGTTTGTGTTTTCTGTTATGTGCACATATCATTTCAATTACTGTGGATAGGTGTTCAGTTGTGGTTCCAGGTGGTCTGTATGTGAGGGAGATGCTTAGGTATTTGTTGGCTATTGTGAGTGTGTTTAGATTCAATAGTGTTAGTGGTGGCAATTGTTTTGAATCTGTATTCTTTTCTGGTGAGTATTAGCACTCCTCCTCCTCTCTTTTGTGCTCTGATGCAGTTAAATGCCGAGTATCCTGTTGGGGTTACTTGGTTTAATATGACCTGGTCTGAGTCGTCTAGCCAGGTCTCGGTGATGCATATTATATCCAGCTTCTTGTCATGGATTAGGTCAAGGATAGTATTTGGTTTGTTCCTGATAGATCTGGCATGTAGTAGAGCACACCTGATGTTTGTTGCTATGATTGGGTTTGTGTGTTCATTATCTGTGTGATGAATGGGTTTGTTCCGTGTGGCATTGTAAGGTTTGTGTGCTGTATGCTTTGGTTGTTGGCGTTCTATGGATAGGTGTGATGGAGAGAGGAGTGTTTCAGTGGTTGGGACAGGTTACCTCAGGCCGGAGGGCCAGGGGTTCAATTCCCACATGGGGACAAGTAATCTCGGGCCGGAGGGACTGAGGTCTCTAGTCCCATGGCTGCTCCTTGTGGCCTTGGGCAAGCCACTTAGCCCTTCATTGCCTCAGGTACACTTAGATTGTGAGCCCTTCGGGGACAAGGGAATAAAAAAAAAGTACCTGTTAGTATATACGTGTAAACTGCTCTGATGCGTAAGTAAAGGGCGGTATATCAAATGCCTAAACCATAACCATAACCATAACCATGTTAGTGTGTACCTGGGTTGGGTGGTATGTAGGTTGATCAAGGGGATTTGCTCATTGTGTCTGATGTTGTATGTGCATGGTGCGAACATGTGGAGGAGTGTGAGTTAGGCCATGAAGTAGTGGGTAGTGGAGTGCATTTTATATTATGTATTTTACTGACCTGGGAATATGTTAGTGGCTAACTGACATGGGTTCAACTTGAGTTTTGTCCTATAGGTGCATTTTTGTGTTGTTAGTGGTATCTTTATTCTATGTGTTGTATTACTTGTGGTTGTTTAGCAGGCTATTTATGTAGTGGTAGTGGAGTTAATTGAGTTAATAGGCTATACAGCATAAGTTGTTTTACAAAGCAAATATTGCAAACAATGGGTAGCGAGTCTTATGCAATTAATCTGCAAGCAATGGATTGTCCAGGCAGGGCAGTAGAATTAGCTAGCAAGCAATGGATTATCCAGGCAGAGCAGCGGAATTAATATTGGGCTAGTTTCCGGAACTTACACATACACGAGGTGATGCCAGTTGATAAACAAAAGAAGTTGGGACAGCTCATAAAAATATAACTATTAGACTGGTATTTTATCAAACATTTGCAAGGGAATTTCAAAAAATATAGGTTGCCCACCTGAACTACAGCTGGCCTAAGCAATAGAATCTCTCTACGGTGCCACTGCGTTTCTCTTGAAAAGTCTGAATATATACAGACATTGAGGCCCTTAAAGGCTACATTCCATTTTTTTAAAGTATATCCTGAGCCTCCCTGTCAGGGGTGAATGCAAAAGTCACCGGCAAAGCACATGATGACACTCGCTGTAGGTCATAACTTTCTAACATTGCTGAGACATCCAGTGTATCCATAGATCGACCAAGTGAACCTTGTAGAGCGCCACAGACATTTTCTCAGTTGGCAAATAGTAAACTCGTTTCAGCAGCGGGTGAGACTCTGCAGGCACCCCCAATATTTCACTGAGGTATAATTTAAACATATTCCTTGGGAAAGTCAATGGGTCCCTAAGGAAATTCACCAATCTCAAATTCAAATTCAATAGTTCCAACTTAAATTTAACTGCAGTTAAATCTTTCAAAGTTCCTTCGAAACAGTGCTCCATTACATCCATTCTTTTCTCCAAAGTATCACACTTTGCCCGAACAGTATCCAAACTCCCAGCATTTCTAGAAATGGCAACAATATTACCTTGCATTTGCTGTTGCAGATCTTTAACTAAAGCTGCCCCCAGACAGGAGATGGCATCCCAAATAGACTCAAGTGAAAATTTAGTTGGTCTTGGCAAGGAGAAATCAAGGGGCGGGTAAAGGGTTAACTGATGCCTCGTCAACTGTAGAGGCAACATCCCTATGCGACACTTGTCTGGGATCCCAGAGCCAACTTCCGTGACTCCTACACTCCAGCTCATATCTCCAGTTGGCTGGGAAACTTACTGCAGGGATACCACAGCCCCCGCGCTAATAGCAGATAACTGCCCACCATCCAGGATCTTCTCCCCAGTACACCTTAGTTCTGGGCTGAGCCCCAGTGTCTCTGCCACCAATGTCGCTGGTAAAGCCAGAGGATACCAATCCTCTGGAGAAAAAGATAGTAAATCGCTGAAACTCGATGCCTTGTCCTCCGGTCTCAATGTCGAGATAGCTGGCCCTCCGGAGGCTTCCTGCTGCATGTCTGCTCAGTAAAAAAATGAATCAAAAGTAGCTGAAGAAGGAGCAGCAGATGAGAAACTAGCAGCTATTGCAACGGCGGGTTTAGGAGCCGCTTTTCCTTTATGCTTTCCCATCTTAGTGTAGAAAAACGCTAGCAAACTACCAGAGATCCGCCATTCTTCAGAGGCTCCACCAGCACTTCCTCTTTTCATTCCAAACTTTTGGATACCCATGGCCAGATCTCCTTCCAGTTTCTCTGTTTGAGTTGGAGGTCTGCAGACAACACTTCTGTGGATGGAATTTCCTTAATCTCTTTCCAAGAGGACCCATATTGCTTCCTCCTTTCCCCAAGCTCCTTACATTTCAGTTGCTTTAATACTGATTTTCACATACAGAGCTATTCCTCCACCTTTTCAGTCATCTCTATCCCTCCTAAGGAGCTTATAGCCTGGTATGGGCATATTCCATTCATGGGACTCATTGGAACCATGTTTCCCTAATAGCAACAACGTTTTAAGTCTGCCTCTAACATTACGCTTGCAGATCTGAAACTTTGTTGTCTAGACTGTATTTGTGCTCATTGCTTTCCATTTCATTTTTGTTGGCTTTTTCATGTCCTTGTAGCCTTTTGCCTAGTCTCCTATTCTACTTTGTTGTTGAGAAACAAGATTGTTTATTTTGATTTATTCTCGACTGCTGTCTTGCTTTTACTAGGGGTGATATCCAGAACTCATCAGCTTCCACATGCCACCCCCCATCTTCTGGTTTAAACACCTAGTAATATATTTTGTGAACATATTTTTCTCACATAGGATCCTTTTTCCTGCCACGGAAAGATGTAAACCATCATTAAAATAGAGCTTTTAGGTTTTCTATGCTTTAGCACCTCCCCAAACTTCTGGAAATTTCTCTGTGCTATAAGGGTGTTATTTCCTACCAGGTCATTTGTCCCCATGTGGATTATAACATCTACTTTAGTGTTCCTACTGTACTTTCTTCACCAATAATGCGTAGTATTTTGTTTGTATTCCTGTTAGCTGAGGATCCAGAAAGGCTTTTCACCTTGATGGAATCCTTGGGCGATAGTGGAGTCTCTAGCAGTAAGTGTTTTCTGTTTTGTGATGCTCCACTTCCAATTCTCCTTTCAAGAGACTGGTAATATTCCAGTGCAGCAAAGGAATTTTGTAGGGCAGCATTTGGGAGAACGGATGCCTGGGAATCACTGGTCATAATCTACCTGAGCCCACTCTATCTATTCCTAGGCTGTTTTATTTTCTGTGGGAGCAGGGATAAATTGTCTGAATGCGGTATAGTCTGAGAGGCACTTTTATTTGCATCTGCTTGAATTGAGTGAGCTCCTTTTTCATAGAAAGTTGAAAACAGATGGGGCAGGCTCTACAGCAGGAATGGGCAAACTACGGCCCGCGGGCCGTATATGGCCCGGCGGACCTTTTAATCCGGCCCGCGGAGCGCTAGCTAATTTATTCATTTATTCACCTCACTTTCTAGAGGACGCAGCGTAATCTCGCGATGGCCGGCTAGTGTAGTGCAGAATCCCAAAATGAGTGGGGCAAAGAAAAGAAAAGTGGACAGTGAATGCAGAGTGTTTAATAAGGAATGGATAGCAAAATATTTTTTTACGAAAGTCCGATCAATGGCTGTATGTCTCATATGCCAGGAAACTGTTGCGGTTTTCAAAGAATATAATATCAGCCGTCATTTTGCCACGAAGCATGCTAACTATGCTAGCAAGCAGTCAACCCAAGAACGGGGGTCTACAGCTCGGAGGTTGATGGCTAAATTACAGGCTCAGCAAAATTTATTTCACAGACAAACTGCGATTCAAGAGTCAAGTACCAAAGCAAGTTTTATGCTCTCATTCAAATTAGCAAAAGCTAGTAAATCCCTCTCTGAAGGAGAATTTTTGAAAGAATGCATGATAGAGACCGCAGGTCTTTTGTGTCCAGAGAGCAAAGACAAGTTTGAAAAACTCAGTTTATCACGCAGGACAGTGACTCGTCGTGTGGAACTGATTGATGAAGACATAACAAACAAGTTAAATAATATTGCAGAGTCCTTTAAATTATATTCGCTAGCACTGGACGAAAGTACAGACATAAAAGACACAGCTCAGCTCTTAATTTTTATCCGAGGGATTAGCGACAGTTTTGAAATAACAGAGGAGTTTTTGGCCATGGAGCCACTTAAAGGAAAAACACGGGGAGAAGATTTGTATGACCAGGTGTCTGCTGTCATCGAGAGTATGAAGCTACCTTGGAGTAAACTTGCTAATGTCACTACGGATGGATCTCCAAATTTAACTGGAAAAAATGTGGGATTGCTGAAAAGAATTCAGGATAAAGTGAAAGAGAAAAACCCTGAGCAAGAAGTTATTTTTCTCCACTGCATCATACACCAAGAATCTTTGTGTAAATCTGTATTACAGCTTAGTCATGTTGTGAATCCAGTTATAAAGCTTGTTAACTGCATACGAGCAAAGGGACTTCAGCACCGTCAGTTCATTGCATTTCTGGAGGAAACTGACGCAGACCACCAAGACTTGCTTTACCACTCTCGTGTCCGCTGGTTGAGTTTGGGCAAAGTGTTTAAACAAGTGTGGGATCTTAAAGAAGCGATTGATACATTTTTGGAGTTAAAGGGGAAGTCTGATGATTTTCCAGAGCTGAGCGACAAGAATTGGCTGTGTGACTTTGCGTTTGCTGTTGACATTTTTTCTCACATGAATGAGCTTAACATCAAGCTACAGGGAAAAGACCTGTATATTCACGACATGTATAGTAATGTAAATGCCTTCAAAGCCAAGTTGACTTTTTTTCTAGGCAAATTTCAAAGAAAAACTTCTCTCATTTTCCCACACTAGCCACACAGGAAAAGGTCATCCAAAATGTGAATAAATATAGCAAATCACTGAATGACCTGCATGAAGAATTCTGCCATCGGTTTTCAGATTTGGAAAAAATTGAAAAATCACTTCAGCTGGTGGCCTGTCCCTTGTCACAAGACCCAGAAACAGCACCACAAGAAGTGCAATTGGAACTAATCGATCTTCAATCTGATGCAATCTTAAAGGAGAACTTCCACTCTCTTCCACTAAAAGAGTTCTATGCCTCACTTAAACATGACTGTTTTCCAAACCTCCAGGGGATGGCGCAGAAGATTCTGGCTTTGTTTGGCTCGACCTACGTGTGTGAACAGACATTCAGCGTCATGAACATCAATAAATCCCGTCACAGATCCCAGTTAACTGACCAACACCTCAGATCTATTCTGCGAATTGCAACAACAAAGCTATCTCCTGACTTTGATGCCTTAACAAAAAAGGGAGACCAACAACACTGTTCCCACTAAAATTGAAGGTACTATTTTATGAAAGAAAAACATTGCATAAAAGTTTTGTAAAATAACTCTTTTTATGCTTTTCTACCTTAAATTAATCTAAACATTTAATGTTACAAATTTAAATTTAATTTATATTAATTCACACATACACACCGTCCATCTACTCTTGGTCCGGCCCCCGTGTCCAATATATGAACCCATTGCGGCCCTCGAGTCAAAACGTTTGCCCACCCCTGCTCTACAGTATGTCTCCAGATGGTCTGCCTTAGGACTAAGGTACCGCAGTGATTGCATTAAATCATACTCATGCTTGGTTGGATGGATGGTTGGTATGAGTTAAAACAGTTATATTCTGATAATAATTTCCAAATAGAAAGATTACACTGGTTTACACCAAAATATTTTTTTTCTTCATCAAAAGTGAAATCAAGTTTTCCTAAAGCAGTTTTTTTATGCTGATTCTAAGTCTGTAATTAGTTTTCCTCTAGCACGTAGGATCTTATAGATATCCATAGAGGTTCCTGTAAAATGTTACATATCGTAAACATTGAAAAAATCAGGTGCCACACATGCTAATAACTATATTTGGCATGTTTGCATGTAAGAAATGCACTAAAAGTGTTTTATAGAAGACTTTCTGCTGTGAGGTTTGTCAGGATTGTAACGATACAACATCCATCAGTTATCTGCCATCATGCTCTCATCCCAGAATCCTTGATAACATTTTCCATGGCCTGAATATCTTCATGAAACCTCTCACCCTGTTTGTCATACACTTCATCCAAGTTTGGTGTAAAAAAAGTAAAGATATGAGTGCATGAAGTGCATTTTCAGTGGCATGCGGCAACCAAGTTTACGATATGCGGCAAGTAACCTCTACTCCATCAACATAATCTGGCAATTTGTGATTACCCAGAAAGCTCAGGTTCCAAAGTATCCAGACATTTTTCAAATTCTTCATCTTCCGTCACTCTTATTTGTGGCCCCACAAAAATGCCTTCTTTCAGTTTTGCAGCTGTGATTTTTGGAAATTTAGAAAAAGCAAGTACCAGCGCGGAGTCGCGAAGGACGCCGGTAACCGGGCGGTCGGCCCGGTCCCGGCTCGTCCTTCCGGCTTCTGCAGAAAGGAAGGGGGGGGGAGGGATGAGGGAGAATGCGCGGAGGCTGATGACGCCGGCAGCATTTTTTGAAGGGATTGGCTCCGCAGAGGGAGTGAGCGGAGCCAATCAGTGCTGCCGGCGTTAGGCGAGATAAGGAGGGAGCTGTTACGCTACCCCCTCCTTTTTTCGGCAGCGGGTTGGAGGCAGGACGGCTTTTTTGGTCCGGCGGGTTGGAGAGTGCGGAGAATCGGGGAAGCAGAGCTGCTAAGGTGGTTGGGGCAGCCGGGTAAGTTGCGGGGGGGGGGGGCCTGAGCGGTGTTTGTTGGGGCTTTGCAATTTGGGTGTGGTGTGCTCTTCGGCGGGGTGTCGCCGGGGTTTTTTGCCAGCTGAGGGTGCAATTGGCAAAAGGGGGGGAAACGTGATATAAAAAAAAAAAAAAAAAAGCCGAACTACTGCTGACTTTATTCTTATTGCTGGGGGGCCTGTGCTCCTGTGTGGAATGGCACGTGGAGCGAGGGCTGGGGCAGGTGGCCCTGATAGGGCTGCACAGGCAAGGGGTGCTCAAACGAGTAATAGGGGTAGGGTTGCTGTGAGGGGGGTTGGTGGGGGGGGCCGGGGTCATCGGGGAACGGCCAGTCGGGGGCTGCCTCGAGCAAGGGCGCCTCAACGAGGTCGGGGAGAGGGGTTGTCATTGGGGCGGGGTAAAGGGGCTGCAGGATCCAGAGCAAGGGGGCAAGCTAGGCGGGGTCAGCCTCAAAGAGGAGGTTTGGGGGCTAATTCTGGGCCTCCGCCTGCGGCTTTAAATGAGCAGGGATCTGCTAGGGTTGGGGATGAATTAGTGGGTGGGCAGGAGCAGGAGCAAGGGTGTGTAACCCAGGGGGGATGGGGTTATGGGAATTTAGGTTTAGGACCTATGGTTATGCCTGCGGCGGCACATGCCATAAATCCTCGAGACAGGGCCTCCTGGGAGAGCGTGCAGAGGGGCCATGGTTCCTACGGGGCTTGGAGTGGCCCCTCGCAATGGGGACACTGGTTGGGGGGTGGGCAGGGTTCCTCTCGAGCTGAGTGGTTGGAAGCATGGCAGCCAGGGTGGTCTTCTCCTGTTCCCCCTCCCCCTCTTTTTCCTATTATGTCTCCTCAGGGCCCAACACGTTTATCAGGAGGAGCTGAAGGTGGACTGCAGCAGGTAGAAGGCGTGGCTTCGTCTTTGATCCAGCAGCGGGAGATGTCTGGTGAGGGTGCGGTTCGCGACGCGGGCAGACGAGAGCAGGATGCGGAGCTCAGTGCAGTGGATGTTGATCCGGAGGAGGTGGTGGCGTCTGCGACGGGCGTTGCAGGTGAGTTACATGTAGATTTGGGTGAGAAGAGTAGAGAGAGTGGTAAAAAGAAGGCAAAGAGGACAGCAAAAAGGAAACATTCCTGTAGGCGGCGTCGCAGGTACAGTTCGTCGTCCGTGTCGTCCTCGGTGTCGTCTTCGTCACTGACGTCATCAGCAGATAGTATGTGTCGGCGGTCGACGGGTGATAAAAAAGTCTCAGGACGGGGTCCGGAGGGTGGTTTGCCTTCAGCAGTGGTAATTTCGGAGTTATGGGAGGGAGTTCCACGGAAGTTGCGCCATAAAATTAAAAAGCGGCGTTATATAGATATTTTTCGGTTGTTAGAAGGTCGCAAACGTTCGGGAGAAAGCAGGAAAAAACGTAAGGAGGATGAGAAAGCAGGGCGTATTAAGAAAGTTTCACGAAATGTGGTCAATTGGACGCGTGCGTTTCTGCGGTTGATTAGTGTTTGGGGTCAGCATTACCCGGGGCAATACGAGAGGCTTTTATCTTACGCGGATTCAATTTTGGAGGCGTCGCAGACACATGAAGGGTGGTCATGGTTAAACTATGACGAAAAGTTTAGAGACAAGATGGAAGAGAATAGACTTGTGTCGTGGGGAATGCAGGACATTAATTTATGGTTGACCCAGATGTCGGCCAGGAGTAGTGTCGGAGGAGGGACAAAAGGTGCAGTCGTGAGCGGGGTGGGGACTGGTCGGTCCTTTCGTGGGGGAGCAAGTATCGCACAGCAGCGTACGGGCGGCAATGGGGCAGGTGATGTTTGTTGGAGGTTCAACAAGACCTCGTGCCCTTTCCCAGATTGCAAATTCCGGCACGTCTGTTCCCTTTGCGGGGGAGTGCATTCAGCAGTCAAATGTGTCAAAAAAGGGAGCTCCCAGCCCCCTATTTCTGGCACAAAATGATGCGGAGCTGTTTGGCCTCGCCCCCACGCCTGTTAACGTGCAAGTACTGAATGCGTGGTTGGGCCAGTACCCTCGAAAAAATGATAGAGAGGCGTTATATTCTGGTTTTAATTTTGGTTTTGTGATCCCAGTGTGTGGGCAGGTGGGGGGATCGGCGGGGCGGAATTCGGTGTCAGTGAAGCGATTCGCGTCAGTGGTGAAAGAAAAGTTGGCAGCGGAATTGTCGCTTGGTAGGGTAGCGGGCCCATTCGTCAGTCAGCCATTCGCAAGCATGGTAATTCTCCATTGGGTATAATACCGAAAAAGGAGCCGGGAAAATTCCGCCTGATACATAATTTGTCCAGCCCCATAGGAGCGTCGGTCAATGACTATATTCCGCGGGAATTATGTTCCGTGCGATATGCGTCGTTCGACAAGGCAGTGAGCTTAGTACGATCCGCTGGGCGTGGGGCGCAGATGGCGAAGGTAGATATTGAGTCGGCGTTCCGGCTGCTTCCAGTGCACCCTGCGTCATTCTACTTGTTGGGTTTTTGCTTTGAGGATGGAATATATTTTGATAAATGCATGCCCATGGGCTGTGCCATCTCTTGTTCATACTTCGAGAAGTTTAGCACTTTTCTACAGTGGGCAATCGAACGTAAGGTGGGTATAGCGCAGGTAGTGCACTACTTGGATGATTTTTTATTTGTCGGGTCGGAACACTCTGGGGACTGCCGTGTATTGCTGGATGGTTTTGTGGATTTGTCCAAGGAATTGGGAGTACCATTGGCGAAAGAAAAGACGGAAGGTCCTACTACACGGATCACTTTTTTGGGGGTTGAGCTTGATTCGGACGTCATGGTGGCACGTCTTCCCCAAGATAAAATTCGCAGATTGCGGGTGTTGGTGGCCAATGTGCTAGCATCATCGTCCTTGACGCTGAGGGAGATGCAAGCTTTGATAGGCTCGTTAAATTTTGCTTGTCGGGTGATACCGATGGGCCGGGTGTTTTTGAGGCGGTTGGCAGCAGCTACGGCGGGGGTACGTAGGCCTCATCATCATCTGAAGGTCTCGAAGTCAATTAAGGCAGATTTGCGGATTTGGCAGGTCTTTTTGGAGGATTTTAATGGGACCACAGTTTTAATGGAACCAGAGATCAGTAGTGCGGATTTGCAATTATACACTGACGCGGCGGGTGGCATAGGTCTGGGCATTTACTTCGCTGGGGCTTGGTGTGCGGAGCGTTGGCCGCAGTCTTGGCTCGAGTCGCGGCTTACCAGTAATATAACTTTTTTGGAACTGTTTCCCATTTTAGTTGCCTTGGAGTTGTGGTCGGATAGACTTGCTAACAAAAAGGTTTTGTGGTGGTGTGATAATGAGGCTGTAGTGCAGGTGGTGAACCATTATTCACCGCACTGTCTTTTGGTGGCTAACTTGATGAGGGAAGTGACTTTAGCCTGTTTGCGGTTAAATGTGTATCTGAAAGCCAAACATATTCCAGGGTATGCTAATGCCATCGCTGATTCTCTTTCCCGTTTCAAGTTCGAGCAATTCCGACGATTGACACCACACGCAGATGCAGAAGGACGTGCGGTCCCTTGGAAGTTGTGGAGTCTTGGCCATCCGGGATGAAAGACTTGTTGCGGTGTTCTGTAGCGCCTGGGACATGGGCAGCATATCGGCGAGGATGTCAGAAGGTGGTCGACTTTTTGGAACGCTTGGGTTGGCGGTTTGGGCCGGTTTCAGCTCAATTGCTAGGACTATATGTGGGATGGGCTAAAGAGAATGGAGTGACTCGCTCGGCTGTGCGTAGTCATTTGGCGGGTTTCGAGTATTTTGTGAAGGCAGTGGGCTGGGACTTCCCGTCAGGGGGTGCCTTAGCTCGTCGGCTTTTGCAAGGATGGGGTCGGGCAGCACCTATACATCTGGATGCTCGGCGTCCCATCACGCATGATTTACTAGAAAAAATATGCAAGTCATTAGCGGTGGTGGCCTCGTCGCAATATGAGGCGACGCTTTTTCGAGCAGTTTTTACTTTGGCATTTTTTGGGGCTTTTCGCATGGGGGAGCTGGTGGCGCGATCATCCAGAGCGGGAGATTTGGGGATTCTACAGCGTCAGCATGTTTGCTTTGAAAACGGGCAGTTGCGAATTTTGTTGGCAAAATCTAAGACTGATCAGCGGGGCAAGGGTTTGTGGGTACGGCTGAGTGGGATTCCAGGGTTTCACACTTGTCCGGTGAGCGCCATGCGTGCTTTCTTGCGGGACCGCCCCGTGAAAGTTGGGGGGTTATTTCTGCATGCGGACGGACGGCTGCTTACACATTTTCAGGTGATAGCAGTTCTGAGGTTGGCATTGAAGGCAGTAGGTGAGCCCCCCGAACAGTATGCGGCTCATTCTTTTCGTATTGGCGCGGCCACCAGCGCTGCTGCTGCGGGCCTGTCGCAGCAGGACATTCAGGGTATTGGGAGGTGGCGTTCCCAGGCTTTCCGGGGTTATGTTCGTTTATAAAAAAAAAAAAAAAAACAGAAAAGAAAGGGGGGGGGGGGAACTTGCTATGGATTAACTCTTCTTTTCTTTTGCAGTTGCAGGAGGGAGTGTCCGGAACTGTTGGATGATCGGGCACTCTTTCATGTACTGGGCCGGCCGGCGAGCAGCTGAAAGGCCATTGGGGCATAATCTGGGGCTGGATCCTGCTCAAGTGTCGCTGCTATGGCTGGGTGAGAGAGGGTTGAGGTGGTCTCAGCTTCTGCCTTTGCTCCGGCACCATGAGCGAGTGAGGGGCAAGCCACGGCTGCTGCTGTTGCACTTAGGTGGCAACGACCTAGTTACCTGGACTTGTAAGCAACTCATAAGAATTGTTATAAAAGACTTAACTATGTTATTGCAGATGTTCCCGGGAATCCAGTTAATTTGGTCAGACATTATTCCAAGGCCTGTTTGTGCGGCCCAGCGGCGTTGGTCGCGGGGTCTTACAAAAATAAATCGTCAAATAGGACGGTGGTTAACTGGCCAAGGTGGGATTCAAGTTCTTCACCCGTGGGTGGAAGTGGATTGTACGGGGTTGTACAGGATTGATGGGGTTCATTTGTCCCCTGTGGGTATGGATTTACTGTTGAATGATTGGCAAGAGGCCTTGGAAGGTGTTTTACACGGGGATACTAACTGGTCGCAGCTGAGCATTGGGGGGGCGGCACAAGGGCATTAAGATGCCAGTGCCGGTGGCGGGATCCCGGAGGTTTCCGGGGCCCGGAGCCGTTTGGTCAGACTTGGGTGGGGCGGGGTGCCCCCGACCCGGATAAGCCCTGCTGGCCTTTGCTAGTCATATGGCGAGGTCGGGGAAAGGGCGGTAGGAAATTGGCCGGTGTCGGACACGGCCGGAGCGGAGGCGACCCCACTTTGCTAATTATGGCTGGAGGGGTATCACTCCGCTGGGGGGAGATTGTTTACAGACTGTTTGATATTGTAAAGTTAATTGTTTGAATTTTAATAAAGCTGCGACCGGTTGGTACTTCCAATAAGAAAATTGTGTCTGTGAAATTTTGTAATGGTGGGGGGAAGGTTGGGGGAGGGGGTGAGAAGAACGAGGGAGGTGGGGTGCGGAAGGACGGGCATAGGGCACCGGATACGGCCTGCCTCGGTTAAAGCAAGTACCAGCGCGGAGTCGCGAAGGACGCCGGTAACCGGGCGGTCGGCCCGGTCCCGGCTCGTCCTTCCGGCTTCTGCAGAAAGGAAGGGGGGGGGAGGGATGAGGGAGAATGCGCGGAGGCTGATGACGCCGGCAGCATTTTTTGAAGGGATTGGCTCCGCAGAGGGAGTGAGCGGAGCCAATCAGTGCTGCCGGCGTTAGGCGAGATAAGGAGGGAGCTGTTACGCTACCCCCTCCTTTTTTCGGCAGCGGGTTGGAGGCAGGACGGCTTCCCGCCCTCCCTCCCTTAATCTTTTGGTATGTGGGGGTGGTGTTGTGTTTCGGGGTGGTGTCGCTGCTGGGTGGGGTGGGCAAGGCGGGATCCCGGAGGTTTCCGGGGCCCGGAGCCGTTTGGTCAGACTTGGGTGGGGGCGGGGTGCCCCCGACCCGGATAAGCCCTGCTGGCCTTTGCTAGTCATATGGCGAGGTCGGGGAAAGGGCGGTAGGAAATTGGCCGGTGTCGGACACGGCCGGAGCGGAGGCGACCCCACTTTGCTAATTATGGCTGGAGGGGTATCACTCCGCTGGGGGGAGATTGTTTACAGACTGTTTGATATTGTAAAGTTAATTGTTTGAATTTTAATAAAGCTGCGACCGGTTGGTACTTCCAATAAGAAAATTGTGTCTGTGAAATTTTGTAATGGTGGGGGGAAGGTTGGGGGAGGGGGTGAGAAGAACGAGGGAGGTGGGGTGCGGAAGGACGGGCATAGGGCACCGGATACGGCCTGCCTCGGTTACAAGATACTGAAATCCTTTTGAATTTGTTTGTGCCATTCTTTTCACTAAATTTTTCATTAAACCCAGTTTTATATGCAAGGAAGGAAGCAAAATGTTTACTGGATCGACTAATGGAAAATGACTAATACTGCTGCTTCCTGAATAGGCAGTTCTTAAAGGCCAGTTGTGAACAGCACAATGATCTTTGACAGCGTGACTGTCCCAGAGGCAGAGAAAACAGCAATATTTGGTAAATCCACCTTGTATGCCCATCAGCATGCCAATAACTTAAAATCCCCACAAATCATCCACTGGTAATTGTCATAGCATGTAGACTGGAGCTATATCTGCAGGTTATCATATGTCTCCTTGAGGTGGACAGATTGTGCCATTGGAATAGACAGCTTTGTGCTGCCATTAAGAATAAAAATGGTCTTGAGGCTTTTTGAAGAATCAATGAATTAGTGCCATTCTGATGGTCTGTGTACCTGTAAGAGGGCTCGAAAAAGTCCATTGATATTGTTGCAATAACACATTGGACTGTATGCTTAAAAGAACGGCACTAAATTACAATTGCACATGCGATAGTGGCAAATGAGAACATTCTTTTGAAGCAAGGAGTTCCGCTTTATCTTTTGAGAGTGCCAAGTCTCATATAAGATCGCTAAGCTCTTCTTGGCTGGGTTGCAATTGCTTTTATCTGGCATGTAGACTGCATCTTGTGACTCTTTAGGATGGCCTCCACATGCACCTTCATCTAACTCTGTTTCGTCTGGTACAGAAGACAGCCCATCCTGTGGAGGAACTGGAACAGGAAGTGTTTCATCATGAGGGACTGGTCGCATTGCAGACATAAGATTTGGATACACAGTTGTGCTTGTTCTTCGCAGAGAAACCCATGATATTAATCAGACAAAATAGCAGTCATCATGATGGCTTCTTGGCTCCCTCTATATCATCGGTACAGCAAATGGCATTGCTGTTTTCCTTCCATTTTAACCAATCACGTAGTCCATTTACACAGGCAGTGCAAATGATGTGAGGTGCCCATGGCTTATCCTGGCCATCCAAAATATAACTTGTACATATTGCGAAGATCTGACGTGGTATGACATTGAGATACATTAGCAAATGAATCACAAACATAACAAACATTGGAATGATTTATATACTGTCTTGGCATGATTATTTTATTTCTGTTGATTTCTTCAGTGTAATTATTACCAAATACATAATCAAAATAATTAACCCGAAAAGCAAAATAAATACCAATCAATATTGGAAGAGTAATCACAGACAAAGTTTATGTCAATTCGGCTAGTATAGCAAAACATTCCACACTATCATCTTTCAAACCTAACATGATGCAACAAAAACAAAAATGATTTTGAACATTGTTCATCATAGGCAGGAGTGGCTCAAGGCAATTTGCTGCCTGAGGTGAAGAATGAGATGGCACCCCACCCCCACCCCTTAGAGGGGGCGGGGCTTTTTCAGAACTCCAATCAGGGACTGAACCAAACCAAAAAGCCAATTCGATTATATGAAGGAAATGCAAGATGTTTGCACACAGGGCCGTACCAAGTTACAATCGCGCCCTGTGCGACTTGCAGCTCGGGCGCGTGCCACCCTCTGTTTTTTTCATGGTGGCACAGGCAGCAGAGAAAGAGCAGGCAGCGCTGGACGGAGGTATGGGGAGGAGGAGGTGGGGCATGCACCCAATCTGAAAGGCGCCGGCACTTTAAGCAGATCTGTCCCTCCCAGCTCTGACATTGTGTCGGAGGAGGGAGGGACCAGACCTGCTTAAAGTGCTGTGAAAAGGCTTGGGGGTGCATTTTGGTTGCCTGCTATTGTCCTGCCAGAGGTGGCAGGGGAACCGCAGACAGCCGAAATGCGCCCCCCAAGCCTTTGCGCCCCGTGTGGCTGCACCGCTTGCATAGAGCTAGGCATGGTCCTGTTTGCACACCAAGGAACTAAAAGAGAGCAAGAACCAACGGCACAGTTTATAAAACTAAATTCTAGCTCATTTTTATTTTGTTATAAACTGCGTTATGGTTCTTGCTTTTTCTTTTTCAACATATATTTTGCATCCACAGTGGTGCAGAGCAGAACCAGGACATTCACCACAGAACTCAATATTTTAAAAGAAAATCTGATTCTGATCATCTCACTAACAACAACCACTATTCTCCAGTACCAGGCATATTGTGAACTAATACAAAACCCTACAACCAAGAGCAAATCTACCATACCATATCAGCACAAACTTCCAAAACTCACATAAGGAGCCCATTCAAAAAAAGCGTCACTGTAAATACTACAGTCGGCCCTGGAACATCCATACATCTATTTGAAAAGCTGAATAAGTGAAATTAATACAGTACAGTATAGATCTTTATGTACAAATTCCATGTTAACAGAACACCTGGCCTCAGTCACACATTCACAACATCGACCCTCACCAAGTACAGAATAAGTAACCGCAATCTAAAGTAAAAATAAAAATATGTAGACAAAATTTAAACTGAAACCCCAAGAAACCAGAGTCCACATGCAACATCAGATAAATAAGAGATGTAGTTCCCCAATACTGTGTAAAATATAAAGATAGCACAAAGTCCAACACTAAAATTAAATAAAATGATTTTTTCTACTTTTCTTGTCTGACCATTTTATTCTCTGGTCATGCTGGTCTCGATCTGAGGCTTCTGCTTTCTTGTCTTCTCTTAGCTCTCTTTCTGTGGTCTATGGTCCATCTACCATTTCTTATCTCTTCTTTTCTTTTTTTCACTTCCGTCCATCAGCCCATTTCCAGTTCCAGTAACCCTCCCCAGTATCAGCCCCCTTCCTGTCCCTCTTCTTCCCCACTGTCCGGCCCCTTCTAGTCCAAATACCATACCAGGTATCAGCTCAGCTCACATCCACTCTGTGCCACCCCCCCCCCCCCAGTCAGCTCCCTTCCAGTCACCCTACCCTCTATCCATCCCCCTTCCAGTGCCATTCGCATGTCAGCTCCCTTTCAGCCTCCTTCCCATTACCCAGCCACCTACCACTCCCATCCCCAAGTATCAGCTCCCTTCCAGTCCCCCTTCAGTACATCCCAGGTGTCAGCTCCATTCCAGCCCCCTCCTTCCCCCTCCATATCAGCTCCTTTCTAGCCCCCTCCTTCCCCCATGTCAGCTCCCTTCCTGCCCCCTACTTCCCCTAGCAGACCCTCTCAGTATCTGCTCCCTTCCAGTCCTATTCTCCCATCCCCCCGCATCAGCCAGCCCATTTGTAGCCCTAGCCCCTAGTTTTCATCCAGAGCCAGCAGCACTCTCCTCCCCTCCATTAGCCCATTTCCAGTCCCAGCTCATTTCCAGCCCTATCCCCCTTATCAGCCCACTCCAGTCCTAGCCCCCCAATCAGCCCTTACCAGTCCTAGCTCATTCCAGTGCTAGCCCCCCATCAGTCCATTACCAGTCCTAACCCCCCCAATAAGTCCATTTCCAATCCTTTCCCCCCAACAAACCCATTTCCTGTCCTAGCCCCCCTAATCAGCCCATTTCCAGGCCTAATCCCACCAATCAGCCCATTACCAGTTCTAGCCCCCCCTCCTCCCAATCAGCCTATTTCTATTCTTAACCCCGCATCAGCCCATTTCCAGTTCTAACCCCCCATCAGCCCATTTCCAGTCCTAGCCCTCCCCCCTTTAGCTCATTACTATTTCCAGTGCTACCCCCCCCCCCTCCCCAGCCCAGCCCAGCCCAGCTTAGGCTGACCTTCTGAAGGGAAATTGAAGAAGAAAGAAAAAAAAGAGGTTGCAGAAGCTGCTGCCGCAGCAGCAGGAGCCTGAAGTGCCCTGTGGCCGCCACCTCCCCGGAAGAGCCCTGACAGCTGCCACTCATTCCCCCCCCCCCCCCACCCACCCACGCTGGCTCAGCTTTGCAGAGCCGCGCAAAGGGAGAGTGTTTCCCTTTCCCGTGGCTCTGTTAAAGCTGAGCCAGCCGGCACTGATGGGAAATAGGCATTTCCTTTTTCTCCCAGTTATAGGCGGATCCTTTTGTAAGCCCTCTTAATTTAAATATAGGCTTTGTAGCAAAATCAAAGGCAGAAGAAAATTTGATTAAAGATGTGAAGTGTGGCCACACAACTTGGGAGAGGAGGAAAATCAAAAGTGCCGAGAATGGATTTGTGGAACGTGACATTGAAAAAGCGAAAATGCTAAACAAATACTTCTGTTCTGTTTTTACTAAAGAAAATCTGTTATTGACAAACAAATGGGAATGGAGTAGGTACCATACCATTCACAGAAGAAATGTTAGAACCACTTGCAAAACAAAGTGGACAAGGCTATGGGACCAGATGGAATACATCCCAGGATACTGAAAGAGCTCAGAGAGGTTCTTGCAGGGCCATTACAGGATGATTTTAATAGATTCTTGGAGACAAGAGAAGTTCCACAGGACTGGAGAAGGGCTGATGTGGTACCTCTTCACTAAAGTGGTAATAGGGAAGAAGTGGCAAATTACAGGCTAGTAAGCCTTACCTCGGTGGAAAGTAATGGAGGCACTCCTGAAGGACTGAATGGAAAAGTCTTTTTACAGATGACAAGAAAATTTGCAACAGAGCAGACTCCCCTGAGGGAGTGGATAGCATGAAGAAAGATCTACAAATGCTGGAAGAATGGTCTAATGCTTGGCAATTAAGACTTAATGTGAAGAAGTGCAGTGACATGCACTTAGGAAGCAGAAATCCAAGGGAATTGTATGCAATAGGGGGCAAGAGATTGGTGTGCACGGACCAGGAGAAGGACCTTGGAGTGATTATTTCTGAGGATCTCAGTGTGACAAGGCTGTGGCAAAAGCCAGAAGGATGTTGGGCTGCATGCAGAGGAATTACCAGCAGAAAGGAAGAGGTACTAATGCCACTGTACAAGTTGCTGGTGAGACCTCACTTGGAATATTGTGTTCAGTTTTGGAGACCATATCTCGCAAAGGATACAAAAAGACTGTAAACTATTCAGAGAAAGGAGATCAAATCTGTAAATATTTGGAGCCTGCGTCAGAAGACATATGAGAAGAGACTTGAAGACCTAAATACGAGGTGTGACAAAAAAGAAACGAGACTGTGGCAGCCATGCCCATGACTCAATTCCAATTGGCTAACCGCTTATGTCACTGTGTTGTGCAACATCTCGCCACTATTCTGCTATAATATTTTTCAGCTCTCTCACTCTGTTTTTCTTTTGCAGGTTTTTTTGTAGCACATTACTCCATCGCTTTGTCACGCAACTGAAGGTGGCAGAAATATGGAGCAAAGAATCAACTTGAAATTTATGGTTAAGTTGGAGAAGGGCCCAACTGAGTGTCTCCAACTTCTCCAAAAGGCTTATGGAGAAGATGCAATGTCAAGGCTGCAAGTCTTTGAGTGGCACGAATGCTTCAAGACTGGCCACGAGGAGGTGGGGGATGACCCCAAGTCAGGACGGCCTTCCACGACAAAGACTGCTGAGAACATTGATAGAGTGAACCAGCTGGTGCGGAGTGATCGCAGATTGACAGTGTGGATGATAGCTGAGGAGCTGAGCCTGAACAGGGAGTCAGTGCGGACCATCTTGGTGCAGGAGCTGGGGATGCGGAAGATGTGCGCCAAGATGGTGACCCAAGCTTTTATCGGACTACCAGAAGGAGCACAGGGTCAGTGTTTGTCGAGTCATGCTAGAGAAGATTAAAGAAGATCCAGAGCTTGTTGGCCGAGTCATCACAGGAGCCGAGACTTGGGTCTTCCAGTACGACCCTGAAACCAAGAGACAGAGCCTGCAATGGAAGACTTGACTGTTACCCAGACCCAAGAAGGCACGCATGTCCAGATCAAGGTCATGCAGATCGCATTCTTTGACCAGAAGGGAGTGGTCCATCATGAGTTTGTGCCTGAGGGTCAGACAGTCAACCAGCACTTCTACCAGGAGGTCCTCAATCGCCTCTATGACCAGGTTCGGCACAGCAGGCGGGCTCTGTGGAGAGATGTGGCTGCTCCATCATGCCAACGTGCCCACACACACCGCACTCAGTGTGAGGCAGTTCTTGGCCAACAAACAGATCACAGCTCTCGACCACTCTCCTTATTCCCCAGATCTCGCACCGTGCGACTTCTGGCTCTTCCCCAGGCTGAAAACTGTGCTCAATGGAACTCATTTCGCCTCTGTAGAAGAGATCAAGGCCACTGTGACAAGAGAGCTGAGGGACCTCAAGGAGGAGGACTTTACCGAGTGCTTTACGTGGCAGAAGCGAATGCAGAAGTGCATTAACCCTGGGGAGGATTACTTTGAAGGGAACAATGCATAATTTCTCTGTAGATTTTGTAATAAAACATTTATGGGACAGTCTCATTTCTTTTTTTTCACACCTCGTATGTACACTCTGGAGGAGAGGAGGGACAGGGGAGATATGATTTAGACCTTTAAATACTTAGAGTATTAATGAACACAAGACAGGATAGCTATAAAACTAAAGGGCATACCATGAAGCTGCAAGGGGGTAAACTGAAAGGCAATGTTTGGAAATACTTTTTCACTGAAAGGATGGTGGATGCTTGGAATGCCTTCCTGATGGAAGTGGTAGGGGCAAGTACAGTGATAGAGTTAAAAATGACATGGGACAGACACAGTGGATCCCTTTATAAAAACAGAATAAAATCAAAATAAACATAACTATCATATCTCAACAAATAAGGGTGACCTACTTGGAGCGGTGGGTACACCCCTAAACAAAGGCATGAGGAGGGGGTGACCTGCATGGAGTCTTGCTGGGCAGACTAGATGGACCATACTGGTCTTTTAATGCCATCATATACTATGTTACTACGTTACAAGGAAGGGGCCTTGTCTTGGAATATACACACTGTCATCATTGATAACATTGGAGAGATTACCACAATCGTGGACAGAAAATAATCAAGTCAATGATTGTTCAGTCAAATAGCTTAATAGCAGGAAAAAAACCACTAAGAAAATGCCTATTTTATGATAAAAGGTGGCAATAAGTTGGTTGCTAGCACAAAATTAATGGTTTGTCTTCCAGCAAATTAAAAGGTGTGCAAAATCACACAGGGGAATAAATTGTTTCAGGAGAAAGCTCACATATCAGCAAAGGAAATAAGAAAGAAAATAATTGCAGAACAATTTGAATAAGTACATTTTTTTTAATATTTTTTTTTTTGGGGGGGGGGGCTTCATCTATATGTTTAATTGGAATGCATTATTTTGGTTTCTATCTTTTCTATAGAAATACTTATCCTGAAAACTTGGTGCTGAAGGTTGAATGGTTTGGGAGATAATGTATACACAGACAGATAATGTCACCAGCTCTCCTTAAACCCCGAGTAGAGGTTAAGTGAGTGGGTTTTTTCCCTATTGAAACAGCTACTTTACAGATCCAGAAGCAATGCCCCTTGGGAAATGTAGTCTCTTCACCAAATCAATAAGGAGCAGTTGTGGAAGAAGTGGTTAAGCAAACAAAGGATTTTATTTCCCCTCCCCGGGTGGATTTTACCATGAACAGAAAACACAATCCAGGCATTTACTGGCATTTGGACAAACAAAAGTTCCTTAACAGAAAAAGGCTTTCTTCAGCATTAACCAAAGGTGAAAACAAACATTCAAACAAAACCACGCTGTTTCCTCACAGCTCTCTGTTTCCACAGACTATCAGTGCTGTACTTTCTTTTTCAAGCATGATGGGAGGCTTTGCTCCACTCTTTACAGGAAATCAGTGCAAAGAAATACACTTCTGGATTTTACGAGTTTTCATCCCCCGGCTCTTAAACGGGGTTTGCCATATGGACAATTTCTCCGCCTTCGTCGGATTTGTAACTCTGGGGAGGAATTTGAAAAACATGCACAGGAGTTAAGATCACGTCTGTTATCCAGAGGCTATCCGAGCTCCATAGTTCGTCAGGCTCATGTGAGAGCACGTAACACTCATCGGGAGTGGCTACGATTCTCTGGAAGATCAGATGCGGATGACCACATTACAGGCATATTACCTTATATGATTCATATCCCACGTATTCGGGCTATATTACTACGCCATTGGCACATCTTGGCTCTTCATCCATGTTTTCAAAAAACGCTACGTATAGCATACACCAGGGGCCCCAACATAGCCAATTTGTTAAATAAACCTTGGCAGAGTCCAGAAGTGGCTGGTCTCCCACAGGGCCATTATAAATGTCTCAGAGGTTTGGCTTGTGTCCTTTGTCAGCAGACTATTGAGGGGGCCGAATGGATGATTCCCACAACCACTATAATACAACGTTCTCGCTGGTCTACTACTTGCAGCTCAGAATATGTGGTGTATGTTTTAGTGTGTCCCTGTCCTAAGATTTATGTTGGGCGAACTGTACGTAAGGTAAAATTAAGATTACAAGAACATGCTTCAAGGGTACGCAATTCGGTGCTTTCGGCACCACTTGTGCAACATTGTATTGATTTCAATCACTCTTTTTCAGACATTCAATGGAGGATCATTGATCATGTTCCACAGCACTTCCGTGGAGGGGATAGAGAGCAAAAACTTCAAGCATTAGAACAAAGTTGGATCTTTCGTACTAATTCAGTGGAACCAATGGGGTTGAACCTGGAACTTGATTGGGCGAGCCTACTGTGATGTCATGGAGGCGTGTTTTAGCTGATTCTTTAAATGCCATGCGCTGTTTTAAGGATCCTGTCACATAAGTTGAACTGGGGACGATACCAGCTTGAATGAATAAGGAATGTCCTTCCGTTTTCTGCTGTTAAATTGCGGAATACAAGAGATACAAGATTCCACAAGCTGGACTTCATTTTGGATAAGTAAAATCTTCTTGGATAAGCAAAATATAGGGCGGAAAGTAAAGCGTTGAAACAGGGCCGGAAAGAGAAGAACGGTTCTAAACGCAGTACTGTGTTCGTTTGAATTCTGCATTGGGTATTTGTGTAGTAGCATAATATAAGATTTGCAATTACTTCACATGTTTTATACAATGGTTTGATTACCATATTAAGTAATTAAAAGGGAAGTTACGCCTCAGGAGTGAGCAATTTTCCTGCAATCTCTCATGGCAAAAACCTCCGACAAAAAAACAAAAACAAATGAATGAATAGCTCAGTTACTAGGGGTTCACTCTTTAGTTGGTAATATATTATTGTTTAATAAGGGTGAAGGGTGGTTTTAAGATATAGTACTTTCTTTTAAAGCAGGCTTTCAACGTAATGAAACTATTCCATTGGCCAGAGTTAATGTACAGTCCATAATATCAATATCTTCTCCAGTATTAATACACTCTGGTTCACAGTCCATCAATTCTTCCTGGTTGTAAGGAAATGTTTGTACCGGCACTGCTGGTGCCACGCCCTTTCCTACTGCTCCAGGTTTTACTTGGTAGGCCTGCGTTAAATACTGGCTTCCACACAGATTATCAGGCCCAGTATTCCTTTCCCAGCACCAACCTTCTGGGTACAGACAGTCACTGTAATTATTTACATTCAAGCCTTTTGGCTTACCTTTCAGCCTTACTGGTGGAGGTTTTCTCTGGGGCTTTAGAATAGCTGTAGGTTCCCCAGCTAAGCCCTGCTCAAAGTATTTCACTTGCCTCCCTGGCTTTCTCTCTCTTCCGTGCTCTCCTGGATATTGCAGATAATCCCCTCTGCCCTTGTTATATCCTTTCCTTGGGGTTTCTTCTCTTCTCCTCAAGAAGGAATCTGTCTCTCCTTTCCACGGGGACTCTGGCTTACTCTGGGCATAGCTGTCTTCAGTGTAGCTCTCAATAACTTCTCTCTCCAGCTCATATGCCTCACTTCCTGCTTCTTCCGCCAACGCTTCATTTCATAACTCCATAAGCTCAACTGAACTTTCTTTAATAGGGTGAATTCTAGGGCAGTGCTCAACTCCACCCCCTAGCAGGTGTCCTGCATTACCTCGTGACTCATTCCCTGAATGATAGCACCCGCGTTTCTCTTGCCTCTGTGCTTGGTTCCTACGGTAACCAGGAGCCATGTGCTTTTGTTTACAGCTCAGCCCTACTCCTGTTCCTGGCTTTTTAGCTTTATCTAACGGGCTGGAAGGACCCACTATGTCACAATAAAGAAAGCAAAGTCAAAAGGGATTTTCTTTCTTTAGAAAAAAAAAAAAAGCGCTGTAAATGTCAGAGACCAGACATCTCTGGATAATCAGCCGTTTATGTAAGCAAGGATTTTTACAGAATAGAAACTTTTGTTTCCCATTTTGGGGACAATTTTATTAAGCCACATGGTGGCAAAAACACTGCTACTTTTATTTATTTATTTCAAGCCATTGTCTGGGGTTTACATAACTTCTTGTTGTTAAGTGCTGTCGAGTCAATGCCAACTTATGGCGACCCTCTGGATAGTCGTCCTAAACTGTGTTTGGTCTTCAGTCAGGCGTCTCATTGTTGATAGTGTGGTATCCATAGCTGCTGTTATTGTATCGATCCATCTCATCGCTGGCCTTCCTCTTTTGCATTGACCTTTTACCTTGGCAAGCATGATGTCTTTCTCAAACAATCTCTCTCTTTGCATGATATGTCCAAAGTATGAAAGTCAAAGTCTTGTCATCTGAGCTTCTAAAGAAAGCTTAGGTTTGATTTCCTCTAGTACTGACTGGTTTGTTCTTCGGGCAGTCCATGGTATACACAGTATTCGTCGCCAGCACCATAATTCAAAGGCATCAATTTTCTTCCTGCCTATCTTTTTCACTGTCCAACTTTCGCATCCAAATGATGTTATTGAAAATACCATGGCTTGAATGAGTTGAATCTTTGTATGGAGAAAGACATCTCCGCTCTTGAGAATCTTATCTAGGTCCTTCATAGCCATTCTGCCAAGAGCAACGCGTCATCTGATTTCTTGACTGCTTGTTGTTTCTTAGGTAGTTTAAAGTTGTCCACTATTTCAATTTCTTCTCTATCAACAATGAACTTATTGATTTTACCAGTTTTTGTAAGGATCTTTGTCTTCTTTACATTAAGATGCAGGCCCATTTTAAGACTATGTTCCTTGATCTTGAGAAGCAAATGTTTCAAATCATTTTCACTTTAAGCCAGTAATGTGGTGTCATCAGCATAGCGAAGGTTATTGATAAGGCTCCTACCAATCTTCACACCTCTGTCTTCATACAGTCCTGATTCTCTGATTTGTTCTCTTGCACAAGCTTTACATTGATCAAGAAGCAACAGTTTGAACAGAACAAGGATTAACAGAATGGTTTAAAATCAGCAAAGGTGTACGACAAGGCTGCATAGATCTCCCGTTTTATATAGATTATTTTGAGCGTTAGATAAATTTGGTGTCCATTCTTATGCTAAGGTATTTGGTTCCTTTTTTAAAGATTTTGATAATATATGTTCTGTAACGCTATAGGCATTTTTTGCCTTTAATATTTTACTTTATAGTCCTGTGCATTCACAATTTTGAATTTCTTGTACTTATATATGGTTTTTTGATACATTTATTATAAGGCTGGCCATTGTTGGGCTCTTACATTACAATTATGTAGTGGTATTTTACATACAACTTTCAATATTTGTTGTGCTTCTTTTAGTACCGGCGTTTTTTAAGCTGCGCGGTGCAGTCCCTTTTTTTGAATGCACTGTGTGTGCGCATTCCTAATAATGTTCAAATTGTTTCTGTTTTGAAAAATTTAAAGGGGCATTCTTAAAAGGTCTTCCTTACAGTATTTCTGTCCTTTTACATCATCCAATGCTGCACATTGTTAGGCATAGTTTATGACATTCATGTTTAATATGACTGTTTCGTTTTTGGGTCTGGGTTTCCCATTTTTTATGAAAAAAAAAATTATATTTATGTTTAAGGATTCATGTTTTCAATCTCATTTTCCAAGTTATTAATGTTATCATTCATCTTTTAGCATCAACGATTGGTTCTGTGCCATAAATTTATGCGCTTCATCTAGTGTATTGATATATACAATTTGTAAGTACACCATGACTTTTCTTTACAGAATATCTGTTTGTGTCTGTCCTTTTTCATATTATGCTTGGTTATATATATGTATTCATGTTCCTATGATCATTTTTGTTTTTAATATTTCATATTTTGCATTTTATTATGTTTTTTTTATATAGTCTGTTATAATTATATTATTTGTTTGTAGTCCTCCAGCCCCCTGATGAAGGCATCCACCGAAACGCGTTGGGGTTCTCAATTTCAATAAAGTGCATGTGACCTTCAATTCTGCTCGCCTTTTGTGTTCCTTTGTGCATACTTTCTCCCTACATAACTTAAACTCATAATTAAACAACAAAACACATAAATTATCAAACTGAAATAGGAAAAACTGACATCCACTTGTAACAATCTAAGTAGGAAGTGAAGGAAACATTTCCTTAAAACAAATGGGTTTTGAGTAACTTTTTTTTATCTACAAAAATGTTATGAATTTTCAAAGTAGCATATACTTTGCCTCGCTATATCTGCAGAATGGGCAATTATGCATTCTAGTTTTCTGCTCTGCCCAACCCCACTTCCCAAGATACCCACTATCTACAGTATATATATATCTTTAGTTGTTCTGCAAAAAAAAATAAAAGTTCAAACTTATTGATCTAGCTAGTTAATTCCTTAGCTAGCTGGCTAGATCTTTCAAAAAATTGTCTCTGGAACTAATTACAAAACAAGACACCTATGTCAAAGTTGGGAAAAGATGCTTATGTTAGGCCAGTTTTATAAAAGCAACATAGACAGCTATGTGCCTTTACAACATAGGCATCCACAACCAGGCCCAGTAGTACGCAATTTCTCTTGCAGAAATTTATACCTCAGCAATGCTTAAGTAAGATTTTTCCTGTAAGTGACAGCCCCTCGTGTACAGTATGGGGGTCATTCTGCTCTGCGAATAGCGGGAATGGGCGTCCCTTTGGGACATCCATCCCCACTATTCGCCCCCCTGCCAACCCCAGCAAAAGCCTCCCCATATGAACAACATGTACAGGGGTAGGCGGTGGCATTCTGGAGGCAGAACCAGGGCGGGGCAAGGGAGGGCCGCGACCCCGGACATACAGGACTGATTCAGAGGTCGGCCCTGTACATCTGGAGCTGTGAACTTAGATGGGGGACTTATTTCACTGCAGAGATGGAATAAGTTCCCCTGGATTTTGGGGGGATCCTGCTGCTGGGCCAGGGAAAAAAAGGTAGGGGGGGGTCAAATAAGTTCCCCACATCTGGACCCTGGCCATGGGAGGCCGGATCGAGGGTCCAGCTATGGGGAAAGAATGAAATCGGTGTCAAATGGCATTCGCTGCTCCTAAATGGAGCCATGTGCCGGGATGCCATGGCACTACGACTCCATTCAGGAGCCTGACAGAGGTTGCCAGGCATGTGGCAGGGCATGCAGGCTGATCTGAATCGGGCCTGGCAGCACGTTTAGGCCATAGACCCGATTCTGATCCCTTGGGCACATCTAGCCCCCTTGGGACTGGAATCGGGTCTACCTCTGGGCATCCCGATTCCGATTGGCTGCACAGGGGCCTGGACAGCCACATTGGAATGTGCCTCCACATGTATGTGGAAAGGATCTATTTACATTAGATGATGTGATGCTGACACTAGAGAGATGCAGTCATTTGAAATGACATGAGAAATATCAATGATACATGTAGTTTCATATTGATTTTAATCTGAACAGGACATTTAAAAAAATAGAAAATTCCGTTTACCAAGCCTAATCCAGATCCTGATGATCACAAAATGGACACCCAGGATCTGGATTAGGCTTGGTAAATGTCTTTAATAGTATACTTAGACATGGTTTCACAGACTTTCTGGCATAGGAACATGGCAAAAGAAACATTTTGAAATAAGTCTATCGAAGAGCAGGAGTCATTAGATTCACAAGGCAAAAAATCCAGGAAGGGTTTTACACAGAACTCCAGACCAGACACTTTTGGCCAATCAGGAAACAGAAAAAAAGATCTCCAGCAATATAAGGCACAGCTAAGAGCAGGCTGGCTAGAGCCAGCCCATATGGAGACAAAATAGCTCTTCCTGCAAGATACGTGCCGCCTTACTCAAAGGTTTGAAACCAGCCTCTGATTATTAGAAAAAAGCCAGCTGGTATTTCTTATTTGCCTGAAATGTCTAATAACTTTTCAGCTATGTATTTCATTTGGGCAGCAGCCACGGACAGCAATTAACAAAATTGCCAGAAATGAAAATTTATTAAAACAAAATGACACAACATGAAAATTTATTAAAAACAAAGCAAAATAAAAAAACCTGAAAAATTCTTAAAACAAAACAAACCTGCAAAGAACACAGAAAACTAAACAAAACACATTTTTTGCTTGTACACCTCTAGATGGCACTGTTCAAAGATGTAAATAAATGATAGACCATCCGAATAAAAGAAACAGTAATTATATAAATTAATATTGTTTCTGAGATACATGCTTCACAGTCAGCCACAGGACGCAAAAAATAGATTCTAACATAGGTCCATGGTTACATTTAAGGCAATACTTTGACACAGCTGGTATACTGCTTCATTGTTGCATACTGCTAATTTAAAAGAAGATGTTTTAATGCCTATATTGTGGAAAAAGAGCATTGAAAATTCCTTTCCAAAAGAAATGAAAGCCCTTGCTGGACCTAAGAGGGCCCCCTCCTGGAAGGTTGGGCTGGGCATTGTGTACACGCAGAGCTTGTATGTTACAGGGAGAGCACAAACATTTTCTCCTTAGTAATACTGAAGTAACATTTATTCTCCAGGACCAAGCAGGAAGTCAGTCCTCACATATGGGTGACGCCGACGGAGCCCCCATGCGGAGCATTTCCCCAGCTTTCAAAGAAAGCCTTTGGGAATGCAGGCACGCATGCGCGGTCCCCTTCCCGCCCAAATGTGCCATCTTGCTCAGTCTCCTTTTTTCCGCGGAGCCCTTCGGACGCCTGTCCTTGTCACCCATGGAAAAAGTTGATCTTCTGCGTTGGGTCGAGTAATCTTCGGTTCGACGTCGGTTCTTTTCCCGCCTGGACTCGGTACACCAATGCCGAGCCCGGTTCCCTGTTTTCGGTTTTTGTCCTTAGAAACTGCGTTCACGCCTTTCTTTCTTTTCCCTGGCAGCCCAATTTTTTGATCTTGCAGGGGCTCTTTTTCCCCCAATGGCTGCCAGTGGCTTTAAGAAGTGTGATCGGTGTAAGAAACTGATGTCTCTCACCGACACACACAACTGCTGCCTCCGGTGCTTGGGGCCAGACCATGATTCTACGGTCTGTAGCCCCTGTGGCAAAATGTCGTCCAAGGCATTGTGGAGCCGTCAGCACCAGCATGAGAGGATCTTCTCTGAGTCTGCCTCTGGACGGGTCCGGACTTCGTCAGAAGGCTCGACGTCTCGGGAGTCTGACCCCGAGCATCATCGGGGCTCCTCTGAGAGGGAGTCCCCCTCGAGGGAGCACCGAAGGAAGAAGAAACCTGCGAGGGCGGCGTCGGTGGATGCTCTTGGCTCTAGGGCCAGGTCGCATAGCCCCGATTTGCCGTCCTGGGTCTTCGGAGTCAGAGAGGCCTGCAAAGCATCCTCGTGTGGAGTTGGAGGCCCCGAGTCACATGAGTACTGTAGTACTCGTGGACTCTCCTCCGGGGGAGCCGAAGTCGGGCCCGACACCGTCGGGGCCCGAGTCGGAGGCTGCTGGGTCTCCTGAGCTTGGACTCAGGTTGACGGCCTTGGAGAGCAGATTGTCTGCCTTCATGGAACAGCAGCGGGTGCTGATTGCCGGTCTCACCGGCGCATCTGCCCCGACCACCGGGACATCGACTTCCAAGTAGACTCCGGAGGCCGAGCCGATCCTCGAGACCATGCGATCTCGAGTCGATCCTCGACTGCGGTCACCCTCGGCCTCCCGTTCGGGACTGAGGTCGTCGGGGCGGATGGCGTCGGTGCCCGCCCACTCGGAGCCGCTCGATTCCTCCTCAGAGGAATTCGCATGGGAGACGGAGGAGGAGTCCCCTGACACCTTCCGGACTCGGTGCATCCCTTCGGACTCACCGGGATCCGAACCTCAGACAAGGTCCCCCCCAGAGGATACTAGGTTCTCGGATTTTGTGCGGGACATGGCCAAGGCACTGGCATTCCCAGCGGATCCAGAGGAAGAGCCTCGAGCTGAGGAGCTTGAAGCTCTGCAGTATGACTCTCCTCCCAAGGAGGCCTTTACTGTCCCGGTTCCTCCGATGCTGGAGCAGTTGCTCTTCCGCATGTGGGAAGCGCCGGTCTCGATGCCGGTTCTAAGCAAGCGGGTCGATTCCATCTATTGAGTCTGCAAGAGCCCCAGGTTCCAAAAGGCACAGCTACCGCACCATTCCATGGTTATGGAATCGGCCATGCATCGACTGAAGAGTCAGAAGATGCACTCCGGAACCTGGATGCCCTCGGTAGAAAGTGCTTCCAGGGCTCTATGCTTGCTTGCCGTGTCCAGACCTACCAGCTGTACATGGGCATGTACCTTCGGGACCTGGCAAAGGAGATTGCCGTGTTCTTTGCTGGTTTGTCTGAGGAACCTTTGCAGAGGTTCAAGGCCTTGTCTTCTGGTATCCAAGAGTGCTCGAAGTTTATATCTCGAGCAGCCTACGATGGATTTCAGGCTTCGGCCCGGGTAGCAGGGGCCGGCATCGGTGCACACCGCCAGGCCTGGCTACAATCGTCGGACCGTGAGCCATGGGTTCGGGACAAGTTGGTCGATGTCCCTTGCCAAGGCGAGAACCTCTTTGGCAAACCCGTGGCAGAAAAGGCTGCAGAACTCAAGACCGAGACTCTTACCCGGACGAGGCTGTCCAGGAAAACCTCTGCCCCTTCTCAGAAGAAGAAGGGCTCGGGGAAAAAGACCTTTTACCCGAGGAAGACCACTGCCTATAAAATCTATCCTCATTACCAGGCCTCTGTAGCTCCCCAACAGGGACAGCAGGCCAAGGGGCAGGGTCATGGGCCCCGTAGGCAGAAGGCCCCCAAGCCTCCTACTCCGGCACCTGCTCAGCAGGGAGGGGGTTTTTGACTATGCCAGCATAGCCTCTCCTCCTCTCCAGGGCACAGGAGGTCGGCTGACCCTGTATGCAGACAGGTGGCCAGCCATCACAGGGGATACATGGGTGCTAAGCATCATCAAAAGGGTCTATCTGCTCCACCTCACCCAGATACCCCCCTCCTACTTCCCAGGGGAGCCTCCAAGACCCCCTCTGCACAGAAACTTACTCCTTCAGGAGTTGGAAGGTCTGCTAAGGGACCAGGCGGTGGAACAAGTGCCTCACCACCTGGAAGGGTAAGGCTTCTATTCGAGGTACTTCTGGTACCAAAAAGAACAGGAGGCCTCAGACCCATCCTAGACCTGAGAAATCTGAACAAGTTTCTGAAGAGGGAAAAGTTCAAGATGCTTACCCTTGGAATCTTACTGCCCTACCTCCAGCAGGGAGATTGACTATGCTCCTTAGACCTGAAGGATGCTTATACCCACATCCTCATCCATCCAAGTCACAGACAATTCTTCAGATTTGTGGTGGGAGGAAAGCACTTCCAGTACAGAGTGCTTCCTTTCGGCCTCGCCTCTGCCCACAGGGTTTTCACGAAATGCCTGGCGGTGGTTGCGGCCTACCTCAGGAACCAGGGGATCTTTGTATTCTCTTACCTGGACAACTGGCTTATCAGGGGCCAGTCTCCACAAGAGGCCAGGCAGGCCACCTTCAGAACCATATCTCTGCTTCAGCACCTGGGGTTCATCATAAACTTTCCCAAGTCCACTTTAGTCCCCTCACAGGACGTGGAGTTCATAGGGGCAAGATTGGATACCATCCATGCAAAGACCTATTTGCCTGCGGACAGAGCTCACAGGCTGATAAAGTTGGCTGGCCAGTTTCAGGCGAACTCTCTGGTCTCGGCCAGACACTTCATCCGGCTCTTAGGTCACATGGCTTCCACAGTGCATGTCACACCGCATGCCCGGCTGCACATGAGGCCGGTTCAGTGGCACCTCAAGGCACACTGGTTGCAGGCCACAGGGAAGTTGTCAGACAGAATAAGGGTGTCCAAACTCTTGGTGGACTCCTTGTGCTGGTGGAGTCATCTCCCAAATCTGGTCCGGGGTCTTCCTTTCCAGACCTTCCCACACACTCAAGTACTGATGACCGATGCTTCCCTGCAGGGCTGGGAGGCACACTGCCAAGGGGCCTGCACACAGGGCCTGTGGTCTCTGTGGGAGGCCGCCCAGCAGATCAACCTGTTGGAATTGCGGGCCATTCGACTGGCCTTACGGACTTTCTCTCAGATCCGTATCACCAGTCTGTCCTAATTCAGATGGACAACCAGGAGGCTATGTTCTACATCAACAAGCAGGGAGGCACAGGATCCAGACTTCTGTGCCTCGAAGCACAAGCTCTTTGCTCCTGGGCTGTCAATCAGGGCATGACCCTCAGGGCAGTCTACCTGCCAGGCCAGAAAAACTACCTAGCGAACAGGCTAAGCAGACTCCTGCAGCCTCACGAGTGGCAGTTGGATCCTCTGGTGGTTCAACAGATCTTTCTGAAGTGGGGACTTCTGACCATGGATCTTTTTGCCAGTCTGCTGAACAGGCAACTACCCATGTTCTGTTCCAGGCAACCGCATCCCTCGCGAACAGCGCCAGATGCATTCCTGATCCCCTGGTCAGAGAGCCTGATGTATGCTTTTCCTCCCACACCTCTGGTGGCCCGGACTCTATTCAAAATCCAGAAGGACCGAGCCACGGTGATTCTGATAGCCCCCAGGTGGCCCAGGCAGCCGTGGTTCCCTCTTCTTCTGCAGTTGGCAGTGGATACTCCACTTCCTCTGGGGTTGCAACCCGACCTTCTGACTCAGGATCAGGGGTCCCTCTTGCATCCCAACCTCAAATCCCTCAATTTGTTGGCATGGCTGCTGAAAGGCTAGTCCTTGCTCCCTTGCTATTATCAAGAGAGGTTGAAGAGGTGGTGTTGGCCTCCAGAAAGCATTCCACTAGGAAGGCCTATGCTCTGAAGTGGCGTAGGTTCTCTACTTGGTGTTCTCAACAGCAGGAGGACCCTTTCTCCTGCTCAGTCCAGGTGGTTTTGCAATATCTGCTCCACCTTTCCAACCTGGGACTTCAGTCCAACTCTGTCCAGGTTCACCTCAGTGCCCTCTCAGCTCACCACTCGCTGGTGGATGGACAATCCCTCTCGGGCCACCCTCTGGTGTCTCGTTTTCTCAGAGGCCTGCTTCTGCTTAAGCCTCCTATTCGTCCACCGGCCACTGAGTGGGATCTCAATGTGGTCTTGCAGCAACTGACTCGCCCACCTTTTGAGCCAATGGCAACCTGCCATTTACGTTTCCTCTCCTGGAAGGTGTTGTTCCTTGTGGCACTCACCTCAGCCAAGCGTGTGAGTGTACTTCAGGCCCTGGTTTCGGGTAGGCCGTATACCAGGTTCTATAAGAACAGGGTAGTCTTGAGGACTCATCCTAAGTTCCTTCCCAAGGTAGTGTCCTCCTTCCACCTCAACCAGGAGGTGGTACCTCCAATGTTCTTTCCCAGGCCGCATGCCAGTAGGGCAGAGACTGTCTTGCATACCCTGGATTGTAGAAGCTCGCTGTCCTTTTATCTTGAACGTACGCAGGGTGTCACACCCTGGGCCGCCTGTAGCGCTAGCGTACTGGTTGGGCTGCAGGGGGACCTTTTATTGAAAGGTTGTAGTTGGGCTCCTTTGCAATAAGATAGTTGAGGCACGAATGGTTAAGGTCAAGACAGGGTTTTATTTCCCCTCCCGGGGACGGATTCCAAACACAGGTAATAAAGAAACATAAGCCATACACTCTGGCAAAAAGGATAGGATAAAGTAAAGTCTTGTGCTTTTAAACAGGCAGTTAAATTACTTCCACAACTGTATCTCTTCAGCACAGTGAAATCACATCACTTACCAATGAACAGTCCATCTGATTGTCAGATGATTCTGCTTCTGGTGGATCAATTATCATTGATTCAATCTGACTGTCATCTGTACTACTTTTCTGCTGCCTATAGAGTGTTGGCAGATTATTCTCCTCTGCCAGCTCCCGTGACCTCCCTACTATCTCCTCTAGCAGGTAAGGGTCTGTATCACCATATCTTGGCATATAATTACAATGAGAGTTATGTCCCTTATAACTCCTACGTGAGAAAGTCTTATATCCAGCTTTACATTGGCTAATTGGCCTACTTTCAGGGTTTGAGGCAAGAGAAAGTCTGTGCACTGCTCCTTTTAGAAGGGGTTTAAACCTTAGAGGCTTTTCTCTACGTTCAGGCTGCTCAGCACCCTCTTCCAACATACAAATGTCTGGCACCGTATATTCTCCCTTTCTTGAAGCTTGCACACAGACTCCAGCTGGTTCTGATTCACCACGTCTTTCCTGCTTCCTGTTGCTGGCTTCTCTGAATTCTCTGAGCTGTTTTCTCTGGAGCTACCGAAGCCAAAGCTACTGCTCCTCCTACTGCCACTGCTGCTCCTCACTAACTCTAGTGAACGTCCCTTATACGTTTGCTGAGGCTCTAATCCAGCCCTTCCCCCTCCCAGGTGAAAGCTATTAGAGCTATGAGCTGGGGATTGCTTACCAGCTGTGCGCGGTTCTTTCCCTCGTGGCTGGGAATGTTTGTGTTGCTCTTGGCAACTGGGTGTCCTGATATCTTCCTTCCTGCTAGAAACAGCCCTATTGCTCATAGGTTCCTCTGTTTTTCTATCACAGGATATCTTTTCCCCATTACAAGGGGCATAGAAGGGCTTCTCGGCTCTTCGTTTCCTTTGACCCTAATAGACTGGGGTTGCCTGTAACTAAGCATACATTGTCCATCTGGGTGGCGGACTGTATCGCTTGGGCATACAGGGCAGCCGGCCTCTCCCTGGAGGGTCGAGTCACGGCCTACCGGGTCAGGGCGAAGGCCGCATCAGTAGCTCACTTCCGTTCTGTTCCATTGGCAGACATCTGCCGGGCCGCTACTTGGTCTTCAAGCCAGACTTTTGCGGACCACTACTGCCTCGAGAGGGAGTCCCATAGGGACAATGCTTTCGGGCAAGGGATACTCCGTAATCTCTTTGAGGTTTAGGCAACTCCTACCCTCCGGCCCTGGTGTTGGGCTACCGTTCAGGTGTGCTCTCAGAGAAGATTCTCTCACTGTTGCTGAGGCTCTAGAGGGAGCTCTATTTTTCAGCCTGGGTTCCTGGTAGCCCAGAGCTAGGGAGTCACCCATATGTGAGGACTGACTTCCTGCTTGGTCCTGGAGAAAGAGTAGTTACTCACCTGTAACAGGTGTTCTCCAGGAGCAGCAGGAATCAGTCCTCACGACCTTCCCTCCTCCCCTTGGAGTTGCAGTTGTATATAGTTCATTTTCTTTTTTGCTGTCTTTTAGCTATGTCATTTGACTGAGCAAGATGGCACCTTTGGGCGGGAAGGGGACTCGCATGTGTGCCTGCATTCCCAAAGGCTTTGAAAGCTGGGGAAATGCTCCGCATGGGGGCTCCGTCGGCATCGACGTCACCCATATGTGAGGACTGATTCCTGCTGCTCCTGGAGAACACCTGTTACAGGTGAGTAACTACTCTTTCAGGGAACTTACTTATTTTATTTCTTTGGAGCAACAGTACCATAAATTAGCATTTTATATATTAAGGAGCACCTCGATTACATTCCATTTGACTGTTCAAAATGCTGCTTTAAATCGGCACAAATTAAGAGGAGCTATTGATAGTATCATATGATTCAACATTCCTGCAAAGCTGCTGGAAGCCCTTCGCCTGAACTGCTGAAAATAGGAAGAGATGCTAATATCCTACTTTTAGTCGTAATATTGTAACACCTCCCCCAACCAGCAGCAGTACAGGCAGAAGACTCCCGCGCAGTGTCACGGGAACATTAACATAGACAGACTCAACTTTTTACAACTCCTCTCAGACTGCTATAATGAAATCACAATTTGGCTAAAAACTCAAAACCTTTACATAAACCATGCCAAAACTGAAGTCCTAATCGTAACAAAAAATCAATCATTTATCCACCCTACCCATATAACACTACAAGAGCAAGAAATTAAAATAAAAAACGAAATAAGATATCTAGGTGTTATCCTAGATACACACCTTACAATGGAAACCCATATTAGAAACACTTTAAAGAAAATCTATTTCAAGCTTAAAATTCTCAAACAACTACGTCCGCTTGTATTTGTACAAGATTTCATTAATATAACACAAGCTATCATAACCCCTCACTTTGATTTCGCCAACCTAATACTTATAGGCATTTCAAAACAGAACATTAAAAGAATTCAATTAGCCCAAAATGCAACAGCAAGAATTATACTAAAAATAAACTCTCTCCAACACATAACACCTATACTTGCATCACTTCACTGGTTACCAATACAAAGCAGGATAATATACAAAACAATAATAACCTCATTTAAAGCATTAAACGACATGGCGCCGATTACTCTATGTAATCTAATATGCAAAGAAACACCTAAGCCTACTAATAGAAAAGAACAGTTAAATAAACTAAAGACCCCGAAGGACTTCATAAAAGCACATAAATTGACCAACAACAGAGCTTTCTCACACATAGCCCCAACTATCTGGAATTCCCTACCAGAGGATCTACGTTCACTAACAGAGATCTTGGAATTCCGCAAAAAATTAAAAACTTATCTATTCACTAAACACTACAACACCATGGAAAACCTTGCATTCAACATAGACAAAGGATAATCAGGTAATGACCACTTAAAGCACAAACCTCCCACCTAAACGGACAACACTCAGCTCTAACGAATTGACGATCCTATCTCTTATGCCCTAATACCTACGCATGTATATAGTTGTATCAGTTATGTACTGTCTTACGTATATAGATACTCCACTTTGTTAGTTAACTGTTTTTACACGGTCCCAGTTCAAAAACTCACCTTGTTTACTTTTGATATGTTAAGATGTTCTATGTAAAATTAAGATGTTCTATGTAAAACAAACTTAGCTTTGTTAAATGTTGTTGTTTGTACACCGCAACTGATCTATGGAAGATGCGGTATAAAAATGAGTGTTAAATAAATAAATAAATAAATAAATAAATAAATATGCTGGAATAGATAGCAGATAAATAGTAGAGTAGTTCTCGTGATTCCTGATTATGTCTTGCTTTGCCCTCCTTGCAGTTAATAGGATCGCTTGTGCTTGCCATTGGCATCTATGCGGAAGTTGAAAGGCAGAAATATAAGACTCTCCAAGGTGCTTTCCTAGCCCCAGCAATTATTTTAATATTGTTGGGCATCGTAATGTTTGTTGTATCCTTTATTGGAGTGCTGGCTTCCCTCAGAGACAACTTAACACTTCTTAAAGTGGTAAGTATGCTTTGTCTTTATTTTTGGATGTAACTGATAATGTGAAGATATAATAGGATAAAAGGCAAACTCAGAACATAACATTGCACTTGGATCCTGTTACTACTACTATTGATGATTTCTACAGCACTACTAGAGTAGAGAGGTAGGCATGTGTACTGTTCTGAGTAAGCCACATATCACTGGTGAAATTCATGTTACTATTAGCCTCTGCTTGTGTGCTCAACTGGCTATGCAACTGATTATATAGGCTGAGGATTAACTTTATACTAAAAGTTGTCCTTCAGGGCATTTGGTAATTGGGAGATAAGAGCTGCAGCAGCCTCTGAACCCCCATTTTCTCAACCACCTGCAGGGGATGGTCATCCAGGGCTATCATTTCCCTTGATGTTGCCTGCCATTTGCCTTGCAACAGTGCTTGATGCATACTGGAACTGCTGGCATGCTATCTCACTGGGGGAAAAGGATGGGGACTCCTCTTGGGGGAACTGATTTCCTCTTTTCTGTAACTTTCCCATCATTGCTATTTCCTCTCCCAGCCTAGGATTAATACCCTTCTGTGTACTGAGCTAGAAAGGCTAATGTTTCTGCAAATAATGCTGCATGCTACTGCTGGTAAGATAGCCCATTAACTTAAGAATTGCATTCTGTGTAGAGCGGATCTTCAAGCACTTTAAAATACTTCCACGCTTCTGATGTTTACAAGACTTCCCCTCTACTTCCTGGGGGGGGGGGGGGGGGAACGACTGTTGCTATTGCTGCTGCGGCTGCTGGACCTGAGGTTAAGAATGGAAGAGAGTATGAAAGGCCAGCAGTATCTTTCCCACTCTGGTGTCTCCTCTACTTACGGAGTGCTCTTGGTCCAGGCTTTACCAGTATTAGCACACTAATCACAACAGCTTCAAGACCCTCTTCAGCCATGAAACTTTCAATATCTGATGACTGCGATGGAAATCCATAAGATGAAGATTCATCAGATTCTCTATCTGCTACGACCAACTCCATATATTTTGCAGCAGGGAATGAGGTGTGCTTGCTGCTCTGCTTAGTTGTCTTGCCTCCTGCTTCTCTCCTATGTCTCCACCCTGCACTGCCTCAACCTCCTTTTGCTCCTCTGTGAAGATGACACCAGATACCTACTCTTCCACAGCTGTGGTGGAAGCTACAGCACTTTCTATTCCCCTTGTAAAGAAATCTGTCTTTAGCTTCACTGGCAGACTAGAGGAGGCTATACAGTCACATACCCTGGGAATGACCAGGCTTTTTCCAAGTCTACATGGTTAAATACAGTTTATAGACCCTTCCCCCGGGAACTTGTCCAGACCTTGTCCGGCAGGTATCTTTTCAATTATTGAGCCAACTGAATATGTGTTTTTCAGCAGGGTATAGAGATTGTTACCTGCAAAAATCATTTGGATAAGCTTAAAGAGAAGACTGAAAAACTATTATCAGATGAAATCATCTCGACTAGAGATAATTTAGTTCTTCATAGGATTCTGGAGAATTTGGATAATATTCTTAGAAGGAAGAATTTGTGTTTTATTAATTTTTCTAAACCTTTTGGTCCACCGCGGGAGACCGGGAGTGAGAGGAGTCAGCTGGAGCCGGTGCCTGTGAGTGTCGGGAGGAGGAGCGGTGTTGCCCTGCCCCCCCCCCAGGAAGAATTTGTGTTTTATTAATTTTTCTAAACTGTAACTGATTTCTGCCAAGGAGAACATGGCAGAAATCAGTTCCACTTTAGAAGAGATTTTTAAAAACTGAGAAGAGATTCTTAAAACTATGGGCCCGATATTCGAAGGGCATTTACCCAGTTTACAGTCTAGTAAGCCATGTAAATACCTTAGATGGGGATAATCAATGGCACATACACGGGTAGTGCTGATGAATATCCCCATTTATGTCCTCTATGCGTCCCGATGCTATCTAGGACGGAGCAGAGGCAGGGGTGCGAGATAACAAGGCAACAGTGATATTGCATGCTGTCGGGTTAGCTACTGTGGCTTCCGGTGTCTGCGTCGATCCCTGGATATTCAAAGCCGGGGCTGCACATGACCTCTGCATTGAATATCCGGCATTGAGGGTTGGCAGGCAGGGCTATGCACAGTCTGTCCCACTCAATATCAGGCCCTATATGTTTAAGTAGTGAAGACACCTTCTCAGTCATTTCCACCAACTGCTAAAATCTTCTATGTTCCTCTCTCTAGGAAGGGGTCTATGCCAGAGAATCAGATGGAGTTATTGTATTTAATATTCTTGTTAGTGATATTGCAGAAGGATTGTTGGGTAAGGTTTGTCTCTTTGCAGATGATACCAAAATTTGCAATAGACACTCAGGAAGAAGTAGATAACATAAGGAGGGATTTAACTCAGCTTGGAGAATGGTCGAGAATTTGGCAGTTGAGATTTAATGCTCAAAAATGCAGGGTCATGCATTTGGGCCGCAAAAATTCAAGGGAGCGGTAAAGTATAGGGGGTGAAATACTTCTGTCCATGAAAGAAGAGCGGGACCTGGGTGTAATTGTTTCTGATGATCTTAAGGTAGCTAAACAGGTAGATAAGATGAAGGGAAAAGCCAGAAGGATGCTTGGGTGTATAGGGAGAGGAATGACCAGCAGGAAGAAGAAGGCAATAGTGCCTCTGTATAAGTCTTTGGTAAGACCTCATTTGAAGTATTTGTGCAATTATGTAAACCACACTTTCAAATGAATATAAATAGGATGGAGTTGGTGTAGAGGTTGGCTACCAAAATGGTCAGTGGGCTTTGTCATAAGGCATATTGGGACAGACTTAAAAATCTTAATATGTATACTTTGGAGGAAAAATGGGAGAAAGGGGCTATGATAGAGACATTTATATACTTCCATTGCATAAATACACAGGAGAAGAACCTCTTTCAATTGGAAGAGAGCTCTGCAACAAGGGGGCATAGAATAAAGGTGAAAGGGGATAGACTCGGTAGTAAAATGCAGAAATATTTCTTGACAAAAAGAGTGGTGGATACATGGAATAGTCTTCCAGTGGAGGTATTAGAGACAAGGACTGTATGCATCCTCAAGCCTTACAAATTGGGGATCTTTTATTCCCTATTTCCCATGTAACTGTGTGATTAAAAATATAAGTGTGTTACATATGACTTTTTTATCTCTCTCAATTGTCTAGTTTTTGGGGTGATAAAACCATGCTCTACCCCTCCCCCTCGGTAATGGAAGTGCCACCTGAGAAGCAGTTCCTAAAACTTGAAGCTGATGCCTCCTTTAGTATTTTGTTCCTGCAGGCTACTGTTCTTCCTTATTCTTTTAGGTATGTGAGAATTTCTAGTCTCAGTTTTTTTCCTGGATTTATGGATTGCTCTGCCCCCCTTATTGAGGACTTAAATAGCATCTCATTTGTTACTTATAGTTTCTTTAGATTATGTGTTATGTGAACTCATTCTTTGGGTATGCTGTATTCTGAACAAGTGGTATGCTTGCATGTATTTGTTTAAAATGGATAAATAAAACATTTTAAAAAAGAAGTGCTGACATCACCTTCAAGAATTATCTAAATGTACTCAAGTGTTTTATTTTGGAGAGGGAAGGGGAGTGGGGGGGGGGGGGGATATTTTTTGGCAGTGGCTTGCATCCATGAAAGGTCTGAACCCTTCCTGGATCAGTGAATGTAGACTTGGTCCCCGACACAGACACATATTTAAACATGCAAAGAGAGACTAGAAAGAAAATGGAGAGGGAAGCAGGAACAAAAGAACAACTCCAGTGGAGGGAGAATGTGAAGTAGGGGGGGGGGGTGTAAGAGAGGTCTCAGAAGAGGACAGTGGGATTTATGAATTTGGAGGTGATAATGTGAGAGAGTGAAGCTAGCATTTCAGTGGGAGAGTAGGAATGCATTGATTATTTGGAGGGGGTTAGAAAACGATGCCTTGGAGGAGAGAATGGGAACTCTGGTATTATTCTGGAAGGGTGTGTTTCAGCAGGGAGTCAGAGACTAGGGGATCATGTGATTTGCAGTTTTGGAGAACCCATTGAGTCCATGGACACAAATCCCTTGGCATACTAAAACACAAGTTGGCAGCCTGTTCAGACCTGGTCAGTATTGCCCAGAAATTCCTGTCCTGCCCTCGAGTGCACCCAGTGAACATATATACTCCATGACAGGGAATACTGTGGATTCCCATCATTCATAGCCAGCATGGGAGTAGGTGGAAAAGATAGTATTTCAAAAGAGAAATCTCCCCTTCAGTTTTCATGTGACTGGGAGCTTTACTAAAGGTAGCTGCCCCTATGCAATGCCTTCAATTTATTTATTTACGGACATTTGCAATATCAGCAAAAGACACAACAGCCATCATAGTATTTTACAGACAAATTATAAAAAAAAATAAGGAAAAGAAACCGAGAGACCCATGAAAGGACAGAAGGGGAGTACATACTATAGTAAGAGGGACGGAGAAAGGCAGAAGCAGGTCAAGCCCAGGGAGTGGGAAGCAAAGGATAATCAGTTAGGGATGGAATTGAGAAAAGCCAGTTGAAAGAGCTATCTCTTAAGGGCTTTCTTAAACTTGGGGAAAGAGTGTTCCTGGAGCAGGGCCAGTGGGAGAGAATTCCAGAGGTGAAGGCCCAATAGGCGTATGAGCCTGGAGACCTAACAGGTTTTTTTTTTATGCTGTGTTATCATTTCAGTCGAAGTGGTTTACATTGTAACTTAAACTTGTACATTAAACAGGGACATTGATAACTTGGATTTTTCTGAGGCAATGGAGGGTTAAGTGACTTGCCCAAGGCCACAGGGAGTGCTAGTCGGAATCAAATCCTGGTCTCTTGGTTCTCAAGCCAGTGCTTTAACCATTAGGCTACTCCTCTACTCTAAGTGAAGGACTGAAGGAGGAGGAAGGGCAAATAGAGAAGCATGAAGGGAGTGAGAAGGGATGTAGGGAGAGATGAACAATGGTGCAGAGATGAG
Organism: Ichthyophis bannanicus; assembly: GCA_033557465.1. Taxonomy (NCBI): domain Eukaryota; kingdom Metazoa; phylum Chordata; class Amphibia; order Gymnophiona; family Ichthyophiidae; genus Ichthyophis; species Ichthyophis bannanicus. The sequence continues at coordinate 707,588,378 of CM066034.1, forward strand.
GGTTTTGGATTTTTTAGGAACTGGGGAACATTCTGGGGAAAGGAGGGGCTCTTCCGAAGGGATGGGTTTCACCTTAACCAGGATGGAACCAGGCTGCTGGCATTAACCTTTAAAAAGGAGATAGAGCAGCTTTTAAACTAGATATTAGGGGAAAGCCGACAGTCTCCCAAGAGCGGATGGTTCAGAAGAATGTATCTTTGAAGGATACTACCAAAAGCAGCGAGGTTCCACAAAAGAGTAAAGTAGCCCAAATGCCCTCAAGTATGGAGCAGACTGAGCTTAAAGATCCCAAATTACCCATGTCTAACAATAGCCAAATTAATATGAATAAAATACATTCTCTAAAATACTTGTATGCAAATGCTAGAAGTCTAAAAAATAAGATGGGAGAGTTAGAATATTTAGCACTAAATGAAAGGTTAGATATGATTGGAATATCAGAGACATGGTGGAAGGAGGACAACCAGTGGGACACTGTGATACCTGGGTACAAACTATAATGTAATGATAGAGCTGATCAAATTGGTGGAGAGGTTGCTCTCTATGTTAGAGAGGGCATTGAGTCAGAAAGGATTAAAGTTTTGCAGGAAACAAAATCTGCTGTAGAATCTATATGGATTGAAATTCCATGTAAAAGGGGGAAGGCAATGGCAGTGGGGGTGTACTATCGAGCGCCTGACTAGAATGACCAAATGGATGATGAAATGCTCAAAGAAATCAAGAAAGCTAACAAAAAGTTACAGCGCAGTAATAATAATGGGTGATTTCAACTACCCCGGTATCGACTGGGTCAGTGTCACGTCAGGACATGCTAGGGAGATAAAGTTCCTAGATGAAATAAATGACTGCTTCTTGGAGCAGCTGGTTCATGAACCGACCAGAGGGGAAGCCATATTAGACCTAGTCCTTAGTGGAACACCAGATCTAGTGCAAGAGATAAGGGTGTTGGGGCCACTTGGCAATAGTGATCATAGCATGATCGCCTTTGATTTAATTAGTGGAGGAGGGATAGTAAGGAAATCCACAGTACTACCTTTTAACTTTCGAAAGGGAGACTATGATAAAATGAGGAAAACAGTTAAGAATAAACTAAAAGGAGCAGTTGCAAAGGTTAAAGACGTACATCAGGCTTGGCTGTTGTTGAAAAATACTATCTTGGAAGCCCAGACCAGCTGTATTCCATGCTTTAAGAAAAGTGGAAGGAAGTCCAAAAAACTGCCAACATGGTTTAAAGGTGAGGTCAGAGAGGCTGTTGTTGCCAAAAAAGCATCTTTTAGGAAATGGAAAAAAGAGCCAAACGACGAAACCTGGAAACAGCACAAGCACTGGCAAGTCAAATGCAAGGCATTAATAAGGCAGGCAAAGGGAGAATTTGAGAAGAAGCTTGCTGCAGAAGCAAAAACGCGAAGTAAAGACCTTTTCAAGTACATTCGTAGCAAAAAACCTGTGAGAGAGTCAGTTGGTCCATTAGATGATAAAGGGGTTAAAGGAGCACTAAGAGGCGACAAGGCGATAGCGGAGAGACTGAATGAATTCTTTGCTTCAGTCTTTACTGAGGAAGATGTAGGGATGTTACCCATGACTGAAGTGGTATTTAAAGGTGCGGAAGAATTGAAGGAAATATCGATACATCGGGAAGATGTATTACAACTATTCGATAAACTGAAGAGTAGCAAATCACCTGGGCCGGATGGTATACATCCAAGGGTGTTGAAAGAACTGAAATATGAGATTGCAGACCTGCTATTAGTAATCTGTGAACTATCATTAAAATCATCTCTAATACCTGAAGATTGGAGGATCGCCAATGTAACACCAATTTTTAAAAAGGGTTCCAGAGGTGATCCGGGAAACTACAGACCGGTGAGCCTGACATCAGTACCGGGAAAAATGGTAGAAACCATCATAAAGAATAAAATTACTCAGCATGTAGATAGTCATGACCTAATGGGAGACAGCCAACATGGCTTTAGACAAGGAAGATCTTGTCTTACTAATCTGTTATGTTTTTTTGAAGGAGTGAATAATCAGGTGGACAAAGGTGAGTCAGTTGATATTGTGTATCTGGACTTTCAGAAAGCCTTTGACAAGGTCCCTCATGAGAGACTTTTGGCAAAACTAAAGAGTCATGGGATAGGAGGCAGTGTACTATTGTGGATCAGGAACTGGTTAAAAGATAGAAAGCAGAGGGTAGGGCTAAATGGCCAATTTTCCCAATGGAGAAAGGTGAATAGTGGTGTACCCCAGGGATCTGTGCTGGGTCCGCTGCTTTTTGACATATTCATAAATGACCTGGAAAGTGGAATAACGAGTGAGGTTATCAAATTTTCAGATGACACAAAACTATTTAAAGTTGTTAAAACCCAAGAGGATTGTGGAAAATTGCAAGAGGATCTTGATAAATTGGAAGACTGGGCATCAAAATGGCAGATGAAATTTAAGGTGGACAAGTGCAAGGTTATGCACCTAGGGAAGAACAACCCAAACTATGGTTACACGATGCAAGGTTCCACATTAAGAACCACCACCCAGGAAAAAGATTTAGGCGTCATTGTGGATACCATGTTAAAACCCTCAGCCCAGTGTGCAGCAGCGGCCAAGAGAGCAAATAGAATGCTAGGTATCATAAGGAAAGGAATGGAAAATAAAACAAAAGATATTATAATGCCTCTATATCGTTCCATGGTGAGACCGCACCTTGAATATTGTGTGCAATTCTGGTCGCCGTATCTTAAAAAGGATATAGCGATTTTAGAAAAGGTTCAGAGAAGAGCCACCAAAATGGTAAAGGGGATGGAAGGATACTCCTATGAAGAAAGGCTAAAAAGGTTAGGGCTCTTTAACCTGGAAAAGAGACGGCTGAGGGGAGATATGATAGAAGTCTATAAATTAATGAATGGAGTGGAACGGGTAAACGTAGATCGATTGTTTACCTTATCAGAATATAGAAAGACTAGGGGACATGCAATGAAGCTACAGGGTAAACTATTTAAGACTAATAAAAGAAAATATTTTTTCACTCAACGTGTAATCAAACTTTGGAATTTGTTACCGGAGGATGTAGTAAAGGCTGTTAGTGTAGCTGGGTTTAAAAAAGGTTTGGACAAGTTCCTGGAGGAAAGGTCCATAAACCATTATTAAGAAGGGACCCAGGATATCAATGCTTGAACCAATACAAGCATTGTGGAACCTGTGTCCCTTGGGGAAACTGCTAGGTACATATGACCTAGATTGGCCACTGTTGGAAACAGAATACTGGGCTTGATGGACCTTGGTCTGACCCAGTATGGCATATCTTATGTTCTTATAAGGCAAGTAGAGAGGACTGGGGATATAGTAAGCTTGGTAAACCAGAGTAAGGATCTTGTACTGCAAATGGAAGGAAACCGGTAACCAGTGGAAGGAAATAAGCAGATGGTTTTTATGGTCATAGCGATGTGCATCAAAGAGATGCTTAGTGGCAGTGGATTGGATGAATTGAAGGCATTTAAATAGAATATAGAGGAATACCATTGTAGAGAGTGTTTTATAGAATGGAGTCGGGTAAAAAGGCTAGAACCAGAAGCTTAATTTGGGAAGAATAAAGGAAGAGCAGGTGACTCTGAGGAGGCAAAATATGTAGAAAGAGTTCTTCATGGCCAAGTTAATCTAGGCTTGAAAAGAAAGAGAAGGATAAAATGTAACTCCTAGAGTCTTGACACAATTGCGATATGGGAGAGAGTAGGAAGATATAGGTGGGGGTGGAAGTGCCTAGTGCAAACTAGGGGAGGGAAGTAGATGGATTCACATTTGCTAACATTCAGAAATAGATGATGGTCCTGAAGCTGCTCTGGTACCCCAGAAGCGCAGTCTATCAAATTTTAATAAACCATAAATCAAGTGAATAATTGACCGTCTGAAGACAATGCTTCAGAGGGGAGATGTCAGGAGTGTGGGTGCTAAAAATAATCTGAATGTCATCCACATAAAGGTATGGCCCAGGGACTGAATTACCATAGGAAGGGGAGCCATAAAATTATTGAAAAATGTGGAGGCTAGAAGGGACGTCTGGAGAACACCAGACATAAGAGGAGGAGAGTCTAGAATTAGAGGAGACTTTGAATTAAGATTCATGATAGGTTGGAAGAGAACCGATCGAGTGCAGTGCTCCTAAGTTGGATGTCATGGAGTTTCTGAAACAGGTGTTGGTGATCAATGATATCAAAGCTGAGGAAAGATCCAGTGTGACAAGGATGTCTGAGTTACTAGGATCAAGAGAACAATGGGATTCATGCAGGACGTTCAGTGCTGTGGCCCAATGAGAAGTGGGCTTGCATGGGTTGAAAGGTTAGAGCCTTGCTAAGGAAGACTGAGAGTCACCAGAGGATGATGTGTTCTAAGATTTTAGAAAGAAAAGTAAGACATGGAAATTGGAGAGGACAGAGGGGTCTAAAGAGGGCTTCTTGAGAAAGGAGAAGACCATGGCATGTTTCTGGAGGGAAAGAACATACCTGGAAGATAGGCTGGACTGAAGAGAATGCTTGGAGGGGATTTGCAAGTTTCTGAATAAGATGAGGAGGTCAAGGATCAAGAGAGGATGAAGGATGGAGAGAGGGAAGAGCACAAGATAGAAAAATAGATGTAAGAAGGGGGAAAGAGAACCAGGTAGAGGACAGTGCAGGAGAGGCAGTAGGAGCCATAAGAAAGCCAGGGGTGATGAGGGAGTAGCAAAGAGAAGTGAGGAAGGTATGGAGGAGGGGAAGCAGAGGGAAAGTGTGAAAAGGGTAGGGAGATAGAGGAAAAGGAAGAACACAGAGAGGCAATTTTGTTAAGCAATAAGGAGGCATAAGCACCTGAGGAAGGGGGTGAGTTGGGGAAGAAAAGAGTGCAGAAGTAAGGGCTAGAAGGTCTAAGGTGTGAAAGAGCATGTGGGGCTTATTAGAGGCAGAGGAGAGAGACAATGCTTAATGAAGATGGCTCTGGAAGACCACAGGACCTTCCTGGCCTTCCTGAAGGTAGCTGCACAGTGTTTCCAAAGAGTCCAGGCATCCGCAGAATGGGATTTATACCAGAGGCATTCGGGATGACATAATCGGTGGCAGAGGAGAAGGCCAGAATGAACAAGAGGGTGACAAGGGGTAATAGAATGTAAAGGAGAAGAAAGAAGAGAGGAGCAGGCTGACAATTGAGAGTCTCAGGTGTCCAAAATGGAAGAAAAGTTCAATATTTGAGACAAAAATGTCACAAGTAAAAAACCTGGGGGGGGGGGGGGCGGGAGGAGGCGGGAGGGTTTCAAAGGAGACTGTAATAAGGAAGTGGTCAGACCAAGGAACAGGGAGAGGATTAGCAAGGAATAATGGGAGAAGAGAGTGGGAGAGAAGAAAGACCTCAATATCTTCAGTGTCTTGCTCTTTTTTTTTGCCGATTTCCACTGCAGGCTGTCTGGGTTGCTGCACTTTGCTGCAGCCGCCGGCCCGATCGGCATCAGGGAAGGGAGCAGGCAGGTAAGCTCTTCCCTGCTCCCCAACCACCAAGGCCAATCAGGCCGAAGATCTGCACCGGGACAAAAACTTTAAATTTTAAAGTGCTCCAAGACACGCCCACGATTGGCAGGCCCGCGCCTGAGGGCCTCGCCAGAGGGCCCTTAGGTGTGGCCCTTGAGCGGGGCACTTGAAAGCACACTTACGATCGGCATGATCTGCCTACTTTAATGAAATCCACCTGCCTGAAAACACCAGCCCGCTTAACAGGAAGCAACCAGCAACAAACTTACAACAACAAACCACAGAGCCTGTCTGCAACACGCCAGCAAACCATGTTATCCAAACTAAGAACGGATCCTACACAGAACAGTACCATCTCCTTCCCACTGGCTGCACCGCTATGCACGAGGTAAGCCTCCCGCACTCTATCTCCATCCTTCTATAAATGCCTCAAGCTCCCTGAAGTGCACCATAGGGCCCTCTAAGCGCATACTTAGAGCATACACCTTCTTCTCATGTTAGTCACCTTTCCTAATTAAACGTGCATGATGTCTGGGCTTCTCGCAGTTATGCTGCAGCTCTTATGCCTAGCCCAACTTATCTCATGGGCAGGCTCATTCACACAACATCATGGTCTAATTCCCATCGTGCAAACCCTGGGACATAGGAGCCATCATGATTCTCCCCACCCAAGAAGACCACCTCCTACAGCAAACCACCGCCGGCTGATGCACATAATCTGCCAACCACTGACCAAAATCAAGAGACGCAAATCTCCACACTTGGAAAGCCTCAACTGCATGCTAATTAATACGCGACCCATCCGCAACAAATGGCCTGCCATCACTGACTATGTCAAACATCGGAATCTGGACCTGCTCTTCGTCACTGAGACATGGTTAACTGACACTGACACAGTTCTCACCAACCAGCTAAGACTCCCTGGATATGACCTCTTCAACTGTCCTAGAACAAACCGAAAAGGGGGTGGGATCCTCATAATAGCTAGAAGCAACCTTCACTTCCAATGCAACTGTGCCCAGAGCTCAACCAATCTCGACAACATCTTCATCTCAAACAAGTCCCTAGCAGTTTGTCTCTTTTACCGTCCACCATCATCAAACACAGACAAACTAGCTATAATTCTTGAAATGGCATGTAACCATAATACCCAGCGGAAACGGCTATGGCTGCTAGGTGACTTTAACCTCCCATCACTCCCTGCCAAGCACTCCACGGCCTTCATGAATGCAATGACTGCACTGGATTATCACCAACTTATACACACCCATACCAGAGGTAACATCCTGGACCTCATTTTTGCCTCCCTACCCTCCCACACCTTATCCAACCAGTGGAGTGGAAGAGTGGCCTAGAGGTTGGGGCAAGGTACTTCAGGCCGAAAGGTCGGGGGTTTCTAGTCCCACAGGTGCTCCTTGTGGTCTTGGGCAAGCCACTTAACCCTCCATAGCCCATGTTCCCTGTAAAATAGTTATCTCCAAGTTATAATGCCCTGTTCAATGTAATTTCAGTTTGTTCAATGTAAACCGCACTGATGCAGAATAGCGTGGTATATAAGAGAATGTAAATAAATAACCAGATCTCTCCATTTGTTCTCCCTGTTCCCTGGTCTGACCATAATGCCATACTTTTCCACATACCGTATGGCATAGAAGAGCAGCGGTCCTCTGTATCAGATCCTTCCATCATCCGTCACTTCAGACACTTTAACAAAGAAACATTCCTCAGCAACATTCTGCATGACCTCGACTCAGACACCAATGATCTGGATAAGCTAATAGAGATATGGAACAACAGCCTCTCTAGTGCTGTACTCCTACCACCCTCCATAAAACCTACCTACAAGAACCATGCAGCAGTGTGGTTTACTGCTGACCTGCGTGAATCATTATTACACCTCAGAAAACTTGAACGCCACTGGCGACTCTCTAGGCATATCAACGACCAAACTTCATACCTGAATAAATTCCAGCAACATCAAAGAGCAGTTAATCACAAGAGAAAAGAATACCACACCAACACCCTCATGCGCTCCCTTAACAAACCTTGGGAACTCTTCAGCCTCATTAAATCCCTCACGAAGGATGCATCTATTAATGAACCAATGAACATTCCTAGCCCAGAGGCCTTTGCTGCATACTTCCAAAGCAAAACCAATTCGACAATATCTGACCTTGATAACTCACTTATGCACCTCCCTTCACCTGGTGACACACTCATGCCCACACTAAAAGTCTTTTACCAAAACTCTCCCGAGCAAATAGAAAAAATCATATGTGGAATTAACACTACCACCTCCCTAGCAGATCCATGTCTAGCTTTCTGGATTAAGCAAGCACAATCCAACCTCAGCTCAATCATCGCCAGAATCGCTCGCCTCTCACTATTTAGAGGTATTCTTCCACCACCCCTCAAAACTGCCTCCATCAGAGCACTGCTAAAGAATAACAAACTAGATCCATCAGATACTAGTTCCTACAGACCCATATCAAGCCTCCCCTTCTTGACTAAAATTTTAGAAAAAATTGTCCACCAACAAATCCAGGACCAAAGGGACTCCTATGCACCTCTTGACAATCGGCAGCATGGGTTCTGCCAACATCATGGTGTCAAAACCCTAGTGGTGACTCTACTAGACAGACTCTACACAGGCTTAGACAAGAAGAAAAAAGGATTCATCCTGATATCCATGGACATCACATCTGCCTTCAACACGGTCAGTCATAATCTTCTACTCGCCGCTTGCATCAAAAAGGTATAAGGAACCTAGCCCACAACTCGTGCAAATCATACCTGACTGATCGCCAGCAACAAGTCCGCATAGGAACTTGGTCATCTAGTACTTTCCATCAAACCCAAGGAGTCCCACAGGGCTCATCCCTCTCCGCCATGCATTTCAACACCTATCTACAGCCAATCTGTGCCATTATACAATCTTTCAATATTTACTATTGCATTTATGCTGACAACATCTTACTCTACACCTCTTTCTCCATAGATAACCCTAACTATTCTCCCATCACAGGATGTTTCAATGCAGTCTCAGAATGGCTCTCTTCTCACAACCTGATGGTTAACAGCAGAAAGTCAGAGGTCTTATTTATAACCAAAGACCACACTTTCATCCCACCAACCTCTCTCAAAGTGAAAGAGTTTGAGCTCATGGTCAAGCAGGAGGTACATTATCTAGGAGTCACTTTGGACCAACATCTGAATTGGGAAGCCCACATACAAAATGTAGTCAAGACATTCTACCATAAAATAAGGACCCTCTGCCATCTACACCGTCTCCTTGAACCCTCAGATTTTCATACAGTATTTCAAGCGCTGATATTTCCTCACCTGGATTACGCCAACAAAAATTCTCTATGGCCTGCCGAAGCACACTCTTCAACCATTACAACTGGCCATAAACACAGCTGCCTGAACACTCCTCGGCGCATCCAGATTCGAACACATCACGTCCCTCTTGATTCAGCTACACTGGCTCCTGTTAACAAGCCTCCTGATATACTTACTTTCAAGTCACTGAATGGCATATCTGCGACCTCCCTTGCAGCACTCGTACAACGCATCCCTGAAAACAGAACCAGGAGATCATGCATGATGAACTCACTTGTCATCCTTTCAGCAATAAGGTCATGCACCCAATCCACAAAGAATCGTGCCTTCTCCTTTTATGCACCAACCCTATGGAACTCCCTACCTCCAGCAATCTGAGCCATCTCAGACCAGCCACCCTTCAGGAAGGCCTTAAAAACCTACTTGTTTCAGCTAGCTTACAACCATCCACCCTAACTAAGCCTGGTGCTATGACTCTACTGCTTGTTTAGTTCACCCCCTTGCACATTCCAAATTCACTTCCCTGTTTAGCATTTAATGTTTATGTTGTCCATTCTTAATACCTTTATAATACATGTTCCATGGTTCTAAGTTCTATGTATCTTACTGTTCTATGTAAACTGTTTACTATTTATGTTTTATGTAAATTGCACCGATCTCAAAGTGCAATAAATAAATAAGAATAAATTAATTAATTAATTAATTTTCAAGTGGGTACTTTTCAGCTCTCTGATGCCAAAACTTAAAATAAACAAAATGGGAGGCATCTGTGCAGCTGATGGGGCCGGTGGAGAGAGATCTGAGAAGTCCGAGCTGGCTCTGACCACCACCAAGGCGAACTGATGACAACATCGCCCCTTCTGGTATTGGGAGGTATAAAGGCAGGTTTAGCGCATGGGCATGTGCCCAAATGGTCTTGAGCTCAGGGGCAGGTTCTGCCCCTTAGGAACCCCTTTGGGGCCCCTGAGGCTAACTGAGGCTGAGTAACTCCTGAGAAGATTACTTCAGATGGGGAAGTGAAAAGCAAAGAATAAATTGTCAGTATCAACTAAGCCCCTCCAGGGCACTATGGATCAACATGTTGGTGGCGTGAGACCTCAACAGAAGGTTAGTTTAATGTTATCCCCAGGGGCTATTTCAACCACAGACACCTCGCTGAGTTCGGGGCTCCAAGCCCCCCTCAACCTGCTGGGACAGTAGATGTTAATGCAACCACTGTTTCTTCTGTCTTAGGGGTTCCATAGGGTATTTCTATCCCATCAGGACAATCTGAGACTTTAACAGTATTACCTACTGATTGGTATCCCCAACCCATGTTAGTGCCTAAAGATATTTCCTGTTCTTGAATGCCAGATTTGGATTCTGGAGATATCTCATAGAAACATAATGGCAGAAAAAGACCACATGACCTATTTAGTCTGCCTTTCTATATCAACTACAATACTCCAAATGAGGTTGCACCAGAGAGTTATACAGAGGCACTATCACTTCCTTTTTTCTGCTGGCCATTCCTCTTCCTATGTACCCAAGAATCCTTCTGGCTTTCACCATTGCCTTTTCTACCTATTTAACTACTTTAAGATCATCAGACACAATCACGCCCAGGTCCTGCTCTTCTTTTATGGACAGAAGTACTTCATCCCCTACACTGTACAATTCCTTTGGATTTTTGAAGCCCAAATGCATGATCCTGAATTTTTTAGCATTAATTTCAGCTGCCAAATTCTAGACCATTCTTCAAGCTTAGCTAGATCCCTCCTCATGTTATCTACTCCTTCCTGTGTGTCTACTCTATTGCAGATTTTGGTATAATCTGCAAACAGGCAAACCTTACTCGACAGCCCTTCCACAATATCACTAACACAGATGTTAAAAAGAATCGGACCAAGGACATATTCCTGCGGCACTCAACCAATTTCTAACCCAATCAGTAACTTTAGGCTCCATCCCTAGGGTGCTCAGTTTGTTTATAAGTCGCCTGTGCGGAACGGTGTCAAAGGCTTTACTGAAATCCAAGTACACCACATCTAGGTCTCTCCCTGGGTCCATCTCCCTGGTCATCCAGTCAAAAAAATCTATCAGATTTGTCTGACAAGACCTGCCTCTGGTGAATCCATGCTGCCTCCGATCCTTTAATGCATTGGACTCCAGAAACCTCATTATTTTCTCAGTTTGTTTTGTTTTAAAGTATGTTTTAAATACAAGATTTTTTTCTTTTTGATTTTTAATATGGTTTCTTTTACACAATCAGACTCATTCCATCCCGGATATCCAGCCCCTCTGTACGTCCGGTCTGAGCCAGACGTAGAAGGGTTTGCGATTCTGATCCCGTGGGGCATGTCTTGTCCCATGGGATCAGAATCGCGAACAGCCCTGTACGTGCAGGCCAAGACTGTGATTTAGCCCGGCCTGCACATATAGTGAAAGCCCGACTAACTCAGTCAGGGCTTTACAATGAGCCGTGGCACCATGGTGTCCGGTTGCCATGGCACCGCGCTCCATTGTAAAGTGGCGATCCCGGCCACTGGCTGTAGCCCGACCCCTGATCCAGCCCCCTAAGGCCAGGGTCAGGCTGTGGGGAATGTCCTCAGTTCCCCCTGCCCCATCTGTGCCCCGGGCCTGCAGAAAAAAACATTCATGGAAGTTATTCCACCTCGGAGGTGGAATAACTTCCCCCGTACAAGTCACCGGCCCTAACTCTGCCCCCGATCCGCCCCTTCCCTGTCCCCGTCTAACCTCCCTGTACAACCGGCGGGGAGGTTAGATGCCAGTGGGGAGGGCACGAATAGTGGGGATGGATGTCCCATTGGGATGTCCATCCCCGCTATTCATGAGACAGAATTGGGCCCTATGGTTTTATACATTCTTCTTTATTTTGTTTTTATGGGCATTAGTTTGCTTTTCTGATCTTTTTTATGGGAAGTTTTTAAAATTCAGGTTTAATAATTTGTTTCTTCATATTTTGTTTCTACACTTTAGGCCCGATTCCGTCCGGACTTAGAAGCCCTCTGTACGTCTGGTCTGAACCGGACATACAAAGGGCGTCACGATTTTGATCCCACGGGGCACGTCTAGCCCTGTGGGATCAGAATCGCGATCAGGCTTATGCATGCAGGCCGGGACTGCAATTTAGCCTAGGCTGCACGTACAGGCACTGCCCGACTAACTCAGTCAGGACTTTTAAATGGAGCTGCGGCGCCATGGTGTCCGGTTGCCATGGCACCGCGGCTCCATTTAAAAGCCATGATCCTGGTCACCGGCTCCTGCAAAGCATTCCTCGCAACCTGATCTGGCTACCTACAGCCAGGGTAGGCCTGCAGGGAATGTCCTTGGGCCCCCCTGCCCCATCTGCACCCCGGGCCCACCGATCAACAACGTCTGGGGAAGTTATTCCACCTCGGAGGTGGAATAACTTCCCCTATAAGTCACTGGCCCTGACTCCGCCCCCAATCCGCCCCCATCTAACATCCCTGCTATTTGAGGGACAGAATAACCCCATTTGTTTTTATACTTGGTTTCTATACTTCTTCCTTATGCCCTTTTAAGTTTTTTGAGTCCATTTATATTATTGGTTCTATTCAGAATTCTTTTGGGTTATGATGGCTGAGTGGCAGTGGCCTCTCAACTGGGGCAATTCCTCAGACTCTTAAATTGTGGATTCGAATGTGTTATAAAATACGCATGAATTGTTTTAAGCCTTACTTCATCACGGTCAGATGTGCAATCAACATTTTTAATTTTGTCTTATGCTCATTAGAATAACCTTTTTTTATGTTTTTAATATGTTTTTAAGTACTATTTTTAAGATACTCTATATTTCTTTTTTATTAGCTTTTGGTTCTCTTTTGTGGTTTTATTACTGTGCCTGTTTCATGGTTTTTATCGGTTGTCTTTTTTTTCTCCTCTTTCCCCCCTTTTATCATTTTATTACTATGTAACACAAGATTATTTTACCAAAACGTTTTTTGTATTTAAATATGGTCTCTTCAACACGTTTATATATATATATAAGCATCTGTGTGGATGCCTCCTTAAGATTGGAGAATATACATACAATAATTTATGTTAAATAATGCAGTCTTTCCCCACCCCCTCCTTCCCTTTTTTGATTAAAAGTTCTCATGCTTATGAATTTACAAATGTTTTTACCCCTCTTAATGGTATAAGTTTCTTAAAGTAGGCAAAAGTATTCCTCATTGGTTCAAGCTCCTCCTTTGTTTACTTCCGGTTGTTATGACTACGGTGTAGCTTGGCGACTTTCGCACCATTTCTTGCTTTAAGACGTCAATGGCAGCATCGGTCTGCCTTTTCTAAACTGAATGCAGAATCTACATTACACTCCACATTGATGGTGTAATTCGGTGGGATTCTTAAGGTTGGTGCTTCTAAAAGGTTTTAATTCAACTGTCTGTACTCTTGTTCATATTTTCATCACAAGGCTTATCCCATTTGTCCCATTGAAATCAATCATTATACAGCAAAGGCCCATAACAGTAAAAAAAAGAGATCAAATACCTTAGTATCATCGTGGACCAACACATCACCATGCAACCTCACATAAAGAGAACCACCGCAAATGCCTATCATAAAACGAAAGTGATCAGGAGGCTAAAACCGATCATGGACCAAGATCACTTTCATACTATCTGCCAGGCAGTAATCACCCCAATACTTGACTACTGCAACTTACTCTACCATGGACTCCCAAAACAAACCATCATGCCACTCCAAATAGCACAAAATACAGCAGCACGAATCATCACAGGAACACCCAAACAAGAGCACATCACCTCTATACTCGATCAGATACATTGGCTCCCAATACGCTCCTGCATAAGATTCAAGACAACCTTAAACATCTTCAAAATCATCCATCAATCATCAGCCAACATCCTGCAAGACCTCACAAGCACCCGACCCAGGAGAAATAACAGCAAACATATGATCATCACCCCTACAATTACCAAAAGACCAAGCAATCCACATCCGGAAGAGCATTCTCACTATATGTCTCATCAATATGGAACTCACTCCCAGACAACATGAGAGCTACAACAGACATCAAAGACTTCCGGAAGAAGCTGAAAACCCTACTGTACACAAACCAGATGGGTCACATTACTTAACCAACTGACTGACGTAAACTCCCAAATTATCGACCTAAGCCACGGACTAATATCTTCTCATTAACACCATGGACTAAACTGTACACAGTCTGTCATATACTTACGACTGTACATAAGTTAACCTGTTAGTGACATATCCCCCCTCCTGTCTATTTGTTCTTGTATAATAGTTAAGCTCCCCTGTTTAAGCGTTCGTTGTACATTAGTTAAGCGTTCTCTGTATACTGTAGAGTTGTAATGTAAACCACTTTTGAAGGATAAAGTGGTATAAAAAAATTGTTAAATAAATATTTAGGTGCATCTTTCTCTGTCCTGTGGCCGTGCGAACACAGTTTACCTTTACCGCTTTGTTTATGCACTTTAAATTTGATTGAGTTGCTAAGGTTGGAGATTGGTTTAATAGGTCTTAATTTTCTTAATTTGCATTCTGTTTTTATAATAGAGGAACTTTTTGATTTAGTTTGCATCTCGCGGTTTTGCAACTACAGTTCACCTCCACTACTTTATCTTTTAGTATTATAAATATAGTCTCTTCATTTACTAAGAATAGTTTCCTGCCTCCTTTTATAGTTTTGGGCACTTTAATTCTTACCCCCATATCTTATCCTAGTTTATAATATTATTCATGATGTACGAGATATTTGCTGCTTATTTTGTATTCCGTAAACAAGCCTGCTACAGCATGTCTATGCATTACTGATAGACCATAGCATGAGTCCTTTAACAGTTCCATTTAGTTAGCATTAGACCACAGGCGCTTTCTTCCGTTTTTATATCATTGTCTTAATGTTTTAACATATCAATGTTTTATGATAATAATATTTATATTTTTACAATTTTTAAGCACTTGTCTTTTTTATCTCTTTTACCTGTTTTCTACAGAGTGATATTTGTTGTTTTTTATTTATTATTTTAACTAATCTCAAGTTGCATTCTTATCCTTTCATCATTGAATACTTTGGCACATACTATTTTACAGTTGCTTCTGGATAAAAACGTTTTCTATAAACTTTTTGTATTTCCAATTTTAGTAGATATATAGGATAGAAACATAGAAACACGATGGCAGAAAAAGACATGGCCTATCTAGTCTGCCCTTCCATATCAACTACAATAGTCCCCTTTATACCTTTAGAGGTCCTCTGTGTTTGTCCCATGATTTTTTGAATTCAGATACTGTCCTCGTGTTCACCACCTCCAGTGGGATAATATTCAACACATCTACCACTCTTTCCATAAAGAAATATTTCCGCATATTACTCTTGAGTCTATCCCCTTTCATTCTCATCCTATATCCCCTCGTAGCAGAGCTTGCCTTCAATTGAAAGAGATCCTCCTGTGCATTTATGCCATGGAGGTAATTAAATGTCTCTATTATATTGCCCCTATCCCGCCTTTCCTTTAAAATATACATATTAAGATCTTTAAGTCTGTCCTCATATGCTACATAATGAAGACTACTAACCATTTTAATAGCCACTCTCTGTACAGACTCCAACCTCTTTCTATCCTTTTGAAGGTGTGGTCTCCAGAATTGCACACAATACTCCAAATGAGGTCGCACCAGACTTATACAGAGGCATTGTCACCTCCTTTTTTCTGCTGGCCATTCTTCTCCCTATACACCCAAGCATCCTTCTGGCTTTTGCTGTCACCTTTTCTACCTGTTTGGCTACTTTAAGATCATCAAACACAATTATGCCCATGTCCCGCTGTTCATTTTGTGGACAGAAGTACCTCACCCTCTACACTGTACCGTTCCTTTGGAATTTTTCAGCCCAAATGCATGACCATGCATTTTTTAGCATTACATTTCAGTTGCCAAATTCTAGACCATTCTTCAAGTTTAGCTAGATCCCTCCTCATGTTATCTACTTCTTCTGGGCATCTTCTCTATTCCAGATTTTGGTATCATCTGCAAACAGGCAAACCTTACCTGAAAGCCCTTCTGCAATATCACTAACAAAGAAGTTAAAAAGAATCAGACCAAGGACAGATCCCTGTGGCATACCACTGGTAACTTCCTTCTCCTCAGAGTGAGCTCCATTTACCTGTACCCTTTGTCCCCTCCCAATCCAATTTCTAACCCAGGATGCTCAGTTTGTTTATAAGTCACTTGTGCGGATCGGTGTCAAAGGCTTTACTGAAATCTAAATATACCACCTCTAGGGCTCTTTCTCGGTCCAATTCCCTGGTCACCCAGTCAAAGAAATCAATCAGATTTGCCTGACAAGATGTCTCCCACTTTCTATGATTAAGTTTTATGTATTTTTTTAAAGTAACTTTTTATGTGTTTTATTATAGTCATACTTACAAGGATATATTTTTGAGGAACCTTTTAATTTCATCTTATTAGATGGATACAGTCTAGCATTTAATTTATGTTTAATTTAATTTATGTGTTCTGATGGTTATTTCCTTTGGGGGCTATTCTGAGGCATGAATAGTAAATAGTACAAAGTAACAATAAATATTTTAAGATATGTTTTTTTTACTAAGAGAAAGTTTTCATTAAATTTCTCTTGGAAACACTTATTTTTTTCAAACTTAGAAAAAAATATATTTTTTCAGGAATAAACATTTTTCAGTGATTTAAAAAGTATTAAGTAATAAGATACATACATCAACATACATTTTTTCACTAAACACAATTAGAACACGGTCTTTATGGCAGTTATATGCTCACTGCATATAGACTTTTGCAATCTTCGCGTCTTCCTGAATTGTGGTCTGCTGCTCTAAGATTCACAACACAATATGCTCTTTTGTTCCCTTCACCAAATGCAGTCGTGTATGCTGGAATATGATATTCCAGTGCAATCAATGCAGATTATCAGTATTTTGTATGCTTGTGACCCATTGGATAAGGAACAGGAACAACCTTTCTCAAGGTGATATAATCTGCTGTTCTACGTGGGATAATTAGTCGTCCAAGTAACAAAGAAATCAAAAGCACTAACAATGATCAAATTTGAAAATGTTGCTTTACATTTCTAATTAGTCATTTGTATTAAGTGGTTCACATTGTCCTTCCAACTTTTGGTTTTGTATAGTCCACAATAAGTGGTTTTCTTTCTTCTCAGCTGCTATCATGTCATAGTGCATTCTTGATAGCAATATCACTGCTTTAGACACCTGGAAAAATGGGATCTTAAATCATAAACTAATTTAAGAAAGTGAAACTATAACCGGTTTAACTCTGCTACCTGCATAGCACTATTACAGGAAAGAATGTATAAATCCAAGACAGTAGACTCTTATCACTCACTGCTTTAGCAAAAAGCAAAATACAAAAATATTAATACTGATCACTTTATGGCTTATACACAATCAGTGAACTTGATCTCACTTAAGTATGATAAATCTGCCAGTGATGATGATTTCTTAATAGATTGCCAGCTGCTAGGGTTCTCAGAAAACATGATTAATATTATGTGCAATCCCACATTGTGCAAGATGTCCAAGAGAAAAAGTGGTCCCGAACTGACTTGAGACTATAAAGCAGGGAAAACGTTTTGATTGGGTAGAACAAAAAACATCAGAGAATAGCCTTACTTTAACTTCCAAGACATATTTTATTCTAGCATTGTTGCTTTCTTCTTAAGCCAATAGGTTGGTTCACCATCTGTTTCCCTTCGGTTCAGACTTTTCCTATTTACCTGCAAGTATGTTCACTCTGCAGCTCTTCATTATGTTTCCTTTATTGTGACCCCCCTACACAGCTCCTTGCAACTTCTGTTCACTGGGCAAGCTGATCTTTTCCTCCTCCTCCTCCTCAGTTTAACTGTGCTTTCTTTAGCAAACACATTTCCTGACATCTCCTATTTGTGTTGTGTGTGTGGGCCTCTTTTACTAAAGCCTGTTAGTTGATTAATGGGCCTTTTAATGCATGGCTGCAGACAGGAATGCTAACACGCGATAGTGTCTATGTTTGCATGCTAAATTGCACGTTAATTGGTGATCAGGGGATGGGACAATGGGCGGAGAGTGGGCTTAGTAAGCGCATTGCTGCTAGCACCAGGGCAAGTGCCAAGTGCTCAGTGGCAACATAGCTCTTAACTTGGGCTTACCAAATGACTTCTCTATAGGAGCTAAGGCGTGTAAAATCAGAGCGTTACTGACAAATCCTTAGCAGTTTTTAGTAAAAGGGGCCTTATGTGTCTTGACTAAATTGTAAACGGCATAGAGTAGGAACTGTCTCTTACGTGTATCTGTACAATGCTGGGTATGTTTACCAGGACTGTAGGAGACCATGGCCCTTCCAGCTATTTTCATAGCTCCAAATTTATTTAACAAGAGCCATTTTTTGGAAACTAAAGTTTTAAAAAAGTGACCCTCATCTTTTTGCTGTACTGAAGAGTGTATTTTCCCCTTTTTATGAAAAATTAGAATTTTGATGTACTTAGGAGGCTTTCAACAGTCAATCAATCTTTAGAAGCCCAGTGTGTGATTTTTATCCATGCAAATAACTGGAAGAAGGATTTTGAATAATATATCATAAATGAAGCACCTTGGTTTAATAAAATGTTTGATTCTCTTTTTTCAGTTTATGTACACGCTTGGTATTTGTCTCATAATTGAACTAACAGGTGGAATTGTGGCCTTGGTCTTCAGACATCAGGTAAGGAAAATATTTCAGGCCTTTTCATTCTGGTGTATAAAAGTAGTCGAAGATACAGGTACAAATTCTGAAGCAATAGATTAAGGGTTGGATCGGAGCACAAGGTAAACTTTCCGCACACATATTGCAGAAGTGGTAACATGTATTAGCACAAGTTTGAAACTTTGGAGCTGAAGCGCCAGCCTCCAAGGCTTTAGCTTTTGTGGCTGGCCATAATCTGTCTGTAGAATGTCTTGAAGTATAAAACTGTGACTCCAAATTTCAAATATATACTAAAGCAACCTTGTTTATGTACAGAAAACTACAAACTGCTAATAATGCAAGAACGGTTTTATAAATAAAGGGGAAATTTTAAGATCTGTGCCAAAAATAGCTGCCAGTGCAAAACTGTAGCATTTAATGATTTCTGCAAGGGTTTTGATAAATTTTAAAAGGATTGACGAGGTCAATAATGCATTTTTTTTTTACTGTGAATTCTTTTCTTTCCATATGTTTACTTCTTAGAGGTGGCTATAAATTAATAGGCAATTTAATTTTTTATGTGGGGCATTTTTAAAAAATTGTCATGGAAAAAGTCACCTTTTTTTGGCAGTAGCCTGATAGATGCTATTCTGGCATTATGTTAAAGACTGATATGTCCTGATGGCATTTTATGTTTCCATTTTGTGAAGAATATGATGCATATATATATATTCAATATGTATGTACGTTTTATTGTTATCCAGCAAGGACATTCGATTGGCAGGCTACAAACATCTTTAAATAAAGACTGATTATTGCATTCAAAAAATGTTTTTACTAAACATGCCCATCACCTCAACCGGTGAGTATGAACATTGGCATGTGGAAGGATTCACAGTTGAGAATCCAGTACATGCACAGATGGAAGGAATAGAGGGAGAGGGTTGAGAAGGCAAAAATATGGGAAGAGAGAAGAGAAAGGAGGAGAGCAGACAGAGATTGAATCCTGGAGTGAATCTATCTTAAAGTGTCATGAAGAAAGGTGCGAGGACAAACGGAATGGGGGAAGGAGCAGAGGTGAGGTGGATAGGGTGGGGAAAGAGAGACATTCAGCTCTAACAGAGACGTGAAGAACGGGTGAGAGAGGTGAGGAAATGGGGTCAGGACAGAGAGGTGGGGCCAAGGAGCAGGGAAGAGGAGAGAGGGATTGGCAAATGAACAGAGATAGAGGAGGAGATCGATTCAGTTTAAGAAAGGTTTCTACTTTCCCCTTCATCTGAAAAACATAACTGTTAGTAAGGACACTGCCTGCCCTTCCCTGCATCTGCTCTGGGCTCTTGCTTTCTCCTGTAACCCTCTGTCATCCTCCTGTGGTAGACCCAAGCTCCCTTCTGTTGCCATGGCACCTTTACTTCCCGTCTTCATAGCCAGGGTACTATTGAGGAGTTTCTGCCATTTACTTCCCAGATCTATAGGGGAGAGGTGCCGCTGTATTTACAGTACACTAGAACCTGAGGATCCTGAGGCTGCTGATGCCAGTCATAACAGTACATGTATAAGCCATCTTCAAATTGCTAATTAATGCTACATCACCTCTTTCTTGTACTATCTCCTCCTCTCTTTTTTTCTTTCACCCTTTTATCATCTTCTACTGCTCTCCTCCCTATTCTTCTCTTTTTTTCTATCCCCACAATTCATGTTCCTTCTATTACTCCTTTCTGCTGTCCTCCTTTCCCTGCTCCACCATTCTCTCCCATATTTTCTTTCTCTTCCCTTCTCTCTGCTATTCTTCCTGTCTCTTCTTCCCTTTCCTCATCATTTTCCTTCCTTCGATTGCTACCTGTACTCCCCCTGTTCCTCATCCTTTTCCTCCCCTTGTACTTCTCTCTCCAGGCCACACTGGGTCAGACCAAAGGTCCATCAAGTCCAGTTTCCTGTTTCCAGTAGTGGCCAATCCAGGTCACAAGTACTTGTCAGGTCCCCAAAAAGTAGACAGATTCCATGCTGCTTATCCCAGGGATAAGCAGAAGATTTCCCCAGTCCACTTTAATAATGGTTTATGGAATTTTCCTCCAGAAATGTGTCCAATCCTCTTTTAAACCTGGCTACACTAACAGCTTTTACTACATCTTCTGGCAACAAATTCCAGAGTTTGATTACATGTTGATTGAAATAATACTTTCTCTGATTAGTGTTAAATGTTCTACATTGTAGCTGCATTGCGGGTCCCCTAGTCTTTCTATGTTTACCCATTCTATTCCACTCTTTATTTTATAGAGCTCTATCACATCTCCCCTCAGCCTTCTCTTTTCCAAGCTAAAAAGTCCTAACCTTTTAAGCCTCCTCATAAAGGTATCCTTCCATCCACTTTATCATTTTTAAGATATGGTGACCAAAATTGCACACTATATTTGAGATCCAGTTGCACAATTGAGCAATATAGACGAATTATAATATTCTTTGTTTTATTCTCCATTCCTTTCCTTATGATTCCTAGCATTCTATTTGTTTTCTTGGCTGTCACTGCATACTAGGTGGAGGGTTTCAAAATATTATCCATGATGACGCCGAGATCCTTTTTCTGGGTGGTGATGCCTAACGAGGAACCTTTCATTATGTAACTGTAGTTTGGGTTGTTATTTCCTAAGTGCACAACTTTCCACTTTTCCACACTACATTTTATCTGCCATTTGGATGTCCACTCCCCTAATTTTTCAAGGTCTTCTTGCAATTTTTCACAATCCTGTTGTTTTTTTAACAACTTTGAATAATTGTGTCATCTGCAAATTTGATTACCTCACTCATTGTTCCCATTTCCAGGTCATTTATTAATATGTTAAAAGCAGCAGGCACAGCACAGATCCCTGGGATACTCCACTATTAAGAACATAAGATATGCTATACTGGATCAGACCAAGGGTCCATCAAGCCCAGTGTTCTGTTTCCAACAGTGGCCATTCCAGGTCTCAAGTACCTGTCAGGTTCCCAAAGGTATACACATTGGGCCCGATTCCAAAAGGGGAACATCCTGCCCACCTGGGCAGTCTAATCCCCGATTTTGAGTCTGCGGGAGCTAGACGTTCCCGCGGGATCAGTATCAGGTCTAGATGGCTGGCCCGTGCCTGGACGGGCAGGCTGTCCCCCGATTCTGTGCCGCCGGACGTCTAATAGTTTCCCCAAACAGGCCTGCCCTAGCTCTGTTAAGCAGCTGTGATCCCCGGCTGCCACCACAAAGTCCATTCCCCACAGCCCGACCCCCAATGTGGCCTTCCAAAAGTAGGGTCGGGCTGTGGAGAAGCTCCTGTACCCCCTCGCCCCACTGACCTGGCCCTGCACTGCCGTTCCCCGACATCCAGGGGGACTTATTCCACCTCCAAGGTGGAATAAGTCCCCCATCTCTGTTGGCGACCCTGGACATATAGGGCTGACCTCAGAATCGGCCTTGTATGTCCAGGGTCGCATCCCCACCCAATGCCTGTCCTCGCTCTTCCCTCGGCCCGCCCCCATACAGAGCTCCCCATACATCTCCTAGGTACATGAGGGGAAGTTTGGGCAGGGGATACGGTTCCGGTGTTTGGTGGGGATGGACATCCGATCTGGATGTCCATCCCCACTAAACACAGCTTGGAATGACCCCAGTTCTATTCTGCTTGTCCCAGGGGTAAGCAGTGGATTTCCTCAGTCCTATTTAATAATGATTTATGGACTTTTCCTCCAGGAACTCATCCAAACCTTTGAACTCAACTACACTAACAGCTTTTACTACATCTTCCGGTAATGAATTCCAGAGTATGAGTACGCGCAGGTGAAAAAATATTTTCTCTAGTCTTAAGGGAGGAGTGGCCTAGTGGTTGGGGCAAGTTACCTCAGGCCGGAAGGTCAGGGGTTCAAATCCCACTAGAGGACAGCTATCTTGGGCCGGAAGGACTGGGGTTTCTAGTCCCACAGGTGCTCCTTGTGGTCTTAGGCAAGCCACTTAACCCTCCATTGCCCATATTCCCTGTAAGTTTTAGGGGTATGTTTACCAAAGTGCGTTAGTGCGATTCGCGTTAGGAGCCGCGGTAGAGACAGAAACGCCCAAATAAGGACATGGGCGGTACATCGTTACGCGTGGTCCAAAAACTAACGAGCGTGACAGGGCGCGGTGGCTCGTTCCCGCGCATTACCACGCGTCAACCCCAAGAAAGCGTACAGATACAAATCACAGGAACAGAGCTGTAGCACAATGGTGAGCTCACTGACCGCTGTCACAGGCAGCATGGGTTCAAATCCCCTGTCTCCCCAGTGTGCACAATGCAGAAGGATGGCCCAGTCATCACCCAGTACCCAATGTAGGGAATGAGGAGGCAAGGGTTTATATTTTACCACCAGTAGTGCTGCCAGCAAATACACCATCACAGTGGTGCAACCAAAGGTGCTGCAGATGGCATCCCATAATGCACCACACAGGCCACAGTAGAAAGTGCATTGTCCACAGAGGCACACCAAAATGTCACCTTCAGAACACCATAGCAGGCAACGTAAAGGGTGCCAGATAAGGTGCCACATGGGGCGCCCCATGAGGCACTGTAAGGTGACATCATACTGATGGTGTCTTGCTGGCAGGACCAATGTGCGTCCAAAATAGACAATGCTGCAGTCAGGCCGATAAAAAAAGACCACTGTGTTATGAGTCCATGACCACTGGCCCCACAGGCTGTGACGGAACCACGGGGCAGCAGCCCCATAGCTGCGAACAACCCCCTGGCTGTCACCTGAAGGGCAGCAGGGCACCACCCAAATGGCCCGCTGTGATGTCTAGGATCTGTCCCAAAGCAAACATACCCATGGTGCAAGGCACAGGAAGATCAGCGGCCCAGAGATGAACACAACAAGGGGCATGTACCTACACAGCTCCCTGGGACGGCAGGCCAAAATGAGTGTGTGTCACTGTCACACAGTAGCAATAGACAGTAGCCCAACAGGGCGCCCCCTAAGAATCTAGAAAAGGTGTGTCCTAAGGTAGCGTGATCTGTCGCACAATGGTGAAGACACAGGCAGATAGTGCAAGGTCTGTGAGTTCAAACCACCCATGGTCCCAAGGACAAGCGCTGCCTGCAACAGTACCCTCTGCAAACCATAGTTAGTGACGTGGATAACCAGTCAGTACTCTTTTGAAGCCATACATATCCCCCAGTTTTTGTCGCCGACAAACAACCTGAGAGGTGGGAGAAAGTGCCCACCCCCCTCATATGTAGGGTCCCTATAATCCAGAGAGCCTTAGCCCTCACAAGAAGAAAATAGTGTGAATGTGTAACCAGAACGGTTTTTGAGAGATGTACATAGTCAAATATATCCACAAACCATGGAATGAAGGAAAGCAAACCCCAAACAGTGCTGGAAATAAGGCAGGTAAGAACCGAATGGTCATGTCATCGTACACCTGTAGGGAAACCCACCACGCCATGCATATGTCTTGCCAACTCTGGGCTCTGTATCATGTGAATGTGTACCTGACAGGAGGGTGGATCTGTGGAGGCATCAGCGACATCACCCACACACCAATATAGTGATGGCAGAAGCAGCTTGTGCTGTACGTCTAACAGACTCAGGTGGCAAGCACACAGTCACAGGGCTATACCCTGAGGGTGCTGTATAGGGCACCCTACAAGTCACACCATTGGGTAAAGGTAATGTGCACTGTCTGCCCGTGCACCCTATAGGGCAGGGCTGGGGAATCCTGGTCCTGGAGAGCAGCAGACCAGTCAGATTTCCAGGATATCCCTAATGAATATGCCTGAGATATATATGCATTAGAGACATCCTGCCAACCTGACTGGTTTGGGGCCCTCCAGGGCTGGATTCGGAGACCACTGCCTTACACCTCTGTCATTTAAGATTGTGAGTGGGCAAGGTGCAGATGTCCAAGACATCAAATGGTTTAGATAGAATGTGTCACATTCCTCCTCACCGTCCCACCACCACCAAAATATTGTCAATTAGACAACCTTTTTGGTGGTTGTGAGAATCGAGGACAAATGTGACACATTCCATATACCCTTTCGATGTCTAGAACATCTGCACCTTGCCCACTCACAATCTTAAATGACAGAGGTGTAAGGCAGGGGTCGCCAAATCCAGCCATGGAGGGCCACAAAACAGGTTGGCAGGATATCCATAATGCATCTATATCTCATGCATATTCATTATTGATATTCCGGTAAGCTGACTGGTCTGCGGCTCTCCAGGACCATGGTTCCCCACCCCTGCTATAGGGCGTGTCACAGAGAGCCCCACAGGTCATGCCATAGGGGTTCCGATGAGGCACCCTGAGGAGTCTGCACTGTGAGGGTGGTGCTGCTGTCAGCACCAATGTCATGTAAAACTACAAGATGCCCCCCAAAGGGTCACCTAATCCTCCATATGTGGTCTGAAATCCATGACATAGGGGCCCCCACAGGTAATGAAACAGCTAGACGCCCATAATGTCTGTGAAAACTACACAGTCCCAAGAATGAGGTGGCCAGCTCATGGAGCAGAACTGTGAAATGCTACAAATCACCACACCAGACCCCCAGTAATTGCCCGATGCACATACAAAGAAAGCCTGTCAATGGAACAAAACAAGGTCTCAGCAAACAAGGGCATATGGCAAACACAACCCAGACCAAGGTCAAGATCATTACCAAATATAAAGGGCCCATTAACATCACAGACCTGTTTCATTACCTGAAAGCCACTGGCAAAATGAAAAGCAAACACGAAAATACTATGAATATGTGCAGAAAGAATATGCAGATGGCTGTACCACCAAAACCCACAACCCCCAGACTGTGCAAAGAAAGTGCACCATGTCACCACCCAAAGTGACAGCTGGGGGGTAATGATATGGTTGTAAGCAAAAACATTCATGGTACACTGCACATGGACATCATCAGTCTCTAGAGGAACATATGAGGGGGTAGGTACCCACACAGCGCCGTCCCATGAATGGGCAAATGAATGTGTGCGTCACTGCAATAGAACAGGAAAAGACAGTAGCTCAACAGTGTGCCCAAGAAGAAGTATGAGAAAGATGACCATCATGGTCCTGAGAAGGGTACCCCATGCAAAGTGACATATGAGGTACACACGGATACGAGAGGTCAGATGGAACCCTGGCTCACAGAACCATGTGGCATGGTGCCCCAAAAAGGGTATGTGGGACAACGTCAGTGTGCCCTAGGGACTACCAGTGGTGTCTGCAGGTCCTGCGGAACCAGCGTGCAACAGAGACAGATGTAGTACTAACACCACACAGAACCCACGGTGAAGACAATGGATAGGTGACTGACCGAGGGACAGTAGGGAGTTACTGGACCCACATCCCTGTGGACATTTCATGTGTCAGGAAGCAGCGCAGACAAACATGTTGCTGCCAAAAGCAATACAACAAAGGGTGTTGGCAACCTAGAGTACTAGAACAAAAGTGTGTGGTAGCTGAGGGGAAAATGTGTCAACCTGTGTAGGCGGAGGTGGCCAGAGGAGTGGCCCTGCCACGCAGAGCAGGCACAGGCCCGCCAAGAACACAGAGATGCAATGCAGACAAGGGTAGCAGCGTAGGATAGGGTGTGACAGTGCACAGCAACATACAGGACATGTCACATCACACTGATGTAGACAGATGTACCAAAGGATGATACCCAACGGTGATGAGGATGATAAGAGCGGGCAGGACCTAAAAGCAAAGAGATGACTGTTACAGTGACTACAGGTACCAGTGAGGGAAAGACATAAAAACAGGGGAACAGAGAGAGCGAAAAGCTATGAACACTAGGATGGAGGGCGCTTCAGGAAAAGAATAACTACCGTAACACCAGTAGGCATACAGAAATGGATGCAGACAGGACCACTGCATGTCCCCATACATAACCACAGCTGTGTGCAAGGTGAGGGCACCCCAAAGACCAAACAAGATGCACCACACATTCAGAGCAGGGGTCCATAGCCAACATCACAGTCCACACGTGGGATGGGAGGTAGATATGAACCGGTCCATACACGACCCACGAAATATCATGCAGTGCAAACCAAATACAATATATCATGGGAGCGACAAGTAAGGGACAGAGGGGGTCAGGGCAATAGAGAGCCATGTGGATGGGCTGTGGTCAGGGACAAGCGACCATAAGAGGAGCATGTGCCTGACCAAACAGTTGAGTGATGGCGGCCGGACCAAACGGCAGCAGCGGCTCCAGTAAACAGGCAGGCCTGTCACATGCCCCGCCACATGTGTGACAAAATGAAGCCAAGGGTGATGGGGTAGTGGGCCAGAGAGCAGTGCAGCACCATAGGAGCAGCGGAGAGTAAGCAACATATATGGGTCAGACCATGGCGACAGCAATGCAAACCGCACTATATTGCAACTCACCTGAGTCACCTGCCTGTTGTAGTTGTTTACACACCAACACCACATGTAGCGCAGCATCGGCCAGTATGATCTGCAAAGTCCTGGGGGCCCGGAAAGCAGAAGCCCATCCTGGGGAGGCAAAAAGACATCAAACATGTTGACACATGACACGGTACTGCTGCACAATCCATACACCAGCCCACACATGGGCAACCCAGATAAACGTCACCAGCAGAAGCAGAACTTACAGGAGAAGAGCTCCCCGATCAGATGTTGCCTAGCCGCCATCCCAGCACATGTGTCAACATGGCCAGGTGCAGGAGGGCACACAGGATCCACCCCAAGATCCTCATTAATATCGACTGGAAGATTGTGCCGGAGAGCAATGTTGTGCAGGATACAACAGGCTATTATGATCTTTGCCACAGTCAAGGGCCCGTACTGTAAGGCCCTGCCAGTTCTATCCAGACACCTGAAGCGACTTTTGAGAACGCCAAAGGTTCGCGCTCAATGACTGAGCGGCTGGAGGCATGGGCCTCATTGTACCGCATCTCTGCACCTGTCCGAGGGAGACGCACAGGGGTCAGCAGCCAGGCACGACACCCATATCCTGCATCACCTGCAAACAGAAATGGAATTAAGGCACATGTGCGAAGACGAACCTATGGAAACCATGATGTAGCAATGCACAAATGGACAGCAGGGAAACATGGTCACACACATATGACGGCACAGCATTGCACACATTTGTGGTGCACCAGAGTCTGCATCTGGGAGATCAAAATAACACTGGCCGGTAAAAAGATGGTCAGGTGGGCAGGTCGCTGGGACATGGTGTGATATGGCACACACGGGATATGTCAGTGTACCACAACCTGGGTGGGCAAGGCGGGGGTGTCAGCGCAGACAGGCAAAAGCAAACTGTCATGCAGCAGGCATGTGTGATAGCAGGTCCGCACATACACCCTGACACGTGCCAACACCTACATGGCGGATGAGTAGGCCACATACACACTGTACAGCTGGTCTATGGTCCTGTTCCCAGAGTTTCCCAAAGCCCACCCCCCCCCCCCCTGCTGGCACATGCACAATCCCGTGGCACATTGGGCATGAGATGGACACAACACACACGCCGACATATGTGAAACCTTTGCACCATGCATGCCCCGAATGACCGTGAAAAATGGATGATAGCCAAGTAAGCAGCTAAGGCAGGTTAGAGACGACATCACATGGGTGCGGCGTGACACAGATGAGCAAGAATAGGCACATGGTAGGCAAGGGGATGTGTGTTGCCGCACAGAGGTACGTGAGCACAGTCCCGGTGACAGGGCGTGCTGTGGGCACAATCCCAGAATAGTCAGCACAAGTACACAACAGCACCATGTCATGGATGTAGAGGACACAGTTGACAATGGTGCCCCCGTGAAACACATATGTGCGTTACACACATGATGCGGGGAATACCTACCCAGCAGGATATAGTCCTCATATTGCCCGGCCTCAAACAGGCCAAACAGTGCTGAGTTCTGCAGGATATAGGAGTCATGGGCTGACCCTGGGAACCGCGGGACCACATTCAGGATACGCATACCTGCATCACAGACAACCTGCACATTGAGGGAATGGAAGTGTTTGCGGTTCCGGTACACAACCTCCCTGTCACGTGGCGGGATGAGGGCAACATGTGTGCAATCTATTGCACCCAGCACATGTGGTATCCCTGCAATCTGCTGGAATGCACGTCCCAGGGCCACCCAATGTTGCCTACTGTTGGGAATGGCAATGTAATAACCAACCCGGCTGACCATGGCCCGCAGTACCTGGTGGAGGCAGCGAGAGAACGTTGGCCGACTCATCCCACCCACTGCGGCCACCGAGGTTTGGAAACAGCCAGAGGCAAAGAAATGTAGGGCAGCAAGGAGCTTGGCCATTCCCGGTATAGCATGTGACCGGGCAGTCAGGGGCTCGAGGTCAGGTCATAGATCCTCATAGAGCTCCCTAATAGCCCCTGTGTCCAGCCGGTAGAGGGAGATCACCTGGTCCTCCCTGATGTTCTGCAGCATGGCCCTGGGCCTGTAGAGGCGTTGCAGGCGTGGCCGCCCCTCAGGACGCCTACGGCGCCGTAGTTCCACCACACCCGCCTGTGGACCCTCCACAGCTGCAGGCCTGTGTTGCAGCGGGTGAGGACCCATGCCCAGGGCCTCAGCCCCAGGACCATCATCTCCCTCAGCCGGAAAACGCAGACCAGCTAGCTCCAGCAATGCAATGACTGCACCACCTGCATTCACAGTCTGAGCCATGATAGACACAGGATGTGGGACAGGTGGCTGTGAAATAGGGTACAGGGTGGGAACACAAATCACACAAACAATACACACCTGGTCAACCAAGAACATCAACCACACCCAAAACCATGGAATCAGCACAATGCTGTAGTCGGCAACGTAGCACACGAAGGAGCGCGCGTAGGAGGGCGCGTACCCCCGCAGTGAGCCCGAGAGGAGCCATTGCAATAATAACCAACTCCCTGTGACGCAGCATAGTGTAAAGGTACTGCGAGCTATACACCCTGCCAAATAAGGAAGACGCTAAGATGTGACAGACATGCCCACCGCGTTCACACGTGCGTGCCACATAATGCGCTATACGTGAGCACCAGCCAACGCGCGTGGTTACGCGCAGAACAAATATACACGGGTACCCCAAGTAAAAACATACGTCGTACCTACCATCACCGCATGAATTGTAGGGAGAGACCACGTGTAAAGAGTACATAGAGGGACGAATATCTGGAGAACAGGCGATAAGCATGCACAGTGCGTCACATAGGGCACATATCCGCCTTACGTCCGTGCGTGTGGAAGGGGAGAGCGCGGTATAACGCGCCCACGCAATGCGCCCAGAGCCACACCCACACGGGACCTATATAAAGCTGGGGAGGACAAAATGGCACGCACCTCAGCACACATTCTCGTGGACTATGACAAGCCAGATGTCTAACAGTGCCGGGGCAGGACAGGCGCCATCAATGGCACCCCCCAATGACGATGGTGAGAGGCCAGGCCCATCAGGTGCACAGGGAACAGCATGTGCACAGGGCACTGCCACAATGGGCCAGAAGAGGCGCAGGCCCACCCTCCCTGACAAGCTCCGCAAACGAGCAATAAGGTTCAGCCAGGAGGAGAATGAGCTACTCCTCTCCGCCATTCTGGAGCGCTATGACCTCCTGTTTGGACAGCTTAGCTCGACCACAACTGGTGCAACACGTGCTCGTGCATGGGCGGAGGTACAAGCAGAGGTCGCAACCGCTAACGGCCACACAGGGATGTGGAGAGCTTGCGCAAACGTTATTGCGACATAAAGAGGAACATCAGGACCGAGGTTGGACGAGAGCGGAGAGGGGCACAAGGCACAGGAGGGGGCCCAGCACATGTCGCCAACCTGAGTCCCCTAGAGCGGTGCTTGGCAGAGCGCCTTGGCCCAATGTATATTCATGGCCTTCCCCCAGAGTTGTACACAGCGCACCAAGGTGCAGGTAAGTTTTTGAGTGATCTGTACCAGTGTGAGCCTGCAAGCGCACATGTGTGTGGGTGACCAAGGGTGGACAGGGGTGTGGGTGGCATGATTGTACAATATGAAGACCCAGGGGGCAGCACAGGCATACAACCAGCCCCTGGGACGTGGCCCATTCGGGGACTGATGTCCATGATGGTCAGGGAGTGGAATGGAACAGTGGATGTGTGCAAGGGGAAAGGTCCAACAGTATCAGCAGGGGCTGTCAACGTGTAGCAGTGGGTAGGGTGTAGGGCTGGTGGGGGCAGCACGGACACACAGGTGTTGACAGGGACAATAGGACAGCACTATGCACCTGGATTGAACTAGGACTGTGTATGCAGGGCTGATAGCGTTGCCGGCGCTTCATGGGGGGCGTGGTAGCATGTCCGGGGGGGGGGGTGGTCACCTGACATCGCAGGGCAACGGCCCCTCTCGCCAATGGGGAATAGGTGAGGGGGGGTGGGGGGGTGGAAGCGAGGGGCCCCCACCAGGACCCATGTGGCTCACCCATGCACATGTGCTGTCAGGGGAGTGGGATGGGTGCAGACAGGCAGCCCTGCCGCATATGACCTATATGATCTTGTGTCCCACAGGCAACATAGCTGCCATAGATGCAGCTGAGGAAGCGCATGGGGACAGCCAGCCCTGGCCGTGCACCCCCAGGGACACAGTACCGGAGGTGTCGAACGTGGAGGCAGGAGCTCCCCCAACCCCCCCCCCCCCCCCGGTGAGGACAGTGGGACCATCCATCAGCCAGCCTGTGCAGGGGACACGCACATGGATGGTGCCACCGGGAATGAGTTTGCTGAGGCAGGGCAGCACAACAGTGCTGCGGCGCTGTCTGCAGTGGAGAACGTGATCGAGCAGATGCAGGCACACACCGCTGAGGCACACAGGGATGCGGAGGGTGAGGACCACACTGTGTTATGTTGACCAAGCGTGAGCAAAGGTGGAGGAGTAGTTTCAGAACACCAATGCACTACCTGCTGTCTCCACAGGTATACGGCATTTACTGCGTGCATGTCTGCGGGACCTGCAGCGGCAGAGGCATGCGCAATGCAGGCACAATCGCATGATGTCCAGGGTAATGCTGGGGGTCCCTAGGCTCGTTGTAGCCACTGAGAGCATTGCAGAGAGCCTGCATATCATCGCAGCGCACATGGGGGTGATGCCACCACCACCACCACCACCTCCTCCTCCACCAACAGCAGTGGATGCAGCGGCAGCAATGGCGGCAGCAGGGCCACCATCATCACTGGGTGGGAGGGGCCGCGCAAGGCGTGGTAGGGGCAGGGGGCGTGCAAAATAAAACGCATAACATGCGGATGACGCACATGTCATGTCTCCTGTGTTGCTTGAGGGGACAGTGGTACGCACAGCCCACACATGCATGACCCTGGGGCGTGGCCAATGGGAACTATTATGCCAGACGGTGTAGACACCGACACTGCTGTGCCCAGCATGGGATGCCCCATTTGCTCCTGGGCGCACACCAGCAGGCACACACTACCCAGATTTTGCACCCAACATCTGTTCCCCGCATCCCATCCCTGTGTGCAGGGGGGGACGACATCTGGTCCTTGGCTAGGGGGGGTGAAGGGCATGACATGAGGTGGGCTGTGGGTGATGGGGGGGGACTGGTAATGGGCTGGGGGCTATTTAGGGGGGGTTAGGGCTGGCAATGGGCTATGGGGGGCTGCCTGGTAATGTGTTGATGGGTTTGGGACTGGAATTGGGCTGATGGGGGTTAGGACAGTGAGTGGGTTGATGGGGGGGGGCTAGGACTGGTCTGCGGTTTGGGGGTTGCTATGACTGGAACTGGGCTGATGGGTGGCTAGGAATGGATATGTGCTGATGCAGGGACTAGAGGGGAATGGATGCTGTGTGGGCTGGAACTAGGAGGGAGCTGATGGTGGGGGTGGATCAGAATGGGATGGGGCTGGAGGTGTACAATGGAGAGGTGGAAAATAATTCGGGTGGGAGGGGTCCAACATCTCCAATTGGCCGGGTATTGGGTGAGTACCTGGGGGTTGGGGATGGAGGGGTAAGAGGTGAGTGTATGGACTAGTTCTCCAGGACCAAGCAGGAAGTCAGTCCTCACATATGGGTGACGTCGGCGCCGACGGAGCCCTCGCGGAGCAATTTTCCCCAGCTTTCACAGAAAGCCTTTGGGAATTGCAGCGCGCATGCGCGGTCGCCTTCCCGCCCAAGGGTGCCATCTTAGCCAGTCTTCTTTTTTCCGCGGAGCCCTACAGACGTACCCGTCGTGTCCCCGCTAAAAAAGTTGATTTTCGTGAGATTTACTCGTTTTTCAATTCGGTTCGACGCCGGTCGTTTTCCTGCCCGGACTCGCGACGCCGTTGCGAGTCCTTCCCTTATTTTTCGGTTTTTCTGATTTTAATCAGTTTCGTTTTCGATTTTTCCCTGGCAGCCCGGTCCTTTGACCTTGCAGGGGCCCTTTTTCCCCCGATGGCTGCCAGTGGTTTCAAGCGGTGTGGTCAGTGTGACAGAAATATGTCACTCACTGACACACACGATAATTGCCTCCGCTGCCTGGGCCCGGATCATGAAGAAATGATCTGTGGAGCCTGTGGCAAAATGTCCTCCAAAGCGTTGAGGAGTCGGCGGCATCAGCGGGATAGAATCTTCGCTGACCCCAGCCGTACCCGGACCTCGTCGGAGGCCTCGGCATCCAGAGGCTCCAGCTCTGAACATCGCCGAAGCTCCTCCGACAGGGGTTCTCCCTCCGGAGACCATCGACGGAAGACAAAACCCGCGAGGGCGGCATCGGTGGACGCTCCTGGCTCCGCGAGGGCCAGGTCACATAGCCCCGACGGCCGTCCCGGGTCTTTGGAGAAGGAGCACCTCCCGAAGCGACCTCGCCTGGAGTCGGAGTTGCCTGCTCGGGTAAGTCCTGTGGTCCTTCTGGACTCGCCTCCGAGAGGTCCGACGTTGGGCCCGACGCCGTCGGGGCCCGAGTCGGGGACTGCTGGGTCACCTGAGGTCGGACTCAGGTTGACGGCCTTGGAGAGCAGACTATCTGCCTTCATGGACCAGCAGCGGGCACTGATCGCTAGCCTCGCTGGCGCCGCTGCCCCGACCGCCGGGACGTCGACGTCTAAGTCGACCCCGGAGACCGAGCCGATCCTCGAGTCCATGCGAACTCGAGTCGATCCTCGGTCGAGGTCACCCTCGGCCTCCCGTTCGGGACCGAGGTCGTCGCCGCCGACTCCCTTGGCGTCGGGGCGGCCGACACCTCCGCCTGCCCGAGCCGACCCCACTGATTCCTCCTCGGAGTCGGTCTGGGAGTCTGAAGAGGAGGAGTCACCTGATTCCTTTCGGACTCGGTGTGTCCCCTCGGACTCACCTGAGTCCGAACCTCGGAAACGGTCCCCTCCGGAGGATGCCCGGTTCTCGGACTTCGTCAGGGATATGGCCAAGGCTTTGGCCTTCCCGGCGGATCCCGAGGAGGAGCCTCGAGCCGAAGAGCTCGACGCCCTTCAGTACGACTCTCCCGCCCGGGAGCACTTTACTGTACCGGTGCCTCCCATGCTGGAACGACTACTCTTCCGCATGTGGGAGAGTCCGGCCTCGTCGCCGGTATTGAGCAAGCGGGTCGATTCCATCTATCGAGTCCGCAAGAGTCCTGGCTTCCAAAAAGCACAGCTACCACACCATTCCATGGTAGTGGAATCGGCCATGCATCGGCTGAAGAGCCAGAAAATGCACTCCTCGG
The DNA here is from genome assembly GCA_033557465.1 of Ichthyophis bannanicus. NCBI lineage: Eukaryota > Metazoa > Chordata > Amphibia > Gymnophiona > Ichthyophiidae > Ichthyophis > Ichthyophis bannanicus. Next base: position 707,622,573 of record CM066034.1, read on the forward strand.
TGCCCCCTGGCAGGGAGGCCCGTAACCTGGATGGCCTTGGTAAGAAGTGTTTCCAGGGCTCTATGCTGGCTTGTCATGTCCAGACCTACCAGCTATACATGGGCATGTATCTCCGAGACCTGGCTAAAGAGCTAGCCGGATTCTCTGCTGGACTGTCCGAGGAACCTTTGCGGAGGTTCCTGGCCTTAACATCTGGTATTCGGGAATGCTCCAAATTCATGTCCCGAGCAGCCTATGATGGCTTTGAGGCATCGGCTCGTGTGGCCGCAGCCGGCATCGGTGCCCGCCGACAGGCTTGGCTTCAGTCGTCTGACCTTGAGCCTTGGGTGCAGGACAAGTTGGTCGATGTCCCCTGCAGAGGTGAGAACCTCTTTGGCAAGCCCATGGCTGAAAAGGCTGCACAAATCGAGACGGAGACTCTCACCAGGACCAGGCTTTCTAGGAAGACCTCCACCCCTTCCCAGAAAAAGAAGGGCTCGGGAAAAAAGTCCTTTTACCCGAGAAAGGCGGCTGCCTACAAACACTACCCCCAATATCAGGCCCCTCCAGCTCCCCAACAGGGTCAGCAGGCCAAGGGACGGGGTAACGGGTCCCGTAGGCAGCAAGCCCCCAAGCCTGCACCACCAGCCCCTGCTCAGCAGGGTGGGGGTTTTTGACTTCCTCAGCATAGCCTCTCCCCCTCAGCTGGTCCCTCCCAGCACCGGAGGGCGGCTGGTTCACTTCGCCCACAGGTGGTCCAACATCACTTCAGATGCCTGGGTGCTTCAAGTCGTGCGAGAAGGATATCTTCTCCACTTCCATCAGGTCCCTCCCTCTTATTTTCCGGGGGAACCTCCGCGACTCCCTCTGCACAGGGACTTACTCCTTCAGGAGTTAGCAAGTCTTCTTCAGGACCAGGCTGTGGAACCGGTGCCCCACCACCTGAGAGGTCAAGGCTTTTATTCCAGGTATTTCCTAATACCAAAAAGGACAGGAGGCCTAAGACCCATCCTGGACTTGCGCAACCTCAACAAGTTCCTTGTGCGGGAAAAGTTCAAGATGCTTACCCTTGGAATCCTTCTGCCCTACCTCCAGCAGGGAGATTGGCTATGCTCCTTGGATCTAAAGGATGCCTACACGCACATCCTCATCCACCCAAGCCACCGCCAATACCTAAGGTTTGTGGTGGCCGGAAATCACTACCAGTACAGAGTACTGCCCTTTGGCCTGTCCTCCGCACCGCGAGTCTTCACAAAATGTCTCGCGGTGGTGGCGGCCTATCTCAGGCTTCACGGCCTCTATGTTTTTCCGTACCTCGACGACTGGCTCATCAGAGCGTCGTCCCCTCCGGCAGTCACCAATGCCACACACCGCACGGTGACTCTTCTGCAGTACTTGGGCTTTGTCATAAACTTCGCAAAGTCCACTTTGCTCCCCTCACAGGATCTCGAGTTCATCGGCGCAAGACTGCACACTCCTCAGGCTCGAGCTTTCCTGCCTCTCGACAGGGCTCAACGGCTCATGGACCTAGCCGGCCGTTTTCGCAGCCAGTCCCTGGTCTCCGCCAGGCGCTTCCTGAGATTACTCGGCCACATGGCTTCCACCGTCCACGTGACCCCCAATGCTCGCCTGAATATGCGGCCGGCTCAATGGTGCCCGCAAACAGTGGCAACAAGCCACCGGCGGCCTAGCCGACTTAGTGCGCCTCTCCAGTCCGCTGGCCTCTTCCCTACAGTGGTGGCTTCATCGGCCGAACCTGGTGCTCGGAATGCCTTTTCAGTCGCCTCAGCCGACTCAAGTGCTGACGACCGATGCTTCCCTCCTGGGCTGGGGAGCTCACTGCCAGGGGGCATGTACTCAAGGTCTCTGGACCGCGTGGGAATCTGCTCAACAGATCAACTTCCTGGAGCTCAGAGCTATTCGTCTGGCGCTCAAGGCTTTCTCCCACCTGACTTCTCACCAGTCCGTCCTTGTCCAGACGGACAATCAAGTTGCCATGTTCTACGTGAACAAACAGGGCGGCACGGGCTCCTTCCTTCTCTGCCGAGAAGCTCAAAAGCTCTGCTCTTGGGCCGTCAGTCACGGCATTCTTCTCAAAGCAGTTTATCTCCCAGGCCAGGAGAATTGCCTGGCGGACAAACTCAGCAGGATACTCCAGCCGCACGAGTGGCGTCTGGATCCCTTGGTAGTCCAGAAACTCTTTCTGAAGTGGGGCCTCCCCACGATGGATCTCTTTGCCAGTCCTCTCAACCGGCAACTTCCTCGCTTCTGCTCGCGTCAGCCACATCCCCTTCGGGTAGCGGCAGATGCATTTCTGCTCTCATGGTCGGAAAACCTTCTCTATGCTTTTCCTCCCATCCCGCTGGTCTCCCGAACTCTGTTCAAGGTTCTCCAGGACAAAGCGTCCATGATCCTGGTGGCTCCTCGCTGGCCCAGACAGCCGTGGTTTCCACTCCTGTTGCAATTAGCGGTAGAGGATCCGTTCCCTCTGGGGTTTCATCCGGATCTCCTAACACAGGATCAGGGGTCTCTGCTACACCCCAACCTCAGATCTCTCAATCTAATGGCCTGGCGGCTGAAAGGGTAGTCCTTGCTCCCCTTCTCCTGCCGGCAGAGGTGGAAGAGGTCGTCCTAGCTTCTCGGCGACCTTCTACCCGCAAATGCTACGCCCTTAAATGGCGTCGCTTTTCCGTTTGGTGTGTACAGCAGTCTCAGGATCCCTTCTCCTGCTCGGTGTCGGTGATCTTGCAGTACCTGCTCTACCTCTCTAATCTGGGACTTAAGTCCAACTCAGTCAAGGTCCACCTCAGTGCTCTGTCAGCACACCATGTGCCGGTGGACGGCAGACCTCTTTCCAGCGACCCTCTTGTAGCACGGTTTCTCCGAGGTCTCCTTCTACTAAAACCACCTTTGCGCCCGCCAGCACCTGACTGGGATCTGAATGTGGTTTTACAGCGGATCACCTGTCCGCCTTTTGAACCGATGGCTACCTGTTCTCTGCGTTTTCTTTCGTGGAAAACCTTATTCCTGATAGCCCTCACTTCCGCTAGACGCGTCAGTGAATTGCAGGCCCTCGTGTCTGATCCTCCCTTCCCTCGGTTCTACAAAAATAGGGTAGTCCTACGGACTCACCCAAAATTTCTTCCAAAAGTTGTCTCCCCTTTTCACATCAATCAGGAGGTGGTACTTCCAACCTTCTTTCCCAGGCCTCACTCCAGCCGAGCTGAACGAGTCCTGCATACCCTGGACTGTAGAAGGGCATTGAACTTCTACCTTGACCGTACGCGGGAGCACCGTAAAGCTGCTCAGCTTTTTGTGTCTTTTGACCCCAATAAATTGGGGCTCCCGGTCTCCAAGCGTACCCTGTCCATCTGGGTTGCTGACTGTATCACTTGGGCTTATGGGGCAGCCGGACTCTCCTTAGAAAGTCGAGTCACGGCTCATTGTGTTCGGGCGAAGGCTACGTCAGTGGCTTACCTCCGCTCTGTTCCGCTGGCAGAAATCTGCCGGGCCGCTACTTGGTCTTCGAGCCAGACTTTTGCGGTCCATTACTGTCTCGAGAGGGAGTCCCGCAGGGACAGTGCTTTCGGACAGGCAGTCCTCCGAAATCTCTTCGAGGTTTGAGCAACTCCTACCCTCCATCCCGGATGGGGGCTACCGGTGGGTAATAAGTCAGCGAAGATTCCATCCTTCTGTACTGCCGAGCTCGAGGGAGCTCATTTTTGTGCTTAGGGTCTCCGGTAGCCTTAAGCTTGGGAGTCCCATATGTGAGGACTGACTTCCTGCTTGGTCCTGGAGAAAGCGTAGTTACTCACCTGTAACAGGTGTTCTCCAGGAGCAGCAGGAATCAGTCCTCACAACCCTCCCTCCTCCCCGTGGAGTTGCAATCATCTGCTTAAGTTTTTTTGCAAATTTTTATGCTGTCTTTTAGCTATGTCATCAGACTGGCTAAGATGGCACCCTTGGGCGGGAAGGCGACCGCGCATGCGCGCTGCAATTCCCAAAGGCTTTCTGTGAAAGCTGGGGAAAATTGCTCCGCGAGGGCTCCGTCGGCACCGACATCACCCATATGTGAGGACTGATTCCTGCTGCTCCTGGAGAACACCTGTTACAGGTGAGTAACTACGCTGAATGCGGAAGGGGAATAATGAGAGGGATTAGTATGCTAAAGCAGATGTTGTGAGAGAATGCTAATCAACTACAGGATGGAGGGGTGGACACATGGACAGCAGTCGCTGGAGGGTTAGAAGAGGACACGAGGAAGCCAGGAGAAAATGGCTGGGACACTTGCAGCTGACGAAAGTGCACAATGGGTAGACGCATATCCCTTTCCATTGCATTTCCTATCTGGCATAGGTCAGCTCTGGTAAATGTGCATCATTAACGTCTGCGCTTTGTTTAATACAGGAGCCACTCAATGTATATTTATATCGTTACAGGGATGTACATTCCAAGTTAGTCTGTTGTGAATCCCAGTTTAATGGTTGTTTTCCGGTTTCGAATTAGTGCTTACCTGTTTGGTGAGGGTCTATGTTCTGCATGTGTACGTGGCCGGATGAGTTCTGTTTAAATGATTCCAATGTGTCATTGCCACATGTTCTCTCTCCCCAGTGGTTCAGGTATTGTGGCCCTGAGAAATGTGTCGGTGTAGTATTTGCAGCGTTACCTTTAGTTTGGTAGAGTATGGTGCGTAGTGAGTCCTGGTATTGCTGGTAGGATACAGCAGGTTTGCAATGAGTTTCACATGGGCAGTGTCCATTAACCCACCTGCTGTGTCCATGCCATCCACCGCCCTGTTCTGCACCCATCACAGATGCTGCACATAGCCTTGCAGGTGCCACCACTGCTGACCCCTGGGCACAGTCACATGTCTGTGCATTGCTATATGTGTGGCACCAGCCCATGTAATGGCCGTAGTATGGCTGGACGCATTACACATGTAGAGTGCCCTGCACGCACTCGTTGTATCTCACACCGACACACATGTGTGTGTCCTCATGTGTCTCTCACACAACACTGACACAAAGCACAGAGTGATATCTGGACAGCACAGTTAAACGGTAATAATGTCAAACTTTATTTACATAACAAACTGGGGGTGGGGGTGTTCATTGGCCCACATGCGACCCTCGCTGTCAAACAGCTCTGCTGCCCTCCGTGTGTGGGGTAGGCCATAGCATGGGCTGTCACAGGGCAGGTGTGTACTGCGTATCCACGCATTACACACCCCGGGGACCCCTGTCACATGGTGGCTGCCCCGCCACGCCCCCAGCTACGTGCTCCTCCAGCAAGCGTAGGCGGTCAGCCACCATGGTCAGGGTCGCCAGGACCTGCCCCATGATAAGGGCGTTCTGCCTCTGGGCGTGTGCATGCACACGCACAGCCGCGGCCGCTCGCAGCCCGCACATGCAGCCACACAGACACAGGTCTCCCCGTGTCTGTGTGGCTGCATCCACGGTGCGCATGTCCTCGGCTATGTGTGCCATGCCCACGTCCAGGGGGTGTGCGTTGCCATCACCATGGTGCAGGTCGCTGATGCCCCCGTAGCCCTGTGACAGCTCATGTAGCTGGCCACCCAGCACACATGCCCCCCCCAACCCCCCACCCAACCCATCCCCCACAAGCGCCACGTTGGGCAGGTCACCCCCTTCATGCCCCTGTCCCACCACAGCAGGGCCCGTACCCGCCCGACCCACCTGCGCCCGCCCCTCCTCCCCCTGCCCCCCCAGCACCTCTGCCCTCACCCCCTCCACCGCCTCCTCCCCCACTGTATACGCACAGGGTAGCTGCCTGTGCTCCTCAGCTGGACCCCCACCCTGCCCCACATCCGCCTCCTCCCCCTCTGCGTCCGAGGATTCCTCAGGCCCATGAGGTGGTGTGTGGTGCTCCACCACCATTTCCGCAGGGTCAGGCAGCACATCCAGCTCTTCGGCCCCTTGCGGTTCACCGGGCCCGACATCCTGCACCACCTGCTCCTCCGCAGCGCATACATCCACTGTGGGAGAGGGGGACACGTATCATTTCCATGTTCACACATGTGCCACAGCAGTAACATACATCCTGTGGTCATGTCAGCCACTGGTCCACAGGGCCATGTCACATCACTCACCGTCCTGTTGGGCCAGCCGCTCCCTCTGAACCCGGCGCACAAAACGGGGATATCTTGCCCGCAGCTCCCATGCCTTCTTGCGGAGATCCTCGACCTATTTAGGTGGAAACACATATTGACATTAGTTGTCAAACACCCTTTGGTGGCCTCTGCCGCTACACATCTACAATTGTCACTGTGCAATATGGTTTGACACGATGGGGCACGAACCTGTGCATTTCCCAGACCACCAGGATGAGGGGTAGAGCTCTGAGGTGAGGCCTACTGCATCCTGGGGATCTGGTTTGCCTCCTGTGTTGACTGTCTGGGGCATTCCCCACACCACCAGGTTGAGGGGTAGGGCTCTGAGGTGAGGCCTACTGCATCCTGGGGATCTGGTTTGCCTCCTGTGTTGACTGTCTGGGGCATTCCCCACACCACCAGGATGAGGGGTAGGGCTCTGAGGTGAGGCCTACTGCATCCTGGGGATCTGGTTTGCCTCCTGTGTTGACTGTTTGGGGCATTCCCCACACCACCAGGATGAGGGGTAGGGCTCTGAGGTGAGGCCTACTGCATCCTGGGGATCTGGTTTGCCTCCTGTGTTGACTGTCTGGGGCATTCCTCACACCACCAGGATGAGGGGTAGGGCTCTGAGGTGAGGCCTACTGCATCCTGGGGATCTGGTTTGCCTCCTGTGTTGACTGTTTGGGGCATTCCCCACACCACCAGGTTGAGGGGTAGGGCTCTGAGGTGAGGCCTACTGCATCCTGGGGATGTGTGTTGTTACTGTAGTCACAGCCAGGCCCAGCTACCATAGCACAGGGACAGGGGATGGGCTCCTCATATGGCATCCTCCGCATCCTGGGGCTATGGCCTGATCCTTGGTAGCACTAACAAGGCCTGTATCCATAGCACAGGGACAGGGGATGGGCTCCTCATATGGGACCCTCCGCATCCTGGGGCTATGGCCTGATCCTTGGTAGCACTAACAAGGACTGTATCCATAGCACAGGGACAGGGGATGGGCTCCTCATATGGGACCCTCCGCATCCTGGGGCTATGGCCTGATCCTTGGTAACACTAACAAGGCCTGTATCCATAGCACAGGGGCAGGGGATGGGCTCCTCATATGGGACCCTCCGCATCCTGGGGCTATGGCCTGATCCTTGGTAGCACTAACAAGGACTGTATCCATAGCACAGGGACAGGGGATGGACACCCTTTAGGGGCCTGCAGAATTCCGGAATGTCCTTGTGCTGTGTGATAGCTGACAGCAGCATATGACAGACCCCTGTGTGTATCTTTGCCTTCGTTTTGGCCCTGTGGTTTTCTGTTGATTGCCCACATCACTGAGGATGCAACTGCGCCCCGTAGCATACCAATGTGGTCATTTGTTCATCTCTGCCATGGTTGCTTCTAACCTCTGTGGGCTTGTGGGTTCTGCTATTGGGTGTGTTGATGACCCAGCTACAAGCAGCCGACGGTAACACCAGACATTCTCCAGCAGTGCAGATTCAAATGGTGCTTTGGTTCAGGCTGTTCTTCAGCACGTCCTCATTTGGGGTGCCTGTCCCCAGACACTTACCTCACGTGGGTAATCTGAGCTCCTGTTGTATCTATTTGTGAGGCGGTCTCAGGCCCTCCTCACCCTTGTTAGGTTCTGCCTCCTGGAGGAGCTAGGGAAGAGGCGTTGTTGGCGGAGACAGAAGAGCTCTGTCAGCAGGTACAGGTCTGCTTTTGTGAATGCAGGCTTCCGTGACATTGCTGCCATCTGCTCAGAATGTGTTTTAGCTGCATAGCCACGTGCGTTTATAAGGGCGTACCCACGTGCGTTCATGGAGGCGTAGCCACGTGCGTTCATAAGGGCGTCGCTACGTGCGTTCATTGAGGCGTGGCTATGTGCATTGTGACAGCGTTCAGAGGCCATGACACGGCGCGTACCTATGTGCGTTGATGCCGGAAGATGGGCGTTGCCTCGTGCGTTGCCTCGTGCGTTGGCATGTTGCGTTGCCTCGTGCGTTGGCATGTTTGATTTTATATCCTCATGGTGTACTGCAACTCACATTAACACTACCATCTATACATGTGTTGGCCTATGGCTTATCCTAGCCTGTGGGCATGGGCTGGGTTTTACATCCCCCACATTGTTGGCCTACTGCTATTTCTTGCAGGGTCAGCAGCATGTGTTCTGATACCTTCTGCCTCTGACATCTCACATTATGGATATTTCACATTGCTTTGTAGAGGGCTGACCTTGATAAAGAGATGTCTATGACATTTGTAATGTCCCTTTTGTTTTCATGGGTTAAGGGGGGGGGGATGGGGACCAGGGCACAGTGAGTGTCCCTGATTGGCATACTGTGGAGGTGGCATCTGGACCACTGTAGAGCATCTGTTTATCTGTTTATTTTGATATGTATATCATTATTTGTAGCCTTCTCATGCGTGACCTTACACCTTTTCTCTCTGTCATCTCTTGCTCTTTGCTGTCAAAAGACGGCTTGCAGTCTGTACCTGACCTCTGATATTGCTGGGTTACAGACACCACTACTCCAAATGCAGCTGCACCTGGCAGTCCTGCCATGTATCAGCACAGTGGCCTCATACCCATAGGTTCTGACTGCACAGTCAGTGTATTTGCCAGTGGAGTAAGCCTGTAGCTCCTTCTACATGCCTAGCTGGCTACAGAGCGACTTCAGTTCACCGCACAGTCCATCTGCTGTGATTCGCAGTGTTTTATTGGAGCAGACACAACCATGATGCACTACACATGCAAATCAGCTGTCCAATGATTGACACAAGATGTGAAATGTGGGGGTAACTGACCATGTGCGCCCCCACAGCACCTCAGCCTGCTAGGGGGCACTGACCGTGTGTTTTACTGGCACACAGTGGCTACACGACGTCACATTGTGTGGTTGCTGTGCTCACCCTGAGGGTGCAGTGAGGCGCCCAGCACGACGTCCACCGAACCATCCATGGCAAACATAGGCCATGCTGGAGCTCCACAGCAGTGATAATGTGTGAGATAGGTGGTGCCTGCCAAAACACCTTGGATATATCTGCCTGTCTCTGTCAGGTGTCGTCCCTACGGACCCCTAGGGGGATTTTGGTGGTAGACTGTTTCTCCAAGCAGCAGATCCACATTCTGCCTCCCTGCAATGGGGGCAGTAGGGGGGTTCATCAACCTCAGTTCTACTGTGGATATCACACCCTACAGTGCAGTCACTGCAGCGCTCTACATATCCATAGCACAGGTGCAGACAGATGGTAGGCCTGTCTATACTAGGCTGAACCCAGACACTATCTGGTATTTTCCTACAGCAGCTGCACCCTGCTATGCACTCCATCAAGACACATACCAGCTGCATAAAGTCTGCTAGTTGGTCCATTACTGCATGTTCCTGTTGGACTTGCGTGCACCCAGACATGGGATGGCAGCAGACACAGGATGCAGATCAGTCAGTGACTGGTCCCCACAAGGAGACACATACATATCACATAATAGAAGTACTATATGGCACTATGGGGATGCCTAGCCATGCCGTGGTCACTGCACAGTCAGGGTGAGATTGATCTTCCTGCAGGACATACGGCGGTCGCCCTGTCTGTGTAGGTGGTGGCCAGGCACTGCTATGTCACAGTCAGTGGCCTATGCGCTGTGCAGATGCAGCCTGGCCAGGCCACCCTGTCTGGGCTATACCCATGGTACCTTGCTCCTCATTATGCATTATTTGTGGCAGCATTGAACCTGACCGTTGTGTTGCCCTCCAGGACTGCATTTTGGGGACTCTGCTCTAGGTTATGCGCCTGTTTTTGGTGTCTGTGCTCGGTGTGGTTAAAAATTGGCGTATTAACCATGCATATCTTATCAGCAAAATATTGTTTTCCTTACTATCACGGTTTAATTGTGAGGAAAATATGGGTACTGGATTGGCAGTAGCCCCAGCTGGGCTTTGAACCTGTGACCTTCTGTTCTTGCACACACTGTCTGTGTGCACTGCACCACAGTGTTGCCACAGATAGGCTGCACCCCCTAGGGAGTCCATGACTGTACATCCGACAGGGCCTGTGTGTTGCGGTGGGCGTGCCAGCCTAAACATGGCTGGGCAATTGTCTGCTGTGGCTAAACGCCACTGGCCCCTCCACCACCTGTACCTTCCACCGACATGATGACATGTCGTTATCTTGGCAAATGCCTATGAGCTACTAGGGTGTCGCACTAGGGGAATGCATTTGTGGAACTCGGCTGTGGGAACTGCCCATTGTTAGGGGGGGAGGGTAAAATATAGTTCTTTGTCCCATGTTCTCTGGGGTGAAGGGGTGTCTGTACTATCTCTGTTGTGTGGTGAGTAAAATATGGGGACAGGGTTGGTGGGTGCCCCAGCTGGGATTTGAACCCATGACCCTCTGATCTTACAGGTACTGGCTGTGTCCGCTTCACCACACTGTAGCCACAGAGACAGTGAGGTTCCTGGAGATAGGTAACCTGGCAGAGTGAGTCAGACACCCTGCTCTGCACATTTTTACTGTCGGCTCATTCACCTTGTATGGCGATACATGTGCACATCGACCCCACAATTGACCTCGGGAAAAGGGGATAGACCCTCACCAGACTGGCCAATGGTGATAGTAATGGGCAACCATTGCAGACACTCCCAGGTGAGCTCAGGGCAGGACTGACTGGGGAATGATTTGTGGACGGGTCTACGCTCCGTTGATCCTTACAAACATCCTATTTCATTTTTTTGTAGCTTTCCAGGAATTGTTTGTTACGTGTGCCCACTAATATCTCTGTTGCCCAGCTGGTTTATACTTTCTTTTGGCTTTTGTTATGTTGTTTTTACATTTCTTTTGCTATTTTGTTCTGTGCACATGTATCACACTGCTCACATTTTTTTAGGTTTCCCCGGTTTTGCTGTACATTGCTGACGGAAATGGTTTCTCTTCCCTTTAATATGCCTTTAACGGCAGGTTTTCATTCGCATTGGCATTGAGCTCTGAAATTCAGCGCGTTAGTATGGGGAGAGCCTCTCCCCGCCCACTCTCCGCCCATTGACCCCTTCTCTCCGCCCACTCTCTGCCTTCTGCGCTGTTTTAACGCGCCGCGGGGGTTTACGATCGTTCAATGCGGTTAACGCGCGTAATGTACGATTAGCGATCGTTCACACGTCCGAACGCGCGTTGTGACGTGTGAACGATCGGTAATCGTACATTGCGCGCGTTATTCACGATTACCACGGTTTAGTAAACATACCCCTTAGTGTATGTTTCTCATATCCCCTCGTGTTAAATGTATCCCCTAATTGTGTTGTGACCACTTTGATTGAAGGATAAGGTGGTATACAAAACTGTCTAAATAAATAAATAAAATAAATAAATGTGCTACATTGTAGCTTTATAGCATGTCCACGAGTCTTTCTACTTTTTGAAGCAGTAAATAACCAATCTATGTTTACCTGTTCCACTCTATTTATTATTTTATAGACCTCTATCATATTTTCCCTTAACTGTCTCTTTTCCAAGTTGAAGAGCCCTAACCATTTAAGCCTTTCCTCATAGGGATATCCTTCCATCCACGGTACCATTTTGGTCACTCTTCTCTGTACCTTTTCCAATTCTGCTATATCCTTTTTAAGATATGGAAACCAGTATTGCGCACAATATTCAAGGTGCGGTCACACCATGGAGCGATACAGAAGCATTATAATATCCTTGGTTTTATTTTCAATTCCTTTCCTTATGATGCCTAGCATTCTATTTGCTTTTTTGGCCGCTACTACACACTGGGCTGAGGGTTTCAATGTACTATCCATGATGACACCCAGATTCTTTTTCTGAGTGGTGATTCCTTATGTGGAATCTTGCATTGTGTAACTGTCGTTTGAGTTGTTCTTCCCTAAGGGGCTCATTCTGATGTGCGAATAGTGGGGATGTATGTCCAGTTTGGATGGTGTAGACAATAACCACAGGCACTTTATATAAGCCAAACCCTATGCGTTTCAGCTACACAGACCTTCTTCGGTGGGTACAAAATCTCAAACAACAATAAAAACAACATAAGATGCATCATACATAATAAATACTGCAATCAATATGGAAACACAAGATAAAAATATATAAAATGATACACATTGGTATGGAACTAAAAACATATATGTCAATGTTAAATAATAAGAGCACATGTAAAATCATGATAAAAATAGGACGCAAGGCTGAAGTAAAAGAACCATGTGATAAAAGGAATGAACAAGACAAAAGTTAAAAACACATACATCTGCCTATATGAATATAGATGAGGAAGACCACTAATCTATATGGAAGCAGAGATTATAGTTTTATGATCCTCTTGATTTGTACATGTAGTTACTTGATTAGGGACAAAGCACTACAACACTGGACATTTTTTAGGTTTGATGTAAATTTCAGTTCTCCATAAGTATGATTTGCAACCTTCAGCTCCACTCAAGGTTTTACATAGTCCGGTTCACAATTGTTTGTTCTTATACATGGCTGGACAAACCTTTTGCCCACCTGTATAGCCCTCCTACCAGAACAGAAAGTCATCGAAAAACCATGAAGGATTCTCCCAAAACTTTCAATGAGCTTGCCTGAATACTTTTTTTGTTGGGACCAACCGACAAGAGAGGGGAGAAGGAAACTCCCGCCTCAGCGTCGGGAGGGCCCTTTTATTCAACAAGATCAAAAATCAAAGAACGGTGATGTGAAAAAATAGTGTAACAAACACTTATCTGAGAGGATAGACGATGAAATCTTCATAGTGGATTAGCACGACATGCATGTTTCGGGCTTGAAAAAGCCCTGTATCAAGTGTTCCCCTTGGTCTAACTAGAAGATCGCCTCTGCATGAACACGATCCCACGGTTAACTTATTCGTAGCAAAAATGGCAGCAGATTGGTTGCTCAAAACACGTGATGAGAAGAGGGAGTGGGCAAAAAATTGCCAATGAAAGACATGGCTTCACTCAATGAAAGATCATTCAATCCGTTAAATCACACTCCACCAGTCACATTCCATGTTAAGTCCCAGAGGTTCGATTGTGTTCAGACGGAAGATCCAGCGTTGTTCACAAAGTTGAAGTCGATGCTCCCGATCACCCCCTCGCAAATTTTCAGGAACCCAATCAATGACCCGCCATCGAAGGTTAGAAAAAGAATGGTGCCTTTGAATACAATGGTCAACTATGGGTGCAGAGATGATCCTATTATGCAATCTGGAAGCATGCTCGCCCAATCGTATCCGCACCGGACGAATTGTCCTGCCGATGTAAGACAAACCACAGGGGCAGATCAACATATATACCACGAAGGAGGACTGACAAGTAGAACTCCCAAGAAAGGTAAATGATTCACCCGTAGCCGAGTGAGACCATTGTACGCCCTCTACAGTGGTGGAACAATGTTTACAATTCTGGCAAGCCCAATGGCCATGTCTGGATTCTGTCTGAGAAGGAGAAGGGGGGTGGGCATGAACCAATCGGTCACGTAAGTTGTGCCCCCTGGTATAAGCCAACCGTAAAGGTTTCTGAAAGCAAGGATGTAATTGCAAAATATGCCAATGTTTTTTCAAAAGACAAGTGACCTGGGCTGTGTCAGTCATAAAAGGGAGCACTCCCGTTATGACAGTCAGATCACCCTCCACCCCCGAGGATGAACGGGAGGCTGAAGCATCCATCAACCATTCGCGATGTGAGAATCGTGCCCTAAGATATGCCTGACAAACTATCGTCCATGGATATCCCCTGTCCAGAAGTCGGGATCGGAGAGCCTTTGCTTGAAGCTTATAATTCTGCAACGAAGAGCAAATGCGGCGTAACCACAAAAATTGACTGTAAGGGAGACCCCGCCGTAGCGCAGCGGGGTGATGACTATGATACCGCAATAAACTATTTCTTTGGCTCGGTTTTCGAAATAGCGTGGTAGAAAACCTACCCGCCTGTTTGAATACCAATACATCAAGAAACTCAATCCGCTGATTACTTATGTGAGCCGTAAACTGGATATTGGACTTGATGGTATTCAACCAGCTGAGAAAATCAGTCAATTGCTGCTCCGTTGATGACCACAGTAAAAAAAATGTCATCGAGGAACCGGAGCCAAAGTTTTGCGTGTTGAAACTGTTCCGCAGGATAAATAAACTGTTCCTCCATAGCCGCCAAATATAAAGTGGCTATGGAAGGGGCTAAGGTGGCTCCCATCGCAATCCCATAGCATTGTTGATAAAATTGCCCCTGGAAAAGAAAATAGTTTTTTGTCAAAACTAGCCGAGTGATGTCTAATAAGAAGGTTTTAGGTATTCTCGACGGAGCTGTCGTAAAAGCTGATTCAAGGAGGGTCAAAGCTTTTGGACAAGCTTAGACAATGAAAATCGATATTTGATTCCTGCACTTCTGAACCGGAACAGCACTCTTCAGCAATTTCTAAAATTAAATCCCTTAGGAAAAAGGCTATTCGGGCTCAGCTGCATGGGGCGGCTATGCTTCAATATTTAAAAAACAGAATCATTCCTCGTGGCCTTCGTGTGCCATGAGCCCCGAAAATGTTTTTATCTGATACTGAGTTTGTGTCCAAGTGGAACTGCATTTTAAATAAGTGCAGTTTTGATTTGATTGCTCTGATTATTGACCGCACAACGTTTGAAGAAACGGTTATTTCTAAGGAGCTTGAGGAGGTAAAATCTCCCCTTTGTGAATCTCTGGGGGAAGAAGTGTTCAGTCAGAAAATGGAGGACATGGAACGCCAGCTTCAAGGTTTTTTTGATTATTTAAAAGCATTTAAAACCCACAAGTTTCAGAGGGACACAAAACATAAACTCAACCTGAATTAAAATTCATCTGCCTTTAACAATTTTCTTACTTAAACGGTAATCACAGATTAAAACATTATACTCCCATGACAGCAGCTATAATTTTATATCTGTAAGTGAAACACATATGTATTGCCAGAGAATTCAGTACATCTTTTTGAGAATATGAAGCAAGATTGATAGCCTGACCTTTCAACCCATTTTGGTACGGTTTTGACTGTTTAAAAGAAGCGATTCTACACGCCACTTTTTCATTACTGCTGATACGGAACCATGGGCTGTTGCTCTCTTCATTTCAGGTTTATAGTTTTCAGAACATACTATTTGGCAGATACAGGGTAGTTTTGCGAATATCAGAGCCCATCACATCCCTTTGGACGGCTGCAGGTAGTTGGTATATCTTGCTAAAAGAGTACCCATTGGGCAATAGATTATTCATTTAAGCAATAGCACTAGTGAACACGCGGCTGTACACGATAGCGAGGGTGCATCACATTTTGTCCTATTATGTTTCTTTAGGAGTCCCTTATTCTGGTTCCCCATTGAACTGTTTTTTTGGATAACAGTACGGATAGAAGCTTTTGATATAAACCACTGATTTTAAACAGTTTTTAACTCCTTATATTTTTGGTTTTCCATTACATGATGTAATTGTTTTATTTGAATTCATTTATTTCGCTTTGGTAGGTTGCTCATTGAAACACGGCGGTTTGTTGATAGTAGTGCACTACACAGTGCTTTCATTTAAACTAGATATTACCTTTTGATCTATATAGCATTCATTGTTAGTTTCCTCTCTCTGTAAACCAGTCACATGATTCTATGACATGCCTTTTCTACAGTTCTCTGCTTCCATATAGATTGGTGGTACTCCTCATCAACATTCATATAGGCAGATGCATATGTGTGTTTAACTTTTGTCTTGTTTGTTCCTTTTATCACATGGTTCTTTTACTTCAGCCTGGCGTCCTATTTTTATCATAATTTTACATGTGCTCTTATTATTTAACATTGACATATGTTTTTCGTTCCATACCAATGTATATCATTTTATACATTTTTATCTTGTGTTTCCATATCGATTGCAGTATTTATTATATTTTATTATGTATGATGCATCTTATGATGTTTTATTGGGGGGGGGTTTAGGCTTGTACCTCCTGAAGAAGGCCTTTGTGGCTGAAATGCATAGGGGTTAGTTTATCAATGAAATGCCTGTGGTTATTGTCTACACTGCTTCTTTTGTGTTTTTTGCTCCCATGTGGGTGTTTCTGCTCTCTGTTGGACTACTACATCCAGTTTGGACGTACATTCCGCGCTATTCACTGGGGGCCAATTCCGTTTCCAAAGCTCCATGCATGTACAGAAGAGATGTGTGGGGAGCTCTGGACAGGGGTGGGAGGGGGAGGGCCGGAAGTGGAGCCTGAGTGGTGTGGAGACGGAACCATGACCCCGGACGTAAAGGGCTGGTTCCGGTTGCAGCCTTGTATGTCTGGGGCAGCAAGGATGGCCGGGTAACTTATTCCACCTCGGAGGTGGAATAAATCATCCTGAGGGAGGTGATCAGCAGTGGAGGACCACCCCAACACAGGTGAGCAGCAGCAGGAGGTTCCCCGCAGCCCGACCTCGGCATTGGCAAGCCCTATTGGGGGTCATAATGTAGGGAACAGGACCTTTAATTGGCTGCGAGGAATTTGGGCTCCTGCATGGCATCCCAGTAGCATGGCGAAGGGATGTCATGGCACTAAGGCTCCATGCAGGAGCATTGGGAGGGTCGGACAGGGTGGGAGCCATAAGTACAGCTGGACGGAATCGGGACACATACAGCCCGTCACTCCAATTCTGCTCCCACAGATGTACAATCGGGTGCAAATCCGGCCTGTCCAGATGTGCCGCGATCAGAATGGGGCCCTAAGTGTATAGAGTAACTTTGCACTTGTCCACATTAAATTCCATCTGCCATTTGGACGTCCAGCCTCCCAATTTTTGAAGCCCTTCTTGCAGTTTTTCACAATCCTCTTGTGTTTTAATAACTTTGAATAATTTTGTGTCACCTGCAAATTTGATCACCTCACTCTTTATTCCCATTTCCAGGTCATTTATATATATGTTCAAAAGTAGCGGGCCCAGCACAAATCCCTGGAGTACTCAACTATTCACCTTTCTCCATTGAGAATATTGGCCATTTAGCCTTGCTCTTTGTTTTCTATCTTTTAACCAGTTCCTAAAACAATAGTACACTGCCTTCTATCTCTTGACTTTTCAATATCTGCAAGAGTCTCTCATGAGGGACCTTGTCAATGGCTTTCTGAAAATTCAGATACACTATATCAGTTGGCTTACCTTGACTAAATCCATGTTGGCATCCTAACATTAATCTATGACTATCCACATATTCTGTAATTTTGTTCTTTATAATGGTTTCTACCATTTTGCCTGGTACAGATGTCAAGTTCACCTGTCTGTAGTTTCTCGAATCACCCTTGGAACCCTTTTTAAATTTGGCTTTACATTGGCCACTCTCCAATCCTCAGGTACTACAGATGATTTTAATGATAGTTCACAGATTACTAAAAGTAGGCTTGCAATCTCATATTTCAGTTCTTTCAGCATATGATGTATGCCATCCAGTCCAGGTGATTTGCTGCTCTTTAATTTATCAAATAGCTGTATTACATCTTCCTGGTTTATTGTGATTTGTTTCAATTCTTCTCATATATCATCTTTGAATATCATTTCTGAGATGAGTAACTTCCCTACATCTTCTTCAGTAAAGACCAAAGCAAAGAAGTCATTCAGTCACTCTGCTATGGCCTTGTCCTCTCTTTTGTGCCCCTTTTTGTCACCCACTAACGTACCCAGAGGCTAAACAGGGCTTGGGTCGTTTGATGGGGCAGTATTTTTATGGCTAGAGCTCCTATGAAGGCATTTTGCAAAGCCTTCTGGATCCTGTAGTTTTCACCATTAGCCAAAGAAGTGTAGTTGAAGCAGAGGGTAAGGTTAAACTCAGGCTTTATTCCCCGTCCAGGGTGGATTCATAACAGTGGAACTTAAAGCAGGTCAGACCCTTCGTCTGATAACACAATTAAAGAAAAATACTTTCAACAAAACTTAGCTTTCTTCAGCATTAAACCATGGACAAAAAGTAAAATAGAAAACAGTTCCTTTTACTCACGGAACTCTTGCACCTGTTTCTTCTCATAAACAGTTCTGGCTGCTTTTAACATAGAGATGCTATACAATCAGATAATGTGTACGTGCAATCCATCTCATTTTCCTCTAAAGATTCTCCAAGAGGTTCAATCTGCATTTCCTCTTCATCAGAGTAAACGTCAGGCTCCCACTGCCGTTAAAGTTATAAGGTTCTTGTCGGGGAGTTAAAACACTCTCCTCCCCCACTATACCAGTGGCCCGTGGGTAACTACCGTACTTCCTGTAGTTGGGTTCCTGAGAACTACAGAGCTCCTGGTACGTGCATAGAAAGTCAGGGTATTGCAAACCACTCTTATTAGGGTAAATACGCCTACCTTAAGGCACTGCTATTTCCTGTTCTCTCGGATAAGCACAGCTCTGCTTTGAAGCCCCTTTTCCATGGTGTTTCTCTGTATCCTTCAAATGTGCTTCAGGATAAAAGTTTTCCCCTTCTGCACTTCTGGTGTTAGGTAATTTATATCTTAAAGCCTGGGCTGTTGGACTGCCTTCTCTGCTTATCTCACGGCAACGCCCCTGGGGATATTGAGAGGCTGTGCACTGCTGTTCCCAACAGCTTCTCTGAGAATCACCAACCTCCTGTGCTCTGGATAATCCCCTTGGCTCCATCCTCACAGCTCCACGGACACTGCTCTCAAGCTCAGCAGTTCCTAATGCTTCTCCCGTAGTTCCAACTACAGCCCTTGTAGTTCCTACTACCTCTCTCTCTGTTCTCTCTCTCCCTTATGGTAAGTGATTTTTAAGTACGTTCAAACTGGTGTTAGCCTGTGCTCCGCCCCCATGCAGGTGCTCTTCATTTTCTAATGAATTCTGTGCTCCCTTTCTGTTCGGGCATTCCCTAACACCTCGTGGCTTTGTTTTCATCTGTTGCTCGTAGCAACCTTTCCCCATGTGTGAACCTGAGCTGTCAGTTTCCCTTACATTTTGCTCACAATCCCCTACTTCCATGGGTTCTGATGGCGCTACCTTATGACATTTTACACCTCTATCTAACTGACTCCATCACAGGTGTTTGCTACAAATCTACTTGAAAAAGTTTTTTGTCAGTTTTTCCTTTCACAGCTAGCTTCCTTTCAAATTCTCCATTTGCTTGCCTTATCAATATCTTGCGTCTAACTTGACAGTGCTTATGTTATTTCCCGTTTTCGTCATTACATTCCTTTTTCCATTTTCTAAAAAGTACTTTTTTGGCTAAAACAGTCTCTCTGACCTCACCTTTAAACCATGCCAGCAGTTGCTTGGCCTTCCTTTCATCTTTCTTAAAGCATGGAATATATCCGGTCTGTCTTCCAAGATAGTATTTTTTAAACAACTCCCAGAGTTGATGTAATCCTTCACCTTTACAACTGTTTTTAGTTTTTTCTTAACTGTTTCCCTCATTTTATCACAGTCCTCCTTTTGAAAGTTAAATGCTAATGCCGTGAATTTCCTTGTGATCTCTCTATTTATTAAATCAAATGTAATCATGTTATGATCACTATTGCCAAGTGACTCCAATGCCATTATCTCTTGTATCCAAACTTGCATTCCACTACAGACCAGATCTAAAATAGCTTCCCCTTGTGTTTGTTCCTAAGCCAGCTGCTCCATTTATTTCATCTAGAAATTTTATCTCCCTAGCATGTCCTGCTGTGACATTGATCCAGTCGACACCAGGATAATTGAAATCACCCATTATTACTGTGTTGTAACTTTTGTTAGCTTCTCTAATTTCGTTTAGCATTTCATCCTTCATCTGTTCCTTCTGGCCAGGTGGACAGTAGTACACCCTCATTGCCATTCTCTTCTCTTTTTTACGTGGAATTTCTATCCATAGAAATTATATGGTATATTTTGTTTCCTGCAAAACTTTGAACCTGTTTGACTCAAAGCTCTCTTTAACATACAATACAACCCCTCCATCAATTTGATCTGCCCTATCATTGCAATATAATTTGTACCCAGGTATTACAGTGTCCCATTGGTTGTCCTCCTTCTACCAGGTCTCTGAGATGCCAATTATATCTAACCTTTCATTTAGTGCTATATATTCTAACTCTCCCATCCAGGAACGTAAATTCTGACCAAGCAGCTGCCGCAATATATGTTCAGAAGAGATGTGCCCCGCCAGAAAGGGGACCTACATAGTGGTAGTGGCATCAATGCAATAAACTTACTTTATCATATTTGCTGCGTTGCTCCGTTCTTATAAGTCTGCTGAGGGCCCAGTGGCTGTTCCTCGCCGGGCTGAAGTCTTGCAGTAACAGCCACATTGTGAGACTTCAGTGTGGCGGGGAACAGCTGCCAGGCTCATGGCAAACTTACAAGAGTGGAGCAGCATGGCAAACACAATGAGGTAAGTTTGCCGCTGCTGCCAGATGGGGGTCCGGGACCCACATGGAGGAGGGGGTTGGCGCACTTCCGCCACAACAATGGGAGGCCCTCATCAAAGGTTTGCTTGGCAGTCCCTCATTGTAACTTATTCCTCTGCTCCTATCTTATTTTTTAAACTACTAGCATTTGCATACAGGCATTTCAAAGGTTATATTGTGTTCATATTAACAATTGGGTTATCATTTGAGAGAGGTAATTTGGAATCCTTCAATTCTATCTCCTCTTTACTTAAATGAATCTGGGTTACTTTCCCTTTGTTAGAATCTCTATCAAGATGCTCAAACTTCCCTGTTTTGCTAGTATCCTTCAAAGGACTGAACCATGCACTTTTGGGTGACTGTCAGCTTCCCCCCTTTTTTAGTTTAAAAACTGCTGTCTCTCTTTCTCCTTTTTAAAGGTTAATGCCAGCAGCCTGGTTCCACCCTGGTTAAGCTGAAGCCCATCCTTTTGTAAAAGCTCCCCCCCTTCCCCAGAATATTGCCCCGTTCCTAACAAATCCCAAACCCTCTTCCTCGCACCACTGTCTCATTCATGTAATGAGACTCCAGAGGTCTGCCTGAGTCTTGGGTCCTGCACGTTGAAGTGGAAGCATGTCTGAGAACACTACCCTGGAATTCTGTGCTTTCAGCACGGTCTATATTAGTTAGATGGCAGACACCACTGGAGCAGGAGCAGAAGAAAGATCTTGTTAGTACATTGCTACTGTAGTGATGAAAGCTCTCTGGAAGATATGGAACTTGATGAAAATCCTGATTTTCCCTTTGAAGTGAATGGCAGTGCACACGTGCAGGGGAATTACAAGCTAGATCAGAGGAAAAGTCAGCTCTCTGCTAAAGTCAGGCCACGCCCTAGCTCAGGGGTGGAGACAGGTTTCCCTACTGATTGGTCACACAGGTGCAGAGAACAGGGAATGCCCAGCAGGCAGCAGTATTTAAAACCACGAGCAGAGCAAAGCAAAAGAGACAGAGAGAGAGTCAAGGGAAGAAGCACTGACTCAAGGAACACAGAGACAGGCACAGGAGGTACAGATACGGAGACAGCAACAGAAGGCAGAGGCACAGGTGAACGGAGGAGAGGTGGACGTGGAGAAAGGAACAGGAACAGCTGTTGGATTTGGAAAGGTGAGAGAGGAGAGAGAGAAGCTGAAGCTGTGCTTAGCTGGAGGAGAAAGCCAAAGGAAATCTCCCAAGAAAGCAGCTACCTCAGAGGGATTGGAGAAGGACATAAGGAGCCTGCATTCCAGAGCCTGGAGGAACCCAGGAGGAAAGAAAGCAGCGTTGGTCTGAGGAAACATCCCCAAGGTAAAGCCAGCAGTTTCAATACTGATAATTCAGCAGAGAGACAGTTTGCCAGTTATAAAGGTCAGGAAGCTGAGTCCTCACTGTCTACTGTTAAGAAGTGGGTAGAGAGTTTTTCATATGAGAAAAGCCATAGCCCTGATAAAAGTACAGCCTTTGAAACTCCAAAGCTAGAAGCATTAAGAAAGCTGTTTTCTGAGGAAAAGGTTCACTCCCCTTATCTAAAGGTGCCTGTACAAGCTGAATTGCTGTGGAACCAATTTCAGGAGTTCTTGAAAGAGAGAAAGTTAGAGAAAGCTTATAATCCTGAGAGAGATACTGTTTGCCCTGATGCAATTGAAGGAATGCAAGTAGATTCTTGTTTGCCTAATTGTGAATGTGACCCCATTCCAATGGACTGTTCTTTATCTTTAAGAGAAGATTCTGCAGTGTTGAATAGGAACTGAGAATTTGTGAAACCATATAGGAAATAAGGGCAGTTCCTGCTTTGAGCTGAGGAAAGCTAATTCTGTGTTTCACTGAGTTTTATTACTTGCTGAAGTTAAGCAGTGCTGTGAAGAAGTTTTGCTTTCAAAAGGAAAAACACAGCTGTTATAAGTTTACCTGTGTTGCTGTTAACTGACCACACGAGGCAGTCCTCGGTGTGAGTGTGTGTGAGAAGCAGAACAGCTGAACACTGGAAAAGGTTTTGTTACGTCATTCTCATTATCCTGATTTAATCTTTATGTTGGAGATGTATCCTTCTGCCTTTGTTGTGTGCTGAACCTTGAATGCCTTGGAAATCCCCACAATAAATTTTCTTGCTGCCTTACAACCACCGACTCAACTACATTTGTCCTTCAAGAGTAAAAATCACTACAAGTCCCAGAATACCCTGGTGACAACAAAGGGAACTTTATTCAAGGAGGACATATAAGGCCGTTTCCAGCTTGTAAGCCCTTGGGCCCAACTGGAGGCGTCACAAGTGGCGTAGTTGGCAGGATTCCATGCATGCGCAGAAAATTATCATCAGGATACCTGCTGGAGGAGTAACTTTGCTGTGGAGCCCAGCTGAGGAGGGTCCAAGAAAGGGAAAACGGAGTGCAGAGGAGACTACAGCAGACCGTCACAGGTGTTAAGCGTGAAGCTTCACCCAAGCCAGGTAACGGGTACCTAGCTGGGACCGGTTAAGGATACCAGGGCAAGGGGTGCAAGCCTAGCTAGTTTAAAAAAAAAAAAAAGTGAAGAAACTTTTTTGTCTATTTTTGCTTTTGGTATCGCACTTTGGTCTGTG
The DNA here is from genome assembly GCA_033557465.1 of Ichthyophis bannanicus. Classification (NCBI taxonomy): domain Eukaryota; kingdom Metazoa; phylum Chordata; class Amphibia; order Gymnophiona; family Ichthyophiidae; genus Ichthyophis; species Ichthyophis bannanicus. Next base: position 707,645,621 of record CM066034.1, read on the forward strand.
TGTGTTTGTTTGTTTACAGGATTCCAAGATGACTCTCGAGGCTCAGGACGTGTTAAAGTGGATGGCACATCAGTTTGAATGACAGTCAGACTTGTCCTTGCAGGCGCAGGAGAGAAATGCTGCGCAGTTACAAGCACAACAGAAGCCACTTCTAGAGTTGTTGGAGGCATGGCTGGCGGAGCAGAGAAGGCAGACCGGACCAGCAGCAGCACCTCATGGTTCCAGTACACCAGCTGCTCCACTCGTGCTGAGTTTGTAGGCTGGTGGGACTTTCAACTTTGGACAGCTTACTGACAGGGACGACATTGACAATTTTCTGGAGGGTTTTGAACGGGTGGCTCACCTAAGCGGATGGCCAAAAGAGCATTGGGCCATGCGTTTAGCAGCATCCCTTACTGGGGAGGCTTTAGCAGCCTACCGAGCTATGCCACCTATGCTTTCCAGTAATTATGACGAGCTTAAAAAGACAGTTAGAGAGAGGTTGGGGCTAACTCCTCTAGTATACCACCGCCTACTAAGGGCTGTTAGATTAAATTCAGGCGAGACTCCTAAGGCCCTTTGTCAAAGAGTCCGTACCCTAGTAAACAAATGGCTGACTCCGGAAGGGAAGACAATTGAGTCAATTATAGATAGTCTTGTATTGGAGCAATACATGGATGCTGTACCCCAACAAATGCAAACCTTCCTTATACTCCAAAACTGCAAAACCCCACAAGAGGCCGTAATGCTGTCAGAACGGTTCGTGGAGGCAGAGTTGAGTGCCCATGAAGGTGGCAGTGCTTCCAGGGTTGCAGTAGGTGGCGTATCAGAAAGGAAGATGGGGATGAATGATGAAGCTCTACAAATGTATATGCCATTGTTGAAAGGCCGTGTTACCTGAAGGAAATGTTATAAATGTGGTAAAGAGGGCCATGTACAGTGAGAGTGTTATGTAAAGACAGCTTTGGTAGCGGAGAACCATCCTAAGGTCAAGGAGGGATTTTTGCTAGCAGTGGAAGTGCAAGGAATTGCAACCACTGCGCTTTTGGATTCAGGTGCTGAACAGAGCATGCTGTCCAAAGCGCTCTGGCGGCAAATTGAGGCCAGGAGTAGGGACACAGCAATTCAACCCGTAAGTAAAGTTAAAATCCGATGTATCCATGGAGGCATCTCCCTATACCCTGTCTACAAACTGCAAGTAAAAGGTTTAGATGTAAACAGACAGATTCCCATAGCTGTGGTACCTCGACTACCCCATAATTTAGTGCTAGGGAAAGACTGGCCACAGTTTCATAGGGGTCTGGAGCAATGTTCCCTCTAATTTTCTGTAGGCTGTGTGCGCATAAAATATCAGCTGTGTGCAGCTTTTGAAGGAAGGTTAAATTTTTGTGCACCACATAACGACACTCGGAGTTATATACTTTAAAATTTGACTACACGTCAGAATACAGTATGTACACCACATTGATTGCACTAGAAAATATTGTAGAACTTCTGAAAACCGTAAATACACAAGAACTTTTAAATTTTAAGACATCTGTGTTGTTTTCTATCAAAATCAGAACCGCAATTTTTGTGCGCTCTGTTGTAAAGTATGTGTGCTCGCTCGGCGAGGTGTGTGCGCGCGCACATGCGCACAGCTTAGAGGGAACAGTGGTCTGGAGCAGGGCCTGCTTGCAAAAGAAGCCGTGGTCACCACAAGGGCCCAGTTGAAGGCCCTAGAAACTGATGAGGAATCCCTAGGAGAATCTGTAGAAGAGCTTCCCTCACATGAAGACTTGATAGCGTCCCCAGCAAATAAAAGTAAAAGGGGAAAGGGAGAAAACGGTAGGGAGAGGCGGTCTCGCTCCCAGCATAGGGCCGAAGCTCAGGATGGACAGGGTTTGCCATGGGTACCGGCCGAACTAGTGGCCAAATTCCCCACCTTTCCAAAAGAGCAGCGGGCCGATGCCGCTCTAACCCAGGCATTTAAGTATGCCCAGAGTAGAAGGGGTGTCCTACCAAGATTCCTTTTAGACACAGGGGTACTCTACAGGGAAAGCCAAGATCCCCGTACAGGGACAGAACGTAAGCAATTAGTGGTGCCTGCGACATTTAAAACTTTGGTTCTAAGGCTGGCACATGACCACCCAGTCAGTGGACATAAGGGTATACAAGGAACCTTGGACCAAATTTTGGCCCGGTTCTGTTGGCCGGGGGTGTTTAAAGAAACGGTGAAATTTTGTGAAGCCTGTCCGGCATGCCAACGGGTTTCGGTGGCTCATCCGAGGGAGGTACCTATGGTACCCGCCCCGGTAATTTTGGAGCCCATCCATAGAATAGGTATGGACATTGTAGGACCACTAACCAAAACACCTCGTGGGTTCCAATATATATTAGTAGTAGTGGACCACGCAACAAGATTCCCTTGGGCTATATCACTGCGCACTATATCAGCGAGAGCAGTGGCTGGCGAACTCATTAAGTTGTTTTGCGAAATAGGATTCCCACGTGAAGTGCTTACAGACAGAGGGAGCAACTTTATGTCGAGGTATCTAGCCCAAGTATGGGACGCCTTCGGAATTGGGCATATTAAAACCTCCACCTACCATCCCCAAACGAACGGGTTGGTGGAAAGACAAAATCAGACTCTAAAAAGAATGCTCCAACGTAGTTTAGAGGCCGACATGGCTAATTGGGACACAGTGCTCCCATTTGTCCTGTATGCCTGCAGGGAGAGAAAACAAGCATCCCTGGGAACAGCGCCGTATGAGTTAATGTATGGCCTATCCCCTCGTGGCGTTTTAGACATTTTAAGGGAACAGTGGGTAGAACCCGATATAAAAGAAGTGGGAGTGCCTGAATTTCTAAGAGACCTGAAGGGCAGGTTATGCCGTGCCTCCCAGGTCGCGGAAGGGAATTTAAAAACTAGTCAAACAAAGCAGAAAGCATACTATGATCGGGGCACAAGGCAGCGTCAGTTGCAGGTGGGCGAAAAGGTCATTGTGATGGTGGCCGGTCCCGCTCAAAGGTTTGAGAGCCAGTGGAAGGGCTCTTATAAGATAGTAAAGCCTGTAGGGTCAGTGTCCTATCTAGTTGAAAATAGAAGAGGCCGCAGGCAAGTCTATCACCTAAATGTTTTGAAGCCCTGGCATGACAGAGTAGCTTTGGCCCATCTAGCCATGATAGATTCTGGAGCAGAGAGCGTAGAAAAGACAAATCGAACCACAGAAGCCTCAGATGGTATCACGAGCTGTGCCAATGTTATTGAGCCAGCCCGTGATATCTTAAGGGGGGGGGGATCTGTAGTGATGAAAGCTCTCTGGAAGATATGGAACTTGATGAAAATCCTGATTTTCCCTTTGAAGTGAATAGCAGTGCACACGTGCAGGGGAATTACAAGCCAGATCAGAGGAAAAGTCAGCTCTCTGCTAAAGTCAGGCCACGCCCTAGCTCAGGGGTGGAGACAGGTTTCCCTGCTGATTGGTCACACAGGTGCAGAGAACAGGGAATGCCCAGCAGGCAGCAGTGTTTAAAACCATGAGCAGAGCAAAGCAAAAGAGACAGAGAGAGAGTCAAGGGAAGAAGCACTGACTCAAGAAACACAAAGACAGGCACAGGAGGTACAGATACGGAGACAGCAACAGAAGGCAGAGGCACAGGTGAACGGAGGAGAGGTGGACGTGGAGAAAGGAACAGGAACAGCTGTTGGATTTGGAAAGGTGAGAGAGGAGAGAGAGAAGCTGAAGCTGTGCTTAGCTGGAGGAGAAAGCCAAAGGAAATCTCCCAAGAAAGCAGCTACCTCAGAGGGATTGGAGAAGGACATAAGGAGTCTGCATTCCAGAGCCTGGAGGAACCCAGGAGGAAAGAAAGCAGCGTTGGTCTGAGGAAACATCCCCAAGGTAAAGCCAGCAGTTTCATTACTGATAATTCAGCAGAGAGACAATTTGCCAGTTATAAAGGTCAGGAAGCTGAGTCCTCACTGTCTACTGTTAAGAAGTGGGTAGAGAGTTTTTCATATGAGAAAAGCCATAGCCCTGATAAAAGTACAGCCTTTGAAACTCCAAAGCTAGAAGCATTAAGAAAGCTGTTTTCTGAGGAAAAGGTTCACTCCCCTAATCTAAAGGTGCCTGTACAAGCTGAATTGCTGTGGAACCAATTTCAGGAGTTCTTGAAAGAGAGAAAGTTAGAGAAAGCTTATAATCCTGAGAGAGATACTGTTTGCCCTGATGCAATTGAAGGAATGCAAGTAGATTCTTGTTTGCCTAATTGTGAATGTGACCCCATTCCAATGGACTGTTCTTTATCTTTAAGAGAAGATTCTGCAGTGTTGAATAGGAACTGAGACTCTGTGAAACCGTATAGGAAATAAGGGCAGTTCCTGCTTTGAGCTGAGGAAAGCTAATTCTGTGTTTCACTGAGTTTTATTACTTGCTGAAGTTAAGAAGCAGTGCTGTGAAGAAGTTTTGCTTTCAAAAGGAAAAACACAGCTGTTATAAGTTTACCTGTGTTGCTGTTAACTGACCACACGAGGCAGTCCTCAGTGTGAGTGTGTGTGAGAAGCAGAACAGCTGAACACTGGAAAAGGTTTTGTTACATCATTCTCATTATCCTGATTTAATCTTTATGTTGGAGATGTATCCTTCTGCCTTTGTTGTGTACTGAACCTTGAATGCCTTGGAAATCCCCACAATAAATTTTCTTGCTGCCTTACAACCACCGACTCAACTACATTTGTCCTTCAAGAGTAAAAATCACTACAAGTCCCAGAATACCCTGGTGACAACAAAAGGAACTTTATTCAAGGAGGACATATAAGGCCGTTTCCAGCTTGTAAGCCCTTGGGCCCAACTGGAGGCGTCGCACTACGTTTCCCCTCTCTCATGGTTCATTGCGTCTCCTGATTAGAGTAGGACAATGAGCTGTGGCAGCAGTAGAGTATGGAGGTTCTGATGCGTCCTGCTAATGGTTCAGCCACTTAGGGGCTTGTTTACAAAGCCGCGGTAGCGGTTTGCGATCGTAATCGGAGCCGCGGCCCCATTGATTTCAATGGGGCCGCGGCTGCGATCGCGATCGCGAACCACTACCGTGGCTTTGTAAACAAGCCCCTTAGTGTTCATAAATGGCTGATCAATAGCAAGGGAAGAAGAGAGCTAGTCATATTGACGTGGAGAGGCAGCGGGTTTTAGGAAATACTTCCATGTCTACCTTCTTCCCCCCTCACACTCTTCTCCATGGTTTTCTTCTGGACATGCCTTTTATCCTTCTGCATCCAGTGCATCTTCCATCTGGCCCAGGGACAATTCTGAAATTGCATGGACACATTTAACTTTATTGGCATGCCTGCATCAGACATGGATGTGATTGGGCCAGAGACGTGCCTCTAGGAGCTTACTAAGATGGCTCTTGGGATATTTTTGTGATTGACATATCTGAAATGCCATTTTCAGACATAGAAATCATGAATGGAACTATTAAAATGACTCCCATAGGCAAGTCATGAAAAGTATACCTATGTTATAAAAATATATAATGCGTGCTAAAATGAAATGAATGAAACAAAGAAAACAATGTGGATGGCATAACAAAACTATACAAACATAAAAACAAAATGAAATGATACATGAAACAATTTTTCATGTACATTCCGCATTCAGGATCCCTTACAATATAAATAGATATTTGTACAGGATGTGAAAATTAACTGCAGAAACTCAAAGAGAAAAATAGCAACTCACTGCCATCATAAACTTGAAATGCATGGGCGATACCTCTTGCTTACTATTCTCAATCCTCCAAGCAATTGCCTCATTCTTACTACACCTGCTAACTACTGCTCTTGTGGTATTAACTTCATGCAAAAGGTTGTTTTGTGTGGTTTTTTTTTATTTAAACCTATTATCCATACAAAGACTCGTGGTTTTATAATAGTTTATAACATAAAGCAAAATGTGAGTATCCTGATTGTTGAAAATTGCTTTCTTTTTAGACCATGGACTTTATTAATAGTAATATTCGGAAAGGCATTGAAAACTACTATGATGATTTGGATTTCAAGAATATCATGGATTTTGTTCAAAAGCAGGTTTGTTTTCTTTAGAGTATAAGATATTTGTATAATTTTCAGTAAATAGTTTTTGTTTTGCTTATTTTCATCTTCCTTGTATTATTTCCTTTGTGTTTCTGCAATAATTTGCGTAGTACAGAGAATAGCCCTTCCTGGAAACCAGGGCCGTCCTCCTGGCACCAGTGCTGTAGATAATCAAAGAGAAATTAGTTTTTCTTTTTTCTTTTGAAATACTGCTGCCCCATAGTAGAGAGGGTGAAAAAACAATTGGTGGCCTCCCCTCTGGCGGTATCTTCATGATTGTTGAGAAAAGCACCCTACTCTTGCAGGGATTCTTGTCCATCTACCTACAGAGTCCTCGAGTGTTTAATATATATTTTTAATGAGAGGATTAATTTTCCTGCATTGGCTATGGTCACAGTGTTGTGGGGGCTAATTTTTATTAAAGGGCACCGAGGCAGAAAAGGCACGTAAACTATATTGCACATGTTTTATAAAGGAAACATATATGCCTTTATGAAGCAGCCTCCCTGAAAGCTCCTGCACAGTTACACCGGCTCCAAGGTATGTACTACTACAACTACAACTTAGCATTTGAATAGCAGTACAAGTCATCCGCAGCACTGTACAGAGACATATAAGAGACAGTCCCTGCTTATAAGAGCTTATAGTCTAGTCAAGACAGACAATACAACACAGTAAGCAAGTGTAAACTGGTTTGCATATGCACATGTTATACATCCGTGTCAGTCTCTATCCTGTTCTGCTTATCCTATGCATTTATCACATTTACTGTACAACACCTATGCATATATCACATATCTCGTACAACACAAGCAGGTTGAGTTGTAAGACAGTAAGCTAAAGCAGATCAGCGTCCATACGAGATTACTTGCTTTCTTAATTTCCAACAGCTTTATTTACAGATAAGCAAACAAAGAACTTAGGGGCATGTTTATTAAAGCGTGCTAATGGTTAAGTGCAGGGTTTACTATGCACACTGCAGTAACTGTCGCTGTACCCTAAAAGAGCCAGTGCAGTGAAAATCGCATGCTAACTGCTTAGCACACAATGGGGCAGAGACTGGTGGGTTGGGGCGGAGAGTGGGCACTGAGCGTACACTATGGTTAGCATGGAGGTGAATAGCACACTAATCATGAATGTTGCAGTTAGCGTGGATGTGCTTACCTTCATCTCAATAGGTGGCAATAAGTGTATCCATGTTAACGGCAATTGCTTGGATACTTTGCAGCACGCTAACTACTGGGGATCATGTTGGACATGCCCCTGAAACTTAGCATGGTCCCATATCCCTTCCCACACTAAACTTTGCCTCTTAATGTGCGCTCCCTTAGTGCACTTTAGTAAACACGCACCCTAGTGTAGGTAGTTGAACCCGAGTGCTGCCCTGATTCTGGGTCAATACAAGCCTGGAGAGATTTCTGTAGATATTGCAGTTGAATATAGATGAGTGCTGAAAAGGCAATGCTGCTTAGCAGGGAGACAGCTTGCAATATCTAGGACCAGTATAATAAGCTGCATTACCTTTAGCACAACCATTTACTTCTGATTTTCCTATACTATTCTTATTTTCAATGTTTCTTAGCACAAAATCAAGCTAAAGGATAGTGTGGCGTGCATACAAAATGCTGAATCCCTAATTGCTCTTTATGTAAAAAAAAAAAAAGTGCCAAATTTTGGTGCATTTTTTTTAAATTTCCTTTTGTAGCACTGAATCTTTAGCTCAAGGCTGGAGTAACAATGCAGCACAAGAGCAAAGGGTCATCCAAGGCAAAGGGCAGTGCTTCTCCTCGGAAGACCTTGTGGGGCCAAGTGGGAGAGAGACTTACTCACTACACCCACACCCACTGGCGTTATCTGATCTAGAGCACCTTTGGCCAAGGCACCGCAGAGATGCACTGGACCAGGTAGCGTTGGGGGGGTGGGGGGAGTCTTTTTTTTTTTTTCTCCCACTTGGGTCTGGAGCCCACTGAACCACCAGGGAATGTTTGGAGGGTAAGTGTTGGGAAGTCCCAGGCCAGCTGAGACCAAGGAATGCTTGCAAGATGGAGGTCCGGGGATCTGCAGTCCACTGGGCCACCAGGAATTTGTTTTTACTGGGCTTTTTGTTTTCTCCCTTCTTGTCAATACGTGAGACAATCCCCCTCATAAAGTGAAAGAAAGGAAGACATCTATGCCCGATACAAAAAATAGAAACAGATTACCATGGCAGTGTGCATATTTTCTGCCAGCACACCTTTTTTAATGATGCACTAATCTGCATGCTAGTAGTTTACTGCATTTGGCATAAAAGTATTTTTAATGCAAATGTTAGAATGCTGTGCCCAGAAGCTCAGTGTACTGTTGTAACACACGGCTGATTACATCTGTCCCTCTGTGTCCAAGTGGCAATCCCTGACTAAGAGGGAGGGAAACAATAGATTATGCACAATAACAAGGGATCTCTAGAGATGTTGAGCTAGCGCATGAAAGCAGGGAGACTGCAGTGTGAATAGAGGGAATTGGTCAAAAGCAACATTCAGTCTATGGAGCAGCAATAACCTTATTCATCTCGCGGCACACTGGCAAGACACTAAAATTGTTAAGGCATACCATCAGTTTTTTAAGGATATATTTTATTGTTTAAAAAACAAGTATTATGATTGTGTTTAACGTTCAATAACTAAAATTTTAATCATTGTGTTAATTTAAAAAAAAACAACTAATCAGTGGGAAATCTATGCTTGGTGATGTTTCATGATGTCCCTTGTCCGAGGGCAGTTGGTTTGTTTTATTTATTTATTTATTTAAACTCATTTTTATACTGCCTTTCTACTATTCAAAGTCGTTTACAGTGAACTAGTATAGCCTATTCATTAGAGCAATTGCAAAATCAAGGGTTTGATTCCCACTGGCACTCCTGGAAAAGGCATTGCAATCTATTTCCAGTAATCCATTGCCAAGAAAACCCAGAGGCAGCTGGGTCACCAGGAGTCAGCACTGACTTGATGTCACTATAAAAAAAAAATCCAACATGGCCTCAAGAAGCGCACAGTTGTACAGAGAGCTAAACCCTCAAGTCATCCTTCAGTGTTTGAAGCTATGACCTGTTCTTGCTCTTCATTGTGTTCAAAGCAGAGAAAACAACCTCACACAGATACGATGTTGAGAAAGGAAGAAATGCTTTAATTGCCATCTTTGTGATGATGGGCTATTCCTCCTGGAGAGGCAACCAGAATGAGGCCATATCTGTTGATGAGTGTTTCCGTTTCAGTCCTCTATTATTTCTGATTTCCATCAGCTCATCTTCTGCAACAATTAATTCCACTAACTCATACACACTTTACACAAACAGATCTCTTACCCAGTCTATGGAAGATACATCAAGTGATAGAAAATACACAGAATAACACAGCTGACTGAAGAATGACACTGGTTCCACCCCCTCTCAAACTCCCCCAATGGCCTTACTAATAGTTCTTAGTGGAACACAGGATCTGGTGTAAGAGATAAGATTGTTGGGGCCACTTCATAATAGTGATCATAGCATGATCGCATTTGATTTAATAAATGGAAGCAGGGCGGCAAGGAAATCCACAGTACTACCTTTTAATTTTCAAAAGGGAGACTATAATAAAATGAGGAAAATAGTTAAGAAAAAATTAAAAGGAGCATCTGCAAAGGTTAAAGATTTACATCAGGCATGGACATTGTTTAAAAATACTCTTAGAAGTCCAGACCAGAGGTATTCCACGATTTAAGAAAAGTGGAAGGAAGGTCAAAAAACTGCCAGCATGGTTTAAAGGGAGGCCAGAGAGGCTGTTGCAGCCAAAAAAATATCCTTCAGGAAATGGAAAAAGTAGTCAAATGACGAAAACAGGAAACAACATAAGCACTGGAAAGTTAGATGTAAGGCATTGATAAAGCAGGCAAAGAAAGAATTTGAAAAACCCTCACCGTGGAAGCAAAAATGCTTAAAAAAACCTTTTTCAAGTACATTCATAGTAAAAAATCTGTGAGAGTCAATTGGACCATTGGATGATAGAGGAGTAAAAGGAGCACTAAGGGAGGATAAGGCCATAGTGGAGAGATTGAATGAATTCTTTGCTTCAGTCTTTACTGAAGATGCAAGGAAGTTACCCATGCCTGAAATGGTATTTAAAGGTGATGTTTCAGAAGAATTGAAAGAAATTGTGATAAACCAGGAAGATGTATTACAATTATTTGATTAACAGTAGAGTAGCAAATCACCTTGACCAGATGGAATATATCCGAGGGTGTTGAAAAAACTGAAATACAACACTGTAGACCTACTATTAGTAATCTGTGAACTATAATTAAAATCATCTGTAGAACCAGAAGATTGGAGAATGACCAACGTAAGGCCAATTTTTTAAGAGGGTTCCAGGGGTGATCCAGGAAACTACAAACTGGTAAGCCTGATGTCAGTACCGGGCAAAATGATAAAAATCATTATAAAGAATAAAATTACTGAACATGTAGATAGTCATGGTTTAATGGGAGAAAGCTAACATGGATTTAGTCAAGGATAGTCTTGTCTTACTAACCAAAGTAAGCCAGTTGATATAGTGTATCTGGATTTTTAGAAAGCCTTTGACAAGGTCCCTCATGAGAGACTCAGTGAAATTAAAAAGTCATGGGATTGGAGGCAGTGTACTATTGTGTATCAGGAACTAGTTAAAAGATAGAAAGCAGAGAGTAGGGCTAAATGGCCAAGTTTCTCTGCGGAGAAAGGTGAATAGTGGAGTACCCCAGGGCTTTGTGCTGGGCTGGCTGATTTTTAATATAAATATCATAAATGACCTGGAAATAGGAATAATGAGTGAGATGATCGAATTTACAGATAACACAAAATTATTCAAAGTTGTTAAAACACAAGAGGATTGTGAAAAATTGTAAGAGGACCTTGATAAATTAGAAGACTGGGCATCCAAATGGCAGATAGAATTTAATGTGGACGAGTCCAAAGTTATGCACCAAGAACAACCCAAACTATGGTTACCCGATGCAAGGTTCCACATTAGGAACTACAACCCCGGAAAGGATTTAGGCGTCATCATGGATAATACATTGAAATCCCCCACCCAGTGTGCAGTGATGGCAAAGAAAGCAAATAGAATGCTAGGAATGATAAGGAAAGGAATGGAGAATAAAACCAAGGATATTATAATGCCTATATCATTCCATGTTTCAACCGCACCTTGAATATTGTGTGCAATTCTTGTCGACATATCTTAAAAAGGATATAGGGGAATGAGAAAAGGTACAAAAGGAGGAATTGGCAGAGTTGGAGGAGTTAAGGGAAGTGGAATTGCAGTGGCCTAAACTAAAGGAGGCAAAAAAAGGGGCAACAGATACATATGTAAGGAAAATAAATAAAAACAAAAGGAAAAGGAAACCTATTTGGTTTTCTAAAGGAGTGGCTGCAGAAATAAAGGCAAAAACAGCTTTCACAAAATTCAGAAGTTTGCAAACAGAGGAACACCGAAAAGAATACAGGACAAAGCTAAAAGAGACAAAGAGAAGTAGCAAAATCAGGCAGAAGAAAAGATGGCTAAAGATCTAAAGTGTGGTGATAAAACTTTTTTTCAGGAAGATCAGAGGTGAAATTGCAAGACTTAAAAGTGCTAAGAACGGCATTCCTAACAGGGGCTCTACAGGTCAAACAACAGTAAGGATTTGAGGGTTTATTTTTATTAAATTGCTAGCTCTCTGACTGGGAGCTCCTAAAAGGGTTTTTGTATATTTTTAAAGCAAAGTTACTTTCTTTTTGGTGCTTTAGTAGAAATTTCCTTGAGCAGAGTAGGTTGTTGAACTCTAGTAACCTTCTCAGCTTTTGGGAACTGCTGACACCTAATCAGGTGTTAGTTCCCTCCATACCCACCCCGACTCCCACCCACCCCTAGTGAGCAGTCTTGCTTTATAGGGCACCTCCCCATTTAACAAAGCACAGAGACTTGGAACAGCACATTTTGAATATAATTAAAGATATTTAACTGCTTTTTCTCTGAAAGGACAGCTGCAAAACTGGTTGGTACTTGGTAGATCTCTCTCTCTTTTGCTTTAACAGATACCTAAGCTCCACAAACAGAACAATGGCTGGGAAAAATTGTATTGCTAAAGCTGTTACCCCCGTTACAGCTTCTGCCTCTGTCCAGACAGAGGTCCTAATGCCAGTTGAAGGACCGGTTCCATGTGCAGGGTGCCTACATGCTGAAGCTCTGAGGAAACAAGTGGAAGAACTCAGAGAGGAGGTGGCGAGGCTGAGGAGCATTCAAGACAGTGAGAAGTACATTGATGAGATGCTTCTTGCAGCAACCAAGCTCTCCAGCAGAGAAGAAGATGGGTGCCAACAGAATGTCAATGATTGGACACAAGTCACCAGGGCCTGCAAAATCACCAATCCAACTTCTCCAGCCCTTGAAATGAAGAATCATTATGCAGCCCTGGAAGTGGAGGAGGTGAAAGCAGCCCTGGAAAGGGAAGAACCAAAGCTCAAGTACCCCAAAGTTGCAGAATCAGTGACCACAAGAAAGCGAAGGGTAGTAGTGGTTGGAGGCTCTCTTCTGGGTGGTACTGAGGCGTCCATCTGCCAACCAGACTTGATGTCCAGAGAGGTATGCTGTCTGCCTGGTGCCAAAATCCAAGATGTTAAGGAGAGTTTGCCGAAACTCATCAAGCCCACTGACTATTACCCAATGTTGCTAATCCATGTTGGCACAAATGATACTGCCAGGTATCCCTCGGAATATATCAAAAGTGACTTCATGGCTCTGGGACAGAGGGTGAAGCAGTTAGGTGCACAGGTGGTGTTCTCTTCAATCCTCCCCGTTGAGGGTAAAGGCCAAGGCAGAGAGGCTCGCATCCTGGAGATGAATGCATGGCTGCATGGATGGTGTCATCGAGAGCATTTTGGTTTTCTAGACCATGGGATGTTGTTCCAAGGGTTGCAGAGCAGAGATGGCATCCATCTGTCCAAGAAAGGTCAATGCTTCTTCGGTAGTAGGCTGGCTAATCTGCTGAAGAGGGCTTTAAACTAGATTTGCTGGGGATGGGTGAAGAAAGCCCCTAGGTAGGTTAAAGCCCCCAGGTAGGTGATACATTAAATACCTTTATGGAAATCGGTAACAGGGGTAACATATGGAAGGCAGTGTGTATGAATGCCCGTAGCATGTGAAATAAGATTCCTGATGTTGAAGCTTTGGTGGGAGTGGCTGACTTGGATTTAGTGGCAGTTACAGAAACATGGTTCACAGAAAACCGTGATTTGGATCTAACTATACCTGGCTATACTTTATTCAGAAAGGACAGGGTAGGAAGAAGGGGAGGAGGAGTGGCAGTATATGTAAAAACTACTATTAAAGCATTGGAATTACAGAGCTTAAAAGGGAGAGAGGAGGCATTGTGGGTTAAACTAGAAAGAGGGAAAGAGAAATCTATTTGTATTGGTGTGATATACAGACCTCCCTCACAAGAGGAAGAGGTGGACAGAGAGTTAATTGAAGACATACGCAGCATTGCTAGGAAAGGGGAAGTGCTACTGATAGGAGATTTCAATATGCAAGATGTTGATTGGCACATTCCTGCTGCAGTATCATCTAGAAGTAAGGAGATCCTGGATTTTCTACAGGGAGAACTATTCGGGCAATTGGTAACAGACCCCACACGTGAAGGGGCCATACTGGACTTGGTGCTTACCATTGGTGAGAGTGTTTCTGATGTTGTAGTGGGAGATCATTTTGCATCCAGTGATCACCAGATGGTGTGGTTCAGTATTAGGACTAGGGCTGTTAGAATCCATTCAAAGGTAAAGATCTTAGACTTTAGGAAGACTAACTTTGTCAAGATGGGCCAATACCTCAGGGAGTCATTAGTGGGATGGGAACAGCTGGGGGATGTAGAAAAACAGTGGGCAAAACTGCAAGGGGATATTTTAAGGGCAACCAACCTTTTTGTTAAAATGGTAAATAAAGGTAAAAGGAAAAGGAGACCACTATGGCTTTCGAAAGAAGTAGCTGAAAAAGTGAAGAAAAAGAGGGAGGCCTTCATGAAATACAAGAGATCACAGAGAGAGGAAGACAGGCATCTATATTTGGAAAAACTTAGAGAAGCTAGCAAAGTAGTCAGGAAGGCAAGGATTCAAAAGGAGGAGGAAATAGCCAATGCAATAATATGGGGGGATAAGAAATTTCTCAGATATGTTAGTGAGAAGAGGAAGGGCAAAAGTGGTATTGTCAGGCTCAAGGGTGCAGGGGAGGAATATGTAGAAGCTGATAAGGATAAAGCGGAATTGCTTAACAAATATTTCTGTTCTGTGTTCACAGATGAAGAACCAGAAGCAGGACCTCAGAAAACACCCACAAACAGGAACAGAAGTGAGGGACATCTTGAACAATTTTCAGAAGACTGGGTTCGTGAGAAACTAGCTCAAATTAAAGTAGACAAAGCGATGGAACCAGATGGGATACACCCTAGAATACTGAGGGAACTTGGGGATGTTCTAGCAGTTCCACTGACTGACCTTTTCAATGCCTCGTTGGAGTTGGGAGTGGTGCCAAAGGACTGGAGAGAGGCTCATGTGGTGCCTTTACACAAAAGTGGAAGTAAGGATGTGGTTGAAAACTACAGGCCGGTTAGTAAATTATTGGAAACACTGCTGAAAGAGAAAATAGTGAGGTTTGTGGAGTCCAGCGGATTACAAGATCCAAGGCAGCATGGATTCACCAGAGGCAGATCTTGTCAGACAAATCTGATTGATTTCTTTGACTGGATGATTAGGGAGTTGGACCGAGGGAGAGCCCTAGATGTTGTGTATTTAGATTTCAGTAAAGCCTTTGACACTGTTCCTCACAGGTGACTTATAAACAAACTGAGCACCCTAGGGATGGACCCTAAAGTTACTGCTTGAGTTAGAAATTGGTTGGGTGGGAGGTGACAAAGAGTACAGGTAAATGGAGCTCACTCTGAGGAGAAGGATGTTACTAGTGGTGTGCCCTAGGGATCTGTCCTTGGTCCGATTCTTTTTAACATCTTTGTTAGTGATATAGTGGAAGGACTGTCGGGTAAGGTTTGCCACTTTGTGGATGATACCAAAATCTGCAATAGAGTAGACACCCAGGAAGGTGTAGATAACATGAGGAGGGATCTAGCTAAGCTTGAAGAATGGTCCAGAATTTGGCAGCTGGGATTTAATGTTAAAAAATGTAAGGGCATGCATTTGGGCTGCAGCAATCCAAGGGAGCAATATAGTTTAGGGGGTGAAGTACTTTTGTCCACTAAAGAAGAGCGGGACCTAGGCGTGGTTGTCTGTTGATTTTAAAGTAGCTAAACAGGTAGAAAAGGCGACGGCAAAAACTAGAAGGATGCTTGGGTGCATACGGAGAGGAATGGCTAGCAGAAAAAAGGAGGTGATAATGCCTCTTTATAAATCTTTGGTGTGACCTCATTTAGAGTATAGTGTGCAATTCTGGAGACCGCACCTTCAAAAGGATGTGAACAGGATGGAGTTGGTGCAAAGAGTGGCTACTAAAATCATTAGTGGTCTTCATTATAAGGCATATGAGGACAGACTTAAGGATCTTAATATGTACACCCTAGAGGAAAGGCGGGATAGAGGTGATATGATTGAGATGTTTAAATACCTCCATGGCATAAATGTTCATGGAGAGAGCCTTTTTCAAGTGAAAGCAAGTTCTGCTATGAGGGGACATGGGATGAGGGTGAAGGGAGATAGATTCAGGAGTGTTTCTTTACGGAAAGAGTAGTGGATCCGTGGAATAGTTTCCCAGTGGAGGTGGTAGAGATGAGGACAGTAACTGAATTCAAAAACGTTTGGGACAAACACAGAGGATCTCTAAAGGAAAAAAGGGGACTGTTGTAGTTGTTGATATGGAAGGACAGACTAGATAGGCCATGTGTTCTTTTTCTGTCGTCATATTTCTATGTTTCTTTGTAAAGTGACATTGAAAAAGCAAAAATGCTAAAGAAATACTTCTATACTGTTTTTACTAAAGAAAATCCTGGAGAAGGACCACCTGTGATTGACAAAAGTACAAATGGAAATTGAGTAGATACTTCATCATTCACAGAAGATGTGTTTGAACAGCTTTCAAAATTGAAAGTGGACAAAGCCATCGGACCAGATGGGATACATCCCAGGATACTGAAAGAACTCATAGAGGTTCTTGCAGGGTCTTTAAGGGATGTCTTTAATAGATCCTTGGAGACAGGAGAAGTTCTGCAGGATTGGAAAAGTACCAATGTGGTACCTCTTCACAAAAGTGGTAATAGGAAAGAAGTGGCAAACTAGAGGCCAGAAAGCCTTACCATCGGTGGTGGGAAAAGTAATGGAGGCACTCCTGAAGAGAGAATAGTGGACTTTCTCTAAACCAATAGGTTCCATGATCTGAGGCAACATGGTTTTACCAAAGGACGATCATGCCAAACAAATCTGATTGAGTTCTTTGACTGGGTGACCAGAGAACTAGATCAAGGTCATGCACTGGATGTGATCTGCCTAGATTTCAGCAAAGCCTTTGATACTGTTCCTCATAGGAGGCTTATCAATAAACTGACCAGCCTGGGAATGGGTCCTAAGGTGGTAAACTGGATCAGAAATTGGTTGACTGACGGATGACAGAAGGTGATTGTAAATAGAACTGGTCCAGATGAAAGGAAGGTGATTAGTGGCATGCCCCAGGGATCCGTCCTGGGGCCGGTACTGTTAAATGTATTTATGAGTGATATTGCTGAAGGACTGAATGGAACAATCTGTCTTTTTGCAGATGATACGAAAATTTGCAACAGAGTGAACTCCCCTGAGGGAGTGGATAACATGAGGAAAGATCTGCAAAAGCTGGAAGAATAGTCTAATGCTTGGCAGTTAAGATAGAATGTGAAGAAGTGCAGTGGTATGCACTTGGGATGCAGAAATTCAAGAGAATTGTATGAGACAGGGGCAATTGGTTAGTGTCCACAGGCCAGAAGAAGAACCTTGGAGTGATTGTTTCTGAGGATCTCAAAGTGGTGAAACAGTGTGACAAGATGGTGGCCAAAGCTAGAAGGATGCTGGGTTGCATAAAGAGAGGAATTATCAGCAGAAAGGAAGAGGTACTAATGCCACTGTACATGTCGCTGGTGAGACCTCACTTGGAATATTGGGTTCAGTTTTGGAGACCATATCTCACAAAAGATATAAAAAGACTAGAAACTGTTCAAAGGAAGGCAACCAAAATGATTTGGAGCCTGCACCAGAAGGCATATGAAAAGAGACTCCAAAACCTAAATATGTATATTCTAGAGGAGAGGAGGGACAGGGGAGATATGATACAGACCTTTAAATACTTAAGTAGTATTAATGAACAAACAAACCTTTTTCAAACACGGGGAAGCTGTTATACTAGAGGGCATAACATGAAGCTGCAAGAGGGTAAACTGAAAGGCAATGTAAGGAAATACTTTTTCACTTAAAGGGTGGTGGATGTTTGGAATGCCCTCTTGATGGAAGTGGTGGGGGCAAATACAGTGACAGAATTCAAAATGGCATGGAACAGACACAGTGGATCCCTTTATAGAAACAGGAAAAAATCAAAATAAACTTAACTGTCTCTGATATCTCAACAAGTAGAGGTGACCTGCACGGAGCAGTGGGTACACCCCTAAACCGAGGCATGGAGAGGGGTAACCGGCATGTAGCGGCGGGCACACCTACTCTTGCCACCTTACTGGGCAGACTAAATGGACCATGCCGGTCTTTACCTGCCATCATATACAGTCAAACCTCGGTTTTCATGATTAATCTGTTCGAAAAAGTCTGACTAAAACCGAAACGTATGAAAACTGAAGCAATATTTACCATAAGAAATAATGTAAATCCAATTAATCCGTTCCAGACACCCAAAAATATTCACAAAAAATACATTTTATAGAGAATAACTATATTTTTACATACAGAAAACAATGAGAAATAAATATAAATGACTAATGAAATGGATAAATGAACATTTAACATCACTGAAAGCAAGCTAAGTACAGTACTGTACAGTACAGTATATGTTAGCATCTGGCCTTAGCCACCCCTGACAAGCTGCTGTGCCCAGCTCTCTTTGGAATCACATTGGATTCAGCCCATTAAAATACCTTAACATTATCTGCTCAATGCTTCAGAATGGCAGAAAATCTTAATGATATAGCTTCAGACGTACCCTGCAAGAGAAAGAACTGCCTCCCACATTCATGCAACATCTCCTGCTTACGTTGACAGCTTTTCTTCCCTGCTACCTCCGAGCCTGAGGGGGAGCTCCAGAGAACGGGCAGGCGGTGGACGAGATCGGGGCCTTCCTCTCTGCGCAGTCCTTGCCTCTCTAACTCTGACCAGGCTCGAGGATGTGTTTCATTTACGTGCTCAGCTGGCTTTCGCTTCTCATCACGCTGGCGATTGGTGAGTCCGGGGGGCAGTGCTGCCGGGACCGGGCGGGCGTTCTGGCAGTGTATACAGACCGGTGTGCAGCGCGAGGGTGTATGTATTTACAGTACTATACTTTACGAAAACCGAGGCGATGTACGAGAACCGGGACAAAATCTCAGTCAAAAAAGAAGTTGAAAACCGAAGCGATGTATGAGAACCGGGACAAAATCTCAGTCAAAAAAGACGTTGAAAACCGAAGCGTATGAAAACCGGGGCAAATGAAAACCGAGGTTTGACTGTACTATGTTACTATGTATGTTAGAAGAGCCACCAAAATGATAAAGGGGATGGAAGATGCTCCTATGAGGAAAGGCTTAAAAATTTAGAGCTTTTCAACTTGGAAAAGAGACATTTGAGGGGAGATATGATAGAGATCTATAAATTAATGAATGAAGTAGAACAGGTAAACACAGATCAGTAGTTTACTCCAGCAAAAAGAAGAAAGGCTAGGGAACATGTAATGAAGCTACAATGTAACCCATTTAAGACTAATAAAAGAAAATATTTTTTCACACAATGCGTAATGAAACTCTGGAATTCATTACTGGAGGATGTAGTAAAAGCTGTTAGTGTAGCTGGGTTTAAAAAAGATTTGGACAAGTTCCTGGAGGAAAGGTCCATCAATCATTATTAAAAAGGATCAGGGAAGCCCACTGCTTATCCCGGGACAAGCACTGTGAACCTATGTGCCTTTTTGGGAATCCGATAGGTACTTGTGACCTGGATTGCCACTATTGAAAACAGGATACTGGGCTTGATAGACCTTCATTTGACCCAGTATGGCATTTCTTATGTTGGTATGATTTTTATCTGACCTGGTTCCTCTATCTCTTATATGCAGGGATTGAAAAATATGCTTGCCATCTCTCTTCAGACGAGTTGATTTTCACTGCTTGTGAGAACCAGTAAATGCCACAGCTGAAAGGAAAAAACAGAGTGGGACTGCTGGCACGGCTGGTGCAAGGATATGAGGTGCCCTAGGCAAACCTCATCCCTTATGCCTCCATCCCCCACTCCTACTCATGCTCCCTCCCTGGCCCCCATTGCCACCTCTGCAGCCCTTCTCTGGTACTTGCAGCAGCAGTAATGGCTTCAAGCAGCCCCACAGTGCTTACCTAATCCTCCAGAGCTGCAAGGCTGTTTGCACTTCTGCTCCTCCAATGCCTGATACCAGCTACAGAATCACTTCCTGCCACATCAAGGTGATGCTCTCCTTTCACGAGATCTCTCTCCTTCATGGCAACAAAGATCTGGTTCGCATCTATTCAACTGCTATCTCGTTATCATGAATCATTGTTATGCTCGAGGAATTTTTACAAATGTTTTTGTTAAGGTGGGACTTCAGTACTATGTCCCTGTAGTTCTTGTCTATATACCTCTCTGTCTTTCTTAGCTCCTCCAAGTCTGCTACTCTAGCCTCCAGAGATTGGACTTGTTCCCTGAGAACAAAGAGCTCCTTGTACGTAGTGCACATGTAAGACCACTTACCAACTGGGAGAAAATTGTACATGTGAAACTCAGCGCAAAAGACTGGATACCCCCATCTCGTTCTGGACTGCTGTCCGTATCTTAGTTTTAAGGATTTGTTTAGATATTTAAGTTGTTTACTTACTTAAGTTGCTAGGGATACTTGAATTATACCTAATGGGCCAATTTTTAGAAAGGCATTTACATGGTTTATAGCCCAGTAAACCATGTAAATGCCTTAGATGGGGCTATTCAACAGCACTTACATGGTTAGTGCCATTGAATATCCTCTTCTAAGTCCCCTATGCACTCTGATGCTATCCGGTTCGCATCAGAAGTGTTGGGGCATTGCAGGGCGAACTGAGGCAGAGACTGTCGCTAACAGGGCAGCAGCGATATTGCATGCTGCCCGGTTAGCGATCTGCACCTTAAAGATAGACGAGGAAAACCCTTGCCTATCTTTAAGGTGCAGGAGCTAATCATGCGGAATCCAATATCGCTGCTGCCCAGTTGGCTCCAGCAGCTTCCTGTCTCTGTGGTGATCACCACGGCATTGAATATCCAGGTTTGAGGTTTGCACCAACGAGGGACATAGACCTTCCAAAATCTGGATGACTCAAAATCAGGCCCAATCAGTTTAATGACTTTGTTCACCTCAAGATTAATTTCAGGGCTTTAATGTAAATAAATAAATAAATTTAATGAATTAATCTTTTTCTGAGGAGGATAACCAGCCAAACTTGAAAGTGAATTTGACCACCTCTCTCCCTTTAATAGGTTTAAAAGCCTATAAATCTAAGATTATGCCGTGGGTGGGTGGGTGGGAATTGGGGTGGGTGGTAGGGAAAGAAGCACTTAATAAAAGCTGGCTTGCTGTACAGTGCCCCGACTGACTCTATAGAACACATAACTTTAAAAATAGACAGAGATTTTATCTGTTTAAACCCAAAAAGTTTCCTTTAACTCAAGAGTCTGAGAAATTCCCAGCAGGTAAATACTTACAAGTGCAGAATCCTTCCCAGCAAGAGCAGCTTCTCTCATTAGTCCATCAGACCAAATCAATTAATGGATGAGAGGAAGCTCAAATCTGAGTCAAACTGGAGCAGGCTCAAGTTCTGTGGGATAAATCTAACCTATTCTTGGTTTGACCAGTCATAGCATTCAAATCACCATGTGTGCCTCTTCTGGATGTGAATATTTATTTATTTCACATTCTTATATACTGCCCTATTTGGCAATCAAGGCAGTTTACAATGAACAAGAACTTGAACAATACATCGAACAGAGTTAACTATGTACAAAAACATAAGTAAACTATTTACATTTTCATTGGTAAGCAAGGCATAGGTGATTAGATGCTTTGATGTTCCGTAAAGGCATATAACTATGGTTTCTTGAAAGGATTAAGCATGGACAGAGAATAGATACAGTGGAGTAAGTTAACCTTTTGCTAGGATGGGGAAGATTCTGGGTAGAACTGTTTATAGTGCTCATTGAAAAAGAATGTCTTTAGTCTTTTTCTAAAGATGGTAAGATCTTTCACTTCTCTTATTGCGGCAGGAAGTGAATTCCAAAGAGTTGGGGCATAATGTGAGATGCTCTTTTGTTTGTTGTTTTGTTTGCTTTACAAAGGTCAGATGGTATGCATAGCTAGTTTTGTGAACAACCCCTTCTTTGTTTGGTGTCTGGGATTTTAGATATTAACATAGTAACATAGTATACGAGTATGAAGGCAGATAAAGACCAGTATGGTCCATCTAGTCTGCCCAGCAAGGCGGCAAGAGTAGCTGCACTTACCACTCTGTGCAGATCACCTCTCCCCATGTCTTTGTTTAGGGATGTACCCACCGCTCCGTGTAGGTCACCCCTATTTGTTCAGATATAAGAGATAGTTATGCTTATTTTGATTTTATCCTGTTGCTATAAAACAGGCATGTCCAACTTCGAACAGGTCATGATCTACTTTTTCCGGCCAAATTATCGGTGATCTACCACCATGAAAATTAAGTTTCAAATTAGTTTCAAATTAAATTTTAACCCAATAAAGTTGGAGGATCCCCCCCCCCCCATTTTTAATTAACCTTCTGTCATTTACTTGGATATGGTCAGCTGTTAAACAAATTAAGCAAAAACAAACAGAGAGATGAAGATCCAGTAAGAACTGCAAGGGGAAATGGAAAGTACATTTTTTCTTAAAGTTTTATTGAGTAATAACTTTATTTAACTTTTATTGAGTAATTTGTGTTAAATTTAGGTCGAGTATTGATCCAGGCTGATCTTGCACAATCTCTAATATTTTGCTATTGCTCATTAGTGAGACTTCTGAGCCTGCATTTCATCCACCAGCTTTTTGAAGTTGGGTGAATATTGCGTGAGGGCCAGTCTCAGGGAATCCTGGAGATGTTCATCTGTTATGTTGGACCTTTGTGTACTCTTTGTCATTTTCAGATGGGAAAATGCAGATTCACACAAATAAGTTGAACCAAAACAGGAGTGTACAGCTTCACTGCATCTTCTCAAGTTGGGAAATTTGTCTCTAGGCACTAGCTTCCAAAACGATTCTTGCTCAGCATGGGTCTTGAGAAAAATGTCATTTTTAAGGGTTAATATTTCGTTTTCAAGAAATGGCTTGTTCAATGAGTAATTTTTACTGATAGCAGCTGCAGTTTCTTTAATGTCCACATCTACTTTGAATGGGTATGACGAGTACTCCACAACTGTTAGAATTTTTTGGAAGTCACAGAATCTATTTTCGAATTCCTGGATAACAGAACAGATTTCTGTCACATACTTCTCGTTCTGAAAAACAAAATTTGGATATTGTCCCAGATGGTCCTGCGTATTAGGAAAATGATCAAAAGTGTTGTTTGCAAGGTCAGTCATCATTAGCTCAAATTTGCTCTTGTAGGATGAAACTGTACTCATCTCGCCAATGCATTTGTTTTTACCTTGTAGTTCAAGGTTCATATTTATTTTATTTTTATTTATTTATTTACATTCTCTTATATACCGCGCTATTCTGCATCAGTGCGGTTTACATTGAACAAACTGAAATTATATTGAACAGGGCATTATAACTTGGAGATAACTATTTTACAGGGAACATGGGCTATGGAGGGTTAAGTGGTTTATCCAAGACCACAAGGAGCACCTGTGGGACTAGAAACCCAGTCCTTCCGGCCCAAGGTTGCTGTCCTCTAGTGGGATTTGAACCCCCGACCTTCCAGCCTGAAGTACCTTGCCCCAACCACTAGGCCACTCCTCCACTCCACTTAGTTCACCTGTAAAGTCAGCGAGAAATGTCAGATCACATAACCACTCCTCATCTTCCAACTCTGCTTGGTCATCTCCCCTCTCCTTCAAAAAAACTTCTTATTTCATTCAGCAAATCATGAAATCTTTGCAGAAATTTGTGCCTACTTAGCCACCTTACATCTGTGTGCAAAATGATTTCCGCTGCTCCTTCATCAAGAGTAAGATTGAAAAGCCGTCTTTGAAGTGATCTTCCACGAACTGAATCTATAATTTTGAAAATGATGTCCATGACAGTCTTTGTATTGAGTCTCTTGCTTGCCAAAACTTGCTGGTGAATGATGCAGTGGTAAGAAAGGAAATCTGTGAAGTCATCATGCTGTCTACAGAGGGCTATGAAACCATTAACCTCACCTGTCATTGTTCTTGCTCCATCAGTAGTGATGGAAACAAGTCTATACAATGGAAGATTACACTTTGTCACAAAAGAATGGAAAGAACTGAATATTTCCTGACCGGTAGGTAGTTCTCCCTTTTAAAGAAATCATTCCAAGTAGTTCTTCTTTAACACTAAAGTCTTCAAAAACCATCCGGATAAAGACTAGTAACTGGGCTATGTCTCTTATGTCTGTAGATTCATCCAGTTGGAGTGAGAAAGAAACACAATTTGAAATATCCTCCAATTGCTCAGTTGTGTCTCCACACACCTTTTCTATTCGCCGCACGATGGTGTTTCTTGACAATTGTACATCTTGAATAATAGCTATGATCTCTTTCTTATTTTTAAATCCTTCAAAAAGATTGTCAGCTGCTTCAAGAAAACAATCTTTTACAAATTCCCCTTCAGTGAAAGGTTTGCATTTCTTTGCGATCAGCTTGCTGACCTTGACGGATGCTATGGTTGCACTGACCGAATGTGACCTTGGCTTCGCCATCAGCTGTTACTGAGTAGCCAATTTCGATTTAAGTTCTTTGAACTTCAGTTTATGAATTTCACTTTTGGGTGGAAAATCAGCATCAAACTTATTGCTATGCAGAGCCTTATAATGACGTTCTAGATTACCCTTTTTGGGCAAGGATACTGGGGCATTACAAATTAGACAACACCACTGTTCCCTCTAAGCTGTGCACGTGTGCGCGCGCACACACATCGCCGAGCGAGCGCACATACTTTACAACAGAGCGCACAAAAATTACGGCTCTGATTCTGATAGAAAACAACACAGACGTCTTAAAATGCAAAAGTTATGATTGTAATTACTAGAAATTTCCCACTTCATTTAGTAATCATCTATTTTCATTTAATTTGATTAAAATCAATGTGGTGTACATACTGTATTCTGACGTGTAATCAAATTTTAAAGTATATAACTCCGAGTGTCGTTATGTGGCGCACAAAAATTTAACCTTCCTTCAAAAGCTGCACACAGCTGATATTTTATGCGCACACAGCCTACAGAAAATTAGAGGGAACATTGGACAACACCACTTGTCTTTCACCATGATGAAGAAGTAGTCCATTTCCCATTCATCACGAAAGTGGTAGGTTTTGCTCTTCTTTGGAACACTCATCTTCGTTATACTGGGGTGGCTGTCACTGTCCCAAAGTATTAAAGATCAACTGAAACTGAAGACCTCTGGATGATATGCAGTACAAGGACTGGAGATGCCAAAACCACACATGCAGTTCTAAAAGTAAAAATAAGAATTCATCATACTGGCACCAATAATCAAATACCACTAAACAATCATCAAAAAAACCTCAAAAACCTGTCCAGCAAACCAGATAAAATCAAATACCGCCAAACAAGTTGAAATACCACCACACGCGATTTAATAAATTTTGCACACCGTGTAGAATCAACACAAAGGCAAGGCGAAATAAAATTGCAGTGTAGAATCAACGCAAAGGCTAGGCAAAATAAAATTGCAGAAGCAAGCAAAAGTCACAGTGGTTTGAACCAATTTGAAGGCAATGCATAGACAAGTTAGAACAAAATTTGAAAAGCCCACCAAAATCACCAAATTCTTGACACTTTGTTGTGTCTTCCCAAAAACGTTTAATGAAAGTGAACTATAAAGCGACCAATGACTAGCACACGACACAACTAATATGGTAAGTGTATTCAGGTAAAGCCTGGGCGAATGGATATCGCCCGGTATATAACACACTTCTAAAGGGTGTTGGGGTGGGGGCAGGAAAGGGTGATTCTGAGAGGCAGGAGACCAGGTATGATGCCGGGCCTGTGGCATCTCATCGTGGGGCACGGTCGGTGGACTCCTGGGGTACCCACAAACTTGGCACGAAAACAACACGTGCCCCCAATACACCCGCAGGCATGGAAAAAAGACAGGCAAAAGATCAGCAGCGGCAGCAAGCCCTCGCAGACGACCTGCTGGCACGAGCTCTCTCCTAGGGACGAGGCAAGCTGCTGGAGAGATGGAGCCAAGTGGAGCTGGTGATCTACCTCTGACCCCTCCGTGAACTACAGGTAGATCGCGATCTACCTGTTGGACATGCCTGCGATAAAGGGATCCACTATGCCTGTCCCATGTGTGATGCTATGTGTGAAGATGATATTTCTTGTAGTAGCTTGAAAATAATAACCAGATTCTTGTATTTGTTTCTACATGCTATGGGGAGCCAGTGAAGACTAAGATTGGTGTTATATGATCTGAGTTAGATGTTTTCACTATTACATGTGCAACAGTGTTTTGTGGAAGCTGAAGGTAGGGAAGTGTCTGCTTTGGGAGGCCTTGAAGTATGCTATTGCAATAATCTATGTGAGGATTGATCATTGCCTGGATAACTCTTCTAAAGTCTGATGGTTCCAGTAGGGGTCTTAGGCATTGTATGATTTTAATCTTTCTATATATGGCCTGAGTGGATTTGCTTATGTGTGTGAGAGACTGAGGGCTTTATCTATGGTGATTTCTAGGTATTTTAACTCTTTTTTTTTTTTTTTTACTGTGATTGCTATTTCTCCAAGGTGTATCTGTGGAGGAGGGAGGGGGGAGTTTATTCCTTGTCTCTGGTTACAAATATGGCCTCTGTTTTGTTGATGTTTATTCTTAGGTTGTTTATGTAAGCCACTTTGTAGCTTAATGGTAGCATGCTGCGATTTGGGCTAGGTTGAGTTTTAGAGTATTAATTGGAAGGTACATCATAATATCATCAGCGTATTTATGGTATAGAACAGTGCTTTTGAAAGATAGATATTAAATAACAGGGCAGAAAGTGGTGAGCCCTGTGGGATTCCTTGGTTTTGAGTAAAGGGCAGGGGTGATCTTTGTCCAATTTTTACCTGTTGGGTATGGTCCTTTAGGTATGAGGTGAACCAGGTTAGGGCTGTTCCACCAATTCCAATTTGTTATAATCTTGCTAGGAGCATATTATGATTAATGAAGTCAAAAGCCAACGCATTATCAAGGAATATCATTACGACAGAATGTTTGTGCTTTTCAGTACATTTGATTAGTGTGTTGAATAGAGCTCTACACCAAGGTTCTACACCATGATGTGTTCTGAAGCCATACTGTTGCGGATCAAGGGGAGAGTCTGAGTCTAGGTGGTCCTGTAGTTTGTTTTGAACTGGGTTTTTTTTTCAATTATTTTTGCTAGGTATGGTAGGCTTGATATTGGTCTATATGAACTTGTTTGTAGTTCGTCTAGTATATAGGTCGTATAGATGCCTGTTGTAAATCTATCCTTGGGTTAAGGATAGATTTACAATTTTTTGGATAATTGGTGCTAAGGCGTCATATGCTGTCTTTACCCAGGCAACAGGGCATGGATCTCCTGGGGCTGTGGTTGTATTGATCGTGGATACAATTTTATCCAATTGAGATAGGGAGATTGCTGAGAGTGAGTTTAGCATTGGGAGATTGGAGGGTCATGTGAGGGAGCACATAAATTTGAGCTGTAGTAGTTTACTAGAGCATGTGTGCTGATTTGAGCAGATGGGTTGTCTTTGTCTGGTGATTTGTTTAGGGATTTTACTATCTGGAACAGTTCTCTTGGCCTGTTGAGAGATTTCATTATTAGTCTGGTATGGTTTTCATTCTTAGCATTGTTTATATTGTCTTTGTATTTGCGAAGTATGTTCAAGTATTGGAGTTTATTCTCCGTGCTTTTGGTTTTCCTCCATCTCCTTTCCAGTTTTTGGAGGAGTCTTTTTAGGGTTCTCAATTCATTGTTGTACCATAGATTTGATCTTCTAGGTGTCAGATTATTTGTGGTTGCTGTCAGATTTATGTACATACACTGGAGGCAGAGCATAAAATAAACACTCCAACTATAAGTCCATCTTGGCTATTCCTAGCACTCAGTTGATTCAGCACCTCTCCACTTCTCAGCTTATGAATGCAATTCAGCTGAATGAAAGCTGGGAACCAAGTAGCTACAAAGAACCAAGGCCTTTCGTAAGCCCTTGACAAAGAATTTTGAACAACAAAATTTTGTTCAGAATTTTAAATACCAGCTTCATTTCCTATTCATTTCTCTGAGGTTAACAGCATCTGAAACAACAAAAAATGTCATTTCATTTTCCTCAAATATTATCTAGAAGACAGAAGTGACTTGCTGTTTAGTATCTGCTACATTTTGTATGCCAGTGATTAGGACCGCAATGGAATGGCTGCACTGAACTGAGTTGAAAATTCAGGTAAAAGATATTGAGGGCAGGGAGCTGGTATTATGTCTAATATGAGAATATATGCTGATCCAAAGTGAAAGAACTGCAACTTGGTAGACTAGATAGACCAATTTGTGTTTTGCTGTTGTCATACACTGTTACTCTATGACAGTGATGGCTAACCTTTTTGAGCCCGAGTGCCCAAACTGCCGCACAAAACCAAAGAATTTCCTCAAAGTGCCAGCACGTCAATTAAAGCCTCATTTGCATAAGGTGCCTCATTTGCATAAATATTTGCATAATGTTACCATACACTAACTTTTAGTAAACATGCCTCTTAATGAGTATATGGATAAAGAAAGACTAAAAGGTTTCTACATTACTATAATCCAGTACCAACCGCCAGGCACATTAGGAACTACTACAAACGCTGCCCATTTAGAACCCATAGCAAACCCGCCGTATCCTAACAGCACTACCAGGACTCACAAAGCACCATACCCTAACTATCAAAAGGCAACACTGCAAATATTAAACCAATACATTTCAGAGAACAACAATACATGACCTACTGGGGAAAGAACCAGTGGCAATGTCAAATAGGAATTATATAAACAGAATACCTCAGCTCAGTTACACATGCAGAACAGACCATCACCAAACAAGGAATCACAATTTAGAAACAGGAAGACAATAATTAAACTGGGAACCCCAAAAGCCAAACTTGGAATATACAACAACACTGTAGAAATAAAACTATAAATTAATTTCCTCTTGTACTAAACAAAGCGCAAAAATTAATGATGCACATTTCCCAGAGCTGACATATTCCAGTTAATAAATTCAAAATAAAGAGATATTTTTCTACCTTTTGTGCATTTTTTTTCAGTTGCAATTGTTCCAGCCACTTTCTTCTGGTTTCTTCGTGTCTTCTGCTAACTCTCCATCTGCTGTCCATTTGTCCTTTCTTCTGTCTTCTTGGTTTTTTTTTTTCCATTCTCTCTCTACATCTGCTTTAACATACTAATCTTTCTCCTTTTGCTCTTTCCTCATTCCTATTTCATCTACTCAAAATTTACCCCTCCATCCTCAATCCCCACTTATTCTCCCAATACCCGGCCAATTGTAGATTTTTTATCCCTCCCACACAAAATATTTTTCCCCTCTCCATTTTACTCTCCCAGCCCCATCCCATTCTAATCCTCCCCCAACACCAGCTCCCTTCTAGTTCCAGCCTCACCCAGCATCCATTCCCTTCTAGTCCCTGCATCAGCCCATTTCCAGTCCTAGCAGCCCCCCAACCCATTTCCAGTCCTAGAAACCCCCCAACCCAATACCAGTCCTAGCCCCCCCTCATCAACCCACTTCCAGTCCTAACCCCCCATCACCCCATTTTCAGTTTAAGCCCCCCCTATAACCCATTACCAGTCCTAACCCCCATCAGCCCACTTCCAGTCCTAACCCCCCCATCAGCCCACTTCCAGTCCTAACCCCCATCAACCCATTTCCAGTCAGCCCCCCATAGCCCATTGCCAGTCCTAACCCCCCCATCAGCCCACAGTCCATTACCAGTCCTAACCCCATCAGCCCACCTCAAGTCCTAACCCCTCCCCATCAGCCCATTTCCTGTCCTAGCCCCCCCATAGTCCATTATCAGTCCTAACCCCCCATAGCCCATTACCAGACAGCCCCCATCAGCCAACAGCCCATTACCAGTCTTAACCCCCCCCATAGCCCATTGCCAGTCCTAACCCCCCCATCAGCCCACAGCCCATTACCAGTCCTAACCCCATCAGCCCACCTCAAGTCCTAACCCCTCCCCATCAGCCCATTTCTTGTCCCAGCCCCCCCATAGCCAATTATCAGTCCTAAACCCCCCCATAGCCCATTACCAGTCCTAACCCCATCAGACCACCTCCAGTGTTAACCCCCCATCAGCCCATTTCCAGTCCTAACCCCACCCAAAAGCCCACCTCAAGTCCTAACCCCTCCCCATCAGCCCATTTCCTGTCCTAGCCCCCCATAGCCCATTACCAGTCCTAAGCCCCCATCAACCCACTTCCAGTCCTAATCCCATCAGCCCATATAGACTTAGCTCCCCCATAGCCCATAGCCCCCCCCTAGCCCATCACCACTCCTAACCCCCCCATCAGCCCATTTCCTGTCCTAGCCCCCCATAGCCCAGTACCAGTCCTAGCCCCCCCAACAGCCCACAGCCATTACCACTCCTAACCCCCCCAGCCCATCACCAGTCCTAACCCCCCAACAGCCCACAGCCATTACCACTCCTAACCCCCCCCAGCCCATGACCACTCCTAACCCCCCCAGCCCATCACCACTCCTAACCCCCCATCAGCCCATTTCCTGTCCTAGCCCCCCCAGCCCATCACCAGTCCTAACCCCCCAACAGCCCACAGCCATTACCACTCCTAACCCCCCCAGCCCATCACCAGTCCTAACCCCCCCCAGCCATTACCACTCCTAACCCCCCATCAGCCCATTTCCTGTCCTAGCCCCCCCCAGCCCATCACCAGTCCTAACCCCCCAACAGCCCACAGCCATTACCACACCTAACCCCCCCCAGCCCATCACCAGTCCTAACCCCCCCCCCCAGCCATTACCACTCCTAACCCCCCCCCCCCAGCGAAATTTTTTTTACAAAGAAAGCTGTCGCTGCCGGGGCCGGGGCCGCCGCGGCAGAATCGAGTGTGCCGCGGGGCCCCCCCGCCCAGCAGAGCCTGCCCTCCGTCCCCGGTATCACCTCTCTCAGCTGCCTCCAGTCACACGCGCCGGCTTTCAGAGCGCGAGGGAAGTTTCTCCCTCGCTGCTCTGTTAAGCCCGCGGGGGCTGATGGGAACTTCCCATCAGCCCCCGCGGGCATAACAGAGCAGCGAGGAAGAAACTCCACTCGCGCTCTGAAAGCAGGCGCGTTTGACTAGAGGCAGCTGAGAGAAGGTGATACCGGGGACGGAGGGCAGGCTCTGCTGGGCGGGGGGGCCCCGCGGCACACTCGATTCTGCTGCGGTGGCCCCGGCCCCGGCAGCGGCAGCTTTTTTTTTTTTTTTTTTTTAATGCCGCATATTTTGATTGCGGACCTTCCCGCGTGCCAGCTGCAAGGCCTTCGCGTGCCACAGCTGGCACGCGTGCCATAGGTTCGCCATCGCTGCTCTATGACGTTTCTTGCTTCTAGTCCAAATAATTTTAAATTTGGTTTTGATGTCTTAAAGCAAGAAGTGGTTGATAATCTATTTCTTCAGCTGCTATCTCGTTATCATGAATCATTGTTATGCTCGAGGAATGTTTACAGTTGTTTTTGTTAAGATGCAATATTTTCAATACCTTATTTCTTTATTTCAGTTTAAGTGCTGTGGTGGTGAACATTTTAAAGACTGGGAAAAAAATGCATATCACAAGTGTTCTGCCCCAGGGCCACTAGCTTGTGGCGTGCCTTACACTTGTTGTGTAAGCAACAAGGTATGTATGGTTAATCTCCAGGGGAGGTTTCTCCAAATGCATTAATTTTGTGCATATCATGACAGTAATGAACCTCGGGGTACGTGGAGTATGATTTCAGTCTCTTAAATTATTTGTGTCTAAACAAACAAGAGGAAAATGAAACAGGAAAAATGAAAGAAACTTTATCCTGTCATTTTCATAGTGTCTTTAAAGTTATTTTTGCTGGGGAAGTGAAGTCCTTGTGTGCACATTCCAGAAGCAAAGGTGATTTATCTTCTGCAGAAGAATTACCATTCACTTTAACATGGTCTCCTCAATTTATCCACTGCATCATTTTCTGTCAAGAGCAGAGAAATGTACCTTTTCTGAGGGCTTACTTTTCATGGACAAAATCTCCTCCCCTTTGTCCTTGGCAGCGCTCAGCAAGAGCAGAGATTCTCATGCACAGCTGTCAGGGAAGCGATGAAATCCCAGGGTCATGAGTCATCTATAGCTAACAATGCCCTCTACCATACTAGTGTCGGCTGCTCTGTGGATCTTTAAATATGGTCTTTCAAGGACCCTCATCTCCAAGAAAGCGACTGCTGCCTGTGCTTCCACTTCTCTCTCACTGCTACTGCTGCAGCACTGACTAAAATACTGAATTTGAAAGAAGGTACTACTTCCCAAGGAGGTCTGCAAAACTAAATCCTGAACACTTTTGCTGGCTAAATGATTTCTTCTTCATCGAGGGGCCGGAGGCTTCCCAGATGCGGATCAGGCAGTCAGATTCCCAGCAGCAAGTCCTTTATTAGGTAACTCCACTTTGTCCAGAGGGGAGATAAGTCAATGGGTGGAAAATCCTCAGCTTTTCCCTTCTCTCTGTGCTGTTCGCTTCAGGGCGAAAGGGAGAAGGTGCAGGCATATTTTACTTTTTTCTCACTTTAAGGGACTTTTGTCAGCAAGTATATATGTATTAAAATGTATTAAGCCTAATTTTCAGCAGGATGGGTAGGGTATCATTTGAAACATCTAATATAGACATTTCACATATACCTTTGTGCGGGTGGCACAAACTATACATATGAAGCCACATTTAGATCGGACGTGGAGAACTGAGATATCAAGGTTGGGACTTGCTCATTTCTGACAGTAGATGGAGCTGTTTCTGAAATACATGGAAGGAAGTGCAGGAACGCATGTTGATTTATATTCACGTGCGGTAGGAGGAGTCATTTTACAAATTTACATGTGAGAAAAATCAGCATAGGAAACCTGACAATATACACGTTTCACAACATGCATGTGCCAACATCGGCACTTGCATGTGTATCTGAGCAATTTTGCAAACTTAGACATGTAGCTGCTACTAATTAACTACAATGAGCCTTTAAATGTGGATGCAATATACACACAGAAGAGGCCATATGTACATGTGTAAATTGTGAATAAGGCTTGTAAAATAACCCCTATAGAGGCACATTCCAAATAGGATGTCCAAGTGCAATCTGGGACATCAATGTCAGAATGTCTGAGAAGAAAGGCTGGCCCGTGCAAGTTAGGCACAATTCCAGAAATGTGGACGTGCCCAATATGCAGGTGTATCAAATGTCTACATAGATGTCCCCAGGAGAGTATTTCAGACCCAAGAGGTCTAATAGCATAATGGTTAGAGTAGTGGCTTAAGAGCTGGGTGGCCAGGGTTCAGCTCCCTGTAATCTAAAGCTAGTCACTTAATTCATCATCTTCTCTACACTCTCTGGATGTTTTAAGGTGAAAACAAACACTTTCCTGATACCTATTTGTGCCTGGAGCAGGAATAAACATGCACGTGCCCGCAAATGGCTCCACTGTTTCTGGCATCGAACAGGGAAATGCAAGTCCCTTGCTTCTCCCCAGACGTGCCTCCGGCACACCCCTGTGCCTACCTGAACATCCCCGTACTGGAGATGTCTGTGAATGGCTTTTGTGAAATGGTTATGGAGATGTGCCATGAGTCTGACATCCACATGCATGTCTGCAGACATCCAAACCACGACTAAATCTTTTACAATGACCCTCAATCTACTTGAATATTGACCAGAAATTGGAACTTACACATATAGATTATGGGAGTTATTTTGGAAGCCCTATTCGTGCTTTGGACGTCTGAAAAACAGGCACGCAGATGTCCCAGTCACAGAGACATCGCTGGAGCCATTTTAGAAGCTGGTTCTGAGGATGTCCCCAGCCTGGGGGCATCCAAATCTGAATGGAGGTGTGGTGTAAGCATTTTTGGGGCATTACTAAAAACAGGGGCTTTGCTAAGAACCTGGACATCCTTGACCAACTGCAGAGATGCCCTGTATGCCCCATGCTGTGTCCAAGTTTATATTTGTTCCAGGTACAAATAGGCAGCAAAAAAGTGCTTGTTTTGCCTGCCAAACAGCTAGAGGGTGTGGAGAGGAAGGTAAACTCCTATCCCGTATCTTTTCCGTGTTGACAACAAACTCTGCCAGGGAATGGGGGCTCCTATTTCCATTTTGCCACACCACTGGACATTCCCATATGCAAGCTTGCATGTGCTAGACATCCCCACCCCACTAAACATCATACCAAATGATGTTTAATATTGTAAATAGTAGTTGTAAATAGTTCAAGTTGCTCAACCTTCTATGCATGCCATGCACACCCTTAAAATTGTTTAATGTAAACAGTTCTGAGTTTCAATGTAAATCGCTTTGACTTAAGGATAAAGCTGTATATAAAACCTGTTAAATAAATAAAATTCTGTAGTTGGGATGTCCACATCAGAGACATTTATGCTTCTAAAATGAGGTTGAAACATAGATGTCCCCAATGTTTTTCTGCGCATTTTGAACGGACATCCCATATTGCCCTTGTACATCCTTTCTAAAATTCCACTTCACATATATATAGGCAGTACAACCCCCAGAATCCCCAAACTCTGTCTTTTTTTCTCTGTATAATTCTGACATATTATTGAAGTCAATTTAAAAGCATCTCCATGTATAAACAGTGGCATTTACATATTTGTGGCATATGTGTGAAAATATGACTTCAGAATGCTATTTATACGTGAACGGAGATTTCAAGGCGGCTTGGTTTGGGCTGGCTGAAAATCTACCCGTGGATTCTCCATTTTGCATAGTAAATACATGTGTATTTAAGAATTTCCCCCCTGAGCAAAACTTCTGCGTTAAACATTCATTAGGGATGGAGGAAGCAAGATGGCTGCTTCTAGGCTCGCCTGACTGGGTGCATTGCTGAGGTCTCTCTGTTTGCCTTACCTTATGTCGCATTCTTCTAGGAAGGCCAAACAACTAGCTCTTGCTGGTGATCTAAAGCTGGGTGGACCAATGGATGCTTTCATTTGGCCTATGGGTGTGGAGGGGACTCTGGAGCATCTGGTGTAGCGGAAGTGGGAGATGACCTCCTGGTCTCCCTGGAACTTGAAACATCATTGAGCCCAGAGTACCTCTGAAGCAACTAGCGATTGTGAGTACCATGGGTACAGCTGGGGCTGCGCCACAGGAGGAAGTCAGCATTTTTCCTCCACGGTCTGTGCTTCAGTTTGAGGAGGACTTTCTGGTCCTTGGGGCCTTTGTCTGCTGTCTGTGGAGGTTCAACATGAAGATGCCAATGGTGCAGAGGTCCAGAGTGGTGGGCTTGGATTTTGCTAGTGATATTGGTTCTCTGAAGGCTGCTTCCTTTGCGCTGCGGACAGCATTGGCGAGACCAAAGGTTTTAAACTGACCCAAATAGATTCAAAGTTAATCTTTTTTGGAACAGTCTTTCTCTGGCCAGTTACATTCTGTCGCTATTTCTCTTGCTCATACTACCCAAAACCTGGTTGATCATGATCAGAAGATACTGGACTTGAAGAATAAGGTGTCTGCATTGCAGGATAAGATGGAGCAGTAATCTTCTGCACAGGTGCATTAAGAAGGATTCTGGAATTTTTCATCAGAAACTGAAGGCACTGGAAAACACTAGGAGACAGTGTAATCTTAGGCTTTTGAATTTTCCTAAGGTTCCTACGATTACAACATTTGAGCTGTTCAAAAGATCTTTGACTGAGGTTCTAAAGATTTCTCCTGATTTGATTCCTCCTGTTGCTGGAGTTTTTTATTTGCCAAATGGCAAAAGTCTATAGGTGGGCAAGCTCAATCTCTTTCGATATCTTCAGAGAGCTTAAATCTTACAGATTTTCTTGAGAGGTCAGATTCCGAGCCTCCGATCACTGCTACGTTATTGGTGACCTTAGCACTGGAACCATAAAGAGATTGGTTACTAAAGATGTTTTTTTGATGTAAACCCCCCAGTTTTTGGATGTTTCCCGATGTCTCCCATATAACACAGAAAAGGAGGAAGATGTTTCTATTGCTGAAGCTGCTATTAGTAATTTGGGGGAACTTTTATTTTTGCTGTTCTCTTGTAAATGCTTAGTTAAATTAGATGGGAATAGCTATGTATTTCTAGAACAACTCCTCTCCATGTCTGTAGCTTCCTGGCTCCCAGTATCCTGGTCTGCTCTGGGTGAAACCATTGGGGAGGGGGGCCTTTTAGTGTTCTAGGGCTCCTGTTTGACTTGGATTCCACACAGAGCCAACAAAAGGGTTTCTGCTGCCCTAGGCAGAAACCCCGTCTCCTCAGCTGCCACCGCCGTCCCTCCCTATCTGCCACCGCCACTACCGCCGTCCCTCTCC
The DNA here is from genome assembly GCA_033557465.1 of Ichthyophis bannanicus. Lineage (NCBI taxonomy): Eukaryota > Metazoa > Chordata > Amphibia > Gymnophiona > Ichthyophiidae > Ichthyophis > Ichthyophis bannanicus. The sequence goes on from CM066034.1 coordinate 707,681,630, forward strand.
ATCTGCCGCCAATTCCATATTGGGAGAGGCAGGCAGTGGCAGTATTTCCAAAAGCAGCGGCTTTATGCTGCCACTTTCTTGCCTGCCCACTCAAAAAAAAAGTCCCAACTATAAGGTGATGCTATCAATCCCACACATTACAAATCACCAGAATGTCCCCAAAAATACTCAAACATTTTTGTTGGAGCAATAGCGAGGGAAGACAGTACTTATAGCTGCCCCCAACCAGATGGTAGACTCCCTTTTATTCAATATAAGTTCAGGTTGGAACGATGGTTATCCAAATAGCTTTACAAATACTTAGCTTATAGTCCTGTGAAGTAGAATCAGCCTCAAAGCGTAAGCACAACGTGCACGTTTCGGGATCTCCTCCCCTGTGTCAAGTGCTCACAGCGGGAGAAACTAGCACTTGACACAGGGGAGGAGATCCCGAAACGTGCACGTCGGGCTTACGCTGTGCTACACTCAAGAGCTTGAGTACAGCACAGCCACGGAAGCAAAAGTACGTATATGCTCCCATGGCTATGCTGAGCACGAATACAGTCGCAGGAGCAAAAGCCAGTGCTTCCGCGGCTATGTTAATGCTCAACACAGCCGGGGGATCATTGGCTCTTGTTCCCATGACTGTATTAATGTTTAATACAGCCACGGCTGAGGAGGCAGAGGGCAGGGTGAAAGCGAGTGCCTCATTGGCTCACCTCTTAAACCGGCCCTGATTCCGTGGCACTAGCAGTGATTCTGTAGTGCTGCTGAATATCCCAATGAATGGAATTGACGCGCTTTGCAGGTCTCCAAACCACGTAAATGCTTTTGAATACTCCCTTTCTTTTCAAAATAATAACTGAAAATGCAGAGCATTATTAATTATGAACTGTAATTTTTAAAAAACACAGTTGCTTCAGAAAGCACCAACCCCTCAGTAAGGGCTAGCCAACACCCAGAAAAATATAATTTTGTCACAATTAGATGGTCTCTTTTTTACTTAGAGCAAAGGAAAGAGTCTATGTAATGAGCAAAGGAGACTCTCTTCTTGACTTTTTTGCCGATGAGAACCTGGGAGAAGGTGGAGTGAAGATTTTGCCACCCAGCTGCAGAGGGAACATAAAACTGCTTTGACCCTGGCCAAACTGGGAGGATGAAATAGTCTGTCAAAATAAGCAAGCTGAAAGTGCTCACTTACAGTGTGACACCATGGCATGCTTCCCTTCTCCTCCATTCATAAACTCAGGCATGTTTGTGTGGGAGACTTGGATGAAACAGTCATGCTAAAATGAGTCTCAGCAGGGTAGCGCAGTAGTATGATGTTTATACTTATTTCCATAAAGAGAATTTAGCTGCGTCTCTGTGGAAATTTGAGAGCGAGTTGGCAGAGGGTGAGAGGATATGTGTGTGTATATCAGGGATATGTGTGTGCATATCAGGGGTATGTGTGTGTATATCAGGGGTGTATGTGTGTGCATATCAGGGGTATGTGTGTGTATATCAGGGGTATGTGTGTGCATATCAGGGGTATGTGTTGGGGTGTGTCAGGATGTTTGTTTTGGTGGTGTTGGCATTGTTGATGTCAGTGTCAGTGTCTGTGTTGCCCAGACTGGTCCAACCATTATGTAAACAAGGCAGTTGCCTAGGGTGGCAACTTCTCTTTGGGGGGGGGGGAGAACAGGGCATTCAAAGCTAAACAATACAATTTTGACAGCCGGGGGGGGAGGGGGGTTATAAAGCTTAGACCTGCTTAGGATACCCCCACCTTAAATCAATTCTGGGGCCCACCCTGAATATTTTTGTGTATGTTTATGTAATAGGGGCTGTGTGTCTTCTGCTGTGGTCAGTATTGTGTGTCTTGGCAGTGTGCTGGATGTGTGTGTTTTGTTGTGTGTGTGTCTCACGGGGAGGATGTCTCGTGTGTGTGTGTGTGTGTGTGTGCATGTACATGCATTTTGTTGTGTGTATGTGTGTCTCGGAGGGGGGTTCGGCAGTGTGTTGGATTTGTTTTTGAGTGTGTCTTGCTTAAATGTGTATGTGTCTCTCAGCAGTGTGTCTGGGGTGTGCATGTTCAGATGTGTACAGACAGACAGATGCAGGGCCAGCCCAAAAGTATCTGATGCCCTAGGTCAGTGATGGCTAACCTTTTTGAGCCCGAGTGCCCAAACTGCCGCACAAAACCAAAGAATTTCCTCAAAGTGCCAGCACGTCAATTAAACCTTAACAACAAGATTTTAGTATCTAAAAACTCTTTATAAAGTTGCCTGAACTATGTAACATCATTTGTAAAGGTTGGAATCTTTGTATTGTCAGAGAATCAATTTGATTCACAATCCTTTGGTTTTCATTTCAATTTATTGGCAATTTATAATGTTTTAATGATTTCATTCAATTTAATGAATTTAGGAAGAATTTGATTCAGTTACACAATATATTTTAAATGTATTATTCACATAACATGTCAAATGTATCCTGAGTAAAAAAAGATAAACTTCTTAAAACTGTTAACTGTGTCAGGACTCGGTGTGTATTCCCAAAGAATCTATACATGAAAAAAATTAATGTGATGTTTGTTGTTGCATGCATGCTGATAACTTGTCAATCCTTGGCTCATAATGCGTTAATTTCAGAGCAACACATGCAGCACTCATGTCATCCGTTAATCTGTTTCTAGCATCAGATTTTATATGATTCAAAGCCGAAAACAGCTGCTCACAAGCATAGGATGACCCAAACAAAGTAAGAAGAGCAATCCCAAGTGCTTTCATGGACTTAAAATTGTCTGGCAGAGAATTCCACGCTTTTAGGATTTCATTTTCAGAACTGCTAGCAGTGATTTCATTTGTCACCCTTTCACACTCAATACGTTCAAGAGCCGCACGCAGGTCATTGAATTTACTTTTCCAGATAGAGCTTTCTTGAAATTCCAGTAGCTCCATTTCCAAGTTTTGAATATCCAACCACTGTAAGCAGGAAAGATCAAGATCTTCAAATGTGGACTTTTCTGGGGAAGTAATAAATGAAAGGGTTGTCTCCATCTTACGGAACTGAGAAAATCTTTTACTAAAATTCTCCTTTGCTTCGGCTACAATGGTGGAATATGCTTTGTGGATTTCCTGGTGTTTTTTATGACTGTCCACAAATGTTGTAGAATTATCCAAATGTATTTTTAGGTTGGGAAAATATTTCAGCTGTCCACTCTCAAGGTCTTTTTCAAAAACATGCAATTTTCTCTCAAAAGCTTTGATGTCACTAAACATGCTTTCTGTTGTTTTTCCCATGCCTTGTAATTTTTTGTTTAGTACATTAAAGTGGTTAGTAAAATCTGTAAAGAACATGAGATTGGTAAGCCAGGCCATGTTGGTGAGTTGAGGATAGTCTTCCCCCTTTTCGTTCATAAATAGCCTAACTTCTTCCAAGCAGGCCACAAATCTCTCTAACACTCGTCCTCTGCTCAGCCACCGGACATTATTGTACATCAGTAAAGTGTTATATTGTGCCTGAACCTCATCAAGAAGGGCTTGAAATTGTCGAAAATTAAGAGCACGCGCCATGATGAAGTTCACCATTTTTGTTACATCTTTGAGGACATCGTCAAGTTTTTTGCTGCTTTCTTTGGCACAGAGAGCCTCTTGATGTATTATGCAGTGAAATTGAATCAGTGGATGTTTTGCTTCCTTAGCAAAGAAATGAATGAATCCTGATGTTGTCCCCACCATGCTAGGTGCTCCATCGCTAGTAACTGAAACCACTTTTTCTGGACTTATGTCTAGTGATGAAAAAGCCTCCATCACAGCATTGTGGATATCTATCCCTTGTGTTCTTCCAGGCAAAGACAGCAGTTTTACCAGCTCTTCTCTCATGATGTCACCAGTAGCATAACGCAAAATGAGCGCTAGTCTTGCATGGTTAGTAATATCTGTACTTTCATCCAAGCACATGGAGTAGAAGGGTGCTTTTTGTAAGTCGCAAGTAAGCTGTTGACTAACATCAGCAGCCATTCGCAGAACCCTATCTTTTGCAGTATTTCTGCTTAGCGGCATCTCAGAGATGCGCTGCATAATTTTATCCTTGTTTTGGAAATCATGGAAGAGTGAATTACTCCCAGCCAAAATTGCCTTTTTGATAAAATCTCCATCAGAGAGGGGCTTACCATGTTTTGCCATGCACAGTGAAATTTGAAAGCTGGCAACTGTAAGATGATTAGTTTTTGAAAGATAGTTGCTAAAACTAAGAGACTGGGAGTGATATTTCTTTAATTTTCCTACAAGGAACTCTTTTCTTTGAGCTAAACCAAGTTCAGCAACACTGTTATGGTTGGTCTCAAAGTGACGTTTGACACTTGATGTGCGAGACACAACACTTTCATTACACATAATACACAATGCTTTCCCACTGCGTTCAATCACTCCATATGTCTCTGTCCAGGCCTCTTGGAATGATCTTCCACTATCTGTTTTTGCTTTTTTTGCTGTACTCATTTTCTTTGTTCAAGACTTCAAGTCTACAAAAAGATAAAATTTGTATAATAAAAAAAAAACTAATGAAGTGCTGTATACAAATCCGTTCCCATATAAAAAAATATGTGATTGGGGAATTTTATTAATTGTAGACATCTGTTTTGGTCAAAAAATATACCTGTTTAGTTGTTAACATTTGATGTAATTTTTTTTTAAACTAATGGGTGCAATGATTCACTAGTTTTCTCGATGCAACGATTTTTCCTCCTGCCGATCCATATGCATCAATCTTGAAGTATGATTTGAGATACAGTAATAGCAGTTAATCAAATTGAATCATTGTGATTTAATAACCATGAATAACTGGACTGAGGTTAATCCTTGTAAAATGTTCATAAACGAGGTAAATCTACCATTAATTAGATCAAGACATGGCTCACGACTAGGGTTACTACCTTTTCTTGTGGCCAAACCCAAACAAATGGCAAATGAATAAATGAAATCCCATCAGAAACCGGACACCAAATAGAAAACATAGACAACAGCCTTATCACAAACCCGAACACAGGTGGCAACCCTAACCTGGACACCTAGACAAATAGCCAGATAATTTAATAGGTTTTTAAAAAGAAGCCCAGATAAGTTTATAATTATAATTAACATTAGTATTATTGGTCCAATTAAACCTAGGCAGCACAGGTAGGGCAAAGTAGAAGTTTACCTAATAATTATTGATGTAGAATGCAGATTGCGTCTCCTGTTCTCCTCAAGTCTCCCGCCAGGGTGGGAGGGCGTGACAGAAGAACGCTCGGTGCTGCAGGCGAGGACCTGGGCGGGTTCAGAGGCGGAGGCGGGGAGTGAGACTTTGTTTCTCACAGCCCCACGGTGGTTCAGGCAGCTAGAGGTGGCGCTGCGAGGAACACATTGCCAGATGAGCTGCAAAGCAGACACCAGCACACTCACCTCCCGCTGCGCCGCATATCTTAATTGCGGACCTTCCCGCGTGCCAGCTGCAAGGCCTTCGCGTGCCACAGCTGGCACGCGTGCCATAGGTTCGCCATCGCTGCCCTAGGTGAACCATCAGCCATATGCCCCCAACCCTGTCCCTTCTGTGCCCTGCCCTCCCATAGTCAATCATCCCTCATCCCAGGTTTTCAGCATATCTACTACTACTACTACTACTACCTATCAATGATATAGCACTACTAGGCATAACAGTGCTGTAAAATACACATAAAAGACAGTCCTTGCTCCACACAGCTTACAATTTGCTAATAGAACATCAGGGAAGTAGATAATTCTTAAGGGAAATGATTAAAATATATATGGGTGTAGACAGGAGAATAAGGAGCTTTGAAAACCTAAATTTTTAGCTTGGATTTGAAAAGGACCCGAGATGGAGCCTGATGTATAGACTGAGGTAGTCTATTCTAGGAATATGGTTCATCAAGGTGGAAATAATGGAGTCTTTGTATCTCTTTTCTGGTAGCACAGCATACGTTTAACCACTTCTTTGTATCTAAGTTTGGGTTAGCCTGCATTTCTTCATTAATATGTACACCAGTTGATTTTGCTGGCTAGTAGATTCAGTTCCATAAAATAAAATAAACAAAGAATAGGAAAGAAGATGCAAGTGGGCCTCGTCTGACAAAATCAACAGAGGCATGTGGAATCTAAGGGAAGAAAAATGAAAAGTACACAGGCCTAACTTTATTTATTTATTTAACAGTTTTTATATACTGTCTTTCTGTAAATCAAGATGGTTTACAGCGAACATAACAATGCAGTGTGTTTCGACTGCTCACATTGAACAGAACTTTTTACAATGATCAAGTATTTACATGGATTTGCACTTTCGCAATATCAACTATTTACAACGGTTTGTACCGGTTACTGGGGGGTTGCTAGAAGGTGAGGAGTGTAGGATAGGGGTAGGGGGGTTGGATACGAGAGGGGGTTGTCAGGTGTAGGCTATGGTGGTAGGGAAAAATGTTCTTGGAAGAGGTGTGTTTTTAGTTTCTTCTGGAACTCTATGTGGTCTGAGCAGTTCCTTAGTTCATATGGAAGGGCGTTCCATAGAGAAGGGGCATAGAGGGAGAAAGTTCTGTTACAGGTGGATTGCTTGCTATGTCTTTTGGAGGCTGGGATGGTAAGGAGATTTTTGGTGAAGGTGTGGCGTGTTCTGTTGTTATTGGAGTTAGATAGGAGTGAGGAGAGGCATGGTGCTGACTTATTGGATATGATTTTGTGAGTGAGGGTGATAACTTTGAATTTAACTCGGAGTTGGATGGGGAGCCAGTGGAGATCATAGATGAGTGGCGTGATGTGTGATCATCTGGGGTTGTTTGTGATGAGATGAGCTATAGTGTTCTGGGCCATTTGGATAGGGTGCAAGGTAGTCTTGGGGAGGCCCTGGTAGATAAGGTTGCAGTAATCAAGGAATGGGAGTGTGAGTGCCTGGCAGACAGTACGGAAGCAGTCGGGATTCAGGAGAGGTTGAAGGTTTTGGAGGGTACATAGTTTTGCATATATTGTATTAGCTGTCTTTTTTATTTGTTCAGTGAAAGTGAGGTTTTGGTCGAGTATGATTCCTAGGTATTTTACTTGTTTTTTTAAGGTAAGGGTGAGGTCGCTGAGAGTAAGGGTTGTTGTGGGGTATATGAGGTATTGGTAAACACTTGTAGGGCTTCTGTTTTAGATTGGTTGATTAGGAGGTTGTGCTGTAGGAGCCATGTTTTTAGGTTTGAAAGGCAATCGCTTAACTTTGTAAAGTCAGGGGTTGCTAGGTTAAAAGGGGTGAAGCACATAATGTCATCTGCATAGATTTGGTATGAGATTCCATGGCTTTGGAAAATCTTGCAAACTGGTTGAAGGAAGATATTGAATAAGAGTGCCGAGAGACTTGATCCCTGGGGAACACCTTGTTGTAGGGTAAATGGTAGGGATGTGTCATTCCCTATGCAGACCTGTTGGGTTTGGTTGTCCAGGTAAGAGTGGAACCACTTTAGGGTTGTATCTCTTAGTCCTATTTCATGGAGTCTGGATAGGAGTTGATGGTGGGGGAGGGACTCAAAGGCTGAAGACAGGTCAAGGAATATAAGGAGGCATCCTTGGTTGGGGCTCTGGTTGTGTAGGTATAGGGAGTCCAGAAGGGAGGTGAAAAGGGTTTCAACACTGTGGTTCTTTTTGAAGCCATGTTGGAACAGATCGAGGGGAGTGTGTTCGTCTATATAATCCTGCAGTTGATTTTGGAATAGTTTCTCTGTTATCTTGGCCAGGAAGGGGATACTAGAGATGGGTCTGTAGGAGGTTGGGGAGGTGGGGGTCAAGTTTTGTTCCTTTGAGGATTGGACGGATTGTGGCGCATTTTAGGGGTGTAGATACAGAGCCAGTCAGGAGGGAGTTTTGTACAATGTGAAGGATATATGAGCTGATGTGGCTTCTTATGGTTTTAAGCCAAGAGACAGGGTAGGGGTCAAGGGTGGAAGTAGAGGTGTTTAGGTCCTTAATGACATTAGCTATGTTTTCCAGTGATAGGGGCTCGCATTCACACCAAGTGTTTAAGGGGGTAGTTGTATGAAGTTAGTTACTGTAGTTGTCTGTTAAGGGGGGGTGGAGGGAATTATGAGTTAAGATGGTTGGCTATAGTTTGGGGGATATTTTTTGTGGCTGGCCTTGTTGAATGGGTTCGCTTATTAGAGTTTTGGCAATGGAGACGAGTTCTCTAGGTTTGTTGAGGGATTGTTGGATCATGTTTTCATTATATTCTCTTCTGTGGTTTAGGGTTTCAGTGCAGTAAGATCGGAGTTTTGTTGTGTAGAGCGTGTGAATATTTGGGTCATGCAAGCGTCTCCAGAGACGTTCCAGGCGTCTGAGTTCTCTTTTGAGATCTTTTAGTTTTGTGGAGTACCAAGGGGCTCTTCTACGATGTCTTTGGGGGTATTATTTTGGTGGGATTAAAGAGGCTGTAGAGAGGAGTTCATTTCATTCAGCGATGTGGGACTCTTGGCTCAAGTTTTTGGTGTTGAGTAGGTCAAGGGATGGTATTATGTGGTCGGCATTAAATTGTTTAAATCTGCGGGTATGTTGGGGGGGGTTGGTTGTTTTTTTGGAGGGAGGTGGGGAATTGAGAAGAGGATGAGGGAGTGGTCTGACCAGGGGAGGGGTTGAATGGAGTGTGTGATTTGTTCAGGGGATAATGTTTGCTGGGGGATAAATATTATGTCAAGGATGTTACCTCTAGTGTGAGTGGGTTGTTCAATTATTTGGGTGAATTGGAGAGAATTCATTGCTTGTGTAAATGTGGTTGCCTGTTTTGAGGTTGTAGAGTGGAGATTTAGGTCTCCCAGGATTATGAGTGGGTGTGAGATGGGTTGAGGGGAGCAGGCTGTATCGAGTATCATGGACAGGTCAGTTGAATCAGACTGGGGTGCTCTGTATATGAGGTGGAGTGAGAGGGTAGAGTTAGAGACTTTGATAGAGTCCGTGCCCGGGGAGAAAATAGATTCCACCGTAGAGAAGTGCAGGTTGGATCTTGTTATGACAGCTACTCCTCCTCCTCTGTTAGCTATTCGGATGCAAACATTGATTGAGTGTGTATAGGGACATAGTTGGTTTAATAGGGCAGAGTCAGATTCTTGGAACCAGGTTTCAGAGAGGCAAAGTATGTCTAAGTCACCTAACTGCCTTAAAGGTAATAGGCAGGAGGGCACCAGTCTACTGGAGGGTTGAAAAATGTTGCTTGCCTCCGTTTGCAAAATACGGGACTCACCATTGATACTGAAAGGTCCCCAAAGTACTCCTTTCCTGTGGAAATCAGGCATTCATTGTCACCCTCCTTGCTATACTTCCCAAGCCTCCTTCCCTACTCCCTCTCCTCAGGGCTCCAGCATATTTCTCATGCTTTCCCCCCCTCCAGTCACCAGTATTTCTATGCTTCCCTTCTCCCAAGGTGCCCAGCATCTCCCTTCTCTTGCCTCCCCCTCCCCACCATCGTTGCTGCCGGCCCACCATTCTACCTCAACAGAAGGCCCAAAGGTAGGGCTTCAGGCAGCGGCAGTGCAGAAATCAACACAATGCCAACAAAGACCTTCAAAAGCACTCTTAGCAACAAGCTGTTCAGCATTTGTGTGCACGGATGTGCACATGCTCAAGGTCTGCTGCATCAGAACGCATCAGGCCTTGAGCGGGTGCACATGCACACACAAACCGCTGAGAGTGGTTTTAAATGGCTTTGTTGATGCTCTGGTGCCGCCTTCTAAAGTCCAATTTTCAGATATGACAGAAAGGTGAAGTGGTATGGGCAGTAACAATGGTGGTAGAGGGGAGAGGGAAAATGCTGCACTACCATGGCCCTTCCCCCCGGAAACCTGTCACCCTTTGAAGATGCCTAGTCCGTCTAGTGGCAGGGCCAGTCCTGGATGGATGGAGCCTCCACAATAGGCGGTATCCCTTAAGCAAAAAATACTTTTTAAAAAAAGCATGTCTGCTTTAATGGATGTAGTAATTACATTATGATAAATTCTTAGACTTAATGTTATGGTAACAAAGAACGTACAGGAAAATGTACTATAACAAGTTACAGTATTCCGCTTGCTACAAGAATTATGGTTGCCATGTTAGTCTACTTGGATATGTAGAAATAAAGACAATAAACAAATTGTAAGTGAAATATTTTCATTTCATAAATGTTATTGTTTCTTCATCAGGTCTGTGAAACCGTTGAACAATACAATACACATGCTACAACATATTTAATAAAATAATCAATTAGGAATTGTTTCATTGTACTATTGGCAGAAATCAAATACATAAAATAAAAAGCAGAAATGTGATATATTCAATTTTAAATTAAATTTTAATTTAATTATTCAATTTAATTAATTTTTTTATTTTAATTTATTTTTAGACCATCATCATGAACACTTTATGTGGCTATAAAACTCTCGACCAAGAGGTAATTTCATATGTTTTTGCCATTTCTAAACTGTTTATATTGTAGAATGCTTATAAAGTTAAGTGAATTAATCATGTGTCTGCCAGGACACCAAACGTCGACCTGTTTGTTTTAACATAGTAACATAGTAAATGACGGCAGATAAAGACCAGCATGGTCCATCCAGTCTGCCCAGCAATACGGCAAGAGTAGGTGCATCTGTCGCTCTGTGCAGGCCACCCCTCCACATGTCTCTGTCTAGGGGTGGACCCACCACTCCATGTAGGACACCCCTATTTGTTGAGAAGTTTGATGGTTCAGTTTATTTTGTTTTTATCCTGTTTCTGTAAAGGGATCCGCTGTGCTTGTCCCATGCTGTTTTGAATTCCGTCACCGTGTTTGCCCCCACCACTTCCATCGGGAGAGCATTCCAAGCATCCACCACCCTTTCAGTGAAAAAATATTTCCTGACATTGCCTTTCAATTTTCCACCTTGCAGCTTCATGTTATGCCCTCTAGTTTTGCAGCTTCCCCGTCTTTGGAAGAGGTTTGTTTGTTCATTGTTCCTCTTTAAGTATTTAAAGGTCTGAATCATATCTCCCCTATCCCTCCTCTCCTCCAAAGTGTACATATTTAGGTCTTCAAGTCTCTTCTCATAAGGTTTCTTACGCAGGCTCCAAATCATTTTGGTCGCCTTCCTCTGAACAGTTTCCAGTCTTTTTACATCTTTTGCAAGATATGGTCTCCAAAACTGAACACAGTATTCCAAGTGAGGCCTCACTAGCAACCTGTACAGTGGCATAAGTACCTCCTCCTTTCTGCTGGTAATCCCTCTTTGTATGCAGCCCAACATCCTCCTGGCTTTTGCCACCACCTTGTCGCACTGTTTTGCCACCTTGAGATCATCAGAGATAATCACACCAAGGTCCTTCTCCTGAACCATGCACACCAACCTCTCGCCCCCTATTGCGTACATTTCCCTTGGATTTCTGCTACCTAAGTGCATGACACTGCACCTTTTCGCCTTAAATCTTAACTACCAAGCATTAGACCATTCTTCCAGCTTTTGTAGATCTTTCCTCATGTTATCCACCCCCTCAAGGGAGTCCACTCTGTTGTAAATTTTCATGTCATCTGCAAAAAGACAGACTTTTCCATGCAGTCCTTCAGCAATATCACTCACAAATACATTGAACAGTGCTGGGGCCAGGACCAAACCCTGGGGCACCCCGCTAATCACCCTCCTTTCATCCGAGTGAGCTCCATTTACCATTACCTTCTGTCGTCTGTCAGTCAACCAATTTCTGATCCAGTTCACCACCTTGGGACCCATCCCCAAACTACTAAGTTTATTGATAAGCCTCCTATGAGGAACAGTATCAAAGGCTTTGCTGAAATCCAGGTAGATGACATCCATCGTATGCCCTTGATCTAGTTCTCTGGTCACCCAGTCAAAGAACTCAATCAGATTTGTTTGGCAAGATTGTCCTTTGGTAAAAACCATGTTGCCTCAGATCATGGAAATGGAAAAAAGAGCCAAATGACGAAACCTGGAAACAGCACAAGCACTGGCAAGTCAAATGCAAGGCATTGATAAGGCAGACAAAGAGAGAATTTGAGAAGAAGCTTGCTGCGGAAGCAAAAACACGAAATAAAGACCTTTTCAAGTACATTCGTAGCAAAAAACCTGTGAGAGAGTCAGTTGGTCCATTAGATGATAAAGGGGTTAAAGGAGCACTAAGAGGCGACAAGGCGATAGCGGAGAGACTGAATGAATTCTTTGCTTCAGTCTTTACTGAGGAAGATGTAGGGATGTTACCCATGACTGAAATGGTATTTAAAGGTGCGGAAGAATTGAAGGAAATATCGATACATCGGGAAGATGTCTTACAACTATTTGATAAACTGAAGAGTAGCAAATCACCTGGGCCGGATGGTATACATCCAAGGGTGTTGAAAGAACTGAAATATGAGATTGCAGACCTGCTATTAGTAATCTGTGAACTATCATTAAAATCATCTCTAATACCTGAAGATTGGAGGATCGCCAATGTAACACCAATTTTTAAAAAGGATTTCAGGGGTGATCCGGGAAACTACAGACCGGTGAGCCTGACGTCAGTACCGGGAAAAATGGTAGAAACCATCATAAAGAATAAAATTACTCAGCATGTAGATAGTCACGACCTAATGGGAGACAGCCAACATGGCTTTAGACAAGGAAGATCTTGTCTTACTAATCTTTTATGTTTTTTGAAGGAGTGAATAAACAGGTGGACAAAGGTGAGTCGGTTGATATTGTGTATCTGGACTTTCAGAAAGCCTTTGACAAGGTCCCTCATCAGAGACTTTTGGCAAAACTAAAGAGTCATGGGATAGGAGGCAGTGTACTATTGTGGATCAGGAACTGGTTAAAAGATAGAAAGCAGAGGGTAGGGCTAAATGGCCAATTTTCCCAATGGAGAAAGGTGAATAGTGGTGTACCCCAGGGATCTGTGCTGGGTCCGCTGCTTTTTGACATATTCATAAATGACCTGGAAAGTGGAATAACGAGTGAGGTTATCAAATTTGCAGATGACACAAAACTATTTAAAGTTCTTAAAACCCAAGAGGATTGTGAAAAATTGCAAGAGGATCTTGATAAATTGGTAGACTGCGCATCAAAATGGCAGATGAAATTTAATGTGGACAAGTGCAAGGTTATGCACCTAGGGAAGAACAACCCAAACTATGGTTACACGATGCAAGGTTCCACATTAGGAACCACCACCCAGGAAAAAGATTTAGGCGTCATTGTGGATACCATGTTAAAACCCTCGGCCCAGTGTGCAGCAGCAGCCAAGAGAGCAAATAGAATGCTAGGTATGATAAGGAAAGGAATGGAAAATAAAACAAAAGATATTATAATGCCTCTATATCGTTCCATGGTGAGACCGCACCTTGAATATTGTGTGCAATTCTGGTCGCCGTATCTTAAAAAGGATATAGCGATTTTAGAAAAGGTTCAGAGAAGAGCCACCAAAATGGTAAAGTGGATGGAAGGATACTCCTATGAGGAAAGGCTAAAAAGGTTAGGGCTCTTTAACCTGGAAAAGAGACGGCTGAGGGGAGATATGATAGAAGTCTATAAATTAATGAACGGAGTGGAACGGGTAAACGTAGATTGATTGTTTACGTTATCAGAATATAGAAAGACTAGGGGACATGCAATGAAGCTACAGGGTAAACTATTTAAGACTAATAAAAGAAAATATTTTTTCACTCAACGTGTAATCAAACTCTGGAATTTGTTACCGGAGGATGTAGTAAAGGCTGTTAGTGTAGCTGGGTTTAAAAAGGTTTGGACAAGTTCCTGGAGGAAAGGTCCATAAACCATTATTAAGAAGTGACCGAAGATATCAATGCTTGACCCAGTACAAGCATTGTGGAACTTGTGTCTCTTGGGGAAACTGCTAGGTACATATGACCTAGATTGGCCACTGTTGGAAACAGAATACTGGGCTTGATGGACCTTGGTCTGACCCAGTATGGCATATTTTATGTTCTTATGCAGCCTGTTGGTTTTGAGAAAGTCCACTATTCGCACTTTCAGAAGCACCTCCATTACTTTTCCCGCCACCGAGGTAAGGCTCATGGGCCTGTAGTTTGTCACTTCTTCCCTGTCACCACTTTTGTGAAGAGGTACCACATCCGCCCTTCTCCAGTCCTGAGGAACTACTCCTGTTTCCAAGGATCTGTTGAAAACATCCTTTAACGGCCCTGCAAGAACCTCTCTGAGCTCTTTCAGTATCCTGGGATGTATCATATCCGGTCCCATAGCCTTGTTCACTTTCAGTTTTGCAAGTTGTTCTAACACATCATCTTCAGTGAATGGTGTGGTATCTACTTCATTCCCATTTTTATATTTGGGAGTCACAGATGGTCCTTAATCCACAGATGGTCGATAATCAGAAGGACAAGTAGAGTCAAGTGAAGGTTTCTTGAGGAGAGGTGTAATCACAGCATGCTTGAAGGCTGCAGGGAAAGTTGCAGTGGAGAGTGAAAGGTTGAGAATATGTGAGATGGAAGGGATGACAGAGGAAGTGATGGAGTTAAGGAGATGGGTGGGGACAGGATCAGAGGAACAGGTAGTGAGTTTAGAGGAGGTAAGAAGAAGAGAGGTTTTCTCATCAGAGATCTTAGAAAAGGATGAAAGGGTGATAGAGGTTGAGGGGAAAAGTTTGTATTGAAGAGGAGGAAGAAGGGGTGAAGAAGATTTAGTGGGGAATTGGAGTGTAATCTTATAGATTTTTTCATGGAAATAGTCAGCTAGGGAGAAGGAGAGATTGGAGGCAGAGGTGTCTTAAGATGAGAGTTGAAAAGAGACGGAGGTCAGAGGCAAGAGAGCTAGTCAAATGGATAAAACAGTTTTGTTTGGCGAGAGCAATGGCAGACTTGAAGGAAGTAAGCATGAATTTGAAGTGAAGAAAGTCAGAAAGGGAATGAGATTTGAGCCAAGTGCCTTGGCTGAGCAGGCACTTGCAGTTAGCCAGGGCTGAGATGAAGTGTGCCTCATAGGACGTGGTATGGGCGGAGCAGGAGTATCCAGAGCAGAGGAGAAAGCAGTATTATAGGAATTTATAGCCTTATCAACAGATTTAGAGGACAAAGTGGAAGAAAGAGGTGATAAGACAGTAGCGGAAAAAGTCAGTGGATCAATAGCATGAAGATTCCTAAAAAGGTAGAAGGAGACTGGGCGAAAGTGAGGTGGGGAGTGATGAAGAGCAAAGCTCAACAGATGGTGGTCAAATAAGGGAAGAACTGAGGTACAGAAATTAGAGGGCAAACAATTAGAAAAGAAAACAAGGCAGTGACCCTGGTGGTGAGTGGAGGCAGAAGAGCAAAGCTGGAGGCTGTATAAGGAGGTAAAGGAAAGGAGCTTAGAGGCATAGGGGTCAGAAGAGTTATCAATATGAAAATTAAAGTCACCAAGAATAAGGGAGGGGGAAGAAAAATCTAGAAATAAGGAAAGCCATGAGTCAAAGTCAATGAGAAAGATAGGCATGGACTTGTCAGGGGGTCTATAGTTAACAGCAATGTGGAGAGGTAGGGGATTAAAAAGACAGATGGAGTGGACTTCAAAAGAAAAAAAGGAGTGAGACTGGTAGAAAGAGGGGTTGAAATTGGCAAGAAGGAGAAAGCAGAAATCCAAAACCACCACCATGGCCAGTGGCACAAGGAATGTGGGTGCCAACAATTGTCCTACTGGCAATGTCCCAGTTTAGACTATCTCACAGTTCAATGACACAAAATAGTCGATACAAAATAAAGATAGCCAAGATCAAATCTAAAATAAAAAGAGCAGACCCATTGGCATTTGTAGCTCAGGAAGGCCTATTATTATGCAATGTATAGCAGATACAGTATTACTACTACTCTGAATATGATTAAATACTACCAAGATGCAAAAGGTCCACGTTATCGGGCCTACTTCTCATGCTTGAAGGTGTGAAGGAGTCTACAGAAGAAATCCCAGCTCTCCTTAAGGGACAAAAGCCCAGTCAACATTAACAGGAATATACTGTAGCTGAGGAACTTGATTTAGAGGGTGGGGCCCAGGGAAAGAAATTAAAAGCCCTGGTCCACACAAGGAAGAGAGACATCTCCAGCTTAACCTCACATAATTTATGTTTGAATGGAGGATTTACTACTGTAAAGCCTGAAAGGGAAAGCCAGGCATGCTTTTTGTTTTCTTGTGCTGAATAAGGCTTTGCTTTGTGCTCTGAACCTGGCTAAGCTAGCTCTTCAGGGGCGGCAGAAGGCCTTTTTCTTTGGGGGGGCCCATGCCCCACCCCGCAGGCAGAGACTCTTCCTGTTCTGCCCACGAGGATCCACCTCCTGCAGACAAACATGAAGGGTCTTTACAATGATCGCGGCCGGCAGGCATTAGTCTACCCACAGGGATCCTATCCCCCAAGGGCAGAACTGCGATCACAGCAAAGATCCTTCCTGTCAGCTTGCGGGGATCTGATCTCCCATGGGCAGACAGAAAAGGGGTTTTCTTTTTCTGCCCACGGGGGATGGGATCCCTGCAGGCAACATGCCATGCCAGAATTTTTGGTGGGGCTCAGGCCTGTGTGGCCCACCTATTTCCAACACCTATGCTCTTGAAGGGGCCCACCACATCTGGAACCCCTAAGTGACCCCACTTGAGCTTACATGTAGTGGCAGCTATAGGATGCTTGTCTGCTTCCGCTAAGGACTAACAGACCTATGCTCCTGCTTTAGGAGTCACTTGGCCTAACTGCAATAGCAAAAATTGCTTGGTTGGGCTTCGGAGCTTCACTTTGCCCTATTAGAGAGTGAAGCTTAAAAGTTAGAGACAAATAGGCTAGGATTTTTTTTATTTGCTTTTTTGCTTAGGTAAACCCCTCTTTTTTCCTTTTTCTAAATCATGGAATTTCTGCCTAGTCAATTAAGATACATGGGAGAACTGTGCAAGAATGATTGTTCACTCCAGACCTTGATAAGAAAGCAACGACTACTATAAAGGGCTTTGTAGGAGCAACAAGAGTGGATGCTACAGGAACAGAACACCTTGATGCAGGTAGTACAAGTTGTTAAAGCTACCATAGCCTGAGTTGTCTCTCTGGCTCCCATAGTGCCCAAACTTGTCTCCTGGAAGGACACAGATTTATTCTTAGTGAGTTTTGAATGGACTGCCCGCCTTATAGGGTGGCCACAAGAGACATGAACAAACTGTTTAGGCAACCTGTTAATCATCAATAGCCAAGTTGCTTTTCAAGCAGCAAATCCAGATGGACAAGCCACAAGCAGAGGTTATAACTGCTATCCCTGAGCAAGCAGGGAGTAACCCAAAAGCTTATAGGCATCAATTTCACTGAAAAGGCCTTCAGCCTCAAGAGAGTCCAAGAAACCTTTTCTACCATTTGAAGTGTATAGGCACAAAATGGCTGCAGCTACAAGACACTGGTTTTGATGGCCAAGCTACTATTACTGGGACAGGTTTTAAACAACTTGAGTCCCTCTATACAATAGTGGATATGTCAGCACTTGAATCCTACCCTAGAAGGAGCCTTGAAAGTTACAGAGACTTTCCAACAAGCCTAGTGGATACTTGAAAGTCCTAAACCACAAGAGGCATTGGACGTGGATGTTCACAAGTAGATATATGCACATCTTCTATAAACCTTGGAGAAAGAATGGCCTATGTATGTACTCTAGCCTTGGACTTCGGAAACCCTGGTCTGCCTTGATTGTGGAGAAGGCGGCCACTTTGCCAGGGAATATCCAGATATAATGGAAGGTAGCATGGGAATGAACTGGAAATGTCTCATGCTTGTAATTTTGTTGATGCTCCCAACTTGAAAGACAGCAGTTTGGTATCATGCTGGGTCTCTCACAGATTCAGAGAGTGTCAACACTCTTGTCCAGATGGAGTTGCTAAAAAGGATTCTATAAACATTTGGTGACTCTCACTTGTGTCAATAGGGACCAACAGCAGTATCCTACAGTCCAAGTTAGGTTGGGGACAGTGGGCAAACAAACCAAATTTGAAGTAGGGATACTTCTGATCATCCATATCCTGTTATCCTGGGTCACGTTTAACTGGTCTTGTTATGAGCTCAAGGATCTAAGCTTCAGAAGCCTCCTCAGAAGAAAGCCTGGGATCCTGAACAACTATGGATGCCTATAGGGAAGGGTTCTCAGAGAGAGAGTACCACAAGTACCCCAAGGACTCACAGAAGAAACCCACCAGCCGGGAAACTATGAAACAAGCTCAGGTTAAGGATAAACTGAAAAAATTAGTCTATGAATGAGTACAGAATAATCGTGGCCCAGTTGCTGACCTAAACCCAGAAAAGGATCGGGTGGGACTGTACCTAGAACAGTCCCCAAGAAGGGTACAAACATAGTCGTGGAAGCAGATAGTTTAAGGTTTGTAAGCCATCATCCTTCTTAAGGCTTATCAATAATTATCAGCTTTGCATCCCAAACTATGAGGAGAAAAGAGAGTCACTAGTCTATCTCCTATGGAAGAAGACACCATATAAGGTTTCCTAGCCTGAAGAATCAGAGGAAGCCTTCCAAAAATTGAAAAGGGCCCTGTCTTCAGAGCTGGTTCTAAGGATTCCCAACTTCCAGTGCCCCTTCATAGTGCAAATATATATCTTGAAGGGGGCCTGGGAGTGGTGTTGGCTCTAGAGAAGGATGGCCAAGAACACCCAGTGACTTTAATAAGCTGTGGACTACTCCTGCAAAAGATAGCATATACAGTAATTAAGAAGGAAGTGCTGGCTAGAAGATGGGCACAGGAAGCATTTTGCAGTTACCTGTGGGGATACAGAATCAGCACAGGGCCATTTTCACAGTTGGCTCAAGGAGTTGGCATCCCAGGCAGATCTTAAGCCTTACACCCCTCTTGGCTGTCAAAATCTATTGTTTAGCTTTGAATGGCCAGCTCTTTGCCACTCCCAAGAAGATGCCACCCAGGACGACTGCCTAGTTTGCCTGATGGTTGGCCTGGCCCTGGATCGGCCACAGACATAGACTGTCATCCAATCAAGTGGATAGTTGGGAAAATAAAAAGGCTAGTATCAGAGCGATGTGCTGGTTCTTGCACCTTCAACCCTCCACTTAGGAGATGCTATGTAGTACAGGCAAGGATCACCAGAATGTGGAATTCCTATGTAAGGAGGGGAGTAGGTGGTCAACCAATGAAGGCTGAACTGAAGGGAAGGGTGTATGAAAGAGTGTATAAGAGAAATCCTCAGTCCTCCTTAAGGGACAACAGCCTAGCCCATCTTAACAGGAAATTCAGCTGGAAACCTGACTTAGCAGGTGGGGCTCAGGGGAGGAAGTTAAAAGCCCAGACAGGAAGAAGGAGGCCTTCAGCCTACACTCCACACAGTTTATGTTTAAAGCAAAGATATACTGCTGTGAAGCCTTGAAATGTAAGCTAAGCATTCTTTTTGTTTTCTTATACCACATAAAGCTTTGTTTTGTGCTCCGAATCTGGCTCAGCTGGCTCTTATTGCTTCAAGAGCCTCACCACAGGGCCAGAACCCCTCAGTGACACCGTACAAGCTTACAGAAGGCAGAGTTGTCAAGTTACTCAGTTCCATGAGTGTGATTGTTTTGCCATTTCTGGTTTTAAGTATGCATTGCAGTGCAATATAGTATTTATAGTCCCTGATTTTACTCATTGGAATCAGCGCTGCAGGTCCTATGATGCATCATGTTGAGATTGTCAGAAATCCAGGACTGGCTTAAAATCTCACTCATGGAACTGGGTAACTTAGCAACATTGAGAAAAGGAATAATTTTGATGTGAGCAATTACCCAAGCATCAAAAGACCAGCAATGAAAACCCTCAGATCAGTATTTAACAGCTGTAGTTAGAATTCTTTTTAGTCACCAGCTGTGGCATTGAATATAATACATACATACATTCAGCACTGCAATCTGAATTCAGCGCCATAGCTATGCGGATAGCAGCGATATACATTCCGGTATCTGGTTAACTATGGGCCCGATGCAGAGACGCGAATAATGGGGTTGAACGTCCTGGATGGATGTCCAACCCCCATTTTGGCCTGGCACGCTATTCCGAGTCCAGCCTTCCCCACACGCACAGAGGGTTAGTGCAGGGCGCACTGGATGAGGACGGGAGGGGCAGGACCAGAGGCAGAGAGTGGATGGAGCGGGGGCGGGCTGCAGCACCTGGATGTACAGGACCTATTCAGGTCAGGCCCTGTACGTCTGGTGGCTGCACTTTGGATGGTGGAATAAGGACTAGGTGCCATTCCAATCAGGGCCTTCCACCCCCTCCAGGACAATGGGGCCACTGTGGGTAAACCGATCTTGGCCCCGGCTGCCCCCTCAGAGAGTTGGGCGGTGGGAACAACGGACTTTGATCGCTGTCGGGCCTTGCTTGCTCCTGCTGAGCATCCCAGTGCCATGGCAACAGGACGCCACAGCACCGACACACCAGCAGGAGGCACTGTACGTCTCCCCATTCAGAATATTGTGCACGCTGGCCCATCCATACTCCCAGATTCTGCAACCATGGGAGCATACAGCTCCCGCAATCTGGAACAACTGTGCCCCATCCATATTTTGGATGTCCAGACGGGACGAATGTGCACAGTTTGGAATCGGGCTCTATGTGGATACATTTAGGACAGCCTTTCACATATCCTAAATTTATCCAGATAGTTATTTGGATAGCAAACTGAATATTGCTGCTATCTGGATAGCTAGGCAGAATGCCATTCTCTACCTCTGGATCTATTACGAATAGTGCCAGGGTGGTATGTAATGATTTTCAGTGGCACCTGCTATCCAGATAAATTCCTTTGAATATCTGTCTCTTATTTTTACCAGACTAGAAATAACCCAGAAATAATTGACTATTCGAACAATAAAAGAAACATGGGTATTAGATTATTTTCATTTAGGACGAGCTTTTGAGGTGTACATAATTTATAGTGCAATCTGACCTTGTTTCATATAAGAGTTTCAAATATATTGAGGAAAGGGGGGCTTCAAGGCAGTTGACTGGGTAAGAAACAAGTTGAATGCTAGATAACAGATACTGCTCAATAGAGTTCATTCCAAGAAGAGAAGGTTTATCAGCGGGATGCCCCAAGAATAGTGCTAGGCCTGTTTCTATTCACTATTTTCATAAGTGATATTGCAGAGAAGTTAATAAGAAACATTTTCCATTTATTTACTCATTCATTTGCTCGCTCCTTTATTTGTTCCTCATGGCCTCTCAAGGACCCAGAGCAGCTTACATTAAAAATACGAAACCATTATACATACAACAAACTAATAACAATTATGAGCAACTCACCCCCTTGCCACACACCTATCCTCTCCACATTCCCCCAGAATCCCTCAAATATTAGTGAAATCTGTTACACAGTGACTCTCCTAAGGGAGGAGGCAAAATGAGTAGTGAACTGAGTTGCAGCTTACATACAATACTAATAACTATGCATGTGGGGTCTGTTATTCAAATGTGTTCAGCATCAGATGCTCAGCACATAAGTTATTTTCTTTAATAGTCCAGGCACTTACACAGATACATTTTTGTTGTATAAGTAGGGTTGCCGGCTCGATCCAGTCCAGGGTTTATCCCATTGCAGTCAGGAACTTGTAGTCTTGCCTTTCTTATTGAGTGCAATAGAAAAATCAGAACTGCATGTCCCTGCATGTAATGGGGTAAACCAAGGACTGAATCAAGCCTATCAGGTGCATCTGGAATCAGTTGGCAGCCTTGTATATAAGTTGCTATATGAACAAAATCTATCCAACAAAAGTGGGGTGGGATGGGACAAAGGTAAGACCAAGAATTATAAGGATTCTGGCGATATTCAGCCACTACTGTATAACTTAAGAATTTAAATCTGAATACAGAAACAGCAAAAATAACTGACTTGAATGCATAGGTCCACTAAAAATCCACATAATGATAAATTATCTGCATATCTTTATAAAATGCAGTATGGTCACCAGCCTGTTGAATTTTAACCCCTTGGTGTGCAGAAATCAAAGAAAGAAGTGCATGATAGGGGGTGGATGACCAGTCCTAGCACTAGATTGGACTATGCACTCCTTAGGGAGGCACCTGGGAAGCAGCGGAGCACAAGGAAATTGACTGTGGGACTGGATGGCCCACCAGGAGCATAGAATCAGTCAGAGTGAATCAAGACAAGTCAGTGCCAGCATAGGCCATATGGTGCTATCCATAGCAGCCATAATCCCCATGTTCCTTCCTTACTCCAGTCGTTAGCCCAGACACCAGAGCCATTGCAAGCAGCGCCTGTAAGCCAAGTCCAGCCAGTGGTGTAGCTGTGCGGCACTCTCATAGTCTTCCCCACAGAAAATGAAATTACACGCAGCTGCATGCCAGTAGAGAGAACACAGCCGGTGCATGGCTGCACGTGGTGTAAGTACTTCCAGCTAAGTTCTGGGGAACAGCAGGGAGCAAACTGGGCAAAGTGCTGAGGGCTGAGCAGTCAGTAATAGATCCTGCACTTTCTTCTCTATGAAACTTTCTTCTAGAAATCAAAGCAGAAACTGAGTTGACTGGCCTAATTTGTTTTTTGTACAGCTGAGTTTTGCTAAAAATAGTGTTTCTGTTTTGGTATCTTGATTCAGTGCACAGAATGCAGAGGCTCCCTGTAACAGAAATTTCTCCAGCAGTGTTTCTTTTCGTGTTGAGTTCCCTTTGGATGACTGTTTGCATGTGGATCCAAAGCCTGTTACAGCCTGCTTTGGGACCTTTTTGGAAAGTGGAAAGGTTGCTACAGTTCAGCGCCACTGTAGAAGTATAAACAACATACTCAGCTGCTACAGGGAGCAGGAAGCAAGTAGAAGAAAAAGAATTCAAAACAGCACAACAACAACAAAAAAATAACGAATGCTTCTCCTGTTATAGAAGAAGAAAAAGATGATCAACAGGATGAGGCGTAAGATCAGTAGCATAAGGTAGATGACCAAGAGGATGAGGACACCGATAAACAGGAAGAGGCGCAAGATCCAGATGATGCAAAAGAAGAGACAAATGATTCAAAGAATGAGAGAAAAGAAGGCAAGGGATCAACAGGACAGAACTCCCCTACTAGCTTGGAAGATAAAATAAAACTCTTTTTGGTGCCTAGGGGTATTTCTACAGGTTTTTAATGGGAGTCAATGTGAAAATAGGTTTAGATATATAGAATTTAAATATTTGGAAATAAATCTTTATCTGGGCTATATCCATATAACTTTATACACATCAGACATCCATATAAAGTTACAGTATGCATACGGTCATGGGCCATAAATATATAGGTGCTGCCACTGCATACACAAATAACTCTCTTATCCATGAAATGTTCTACCTGCTATTTGTGTGACAGCATTTATGTTTTTACGGGGTAACTTTTTAAGAAGCCGTCTAGATTTACACACAAACAATCCATGTAAATCTAGATATTTTAGTCATATATATGCGTAAATGGCCACTTATTCATGTAAATGATGTGGTCATGATCTATAAGTATGCATGCACATTGGATCATGATTACTTTCATTGTGGGCATGCACAGGGGTGGAGTTTGTGGAGAGCATAGGCAGAGCATAATGTTAGGCATATAAACTATACAATACTATAATTCTTGTGCATTCCTTACAAATTTAGGTGTGGTCATTTACACAAGCCCTAGGGTTGCTGTAAGCAATTATGGCTTGAATTAATGCGTACTTACAGCCATCTCCACTAGTATTTTTCATTTATTTATTTATGCAATTTTACAAACATCACACAAGAAAGAAACTTGTACAGAAGGGCCTAATTAGAAAAATTTATATCAGGAAATACATCCCCCTTCAACAGAAAACCAAACAAACAATCTCAAGCCCTCAAGTCCACAATACATATGGCAAGACAGGTCACAATATATAAGAAAAGTTTTTACAAAGCAAATAAAGGAAAAAGAAACAGACATCAGAGAGGGGTGCTTACAACAATTACCGATTGGAGCCCCCCTAACTAAGAAGCGCTACCACAGGGAGGAGATAAAGAAGGGACCTGCATAATAGATTGTTTAAAAAGAGATAAAGGAGGCCAATTGGGAGGGTTCAAAGAAAATATAACTATGCCCAGCTAACTTCCCCAGGCATTTACAAGGAAAACGTAAAAAAATTAGCCCACCCAACTGAAGCACCCCTGAACGGTACAATAGAAACTGCCTCCTCCTCTTTTGGGTTGCTCTAGAAACATCAGGAAAATTCTAATATGGGAATCCAAGAACACTTTACAGGGAGACCTAAAGAATAATTTCAAAAGCCAATCCCTGTCTGCCTCAAGGGCAAAGGTAACCAACAATGTAGCGGTCCTCCGAAGGGGACTGCTCCAAAAAGGTAGATAAATCCAAACTGTCCAGTGATAGCAAAAGATTCTCAGTATTACCCACAGCACCAGTCTTTGCAGATGGAAAATAGAAAGCTTTCGATATGGGTGGTACAGATTAAGCCGAAACCTTAAGTGACGTTATCAGAAATTTCTTAAATAATTCCAAGGCTGACACCGAAGGAACCTTGGGAAAGTTCAATACTTGCAGGTTGTGGCTCCTTGCTGAATTCTCCAAAAATTCCAGCCTGCTACGTATAACCACAGAGTCCTTAACAAAGGTTTGGGAGGCCTCTTGTACCTGCTCCAAGCGCCCCTCAAATGAGGCCACTTTAGCATTAAGCTCAGTTTGACCCAATTCATACACCTTTAGTTGCTGCCCAAACACTTGAAACTGCTGCAAAATAGACTGGAGTTGAGATGAAATATTAAGATGCATAGACAATAAACTTTCCAAAGCAACAGAGTCAGGTCTCACCAAATGCGTCCTTGTCCATTCCCACCAACCTGAGAACTAAGGCTTGTCCAATGTCGTCGGGGGGCAATTCCAACAAAGTATGCAGAGATGAAACCGTCCCTTTCTCTTCCACCCCCTCCACGCTGGGATATGCCCAGACTTTAGCTAACCACTACATAAATAAATCAAAATCTTTTGCATTCACACCAAATCCTCAATCCCTTTCCCACTAACATCAATTGGAAAAATGGTCTCTCTTTCACCCTATAACTAAAGATACACTTAAGAATACAATTTCAAATTTGAACACTGCTACTTCTCAACTTGATCCATGTCCGGTAAACTGGATTAAGCATACTCTCCCTACACTATCTCCCTTTATCCTTCCTATAATCAATCTTTCGCTACGCCAAGGGTACATACCACCCTCCCTCAAACATGCACAAATCCGTCCGATAATCAAAAATAACACCCTTGACAAAACATCACCTAATTCCTACAGACCTATTTCAAGCATTCCATTTTTGGCTAAACTAATTGAAAAGGTCGTTCAAACTCAAACACAGGAACACATAGAAAACTCAGCCCCACTCGATGACCAACAATATGGCTTTCGTCCCTATCATGGTGTAGACACACTATTAACAGTACTTCTCAATACCTTAACAAGAGGTATTGATAACCCTAAGCAAGCTTTCATTCTCCTCTTTCTAGACATCTCTGCGGCGTTTTACAGTGTATACCATGCTGTAATGCTTAACAGATTAAAACAAATAGGAATTCACTCAACCATACATAATTGGTTCACATCATATCTAACTGATCGAACCCAAACCGTCCGAACCGGCACACAAACTTTTAAAACATACAAACAGGTAATTGGTCTTCCCCAAGGCTCTGCTCTCTCCGCCCTCCTATTTAATATCTATATTCAACCAGTCTGCAACATTTTCAAAAAATTTAAAGTCCTCTATCACATATACGCAGACGATATGATGATATACATCCCATTCACAATCCCAATACTCCCATTGCAACTATTAACAGAATGCTTCAATGAATTAACAATTTGGCTAAAAGAACACAATCTCCATATCAATCATTCTAAAACGGATATATTAATAGTAACAAAAAATCAATCCTACATTCCTCCAACGCACATCACTCTCCAAAATCACAACATTACTATAAAAAATGAAGTAAAATACCTAGGTGTGACCCTAGACTCACACCTCAGTATGAACACTCATATTAGAAATATAACTAAAAAAAATCTACTTTAAACTCAAAATTCTAAAACAATTACGTCCACTTGTACATCTACATGACTTTTTGAGCATTATTCAGGCTATCATTACACCACACTTTGATTTCGCCAATCTCATCCTACTAGGCACAACAACTTGCCCAAAATGCAGCAGCA
Source organism: Ichthyophis bannanicus (assembly GCA_033557465.1). Lineage (NCBI taxonomy): Eukaryota > Metazoa > Chordata > Amphibia > Gymnophiona > Ichthyophiidae > Ichthyophis > Ichthyophis bannanicus. The sequence continues at coordinate 707,707,790 of CM066034.1, forward strand.
AGAACTATAATGAAGGTCCCCCCATTTGAACACATTACACCTATACTCGCTAACTTACACTGGCTCCCAATACAATCCAGAATAAATCACAAATTGATAATCACTACATTTAAGGCATTAAATAATATTGCCCCAGTCTCTTTAACAAATCTTATCACTAAAGACACATCCCAAAACTGCGCTATGGAGAGGCCACACGAATAAAATTAGGATTCCAAAAGAATTCACAAATACTAAAAAAAACAACCAATAAAAAAGCGTTTTCACATGCAGCTCCCATCCTATGGAACTCCCTCCCTGAAGAAATAAGAGCATTAAATGATGTAAAGGAACTTCGCAAGAAATTAAAAACATATTTGTTCATCTCCCACTTCGGCACACTAGAAAATACTTTACCCCTAACAGGAAATGGTTAATAGATACCTCAGGGAATACCAAATTCAATTCTTTCAGACTAACTACAATTAAAAGATGATTTAATAACTATTTGTAAAACCTGTAAATAGAAGTATGTAAATAGTTCAGAATGCTTATATAATAAATTATTTACCATACATAGTTCAATCATGTTTAATTTAATAGCAGAATTGTACTTAGTTTAATAATGTTTCATGTAAAACAGACCTGTTATTCTGTTCATTTCTCGTTCATTGTAAACCGCACCTGATCTGTGGAAGGTAGCGGTATATAAGCAACTGTTAAATAAAATAAAATAAATATGTAGCCAGAGAACTCAGCTCCCAGGGTCCTCCTCTGGTGCTGGGCATCTGCATCTGATTCACCGAGGGCAGGCTTGCCGCATCCCTTACGCCCACGCTTCCATGCAGGTTCTCAACTTCTGGCTGCACCGGCGGTACTCAGAGCTCCGGGCTGAGGGAAACCTCTAACCCTTTGATGCTAAGGGACCTTCCCTCCACCCCAATAGCGCTCAGCGTGTGTTCCGGAGCGACTTCACCCCTCCCAGCAGGCCGCACGAAGAAGTCCAGGGGCCCGGAAACCACCGACCTCTCAGCACCCGGATTCTCCCCCATTGGCATTCTCCCCCATTCTCCCTTACGTTTTTTGCCTGTGTGCGGCATAAGGCAGGACCTCCAAGAAAATAAACCAGGTAATAGCGAAAAACAGGGGGGTTCACCAGAGCACAGTCATTGGGCGTCTGTTAACGGCACCATCTTGCCAATGAGCTTTCCACTAGTATTTGTATAAACCAGGGGTCACCAACCTGCGGCCGCCAAGGATGCTGCTGAAAGTACCGGCAAATTCATGGACTCCTTCTTCTGCAGCCGCGGCTCCCTGCCTCTTAGGGAACCGCGGCTGTGCTTGTAAAATCATCGCGGAGCCCTTCCTGTCTTGACGGGCTCCGTGCAGCATTGTCCCGCCTCCAAAGGAAGTGGTAACTTCCTTTAGAGGCGGGACAATGCTGCACGGAGCCCGTCAAGACAGGAAGGGCTCCGCGATGATTTTACAAGCACAGCCGCGGTTCCCTAAGAGGCAGGGAGCCGCGGCTGCAGAAGAAGGGAGGGAGCTGACATGGAATAAAATACAGGTATGAGCAGGGGGTTTTTTCGCGCGGGGGGGGTGTGCGGCCCGCGAGTCTGCCGGTAGTTGGCTGTGCGGCCCGCGGCCCTCTGGAGGTTGGTGACCCCTGGTATAAACTAAAGTGCCCACACTACTTGACTATAAAATAGGCATGAAATAAGCACATAAAAATATGCATTAATTCCATAGGACTTTATAAAATTACCTTCCATGGGGGTAATTTTTATACAGTTGTAGTCAACATTATTGGCACCCTTGCATTTTAGCTATATTGTATACAGTATATTGAGAAATAATTGGAAATAGTCCAACTGTATGTTATCATAATATTTTAATAGTATGTTCAAAGGAATACACTCTAGATGTGGTGTATTTGGATTTCAGTAAAGTCTTTGACACCGTGCCACAAAGGTGACTTTTATAAACAAAGTGAGCACCCTAGGGATGGACCCTAAAGTTACTGATTGGGTTAAAAATTGGTTGAGAGGGAGGCGACAAAGGGTATAGGTAAATAGAGAGAGGTTATCAGTGGTGTGTCGCAAGGATCTGTCCTTGGTCTGATTCTTTTTAACATCTTTGTTAGTGATATTGGGGAAGGGCTGTCAGGTAAGGTTTGCCTCTTTGAGGATGATACCAAAATCTGCAAAAGAGTAGACACCCAGGAAGGAGTACATAACATGAGAAGGGATCTAGCTAAGCTTGAAGAATGGTCTAAAATTTGGCAGCTGAGATTTAATGCTAAAAAATGCAGGGTCATGCATTTGGGCTGCAAAAAATCCAAGGGAGCAGTACAGTGTAGGGGGGTGGGAGGGAAGTACTTCTGTTCACAAAAGAAGAGCGGGACCTGGATGTGATTGTGTCTGATGATCTTAAAGCAGCTAAACAGGTAGAAAAGGAAATGGCAAAAGCTAGAAGGATGCTTGGATGCACAGGGAGAGCAATGGCCAGTAGAAAAAAGGAGGTGATAGTGCCTCTGTAAAGGTCTTTGGTGCGACCTCATTTGGAGTATTGTGTACAGTTCTGGAAACCACACCTTCAAAAGAATATAAACAGTTTAGAGTCGGTGCAGAGGGTGACTACTAATGGTTAGTGGTCTTCATTATAAAGCATATGAGGACAGACTTAAGGATCTTAATATGTATATTTTAGAGGAAAGATGGGATAGAGGGATATGATAGAGATGTTTAAATATCTCAATTGCATAAATGCGCAAGAGGAGAGCCTATTTCGATTGAAAGTAAGCTCTGCTGTGAGGGGACATAGGATGAGGGTGAAAGGCTCAGGAGTAATATGTGGAAATATTTCTTTACAGAGAGTGATATATGCATGGAATAGTCTCCCAGTAGAGGTAGTAGAGATGAGGACAGTATCTGAATTCAAAAAAGCATGGGACAAACACAGAGGATCTCTAAAGGAAAAGAGGGGACTCTTGTAGTAGTCGATATGTAAGGGCAGACTAGATAGAAAAATGATTGCAGAAAAAGACCACATGGCCTATGTTTCTATACAACAAATAAAGATGTCCATGCAACTTAGACGTAGTAATTTCTGAGAAAAAAACAAATATGACCTGGATAGGATTAAAACAGGATTACTGGCTTCACTAATATTTGGTTGCACAACTCTTGACAGTGATGACTGCCTCCAAATGTTTGTTGTAGCCATCTATAAGTTTCATACATCTGTCTGCTGGTAGTTTCTCCCACACTTCTACTGTGATTTGTTCCAGCTCATGAATGTTTCCAGGATTCCTTTTACCAATGGCAGATTTCAGCTCTTTCCAAAGATTCTCAGTTAGATTGAGATCAGGACTCATGTCTCCAGCAATGCTCAGTCAGGGTCACATTTTGATGTTGAAGTGTCACTCATGTATATGATAATTTTAATTCTCCTTTCCTCTCAATTTAGAGATTCTCGTTCATACTCCACAGCAATGTTCCTGCTAACCTGCGCTGGGTCCGCCGCCAACATTCCTGCTGGCGGAGGACCCGGCGCAGATTAAAGAGAACATTGCGAGGGTGCTGCGGCGTGCATTAGACAAGAGAGGGTATAGGCATGAATGCCTCAACAGGGGCCAGATATCCTCATGCTGATCTGAAATCACACTGCGACATGCATCTCTGTTGCTCTGCCCAGGCCACACCTGCCCCACATCCTCATGCTACATGGATGTGCTCGCACCAGAGAAGTCTATATAACCGGCTTTCCAAAACAGGGACAGGGATGTTTCTGTGATTTGCACATCTGAATGTCCATTTCCAGATGTCCATCTCATGAATAGAGCTTCTAAAATATTCCCCTTATAAAATTTACTTCTGAGATTATCAAAGAAAACATATAGGGAACAAAATAATTGCTTCTTATGGGGGGTCAGCAACTATCCAACAGACATTATAAACCTACAGTCAGCAGTGTAAAAAAAACCCCAAAAAACCCCACTGTATTTTAAGTGCTTGCTTCAGGCTCCAATGTTAAGTGCAGGCCTAAAGGGTTCCAAACTCAGTCGATAGTACTCATCCCGTTTTTCCCAACAAATGAGGTAAACGAAAATAAGCCACAGGACTGTACCTCTTTTTTTGCCCTGGCTTTACAGCTTGCAGGACTTCTCGGGGCTTGTCAGGTTGAAATGGCTCCTGGCTCAACTTTCATAGGCTCAATCATACTCGCAGCAGAAGAGTATCTTTAAACTTGAGTTGGCTTTGCCAAGTCTGGCTGTAACAGTTTGTTCTACTTTGAGTTTTCCATATAACAGTCTTGAGTTAGTGCCTTCCATCCCTGCCTCATCAGGCAAACAAAATATTCTCCCTCCACTGCTTTCTCAGCATCTGTTAAAGCTATTTGTGCAGACTGTCACACACAGAAAAAAAAATCACTTCACAGTCTATAGAATCCACTTTCCCCAGTCCTTAGCTAAGGAAAGAGAGGGTTTTTACAGTACCTCCTACTGCAGTCTCTGCTTTTGATTGCAAACCACCCCAAAGTTGCTACCCCAAAAGAAAGTACAAAACCTCTTCGCAGTTCATTGTCAATGGCTTTCAGTACCTTCTTCAAAAAACTCCATTTGTTCATCCTCCCTATCAGTCAACATGTTTCCTCTGCTTCAGCTGATCTCCCCAGCACAGGTTCAGCTAAAGGGCAACCCCGCTCCACAAACATGGCTCCAGAGAATATTTATTTGCTCCCGTGAGAGCTCCTCTTCTAAGGTTTTGCTTGAGCCACACTGTTCTCTCTTACCATGCTCAGCTCTCTCCACTAGCCGGTCTCTCCCCCTAGCTTGAAGGACTCTCTCTCATACTCAGCTGGGATTCTCTTTCAGTTCTCTTCCCCTTTACTCCCAACAGGGATCCTTTCCTAATTCCCTTCTCTTTTATTCCTGCCCCTACCAGGGCTCAGTACTCTTTCCAGATTTCTCCCAGTCTTCCGCCTACCCCCTTTCTCACCACAACTACCATCTACATATAAGTAGTGCCCTTTCTAAAAATCTTTATTTATGCTGTTTTGCAAAGATAGATAGTTTGTATATGCAAACAACATCTAAGGCTTCTAAACTATATTCCTTAACTTATATGGGTTAATGGCCCAATATCGCCGGATTCTCATACATCAAGGTATAAACAGTGCACAAAAGCAAGCCATTTTATGTACAAAGGAAGTTCTGCAAAATAGAGTTGGGATTTTTGTCAGAGTGCCAAAAACCTGCACCAGCTGTTTGCATGCTGAGTCATGACACTGTAGTTTCCTCCTGCTCCAGTCAATACCAGAGCTGTGAGCTGGTACCATAAGTCTATTTGCAAGTACACAGGGACTTTTTTTCCTTATTTTATATCCCATCCAACTTGCTTTAGCTCAGAATTTTATTCTTGGATACCATGTTTCTCTGCAAATAGAATACAGTTAGAGATTTGCTCATTACTAAGTATTGGTAAGACATGTGGCTTTAACAGAATATAGAGCTAATTTTCTAAAGGAAAAAAAATCATAAACCAGTTCGGTGGCAGAATTTTTTTTTTATTACCTCTACAGAATGCTCCTGATGTTATTGCCCTATATTTATCTGGCTGGAGTGGGCATTCATGAGCATGCATTTGGTTTGTTTCCGTGCCTAAAACTTGTGTGTGCAAATTGTTTGAATAAATGTATACCAATGAATTAATATGTGTAGAGTCAATTGCGCACTTTAAAAAATGGTCTTGTGCACATACAGTGTGTGTCTAAAATAATTAAAAGTTGAAACAAGCATGAAAAGCAATCCAGAAGTCAGGAAAAAGTAACTTAGAATGAGCACAAACCAAGCTTTTTTTTTTTGGGCGATGCACACCACTGTTATCTGGTGTAGCTTTCTGCTATAGTTTGCCAGCTAGCACAGGCTATTTTTTTGAAGGTGTGAATAAACAGGTAGACACAGGTGAGCCGTTTGATATAGTGTATCTGGATTTTCAGAAAGCTTTTGATAAGGTTACTCACGAGAGACTCTTGGCAAAATTAAAAAGTCATGGGATAGGAGGCAGTGTAATATTATTTATTTATTTTTATTTATTTGTATGCTTTTCTATACCGCCCCTTCCAGAGATCAGGGGTGGTTTACAAAGAACGAGATAAAACCATTGAACGTTGAATTACATAGAACATTTTGGCACAACAATAACTATGATACATGGAAACATGCTTAACTATTTACAGATAACCATTTACAGCAGTCGTTATTATTATCTACAGAGAAAGAATTTAAACCAGACATTGATGGCTGATTATCATATAGTGAGACAATGTATCATAGATGTTAATGGATACATGCAAAGGTGAATGATTCATTGAATTAGGTAGGATAAACTTGTGTCAATTGTGTCGTGTATTCTTGTGATACGTGTTCAAGTGAGGATTGAAAGTTTATGTAGTGTTGGGCGAAAAGATATGTTTTAAGCTCTTTCCTGAAAGAAATAAGGTCTTTAATTTCTCTCAGGTAGAGTGGTAGCTTGTTCCATTGACTGGGTGCATAGTAAGAGAAGGCAGTCTTAGTGGTCACCTGCTTCAGTTTTCTCACAGAGGTGGGAATTAGAAGCATGTTGAGGTTATTATTATGGATCAGGAACTGGCTAAAAGATAGAAAGCAGAGAGTAGGGCTAAATGGCCAATTTTCTCAATGGAGACAGGTGAATAGTGGAGTACCCCAGGGATCTGTGTTGGGCCCGTTGCTTTTTAACATATTCATAAATGACCTGGAAATGGGAATGAGTGAGGTGATCAAATTTGGAGATGACACAAAATTATTCAACGTTGTTAAAACACAAGAGGATTGCAAAAAATTGCAAGAGGACCTTGATAAACTGGAAGACCGGACGTCAAATGGCAGATGGAATTTAACGTGGACAAGTCCAAAGTTATGCATCTAGGAAAGAACAACCCAAACTATGGTTACACGATGCAAGGTTCAACATTAGGAACCACCACCCAGGAAACAGATTTAGCCGTCATCGTGGATAAATACGTTGAAACCCTCAACCCAGTGTGAAGGGGCAGCCAAGAAAGCAAATAGAATGATAGGAATCCTAAGGAAAGAAATGGAGTATAAAACAAAGGATATTATAATGCCTCTGTATCCTTCCACACCTTGCATATTGTATACATTTCTGGTTGCCATCGCATAAAAAGGAAATATCAGAATTAGAAAAGGTACAGAGAAGAGTCACCAAAATGATAGAGGATGGAAGGCTATCCCTATGAGGAAAGACTTAACAGGTTATAGCTCTTCAACCTGGAAAAGAGACGGCTCAGGGAGATACAGTATGACAGAGGTCTATAAATTAATGAATGGAGTAGAACAGGTAAATGTAGATAGGTTGTTTACGCCATCAAAAAGTAGAAAGACTAGGGGACATGATGAAGCTATAATGCAACCCATTTAAGAGTAATAAGAGAAAATATTTTTTTACTCAAAGTCAGGGCCGGCCCGTCCATTGAGCAAGAATGTTTTTTGCACAGGGCCCCGCGTTTCAGGGGGCCCCGCGCAAAAAACATCTTGCATCCCAGCAAAGGTTAAAAAAACCAGAAACCGGCTGCTGCTGCCGCTGCTGTCGTGGCAGCGGCAGAATCGAGAATCCCGCGGGGCCCACCTGTCCTGCAGTCTTCTATGCGGCCTCAGCGTCGGCTGTCAGAGCTGCGCGAAGAGAGAGAGCTTCTCCTCTCGCAGCTCTGTTAATCCCGCCGCGGGGCTGATGGGAAATCCCATCAGCCCCGCGGCGGGATTAACAGAGCCGCGAGAAAGGGAAACTCTCCCTTCGCGCGGCTCTGAAAAGCCCGTGCTGAGGCCGCATAGAAGACTGCAGGACAGGGGGGCCCCGCGGGATTCTCGATTCTGCCGCTGCCACGGCGGCAGCGGCAGCAGCAGCTGGTTTCTGTTTTTTTTTTTTTTGGAGGCAATAACATGCTTGTCTATAGGTCTGGACACGGTACTCATGGTCTTAACAGCCTTCGATTGACTCTTATTCTTCCATTTTCGCTGTCCCAAAGCAGAATCTCATTCCAGGGACTTTCCTAGTCCATACATCTGGGAACATCTGGTGTCCAATGGCACTCCGAAGGGGCTCCAAAGGAACTTGACCTGCCCCTTCGAGCTGGGGTTGTGCATTGCTATGAATGCTGGCTGTTAACCCAGTAGGGGCCCTTCACAGCAGCAGCTGGCTCAGTTGCTGCCTGTAGGACCCACAGCGATACCACCTCCGCACACCAGATCTCCCAAGAAACCACAAAATGAATGTCTTGCTTTTAACCCGGTAGGGGCCCTTCACGGCAGCAGCTGGCTCAATTGCTGCCTGTACCTGGCACTCACCAAACAGATCAGATGGCAGGACCCACAGCTACAACACTTCTGCCCACCAAATCTCCCCATTCATCAGAGTCTCATCTATTCCTTCTGGTTTTTAACTTAGCTGGGCTGATGGGGGGGGGGGGGTAAGGACAGTAAATGGGCTGATAAGGGGGGGGGTTCAGACTGGAACTGGGCTGATGGGGGGGTTAGGACTGGTAATGGGCTATAGGGGGTTCGGACTGGAAGTGGGCTGATGGGGGGGGGGTTAAGACTGGGAATGGGCTATGGGGGGGTTAGGACAGGTAATAGACTATGGAGGGGCTAAGACTGGAAATGGGCTGATTGGGGAAGTTATGACTGGGAATGGGCTATGGGGGGCTACGACTACAAGTGGGCTGATGGGGGGATTAGGACTGGAAACGGGCTATGGGGCGGTGGGCTAAGACTGGAAATGGACTGATGGGGGGCATTAGGAATGGTAATGGGCTGTGGGGGGCGTTAGGACTGGTACTGGGCTATGGGGGGGTTACAACAGGTAATGGGCTATGGGGAGCTACGACTACAAGTGGGCTGATGGGGGGATTAGGACTGGAAATGGGCTACGGGGGGTAAGGACAGGTAATGGGCTGATGGGGGGTTACAACAGGTAATGGGCTATGGGGGGCTAAGACTACAAGTGGGCTGATGGGGGGTTAGGACTGGTAATGGGCTGATGGGGGTTAGGACTGGTAATGGGTTGATGGGGGGGTAAGACTGAAAATGGGCTGATGGGAGGGTAAGGACTGGAAGTGGGCTGATGGGGGGTTAGGACTGGTAATGGGATATAGGGGGTTCGGACTGGAAGTGGGCTGATGGGGGAGCTAGGACTGGTAATGGGATGGGGGGTTGCTAGGACTGGAAATGGGCTGAGTGGAAGGGGGGTTTGAACTGCAAATAGCTGATGGGGACAGGGGCTTGGAATGGAAATGAGCTGAGTGGAAAGGGGGCTTGAACTGCAAATAGCTGATGGGGAGGGGGGCTTGGAATGGAAATGGGCTGTGAGGGGAGAGAGCTAGGACTGGAAATGGGCTGAGTGGGGGGGGGCCAGGACAGGAACTGGGCTGATGGAGGGGCCAGGATAGGACTGGAAATGGGCTGTTGGGGGTGCTAAGGTTGGAAATGGGCTGTGGTGGGGGCTTGAATTGAAATGGACTCATGGAGGGGCTAGAACTGGAAGTAGGCTCATGGGGGGCTTGGATTGGAAATGGGCTGAGTGGAGGGGAGCTAGGATTTGACGGGCTGATGGTGGGGCTAGGAAAGGACTAGAAATGAGCTGATGGGGGGATGGGATTGGAAATGAGCTGATGGAGGGACTGATAGGACTGGAAATGGATGGGGGAGCTAGGACTGGAAATGGGCTGATGGTGGGACTAGGATAGGATTGGAAATGGGCTGATGGGGGACTAGGACTGGAAATGGGCTGATGCAGGGACAAGAAGGGAGCAGATGCTGGGTGGGGCTGGAACTAGAAAGGAACTGATGTTGGGGGAGGATTAGAATGGGATGGAGCTGGGAGAGTGAAATGGAGAGGGAAAAATATTTTGTGTGGGAGGGAAGACAAATCTACAATTGGCCGGATATTGGGAGAGTAAGTGGGGATTGAGGATGGAGGGGTAAAATTTGAGTGGATGAAATAGGAATGAGGAAAGAGCAAAAGGAGAAAGATTAGTATGTTAAAGCAGATGTAGAGAGAGAATGGAAAAAAAAACAAGAAAACAGAAGAAAGGACAAATGGACAGCAGATGGAGAGTTAGCAGAAGACACAAAGAAACCAGAAGAAAGTGGCTGGAACAATTGCAACTGAAAAAAAATGCACAAAAAGGTAGAAAAATATCTCTTTATTTTGAATTTATTAACTGGAATATGTCAGCTCTGGGAAATGTGCATCATTAATTTTTGCGCTTTGTTTAGTACAAGAGGAAATTAATTTATAGTTTTATTTCTACAGTGTTGTATATTCCAAGTTTGGCTTTTGGGGTTCCCAGTTTATTGTCTTCCTGTTTCTAAATTGTGATTCCTTGTTTGGTGATGGTCTATGTTCTGCATGTGTAACTGAGCTGAGGTGTTCTGTTTATATAATTCCTATTTGACATTGCCACTTGTTCTCTTTCCCCAGTAGGTCATGTATTGTTGTTCTCTGAAATGTATTGGTTTAATATTTGCAGTGTTGCCTTTTGATAGTTAGGGTATGGTGCTTTGTGAGTCCTGGTAGTGCTGTTAGGATACGGCGGGTTTGCTATGGGTTCTAAATGGGCAGTGTTTGTAGTAGTTCCTAATGTGCCTGGCGGTTGGTACTGGATTATAGTAATGTAGAAACATTTTAGTCTTTATCCATATACTCATTAAGAGGCATGTTTACTAAAAGTTAGTGTATGGTAACATTATGCAAATAGTTATGCAAATGAGGCACCTTATGCAAATGAGGCCCCGCACTGAGTCTCCGCACATGGCCCCGCACCCCCCTTGGGCTGCCCCTGCTCAAAGTGTAATCAAACTTTGGAATTTGTTATCGTAAGATGTAATAAAAATTGTTAGTGTAGCTAGGTTTAAAAAAGGTTTAGATCAAGTTCTTGGAGGAAAGATACATAAACCATTATTAAAGAGGACCCTTGGATTGGAATGATCAGTTATAGGGGTCAATTTAAGGTTGGAACCCTCTTCTCTAAGGAATTTTTATGATCTTCCATGCCCTCAGGATCTCCTGTGTAATACTATCCATCTATTGATCCCTGAGGAGAGTTCAGTTGAATGTCCTCAGAGCGGATGACTCCTTCCCTCTTACATCTTCTCCATTCCTCAACCTCTGATGCGGCTGATTGTTGCCCTGGTTCCAACTGAGCTGAATGATAAAAGGAGTAGGAGTACTGCCAGATCAAAAAAAAGGAATGAAAAAGACAAACAAACAAAAAAAAATAAGTGTTTGAAAAAAAGCAGTGATGTCAGATGTGAGTTATGAACAGTTGTGGCTAATGAATGACAGTAAATAAGCATTCAGTCAGCTCATTCGGTCTTTGCAGTTGTGGGATTAGAAATTAATTAAAATGTTTTAGATCAGAATGGCTTGAATCCTCACTGTTGCAAATTCAATTCTTAAGCTCTACATTTAGATAACTGAGGCTGTAACTCTGGAGCCCACAGAGCTGGTGGCAGTAAGTTGTAGAATCTTTGCTGTATGAAATGAATGTGGATCAAATTTCTTCTTGATACAGATTTTATATTGTGTTTGTTTTTAAAATGTTGGCCCTCCTTTCTCTTAATTTCAGCTCAGTCAAAAGCAGTTCCAGATCCTTGTGCCAAGAGCATTCAGTTGCCTTGATGTTCAGCTACCTGGGGATTTTTTCTCTATTTTCATAGACCCGCCTGCCTTGGTCTGGTCATTGTAGCAACAGTCCTGAGACAGGGAGTTATGCACCAAGTCTCCTTCTGGAACCCGTTATCTTGGGCTCAATATACGGCTTCTAGTTCTCACCCTTAACAGTGATTGTGACTTTCGTTCCCCAGAAGTTGTGAATGTGACCTCCTCAACATCCCCATCCCCAGTCAACTTGGAATTGAACAGGGGACATTCCTTATGTAAATACCAAGCACTTACCACTGTGCTGAACCTCTTTTACACTGTATAAAGGTGTGCAACACAAATTCACATTCTAATCACTTAAAAGCTCAGCAGCTTTGGTGGGTTGTAAGAAGGTAAAATGGGTTAGGAGCTAGCTGAATGGTTGCCTAAGGAGTATTGGTAAATGGAGTTCATGCCAAGGAAAGGTAGGCACCAATAGGATTGGTCTTAGATCCATCTCTATTCAATATTTTCATGTAATATTGGGGAGAGACAAGTAGGATAATTGTTCTATATGCAGATGACACAAAGATCTGCATTCCAAAGGCAGTGGTAAAATGAGTGATTTAAGAAGACTTGAGGAATGGTTAAGAGTTTGGCAACTGTGATTTAATGTAGTAAGTGCAGAGTCATACATCTGGGGCACAAAAATCCAGGGGAGGGGGAATACATGTTAGAGATGAGATATTGATGTGTATCAAACATATGGGACTGATCATATCTGATGATCTCGGAGTTACCAGTGTGTCAGCATCAGGGCTTAATTTGTGCTGGAATTAGATGGAATGGCGTTCTGGCACTTCTTGAGGAAGCGGAAGTATAGATTCCGTCATCCCACCTGCGCTGTGCTTCTGCAGCCATATTAACACTTAACACAGCTTCAGGAGCACTTTCGTTTGCTCCCACAGTTGTTCTGTACTGAAGCAGCCTGGCGCTGGCATTTGCAGTAAAGCAACATCATCACTTCCTGCTTTACTAAAGGTGCCGCAGCCGGGTTACTTCACTACTGCACAGTTGTGGGAGCAAACTAAAGTGTTCCCATGGCTGTGTTAACAGAACAGGCTGGGAGAGGTAGAGAGGAGGTAGCTGGCTGCAAGTGATGTGATAGAGAGGCTGGGACTGGAAGAGGACCATTGTTGGGAGGGGGGACTTTGACTGACTGAAAATGGGCTGATACTGGGTCTGGGGGAGGACTCAAAAAGGGCTGATACTGGGACTGGAAATAAACTGATATGGGGCTGGGGGAACTGAAACTGAAAATGGGCTGATACTGAGGTTGGGGGGATGACTGAGAATGGAAATTGGCTGGGGTTGGGGTGGAAATGGGCTGATACTAGGCCTGGGAGGGGACTCGAAATGGGCTGATGCTGGGGGAGGAACTGAGACTGGAAATAGCTGATACTGGGGCTGGGCATGAAAATGGGCTTATGCTGGAGGGGGACTGGGACTGGAAGGGGACTGGATTTGGAAAGGAGCTAATTTTAGGGCTGGGGGTCTGGGGACTAGTATTGATAAATGCTGGGTCAGGGTGTCAAAAAGGAGGAGATGCTGAGGGAGTGAAAAGGGAGAGAACAGATATTGTGGAGGCCGGGGAAGAAACAAAGTCATAACTAGGGGAAGGTTGAGAGGGCGGGCTATAAGATCATATGCTGGGGTAAAGAGGAGGGAAGGAAGGGTTAATAAGAATTGGAAAAGGAAGTAGATGGGTGGGCACTGGGGATGCGGGAAAGCAGGTACTTGGGCTTAGATAGAAACATCTAAGACTGGGTGAGAAAACAGAAGAAGAATAACATAGGCTGGTATTGGGCATGTAAGTGGGGACTCAGGGCTTGGATGGGATTGTGAGTGATGACTCAAGGACTGGATAGAGTGAAAAGGTGGGGACTTGGGTTGCCTAGGGGGGATATTGGAGACTAAGAAATTGACCAGAGATTAGGAGGACAATGGGGACAAGATGATTGGGTAAGGGGTATAAAGAGGGCTGTGAGTCAAAGTACAGAAATATGGGGAGGGGTGAAGGTTTGAAGGGTCTTGGAGGGTTTGGGGAAAGTCTTGCAGGACTACAAAAGGGGACTGTTACTTCTGGAGAGAGATCTGCAATTGTGAGTATATACTTCTGGGAATTTTCTGTAAGGAATTCTTTGTATTAAAGCTAATTAATCTGTGAACCCACTATTTTTTGTTAAATCAGTCAGGGCCTAGTAGCAGCAGTTTAAGTTTAAATTTAAAACACAGAAGAGAACTTTCCGGTTACATATCATACCCAGCAGAGAGCTTGTAGTTTAAATTTAATAGTCACTCAGGGCCTAGTATCAACAAAGTACTTTTAGTTTAAATTTAAAACATAGAAGAGAGCTTTCTGGTTTAATTTGGAACCCAGCAGAGAGCTTGTAGTTTAAATTTAATAGTCACTCAGGGCCTAGCATCAGCAAAGTACTTTTAGTTTAAATTTAAAAAACAGAAGAGAGCTTTCTGGTTAAATTTAGAACCCAGCAGAGAGCTTGTAGTTTAAATTTCATAATAAGTTAGAGCCTAGCAGCAGCAAAGAGCTATAATTTAAAATCAAATAAGAATATAGCTTACCTAAGCAGCACAGGACAGGGTACTGTGTAGCAGCCCTCTTTTAATACAGAACTTCCAGGGTAGCATTCTCCGAAATGCTTCCCGTTCCACGTGCAGGGCCCAAAAGGCAGGCAGAGCTCTGGAGTCCCAATGCGTGGATGAGACAATGGTGCAGAGATGAGGGTTTTGGATTTGTTAGGAACTGGGGAACATTCTGGGGAAAGGAGGGGCTCTTCCGAAGGGATGGGCTTCACCTTAACCGGGATGGAACCAGGCTCTGGCATTAACCTTTAAGAAGGAGATAGAGGAGCTTTTAAACTAGATAATAGGGGAAAGCCGACAGTCGCCCAAGAGCGCATGGTTCGGAAGAATGTATCCTTGAAGGATACTACCAAAAGCAGAGAGGTTCCAAAAATGAGTAAAGTAGCCCAAATGCCCTCAAGTATGGAGCAGACAGAGCTTAAAGATCCCAAATTACCCATGTCTACCAACAGCCAAACTAATATGAATAAAATACAGTCTCTAAAATGCTTGTATGCAAATGCTAGAAGTCTAAAAAATAAGATGGGAGAGTTAGAATATATAGCACTAAATGAGAGGTTAGATATGATTGGAATATCAGAGACATGGTGGAAGGAGGACAACCAGTGGGACACTGTGATACCTGGGTACAAACTATATCGTAATGATAGAGCTGATCAAATTGGTGGAGGGGTTGCCCTCTATGTTAGAGAGGGCATTGAGTCAGAAAGGATTAAAATTTTGCAGGAAACAAAATTTGCTGTAGAATCTCTATGGATTGAAATTCCATGTAAAAAGGGGAAGGCAATGGCAGTGGGGGTGTACTATCGACTGCCTGGTCAGAATGAACAAACGGATGATGAAATGCTCAAAGAAATCAAGGAAGCTAGCAAAAGTTATAGCACAGTAATAATAATGGGTGACTTCAATTACCGCAGTATCGACTGGGTCAGTGTCACGGCAGGACATGCTAGGGAGATAAAGTTCCTAGATGACATAAATGACTGCTTCTTGGAGCAGCTGGTTCATGAACTGACCAGAGGGGAAGCCATATTAGACCTAGTCCTTAGTGGAACACCAGATCTGGTGCAAGAGATAAGGGTGTTGGGGCCACTTGGCAATAGTGATCATAGCATGATCGCCTTTGATTTAATTAGTGGAGGAGGGATAGTAAGGAAATCCACAGTACTACCTTTTAACTTTCGAAAGGGAGACTATGATAAAATGAGGAAAATAGTTAAGAAAAAACTAAAAGGAGCAGTTGCAAAGGTTAAAGACTTACATCAAGCTTGGGTGTTGTTGAAAAATACTATCTTGGAAGCCCAGACCAGCTGTATTCCACGCTTTAAGAAATGTGGAAGGAAGTCCAAAAAAACTGCCAGCATGGTTTAAAGGGGAGGTCAGAGAGGCTGTTGTTGCCAAAAAAGCATCTTTCAGGAAATGGAAAAAAGAGCCAAACGACGAAACCTGGAAACAGCACAAGAACTGGCAAGTCAAATGCAAGGCATTGATAAAGCAGGCAAAGGGAGAATTTGAGAAGAAGCTTGCTGCAGAAGCAAAAACGCAAAATAAAGATTTTTTTCAAGTACATTCGTAGCAAAAAACCTGTGAGTCAGTTGGTCCATTAGATGATAGAGGAGTTAAAGGGGCACTAAGAGGCGACAAGGCGATAGTGGAGAGACTGAATAAATTCTTTGCTTCAATCTTTACTGAGGAAGATGTAGGGATGTTACCCATGACTGAAGTGGTATTTAAAGGTGCGGAAGAATTGAAGGAAATATCGATACATTGGGAAGATGTATTACAACTATTAGATAAACTGAAGAGTAGCAAATCACCTGGGCTGGATGGTATACATCCAAGGGTGTTGAAAGAACTGAAATATGAGATTGCAGACCTGCTATTAGTAATTTGTGAATTTTCATTAAAATCATCTGTAATACCTGAAGACTGGAGGATCGCCAATGTAACGCCAATTTTTAAAAAGGGTTCCAGGGGTGATCCGGGAAAATACAGACCGGTGAGCCTTACGTCAGTACCGGGAAAAATGGTAGAAAACATCATAAAGAATAAAATTACTCAGCATGTAGATTGTCATGGCCTAATGGGAGACAGCCAACATGGCTTTAGAAAAGGAAGATCTTGTCTTACTAATCTATTATGTTTTTTTGAAAGTGTGAATAAACAGGTGGACAAAGGTGAGTCGGTTGATATAGTGTATCTGGACTTTCAGAAAGCCTTTGACAAGGTCCCTCATCAGAGACTTTTGGCAAAACTAAAGAGTCATGAGATAGGAGGCAGTGTACTGCTGTGGATGAAGAACTGGTTAAAAAATAGAAAGCAGAGGGTTGGGCTAAATGGCCAATTTTCCCAATGGAGAAAAGTGAATAGTGGTGTACCCCAGGGATCTGTGCTGGGTCCGCTGCTTTTTGACATATTCATAAATGACCTGGAAAGTGGAATAACAAGTGAGGTTATCAAATTTGCAGATGACACAAAACTATTTAAAGTTGTTAAAACCCAAGAGGACTGTAGAAAATTGCAAGAGGATCTTGATAAATTGGAAGACTGGGCATCAAAATGGCAGATGAAATTTAATGTGGACAAGTGCAAGGTTATGCATCTAGGGAAGAACAACCCAAACTATGGTTACACGATGCAAGGTTTCACATTAGGAACCACCACCCAGGAAAAAGATTTAGGCATCATTGTGGATAGCATGTTAAAACCCTCGGCCCAGTGTGCAGCGGCAGCCAAGAGAGCAAATAGAATGCTAGGTATCATAAGGAAAGGAATGGAAAATACAACAAAAGATATTATAATGCCTCTATATTGTTCCATGGTGAGACTACACCTTGAATATTGTGTGCAATTCTGGTCGCCGTATCTTAAAAAGGATATAGCGTTATTAGAAAAGGTTCAGAGAAGAGCCACCAAAATGGTAAAGGGGATGGAAGGATACTCCTATGAAGAAAGGTTAAAAAGGTTAGGGCTCTTTAACCTGGAAAAGAGACGGCTGAGGGGAGATATGATAGAAGTCTATAAATTAATGAACGGAGTGGAACAGGTAAACGTAGATCGATTGTTTACATTATCAGAATATAGAAAAACTAGGGGACATGCAATGAAGCTACAGGGTAAACTATTTAAAACTAATAAAAGAAAATGTTTCTTCACTCAACGTGTAATCAAATTCTGGAATTTGTTACCGGAGGATGTAGTAAAGGCTTTTAGTGTAGCTGGGTTTAAAAAAGGTTTGGACAAGTTCCTGGAGGAAAGGTCCATAAACCATTATTAAGAAGGGACCCAGGATATCCATGCTTGACCCAGTACAAGCATTGCGGAACCTGTGTCTTTTGGGGAAACTGCTAGGTACATATGACCTAGATTGGCCACTGTTGGAAACAGGATACTGGGCTTGATGGACCTTGGTCTGACCCAATATGGCATTTCTTATATGTTCTTATGTTCTTATGATTGGGGGGGGTTGAAAAGGACATAGGGCTATAGAGTGGATGGGATCCACAGGAAAGGACAGATCTTCCTTGAAGGTGGTGAGAAAGAATAGAAATGGGGGGGGGGGGGGTAAAAGTGCAAATGGAAACCTGGATAGGGGTTAAGACATAAGAAAGGACCTGTAGGTGGAGAGAGGATAGACTAGGGAATGAGCTGGGGCTGATTAGAGGATGAGAAGCAGAAGGTGGTAGATGAGGCTGGAGAAAGGATTCTTAGAGGAGGAGGAAATGGGAGACTAGAAAGTGAGTGAAAGATGGGAATATAAAAGGAATGAGACAGGTGGGGAATGAAAGGACTAGGGAAGTAAGGTTAGGAAATGGAAAGCTGGTAAGATGGTGAAAGGAGAAAAGAGAAGACTGAAGATTGAAGATTGAAGGAGGGAGAGGGAGGAATGGAATGAATCTATAATTAGGATAAAAGGCAGATGAAAAAGATGGAAAGGAAGGATCAGTGTTGGAGAGAGATGTAGGGAAGGAAAGGACAAAGACCAGGCAGTGTGAATAAACAGAAAATGGGAATGAGATCCTGGAAAAGGACTTAAAAGAAAATCAACAAGAGGAAGTGGAAAAGAGACCAAGACCAATCAACTAGAAAAATAAAATGATCAAACAAAGGTACAAAAGAGTGGCAGTTTTTAGAGAATGAAATATGTCAGTTTTGAAAATGTACATTTCTTAGAGTTCAGTAGAGGAGGAAATGCTTTTCTGTTTCTCTTTTTTCAGCGTCTATTTTGGAGGTTTTCCATTTGCATTTTTGTCTGCATATTTTTTTTCTAATTTGTACTTTCTTATTAGATAATAGTCTGTTTTTTCCATGTGCAGCTGAGGTGAGGGATTCTGTTAACAAGTTGTTTCTGTAGCAGTTTGGCTTATTCTCTTTTTCCAGAAGAGGGGAGGAGGATAACTTCCGCAGTAACAGAAACCAGGCAAAGAGCGGAAGACACAAAACCACGGCCACACTGCGGTCAGTCTGGTTTTTAATGGATACTTCATTGCATTGCGGCATATATAGTCCTGCCAGGGACAGCTGAAAGCTTTTTTTAATTATTTATTTTGGATTTAACTGACGTGTCTTCCAGGAGTAGCTCAAAAGACCCCAGATGAAGGCTTAACGCTGAAACTTTTTAAGTTGGGTCCTCAATAAAATACTTTTTGTCAGCCTACTATAGTGTGGCCATGGTTTTGTGTCTTCCGCTCTTTGCTTGGATTATTCTCTTTTTCCAACTAGAGGTTACAGGTGTTCTAGAATATTTGCAGTGCTGATTTTTCATAGGTAGGATTGAGTTCTTAGATTTAGAAACATAGAAACATGATGACAGAAAAAGACCACATGGCCTATCTAGTCTGTCCTTCCATATCAACAACTACAACAGTCCACTTTTTACCGTTAGAGATCCTCTGTGTTGGTCCCATGCTTTTTTGAATTCAGTTACTGTACTCATCTCTACCACCTCCACTGGGAGACTATTCCATGGATCCACTACTCTTTCCGTAAAGAAATATTTCCGCATATCACTCCTGAATCTATCTTCCTTCACCCTCATCCCATGTCCCCTCGTAGCAGAACTTGCTTTCAATTGAAAGAGGCTCTCTCCCTGAACATTTATGCCACGGAGGTATTTAAACATCTCAATCATATCACCTCTATCCCGCCTTTCCTCTAAGGTGTACATATTAAGATCCTTAAGTCTGTCCTCATATGCTTTATGATGAAGCCCACTAATCATTTTAGTAGCCACCCTCTGCACCGACTCCATCCTGTTCACATCCTTTTGAAGGTGCGGTCTCCAGAATTGCACACTATACTCCAAATGAGGTCACACCAAAGACTTATACAGAGGCATTATCGCCTCCTTTTTTCTGCTAGCCATTCCTCTCCGTATGCACCCAAGCATCCTTCTAGCTTTTGCCGTCGCCTTTTCTACCTGTTTAGCTACTTTAAGATCATCAGACACAACCACGCCTAGATCCCGCTCTTCTTTAGTGGACAAAAGTACTTCACCCCCTATACTGTATTGCTCCCTTGGATTGCTGCAGCCCAAGTGCATGACCTTACATTTTTTAACATTAAATCCCAGCTGCCAAATTCTCGACCATTCTTCAAACTTAGCTAGATCACTCCTCATGTTATCTACACCTTCCTGGGTGTCTACTCTATTGCAGATTTTGGTATCATCTGCAAAGAGGCAAACCTTACCCGACAGCCCTTCCGCTATATCACTAACAAAGATGTTAAAAAGAATCGGACCAAGGACAGATCCCTGGGGCACACCACTGGTAGCATCCTTCTCCTCAGAGTGAGCTCCATTTACTTGTACTCTTTGTCACCTCCCACCCAACCAATTTCTAACCCAAGCAGTAACTTTAGGGTCCATCCCTAGGGTGCTCAGTTTCTTTATAAGTCACCTGTGAGGAACAGTGTCAAAGGCTTTACTGAAATCTAAATACACCACATCTAGAGCTCTCCCTCGGTCCAACTCCCTGGTCACCCAGTCAAAGAAATCAATCAGATTTGTCTGACAAGACCTGCCTCTGATGAATCCATGCTGCCTCGGATCCTGTAATCCGCTGGACTCCAGAAGCCTCACTATTTTCTCTTTCAGTAGTGTTTCCAATAATTTACTCACCACCAAAGTTAAACTAACCGACCTGTAGTTTTCAACCACATCCTTACTTCCGCTTTTGTGTAAAGGCACCACATGAGCCTCTCTCCAGTCCTTTGGCACCACTCCCGACTCCAACGAGGCATTGAAAAGGTCAGTCAGTGGAGTTGCTAGAATGTCCCCAAGTTCCCTCAGTATTCTAGGGTGTATCACATCCGGTCCCATCGCTTTGTCTACTCTAAGTTGAGCTAGTTTCTCATGAACACAGTCTTCTGAAAATTGTTCAAGATGTCCCTCGCTTCTGTTCTTATTTGTGGGTGTTTTCTGAGGTCCTGCTCCTGGTTCTTCATCTGTGAACACAGAACAAAAATATTTGTTAAGCAATTCCGCTTTATCCTTATCAGCTTCTACATATCCCCCCCCCCCCCTGCACCCTTGAGTCTGACAATACCACTTTTGCCCTTCCTCTTCTCACTAATATATCTGAAAAATGTCTTATCCCCCCATTTTATTGCATTGGCTATTTCCTCCTCCTTTTGAATCTTTGCCTTCTTGACTACTTTGCTAGCTTCTGTAAGTTTTTCCAAATAGAGATGCCTGTCTTCCTCTCTCTGTGATCTCTTGTATTTCATGAAGGCCTCCCTCTTTTTCTTCACTTTTTCAGCTACTTCCTTCGAAAACCATAGTGGTCTCCTTTTCCTTTTGCCTTTATTTACCATTTTAACAAAAAGATTGGTTGCCCTTAAAATATCCCCTTTCAGTTTTGCCCACTGTTTTTCTACATCCCCCAGCTGTTCCCATCCCACTAACGACTCCCTGAAGTATTGGCCCATCTTTGCAAAGTTAGTCTTCCTAAAGTCTAAGATCCTCACCTTTGAATGGATTCTAACAGCCCTAGTCCTAATACTGAACCACACCATCTGGTGATCACTGGATGCAAAATGATCTCCCACTACAACATCAGAAACACTTTCACCATTGGTAAGCACCAAGTCCAGTATGGCCCCTTCACGTGTGGGGTCTGTTACCAATTGCCTGAATAGTTCTCCCTGTAGAGAATCCAGGATCTCCTTACTTCTAAATGATACTGCAGCAGGAATGTGCCAATCAACATCTGGCATATTGAAATCTCCTATCAGTAGCACTTCCCCTTTCCTAGCAATGCTGCGTATGTCTTCAATTAACTCTCTGTCCACCTCTTCCTCTTGTGAGGGAGGTCTGTATATCACACCAATGCAAATAGATTTCTCATTCCCTCTTTCTAGTTTAACCCACAATGCCTCCTCTCTCCCTTTTAAGCTCTGTAATTCCAAAGCTTTAATAGTAGTTTTTACATATAGTGCCACTCCTCCTCCCCTTATTCCTACCCTGTCCTTTCTGAATAAAGTATATTCAGGTATAGTTACATCCCAATCATGGTTTTCTGTGAACCATGTTTCTGTAACTGCCACTAAATCCAAGTCAGCCACTCCCACCAAAGCTTCAACATCAGGGATCTTATTTCCCATGCTATGGGCATTTATACACACTGCTTTCCATATGTTACCCCTGTCACCCATTTCCATAAAGGTATTTAATGTATCACCCACCTGGGGGCTTTCACTTACCTGGGGGCTTTCTTCACCCATCCCCAACGAATCTAGTTTAAAGCCCTCTTCAGTAGATTAGCCAGTCTACTACCGAAGATGCGTTAACCTTTCTTGGACAGATGGATGCCATCTCTGCTCTGCAACTCTTGGAACAGCATCCCATGGTCTAGGAAACCAAAACGCTCTCGATGACACCATCCACGCAGCCATGCATTCATCTCCAGGATGCGAGCCTCTCTGCCTTGGCCTTTACCCTCAACAGGGAGGATTGAAGAGAACACCACCTGTGCACCTAACTGCTTCACCCTCTGTCCCAGAGCCATGAAGTCACTTTTGATACGTTCCGAGGTATACCTGGCAGTATCATTTGTTCCAACATGGATTAGCAACATTGGGTAATAGTCAGTGGGCTTGATGAGTCTCGGCAAACTCTCTGTAACATCTTGGATTTTGGCACCAGGCAGACAGCATACCTCTCTGGACATCAAGTCTGGTCGGCAGATGGACGCCTCAGTACCCCTCAGAAGAGAGTCTCCAACCACCACTACCCTTCGTTTCCTTGTGGTCACTAATTCTGCAACTTTGGGGTACTTGAGCTCTGGTTCTTCCCTTTCCAGGGATGCTTTCACCTCCTCCACTTCCAGGGCTGCATAATGGTTCTTCAATTCAAGGGCTGGAGAAGTTGGATTGGTGATTGTGCAGGCCCTCGTGACTTGTGTCCAACCATCGACATTCTGTTGGCACCCATCTTCTCCTGTGCTGGAGAGCTTGGTTGCTGCAAGAAGCATCTCATCAATGTACTTCTCACTGTCTTGAATGCTCCTCAGCCTCGCCACCTCCTCTCTGAGTTCCTCCACTTGTTTCCTCAGAGCTTCAGCATGCAGGCACCCTGCACATGGAACTGGTCCTTCAACTGGCATTAGGACCTCTGTCTGGACGAAGGCAGAAGCTGTAATGGGGGCAACAGATTTAGTAATACGATTTTTCCCAGCCATTGTTCTGTTCGTGGAGCTTAGGTAGCTGTTAAAGCAAAAGAGAGAGATCTACCAAGTACCAGCCGGTTTCCCAGCTGTCCTTTCAGAGAAAAAGCAGTTAAATCTCTTTAATTATATTCAAAATGTGCTGGTCCAATTCTCTGTGATTTGTTAAAGGGGGAGGTGCCCTATAAAGCAAGACTGCTCACTAGGGGTGGGTGGGAGTTAGGGTGGGTAGGGAGGGAACTAACACCTGATTAGGTGTTAGCAGGTTCCAAACCTGAGGAGGTTACTAGAGTTCAGCAACCTACTGTGCTCAAGGAGAGTTCCACTAAAGCACCAAAAAGAAAGTAACCTTGCTTTAAAAATATACAAAAAACCCTTTTAAGAGCTCCCAGTCAGAGAGCTAGCAATTTAATATAATAATAACCCCCCCCCCCCCTCAAATCCTTACTGTTTGTTGATCTGTAGAGCCCTGGTTAGGAAAGCCTCAACAGGGCAGGGCACTGGAGCCTTTTATGCAGGCCTCAGCTGCTCTCAGTAAATCAGGCCCACTAACTCCTGATTAGGTGTTGGTTGCTGGTTTTGGTTGTCCATTTGCAGGGTTTTATTATGACGCACAATGTTTGGCAGTAGAGGGAGTTGGTGGTGTTGTCACCGATTTGAGACCAGAATTTGAATGGAATCTTTTTTGTATGTTGAGTTGTAAAGGGGAAAGCCCTAATTCTGCTCTGCATCCATTGCTGGGAGAGTTTTATTGGTGAAACTGGTATATTCAGGAAAGGAAGAAGATCAGAGTTGGAATTGCAGGACTCAGAAGTTCTGGGAAAGGACTCGTGGAAAGTGACACTGAAAAAGCGAAATTGCTAAACAAATACTTCTGCTCTGTCTTTACTAAAGAAGATCCTAGAGATGGACCAGCTGTGACTCCCAAATATAAAAATAAGAATGAAGTAGATACCACACCATTCACAGAAGATGAGGTGTTAGAACAACTTGCTAAACTGAAAGTGGACAAAGTCATGGGACCAGATGGGATACATCCCAGAATACTGAAAGAGCTCAGAGAGGTTCTTGCAGGACCGTTAAAGGATGTCTTCAACAGATCCTTGGAAACAGGAGAGGTTCCTCAGGACTGGAGAATGGCTAATGTTGTACCTCTACACAAAAGTGGTGACAGGGAAGAAGTGTCAAACTACAGGCCCGTGAGCCTTACCTCGGTGGCGGGAAAAGTAATGGAGGCTCTCCTGAAAGAGTGAATAGTGAACTTTCTCAAAACCAACAGGTTGCAAGATCTGGGGCAACATGGTTTTACTGAAGGACGGTCTTGCCAAACAAATCTGATTGAGTTCTTTGACTGGGTGACCAAGGAACTAGATCTGGGGCATGCAATGGATGTCATCTATCTGGATTTCAGCAAAGCCTTTGATATTGTTCCTCATAGGAGGCTTGTCAATAAACTCAGTAGCTTGGAGATGGGTCCCAAGATAGTAAACTGGATTAGAAATTGGTTGACTGACAGACAGCAGAAGGTGATGGTACATGGAGCTCACTCGGATGAGAGGAAGGTGATTAGCGGGATGCCCCAGGGTTCAGTCCTGGGCCCGGCACTGTTCAATATATTTGTGAGTGATATTGCTGAAGGACTGAATGGAAAGTCTGTCTTTTTGCAGATGGCACAAAAATTTGCAACAGAGTGGACTCCCTCGAGGGAGTGGTTAACATGAGGAAAGATCTACAAAAGCTGGAAGACTGGTCTAATGCTTGGCAACTACGATTTAATGTGAAAAAATGCACTTGGGTAGCAGAAATCCAAGGGAAATGTACACGATAGGGGGTGAGAGGTTGGTATGCACGGTTCAGGAGAAAGACCTTAGTGTGATTATCTCTGATGATCTCAAGGTGGCAAAACAGTGCGACAAGGCGGTGGCAAAAGCCAGGAGGATGTTGGGCTGCATACAAAGAGGGATTACCAGCAGAAAGGAAGAGGTACTTATGCCACTGTACAGGTTGCTGGTGAGGCCTCACTTGGAATACTGTGTTCAATTTTGGAGACCATATATTGCAAAAGATGTAAAAAGACTGGAAACTGTTCAGAGGAAGGCGACCAAAATGATTTGGAGCCTGCGTCAGAAGCCTTATGAGAAGAGACTTGAAGACCTAAATATGTACACTTTGGAGGAGAGGAGGGACAGGGGCGATATGATTCAGACCTTTAAATACTTAAAGAGAAATGATGAACAAACAAACCTCTTCCAAAGACGGGGAAGCTGTAAAACTAGAGGGCATAACATGAAGCTGAAAGGTGGTAAATTGAAAAGCAATGTCAGGAAATATTTCTTCACTGAAAGGGTGGTGGATGCTTGGAATGCCATCCCGATGGAAGTGGTGGGGGCAAACACGGTGATGGAATTCAAAACGGCATGGGATAGACACAGTGGATCCCTTTACAGCAACAGGATAAAAACAAAATAAACGGTACCATCTAACTCCTGAACCATCTAACGTCTCAACAAATAGGGGTGTCCTACATGGAGTGGTGGGTTCACCCCTAAACAAAGACATGGGGAGGGGTGGCCTGCACAGAGCGACAGGTGCACCTACTCTTGCCATCTTGCTGGGCAGACTAGATGGACCATGCTGGTCTTTATCTGCCGTCACTTACTATGTCACTATGTTACCGGGCAAGAAAAGGGGTCAATGTCCTTTGGAGAGCACCAGGAGTCAAACCTATGCCATTTGAAAGCATAAGATTGGCTGGTGGAATCCTTATGAGATGCAAGAAGGGCAATTGTTATGTTTTCTGCAAAATATTTTACAGAGTAGTAATTTTCTTTTTTTTTTAAATCGAAGCCAGAATGGGTTTCCACCTTGTACTCTAACTGCAATGCGGAAAACAAACAAGTTCAATAAGGTTCCAAGCAGATGACCAGTCATGATCCGGCAGAAAATAATCAATAGTTCTACACCTCACTGAGGTATAGGGCCTTTTTTTTTTCAATAAAGGCTCTGCAAAGCCAGTTTCACACATCTTTGCGCTTTGCTGACTTAATGAATTACTTTGAATGATTTTGAATGGCAGCAACTTCTTAAAATTTGAGTAAAATTTCACGCATGGAAAACTGCTTGAAATTTTATTCACTGCAAACATGAAAACAATTGCATGACAATTGCATCAACTGTGCTAAAATGCAAATAGTGCATGCTATCATACATACTATACACTATTTTCCATTTTGCATGCAAAGACCATTAGAAATTTTAGTTGGTACATTGACCTTATTATTCTGTTTCATTATTTTTCAGCGCCTAAGTGTCCAACATATCATCTATACACGAGGATGCACAGATGCAGTAATCCTCTGGTTTTCAGACAATTACAGCATAATGGCTTTTGTTTTGCTTAGTGTGTTAGTACCACAGGTAAGGTTTGAGTCTCATTTTTTTAATGCCATTTTTTGGATCTTTACTTTTAATGTTACGGACTGCAAAGATATAGTAACATTAATAAATATTAGGTGTTCAAAGAAATGGAGGAAAAGTTGTCATTAACACAGTGCATCAACCAAGCCCAAGTGTATGCCATCTTTTTTTGACCTAGCCCAGTAGAGGTCTGACCATTTCCTTCTGACCTCTACTGGGCTATGGTGCCTGAACCAATACTTGCAAGTCCCCACAGGCTTTTCCCTGAATTTTTATAAATCCCAACCCCCATAAACACACACACACACACACACGCAGACACATATACACATTTTAGTCTAGTGGCCACAGACCACATTTCTCTTCAGAGCACAGTGCACCCACTCTAAAAAAAAAAAAAAAAAGCCACTGAGTAACGACTGACACTCCTTTCCCACCAGGGACTGTGAATGCTGCCTCCATCGCATCCCAAGTCTCACACAGATCAAGGAGTAGAAGCCAGACACAGGAAATGAATCTGAGTCTCTCATATGGTTAGCCCATAGACGCTGCATCTATGAAAGGCTCCTCAAGAGTGAATGGTTTCATTATATAGAACTATACACCCTTAGAAAGGAAATTGTTTCCTTATGAAAGTTATTTTCTTCTATTGTTTTTGGTTCTTTGTGAGGTGCTGTGCCCTTATGCTATCAAATAGATTCATGAGGCGTGTGGGCCTGTTGATAGGTTACAAGTGTCTCTGACAGAAACTGCATTGCCCTTACTCTCTGGTAAACACACACAATTGTAGAAAATGTATTATTTAAAATTGTTCCTTAAAGACATAAAGCAGAAATAAAATGCAGACTTAATAAGAGCATGATATATTAGAACTGACTATGCTAATCTTGCTCTTACTTTGTAGTTCACTTAGGTTCACAGGGTATCATTAAGGTGATTTAGGTAAAATTACAACTGGTTGACTGTATGTAGTCAGTTTTTTCAGCAGGTCCTTTTCCCGGCCAGTGACAAAAATGATGGAATTTTAGGGCGTAACTAATTTTATAAGCAACTTGAGCATGTAGAACAGTATTTTGTGCACTCAAGTAGGCATTTAAAAATAGCCTGAGGATATACATGCATGAAAGTAGGTATGAGATTAAAATTGTGACGTTGAGGTTGGAATGCATGTAATTGCTGCAGTATTTTACAAAAGGCTCTGCCAAACATGGAGCTTTTTCTAAAATATAAGGATGTGCAGGAAAGCACATATGTTTGCTGACATGTAGGGCCAAAGGAGCATCTTACAAACCTACATATGGGGAAAAATCAATGAAAGCAACTCAGCAGCATACACATGTAAGTGCCACACTGTCTTACTACATCAAAGGCTAACACCTTGTAATGAAGACGTGCAGTTTATTTACAAACAAAGCAAGGAGACTTATTCAGAAAGACAAGTAATTCTCTTAGTTACACATGAGTAGTTAGAAAAGATAACTAGAATGCAATTAGAATAATAACTAATGCACTTAATTACAGCACTGAAAGAGTTATGAGATAGTGCAGCTATTTACAAAGAATATTTACTTCACCAAACTTGTCATTCAGTCCTTTACACATCAGCTGGGAGCGCTCAGCGAGAGAAACTGATGACAGTCTAGGATTCTTCATGCCTGGCCAAGCAGATCTACGCTCTGTCTGTTCTGGATTTTCTCTGTACTTATATAGGCACAAATGTGTTGCAGCCAGCTCTCACCCATGAGCTTCTCTCCACCCCATCCACCTTTTTGCTTTGGTTTTAGAAGCTCAAAACTTACACAATCAAGACCTGGTCAGACATCTGAGAATGCTCAAAGGACACATCCCCCATAGTCTACATTCCAAGGCTAGATGAAGTGTTCTTTTGTCATCATTAATGGGTCTCTGTCAAGGGAGACACCCCCCATGGTTTTAGAAGCAGCTCAAAGCTTCTACATTATAATTGATGAATTCTTATCCTGTCTACATTGGCTAGGCAAATGTTTCTATATTGGCCAAGAGAATTGTTCAAAGGCCAAGGGAAGAATTCTGTCTCCCTCTCTGGCCTTCTAGCACTCCCCAGGCTAGATGTGTAAAGATCTCTCACTAGACTGTAAATACAGCTTTGGTCTCTGAGCTAGCAAGCTGACTCAGCATGATTCCTCAGTTGATTTCTCACATGCAGCAATTTCCTTGGAAAGTTGCAATATTCCTTGCTGATCCAAATAAATTTTTAATTAGTAATACACACACATACACGTGTAAATTTCTATTTTACAATTTACATGTGTAAGCTGATATTTTGCAAACATTTAAATGTCACCAACTACTACAGAGACTGATATCTTAATTCATTTCAGTTTGAAGGGGGAAATAAAACAATAGGGGATTAAGGAGAATAAAGCGTAATAACCTGTAGCAGGTGTTCTCTGTGGACAGCGAGAAAAGTCCACACATAGTCCATCATCTAATGGAGCCCCATCTGGGAGCAATCCTGGCTCCTTCTAGAAGCTTTTGGAAACCTTGATTGCGCATGCATGTGTCTTCCTGCCTGCTGCCGCAGTGCCATCTTATCCTCAATCCAATATAGAGCTGAGCAGAATACAAGTCCAAGGGGAGATGGGAGGGCTGTGAGGACTTTTCCTGCTGTCCATAAAGAACACCTGCTACAGGTGAGTAACTACACTTGCTCCATGCACAATAAGGAAAAAGGTTCTCACATATTGGAATCCCTTAACAAAATGAGGGAAAATAAGAACAAGCTTAACGGAGACTTTCAAACAGATATTTTTGTTGGCAACAGGCCTTTATCTTTTTGGGGGTTCTTTTTGAGGTTTTTTAGAGCTGTCTGAGCAGAAAGAAATGGACCTAGAAGAGTGGAGTTGGATTCTAATCCCTGAAAAGATTCTGCAGTACTGATTGGCCAGATCTGCTATCATGTTGAGAATCCACATCCAAACAGTAGTGAGAAGTGAATGTGTGAACCAAAGTCCACGTTGCAGCTTTGCATATCTCTTCTGCAGAGACCAAGCGCAAGTGGGCCACCAACATAGTCCTGGCTCTAACACTATGAGCCGTGACATGACCCTCAAGGCTTAGGCCTGCCTGGACATAAGTGAAATAGATACAGTTTGCGAGCCATATTGACAGAGTGCATTTGGAGATAGCAGACCCTAGTTTGCTGGGGTCAAAAGAAACAAATCTCAGTGGACTTCCTATGGGCTTTCACCCACTCAGAGTAGAAATCTAAAACTCTCTTTTACAGTCAAACATATGCAGTGCAGTTTCGTCTTTGTGGGAAGGAGGTTTTGGAAAAATATTGGAAGGACAACTGACTGGTTAAGATCGAAATCCGATACCACTTTCAGAAGGAACTTGGGATGAGTATGAAGGTGGATGAATTACTAGGGCCTGAAGCTCATTCACTCTGTACACTGAAGTGACCACCACCAAGAACAAAACTTGCCAGGTCAAGAACTTCAGAGGACAAGTATTGAGCCATTCAAACAGAGCTTTCTTCAGTTGCACGAGAACCACATTGCGGGCAATTTGAGGTGAGATTTCAGAGGAAGCAAACTCCGCATGAAGTGAACAACTAAGGGCTGTATAGAGATGGGTTTCCTTCTACACCACGATGGTAAGCTCCAATTGCACGGAGGTGAACCCTTACTGAGTTGGACTTGAGTCCACACTCTGATAGGTGTAGATGATATTCAAGCAATGTTTATGTAGGTCAGGTGAAAGGATCTACAGACCATTCTCCACACCATACAGCAAACCTCTTCCATTTGAAAGAGTAAGACCTTCTCATTGAGGCCCTCCTGGATGCCAAAAAAGCACTGGCAACATCAATAGGCAGACTGAGAGTGGACAAAGTTAATCTCTCAACATCCATGCTCTGAGTGCTAGGGACTTGATGTTGGGATGCAACATCATGCTATTCTCCTGAAAAATTAAATTTGATGCTTGTCCCAGATGTATTGGATCCCAAATGGAGAGTTCCAGAAGTAGAGGGAACCATGATTGTGGAGTGGAGGAGTGGCCTAGTGGTTGGGGCAAGGTACTTCAAGCCGGAAGGTCGGGGGTTCAAATCCCACTAGAGGACAGCAACCTTGGGCCAGAAGGACTGGGGTTTCTAGTCCCACAGGTGCTCCTTGTGGTCTTGGGCAAGCCACTTAACCCTCCATAGCCCATGTTCCCTGTAAAATAGTTATCTCCAAGTTATAATGCCTTGTTCAATGTAATTTCAGTTTGTTCAATGTAAACCGCACTGATGCAGAATAGCGCGGTATATAAGAGAATGTAAATAAATAAATAAATGATTGTTGGAGCCAATAGAAAGTGATGAGAATCATCATACCTTTGTCTGTTTTGAGTTTCAGGAGGGTCTTCACAATGAGATGTATCAGAGGATATGCTTACAGTAGAGGAGGAAAGCATCCAAGGTTTGTTTGTTGTGTGACCCCACTCTGGAGGAGAATTGAGGTACATGGGCATTCTTAGGAGTGGCAAAGAGATCTATCAAGGGGGTGCCTCAACCCCAAAAGCTACATAATGTTATTTTCCTGACCAGGGTCCATTCATGAAGCTGAAGGACTCTACTCGGCCTGTCTGCCAGAGTATTTTGTTCACCAAGCAGATATGTAGTTCTCAACTATCTCATGAGAGATGGCAAAGTTCCACAGTCTGACCATTTCCCGATATCTGAAAATTGGGTTGGACAGAGTTTTTGATAAGGAGGAATTTGGAAGGGAAGACCTTTGCCCAAATTGCTATGGAGAGTCCACTAGCTAAGAGATTTCTGTAGAGGGGGAGTAACACAGTGCATCACTGAGCATCCCAGTGGCTTGTGTCCACTGGGTGCTCAAGGCCACCAAGCCTGTCTCATATGGAGATATGTCAAAGGAGTAACTTGAACAGTTGAGGCCATGGTACATGGTTTCAGCATGGTACAAGCTGATGTCTGACTCATTTGTACTTCCTGCACTCTATCAATCTGGATAGTCTCTCGTGCAGAAGGAAAGTTTTTGCTAGAGTCAAGTCTAGCAGAGCTCTGATAAACTCCAATTATCGTGTCAGGTTAAGGAGAGACTTTGGGTAATTGATGACGAGCCCTAGTAGTCAGCTAGTCAGATGTCGATGTCAGGGCCCTTTGATGCCTTGATGTTGATGCCTCTACCACAGGCAGACTGTGGTCTGTCAAGGACATGCTCAATGATTTGCTGCACCATGCTAGGAGTTGTCAAGGCTTTGAGTAGCTGCATGATGAAAAGCATCATTTTCTCTTCAACGGCCCTTAAAAAGTGATTCTACAGTCCTGCCATCTCCAAGGGCACAAGGAGCACAGCAGAATCATCTGATGTTCCTCAAATCTGTTGGGGAGTATTGGCTGGCTGAGTAAGTTGTTGCTGCCCATTGGTATGTTTTGAGGATGAGCTTTCCCCCCTTAAGGACAGCTTGGAGAGATGCTTCTGCAAACCCTGAATGCTCAGCATCTCGTCTTGGAGAGCCTAATGTCAGTGCATCTGGGCCTCCGCCCAGTGTTCGATGTCCCTGCTTTTTGAAACAGGAAACCTACAGGTACTCCGTTCCGAGTGGGCTCAAGAACTCCTCAATGCCGATGCACTGCCAGGGTAGATCCAGCCTTCGAAGCCATTGAGACCAATGCTGCCGATGCCAAAGGATCAGACTTAGAAGTACCAAAAATTATTTCGTGCTGCTTTTCTTGGCCTTTAAACCCTCGTGTTGTCATCTGCAGAGACAAATTGCAAGAGGAGGACTTATGGTCGGGTCCCAAGCACTGACGGTGTCCATTATGGATATTTCCTCTTATCTCTCCCTTCACCACTCCTCAGGGACTCCACTCTTCTGGCAGATCACTTCTATCTGTGTCCTTCTCTTCCACTGCCAACTCCAGACTTCGTTCTTTCCACCTTGCTGCTCCTTATGCCTGGAACAAATTATCTGAGTAGGTACGTCAGGATCCATCTCTAGCCCTTTTCAAATCCAGGCTGAAAACTCACTCTTCGAGGCTACTTTTGGATTCTGATCCACTTAGTCTCCTGTCAACTATGTTTCCTTACCATTCACCTAGATATACAGTTATGGTCAACATTACTGGCACCCTTGCATTTTAGGTATATTGTATACAATATTTTGAGACATATTTGAAAGTATTCCAACTGTATGTCATCATAATATTTTAATGGTATGTTGAAAGGTATACAACAAAAAAATGATGTCTGTGCAACTTAGATGTAGTAGTTTCTGAGGAAGAAAAACAAAATATGATCTGGGCAGGATTAATGGCACCCTTCATTAATACTTGGTTGCACAATCCTTGGCAGTGATGACAGCCTCCAGACGTTTTTTGCAGCCATCTATAAGTTTTGCAGATCTGTTTGCTGGTAGTTTCTCCCACTCTTCAACTGTGATTTGTTCTAGCTCATGAATATTTGCAGGATTCCTTTTACTAATGGCAGATTTTAGCTCTTTCCAAAGGTTCTCAATTAGATTGACCTGAGATCAGGACTCATTGCTGGCCAGTTTAAAACAGTCCATTTTTTCCTCTTATCCTTTTTAATAATTCTTTTCTACTTTTGGATGTATGTTTTAGGTCATTGTCCTGCTGGAGGACCCATGACCTTCGACCCAGACCTAGGTTTCTGACACTAGGTAGCACATTTCACTCCAAAATACCTTGGTAGTCCTCTGACTTTATGATTCTTTTAATACATTCCAGGCCTCCAGTTCCTAAGGCAGCAAAACAGCTCTGCGACATTATGAAACCTCTACCATATTTAACTGTAGGAATGGTGTTTTTTCCCTTATAACCTTCTTTTCTTCGCCTTGCCAAAGAGCTCAAGTTTGGTTTCATCTGTCCACAGAGCATTTTCCAAGAAGTATTGTGATTTCTCAAGGTGGGTTTGGGCAAAGTTCAGGCATGCCTTTTTATATCTGTCTTTGAGCAGAGGGGACCTCCATGGCCTTCACTCATGAAGTCCTTCTTTGTTTAGTGTGCAGCATATGGTGCAGGTTGAAACCACCACTCCAGATTGCTCCAGCTCAGCCTTAAGCTCTTTGGATGTTATACATGTTTTTTTTTCCAACAGTTCACACTAACCTTCAAAGACATAGGACCTGACATGAAGTCTAGATGTAAATAGTTACCCCCAGTTTATCCAAGTTTTATGCACCTGTTTATTGTAAATACGGAACAGTCCCCTGCACCATATAATTTTCTATTTCATGTAAACCGTACTGCTGTCGACTAGCGCGGTATAAAAAAAGACTGTAAATAAATAAATAAATCTTGGATTAATTTTCCTCTTCCCACCACATCGTAGGAGATTCTTGACAGTTCTATGAGCAGAAAACTTCTTAATAAGATTGCAAACTGTAGACACAGGAATCCCAAGGTCTTTGAAGATGGCCTTGTACCCCTTTGAAGTTTGATATTTGGTGATAATGGCTTTTCTGACAGTCTCAGGAAGCTCTCTTGTCTTCACCATTTTGAAAATGGAACAGGGAATGGATGTGGCCATTTTAAACTTTAAAGCTATCATTCATTGTTGATTCAAGTCATGGGAGTACTGACAGTTGATCACAGGTGTGTCTAATTTTACTGCAATGGGAATGTGGTTCTTCAGAGTTCAAACCAATTTGAATTGTTTATAAGGGTGCCAATAATCATGTCCTAATTAATTAAATATAAAGCCCAAATAAATCACCACTTATATATCCACAATTAAAGGTGAAAATCCATTCAGTACCATACCACTCTATACCTATCAAAATTAATTTCATCCTGAACACAATTTTTTGTCAGATCATCTACCATGAGAGGTTGCCCTCTCTCATAGTAGGCCCTCCCTTTTAATCAATATTTAAAAAGCTGAAAACAGCCTTAACAGTATGAAGGAAAGCATCCACAAAAGTGCCCCTCAAAACTTATTGTTTACAATAACATGGATCCCTTGCTTCGCCAATTCAAAATCTTGTGAAACCGCTGTATATGTAGCCCCTCTTGTTTAACGCGGTTAGACAGTTACAACTTGTGCTGGCAATATCAAAAGGGTTCCAAGTAGTGTTTGCCAATATCCAGGGCCGGATTTACCTTGAGTGAGGCCCTACGCCAACAAAAATTGTGGGCCCCCAGCAGGGGCAGCCCAAGGGGGGTGCGGGGCCTCATTTGCATAAGGGGCCTCATTTGCATAATTATTTGCATAGTGTTACCATATACTAACTTTTAGTAAACGTGCCTCTTAATGAGTGTATGGATAAAGAAAGACTAAAAGATTTCTACATTACTATAATCCAGTGCCAACCCATAGCAAACGCGCCGTATCCTAACAGCACTACCAGGACTCACAAAGCACCATACTCTACCAATCAAAAGGCAATACTGCAAATATTAAACCAATACATTTCAGAGAACAACAATACATGACCTACTGGGGAAAGAGAACAAGTGGCAATGTCAAATAGGAATTATATAAACAGAACACCTCAGCTCAGTTACACATGCAGAACACAGACCATCACCAAACAAGTAATCACAATTTAGAAACAGGAAGACAATAATTAAACTGGGAATCCCGACCACGTGATGTGGTGAGCTTGGGTGGACGTTTCTGCTTGAGCTCCGGGCTTCCTATCCCATGCCAGGCAACTGAGCCGTTTTTCTAACCCTGCAATACAATCCCTCCCGCCTAACAGAATCAGTGATTGATCCTGCAACATCTTAGCCGTGGGAACGCTGATATGGCAGCTGCAGCCAAAGCGAACCGGTGCGACAAAGAGCGGGGCCTGGGGCCGCAGAAAATGGCCGACTCGCCCCCGAAGAGTAGCCTACCCTCCCCGGCGGTCACCGGGTTGCTGTCCGAAGAGATTTCGGCGGCGGTCTCCACGGCGTTAGCGGCCCAATTTGAGGTGATACGGGGAAAAGCTGGATGCCGTGCAACAATCCGTCGATACCATCGGAGCCCGCATGCAACAGGCTGAGGAGCGGATCGGGCAGGCGGAGGAGGCAGTGGAGGGATTGAAGCGGGAACTGTCTCAGGCGAAAAACCATGCTTCAGACCCAGGGCGACAAGATCGATGACCTGGAGAACCGATCGAGACGGAGCAACCTCAGGTTCTTGGGGATCCCGGAATCGGTAGGCGATGCTGCTTTATTGCCCTATGTGGAAGCCCTCTGTAAGAAGCTACTGGGGGAGGGCGGAGAAACTGGGAATCCCAAAAGCCAAACTTGGAATGTACAACACTGTAGAAATAAAACTATACATTAATTTGCTCTTGTACTAAACAAAGCGCAGACGTTAATGATGCACATTTATCAGAGCTGACATATTCCAATTAATAAATTCAAAATACAGAGATATTTTTCTACCTTTTGTGCATTTTTTTCAGCTGCAATTGCTCCAGCCACTTTCTTCTGGTTTCTTCGTGTCTTCTGCTAACTCTCCATCGTCTGCTGTCCATTTGTCCTTTCTTCTCTCTTCTAGTTTTTTTCCATTCTCTCTACATCTGCTTTAACATACTAATCTTTCTCCTTTTGCTCTTTCCTCATTCCTATTTCATCCACTCAAATTTTACCCCTCCATCCTCAATCCCCACTTACTCTCCCAATACCCGGCCAATTGTAGATTTTTTATCCCTCCCACACAAAATATTTTTCCCTTCTCCATTTTACTCTTCCAGCCCCATCCCATTCTAATCCTCCCCCAACATCAGCTCCCTTCTAGTTCCAGCCTCACCCAGCATCCATTCCCTTCTAGTCCCTGCATCAGCCCATTTCCAGTCCTAGCCACCCATCAGCCCATTTCCAGTCCTAGCAACCCCCCAACCTAATACCAGTCCTAGCCCCCCCATCAACCCACTTCCAGTCCTAACCCCCCATCACCCCATTTTCAGTTTAAGCCCCCCCTATAACCCATTACCAGTCCTAACCCCCCATCAGCCAACTTCCAGTCCTAACCCCATTAGCCCACCTCCAGTCTTAACCCCCCAGCCCATTTCCAGTCCTAGCCCCCCATAGCCCATTACCAGACAGCCCCCATCAGCCCACAGCCCATTATCAGTCTTAACCCCCCCTCATAGCCCATTACCAGTTCTAACCCCCCAACAGCCCACAGCCCATTATCAGTCTTAACCCCCCCCCATAGCCCTTTACCAGTTCTAACCCCCCCAACCGCCCACAGCCCCTTACCAGTGCTGACCCCATCTTCCCACCTCAAGTCTTAAACCCCCCGCCCATTTCCAGTCCTATACCCCCCCATAGCCCATTACCAGACAGCCCCCATCAGCCCACAGCCCATTACCAGTCTTAACCCCCCCATAGCCCATTACCAGTTCTAACCCCCCCCAACAGCCCATTACCAGTCCTAACCCCATCAGCCCACCTCCAGTCTTAACCCCCCCAGCCCATTTCCAGTCCTAGCCCCCCCCCATAGCCCATTACCAGACAGCCCCATCAGCCCATCGCCCATTATCATACTTACCCCCCCCCCGTAGCGCATTACCAGTCCTAACCCCCCCCCAGCCCATTTCCAGTCCTACCCCCCCCCCCCCCCCATCGGCACAAGTAAAATAAAATTTTAAAAAAGCAAAACCGCTGGCTGCTACCAAGGCCGCGGCAGCATGGACGGTCCCGCGGGGCCCCCTCTGCCCTGCCGAATCCCTCCCTCCGTGACGGCTTTGAGAGGCGCGAAGGGAGAGTGTCTCCCTCGCGTCTCTGTTAACCCCGCAGGGGCTGATGGGAAATTTCGGCCTGAAGTACCTTGCCCCAAGTCTTCTCAGCATCAATCAAATAACAATCTTTCAAAGTTACTTAGCTGGATTTATGCTTGTTGTGGCTCCCAAACAGCAAATCTCAATTGGGTACTGCAACACAGCGTCGTGTTTCAAGCTCCATATCTTCTTGGCTCTTCCTCAAGCAATGTAACCCAATAGTACTTCCTCTTCCAGTTCTGTATCCTTCTGAATGATCTAACAGCAAATAGGTGGACTTCAAATGATTAAGGATCAGGACAAGGTTTATAAAAATTACCCCCCAAAAGTATAATCTATTCAAAATATTCATATTTCTTCATAGCTTAAACTGCATACTTTAAGTGTTAGGCTGGCAGATATGTCCCATATAAAGAACCAAAAAGGCCAAATTAGCTGACAAAATTCAGCTGTTTCTAGCATGTAAATACTACATGGGTCTAATTTCCAGTCCTGGGACTTCAAATTGGATCACAGATATTTTACACCGATTAGTTAATATTCTCTTTCAGACAGAATTTCCCGTTCTCTCTGACAGCAACCTATAAATTTGGTGCCCCTACAGATGTTGGTCTGGGCCTCAACGATCCATGTCTTAATGGCACTGAGGTACCTGCCATTTGTCTCTATTCAACTGCCCTCTATCTCATCAACATCCACCCTCTACCAATATCTCCTTTTCCTGAACCAATTCCATTGTGTGCCAAATATGATACTTCTGGTCACTAGAGGGAGTTGCAGCATAATTTGGCAAGGAAGAAACCTCAAGAAACTAGGGTCACTTCTTGTTACAGTAATTGCTGTTAGTATTTTTTTCAATAAAAGCATTTTGCTGCAGTCTGGTTTTAGTGGTTGACAGTATGAAAAGCGTAGTTACTCACCTGTAACAGGTGTTCTCCAGGGACAGCAGGAATCAGGAGCAGAGGTCCAGTGCCTCCTGACACAAGACACGGGACCCTGTCCCTCCCTGCTTGTTCACATAGAACATCGCCACCTGGTTGTCTGTCTGTACGAGCACCGACTGATGTGAGAGGACATGGCAGAAGGCTTGCAGAGCCAGGCGTATCACCCGGAGCTCTAAGAGGTTGATCTGTTGTGTCCCCTCCTGAGGAGACCACCGCCCTTGCGTGCAGGAGTCCTGACAATGGGTTCCCCAGCCCAGCAGGGATGCATCTGTCATCAAGACTCTTGAGAACACTGGAGGTTGGACAGACACTCCTTCGAGCAGGTTGGGTCGGTGATGCCACCAAACCAACGACTTAAGAAGTCGTTTGGACACCCTTATCCTGTCTTGGAGTCAACCGGTGGCCTGCGTCCACTGATCCCAGAGGCACCACTGAGCTGTCATCATGTGGAGCTGGGCATTTGGGGTCACATGTACTGTGTTAGCCATGTATCCTAACAGACGCAGGAAATGCCTTGCTGATATTTGAGACTTGTGGTTTATCTGGCGCACTAGCTCTAGAAGCCTCTGTGCCCTGTCTAGTGGTAGTTAAGCCTTTGTCTGCAGGGAGTCTAGTCTCGCCCCTATGAACTCTAAGTTCTGTGTGGGGAGCAAGGTGGACTTTGCCTGATTTATGACAAAGCCTAGATGTTGCAGTACGTGTATAGTGCAAGACCTGGCCTGTTGGGCCTCCTGAGGCGACGGGGCCCTGATGAGCCAGTCGTCCAGGTACAGGAAGATTCCCTGGTTTCTG
Source organism: Ichthyophis bannanicus (assembly GCA_033557465.1). Classification (NCBI taxonomy): domain Eukaryota; kingdom Metazoa; phylum Chordata; class Amphibia; order Gymnophiona; family Ichthyophiidae; genus Ichthyophis; species Ichthyophis bannanicus. The sequence continues at coordinate 707,746,664 of CM066034.1, forward strand.
AGAAACCCCGCCACCACTGCTAGGCATTTGGTAAACACTCTTTGGGCGGAGGCTAGGCCAAATGGAAGTACTCTGTACTGAAAATGTTTTCCTCCCACAACAAATCTGAGATATTGTCTGTATTCTGGATGTATGAGGGTGTGTGTGTAGGCATCCTTCAGATCCAAGGAGCAGAGCCAATCTCCCTGGTGGAGGTATGGCAGCAAAATTCCAAGAGAGAGCATCTTGAACTTCTCTTTCACCAGGAACTTGTTTAAATTTCACAGGTCGAGGATGGGCCTGAGGCCTCCTGTTCTCTTTGGTATCAGGAAATACCTGGAATAGAAGCCTTAGCCTTGCAGGTGGTGGAGTACTGGTTCCACCGCCTGATCCTTTAGGAGACCAGCTAACTCCTGTAGAAGGAGGTTCCTGTGCAGAGGAGGCCGTAGAGGCTCTACTGGAAAGTAGGAGGAGGGCACCTGGCTGAAGTGAAGCAAGTACTGTAGCCTTTCTGGATTATTTGCAGTCTGTGGTGACTGCTGGCCACCTGTAGGCATACAGGGCAAGCCTCCCTCCTGTGCTCAGTCCCACCCCTGGCTGGAGAGAAACCATACTGTGGCTGTCAAAAACCCCCAACTGGCTGAGAGGGAGCTGGTGCCTGAGGCTTGGGGGTCTTCTGCTTACGTGGGCCATGCCCCTGTCCCTTGGCCTGCTGCCCATGTTGGGGAGCTGGGGAGGCCTGGTGAGTGGGATAGTTGCAGTAAGCAGTACCCTTCCTCGGGAAAAAGGGCTTTTTACCCGAGCCCTTCTTTTTAGAAGGGGCAGAGGTCTTTTTGGATAGCCTTGTCTGAGTCAAGTACTCGGACTCGATTTGCGCAGCTTTCTCAGTCATGAGTTTGCCGAACAGGTTCTCACCTTGGCAGGGGACATCGACCAACTTGTTCTGTACCCATAACTCCAGGTCTGATGACATCAGCCAAGCCTGGCGTCGGGCACCGATGCCGGCTGCGGCTTCCTGGGCCGAAGCCTCAAAGCCATCATAGGTTGCCCGAGACATAAACTTCGAGCACTCTCGAATCCCCATGGACAAAGGCCTTGAATCTCTGCAAGGGTTCCTCGGAGAGGCCAGCTGAGAACCCGGCAATTTCCTTTGCCAGGTCTCTTAAGTACATGCCCATGTACAGCTGGTAGGTTTGGACACGGCATGATAGCATCGAGCCTTGGTAGCACTTTCTGCCAAGGGCATCCAGGTTCCACGCTTCTCTTCCAGGAAACACCGAGGAGTGTGTTTTTTGGCTCTTGAGGCTTTGCATGGCCGATTCCACAACCATGGAGTTGTGCGGCAGCTGTGCCTTCTGGAACCCAGGGCTCTTGCGGACTCAATAAATGGAATTGACCCACCTGCTCAGCACCAGCATCGAGGCCGGGGTTTCCCACATATGGAATAACAGCCATTCCAACATCGGAAGAACCAGTACAGTAAGGGCTTCCTTTGGTGGAAAATCATACTGGAGGGCATCGAGTTCTTCGGCTCAAGGTTCCTCCTCGATGTCTGCCGGGAAGTCCAAGGCCTTGGCCATGTCCCGCACGAACTCCAAGAATTGGGTATCCTCCGGGGGAGACCTTCTCCGAGGTTCAGACCGCGGCGAGTCCGATGGGACACACCGGGTCCAATGGGTGCCTGGGGAGTCTTCTTCCTCCATCTCCCAAGCCGAATCCTCTGAGGAGGAATCGACGGGCTCCAGCCGCGAGGGCTTCGATGTCAACCGCCCCGATGCCGATGGCACTGGCGTCGACGCCTTCAGCCCCGAACGGGAAGTCTAGGGAGACCTTGGCTGAGGATCGGCTCGGCCTCCGGGGTCGACTTGGATGTCAAGGTCCTGGTTGTCGGGGCAGAAGGAGCGGTGAGACTGGCCATCATTGTCCGCTGCTGCTCCACGAAGGCAGATATGCTTCGCTCCAAAGCCGCCATTCTGAGACCGAGTCCAGAAGGCTCTGCAGCCTCCGGCTCGGGCACCGATGGTATCGGGCCAGATACAGGTTCTCCCAGAGGAGAGTCCACGAGGACAACAGTGTTTACCTTTCTCGTCATCTCCGGCTCCGTGTGAGGTACTTTGGCAGGCCGCTCTGACTCCGAGGACTCGGGGCGGCGGTCAGGACTCCGAGACCTGGCCCGCGAGGAACCAGACCTATCAGAGGCCTCCAACGACGACGCCCTCACGAGTTTTTTCTTCCTCCAGTGTTCCCTGTAGGGAGACCCCCTTTCAGAAGACCCACGACAGTGCTCAGAGTCCGACAACTCCCGAGACATCGAGGCTTCTGACGAGGTCCGGACCCGAGTGGAGGTGGACTCTGAGAAAACCCTCTCACGCTGCTGCTGCTGCTGACTTCTAAGAGCTTTAGAAGACATCTTGCCGCACAGGCCACAGGGTCATGGTCAGTGCTTATAAATCAGCAATAGGTGTTTCTTCCCAGCCAAATAACCATGGTTTGATGTACTTTTGCAAAATGTTTCTAGCTTCTTAAAGTTACAGTAATATACTCAAAATGGAGGTTGGGTTTTTTTCAGCTGTAAAACAAAACAAACCCTGGCTTGAGGAAGCAGGCAAATCTCTCTGCTTCCGGTTCTGGGTGCCCACAGCGGGAGGCAAGGAGAACTTATTTACACAACTTCCCCACCTTTGGAATTTAATTACTGATTGTTTTTGTACTATTTTTATGATTTTGTTTTTGTACACTCCTGTTTCTTTTGTTATGCCCCTCTGCACACTGAAGAATTTTCTGCTGGAATTCATGCTTCCGATCTGTGTCCTTTCCTCGCCTGTCTGTCCTTGTGAAAAAAAATCCTCTACGCCTCTTTGTGCAAACTAAACAAGAGACTCTGCCTTTTCCTCCCTAGTTGGCATTGCTAAGTAAGGACAGCTGGACTTTCCAGCAAGCACAGAGCTCTCCAGTAGTTACAAATGATTTTAACACTGATTATCCTTGCATTTTGACCTTTCAGTCTCGCTACCTGCCCGCCCCTGCTTCCCTTTTCACACATTGTTTTGGACACTCTCCATGGAATTGGTTACTCTGCTGCTAAGTGACTGATCGTTTTTGCAGTTTTTAGTCACTTTTTAATGTCATGTTTCCCCTCCCCCACCGAAGGTAGGATAACGCAACTCACCACAGACCAACTCAAAACAGAACTAAAGTAGTAAAAACATACAACTTCCTGCTACAAGTTTCAATAAATGATTGACGTATCCTTTCAATAGCTCATGTCTAAAGTTGCTTGCATCTTGCAAAGCCGGCAATGATGTAATCAAATAACAGAATTTTAGACTGAATTCAATGGCAAGCAGAACCAGAGCATTCAGGTAGTCTTATAACATTCCTTGAACTCAAGTAAATTTTTATGCATTAAAGTGCTGAGAAGAGAGCTCTGTTGAATAGTTTGTAGAACATTCCAGTGGCAGTCTCCATTTTGGGGTACATGTGGTGATGGTTTACAGATAGCTTGCTGCATATCTGCAGCAATGAATTCCTTTCTAGACATGTGCTTTTCATGTATCTCTGAAATCAAAGCATTCCATGCCAATATACTCTCCTATAGTTTTATACAGCGGTGAATTTTTTTGTTTTAAGAGGCATCAGCTCAGACACAGCCCAGCTTGGATCTTTTGTGGCATCAAAGAAAAGGGAGACCTGGAGAAGTAAAAGGGGATAAAGTATTTTTTAAGTGTGCGCATCTGCCCTCCCCTGTGGCAGCATCACTGCAAAGTAGTATCTTTACTCCCAGCCCAATCCCACTGTCCCCTCACCAGGCTGGCAAGAGGAAGGGTGGGCTACAGTGCCTTCTTTCTTCAGGTGGGAAGTGGGAGGACAAGCCATACAGAACTGGATGTAGGAAAGGGGTTGGAAACAGTCTTCTAGCTCAGCTTACCCAACTTCCTGCTTTCCTTCAAGCAGGCTTAAGAGGGCAATTGCACCTGCATCATCCTGCTGCCCATACTTTTCCTCTCCCCAATCAGTGATTCACTCCTAAGTGTACTGCTGCATATGGATCAATGTCCAAGTTATCAATGTCCCTGTTTAATGTACATTACCAAGTTTAAGTTTCAATGTAAACCGCTTTTATTGAAATGATAAAGCGGTATATAAAAACCTGTTAAATAAATAAATAAAATATGGATGATGTCAGGCCAAAAAGATTCCAGGTCTGTGATCCAGTCTGACCCACTACAAATGCACCAATTGTGCAGGTTTGTTTGTTTTTGTTGTTGGCATGATAAACCACTACCGAATGGTCCAGTTGTATGATATCTTTGAGAAATATAAATCTTCTATAGCCTCAAAAGGCAGTCCTTCTCTACTGGCAGCCTTGGTGTTTATAAGTATTGCTGCCCCTAATAGATATTGGCATTAATTGTCGATCAAAAATGTATCTGGCACAAAGCAATAAAAGAGGTGTATGCTGAACGGGTGAAAATAGTCATGCAAAGTACTACGGCCGCAGCCTCCCTGCTTTTCCCAGCATCTCCCACAATGAGTAAGGTGAAGAAACGCGCTGTACTAGCAGAGAGTGATTTGGCGGCCTTGCTGAGAGAGATTCAGGAATTGAAAGAAATAGTAGGGAAGATGCAAAGTTCGAGAAGACGTTTGAGTTTGTCGCTACAAGACTCACTGAGGCAGAGGCTCACATTGGAAGAGTGCTGGATCAATAGGCTGAGGCCTAACAAGAGCTTAAACTGCAGAGGCAGATGGCTTATTAGAAAAATAAAGTTGAAGATCAAGAGAATAGAGACACACTCAAATGTGCATGTATTTGGGATCCTGGAGGGGGAAAGCAGCATTGGACCCATGAGCCTGAACGTTTCCTACTTGCTTCCTGAATCCTTTGCAGCTGTCAGAATATGAAATAGAGAAGGCTCATCAAGAGACTTGCCCAAGGTCTGTGCCCTCTAACTCAACATATGCGTTTACCATTTAACTCCTGAGGTTTCAGCCTAGGGAGTTTATCATTTGGGAGACCAGAAAGTTGGGCCATGTGGACTATAAGGGATGGAAATTCTCTATATTCCTGAAATTATTGACTGAAACTATGAGAAGGAAGGATTAAGTATAAGAACGCTCTTGCTCAGTGGGGGATTAAAATTGTAGTGTGGTATCTAGTGTGCTATCAATTGGTGGAGAATGAAGTGAAAAATTTTTTCCCCTATTTGGGCGCAAATAATACAAAGGCATTGGAGGAAGCTGAGTTAGCAGAACATAGTCCATCAGTTTTGAGGAAATCAATTTCTCTGTATCTCCCCAACATGTGCAGCACAAGGACCTGGGAGACATGGCCCCTTCCAGATTTGGTGGTAATACAAAGGAGTTTGCGACAGAGAGGCTGCAGACCCCATGGTAAGAGGTACTTGTGAAGGATCCTATTGGAAGTGATGTTGAACCTGCAAGGACAGGATAGTTGTCCTTTCATTAAGATGAAAGTCCCCAGCACATTGTGGTGTGAGGGGCAAGTGGAAGATGAAGGTGCACACAAACAGCTTGAGGGATTGGTCCATTGAAGGATGACACCTGGATGGTTGCACTTATTGCTTAGCAAGGAGCTGAATATGAAGATAGAAATAAGGCAATATACCAAGTATGACAATAAACTATCTCCTTCTCCTGCAGACACGTTTCTAATGGGATGTCCTCTTTTTTTTTTAATATTTGACAACTCATGTTTCTAGCCATGATTGTCTCGTCTGACTGAAAGCTGAGAAAGGAGAGAAGTTTTGGGACTAGGAGGACTTGGGAGGGAGTAAGCGGGTTTAATTGGGTAGGAGAAGGAAGGGCTGGTCTATGGATGGTGTTCAGCATCTCAAAGACCTGGTGAAAGAAGGATAACCAATGAAATGCATTGATACCAGGGTCCCAATTATATCAAATTGGTGGCAGATCATATCGGAAGAGGAGTAGTGCAATACATTAAGCATAGGACAGAGCTGAACAGGATAAAGGTCCTGTAGGAAATAAATGCAGTGTTGAATCTTTTATGGACACAAATTCCATGTGTAATGAATTAAAATATACCAATGAAAGTACACTACCATCTGCCTGATCAGGATGAAGAAACAAATTATGAAAGCTAGCAGAATTGGCAAAATAATAATGGGAGATTTCAATTACACCGGTACTGATTCAGTAAATGTCTCATTTGGAATATGCTAGAAAGGGAGGTTTCTAGATGCCATTAGTGACTGCTTTTTGTAGTAGCTGGTTCCGGAACTGACTATAGGGGAACTACTAGATATCTAGTTCTCACTGCAACATAGGACATGGTGCAAGAGGTCATGATAGCAGCGATGCTTAACAATAGCATAGTTTGACAGTTTCATTTGGGGGGGAAAGGGTGGGTTAGATTGGGAGCAGAAGTGACATATTTGCATATTCATTTGTGTGTGTGTGTGTGTGTGTATATATATGTGTGTATATATATATATATATATACACACACACACATATATAATATATATTGTGATGAAGCAGATGCCAGTAAACCCATGGAGGTAGAAGAAAACACTGATTTCTTTAAAGGAAATGATATACATAAAGTGCAGTTAGTGAGAAGTGCAGCTAGAGGGAGCATGCACGGAGATTCAGAAGGTAGGCTGACACGCCCAGGTTGGGATGATGCAAGAACTAATTCAAAGCATAATCAGATACACCTGGTCAGAGGGACAGAATCCTTACCTAAGAAACAGCTTTATAAGCAAAGCATAGACAAGCCAGAGGAGAGAGGAGCGGCATGAGCCACAGCAGCTGCTGATAGAGAAGAAAGAGAAAGGAGATGGCTCCAAAGAGAGGAGAAAAGGCAGTTGAACTTGCAGCCCTTACAGGAAAGGAACAAGTTCCAGGAGAGCCAGTTTCAGGCGGGGAAGCGCCAGAAGGAAGTCTTCAGGAAGGACAGAAGGAGAACCGGGAGAGTGCCTGGTAGGGAGAATACCAGAGACACAGACCCAAGAGTTCAGAGGTACCTTCATGCTTCTTCCCCTGTATGTGAGCCACAAGGAGTTCAGAGGTGGGTGAACCAGACTCAGCCCAGGAGTCTAAGAGACACAGATCTGAACCAGGAACTGAGGCTGGGTCACAGAAAGGCCTGGAAGCCAGGGAGCCGTAAGAGCAGCCAAGGCAGCTGGAGAAAGGTTTGGGAACCTATAGAAAGAGTGTTTACCAAAAGTCCTGTTGCATATTTGCCAGACCGGGTACAGCCAGGCTGGAGAGCCTTAGGAAGAAGTGCTGAAATAAAACCAGGAATATATGGGGAAAGCTCAGGGGCCACAGATATCTCAACAGAATAAGAGGCTATGCAGATAGACCCTGTTGAACCTGACCCTTTGCTAACTGAATGCCCTATGGACTGTACGTTTTGTTGTACTGGGAGTTTAGAATCCTTGAGAGAAATATAGCATGCAGGATACACTTTTGAAATACAGTTTTGTTTGACAAGCTGGAAGAAGAAGCATTGCTTTTGTTTGTATAACCTGTTTTGTTTGAACCCTGCATAACTAACAAAGACTATGAAGCATATCCAAGTTTTTGACCTATGTAAATACCTTATGTGAAAATCCTGAACAAGGTGAAAATCCTGTTGTCTTCGTTTGAACCTTTTTGTGCATTAAGGGAATAAAACCGTATACTTTACCATTCACATGGCTTAAACAACTATTCATTATGAAGAAAGGGACTACTAGTACCAGAAGGCTTCTGGGCTAACAAAAGTTTCTACCTTCAATACAACAATAATGTCCACCCTGACCTTTAAGCCCGTGGCTAAAGGGATGGGGTTGTGACAATATACACACACACACACATTTCATACAGATTTATTATGGTTATTCTACAAAACTAAAACATAGACTATATAGGAAGCTAATATATCAAATACTATGGATTTATTTTTTTTTCTGCATGTACAAATAAATTCAAGTACATACATTCTTGAAGGAAAAGGGCTTACTGATCACTAAAAAAAAAATATAGAAATACAACAAAATAGACACTAACCAAAAAGCCCACTAGCCCAACAACCAGAAGAGATCCAAAAACATAAGAAATCATTAATACACACAACATGAGAAGAAAGCATAAACAGGCAGTTTAATCCAAAAACTATTGCTGCACTAAACCCTATCAGGTTCCCTCCGTAGGAAAGGAGGAGAGGCGAGAACTGACAAAAGCCGCCGAGGGGGGGGGGTCATAAAAATAACCCCAAAACAAAACATAACTCTGAGAATGCAAACGTACAAGACATTTACATGGAAATTTAAGAAAAAAAAAGACACCCCCCCCCCCAGTTGGGAGACCCCCCGTTTTAAGTACCAGAAAGACTCCTCGGTGTCGCTGGGTCTCGTGAGCCAGGTCTGGATACATGGCAACCTTCAATCCCTTAAAAGAAATAGAACGCTTCTTAAAATACAACTTAAGGAGCCAATCCCAATCAGACGACAATGCTAAAGAAATTAATAATGTAGAAGGTACCACAGCATAAAACCTGAATGATTTGTGGCCCTCCAGGACTGCATTTGGGGGACTCTGCTCTAGGTAATGCGCATGTTTCTGGTGTCTGTGCTCGGTGGGGTAAAATATAGGCGTTTGAACCATGCGTATGTTCTCTGCAATAAAGGTTTGTCCTTACTATCACGGTTTAGTAGCGGGTAAAATATGGGGACTGGATTGGCAGTAGCCCCAGCTGGGACTTGAACTTGTGACCTTCTGCTCCTGAACACACTGGCTGTGTTCACCGCACCACACTGTGCTCACAGAGACATTGCAGTCCCTGGAGATACCATGGTTGTTTGTCAGACTGAGCCTGTCTGTTGCAGTGCATGGCACCCACCTACACAGGGCTAGGCCATGGTCGGCTCTGGGCAGCTGCCACTGCCCCCCTCCACCACCAGTACCCCTCTGCCACCATGATGACATGCCCTTCTGCTGGTGGTGCTGGTGGTGTGCAGTCTCAAGCCATCCAGTGTGCAGGTAGGCGGCTGCCTATGGTGCGTGTTCTGGGGTAGGGGTGCCTGCATAGGCGTTCACGCTTCCCCCCAACACCGCCTGCCAATGTTCTGTGCCCTTGGGGGTACCTGCTGGGTACTATCCCCTGTGACACTGTGATAAAACACTCTCGTGCCCATGTTGGGCCCTCATCAGTTGCTGTCTGGCTGCTGTTCAGTTTCAGAATTCCTAAGTGCCACCTAGGCATCTGCCTAGTCCGCACTGTGCCCCAGCTGCACCACAGCATGTGCCGCCTGCAGCCCTCTGTATCCCCTTTCCCAGCATCTGTCCAGTTGCCCATTCTAAAATGCCCGCCCTGCTGTTGTGGAACATGTGCATGCCATAGGTAACCTGTCCAGTGGAGAGGGAAACCCTGATCAGTGCTATTTCACTGTGGGATCATTCACCTTGTATGGGGACGGAGTGTAGACCCTTCCAAAATTCATATTTATTTTTTTGGGCTTTCTTGGGAGTGTTTTTTGATGTTTCCCATTACTATCACTATTGCCCAGCTTGATTATGATTTTTTTTTAATTTTGTTGGGGTCCTTTTCAATGTTTATTTGTACTTTTGTTCTGTGCACATGTATCACACTTATCACTTTTGTAAGTTTCCCTGGTTTTGCTGTACATTGCTGACAGAAATGGTTTCTCTTCCCTTTAAATCGGCTCTAACGCGAGGTTTTCACTTGCGTTATTTTTGGCCTCGAATTTCACCTCGCTAGTGTGCGGGAATCCTCTCCCCTCCCACTCTCCACCCATTGACCCCTTCTCTCCACCCCTGGGGAGCCTTCCTCCACCCTCCGGGAGCCTTTCCCCGCCTTCAGCGCTCGTGTGCGGCGCTGCGCGCATGAGCGCGCACTAAAGCGCATTTTTGCCCCGTAAAGTGTCATTAGTGTGCGCTAAGGTACCTTAGCGCGTGCTCATGCGCGCCGCGCACGTTAAGAAACTTTAGTAAACATACCCCTAAGTCTGAGAAAGCCAAGATGGTGGCAGTGATACCCATGCAGGCCAATGAGAATGAACAGAGTGACCGAGAAGATAGGAGGGAGGTGGTGCTGCATGTGCTCTCATGAAATGAGTTGAGGCAATGGTCCCATGAACTGTTTGCTAACTTTCACACCATGAAGCAGGAACTGTTGAAGAGTATTGAGGATCTTCAAGCTGATGTAACTGAATTTGGGCATCATGTAGATGTGGCAGATGTGGAGCTGGATTCTCATGAGGAGGAGACTATGGAGCTATGGAGGGCTGTAAAAGGTCTGGAAAGGGCACAGGCAGCATGTTTAGATGAATTGGACAGGTTTAGAAGACATAATCTATGGAATATAAGGACGCTATGCTTATGTTGGTGGCCCAAAAAATATGTCAGGTGATATCGGAGCATGGAAAATCTAAGGTTTTAGAGCACAAAGTGAGACTGGATAGAACCCACTGGGCCTTGGAAGCTCCAAAATTGAACTTGCCAAGGGGCATTGTTATCTGTGTTATCTATTGACCCGGTGAAAAGTGGTATATAAGCACAGCTAAATAAATAAATAAATTGGTCTCCAAGACTTTCCCACCAAGGAGAAGATGGATCACATTTCAGATACTATCCCATATTTCTCCTTGAAGGGATCATAAGATTTTTTATTTATGCAGATCTATCACTGGTGACTCTGCAGAGACTTAAGGAATTTAAAGAGGTCACCATGAAATTAAGGGGAGAGAATTTTCCATACCACTTGCAGATTCTCTTTAGTTTAATGTTTATGGTGAAAGGGAAATCTTATAGAATTCACACTTTGGGTGAAGCACTAAAGATGCTACAAGAGATTGGTATCAAGGGGATTGAACTGTCAAGAGTGGAAAATCAGCATCGGATTGGATGGAGGAGAGTTTTTCCAAGGAAAGCAAGAGACTACACAAACTGTCTGGAGAACAGCAGAAAGACCAGGAAGGAGTAGCCTGAGACAGAGGAGGCTGGCAAGAGTTCCTTGGATTTTCACTTTGGAGTTCTCCTGTCTCTGAAAGAACTTAAATGGCTAATAATTAAGACTTTGGTATGAGAGTGTTAGAGTGGGTATGGAGTGTGTTGAGAGTAATGGTAGGGGGTGGTGAGGGAGTGGAATTAGGCAGAGCACCAGGGTTCTGTAAGTGAGTGAGTGTAGGGGTATGGAGGATGAGTGTGTGTCCTTGGGGGAGCAGGGATACCTTCCCTGAGTGCAGCTTAGGTGCTGGTTGTGATTTGGGTTGGGGGGGAAGAGCAACAAGGAGAGAGGAAATGGGAAAAATACTAAATTATGAAAGGGCAGACCTTAACTGTGGGATCGTGGAATGTCAATAGAAACAGAGAAACATGTCAGCAGAAAAAGACCGTATGGCCTATCATGCCCTTACATATCAATTACAATAGTCCCCTTTTTTTCCTTTAGAGATTTTCTGTGTTTATCCCATGCTTTCTTGAATTCAGATAGGGCCCAATTCTGACCTGCACGTATATCCCCTGTGCATGTCCGGTCTGTCCGCGGGATCAGAATTGCAACTAAGCATGTACGTGCAGGCCAGGACTGCGATTCAGTCCCGGCCTGCACAAACAGCCACAGCTTGGCTAACTCAGTCAGGGCTATTAAATGGAGTCATGGCGCCATGGCATCATATTGCCATGGCACCATGGCTCCATTTAAAAGCTGTGATGCCGGCCCTCGGGTTAAAGTGATTAGTCCATGCAGCCCGACCCCCGATCCGGCCTCCTAAGGCTAAGATCGGGCTTTGGGGAATAATCCCTGGCCCCCCAGCCCCATCTCCACCCCAGCATTGCTAAAAAGAAACATCCAGGGAAGTTATTCCACCCCGGGTTTGGAATAACTTCCCCAGAGATTTTGCCGGCCCTGGAAATATAGAGCCAACATTAGAATAGGCCCTGTATGTCCAAGGCTGGTAACCACCCACTGCCAGCCCACTCTCCGCCCCCGGGCTGCCCATTCCCTGCTCCCAACTAACTTCCCCGCACTGCCGCTGCTATTTGTGTCTCAGAATAACCCCCATAATGTCCTCGTCTCTATACCTCCACTGGGAGACTGTTCCACGCATCTACCACTCTTTCCATAAAGAAAGATTTCTACACATTACTCCTGAGTCTATCCCCTTTCACCTCAGCCTATGCCTCCTCATTGCAGAGCTTACTTTCAATCGAAAGAGACTCTCCTCCTGTACATTTATGCCACAGAGGTATTTAAACATCTCAATCATATCTCCTCTATCCCGCCTTTCCTCTAACGTATGCGTATTAAGATCTTTAAGTCTGTCCCCATATGTTTTATAACAAAGACCACTGACTATTTTAGTAGCCACCCTCTGCACCAACTCCATCCTGTTTATATCCTTTTAAAGGTGTGGTCTCCAGAATTGCACACAGTACTCCAAATGGAGTCACACCAGGGACATATACGGAGGCACTATCATCTCCTTTTTTCTACTGGCCATTCCTCTCCCTATGCACCCAAAGCATCCTTCTGGCTTTCGCCGTTGCCTTTTCTACCTGTTAAGCCACCTTAAGATCAGAAACAATCACGACCAGGTCCCGCTCTTCTTTTGTGAACAGAAGTACTTTGTTCCCTACACTATATTGTTCCTTTGGATTTTTGCAGCCCAAATGCATGATGCTGTATTTTTTAGCATTAAATCTCAGCTGCCAAATTCTCAGTCATTCTTCAATAGTTTAAATAGCCCTAATGAGAGGCGGGTGGTAATCTTGGAGGTAAGGAAGGCCAAATGGGAAGTGGTTTTCTCGCAAGAAACCCATTTAAGAGTTAGGAATAAATATTTATTGAGGGATAGAGCCTTTAGGCAAGGCTTTTTCAGTTCAAGGAGGGATAGGAAATAAGTAGCAGGGGTGGCTACAGTGTATTTTCCTCCAAGAGGTTCCGTTCAAAAAAGGAAGGTACTTAGAAATAAGGAGGATAGGTGTATAGCAATTAAGGGGATGTTACAAGGAAAGAATGACTTTTATTAACATTATGCTTCCAATAGTGGGCAACACTGATTTTTTTTTTTAAGTATTGCCACAGGTCTTACTGTTTATAAATGGCAATATTATTACTGGGGAGCCTTTCATAGTAGCACTGCATATGGGTTTGGACCACTCTGCAGGGTGGTGAACATAGTGTCCTTCCTAGTCGTGGGCTGAAACAGTTTTTATGCTCTTTGAATTTACTAAATATTTGGAGACTAAATCATGACAATCAACACAATTATACCTATTACTCTAGGGTACACACGATATATTCAAGAACAGATTATATTTTTTATAGTAGGAATTTATTCTCAAGGGTGGCAGTCTCTGATATACGACTTAGTTGACTCTCCATGCACTAGTTTGGGTGGACTGGGAAATGGGTAGGGTTGATAAGGGAATGAGTTTTTGGAGGCTAAACAAATCTTTATTGCAGGATAAAAAAAGTGGTGGAGGATGTGGGGGCAACTACTAAGGAATACTTAGAGATAAACTGGACAAATGAGGTAGGAATGGTAATTGTGCAAGATGCACTTAAAGCGGTGGTAAGAGGAAGTTACTCAAGTGTGGGGGCGAGGAAAAAGAAGAACAAATTAGAATGCCTGGAAGCCTTAAGGAAATTAGAAGACCAGCTGCTGCCTACAGGGCTCATTTATTTATTTAAACGGATTTCTATACCGGCTTATCCTACAATCAAGGTGGTCTGAACAGCAAACAATCAATAAGATACAGTGTCTAGTGTGCACATGCAGTGGGCAGTGTATGCGTGTGAGTGTGTCTGGACATTGATTCTTGGTGTGCTATTTACAGCGTGCGCTATTTACAATGCTATGGATATCAGGTCCTTGCTTAATTACTATTATAGTGACATGGGGGGGGGGGTATTGAGGTGTCTGTTGCATGGTTTATGTAATGTCACCGTAGTGTTCTATGAAGAGGGTCGTCTTCAGTAGTTTCCTGAAATCCTTAAGGTCTGTTGTTGAACGCAGTTCGTCGGGGAGGGCGTTCCAGATTGTTGGTGCCGCCTTTGATAAGGCTCGTTTTTCGGTGTCCTTGCGTACCCTGTTGATGTCTTTAGGTGTGTTGACACGGTTGGATGTGCCTCTTCTCCTCGGTCTCGTGCTGTTGTCGGGTTGTATGAGTGGGTGTAGGCTGAAAGCTGATGACTGTTGTTTGATTTTGAAAATATTTATGATTGTCTTGTATCTAATGCGGGCGCTGATAGGCAGCCAGTGGAGCTCTTTTAGGGTGGGTGTGATGTGTTCTTGTCTTGTGGTGCTGACTTTTATGCATGCTGCAGTGTTTTGTGCCAGTTGCAATAGTCTTAGTGTCTGTTTCGTTAGGCCCAGATAGATTGGGTTGCAGAAGTCTAGGATTGGGGTTATTAGTGCCTGACAAACTGTGCGGAAGTGTTCCTGAGCGAAGAGGGTCTTGAGTTGTCGTACTAGTCTCATCCTGTGGTTTGCAGTTTTGGTGGTTTTGCTGATGTGGGACTGAAGGTTAAGTTCTTTGTCCATGGTCACGCCGAGGTATTTCACTTCTGATTGTATGGGTATGGTTGTGGTGCCTATCTTGATGTCGCGGGGGGAGATGAAGTCGGAGTTTCGTGTGATGATTAGCGCCTCGGTCTTGCTGAAGTTTATGGTCATGTTGTCTTGAAACCAGGTGTTCATGTGTGTGAGACAATCTGTTATCTTGGTGTGGTCTGGGTTGTCGAGGGTGATTGGTGTGTATATCATTATATCGTCTGCATAGATTGTGTATTTTATCCCGTGCTCTTTTATGATGCTGCATATTGGCTGGATGTAGATGTTGAATAAGATAGCTGATAGTGCAGATCCTTGGGGTACGCCTTGCATGACTTTTATGGGTCGGGATGTGTTGGGCCCAATCTTGACCTGTATCTGTCTGTTCATTAGGTAAGAGTGGAACCACCTCAGTGTGGCTCCGTGTAGTCCGATGTTCTGTAGTCTTGCTAGTAGTGTTCCATGGTCCACTGTGTCAAATGCTGATGATATGTCAATTAAGATCATGAATATTCCTTTCTTGCTGTTGTCTATGAGGTGTAGTATGTCGTTAAACAGGTATAGCAGGAGTGTTTCAACTCCGTGGTTGGGGCAGAAACCGTGTTGGTTGTGGTCGAGTTGTGCGTAGTGTCACAAGGTAGACCTAAGGCAGCCCGAGAAAATGGAGATCAGCACGAATGATCAGAGGAAAAATGACAGGGTAAACAAAATAATGTCAGATGGTTGCTACAGACAACCCAGGCACACGTGCACAAGGGCCAGGAAGACACACCCAGGTAGCGAAGAAAGGGAATTTGCTTTGCCTGATAGGGATCAGCTGGGTAGAGGTGGAGCCCAAAGACATGAGGATAAAATATGCTCCCAAACAGATAGAAAGAGAGAGGTGTTGAAGCAACAAGGGTCACAACCAGAGAGACCGCGGCGAACACAGCTGAAGCCGTGGAGAGAATGGACTTGGAATGAAAGAGAGAGAGAGAGTGAGAATGAGCTATTGGAACAGCAAGGGAGCCAACATAAAGGTCTGAAAGAATCCAGAGACCTGTATGAAACATTGGAAAGTCAGCAGCCTGATAGCGTGTATGTGCATGGAAGGCACGAGAAACATGGGAAGACTGCCATAGCAGGTACCAGTGCAAGGAATGAAAGTAGAGGCTATTTGCTACCTAAGTGGGTAAAACCCCAGAGTAATAGAAGTAGCCACATAAAGACAAGCTGTAGAGAAGCTGAGAATAACTTTTCCCCTTGTCACAGAAACCCTAGGAGAAGAGAGGTTTCCTTACCTGAAGAAGCTGAAGATTTTCCTAGTAATTGTGAGCTCCCAGCTTTTGGTAAAGTTCCGTCTAAACCTTTGCAATCTAGGTCAGCTGAGTTACGAGAGCTAGACCTGAGCAGGCTCAGAGCCTACCATAATTACCCTACTAACAGAGCAAGTAAGGATTTGAGTTATCTACTGGGATACCAGCAGGGGCAGAGTTTTGGCAAGCTCAACTCAAAGCCATACGGTATTTCCCAGAAAGGCATTAGTTCAGAGGGAGAAAGAAACTTCCTGTGTGACGGAGCAAGCCAGCCGTACTCTTATCCAACAGCTGATACTAAGAATATAAATGCATGTGAGCCTGAATTAATGGAATGTGAGAATTCAGAGATATCTATAGTTCCTGAACCGATGGATTGTTCTTTAACTGTGATTGAATCGGAGTTCTCTCTAAGATAAATGCTTGATTGTGACCAGAGTTCCAGTGCTGTAACCTGTGTGCTAATTACACTTACTCTCCAACAAAGAGCAGACGTGAGCTGTGCTATCAGCAACAAAAGGGGAAGCCTGTATGTGACAGTAAGGCTGTTTATTCTTTTCTTTTGTTTGATGTTTGGAAGCTGAAGTAAGCTATTTGTGTTATCCATTTGACTTTTGTTATATGCCAAAGTTGGCTCATATTTGTGTTGCCAAAAAGGAAAGAAACCTCAGGGACAGGGAATAAAGCCCTAAACTTGGAATGAAACTTGTTATGTGATTTATACGAAAGAAGGCACAACTATCACCCTCAGAGAGCCAGGCAATACCGGTTCCTACCGATAGGGCTACGGGGGTGTGACAGTAGTCATCGATGTGGTCTGGTAGTTGATGTTGTACCGCTTTCTCAATTAGCCAGAAGGGGGATGCTTTAGATAGGTCTGTAGGCTGCTGGGTTGTTTTTGTTGAGTGCTGATTTCTTCGGAATTGGTCTTATTGTGGCGAGTTTTAGCTGGTCTGGCATGATACCTTGGGTTAGTGAACTTTTCACCATGTTGTGTATGGTGTGGATGAAGTTTGACTTTGTCATAGCATCGGAAAGCACGTCAAAGTGAAGAATTGGAGTTCCAGTTGACAAAATTGAAGCAGTAGATTTTTGAATCGGGCAATAAGCTGGAGAAAATGTTGGCACGGAAACTGAAGGCCAAAATGATGGCTACAAATCTGCAGAAAATAAAGGGAAAAGGGAATAATGATTCTCCAGGACCAAGCAGGAAGTCAGTCCTCACATATGGGTGACGTCGGCGCCGACGGAGCCCTCGCGGAGCAATTTTCCCCAGCTTTCAGAGAAAGCCTTTGGGAATTGCAGCGCGCATGCGCGGTCCTCTTCCCGCCCAAGGGTGCCATCTTGCTCAGTCTTTTTTCCGCGGAGCCCTACAGACGTTGCCTGTGATTCCCCGCAGAAAAGTTGATTTTCCTCTATTTTTATCTATTTTTTCTCGGTTCGACGCCGGTTCTGTTCCCGCCCGGACTCGCGACGCCGGTTACGAGTCCGTCCTTTATTTTTCAGTTTTTTGTCCTTCGTGACAGTTTTCGCGCTTTTTTCCTTTTTTCCCTGGCTGCCCGGTCGTTCGACCTCGCAGGGGCCCTTTTCCCCCGATGGCGGCCAGTGGTTTCAAAAAGTGTGACCTCTGTAAGAAACTTATGTCTCTTACAGACACTCACGACTTCTGCCTCCGCTGCCTCGGCCCAGATCATGACCCCATGATCTGCACGCCATGCGGCAAAATGTCCTCAAAAGCATTGAGGAGTCGGCAGCACCAGCGGGAGCGTATCTTCTCTGACTCCGGCTGGGCTCGGACCTCGTCAGAGGCTTCGACGTCTCGGGACTCTGGTCCTGAGCATCATCGGAGTTCCTCTGAGAGGGGGTCTCCTACCCGGGAACATCATCGGAAGAAGAAACCCGCGAGGGCGGGATCGGTGGACGCTCCTGGTTCCTCAAGGGCCAGGTCGCATAGCCCCGATTCCCGTCCCGGGTCCTTGGAGTCGGAAAGGCCGTCAAAACATCCTCGACTCGAGGTGGACTTGCCAGCTCACGTAAGTACGGTTGTCCTCGTGGACTCGCCTCCGAAGGACCCGACGTCAGGCCCGACGCCGTCGGGGCCCGAGTCGGGGGCTGCTGGGTCTCCTGAGCTTGGACTCAGGTTGACGGCCTTGGAGTGCAGTTTGTCTGCCTTCTTGGACCAGCAGCGGGCATTGATCGCTGGCCTCGCTGGCGCTTCTGCCCTGACCGCCGGGACGTCGACCTCCAAGTCGACCCCGGAGACCGAGCCGATCCTCGAGTCCATGAGGGCTCGAGTCGATCCTCGGTCGAGGTCTCCTTCGGCCTCCCGTTCGGGACCGAGGTCGTCGACGCCGACTCCCTCGGCGTCGGGGCGGATGGCATCAGTGCCCGCCCGACCGGAGCCGGTCGACTCCTCCTCCGAGGAGTCGGCCTGGGAATCTGAGGACGAAGAGTCACCTGGTTCCTTTCGGACTCGGTGTGTCCCTTCGGACTCCCCCGAGTCCGAACCTCGGAGACGGTCCCCCCCGGAGGATACCCGGTTCTCGGACTTCGTGAGGGATATGGCCAAAGCCTTGGCCTTCCCTGCGGACCCCGAGGAGGAGCCTCGAGTCGAGGAACTCGATGCCCTCCAATATGACTCTCCCCCGAAGGAGGCCTTTATTGTACCGGTTCCTCCGATGCTGGAACGGCTTCTCTTCCGCATGTGGGAGAGCCCGGCGTCGTCGCCCGTGTTAAGCAAGCGGGTCGATTCCATTTATCGAGTCCGCAAGAGCCCCGGGTTCCAAAAGGCACAACTACCGCACCATTCCATGGTGGTGGAATCGGCCATGCATAGACTGAAGAGTCAAAAAATGCACTCCTCGGTGCCCCCCGGTAGGGAGGCCCGAAGCCTGGATGCCCTCAGTAGGAAGTGCTTCCAGGGCTCTATGCTTGCTTGTCGAGTCCAGACATACCAGCTCTACATGGGCATGTATCTCCGAGACCTGGCTAAAGAAATAGCCGGGTTCTCTGCTGGTCTCTCCGATGAACCTTTGCAGAGGTTCCAATCCTTGTCTACTGGCGTTCGGGAGTGCTCCAAGTTTATCTCTCGGGCAGCCTATGATGGTTTTGAGGCTTCGGCTCGAGTAGCTGCGGCCGGCATCGGTGGACGCCGCCAGGCTTGGCTTCAGACGTCCGACCTCGAGCCCTGGGTACAGGACAAGTTGGTCGATGTCCCTTGCCGAGGTGATAACCTCTTTGGCAAGCCCATGGATGAGAAGGCTGCACAAATCGAGACGGAGACTCTCACCAGGACTCGTCTCTCGAGGAAGACCTCTGCCCCTTCTCAAAAGAAGAAGGCCTCGGGGAAAAAGCCCTTTTACCCGAGGAAAGGTGCTGCCTATAAATACTACCCTCAGTATCAGGCCTCAGCAGCTCCCCCACAGGGAAAGCAGGCCAAGGGACGGGGTAATGGGTCCCGTAGGCAGCAAGCCCCCAAGCCTGCACCACCGGCCCCTGCTCAGCAGGGTGGGGGTTTTTGACTTTCTCAGCATAGCCTCTCCCCCTCAGCTGGTTTCTCTCAGCACGGGAGGCCGGCTGGTCCACTTTGCCCACAGGTGGTCCAACATCACCACAGATACCTAGGTGCTTCAGATAGTTCAAAAGGGCTATCTTCTTCATTTTCACCAGGTACCTCCCTCCTACTTTCCAGGGGAGCCTTCCAGACTCCCTCTGCAGAGGGACTTACTCCTTCAGGAGTTAGCAAGTCTTGTTCAGGAACAAGCCGTGGAACCAGTGCCCCACCACCTGAAGGGTCAAGGGTTTTACTCCAGGTACTTCCTGGTTCCAAAAAGAACAGGAGGCCTCAGACCCATCCTGGACTTGCGAAACCTCAACAAGTTCCTTGCAAAGGAAAAGTTCAAAATGCTTACCCTTGGAATCCTGCTGCCCTACCTCCAGCAGGGAGACTGGCTATGCTCCTTAGATCTAAAGGATGCGTATACTCATATCCATATTCATCCAGACCACAGACAATACCTAAGGTTTGTGGTGGACGGACGCCATTACCAGTACAGAGTACTGCCTTTCGGCCTATCCTCCGCCCCCAGAGTGTTCACCAAATGCCTAGCAGTGGTGGCGGCCTATCTGAGGCTTCAGGGTCTCTTTGTGTTCCCATACCTGGACGACTGGCTCATCAGGGCCCAGTCTGCCCAAGAAGCCACTCAGGCTACTCATCGCACGGTAGCTCTGCTCCAGCACTTGGGATTTGTCATAAACTTCGCAAAGTCCACTTTGCTCCCCTCTCAGGATCTAGAATTCATCGGCGCCAGGTTGGACACCCTTCGAGCGCGGGCCTTCCTGCCCCTGGACAGGGCCCAAAGGCTCATGGATCTCGCCAGCCGCTTTCACAGCAATTCCCTGGTCTCGGCCAGGCAATTTCTGAGACTGCTCGGCCATATGGCTTCCACGGTCCATGTAACCCCCTATGCCCGCCTGAACATGCGTCCTGCTCAATGGTGCCTTCGCAAACAATGGCATCAGGCCACTGGGAGCCTAACGGACTCCGAACAGATCTCCGACCAGCTGGTCTCCTCTCTCCGATGGTGGCTTCACCTGCCAAACCTATTGCTCGGGGTGACTTTTCAGCCCCCTACACATTCTCAGGTCCTGACGACCGATGCTTCTCTCCAGGGTTGGGGAGCACATTGCCAAGGGACTTGTACTCAAGGTCTCTGGACTCCTTGGGAGTCCGCTCAGCAGATCAACTTCCTGGAGCTCAGAGCCATCCGCCTAGCACTCAAAGCCTTCTCTCACCTGATTTCTCACCAGTCAGTACTCGTCCAGACCGACAATCAGGTTGCCATGTTCTACGTGAACAAGCAAGGCGGAACCGGCTCCTTCCTTCTCTGTCAGGAAGCGCAGAAGCTCTGCTCTTGGGCCGTCCATCGCAACATCGTCCTCAAAGCTGTCTATCTCCCAGGTCAAGAAAACTACCTGGCAGACAAACTGAGCAGGGTCCTCCAACCGCACGAGTGGAGGTTGGATCCGCTTGTGGTTCAGCAGATCTTTCTCCGGTGGAGCCTCCCCACCATGGATCTGTTCGCCAGTCCTCTGAACCGACAGCTTCCCAGATTCTGCTCTCGACAGCCGCATCCCCTCCGGGTGGCGGCGGATGCTTTTCTGATTCCATGGTCCACAGGCCTCTTGTATGCCTTTCCACCCATGCCCCTGGTGTCTCAGACGCTCTTCAAGGTTCTCAGAGACAAGGCGTCGGTGATCCTAGTGGCTCCCCGGTGGCCGAGACAACCTTGGTTCCCGCTTCTGCTGCAGCTGGCGGTGGACACACCTCTTCCTCTGGGGTTTCAGCCCGACCTCCTCTCGCAGGATCAGGGGACGCTCCTGCACCCCAACCTTCGGTCCCTTCATCTGATGGCCTGGCTGCTGAAAGGGTAGTCCTTGCTCCTCTCCAGCTACCTCCAGATGTGGAAGAGGTCGTCTTGGCCTCCAGGAGGCCTTCCACCCAGAAGTCCTACGCTCTTAAGTGGCGTCGGTTCTCCGTCTGGTGTACTCAGCAGTCTCAAGACCCCTTCTCCTGTTCAGCATCAGTGGTATTGCAGTATTTGCTTTCCCTTTCCAATCTTGGACTTAAGTCCAACTCGGTCAAGGTCCACCTCAGTGCTATTTCTGCGCACCACCTACCGGTGGAGGGTAGGCCTCTTTCCAGCCACCCTCTGGTGGCTCGTTTTCTCCGGGGCCTCCTCCTCCTTAAACCACCTTTGCGCCCACCAGCTCCGAACTGGGATCTCAATGTGGTTTTACAGCGGCTTACCTGTCCGCCTTTTGAGCCTATGGCTACCTGTCCTCTTCGTTTTCTTTCCTGGAAAACCTTGTTCTTGGTGGCCCTCACTTCTGCTAGACGCGTTAGTGAACTGCAGGCCCTGGTTTCTGATCCTCCTTACACTAGGTTCTACAAGAACCGGGTAGTCCTACGGACTCACCCTAAGTTTCTTCCTAAAGTGGTTTCCCTTTTCACATCAACCAGGAGGTGGTACTTCCGACCTACTTTCCCAGGCCACACTCCAGCCGAGCTGAGATGGTCCTGCATACCCTGGACTGTAGAAGAGCGCTAAACTTCTACCTTGACCGTACGCGGGAGCACCGGAGGGCGGTTCAGCTCTTCGTGTCTTATGACCCCAACAAGTTGGGGCTCCCTGTCTCCAAGCATACTCTGTCCATCTGGATTGCAGACTGCATCGCTTGGGCTTACGAGGCTGCGGGCCTCGTGCTGGAAGGTAGAGTCACCGCTCATCGTGTTCAGGCGAAGGCTACGTCAGTGGCTTACCTCCGCTCTGTTCCGTTGGCAGACATCTGCCGGGCCGCTACTTGGTCTTCAAGCCAGACTTTTGCAGCCCATTACTGCCTGGAGAGGGAGTCCCGCAGGGACAGTGCTTTCGGGCAGGCAGTCCTCCGTAACCTCTTCGAGGTTTAGGCAACTCCTACCCTCCATCCCGGATGTTGGGCTACCAGTTGGAGACGTATTCAGAGAAGATTCCTTCCTTCTGTGCTGCTGAGCTAGAGGGAGCTCATTTTTGTGCTTAGGGTCTCCGGTAGCCTTAAGCTTGGGAGTCCCATATGTGAGGACTGACTTCCTGCTTGGTCCTGGAGAAAGCGTAGTTACTCACCTGTAACAGGTGTTCTCCAGGAGCAGCAGGAATCAGTCCTCACAACCCTCCCTCCTCCCCTTGGAGTTGCAGTTATATGTTTTCGTTTTTGCTAATTTTTGCTGTCTTTTTGCTATGTCATCTGACTGAGCAAGATGGCACCCTTGGGCAGGAAGAGGACCGCGCATGCGCGCTGCAATTCCCAAAGGCTTTCTCTGAAAGCTGGGGAAAATTGCTCCGCGAGGGCTCCGTCGGCGCCGACGTCACCCATATGTGAGGACTGATTCCTGCTGCTCCTGGAGAACACCTGTTACAGGTGAGTAACTACGCTTTTACACTGAGGTGCAGATCAGATAGGAATTTGTCAATTTTTTATAAACATCTATATGGAGAGGATGGGGAGAGGGGCAAGGGGACTTAGTTTTGGTTAAACAATCCCCTCTAGATATAAGTCTCAGTGCTCCTATTTCAGGGCAGGAATTCTAGACTGTTAATAAAAACATTTCAGGGGATAAGGCACTGGGGCTCGACAGGCTCACACGGAAGTTTTATAAGAGCTTTTCAATGATCTTTTAGAAGTGGGGAGTGTGTCACCCTAATGACTTGTGCAAGGATCACTGTTCTATCCAAAAAGAGGAAGAATCCATCCTTGTATGCCTCTTATAGACCAATCTCGCTTTTAAATATGTATATTAAGATTTTAGCAAAACTCTTAGCACAGAGGTTGGTTCAATTAAAACCACAACTAGTACATATTGATCAATCAGGATTAATCCCTAGGAGGCAGGCCATGGGTACTATTAAGCATTCCATACAAGTGATTAGGAGGTTAGAATAGACAGGGTATCCTGGGCTTTTGATGGCAATTGACACAGAAAAAGCCTCTGTGTCAATTGCCAGCGGTCCTTTTAGTGGGGAGTGCTTCAGATGGTGGGGGTAGGTGATAATTTTGTTATGAGGGTGAGGAAACTATATGAGAGACCTCAGGCCAGAGTAAAAGTCAATGACGGATGCTCTGAGCCCTTCTTTTTGGAGAGGGGAAGAAGCAGGACTGTCCGTTCTCCTCTTTTATTTGCCTTATCAGAAGGACCTTTTGCAGCAAACATTAGGTCTCTTGTTGACACTAAAGGGATTGGGAAGGGCTTGGAACACAAGATTTTGTTGTTTGCTGATGTCACTGCTGTTCTTGCCGATGGTCATGAGAAAGCTGAGAGTCTTTGAGAAGGTGACGGAATTTAAGGTTAATCGGGACAAGACTGAAGTTATGGGTTTAGGGCTTGAGCGGAGGGAAAGTAGATGCTTTGCAGGAAGTCTTTCTATTTCAGTGGGCCAAGCACTCAATTCGATTTTTAAGGATTCAAATTGGGATGAATTCACAGAAATTGTTTAAATGGATCTATGTAGAGTTGTTCAAGAAATTGAAAAAGGATATGAGAAAAATGGCATAAAGAGCGGTTGTCTTGGTGAGGTAGGATAGTGATGGTAAAGATGAATGTACTACGTAGATTATTCTATTTATTGCAATCCTTACCTATAGGGCAGTGGAGGAGTGGCCTAGTGGTTGGGGCAAGGTACTTCAGGCCGGAAGGTCGGCGGTTCAAATCCCACTAGAGGACAGCAACCTTGGGCCGGAAGGACTGGGGTTTCTAGTCCCACAGGTGCTCCTTGTGGTCTTGGGCAAGCCACTTAACCCTCCATAGCCCATGTTCCCTGTAAAATTGTTATCTCCAAGTTATAATGCCCTGTTCAATGTAATTTCAGTTTGTTCAATGTAAACCGCACTGATGCAGAATAGCGCGGTATATAAGAGAATATAAATAAATAAAATAAATAAATAAATAAATTCCCAGAGAGTGAGTGAAGGAAATGTTTGTTTGGGGCAAGAAAAAACAGCCATAGTCACTACTTCACTTCCCCCTCCTCCTGCATCCCGGGCTTCAGGGACCCCCATTCCCAATCCATAATATGTTGTAATTGGGCTGCTAAATAATACCACCACAATTCTGGCACCACTAGGACCCTCCGTCCTTTTTTTATGTTTATACAAAACTTCCCGAGACATTCTGTTTTTTCTTGCCTGTACGTCCAGGACCGGCAACTTCCCAGACTCTGCACCCAAGCCACCCCTTCCCTGCCTCTGTCTAACTTCCCCGCACAACCGGCAGGGAAGTTAGTCGAGGCCGGGTGAAGGCACAAATAGTGGGAATGGACATCCTGTTGGGCCGTCCATCCCCGCTATTCATGGCACAGAATAACCCCCATAGTGTTTTGCATGATAAAAACCCAGGATTTAGGGGAAGACTTAATTCAGGGAGGGTGGAAGAGGGTTTTTAGGGAAGCAGGGAAATGTTCAATTAGTACTCTACTGAAAGAAAATGCCGACAAGGTACTTTATCATTGATACCTGACTCCAGTGAGCCTCACCCAAATGTTTGGTACAGGTTTGGATAGTTGTTGGCAAGGGTGTGGTCAAAGGGGGATTTTCTGTGTATTTGGTGGCTGTGCCCAAAGGTGGCTTGCTTTTAGGCTCAAGTGTGTGTGTGGGGAGGGGGGGAATGAAGAAATGGGTGGGTGGAAAGCTGAGGAGGGATTTGAAAACAGCCTGGTTAGGGCTTTTGCCTCATTAGTGGAGAAAGAGGACTAGGAGGTTTTTGAAAATAGGATTGTTGTCTGCCTTAGAGTGACTGAAAGAAGGAGATAAGGTGAGCCACTGCTTTAGAGGACTGGAAGGAGGAGGAAAGGTCAAATTGGCTTAATTGAAAAAATGAACTGATTTACAAAATGAGAGATTTCAACCATAATCCGAGTGGGAAAATTTAGCATGCTTTTTAAGTTGGCCGGTCTGATTAGAGAGACCTTCACAGTCTGGATGAAGATCCGTGGGAATAATAATGAATATAACTGTTTGTTGGGGGGATGATGCTCAGCTTGGGGGAAGGGGATTGAAGGGGAGAAGTGGGTGAGGGAAGGGTGAGTTATTGTTACTTTAAAAAATTGTTCTGTCATTCAGGTTTGTAAAATGAGGTTAGTTTTCCTTTCTAAATATGGTTGTGTATTAGATGCATCTGTGTGTGCATAGCTATGGGGTGAATAAAGAATTAATTCCTGACATCTGATTTACTTTTTTTAAAAAAATTTATCTAGAAGGGAATGTAAAACTGAATGGAGAATATTATACTGTCACTGTATTTATCCATGGTGCAACTACACCTTAAATACTGTGTACAGTTCTGGCCTCCCCATCACAAAAAGATACAGCCAAGAACAGCTCCACTATGAAGAAAGGCTAAACAGATTAGACCTCTTTAACTTGGAAAAGAAATGGCCAAGAGGAGATATTGTTGAGAATTATAAAATAAATGGGGCAGAATGGGTAAATAAGGAACAAATGTTTGCCCTTTCAATCAGTTCTAAGAGTAGCAGGACATTCCATGAAATTACTAGGTCGTACATTTAAATGTACAGTTAACCTATGGAATTTGTTGCAAAAAGATGTGGTCAAAGCAGTTAGCACAGCTGGGTTTAAAAAAAGTTTAGACAAGTTCCTAGAGGCTAAGTACCTAAACAATTATTATCCAGGTAGACTTAGGAAAGACACAGCTTCAGCAAGAAGGAATGAATCTACTCTTTGGGGTCCAGCTATGTGCTCTCAAAAAACCTTCCATTGGACCCAGTGTAGCATATCTTAAGTTTTTATGTCAGACTGCTTGTATGATCATTTTCTGAAAATGCCAGCTGATGTGGCTATACATATATTATGAGTTGGCTGCTGTATGATGAGTTACACTAAATGCTGCCGGTGCTGCAATTATTTTGATTTTTTTTTATCCTGAGATTTGCTCTTTCAATACTAAACAAACACGTCGGCAGTAGCAAGCCTGCATTTGATAAGATAGATGAGACCTGTGCAGACGGCAGTAAATATTGAAAGAGGAAGTAGCTGGCAGAGCAAAAGAACTGTACACAATACTTGGAGTGTGGTTTCTCCATAGATCATTACAGTAGCAGAATGATATTTATTATCTATTTCTCTCTGAATAATTCCTAATATTCTGTTTTCCTTTGTAACCACCTCTGCACATTGAGCTGATTTTAATATATCATCCAAAATGACTCCAAGGTCCTTTTCCTGGGCAGTTAGCTCTTAATATAGAACCTAGCATTTTTTCATATAGGTAGATTACTTTTCTCCATGTGAATCACTTCCGTTTACATAGTAACACAATAAATGACAGCGGATAAAGACCAACATGGCCCATCTAGTCTTCCAAGAAAGGTGTTTAGGATTGAAACTGCCGCTCTATGCAGATTACTCCTGCGCTATGCTTTTTACTTTGGATTGTAATTTCTGCTCCATACAGATCACCCCCATTCCAACAAGGTATTCTAATTCCTCACAGGCTGTTTTGATTACATTAAATAAGCTTTTTGACATCTGCAAATTTAATCATCTCACTCATTGTTCTCTTTTCTAGATCCATTAATGAATGAGTTAACCACCACATGTTCCTGTCCTGATCCCTAAGGCATGCTATCATTTATCTCTCTATATTGGCAATGCTTATTTTCTAGAAAAAAAGGTGCCGGTACTTATATCTCACAGTTCTTATCATGAGACTTTAGCCCCACAACAGCCCGAGATGAAGTGCTTAAGTGCTTTATTGGGTGCCCAACTGCATGGGTGGATTTGAAGACCAGGAACAGGAGGCAGCATGCAGCACTAATGGAGGTAAGTGCAGTGTGTGCCACGTTCATATCCTCCATGCACCCGCACTTTAAAAATATAGTATATGCCCTGAGGAAAGGGAGAAGAGGCAGAGAGTGTTCCCTAAATCCTCCCCTGAAGCCCCCAACACCCTTCTTGCAGACCCACCTATGTTTATGTTTTATTTAACTTGATATATCACGCCTTCACAAAAGCAGCAGGGCAGTGTACAAAATAAACAGAATCACAGCAGGAATACGAGAAAGGAACGCTGTCATTTATTGTGTTACTATGTAAAAGGAATGCCATATTTTTGACAGGAGAGGTAGCTCAGTCATAAAAAGGGTGGGGAGCAGACAGAGAGGGCTAGGTCAGGAAGACTAGGAATCTGGGGATGGCAGGTCAAAAGCAATTTAGAAAAGGTGGGTTTTCAGAAGGGATTTAAACTTAGGGTAGGAAGGTTTGAGATGGAGGACAGATCAGGGCATTCCATAGGATGGGACTGAGGAAATAAGTGGAGTTGCAGGTAGATTCGAGGTGGGCTTTGGAGACAGGGGGAAAGGGTAAGTGATTGGCATGTATGGTATGGAGGACGCGGTATAGGGAGTGAAGATGTAGAATATCTGAAAGGTATCTGGGGGTGCTGGAATGCAAGGCTTTATGGACAAGAGTGAGAAGTTTGAAGTGAATATGGTACTTGAGAGGGAGCCAGTGGTAGTGAATCAGGAGTAGGGTGATATGGTCAAAACAGGAAGCAAGAGCAAGGATGCGAATGGCAGTATTTTGGACAAGTTGGAGGCGATGTAATTGAAACTGTGGGAGACTGAAAAGAAAACATTACAATAATCGAGTTTAGACATATCAAGTGTAAGGAGAAGAGTGGACAGAGAAGAGGGTGAGAGAAAATGGCGAACAGCATGGATATGACAGAGAAAAGAACAATCAGCGGACAAGAGAGGAGTTGTGGTCATGAAAGGTCAGTGTAGAATCAATGGTAATACCTAGGTAGTGGAGGGAGCTAACAAGGGGAATAGCAGAGTTCAGAAGGGGTAATGGAGGGGCAGGAACTCCCAGCCGGGAACCACATAGCAGCTGTCTTAGAAGGGTTAAGGTGAAGGTAGTTTGCAGACACCCAGGAAGAGATGTGTGCCAAACAAGTATTAAGTGATGCGAAGTCGAGGGAGACTGTGTTTGTATGGTGAAGGAGGATGATGTCACTGGCATAGTAGTATGCCGAGGCAGTGTGTTGAATCAGTATGGTAAGTAGGACCAAAAAGATGTTAAAGAGAAGTGGAGCTAGCACCAATTTCTGGGGAACACCACTGGAGAGAGGAACAGGTGAGGATGAGAAAGAATGATGGGAGAGATATGAATGAAACCAGTGAATCACAGTACCACAGATCCCAAGGTCACAAAGATGGGAAAGAAAAGTGACATGATCAACAAGGTCAAAAGCAGAGGACAGATCTAAAGACACCACTAGAGAAGTTACCCGTATTGTGAGATTCATACATTTCATTTAGAAAGGAAAGAACAGTTTCATTGCTGTGACCAGGATGAAAGCCAGATTTTCAGGGGTGCAGAGCGTGACTGGCAACAAGGTAGGCAGAGAGTTGAGCAAAGGCTGGTTTCTTGGGAATTTTTGAAAGGAACGGAACAGTTGAAACCGGTCTGTAGTGAGCAGGAGAGGAAGGGTCTAAGGAGGGCTTTTTCAGGCTAGGCTGAATTACAGTGCCTTTCCGGAGTGATTAAAAGACTAGAGCTAAAGCTATTGTTGAAAATGCAAAGAACTGCAGGTAAGAGGGCCACAGAGGATTCAGTCAGCAAAGAGGGTATAGGGTCAGAGAGGAACAGTTGGTTTTATGGGAAGAAGACAGGAGTTTAAGCAATTCAGCTGAGGTAATTAGATGAAAGGAAGACCAGGTTTATGGGTAGTGGCTGCTATGGGAGAAAGGGAATCGTAAAGGGTGAAGGGGCAGTCCGAAAAGATGGCAAGGAGTGTGAGAACTTTGTCCTTGAAGAATTGGGCTAGAAGAGTAGGGTTGGGAAGAGAGACAGTAGTTGATCGGGGAGGGGCAGAGATGAGCCTAGAGAAAGAGGCAAGAAAAAAATAAAGCTGGTGAGAGGAATTCAAAGAGGAGGCGATAAGGTTAGACCAATATGCTTTTTTGGTGATATGGGGCAAGGAGTGGTAGCGGCGATGTAGGTCTTTGAAATATTGGAGCAATTCAGGAGTATGATGATTCCTCCAGAGCCTCTTCACATGACGAAGATGAAAACAGTGCAGTTGGAGACCAAAATGATACCAAGGTTGGTGATGGCCGGGGGGGGTTTGCGCTTGGGATGGAGTGGGATGACATAGTTAAGAGTGATGGATAGAGAGGTGTGCCATGCACAGACCTGGGAGTAAAATGGGAGGGAAGTAAAATCAAAGAGAAGAACCAAGTCAGTGGGTGGAAAGAGCTCAAAGGTGTGAGAACTGATGTGGTGCAGTCCAAACGGAAGTGCCAGGGATAGATGGTCCAAAGGGGGGAGAGCCACTGTTGTACTGGTTGATATGGAAGGACAGACTAGATAGGCCATGTGGTCTTTTTCTGTCATCATGTTTCTATGTTTCTATATATCTAAAGGAAAAAAGGGGATTGTTGTAGTGGTTGATAAGGAAGGACAGACTAGATAGGTCATGTGGTCTTTTTCTGTCGTCATGTTTCTATGTTTCTAAGTGCATCTGTAAAGAGAAAAGAAGCTCAGCGGTGATCAGACCAAGGGAGGTCCAAAGCAGACAGGAAGGTGGGAGGGGTACTGAAAGCAGGAGAAAAGAGGATCAAATCTAGAGTATGACCAGCGGCATGAGTAGGGAAATGCACATGCTGTGTAAGGGAAAGGTCCTAGAGATGCAAGGAAAAGACCCTGTCATGAGATTTAAGGGGGTGGTAAAAATGAATATTAAAATCACCAAGAATAACAAATTGGGGATAGAGTAGAGAGGCCTCAGAAATAGTGAGAATCAAAGAGTCCAAGAGATGGGGATGAAGAGATGGAGGGGCATAAATAAGAAGGAAGTGGAGAGGAGGGGATGAGTCAATGTGGAGAAGGGATTCTGGGTAGTGGAGAGCAGAAGATGAAAGTTCAATGATTGGTAGAGATGAATGGAGAAGAACTGCAATTCCCCCCCCCCCCCACTGCTGTGACCTAGGATACTTCCCTTCCACTGTACCCCACACATCCTTCCTGCAAACTCATGTCAGACAAGCCACCACCTCAGAAGTCCTTCTCAGTTTAGGGCTCCTCCTTCCCCCCCCCCCCCTTTTGCTGTCACTTTGCAACCAACATTCCTCTTCTTGATCCCTTACATGTACATGTATTTTACTTATTTATAAAACGTATAGCCCATCTATCGACAGTACACCCATAATCAACAACAAAAACAACATAAAATCTAAAAACAATAAAATTCAACAAACATAAAAATATAAAATGTGTTCTTCATAAACAAACTGTATCCTGCTTAGATTTCAATCCAGTACCAACTGAAATTAATTTATCTCAGACTGTATTACAGATATCTGAGTAAAAATCAGAGCCTTGGGCTATCTCCTTAAGGTTCTTGATCTTGTTCTAATACCAGCTTACATTAATTTTACATTGAACTGCTACTATTCAATGTCTTTGTGTGTGATATTGCTAAAGGGTTAAAAGGTAAAGTTTGCCTTTTTGCAAATGATACAAAGATATGCAACAGAGTGAACACCTCGGAGGAAGTAGTAGACAAACATGAGAAAAGATCTACAAAAATTAGAATAGTCAAATGCTTGGCAATTGAGATTTAATGCAAAAACGTGCAGAGTGATGCGCTTGGGATACAGAAACACAAAGGAACTGCACGCGATTGGGGACAAGAGGCTGATGTGTACAGACCAAGAGAGTGACCTCCGGGTTATAGTATCTGCGGATCTCAAGGCTGCAAAGCAGTGTAACATGGTGGTGGCCAAAGCCAGAAGGATGTTAGGCTGTACACTGCAGGAAGAAGGAGGTATTAGTGCCCCTGAGCAAGTCATTAGTGAGGCCTCACAGAGAATTGTGTTCAGTTTTGAAGACCGTACCTTACAAAGGATGTAAAAAGACTTGAAATGGTTCAGAGAAAGGTGACCAAGGCAGGAGAGACAGGGGGATATGATACTGATGTTTAAATTAACGAACAAACAAACCTTTTTCAAAGACAGGGAAGCTGTAGAACTAGAGGATACGAAATGAAACTGCAAGGAGGTCAATTTAGAAACATCAGGAAATACTTTTTCACAGAAAGGGTGGTGGATGCCTGGAATGCCCTCCTGATAAAGAGGTGGTGGGAGCAAAAACAGTGACAGAATTCAAAAAGGCATGGGACAGCCACAGTGGATCACTACATAGGAAGAAGATGGAATCAAAACTAGTGGAGGAGTGGCCTAGTGGTTGGGGCAAGGTACTTCAGGCCGGAAGGTCGGGGGTTCAAATCCCGCTAGAGGACAGCAACCTTGGGCTGGAAGGACTGGGGTTTCTAGTCCCACAGTTGCTCCTTGTGGTCTTGGGCAAGCCACTTTACCCTCCATAGCCCATGTTCCCTGTAAAATAGTTATCTCCAAGTTATAATGCCCTGTTCAATGTAATTTCAGTTTGTTCAATGTAAACCGCACTGATGCAGAATGTTGTTGTTGTTAAGTGCTGTCGAGTCGGAGTCGACTCATGGCGACCCTCTGGATAGCTATCCTAAATTGTGTTCGGTCTTCAGTCAGGCGGCTTATTGTTGACAGACTGGTACCCGTAGCTGCTGTTATTGTATCGATCCATCTCATTGCTGGCCTTCCTCTTTTGCGTTGACCTTCTATCTTGCCAAGCATGATGTCTTTCTCTAATGATCTCTCTCTCCGCATGATGTGTCTAAAGTATGAAAGTCGAAGTCTTGTCATCTGAGCTTCTAAAGAAAGCTTAGGTTTGATCTCCTCTAGTACAGACTGGTTTGTTCTTCGGGCAGTCCATGGTATACACAGTATTCGCCGCCAGCACCATAATTCAAAGGCATCAATTTTCTTCCTGTCTATCTTTTTCACTGTCCAGCTTTCACATCCATATGATGTTATTGAAAATACCATGGCTTGAACAAGTCGAATCTTTGTATGGAGAGAGACATCTCTGCTCTTGAGAATCTTATCTAGGTCTTCCATAGCCATTCTGCCAAGAGCAATGCGTCGTCTGATTTCTTGACTGCTTGTTGCTTCTTTATTGATAGTTGATCCAAGTAGGTTAAAGTTATTCACGATTTCAATTTCTTCTCTTTCGACGATGAACCTGTTGATTATGCCAGTTGACATGATCTTTGTCTTCTTTACATTAAGGTGCAGGCCCATTTTGAGACTATGTTCTTTGATTGTGAGAAGCAAATGTTTCAGATCATCTTCACTTTCCGCCAGTAATGTGGTATCATCAGCATAGCGAAGGTTGTTGATGAGTCTTCCACCAATCTTCACACCTCTGTTGTCTTCATACAATCCTGCTTCTCTGATGATTTGTTCTGCATATAAATTAAACAGGTAGGGGGAAAGTATGCAGCCTTGTCTTACACCTTTGCTTATTTTAAACCATTCTGTTTCTACTTGTTCTGTTCGAACTGTTGCTTCTTGATCAATGTACAGATTGTGCAAGAGAACGATCAGGTGTTCTGGTATACCCATGCTTCTTAATGTGGCCCAGAGTTTCTCATGGTTTACACAGTCAAAAGCCTTGCTATAGTCGATAAAGCACAAATAGATATCCTTTTGGTATTCTTTAGTCTTTTCAAGGATCCATCTCACATCCGCAATGATGTCTCTCGTTCCTCGCCCTTTTCTGAACCCTGCTTGCACTTCAGGTAGTTCTTGTTCCAGGTATGATTGTAGTCTCTTTTGAATAATCTTCAGTAGAATCCTGCTGGCATGTGGGATCAGAGCGATTGTGCGATAAGTTCCACAGTCAGTTGGATCACCTTTCTTTAGTATTGGTATAAACACAGATCTTTTCCAGTCAGTTGGCCATGATGCTGTCTTCCATATTTCTTGGCAGAGCCTTGTAAGTATGGTAACAGCTGCATCAGATTGCTGTAATACTTCTATGGGAATGCAATCAATGCCTGGTGCTTTGTTCTTTGATAAGGCTTTCCATGCTGCTTCAACTTCTTCTTTCATCACCAATGGTTCCAGATCATAAGGTACAGGTTGAAACGGCTGTTGGTCCACTTGATCTTTATCATATAAAAACTCTGTATATTCCTTCCATCTTTTGCAGAATAGCACAGTATATAAGAGAATGTTAAATAAATAAAACAAATGTAAATAACTTCTAAATGGAGAAGAGGTAACTGGCATATGCAACTCTACGATTCTGGCACCTTACTGGGCAGATGAGATGGATCATGCTGGTCTATCTGCCATCACTTACTATGTTACTGTGTTATCTCATCCCATATTCCAAATACCTGAGTGTAAAATGGAGCCTTAAGCTACCTCCTAAAAGTTCTAATGAATTCTATCAGACAGAGTGTAACTGGAAACTGATTCCAGTCAGCTGGACTTGCCACTGAGAATATCTACTTAAAAAGTTCCTGAACTTACCCCATAAAAATGATACACTAACTTAAGATTTTAGTAGCCACCATTCTCTTCAAAGTTAGTCCCCTTGGGAGTTGATGCAATGGTCCCAATGGTCTTGCCACTGTTGGAACGCCTTCTGAAAGTCCTCTTTCTTTAGACTCCAGCACAGTCCTAGTCTCTTCCAGAATCTTTGCAATAGTGTCAAATCTGCACCCTCTGAGCTTAGGAAGGGTCAAAAACTGCTGCACTTTGATGGATGTATGCACTGGGGCACTGTCATGGTGGATCATCCAGTTCCCAGTGGCCCACAACTCAGGACATTTGTGCCTCACACAGTCACTCATAATCACTTGAACTGAGACATAACTGATTCCAAGTGTTTCAGCAATGTCTGGAATGGTTCTCAGATGATCTACATGAATTAATTTGTGAACTTTCTCGACATTTGCATGGGTTCTGCTTGTCAAAGACCATCCTGCATGTTCATTGTCATCTAATGTTTCTTGGCCGAGTTTGAAACGTCCATGCCACTCACGGATTTCTATTCTGGCTAAAGCACGTTCACCAAATGCCTGCTAAAGCAACAGCCATGTTTATAGCGTGTTTTTACCAATTTTAACACAGAATTTGATGCACACATGTTGCTCAAGTTTCTCATTCATTTTCAGTGGTGAGAAAGTCATGAAACACATGGTAAACAAAGAAGCGCAGCCTGGTCCCATATCCACTCAGCACTGTGACGCTTAGTACACTGACTCACAAAGCTGCCGGGTAGTGCCACAAGGTGGCACACTGTTATATTGTGTTCCGTTCCATGCAGTGGCATGAGTTTGGGAACTTCTTGACAGCATCTTATATTTCTGTTAAATGACTCGATGTGCTGAAGGAATACAGAGCAACTGTGAGCCTACTGATCTAAGTGCTCGCATGAGTTTATAAATGTTCAAAACAGTTCAGATGCATCGTAACAACATAAGATTTGCCATACAGTAGCCAATCCGGGTCACAAGTACCTAACAGGATTCCAAAAGAGAGACAAATTTAATGCTGCTTATCCCAGAGATAAGCAGTGGATTTCCCATACCTCTGAGTGCCCTGTGGATCAAGGTCAGGACCTTAAATCTGATCCTCCAGGCCACTAGAAGCCAGTGCAAGGCCCAAAGCAATGAATTTAATATACTCTATTCAGGATGTACTAGTCAGCAGACATGCTAATTAAACTATTCATGCTGCTGTATTCTGCACTTTTTGCAGAGCTCTAATGAGTTACAGTAGTCTACTCTTGTTAGAACCAATCCTTATAAAATGAGCATAAAGTCATTGACAGGCTGAATACTTGTCAATCTTTCCAACATATGTACAGACATGTACATATGTTGGTAATACAAAAACAAATACAGACATGCCCTCACAAACACTCACCACACACACCCCTGAACTACACAGACCCCTTAACTACACCCACCTCCAACAATCACAAACTCAATGACAATTCTTCTAACCTGAAATTTTGTACATAGTTTATTATCGTCCTGTAATAGGCTAAGTTTGTAGCCAAATGTATATCCAACTGTTTTGTTACTCCCAAAAAGTTACTATGTAAAAAGTTAAACCATTGTTCTATGTAAAATGTTCTGTTATCTGTAAACCGCCCCTGATCTTTGGAAGGGGCTGTATAGAAAAATCAAATAAATAAATATGTAGCCTAAAGTAAGAGGAGCATATCGCCTCATTAATCTGTGGTATCATAGCCCAAATAATTAACTTTAGATACAGTCGGGATCCGAAAATCACCAACCTTCATCCAGTAAGCCTGATCGTTCACTCCAGATCTCCTTTGGCACCAATACTT
Source organism: Ichthyophis bannanicus (assembly GCA_033557465.1). Classification (NCBI taxonomy): domain Eukaryota; kingdom Metazoa; phylum Chordata; class Amphibia; order Gymnophiona; family Ichthyophiidae; genus Ichthyophis; species Ichthyophis bannanicus. The sequence goes on from CM066034.1 coordinate 707,782,284, forward strand.
CGGTCTTATTCATATTCATAGCCAATCTGTTTCTCATCCAACCTTCTACGATCTGTAACTATTTTGGATAGTGATCCAGGCATTCATAAATAGAACCTTTCATTGGAAAAAAGAACACCCTGCCTCACACACAAACTGCACCAAACACCTCACACCGACATGTCACATACATACACTCCTACGCATACTTCCCTGTGCAGCTGACATACACAAGCCCCTACTCCCACACCTCAGACTTCTCATCCACATTAGACACTCCCTAGGTGCCTCCTTACACACCCTACGTGTATCCCATGCCCAACATACCAAAACCCTGGCCCTGGCCTCCCTCAATTTCCACACAAATCCCCACCAGGTTCCTTACCAAAACTCTGAATGGGACAACACCCCCCCCCCCAGTCCCCCATTGCTTTGGGAAAAATACTGTTGTAAGGGCCCATATTAATTTTTCTGCCCATTCAGTCCTAGCTTTCACACTGATGACATGGTGTAACCTGCAGAGTTCAAGGCAACCAGCAAAAATGTTCCAAGTTCCGATACTGATATTGTCACTACAACAAAATTGTATAGTTCATAAATGAGTTTGTAAAACATGCCTATGAAGAATTATTCAGTGATCACCATATGTAAATATGGTTTGAGTTATGAGATGGTATATGCAAAGTTCAATGCAATAAAAAATCTGGAGGTGGTGGAGGACAGCTTATTGGACACGACAACTTTAGGGTGAATACATTTCTGGTGATGCCTGACACCCTAAAATCTGAGAGAAGACTGCCTTGTTTAAAAGTATCACAAAGGATTCTTCACTTGCAGAGATTACACAGAATACAATAATACATGGTCTATAATACCTATAATGTAGCAACAGCATTAAATATACCATTCTCCATTATACATAGTAACACTTCCCCACCCAATCCCTACAACATTTCTCAAGCTCTTGAGCTGGAAGGTGTGTCTTCTAGGGCAAAGTCATGCTTGCCTGTTGCCTTTTTGTGTGTGTGTGTGTGTGTGTGTGTGTGTACCATTGAGTCAATACTGACTTAAGTGCTATTAAAATCTTTTTATACTTCATAAAGGGAGCCAAGTCCTTCTACAATTCAGTATTCAGCCACACTCTTGATTGTACTCCCCTCTCCAAACTATCATTCATTCATACATACACACTCCACACAGAACCCAAAGACATTCCTCATCCCTTATATTAACAACCAACTTCATCTTTATTTTGCAAATCAATTCAGTGTCTCTGCCAATCATGCAAAGTCCCTTATCAGTCATGCTCTCAAAGTACATAGTGGTTTTCTTCAGGTGGTTTTCCTAGGTGGCGATGATGGTGATGGCAATGATTTTCACTTCAATCTTTTCCCTCCTTTAGACACCTGTGGCCACCTAGAATGATCCCCTTTTAAAACTTTACTGCTCATTGGCATCTCCACAGCTACTTGCAAAAGTCCCATTTTCACTAATTCTTTATCTGCCTCTTCCGGTGTACACACCTGATGGTCTTTACCATTGACTGAATTGCTGTCTGAAAGGAAACATCCAATGGTAGTGAACATTTGCTTTTGCCAGTTTGGTTGTATAGTACTTCAAAGTTCTGTACTTTTGCAACATAATTATAATCTCAATCACAGTGTGTATCTGATAGTGCGCATCCGCTAGGTCTTTGACAGCGTGGCTTCCTTGACTGCAAATCTCTGGGCACAGTCTATAGTGTTCCACAAGAGATTAGCATTTTTCTGTGGCCCTAGTGCTCTGTGAGCCCGATCAATATCCACCTGACCTTCATCTAAAGAATCTTTCTCTCCTACTGACAAAATCACATGGCAGATCTCACAAACCAGGGCTGCATATTCTTCTGTATCCTCTAACTTTGGCATGCCATATATCTGCAAACTGCTCTTGTGGGAGCAATTTTCCAAGTCTTCGAGCTTGTCCTCAGATGCCATGTTCTGCATTTCCATTTTGTTTGTCAAGTCCTTTAATGTGCCTAGGACCTCCTCATGGGCTTCAAGAGTATGTTCAGCCTTGACCTATGTCTCGGTGAAAATCTGCTAGCATGTCTTTCATTCCATTTGCACTGTCTTTAAAATCTTTCTTTAACGCTTTCTTAAGTTTGACCAACATTTTTCAGAAATCTGTTTTGGCAGCCCATCCCTTTTTCCCTTTTTATCTCCTGAGCGTTCAACCTCCTCATCCCAGGCCTGTAGTCACTTTTCCTCCCGCCCACCATGTGGCTCCACCATCTCCCACTCTGATGCTTGAAAATAATGTTTTAAATTGCTGAACTGCTTGCGAGAGATTTTTTGCCCCTTCATACTGGTTGATCTCCACCTCTTGGTGAGCTGACAATCGCTTTATATATCGCACAGAGGGGCAAATTAGCACAAATTTATAAAGTGCTCATTAGCAGCATCAGTGCCTTGTAGCCATCTTGTAATACCACCACAAGCCTCCCCAAATAATAATTTAAATCGTATCCTTAATTCCACAGGCAACTAACGTAAATGGTAGAAAATGTAAAAAAACTAAATCATACTTTCTTGCACCATTCATCAGTTTCACCACAGTATACTGCAGCAATTGCAGTTGTTTCAAATTGTTCTGTGAGATATTTATTTATTTCATTCATTTATTAAAATCTTATATCCCGCGAGCCTGCTCAGACCATTTTATGTGGCTTAAATAAACATGCATAATAAAACCATAAATTACTATATCCCAAATAAACCTATAAACATAGGGCCCGATATTCTTCTGGGCAGGCTATGTGCTGCTATGGCGCATAGCCCTGTCCGTCGACCCTTAACCCCGGATATTCAATGCTGGGGGTCATATGTCGCCCCGGCACTGTATATCCGGGGATTGCTGCACACACCAGAAGCCACATCAGGTGATCGGGCAGCAGCGATATTGCATGCTGCCCTGTTAGTTCCTGCACCGAAAGATAGGCAAGGGTTTTCCTCGCCTATTTTTTTGACACAGATCGCTAATCAGGCAGCATGCAATATCGCTGCTGCCTCCGCTCCACCCCGACATGTCCCAATGCTAACTGGATAACATTTGGGCCCGTAGGGGAGTTAGAAGGGGATATTCAGCGGCACTAACTGTGTAAGTGCCATTGAATATCCCGATTTAAGACATTTACATGGTTTATCAGGCTGTAGACCATGTAAATGCCTTTCAAATATCGGGCCCATAAATTATAGTTAGGATATGCTCTGAGATTTCAATTAATGGCCATCATATACTCTGAATTGAAATAATTCTTATGCCACGCAAAAGCTTCAACAAAGAAATAAGCTTTTATTTATTAAGTCTTTTTCCTAAAATGACAGAAATCACATTCTGCCCTAATATCAGCTGGAAGAGTTCCATAGTCGGGTGCCTGCTATTGACAGGGTCAATGAACAAGTGACAGCTAATTTAGCTGTACTCACTGATAGTACCTCTATCAAAATTAGTCAACTGAGATCATATTGCACAACTCAGAATATACCAAGAGAAAACACTCTTCAAATAAACATACATTACAGTAATCCAGTTTTGTAAAGGTTAACGCTTGCAACAACATCTGAAGTGACCTCGGGGGAAAAATATGACAACTGCTGTTGTATTTGCCTCAAATGGCCAAATACCACCTGAACCACTGTTGAAACCTGTGGTTCTGGTGACAATTTAGAGTTCAACTGCACTCCCTAGTTCTGTGCCTCTTCTATTGGGACAAGTATCACACCATCCACTTCTGGTAAAAAGTCAATTCCTTATCAAGCCTACTGGTCCATGTTATTTCTGTCTTCAACAGATTCAACTGTAACCCTTTCCACTTGAATACATTTTCTCTGTCGCTTATGCCAGATCGGAATAAATTTTAACATGAAACTTTGACAGCTGTAAAACGTCTTTTCTTACTCGCCATCATGAAATGTTTATGCCAAGGTAATTTATATCATTTTGCGTACTTCTGCATGTTATAAGTCCCACAGGGTGGGACAAATGATCAGAATGGGAAAAATGTAAGTGTCCTACGGGGTGGGACAGCTGAGTGGAAAGGGTTAAATAATTTCTTTCCAACCAACTTTCCACCAAAAAATCTGGACTTTATCTACATACAAATGACAGATTACCCCTAAATTGCTCAATTACATCCACTAGTGGCACCAGATAGATGTTAAAAAGCAATGGAGATATAATGGAATTATGAGGAACCCCCCTCTCTAACCAATAAGTATTCATACAGTCCCCATCCCATTCTACATGTTAACCACTCTACCTAATAATCCCTGCCTATCAAATAAGAAGCAAACCACTGCAAGACTTTGCTTTGTAGACCAATCTAACATATATTATCCTGACATCTGGACAATCTTCACAGACCCTGGATCTAACCCACAGGTAGTATATCTCATTTGCTGCAAAGCCTTCGTAAGCTCGCAGTGTATCACCAGGCAAAACCATCCATCACCTCTCTACCTATCCATCTCTCATCTACCCACTAAAACTAATACCACCTGCCTCTTCCCTCATCTGCATCCTATTCTCGCTCAAAGACAGTACGATCTCATGAACCCTTTGATGATGATAATTTGCTACATCCCTATAAGACAAAGAGCCCTTAACTACCTCTCTCCATGCCCCAATCCTAATCATCCAATCCACTAAATGAAATAATTTTTGTGGATGGCATCTACTTTCCTTGAAATGGCAATCCATAAATCTCCTTTTCGCCTGTTTAGCCATACCCCAATATTTCTTACCTTGAATCTGGCAATATGCTTTATCTTCCTCACATTCACTATTTTGCCACTTCTTCTCCAACTGTTGAAGCTCCTTTTTCACTAATTGCAAGCCAGGGTTGCTTCTTCCAAGTTCTTACAACCTTCCCACTCTCAGGGATCACCACAGTGCTAATAACTTATCATTATATTCCATCAATCCACCACAACTTATAAGCCCCCTTCCTGGCTATTCACATGCAACTAATCCTCCATTGCATATTTACTAAAGTGTGCTAAGCAATCAGTGCATGACTTAGCATAAGAACATAAGAACATAAGATATGCCATACTGGGTCAGACCAAGGTCCATCAAGCCCAGTATTCTGTTTCCAACAGTGGCCAATCTAGGTCATACGTACCTAGCAGTTTCCCCAAGGGACACAGGTTCCACAATGCTTGTATTGGTTCAAGCATTGATATCCTGGGTCCCTTCTTAATAATGGTTTATGGACCTTTCCTCCAGGAACTTGTCCAAACCTTTTTTAAACCCAGCTACACTAACAGCCTTTACTACATCCTCCGGTAACAAATTCCAGAGTTTGATTACACGTTGAGTGAAAAAATATTTTCTTTTATTAGTCTTAAATAGTTTACCCTGTAGCTTCATTGCATGTCCCCTAGTCTTTCTATATTCTGATAAGGTAAACAATCGATCTACGTTTACCCGTTCCACTCCGTTCATTAATTTATAGACTTCTATCATATCTCCCCTCAGCCGTCTCTTTTCCAGGTTAAAGAGCCCCAACCTTTTTAGCCTTTCTTCATAGGAGTAGCCTTCCATCCCCTTTACCATTTTGGTGGCTCTTCTCTGAACCTTTTCTAAAATTGCTATATCCTTTTTAAGATACGGCGACCAGAATTGCACACAATATTCAAGGTGCGGTCTCACCATGGAACGATATAGAGGCATTATAATATCTTTTGTTTTATTTTCCATTCCTTTCCTTATCATACCTAGCATTCTATTTGCTCTCTTGGCCGCCGCTGCACACTGGGCCGAGGGTTTTAACATGGTATCCACAAGGACGCCTAAATCTTTTTCTTGGGTGGTGGTTCCTAATGTGGAACCTTGCATCGTGTAACCATAGTTTGGGTTGTTCTTCCCTAGGTGCATAACCTTGCACTTCTCCACATTAAATTTCATCTGCCATTTTGATGCCCAGTCTTCCAATTTATCAAGATCCTCTTGCAATTTTCCACAATCCTCCTGGGTTTTAACAACTTTAAATAGTTTTGTGTCATCAGCAAATTTGATAACCTCACTCGTTATTCCACTTTCCAGGTCATTTATGAATATGTCAAAAAGCAGCGGACCCAGCACAGATCCCTGGGGTACACCACTATTCACCTTTCTCCATTGGGAAAATTGGCCATTTAGCCCTACCCTCTGCTTTCTATCTTTTAACCAGTTCCTGATCCACAGTAGTACACTGCCTCCTATCCCATGACTCTTTAGTTTTGCCAAAAGTCTCTCATGAGGGACCTTGTCAAAGGCTTTCTGAAAGTCCAGATACACAATATCAACCGACTCACCTTTGTCCACCTGTTTATTCACTCCTTCAAAAAAACATAACAGATTAGTAAGACAAGATCTTCCTTGTCTAAAGCCATGTTGGCTGTCTCCCATTAGGTCATGACTATCTATATGCTGAGTAATTTTATTCTTTATGATGGTTTCTACCATTTTTCCCGGTACTGATGTCAGGCTCACCGGTCTGTAGTTTCCCGGATCACCCCTCGAACCCTTTTTAAAAATTGGTGTTACATTGGCGATCCTCCAATCCTCAGGTATTAGAGATGATTTTAATGATAGTTCACAGATTACTGATAGTAGGTCTGCAATCTCAAATTTCAGTTCTTTCAACACCCTTGGATGTATACCATCCGGCCCAGGTGATTTGCTACTCTTCAGTTTATCTAATAGTTGTAGGACATCTTCCCGATGTATCGATATTTCCTTCAATTCTTCCACACCTTTAAATACCACTTCAGTCGTGGGTAACATCCCTACATCTTCCTCAGTAAAGACCGAAGCAAAGAATTCATTCAGTCTCTCCGCTATCGCCTTGTCGCCTCTTAGTGCTCCTTTAACCCCTTTATCATCTAATGGACCAACTGACTCTCTCACGGGTTTTTTGCTACGAATGTACTTGAAAAGGTCTTTATTTCGCGTTTTTGCTTCCGCAGCAAGCTTCTTCTCAAATTCTCTCTTTGCCTGCCTTATCAATGCCTTGCATTTGACTTGCCAGTGCTTGTGCTGTTTCCAGGTTTCATCATTTGGCTCTTTTTTCCATTTCTTGAAAGATGCTTTTTTGGCAACAACAGCCTCTCTGACCTCAGCTTTAAACCATGCTGGCAATTTTTTGGACTTACTTCCACTTTTCTTAAAGCGTGGAATACAGCTGGTCTGGGCTTCCAAGATAGTATTTTTCAACAACACCCAAGCTTGATGTACGTCTTTAACCTTTGCAACTGCTCCTTTTAGTTTTTTCTTAACTGTTTTCCTCATTCTATCATAGTCTCCCTTTCGAAAGTTAAGGGGTAGTACTGTGGATTTCCTTACTATCCCTCCTCCACTAATTAAATCAAAGGCGATCATGCTATGATCACTATTGCCAAGTGGCCCCAACACCCTTATCTCTTGCACTACATCTGGTGTTCCACTAAGGACTAGGTCTAATATTGCTTCCCTCTGGTTGGTTCATGAACCAGCTGCTCCAAGAAGCAGTCATTTATTTCATCTAGGAACTTTATCTCCCTAGCATGTCCTGTTGTGACACTGACCCAGTCGATGCCGGGGTAATTGAAATCACCCATTATTATTACTGCACTGTAACTTTTGCTAGCTTCCTTGATTTCTTTGAGCATTTCATCATCCATTTGTTCATTCTGGCCAGGCGGACGATAGTACACCCCCACTGCCATCGCCTTCCCCTTTTTACATGGAATTTCAATCCATAGAGATTCTACAGCAAATTTTGTTTCTTGCAAAACTTTAATCCTTTCTGACTCAATGCCCTCTCTAACATAGAGCGCAACCCCTCCACCAATTTGATCAGCTCTATCATTTCGATATAGTTTGTACCCAGGTATCACAGTGTCCCACTGGTTGTCCTCCTTCCACCATGTCTCTGATATTCCAATCATATCTAACCTCTCGTTTAGTGCTATATATTCTAACTCTCCATCTTGTTTTGTAGACTTCTAGCATTTGCATACAAGCATTTTAGAGACTGTATTTTATTCATATTAATTTGGCTATTGGTAGACATGGGTAATTTGGGATCTTTAAGTTCTGTCTGCTCCATACTCGAGGGCATTTGGGCTACTTTACTCTTTTTTGGAACCTCTCTGCTTTTTGTAGTATCCTTCAAGGATACATTCTTCCGAACCATGCGCTCTTGGGCGACTGTCGGCTTTCCCCTATTATCTAGTTTAAAAGCTGCTCTATCTCCTTTTTAAAGGTTAATGCCAGCAGCCTGGTTCCATCCCGGTTAAGGTGAAGCCCATCCCTTCGGAAGAGCCCCTCCTTTCCCCAGAATGTTCCCCAGTTCCTAACAAATCCGAACCCCTCATCTCTGCACCATTGTCTCATCCACGCATTGAGACTCCGGAGCTCTGCCTGCCTATTGGGTCCTGCCTATTAGCGCATTCTGTTCATGCAGATCTATGCCAGTGGCTACTGTGTGCTAAAACTAACCATTGTATTAAAATCTCATGCTAACTGCTTAGCACAGAATGGGGAAGGGACTCAGCATGGACTACACATTGCAGTTAGCAGGCGTTAAGTGCATCCATGCTAAGGCGACATTTTACTTACCAGAAAATGCCCTTTCCTTGAATCTTGCTAAGCCAGTCCAGACAAGTGGGTTGTATCCCCTTACCAGGAAATATGAGGAGACAGAGAACCAATGAAATATTCAGGCTTTGATGACATAATTCCCATGCTTCTATCAGCCTGAGCCTCTAAGAGCAAAAACTCTATTCATACCCAGGCATATGGAAAGGAATCTCGAATCTCACACATCCTCAATGAGAGTAACAATGTGCAACCACACAGGAGGGAAACCGTATACAGGATTAATTTTAATAGAAGGCTCATACACTGGGCCAACCATTCAGATTATAATGGACCAAAAGGTACCACCACCATTATAGCAGACCAACACAGTTCCAGGGGCGAGTCCTGGACTGGTCTAACAGGACTGCTAGATCAGTCCAGACAAGTGGGATGTACCAAAGCTATACCCCCACTGGGCATGAAGACACAACAATTCATGAAACCTCTGAGCCAAAGACCATGTCCGCCTGAGTGTGGACATCCAAGCACTAATAATTGACAAAAGTGGAAAGTGATGTTCACATTACCACCTGACAAATGTCTAAGGAGGCTACTGAGCTACGCTCCATCTACTCTCCCCTTCCTCCTTTCTCAGTCTCTGTGGATAGCTCTTTACTCTTTTCTGTCTCCTCAGCTTGCAGCCTTGGGATTGTCTTTGACTCCTTTCTCTCCTTCTCCACACACATTCAACTTATAGCTAAAACCTGCCATTTTAGCTATCAGTTAGATGTGTGTGGAGAAGCCATACCCAAACTGTTTTGTCTGTATTGACTATGGGGATACAACCCACTTGTCTGGACTGGTCTAGCAGGATTCAAGAAAAGGACATTTTCTGGTAAGCCATGTGAATATGCAATGGAGGACAACATCAACAACATTTGCCCATTCCCTTCTGAACACACTACTAAGACACTTATCCACTCCTTAGACACCTCCCATCTAGACTATTGTAACCTACTCCTTGCTGGTCTCCCTCTGAATCATCTTTCTCCCCTTCAATCTGTTCAACACTCTGCTGCGCGGCAAATCTTCCACCACTTCCACTTCTCAAGTTACTTCATTTGTGCATGACACGCGTGTTTCAGGCCAAACGGCCCTGTTTCAAGTGCAATTTGCTATGAGACTGGATGAGATACCTCCAGATCCATTCTCATAGCAAATCGCACTTGAAACAGGGCCATTTGGCCCGAAACACGCGTGTCGTGCATGAACTTCTACCGATGACATTTGGATTCTGGATTGTAGATAAGTAGAGCTAGGTTTAGCTATTTTGAAACTTTTCACTTTGCACCATAAAGCATGCACTGATTGATTAAAAGGGTGACACATACACTTGGAGTTGAGCAGTTTCTGGCTCCTCTCCGGTCTGTGGGACCCGCCAGAAATCTATTTATTTCCTATTGATGACATTTTATGTCATATCATTGCACTTGCTGTCCAGACAATCTTGTGATTCAGTCTTAATATTGCTTTTGACATACAGGGCTGCTCCTCCTCCTTTTCTATCCTCTCTATCTCTTCTAAATAGATTATAGGCAGTTATGGCTATATCCCATTCATGTGACTCATTAAACCATGTTTCTGTAATGGCCACAATGTCCAAGTCCATTTCCATCATTAGGGCTTCCAGATCAGGAATTTTGTTGGCAAGGCTTCGTGCATTTGTACACATTGCTTTCTGGCATTTGTTGAATGGCTTGCCTGCCTTTTGCATGGATTTTGTTCTACACGCCCCTTCCTGCTTGCCATTGATGTGTTGTTCAAGTGTGTGGCTGTTTCCAATTGTTTTTCTTTTGCTGGGAGTGACATATTGAACTTGTCCTTCTCCATCCGTCACCCCATTCCTTAGTTTAAATGCCTGTCCACATAATGCCTGAATTTTTCACTTAGGATCCTTTTCCCTGTGGCAGAGAGATATAGTCCATCAGTACAGTATAGTCTCTTGTTGATCCATATGTTTCCCCAGTCACCTATATATCTAAATCCTACTTATTTGCAGCAGGTTTGGAGCCATGTATTAAAGTTTATGCGATGTAGCCTTTCTGCCCCCTTACCATGAACAGGTAAAACTTCTGAGAATGCTATAGTATTAGCAATGGTCGTTCATGAGCAGAACAATATTTTTCCTCTTGATCAGATCCTTATTTATTCAGATTCTAATGATAGCTGAAACAAATCCAACCACCATCTGCTGGAGACAGAAAAATACTGTTTTTGACCCTAGTGGCTCTGTCCGGTAGAGGCATGGGGATGTCATCGAAGCATGAATATTTCATTGGTTCTTTGTCTCCACACATCTGCTGATAGGGGGACACAACCCATTTCCCTGGACAAGTCTAGCAGGACAATATGGAACTGCAAATGAAGTTAACACATATTTAAGAGCATCTCTGTGTGGTAACTGCAGGTGGCAAACCCCAACAGTTAACACACAGCTTTTGCATTTATTGAACATTAATTTTGGTGTTAAAGTACAGTAAGTACAAATATTTACCACAGTTTAGTAAACAGACCCTTAAATTGTAAGCCCTCCAGGGTCAGAGAAAAGATAGTTGCTCACCTGTAGCAGGTGTTCTCCATGGACAGCAGGAAAGGTCCCCACATATAGGTGGATGTCGTCCAACAGAGCTCATGTGGAAGTATTCCCAGTTCCTTCTGGAAGCTTTTGGAAGCTCCTCTGTGCATGCATGCATCTTCTTGCCCGCCCACCGCTGCCACAGCGCCATCTAACGTCAGTCAAATACTATAGCTAATGAGAAGAAACTTCTAGGGAGGGTGGGTGGATTGTGAGGATTTTTCCTGCTGTCCACAGAGTACACCTGCTCCAAGTGAATAACTACCTTTTCTCCATGAACAAGCAGGAAAAAAGTCCTCATGCATGGGACTCCCTAGTTACAGGCTACCTTAACAAAACAGAAAAAACAAAGAGATGCCCAACAAGGGCAACTCAATACTGTTTTATTGCAACAGGCTTTTGTATTTTTTTAAGGTAGCCTGAACAGAAAGCAATGGGCCTAGGGGGGATAGAGTTGGATGCTACTCCCCAAACAGATTTCTTAGTATTGATTGGCCAAAGTTGCTCTCGCATCAGGAATCCCTCTCCAGACACTAGTGAGATGTGAATGAGTGGACTGACGTTCACGCTGCAGCCTTGCAAATCTCTTCCATGGAGAAAGAGTGCAAGTGGGCCACTGGCACAGTCATGGCCCTCAAATTATGAGCTATGACATGACTTTCAAGGCTTAGGCCTGCCTGGGCATAAGTGAAAGAGATGCAGTCTGCTAGCCAAACTGATAATGAGTATTTGGAGATGGCAACTCCTAGCTTGTTGCGGTTAAAAGAAACCCAAAGCTGGATGGACTTTCTATGGACTTTTATCCACTCCAACTAAAATGCTAAGGCTCATTTGCAGTCAAACATGTGCAGTGTAGTTTCCCCTTTATGAGCTTGAGATTTTGGGAAAAATGTTGGTAGAACGATTGGCTAATTAAGATGGAAATCTCATACCACCTTTGGAAGGAACTTGAGAATAGTATGGAGGACCATTCTATTGTGATGGAATTTAGTGTAAGGTGGATGAACTACTAGAGCCTGAAGCTCGCATACAAAGGCGTGCAGAAGTGACCACCACCAGAAACAAAACCATTTAGATCAAGAACTTTAGTGGACAGGAATTGAGTGTGGATGGTTTATAGGGAGGCTTCAACAAAAGCAATCCCAACATAAAGCGAACAACTAAAGGCTGTACATAGATGGGGTTACCTTCCACACCTCACTGCTAAGCTCCACTTGCACTGAGATGAACTCTTACTGAGTTGGACTTCAGTCCAGACTCTGAGGTGTAGAAGATACTTTTTGTGTAAAACAGGAAAAGGTTTCTAAGAAATGTCCCGCACAGCAGACAGCAAACCTCTTCCATTTGCATGAGTAGGATTTTCTTGTTGAGGCCTTCCTGGAGGCCAAAAGAACATCGGTGACACCGGCCGACAGATTGAGAATGAATAACGTCAGCCTCTCAACATCCAAGCTGTGAGGGCCAAGGACTTAATGTTGGGATGTAACATTGTTCCATTTTCTTGTGATATCAGATCTAGTGCATAGCCCAGCCAAATTGGTTCCCAACTGGAGAGTTCTAGAAGAAGAGGAAACCATATTTGTCTGGGCCAGTAGGGAGTGATGAGAATCATCAAGCCTCTGATTTGAGTTTCAGGAGGGTTTTGGCAATGAAAGATATTGGAGGATATGTATACAGAAGACCCTCCCTCCAATCAAGGAGAAAAGCATCCAAGGCTAGTTTGCTGTGTGGCCTTACTCTGGAGCAGAACTGATCCACTTGGGCATTCTGAAGAAATATATTGAGGGGTGCCCCACTCTTGAAAGATGTGGACTGCAATCTCTCTATCCAGGGTCCATTCATGTGGTTGAAGGACTCAACTCAGTCTGTCCACCAGAGTGTTTTGTTTGCCTGGCAGGTATGTGGCTCTTAGGTCTATCCCATGGGCAATGGCAAATTTCTACAACTTGACTGTTTCCCAACACAGGAAATACGAGCCTGTTCCTCCCTGTTTGTTGATGTAGAACATTGCTAACTGGTTGTCTGTTTGAATTAGGACATTTTGATTGGACAACTGATTTTTGAAAGCCTTTAGAACATTTGCTAGGGCTCTTAGTTCGAAGAAATTGATCTGATGAAGACTTTCCTGGAAGGACTAATTACCCTGAGTAAGAAACCCATCAAGATGGGCTCCTCAATCCAGTATGGATGCATCTGTCATCGATATTTTTTGTGGTGGAGCAATTTGAAAGGGGAGATCTTTGAGCAAATTATGTGGTATATTCTACCAGTCCAAAGACCAAATGAGAGGGCTGGTGACATACAGACTATACCTGAGATGTCCTGTGGCTTGGATCCACTGGGTTCTCAGGGTCCATTGAGTCTGTCTCATATGGAGACATGCCAAGGGTGTCACATGCACAGTGGAAGACATATGTCTCAATACAGTAAAGTCATGTGTCCCAATACAGTTAACATCTTGCGAGCTGTCACCTGTTGACTCAGTTGAGTCCCTTGCTTTATCGCTGTCAACCTGCATAGTCTGTTGTGCAAGGGGAAGGCTGTCACTTGAGTCATTTCAAGCAGAGCTCCTATGAATTCCAATTGTCAGATGGGTGGCAGGTGGTATTTTGAGTAATTTAATATGAATCCTCCAGGAGCATTGATGCACCGATGACTTTCTAGACTTTGAGGGGGCAGACTGCAATGCACTAGAAAGGGTAATCAGCCGGGTAGGCTCTGGTGCTGGGGCCCTTTAATGCCCCGATGTTGATACCTTTCCCACAGGCATTATGTGCTTCTCAAGGATCAGCTGCATTGCTGCCAGTGTCGATGCAGCACATATCAAGGCACTGACATACTACATTGTAAACAGCATTGTATGATGCATTCTGTGATAGCCCTCAGAAGGTGTTTCTCCATGGCTGCTATCTCCAAAGGCCGTGGGCCCCCAGCAACATCAGCCGATTGTTCCCGAATGGTCAGCTGTGTTTATTCTCACACTCCTTCCCAAATGATATCCTTGACCAGCCAATCATCCAAGTAGGGAAAGACAAACACTCACAGTATTCAAAGGAAAGCTGCTACTACTGCGAGGCACTTTGAAAAGACCCGAGGTACTGAGGCTAGGCCAAAAGGCAGAACTCAGTACTGGAAGTGCTGTCTCCTTAGAATGAATCTGAGATACTTCCTGTGGGATGGATGTATCTCTGTGTGGGTGTATGCATTCTTCATATTCAGAGAGCATAGCCAATCTCCTTTTCGAAGGTAAGGGAATAAGGTGCCTAGTGAAATCATTCTGAACTTTTCTTTAGCCAGATAAATATTCAGATCTCTTAGGTTTAAGATGGGACAGGATCTCCCTGTTTTCTTGGAGATCAGGAAATACCTGGAATAAAACACTTGTCCTCTTTGATCTGGTGGCTTGATTGCAAGATATGACTAGAGGGCAGTGATTTCTCTCTGAAGCAGTTCCTGATGCTGATGGTCTAAGGAATGAACCCTCAGTGGGCAAATTTGGAGGTATGTCGAGTAGATACAATTTGGATAATCTGCAAAACCCATGTGTCTGAGGTTACAAAGGGCGACCTTTGAGCAAAGAGTGAGCCTCTCTCCGACAGGAGAGTTTCCACTGCATATACAGATAGTTGCTATGCTCTGTAGAAACCAGTCAAAACCCCGCCCCTGGTTTTCACTGAGGAGCAGGTTGGGCCTTCTGAGGCTTCTTTCCTTCATTTGTGCTTGAGGAGTCTGTTTTGTTTGGGAATAGTTGGAACCAGGAAAATACCTATGCCTGTGAGAGTAACAACATAAGAACATAAGATTTATTTATTTATTTATTTTACAGTTTTTATATACCGCGCTCTTTGGTATCAGCGCGGTTTACAGATAACAAATTTCGCATTAGAACAGTCCTTTGCTTACATTATAACAAGGTCTTTTGCTTACATTATAACAGGGTCAGTAACTTGGAGACAACATGGTAAACTATATACAAGCTATATACAGAAAGATATATTACCTCTGAAAATTTACAGTTAAATTGGGTCGTAACTTTGGGTGTGCAGAGCGTCTAGGTCGAGTTCTGTTATGACTATGTTGTTGGAATGTCAGAGGCTGTGTGAGTGATTTGTGAGATGGGGGGAGGAGGTGTAGGGTTAGGGCCTATGAGATGATGACAGAATAGGTAGTGTTTGAGGGCCTTTTTAAATTGAGAGAGGTCTTTTATTGATCGGATATGAGGAGGGAGATTATTCCAGCAAGTTGGAGCGAATAAGGTGAAGGCCCTGTCTCTGGTTGTTTGATTACATTTAGTGTACTCCTTTGGTACGACAAGGGTATTGGCGGCTGCGGATCTTCTCAGTCTGTTCGTGGGGGTGTTGATAATAAGTGATGAGAGGGAAGGTGGGGCTATTTGATTAATTGCTTTAAAGGATAGCAGAAGTGCTTTGTAAGTTATCCTGGCTTGTAGGGGTAACCAGTGAAGCTCTGTTAGTATGGGGGTGATGTGGTCTCTACTGGAAGTGCCGCAGAGGATGCGAGCTGCTGAGTTCATCGCCAATTGGAGTGGGTTGAGGGTGCTCTTGGGTAGACCATGCAGGATGATATTAGCATAGTCAAAATGAGGTGTTATAAGGGTTTGGAAGATTGTTCGGAAGTCATTGGAGGCGAGTAGTGGTCTTAAGGGTTTCAGCGTTCTTAATTTGTAGTAAATGGATTTAACGGTCTGCTTTATGTGATCTTTGAAGGTCAGTTCTTGGTCGATGGTTACTCCCAGGTAGCGAATTGATGGTTTACATGGTAGTTCCGCGTCTCTCACCTTCAAAGTTGCAGGGGGGGAGAATTTCTTATTCCTGGTTACGAATAGGACTTCCGTTTTCTTGAAGTTTATTCGCAGGTTCTGTGATAGGAGCCAATCTGTAATCGCGTTGAAGCAGGCGATAATTGGGGAGAAGTCAGGGGCATTAATTTTTATTGGCGTGAATATTAGTACGTCATCTGCGTAGATCAAGCTGGAGGCGTTAAATGTTTTGATGATTTCACAGATTGGTTGTATATATATGTTAAACAGAAGAGCTGAAAGAGAGGATCCCTGGGGTACACCCTGTTGTTGCTGGAAAGGATCGGAGGTTGAAGATCCTATCCGCACCTGTTGCCAGCGGTTGTTTAGGTAGGATCTACACCATTCCCAAGCTGATCCCTGGACTCCCTTTTCTTTAAGACGATGAAGAAGTTGTGCATGGTTAACCGAGTTGAAAGCTGCTGAGATGTCAAGGAAGATGAGGATGAACCCATTTTCAATTTTGTCAATCCCTCTTGATAAGGTGTTGATGAGTAGTGTGAGAAGGGTCTCTATGCCATGTGATTCACGGAATCCGTGTTGGCAGGGATCGAGAGGAGCTGAAGTATCTATATGCTGTTGCAATTGGATTTGTACCACCTTCTCGATGATTTTGGCTAGAAGGGGTATACTTGAAATTGGACGATATAAATCAGTTTTTGCTGGGTCGAGTTTATTGTTCTTCAGGAGAGGGCGTATTGAAGTTTGCTTGAGAGATGATGGGAATGATCCGGTTGTGAAGGAGAGTTGCATGATAAGGGCAAGTATGGGGCTCAGTTCAGCACGCATTGTTCTGATCCAGTAGGCAGGGCATGGATCGTTTGGGGCTGTGGTAGTATTCAAGGTGGCAATAAGGTCAGTGATGGATTTCACTGTGGGAGCGACAAAATTTTTTAGAGGCTGAGTAATTGAGATGCGTTAGGTATACAACTTGGTGTGGAGTTCGTGTTAATGGATTTGGATTGAAGATAGTCGGCAAAAGCCTGAGGTTGAATTGATATTGTTTGGTTGGAGGATGGTGCCTTGGTTAAGGATTTGGTGATGTTAAAGAGGTCACGTGGTTTGTTCAGTGATCGGAGGAGGGTTTCTGTATGGTGTTCCCTCATCTTTTCAGCTATTTTCTCCCGGTGTTTCTTTAGGGCATTTTCGTAATCCATTTGGTCAAGTGGAGCACGTGATCTGCGCCATTTTCTCTCTTGTTTTCTTAGATTCTGGAGGGATAGTCGTAGTTCAGTGGAGAACCATGGTTTTGTGTTTCTACTTTTTAGTGCTGTGCTGGATGCTGGTGGTCTTACTGAGGAAGGTAGATGTGAAGAGGAGTTCAGGGTGTTGTACCAATTGTTGATCAGTTCATCAAGGTCATTGGTTGGAAGACAAAGGGTTGGAAGAGTCTGGCTGATGAAGTCATCCTTGTTGAGCGTTTTGAAACGGGCTGTTGGTCCTGATGAGATTACATTTGTATGTCTTGCTGGGATACTGTTTTGCTGATATGGGACTTGGAAGGATAATAAATCATGATCAGACCATGGGACAGGGGTATGAGATAGCTTAAAGTTGGTGTTCGCTGTAGACTGAGGCGCGAAAATGAGGTCAAGGGTGTTACCCTTGAGGTGTGTAGGGGAGCTAACTAACTGCGAGTAGTTGAGGTCAGCCATGGCATCAAGGAATGTGGTAGAGTGGCTATGGTGAAGTGAAGAGAGGTTAAAGTCACCCATTAACCAGTTGGATTTGTGTGGGCTTTCTGGGTTGCAGGCAAGCTCTATTATATTAGATAAATCTTCTGGTGGTGAGGATGGGGCTCTATATATGAGATTTAGGATGATATGTTTGTTAGCTATAGTAACTAGGTCCATGTGTGTGGTACTCCTGGTGGAAAGTAATCTAAATTGAAGGTTAGTTCGTGAAAGAATGAGAACACCACCTCCTCTTCGGTCTGCTCTGTGACATGTGTGTATTGAGTATTCTGGGGGAATGAGTTGGTTTATAAGGACATTGTCTGTGTCCGCTAGCCATGATTCTGTGACCAGGAGGATGTCTAATTTCAGCTTTGTGATGAGATCTGTAATGGCTGGCCACTTTTTACGTACTGAGCGGGCGTTGATGAGTGCACAGTTTAAGTTAGCATGTGAGGGAACAGGATTGGGTTTAGAACTACTAACAGTGTTAAGGGAGATATATAGTAGATGAGAGTGCCTAACATGGTGTGGTTGTGGAGCTGAGTGATGATAGGAGGAATGATATTTTCTTCCTAGTCCATGTAATATGGGGATCTTGTGTGAGGTGGTAGGGAATGCTGCTGTGTTTTGGGTGGTGTGTGTTAACAGATAGAGGCTAACTAATGCAAATAGAGAGAGAGCCATGGTTACAGCAATGGGAGGATACAATGTAAGGTAATACGGTCTTTAGAAACAGTAAATGCAGATTAACTGGTTAGGTACAGAACAGTGGAAATAGGTGAACAATTGTATCAACGCAGGCCTATCAAGTAGGAACAATGTATTCTGTTAACTAGATACAGTAGCAAATCTTATTTTAAGGGAGGTCTGTTTGTAACAGAGTAACAAGGAGTGAACTTTTCTAGTATATTAGGTCTACTGTTACCTTATAGATGGGGTAGAAGTGGGTTACCTAGGTAAGTTGTTAGGGTGTATCAGAGTCTCAGGTTATTATTCTGATGGTTTCTTGGCGCAGGAGTCAGATTCTGTTGCAGGTGAGAGTTCTAGCTTCCTTCGTAGGGTTGCTGACGTGCCACTGCCTAAGGGCCACGCCAAAGGGCCCTCTGGCGAGGCCCTCAGGCGCGGGCCCGCAAGGCGCGGGTGCGCTTGCCGGCGGCCCCTTTAAAGAGGCTGCTGGTACCTCCCACAACCCGGATTGGGCTGGAGTGCAGGAGCGGGAAACCGAAGCTCCCCCTGTGCTCTACCCCAACCGGGGAGCTAAACAAATGGCTGCTGGCTGATTTTAGGATTCTCTCCTGCCCGCGGCACCTTTAGATACGCCGCCGGGACCTCCCACAACCCGGATTGGGCTACAGTGCAGGAGCGGGAAACCGAAGCTCCCCCTGTGCTCTACCCCGACCGGGGAGCTAAACAAATGGCTGCTGGCTGATTTTAGGATTCTCTCCTGCCCGATATGCCATACTGGGTCAGACCAAGGTCCATCAAGCCCAGTATTCTGTTTCCAACAGTGGCCAATCTAGGTCATATGTACCTAGCACTTTCCCCAAGAGACACAAGTTCCACAATGCTTGTACTGGGTCAAGCATTGATATCTTCGGTCACTTCTTAATAATGGTTTATGGACCTTTCCTCCAGGAACTTGTCCAAACCTTTTTTAAACCCAGCTATACTAACAGCCTTTACTACATCCTCTGGTAACAAATTCCAGAGTTTGATTACACGTTGAGTGAAAAAATATTTTCTTTTATTATTCTTAAATAGTTTACCCTGTAGCTTCATTGCATGTCCCCTAGTCTTTCTATATTCTGATAAGGTAAACAATCGATCTACGTTTACCCGTTCGTTCATTAATTTATAGACTTCTATCATATCTCCCCTCAGCCGTCTCTTTTCCAAGTTAAAGAGCCCTAACCTTTTTAGCCTTTCTTCATAGGAGTATCCTTCCATCCCCTTTACCATTTTGGTGGCTCTTCTCTGTACCTTTTCTAAAATCGCTATATCCTTCTTAAGATACGGCGACCAAAATTGCACACAGTATTCAAGGTGCGGTCTCACCATGGAACGATATCGAGGCATTATAATATCTTTTGTTTTATTTTCCATTCCTTTCCTTATCATACCTAGCATTCTATTTGCTCTCTTGGCCGCCGCTACACACTGGGCCGAGGGTTTTAACATGGTATCCACAATAACGCCTAAATCTTTTTCCTGGGTGGTGGTTCCTAATGTGGAACCTTGCATCGTGTAACCATAGTTTGGGTTGTTCTCTCCTAGGTGCATAACCTTGCACTTGTCCACATTAAATTTCATCTGCCATTTTGATGCCCAGTCTTCCAATTTATCAAGATCCTCTTGCAATGTTTCACAATCCTCTTGGGTTTTAACAACTTTAAATAGTTTTGTGTCATCTGCAAATTTGATAACCTCACTCGTTATTCCACTTTCCAGGTCATTTATGAATATGTCAAAAAGCAGCGGACCCAGCACAGATCTCTGGGGTACACCACTGTTCACCTTTCTCCATTGGGAAAATTGGCCATTTAGCCCTACCCTCTGCTTTCTATCTTTTAACCAGTTCCTGATCCACAATAGTACACTGCCTCCTATCCCATGACTCTTTAGTTTTGCCAAAAGTCTCTGATGAGGGACCTTGTCAAAGGCTTTCTGAAAGTCCAGATACACAATATCAACCGACTCACCTTTGTCCACCTGTTTATTCACTCCTTCAAAAAAACATAACAGATTAGTAAGACAAGATCTTCCTTGTCTAAAGCCATGTTGGCTGTCTCCCATTAGGTCGTGACTATCTACATGCTGAGTAATTTTATTCTTTATGATGGTTTCTACCATTTTTCCCGGTACTGACGTCAGGCTCACCGGTCTGTAGTTTCCCGGATCACCCCTGAAACCCTTTTTAAAAATTGGTGTTACATTGGCGATCCTCCAATCTTCAGGTATTAGAGATGATTTTAATGATAGTTCACAGATTACTAATAGCAGGTCTGCAATCTCATATTTCAGTTCTTTCAACACCCTTGGATGTATACCATCCGGCCCAGGTGATTTGCTACTCTTCAGTTTATCAAATAGTTGTAAGACATCTTCCTGAAGTATCAATATTTCCTTCAATTCTTCCGCACCTTTAAATACCATTTCAGTCATGGGTAACATCCCTACATCTTCCTCAGTAAAGACCGAAGCAAAGAATTCATTCAGTCTCTCCGCTATCGCCTTGTCGCCTCTTAGTGCTCCTTTAACCCCTTTATCATCTAATGGACCAACTGACTCTCTCACAGGTTTTTTTGCTACGAATGTACTTGAAAAGGTCTTTATTTCGCGTTTTTTCTTCCGCAGCAAG
Source organism: Ichthyophis bannanicus (assembly GCA_033557465.1). Taxonomy (NCBI): domain Eukaryota; kingdom Metazoa; phylum Chordata; class Amphibia; order Gymnophiona; family Ichthyophiidae; genus Ichthyophis; species Ichthyophis bannanicus. The sequence goes on from CM066034.1 coordinate 707,803,337, forward strand.
CTTCTTCTCAAATTCTCTCTTTGCCTGCCTTATCAATGCCTTGCATTTGATTTGCCAGTGCTTGTGCTGTTTCCAGGTTTCGTCGTTTGGCTCTTTTTTCCATTTCCTGAAAGATGCTTTTTTGGCAACAACAGCCTCTCTGACCTCACCTTTAAACCATGCTGGCAGTTTTTTGGACTTCCTTCCACGTTTCTTAAAACGTGGAATACAGCTGGTCTGGGCTTCCAAGATAGTAATTTTCAACAACACCCAAGCTTGATGTACGTCTTTAACCTTTGCAACTTCTCCTTTTAGTTTTTTCTTAACTGTTTTCCTCATTTTATCATAGTCTCCCTTTCGAAAGTTAAAAGGTAGTACTGTGGATTTCCTTACTATCCCTCCTCCACTAATTAAATCAAAGGCGATCATGCTATGATCACTATTGCCAAGTGGCCCCAACACCCTTATCTCTTGCACTAGATCTGGTGTTCCACTAAGGACTAGGTCTAATATGGCTTCCCCTCTGGTCGGTTCATGAACCAGCTGCTCCAAGAAGCAGTCATTTATTTAATCTAGGAACTTTATCTCCTTAGCATGTCCTGACGTGACACTGACCCAGTCGATACCGGGGTAATTGAAATCACCCATTATTATTACTGCGCTGTAACTTTTGTTAGCTTCCTTGATTTCTTTGAGCATTTCATCATCCATTTGGTCATTCTGGCCAGGTGCTCGATAGTACACCCCCACTGCCATTGCCTTCCCCCTTTTATATGGAATTTCAATCCATATAGATTCTACAGCAGATTTTGTTTCCTGCAAAACTTTAATCCTTTCTGAGTCAATGCCCTCTCTAACATAGAGCGCAACCCCTCCACCAATTTGATCAGCTCTATCATTACGATATAGTTTGTACCCAGGTATCACAGTGTCCCACTGGTTGTCCTCCTTCCACCATGTCTCTGATATTCCAATCATATCTAACCTTTCTTTTAGTGCTATATATTTTAACTCTCCCATCTTATTCTTTAGACTTCTAGCATTTGCATACAAGCATTTTAGAGAATGTATTTTATTCATTTTAATTTGGCTATTGTTAGACATGGGTAAATTGGGATCTTTAAGCTCTGTCTGCTCCATACTTGAGGGCATTTGGGCTACTTTACTCTTTTGTGGAACCTCTCTGCTTTTGGTAGTATCCTTCAAGGATACATTCTTCCGAACCATCCGCTCTTGGGCGACTGTCGGCTTTCCCCTAATATCTAGTTTAAAAGCTGCTCTATCTCCTTTTTAAAGGTTAATGCCAGCAGCCTGGTTCCATCCCGGTTAAGGTGAAGCCCATCCCTTTGGAAGAGCCCCTCCTTTCCCCAGAAAGTTCCCCAGTTCCTAACAAATCCAAAACCCTCATCTCTGCACCATTGTCTCATCCACGCATTGAGACTCCGGAGCTCTGCCTGCCTTTTGGGTCCTGCGCATGGAACAGGAAGCATTTCAGAGAATGCTACCCTGGAAGTTCTGGATTTCAACTTCCTACCTAAAAGCCTAAATTTTGCCTCCAGAACCTCCCTACCAAATTTTCCTATGTCATTGGTACCGACATGTACCAAGACAGCAGACTCCTCCCCAGCACTATCTAAGACCTTATCTAGGTGCCGTGTGAGGTCCGCTACCTTCGCACCAGGCAGGCATGTTACCAGGCGATCCTCACGTCCACCAGCCACCCAGCTATCTACATGCCTAATGATCGAATCATTAACTATAACGGCTGTCCTAACCCTTCCCTCATGGGCACATGGCCCTGGAGAAACTTCCTCGGTGCGAGAGGGTTTTACATCACCTGGAGGACAGGTCCTAGTTACAGGATCACTTCCTGCCACACCAGGGTGATGGTCTCCTGTCACGTGACCTCTCTCCTCCATGGCAACAGGGGTGCTGCCAGACTGGAGGTGGGACTTCAGGACTATATCCCTGTAGGTCTCGTCTATGTACCTCTCTGTCTGTCTTATGTTTTCCAAGTCTGCTACTTTAGCCTCTAGAGAACGGACTTGTTCCCTGAGAGAAAAGAGCTCCTTGCACCTAGTGCACACGTAAGACCTCTCACCAACTGGGAGAAAATCATACATGTGACACTCAATGCAAAAGACTGGAAAGCCCCCATCCCGCTGCTGGACTGCTGTCTCCATCTTAGTTTTAAGTTTGTGTCTAGATCTTTAAGTTCTTACTTACTAGGGGTTGCTATGGGTATTTATACCAATAAAACTGTACCTAATACGTTTAATATACCTTGTTCACCTGAAGCTTAATTAATCTCAGGTCCTTAGTGTATAACTGATTTGGGTAATGAGCTTCACCTGAAAGCACCTCCTGTCTTTTAAGATGTGTAAGTACCTATAAAGCTATGATTATCCCAGGGGAGGGAAATAACACTTATTAAAAGAGGGCTGCTACACAGTACCCTGTCTTGTGCTGCTGAGGTAAGCTAAATTCTGATTTGATTTAAATTATAGCTCTTAGCTGCTGCTAGGCTCTAACTTCTTATGAAATTTAAACTACAAGCTCTCTGCTGGGTACTAAATTTAACCAGAAAGCTCTCTTCTGTGTGTTAAATTTAAACTAAAAGTACTTTGCTGTTACTTGGCCCTGAGTGACTATTAAATTTAAACTACAAGCTCTCTGCTGGGTATGAAATATAACCAGAAAGCTCTCCTCTGTCTTTTTAAATTCAAACTTTAATTGCTGCTACTAGGCCCTAACTGATCCAACAAAAAAACAATGGGTTCACAGATTAAGTAGCTTTAATACAAAGAATTCTTTTTAGAAAATTACCAGAAGTATATACTCACAGTTGCAGATTTCTCTCCAGAAGTAACAGTCTCCCTTTCTAGTCCTTCAAGAGTAATAGGTCTTTTTCCAATTACCACTCTGAAACCTCTTGCAGTAGGCAGCCGGTTCAGATATGCGTCTTAAGAGATTACGAAGAATGAGGTGCTGCTTTTCGATGAAGCCAGCTTTCTCGTTGACTTTCTATGAAACTATTCTCTCCGTGACATAGTATGTCAGTAAGCTTATCCTGCACAAATTGTTTCAGGTCCTAGCCTCCAGTTACCAGTACCCATTGCAGAAGCTCTCGATACAGTTTCAAAGATATAGGTGACTTGGACCATGGACTTCGAGCAGTCCTTACCATGTCTCACAAGAGAACGGTACTGTTCCAGTCTTCTGGAGGAAGATACTGGGACAGATAAGTTAGGCCACTCATGATGTCCTTCGAAAACATGCCCATGTAGAGCTAAGTAAGAGGCCATGCGGGCCTGGGAAAAACCTTCTCCCAAAAGAGTCTAATGTCCGAGCTTCCTTCCCAGGGGGCACTGAGGAGTGAGTCTTGGAACTTTTAGATCACTTAAGGGCAGATTCAACCACCAAAGAATAGTGAGAATTTGGGACTTCTCAAATCCAGGAGCCTTTTGAACTCTATACATAGAGTCGAGCTTTCTACTACCAGGGTGTACAGTGAGGAGGCTCTCCCACATTCTCATTTGTACTCTCTGAAGGATATGGTGCACAGGCAATGTCACCGTTTTGGGCAGAAGAGTACTGAAGGATCTCCAATTCTTCTGCCCTGGGCTCATCCTCATTCTCTAAAGAAAATGGTTTGGTCTAAGCCATATCACTTACAAAATCTTTGAAAGTCATATCTTCAGGAGGAGATTTACATCTCTCATGAGGAGGAGAAGGGTCAGATGGAAACTTTGTGGACCTGTCCTCTGACCAGCCCTCAAATTTGACATCAGTGACCCAGACGTCTATGTCAGACTCAGAGAGAAAATCAAAATATCTCCGCGTCTTGACCTGGACAACTCTCCTACTCTTTGGGGATCGGGAGCTCCTCCAGGAGCATTGATGCACCGATGACTTTCTAGACTTTGAGGGAGCAGACTGCAATACACTAGAAAGGGTAATCAGCTGGGCAGGCTCTGGTACTGGGGCCCTTTAATGCCCCGATGTCGATACCTTTCCCACAGGCATTATGTGCTTCTCAAGGATCAGCTGCATTGCTGCCAATGTCGTTGCAGCACATATCAAGGCACTGACATACTGTATTGTAAACAGCATTGTATGATGCATTCTTTGATAGCCCTCAGAAGGTGTTTCTCCATGGCTGCTATCTCCAAAGGCCGTGGGCCCCCAGCAACATCAGCCGATTGTTCCCGGAGTCTGAGTGGGTGTATCATCTGCTTGGTCTCAGTGGGCTGACACCGCCCATCTGATGTCCTGGAGGATAAGCTCTCTTCTCTTTAGGGCTGCTTAGAGGAACACTCCTGTAAACCCTCTTTGCTCTTGACACCATGCCTCTGAGGGCTTCATTGATGCACCAGAGCCTCCACTCGATGCGTTCACCTTTCGACATCGATGAAGATGAATCCTTCTTCACCTTTGGGTGAACATTGATCAATGGCTGATGCTCCAGGGTACTATGCGTACTCAGCTCAGAGTGGCTTAAGGGCTCCTCAATGCTGATACACCGCCAGCATCTGATGCTGTCATTGAGACTGCATCGGCATTGCAGTCAATGCCAATTGATCGGACATCTAAGCACCAAAAATGGATTTGCGCTGCTTAACTTGACCCTTGAGCGTTCTTTTTGTCATCTGCAAACACAAATTACAAGAAGAGGGCTAATGATTGAGTCCCAGGCATTGAAGGCACCAATTGTGAGTGTTCATGATGGATATGGTACTTGAGCACATGGAACACCTCTTAACCCACTGGCAAATTTGGTGACATATTGTCCAGAAAAATAGCTGCAGTGAAATCAAATGGTTCAGTTTTTGATAGAGAAAAAATACATTTATACATGCAGCCAGAGCACCTATGCATAAGGGGGCAACAGTGCTGAGGAAAATAAAGGAAACTTTAAATGACTGAAAAATGTAATTGAGGATAACTACAGGGAACAAAACTGCAATGGCAGACAGAAAAAAGTCGAGAAGGCTGAAAAATATCAATATTTTATACTTAAATGATATCCATTGAAGAACCGTGAGCAGACACATATGTTGGGCTCCATGGAAAAACGAAGACTGAAGTAAGATGACGCCACCGCAGTGGACAGGAAGATGCACAGAAGCTTCCAAAGGCTTCCAGAGGAGCTGAGAATACTCCCATGTGGGCTCCATCGGATGATGTCACCCATACATGAGGACTTTTTTCCTGTTTGTCCACGGAGAAATACCTACTGTACCTTTCAACTCTGACACCATGGATTACAACATCAGTGACGTAGTTCTCTTATTTTTCCTTTCCACACATCTTGATCCCAGAATATCAACTAAGATTAGCTGATGCCACACTCCTCTCCTTCAACTTTTAAGATACAGCAAATTTTACTACTCCCACAAAAGGTCTTTGTTCACTTTTGGAACTCAGATTAGGGTTTTCTTCCCCATGATAGCAGAGCCAGAGTGAAAGAATTACTCTTTCTGAATGGGAAAAAACGTTTCACTCCACAGCTGGAACAGACTGTGTGGCCCCCCTGAACCCACTCTAGAAAATCTAAGACAAACTCTTCCCATTCTAGACTTCATCCGATGACTTCTAGACAGAGTCTTCCCTAGACTTCACCATGATAGCCACTCCAGTGAGGAAGGTCATAGAAAATGATTCACTTCACTCACTGTTCTTGCCATCTCCTCTATGTCCTTTATTGGGAGGATCTTAATCCACAAGCCCTTTTATACATATAACCATTTAAAAGTCAGAGCTCATTATAATTCTCCTGAGAGGATATAAGAAAGATATTCAATTCTGGACTTATTTATTAATGCCATTTTCAGGAAATTAGATCAGATTCGCTAAAGCTTTTTTCCCATTCTATATTGATGGAAAAAAATGTGACGTGAGATTTTATAAGGAAGAATCTAGGATGTCCAGAACAAAATGTTAAAAAAATTCAGGGAAGTGGCAGCAGTGAAAGGAAGCACGTATAAGTGCCGTCTCCAATCTCTGTTACTCCAGCCCAAAAAAAAGAATATCCAGGTAACCAGTTCTGAAAACAGGCCCTGCCCAAATAGCAAGGCCAGGTACGTGCATGGGTGTAGGCCATTTTACAAGTGTGGACATCCCAAATTGTACAGCCTCAGAAGTGGGTACTTTGATGTGTCAGCAAGGGTATTTCAGAAGGGGAGCGACTATACTATGAGACTTGCATGTCCTGGCCTGCCATTTCAGATGCTCAGACATGTGGCGCCGGACCAGTAATATGTTTGGAGTATGTATTTATACACAAGTTTCCTCAGACAGGAAATAATCCTTGTGGCGTTTGACAGCGCATAATGTGCTTTCCCCTTGAAGAGTTACATCCATGAAACGAGCACCTTTTTTCACTTTATTGATGGTCAGGAGGCGTATGAATGTCTCACCAAACAATGCTTGTGCCATTCTGAAACTGCTCCATGACATGTGTGTCCCTTGCTTCACCCAGGGCGTGGCTCCACCATGCCCTCATGCTACATGAGCATTTTCGCATTGGGGATTTCTATATACCCAGCTTCTAAAATGGTTCCAGGGACATCTCCATGCTTTGCATGTCTAAGTGCCCATCTTCAAACTTCCAACTCATGAATAGGGCTTCTAAAATACCATGCTTAGTGAATCGGGCCCATTGAGTTTTATGAAGCAGTACTTTATAATGTCACTCTATTATAATAGTATAGTTTGAATACTTGACTTAACTACTAGAAACCTATATAAGAGAATGCATAAAAAAGCAAATGACTATATTCAACTCTAGAATGTATTCTGCATTTTTGCCAGAATAGTTCCAGGTTTTCTTTGAAACATTTATTTATTTATTTTACATTTCTTATATACTGCTTTTCATGATATCAAGGTGGTTTACATTGAACAAACTGAAATTACATTGAACAGGGCATTATAACTTGGAGATAACTATTTTACAAGGAACATGGGCTATGGAGGGTTAAGTGGCTTGCCCAAGACCACAAGGAGCACCTGTGGGACTAGAAACCCCAGTCCTTCCGGCCCAAGGTTGCTGTCCTCTAGTGGGATTTGAACCCCTGACCTTCTGGCCTGAAGTACCTTGTCCCAACCACTAGGCCACTCCTCCACTCCAAGCATGACAACATGCTTGGTGTTCACTATTGTAAGTAAAATGTGAAGTACAGATTATCAAACTAAGGGGCCATTTTATTTATTTTTATTTATTTAGACAGTTTTGTATACCGCCTTATCCTTCAATCAAAGCGGTCACAACACAATTAGGGGATACATTTAACACACAAGGATATGAGACACATACACTAATACTTACAGGGAACATGGGCAATGGAGGGTTAAGCGGCTTGCCCAAGACCACAAGGAGCATCTGTGGGACTAGAAACCCCAGTCCTTCCAGCCCAAGGTTGCTGTCCTCTAGTGGGATTTGAACCCCCGACCTTCCGGCCTGAAGTACCTTGCCCCAACCACTAGGCTACTCCTCCCTTTTACTAAGGGGCGCTAGGGTGTTGCACCTAACATATCAAAAGCACTGCAAGGAGTGGAGGAGTGGCCTAGTGGTTGGGACAAGGTACTTCAGGCCAGAAGGTTGGGGGTTCAAATCCCACTAGAGGACAGCAACCTTGGGCCGGAAGGACTGGGGTTTCTAGTCCCACAGGTGCTCCTTGTGGTCTTGGGCAAGCCACTTAACCCTCCATAGCCCATGTTCCCTGTAAAATAGTTATCTCCAAGTTATAATGCCCTGTTCAATGTAATTTCAGTTTGTTCAATGTAAACTGCACTGATGCAGAATAGCACAGTACATAAGAGAATGTAAATAAATAAATAAACTATGCACATTAGGTGCAACAATACCATGTTAACTGTCAGGTGTGGAAAGCACATCCCCCTACCATGGATGGCATTAGCAAGGGTTCACATCACATGCTAACTGGGTTGAGCTCACCATGCACACTTTCCACCCCTAGTCCACCTACTCACAACCCTGACATGTGTTGCACAGTTAGCATGGGAATCATCCTATGCTGTCAATGCATGTCTCAGTGTGTCTTCAATGCATGGCAGAACATATGCTGTCAGCTAGTGCCTGTTAGTAAAAGACCCCCTAAGAGTTCTTACTTAAGAGAAAATAACTGTAGAACACCAGATTACAAACACAATGAGGGGCAATTAGAACAGTAAGCAAAATGCACATAGAAGACCAAAAAAAGGCAAATGAGATTGTTTTTCACTTCTGACCACTGAAAGCGAAATACATTTTTTGCTTTATCTTTTCCCGAAATGACATCATGAAGCTAATGTATGAAATCAAAAAGATACGTCTAGATACAGTTCTGCGTTGTATCATTTTTCAAAAGACTGACAGATATTTGTACTTAACATTGCTTTCCTTGAGAGTTTTATTGCTTAATTATGTGATGACATCTTGTTTATATGAACTGTTCTGTTCTCCAGTTCCTCGGAGTGCTTTTATCTCTTCTCTATGTAAGTCGTGTGGAAGACATCATTACTGAGTGGGGCAGCACAAATGATGCACTTCTTGGAAGATCTACACAGCAACAAGAATTAGAGTTCACGTCAGTTGGTTGCTGCAGATGTTACCCAGGCAATGAAACTAGCTGAAAAGCATCAGTGCGATAAAACATGACAACCTTCAAAGGCATTCTCTATTATCTTTGTGGAGCATTTAAGGATCTTTTAAACTGTTTGTCCCATTTTACATAAGTGTTTTCTAGAGTGCTTAATAAAATATAATTCCCAAAGCTGCTCTGTGATCTCTGCTGCTTTTTTGTTTTTTCATCACTTTCAACTGGAACCATGCTATTTTAAAATAGCTGTTCAACAAAGCCAACCAAACTTTAGCTAAGTTGAACGGCACAGTTGTAGGAGACTAGTACTATTGCGTGAAAGGTATAGCAAATGTTAACACATCCATAATTTTTATATCTCACCCTGGTTTCTTTGTTCCGACTGCCAAGTCCTAGCACAGATGACAGTCCCAAGAGCACAAGCTCTCCCCTTTTAGATGATGACAAAATTTACAGTGGAAGATGTGTTGGGGTGCATGACTTCAACTAAGATCTCAAACAGAGCAGACACTCATGATGAAGTACAGAAAATGAGGAGCAATCTAAGAAAGCTTGAAAAGTGGTGAATCTATTTATTTATTTCCATTATACATTTGATTATATGCCACTTTTACAAACAGCTCATGGTGAGTTACATAGAAATTTTAAATAAGAAAATACAACTATTAAATGAAGTCTTTGCCAACTAAGGCTTAATGCAGTAAAGTTCAGAGTCATATACTTGGGAATGCAGAAATCCAAGGGAGCAGTGCATGACATGAGGTGAGATAGTGATGTGCATGCACCAAGCTGGAGAGAAGTCAAGGGGTGATTGCATCTGATGCTGTCAAGGTTGCAGAATATGCCAAGACAAGGAAATGTCAAGCTGTATAGGAAGAGATGGGACTAATAGACAAAAAAGGTGGTAATATCTCTACTCCTCGCCTCCATACAAATCATTGATGAGACAATATTTTGAGTAAAGTGTCCCATTGTGGAGGCGGTACCCCAGAAAGATATATAGACAGAGTAGATGCTGTCTGAAGAAGGGCTACCAAAATGGTAGAGTGAAGGAGTAGCCTAACGGTTAGAGTACTCGACTCAGATTCAGGAAAGCCAGAATTCAAATCCCACTGATGTTGCTTGTGACCTTGGGCAAGTCACTTAATCCTCCATTGCTTCAAATACAAACTTAGGCACATGTCTATTAAAGTACACTAAACAGTCAGCACAGAATTAACCTCAACCTGTAAAAGGCCTTCGCCTATAGCCTGCCTGTGTGTTCCTGAAGCAAACTGACAAGGATTCCTATTGCACAGGCATCTGATCTTGTGGCATCACAGAAGTTACTACTTGCTGAGTGCCTGTGTGTGGACACTGAAGACCCATTGTCCTTTATTCTTCTATTTGCTGAGAATCAGACTTCCAGGTCTTTCCAAGGTCATTAAAGCAACACTATGGAACTAGCATTGGGACACAGACCATCTTCAACAGCATTCCATCTCTCACCATGGACCCTACTATTCATGCAACTACGTCATGATAGCTGTTTCTTGATTTGCTCAGCCAACCTGGTAAGACCTGTTCCAGTCATAGTAATATAATATATGACAGCAGATAAAGACTAGTATGGTCTATCTAGTCTGCCCAATAAGGTAGCTAGAGTAGGTATACCTGCTGCTCCGTGCAGGTCACCCCCCTCTATGCCTTTCTTAGGGTTGTACCCGCCGCTCTGTGTAGGTCACTCCCCTCTATTTGTTGAAGTATAAAAGATTGTTAAGTTTATTTTGATTTTATCCTCTTGCTATAAAGGAATCCACTTTGTCAGTCCCAGTCAATTACAGAGGTGTGCATGAGCCCTACCATCAGCTTAGCGGGTAATAAAATACAGTATACAGAGACAAAGACTTTGCACTATTTGCCATGCTCCTCTTCGTGTTTGCTACCAAGGCTTTTACCTCATTACTTTAAACCAAAGACACTGTATTGTCACACAAGGCTAGTGCACCATTACTGAGGGGCAGCCCAAGATCTTTACAGCACCCCAGGCAATGTTCCCTCTAATTTTCTGTAGGCTGTGTGCGCATAAAATATCAGCTGTGCAGCTTTTGAAGGAAGGTTAAATTTTTGTGCGCCACATAATGACACTCGGAGTTATATACTTTAAAATTTGACTACACGTCAGAATACAGTATGTACACCACCTTGATTGCACTAGAAAATATTGTAGAACTTGTGAAAACCGTAAATACACAACAACTTTTAAATTTTAAGACATCTGTAGTGTTTTCTATCAGAATCAGAACCGTAATTTTTGTGCGCTCTGTTGTAAAGTATGTGCGCTCACCTGGCGAGGTGTGTGCGCGCACGCACGCGCACAGCTTAGAGGGAACAGTGACCCCAGGTGCTCTGTACTTTCACTCGTGGCCCTGCAAGCCAGAAGAGCCTTATCTCTAGCTGCATGCTACTCACCTGGAAGGTGTTCACAGGGCTTGAGACAGCATGGGAAATAAATCCTGCTTTACCTATGGAAAGACGCTCTATCTGGAACCCCTGACCTGGAGCTGGCTGCCCCTCTAAAGCTGTAAGGCATTGGTCTTTATTTCTTCTTGGCTTGTGGTCACTTTGAGGCATACAGATTTGCTTTTACTTTCATAAATGAATCAGACCACATGACTTTGGGTTATTAGTGTTAGCAAATTCTTACGTGAACAACTAATAAATTCCCATCAGTTGCTGCTATGAAATCATTCTTACCTCATTTTTGTATTTAATAGTAATAGAAAATTAAAAACTCACAAAATTGTCATAAAAAAATTCTAATATATACAGAACTCACCTTGTTTGCTAATCTGTTGCCAACAAGCAACAAAATTGAAAGGGATTGGCACGAATACCCCTATGCATAACAAGTGAGTTACATATATCTTATTTGTCTGCCTTCTAGTTGTTAGCATGGGCCTACGACAATGGCTACCGTACGCTAAAATTCCATGCTAATGTCTTAGTGTGGGATAAGACTTGAATAGGACATGCACACTGCAGTTAGTGCACAGTAATTACTGCATGCTTTTACTTGTGCACTTAGCGCCTCCTCCAGAGGAAGCATTAAGTACATCCTCACTAACTGCAAATTAACTTAATGCATGGTAAAGATCTTTCTTGTGTAGTACTACAGGGACATACTTGGCACCCCTCCCCCCCAAAAATAAAAATTAGCACACAACCTTTGCACTCACCACATGTTAATTTTTGTTGTTAAAGTGTGTTTAAGTGCAAAATCTTACCAAAGTTGAGTTAATACGCCTCTTAGATTCTAAGCCCTCCAGGGCTAGGGAAATCCCTACTGTATCTGAATACAACTCGCCTTGAGCTACTACTGAAAAAACATGAACTAAATTCAAATAAATACACTAAAAGCCCTATGAAATGAGATTTGCTAGGTTGTTGTCCCCCACTCTTTGGAAATCAATGCCACTTGACCTCAGGCTGAAGAGCTTGTATTCCCCTTTTTAAAGGTCAGAATCAAGACATGGCTCATCAGGCTTGCTTTCGATCCCCACTCCCCTAATTGATAAATTAGATAGGGTGCAGGAAATTTCCACCACGTTAAAGACTTACATCAAGCTTGGGTGTTGTTGAAAAATACTATCTTAGAAGCCCAGATCAACTGTATTCCACACTTTAAGAAAAGTGGAAGGAAGTCCAAAAAACTGCCAGCATGGTTTAAAGGTGAGGTCAGAGAGGCTGTTGTTGCCAAAAAGCATCTTTCAGGAAATGGAAAAAAGAGCCAAATGACGAAACCTGGAAACAGCACAAGCACTAGCAAGTCAAATGCAAGGCATTGATAAGGCAGGCAAAGGGAGAATTTGAGAAGAAGCTTGCTGTGGAAGCAAAAACGCGAAATAAAGACTTTTTCAAGTACATGCGTAGCAAAAAAACCTGTGAGAGAGTCAGTTGGTCCATTAGATGATAGAGGGGTTAAAGGGGCACTAAGAGGCGACAAGGCGATAGCGGAGAGACTGAATGAATTCTTTGCTTCGGTCTTTACTGAGGAAGATGTACGGATGTTACCCATGACTGAAGTGGTATTTAAAGGTGCAAAAGAATTGAGGGAAATATTGATACATTGATACATAGTTGAAGATGTATTACAACTATTAGATAAAATGAAGAGTACCAAATCACCTGGGCTGGATGGTACACATCCAAGGGTGTTGAAAGAACTGAAATATGAGATTGCAGACCTGTTATTAGTAATCTGTGAACTTTCATTAAAATCATCTGTAATAGCTGAAGATTGGAGGATCGCCAATGTAACGCCAATTTTTAAAAAGGGTTCCAGGGGTGATCAGGGAAACTACAGACCGGTGAGCCTGGCATCAGTACCGGGAAAAATGGTAGAAACCATCATAAAGAACAAAATTACTCAGCATGTAGATAGTCATGGCCTAATGGGAGACAGCCAACATGGCTTTAGACAAGGAAAAATTTGTCTTACTAATCTGTTATGTTTTTTTGAAGGTGTGAATAAACAGGTGGACAAAGGTGAGTCAGTTGATATAGTGTATCTGGACTTTCAGAAAGCCTTTGACAAGGTCCCTCATCAGAGACGTTTGGGAAAACTAAAGAGTCATGGGATAGGAGGCAGTGTACTATTGTGGATCAGAAATTGGTTAAAAGATAAAAAGCAGAGGGTAGGGCTAAATGGCCAATTTTCCCAATGGAGAAAGGTGAATAGTGGTGTACCCCAGGGATCTGTGCTGGGTCCACTTCTTTTTGACATATTCATAAATGACCTGGAAAAGGGAATAACGAGTAAGGTTATCAAATTTGCAGATGACACAACTATTTAAAGTTGTTAAAACCCAAGAGGATTGTGGAAAATTGCAAGAGGATCTTGATAAATTGGAAGACTGGGCATGAAAATGGCAGATGAAATTTAATGTAGACAAGTGCAAAGTTATGCACCTAGGGAAGAACAGCCCAAACTATGGTTACACAATGCAAGGTTCCACATTAGGAACCACCACCCAGGTAAAAGAGATTTAGGCGTCATTGTGGATAACATATTAAAACCCTCGGCCCAGTGTGCAGCGGCGGCCAAGAGAGCAAATAGAATGCTAGGTATCATAAGGAAAGGAATGGAAAATAAAACAAAAGATATTATAATGCCTCTATATCGTTCCATGGTGCGACCGCACCTTGAATATTGTGTGCAATTCTGGTCACCGTATCTTAAAAAGGATATAGCGTTATTAGAAAAGGTTCAGAGAAGAGCCACCAAAATTGTACAGGGGTTGGAAGGATACTCCTATGAAGAAAGGCTAAAAAGGTTAGGGCTCTTTAAGCTGGAAAAGAGACGGCTGAGGGGAGATATGATAGAAGTCTATAAATTAATGGACGGAGTGGAACAGGTAAACGTAGATCGATTGTTTACCTTATCAGAATATAGAAAGACTAGGGGACATGCAATGAAGCTACAGGGTAAACTATTTAAGACTAATAAAAGAAAATATTTTTTCACTCAACGTGTAATCAAACTCTGGAATTTGTTACCGGAGGATGTAGTAAAGGCTGTTAGTGTAGCTGGGTTTAAAAAGGTTTGGACAAGTTCCTGGAGGAAAGGTCCATAAACCATTATTAAGAAGGGGCCCAGGATATCAATGCTTGACCCAGTACAAGCATTGTGGAACCTGTGTCTTTTGGGGAAACTGCTAGGTACGTATGACCTAGATTGGCCACTGTTGGTAACAGGATATTGGGCTTGATGGACCTTGGTCTGACATAGTGTGGCATATCTTGTGTTCTTGTGTTGCACTGTCAGGATGGCCCTAACACAAAACAAATATACAATGCAGTTTTGCAACAAGTAGTCTTAAATCACTAAAACCACATGGCACAAACCCCCAATTGGCTCCCATAAAAACAAAACTACTTACACAACTGGACACACATTCAAAGGATAAGATAAAGAGAGTAACCACCTGCGGGACTGCAGGGACCAGTAGCATCCCAGGCTGTGGTAATTAATGTGTCTAATTTCCCCGTGACTTCAATGCAGATATCTTTGTTGCATAGGGGACTTTCATTTGTACTCTCCATGTTTTACAATCCTTTTCGTTGTCGTGTGGACATTATGCAATTTTTACATAATCCACAGGTTTGATTGTTTTTTTCCCCATTCTGGCCCTTCTACTAATGTGTCTATTATGCGACAGAAACCTAATTGGATTCCCCCTGGTCCTGTTGACCCTATTTGGCAACATTTTGTAATGCCGTTTTGCATGATTTATGGTTACTTGAATTAGCAGAACATCTTCATTTTCATCTAAATTTGTCTGCTGCTGAAAGGGTGGCAATGCATTAGGGGTGCAAAAGGTGTGCAGATGTGGTATGGGGGGTCTCTCAGTACCATGAGGAATTGGAAAAATATTTGAATAACCCTCTGCATTATCGGTTGCTTGGAGAGGACCCCACTCCATGCTTGGTCAAACAAGTTAAGGTGTTAGTGGATTAGGTTTTATAGGCTCGCATGCTTACTAGGGAGGAGGTAGCCTTTTTGACCCCTCAACATCAGAAGGTCCCCGCCTTTTATTTAGTGCCAAAAGTACACAAGTCCCTCATAGCTCCACGAGGGCGCCCTACTGTACCTTGTTGTGGTACAGTCTTGAAGCTGCTATCGAAGTTTGTTGACTTTTTTTTTAAATCTCAGGTAGCCAATGCATGATCTTATGTCAGAGATACAGCTGAAGCTGATTTTTTACGTCATCTAAGTATGCTTGGGGAAGTAGGTGGTGATATTCTTATGGTTACTATGGATCTTGAATCCTTGTTTACCAATATTTCCGAGAAGACAACTCTGACTATGATCCATAACACGTTGGTTGCTAGTTTGTCAGACCATAGGATGTTGGTATCATTTTTTAATCAGCTAGTAGAATTTATCTTATCTAACAATTATTTTTATTACAAAGGCCGTTTTTATCTTCAAACACATGGCATTGCCCTGGCGCCCAGTGTGACTAACATTTATGTATCTCACTTTAAGGACACGTTTTTATATGGTTCTCAGTGGTTTCAGCATATCAAACTATGGGTTTATTTTATTGACGATGCTTTTTGTTTATGGATGTCTACAGCAGAACATCTGACGTCTTTTGTTCAATGGTTAAATACAGTAAACCCTCATTTTAAATTTACCTATTTGTGTCATCATGAGGTTATTCATTTTTTAGATGTTAAAGTGTGCAAGTCACGTTCTACTTTGTGCACCACTTTATATTGAAAAGATAGTAATGTGTTGCGATCAACATCCTATCAGAGCCACCATCCTATAGGATTACGGTGTGCTGTACCCATAAGACAGTTTCTGTGTATTTGACGTGGGTGTACTGATTTAGATGACTATATACATCAGTCTGATCTGCTTGCAATTTGTTTCCTTCAAAGGCATTACCCACATTCTGTTGTTAGACAAGAGTACTTATGGACCCCTTATGCGAACCATGATTTGTTGCTTCAAGATTTGTCCGTAGTGAGGAAGATAAGACAATGTATGTGTTATAGTATTCTGATTTAGCTCCTCAAGTGGCAGTGCTTAAGAAATACTGGCATTTAGTTGCCCTTCACAAGATGTTTCATGAGCCCCCCTATATAACGTACAGGAGGGGTTCTAACATTTGTGACAGAGTCGTTCACACACACACCCTGCTTTGCCTTCATTGAAGAACTCCCTGTCTCGCCACCAACCATGTCAACAATGTAGTTTTTGTAACCAAACTATACCGGGAGTGGTATGGATTCATCCGCGCTCTCAGAAAGATTTTTGTGTTAACCACGACACAAATTATAATTCTATATTTGTTATTTACATCATTGTGTGTCTATGCCCCAGGATATATATGTAAATCATCACCAAAACTTCATTCCACCCAATATCACAATGTCAGAAACATTACATTCAAACATCATCAATCACTAATTAGGGGAGAAAAAGGATCTCAGCACCATTGGGTCAATTGATCCTGGCTACTAAATCTTGGCAATGGATCGACACCATAACATCAATGATCCAAAAAAACTCCCACTGATACAAATATCACATCTATATAATATCCCTTTTAATCCACACATTGCTGTAAACTTAGGTATTTTTTTCAATTTACAAAAACATTTACTATCCCAACTTATATCAATACCACAGCTTATAACAACATTTAGGGCCCGATTCTGATTCTGACGTACATCTCCTTTGCATGTCTAGCCCAGCGGGATCAGAATCGCGAACAGGCATGTATGTGCAGGCTCAGCCAGGACTTTTGAATGGAGCTGTGGTGCCATGGTATCCTGTTGTCATGGCACCAGGGCTCCCTTTAAAAGCCGTGATGCCAGCCACTGCTAACAAAGTTAATTCCCTGCAGCCCAACCCACGATCTGGCCTCCTAAGGCCAGGATCGGGCTGCAGGGAATTAACTCTGCCCCCCCCCCCCCAGCCCCTTCCGCGCCCTGAGCCACTTAAAAAAACACGACCAGGGGAGTTATTCCACCTTGGAGGTTCTATTCCTTGGAGGTGGAATAACTTCTCCGGCCATTTCGCCAGTCCTGGACGTACAGGGCCAACATTAGAATCAGCCCTGTACGTCCAGGGCTGGCGAATGCCCACTGCCCGCCCACTCTCTGCCCCCGGGCTGCCTCTTCCCTGCCCCCATCTAATTTCCCCGCACAACTGGCAGGGAAGTTAGACAGGAGGGGAAAGCTATTCGTGTCTCAGAATAACCCCCTTACTGTTTAACAGAGCACTGATCCACCCATCTTTTATTAAACACATGACATGTCTTAAGCACATATCTTATCTATGTGCTAAACCCTCTTGAGTACATTGCTTAACTGAACACTGAGTCCCAAGCATAGAACTTATCTACGTGCTAAGCCCTCTAGAACACATGGCTTATCTGAAAGTTGAGCCCGACGCCATCAAGGATGCCCAATGCGTTTCACATAAGCTTCATCAGGGGACCAACAACCAAACAATCTCAGCATGCTCATTCAGCAACTCTCAAGGTATTTTGCTCATTGCTCTGAATATCACCATCATTTTGCGGACCTGCAGTGGAGGATTATGAATTTTATTCCTCCACCGCAGTGGGGTGGGGATAGGAGTGTCACTTTAGCATGACATGAACAGTATTGGATTTTTCATATGGGCACTGAGATACCTGCTGACTAAAAGATTCTGTTGAATGGCATTCTGCTTTCTAATACTGTTGCACAGTTAAGCATAGTTGTAGTCCTGGATATGACTCTGGGTTCTGTTTTGTTTGGCCAGTTTTCCTTGATTGTGTTACCAGCTATTTATTGGTTCTGCTGTTTGGCTGAATCATCCCTGAGCAATTTGATAGGTGAAGAATAACCATGGGGGGGGGGGGGGTAAATTCTTGTCCTGAGAAGGGCTTTTCAGGATTGTGTTGTGAAATTCTACTGGTGCCCTGCAATCCCACGGGTGGTTACTCTTTATCTTATCCTTTGAATGTGTGTCTAACTGTGTAAGTAGTTTTGTTTTTATGGGAGCCCATTGGGGTCTGTGCCATGTGGATTTAGTGATTTAAAACTTTTTGTTGCAAACTGCATTGGATATTTGTTTTGTGTTAGATGCCAGATTATACCGAGAGATCCCCGTGCCCCTGAAGCAGTGATTCGAAAACCTGCGGGCAGGTCGGGTGAAGGAAGGTGTGCAGTATTTGTTGCATTTCTATGTTGCTAACGTATTACATGTTACTTGAACACCTGAGACATTGGCAATGAAGAAAGTTATGAACTGAACAACTGTTTCAACCCACAGTTAAGTGACTTTATTATGCTTAGAGCACACTTTATACGTATGTGATTGTTGCAACTTTGTGACTATTACTGATCACGGTTGTAGCATTACTGGTGGGAGCTTTCCTCTCTCAGGACTGTTTTTTCATTAAGGCTCCAGCGCCGTTGTATCAATGTTTTGTTGCATTTGTTACATTTCTGATATAGTGTTATGCTTGTTTGTAACTTTGTTGCAACGGTAGCTGTTAAAATGCGGACTTGTTTTTGAATAGGGGCTGTGGTGGATGATCCGTATAAAGAACTGTAGACTGCTTTTTTAGCTTTGAAATGTTGTATTACAGTATTTTGTACTAGATATTTGTGATTTTTGTATTATAATTGTGCTATTTATGTATTATAACAAATGTGGAATACTGATGTATTGATGTTTTGAAACATAAGGGATGTATCCTTTTTTGATATGATGTACAAGGAGGTATATGGAGCTATTGTTAGGTAATAGGCTCTCCCCTTGTTTGGTTTTGTATTATAGTCAGTGCAGTTCATTCTAGGCAAGGGAGGGGGGGTCTTTTTTGTTATTTTCGCATAGATTTGGATGTAAAGTTACAAGATGAGAACATCCTTATTCCTTGAGTTTCAAAACTTCATTCCTTAGAAGTGTTTCTTGAAGAAGGGAGGGATTGATCTTAAACATATCACTAAAGTGACCAGTGTAGTTTATTATAAATTTAAGTTTGTTTGACAAGGAAAAGGAATCGCGATTAATGGCACTATCTCTTTTGCTAAGTATCCTGTAATGGTTTGTATATGGGACTTAAAGAAAAATGGTTGAAGAAGTTGCAAGTGACTCAGAATATCTTAGCAAAATGTTTTATTAGGAGATAAGAAATTTGAAAATGCTCAGCCATTATTGAAGAAGTTATATTGGCTTCCTATTAATGACAGGTGACACTTTAAATTGATCGAATTGGTTTTGAAATGGTAAAAATATATATAAATATTGTATTCCCTGCTGGTGTTTGATGTTAGATTATCCGGTTTAATAAACTTTTTATTCATTTCTATGTTTTAGGTTTTATTTATCTATTAGATGTTTCTGTCTAGTTCTTTGTATTTTCTTACTTTGTATTTTTAAAAATTGTTAAATCATTTTGAATGGCTTTGGCCACAAGAATTTGGCAGTTGAGATTTTCTTTTTCAATTTAACATTTATTAAATGAAGCCATTACCCTAATACACTGGGGAAATCTAAACAAGGCATCAGACAGTCCTGGATTATCTTTTCCATTACAGGAGAAATAAACAAAAGACGTTGAACAATAAACAAACAATGACAGTGACCTAGAAAGTAAGGCCAAGATGGCATATTCAGTATTGTCTTGTATACCTTGATGCTCCATGTAACATAAAAATAATGGAGATGAAAATTAAAGCGATAAACCCCCAGTACTAGCATTAATAATGAGATTCATCATAGGAGCTCTTGATTGAGGGAGGAGTGGTTTAGTGGTTGGGACAGTAGCCTCGGTCTGGAGGAACCTGGGTTTAAGTCCCACTGGGGGACAGCTGGAGGGACTGGGGTTTCAGTCCCACTGGCACTCCTTGTGGCCTTGGGCAAGCTACTTAACCCTCCATTGCCTCAAGTACGACTTTAGAATGTGAGCCCTTTGGGGACAGGGAAATACATACATTACCTGAATATAACTTCCTTAACCACCTAGCTGCTATCCGCTATAGGTTGTATATCAAGTAAATAAACGATAACAATATACAGCATCTCCTCTTATAGTCCCCAGTAAGCTATCTCTCCCTTGTTCTTTTTAATCTGAATGTTAATTTTCATTTTCATTTTATCCTCATTCCCCCCCCCCTTAATCTTCCCTACAGAGTCAGTTCACTTCTACTTCATCTTAATAAGTCTTCAACCAGAATAGGAACTACGCCACCCAGGATCTCAACCATCCCTTCCATATTGATAAACAAGCCTGTGTCTCCCCCTCCCCTTTTCAGTGGTGTGTCCCACCAGACCCTGATAAAAATAGGCCACCACCTTCTGTTACACTAGTTTACCCAACAAAAGATTTTCAAAAACCATAAGGCTTCCCTCTTCAATTTTTTGGCAGCCACCAATGACTGGGTGAGGGGCTGGATTTGCAAGTGTGCAAAGAAATCCTTATTTATTTTATTTATTTATTTTTTAAATTTATTTACATTCTCTTATATACCGCGCTATTCTGCATCAGTGCGGTTTACATTGAACAAACTGAAATTACATTGAACAGGGCATTATAACTTGGAGATAACTATTTTACAGGAAACATGGGCTATGGAAGGTTAAGTGGCTTGCCCAAGACCACAAGGAGCACCTGTGGGACTAGAAACCCCAGTCATTCCAGCCCAAGGTTGCTGTCCTCTAGTGGGATTTGAACTCCCGACTTTCCAGCCTGAAGTACCTTGCCCCAGCCACTAGGCCACTCCTCCACTCCAACTAGCATGAATACCTCATCTGTTTGAATGTCCGCACACTCTGTCCCTCTGAAAACTGATATAAAAAGATCAGCCCCTGGTCACACCAAGTGGACAAAACTGATTTCAATTGTTCCTGGGGTAATTGTTGGATATGGTTAAGTTCCATTGCCTATGAGGCCTTCCTATCCCCCAACAATCCTTCCCTTTGCTGTTTATAGATTCCTAGAAGGCTCCTAAGGAAAGGATCTGGTCTTCCATCCTAAGAACTCCCCTTCCATAAGATTTGTAGGGCAGATTCTCCAAATATATATTCAATGATACATATTCACTGTTTTTATGGATCCTTCCCCACTCAATCACAGTCAGCTGCGAGGCAAAATAATACTTCCAATATTCAAGAACACCCATACTGCTCTCTGTCCTTGGCAGCATCAAAAGATGTTGAGCCACCTGTGGAGGCCAGTGTCTCCAAATAATGGCAAATGGTTTTCTGTTCAGTTGCTTAAGGTCCCACCCAGGGATCTTTATCAGTAAGGCCATGAATATATATATAGAAAGCATGGCAAAACCAACATTTGCAAAATGGCCAATCGATCCAACTAGGAGTGTTCCAAATCTCCCCCATCTCTCTATATTGTCTCCTACCTGTTTAATTACTGGTAGGTAATTTAAGTTGTAGATTCTCCCCAAGTCAGTACACAAATGGAGACCCACATATTTAATCCCTTTCTTTGCCTCCCTAAAAGGGAACTGCTTTTTCAGCCTCCATCTCAGCTTGAGAGAGACACACACATTCAGGTTACTCTTTTAGCCATATTAACTTTAAAGCCTGCTTGTCCTCCATAATTTTTTAACTCACTCACAATCCCCTCCAGTGAATGGAGAGGGTTTCCCACTGCAACCAAAATGTCAAACATGGGCATTTTTGTTCCCCGGGTTCTACCTTTATCCCCCTGAATGTTCATATTCAAGGAAATAAGAGACCAGGCTTCCATTCCCACTAGCACTCCTTGTGGCCTTGGGCAAGTCACTTAACTCTCCATTGCCTAAAACAAATCCAAATTATCAATGTCCCTGTTTAATGTATATTACCAAGTTGAAGGACTACAAAAGGGGACTGCTACTTCTGGAGAGAGATCTGCAATTGTGAGTATATACTTCTGGGAGTTTTTCTGAATCTTGGGGAGAAGGGGATTCTTTGGATTAAAGCTGATTAATCTGTGAACCTAGTGTATTTGTTAAATCAGTCAGGGCCTAGTAGCAGCAAAGAGTTTTCAGTTTAAATTTAAAACACAGAAGAGAGCTTTCTGGTTAAATTTAGAACCCAGCATAGAGCTTCTAGTTTACATGTAATACTCAGTCAGGGCCTAGTAGCAGCAAAGAGCTTTAATTTAAATCAAATCAGAATATAACAGCAAAAAAGGCAAAACAGGGTCAGTATTCTTTGAGCAATAAATTATTCTAGAGATCTTTACAAAGAGGCCTTCTATCAAGGGGCAAGAGACCTGTGAAACCTTTTAAGTAGGTGTTAAAGCCAGGTGGCAGATCAAAGGGCCCTTTTGAAAGACTTCTTCTAGCCAAGCAAGGACTGTTAATCACCCAGGAAATTGGTCATAAATTACCTTAGAAGCACAGGACAGGGTACTGTGTAGCAGTCAGCTTTTAATAAGTCTTCTTTCCCTCCCCAAAACCCACCCACCCCTGGGATAATCGTAGCTTTATTGGTACTTACACATCTTAAAGGAAAGGAGCTGTTCTCAGGTGCAGCTGTTTATCCAAATCAGGCATACATTAAGGACCTGAAATTAATTAAGCTTCAGGTGAACAAGGTATATCAAACATATTAGGTATAGTTTTATTAGTATAAGTGTCCCCAGCAGCCCTTAGTAAGTAAAGAACTTAAATATCTAAATACATTCTTAAAACTAAGATGCAGACAGCAGTCCAGTAGCGAGATGGGGGCTTTCCAGTCTTTTGCATTGAGTGTCACATGTATGATTTTCTCCTAGTTGGTGAGAGGTGTTATGTGTGCACTAGATGCAAGGAGCTCTTTGATCTCAGGGAATGAGTCTGTTCTCTAGAAGCTAGAGTAGCAGACTTGGAAGACATAAGGAAGACAGAGAGGTACATAGACGAGACCTACAGGGATATAGTCCTGAAGTCCCACCTCCAGTCTGGCAGCATCCCTGTTGCAATGGAGGAGAGAGGTCACGTGACAGGAGAGCATCACCCTGGTGTGTCAGGAAGTGATCCTGTAGCTAGGACCTGTCCTCCAGGTGATGTAAAACTCTCTCGCACCGAGGAGGTTTCTCCAGGGCCGTGTGCCCATGAGGGAAAGGTTAGGACAGCCATTATAGTTGGTGATTCAATCATCAGGCATGTAGATAGCTGGGTGGCTGGTGGACGTGAGGATCGCCTGGTAACATGCCTGTCTGGTGCGCAGGTAGCGGACCTAATGCGCCACCTAGATACGGTCTTAGATACTGCTGGAGAGGAATCTGGTGTCTTGGTACATGTTGGTAACAATGTCATAGGAAAATGTGGTAGGGAGGTTCTGGAGGCTAAATTTAGGCTTTTAGGTAGGAAGTTGAAATCCAGAACTTCCAGGGTAGCATTCTCCGAAATGCTTCCCGTTCCACGAGCAGGACCCAAAAGGCAGGCAGAGCTCCAGAGTCTCAATGCGTGGATGAAACGATTGTGCAATGATGAGGGTTTTGGATTTGTTAGGAACTGGGGAACATTCTGGGGAAAGGAGGGGGCTCTTCCAAAGGGATGGGCTTCACCCTAAACGGGATGGAACCAGGCTGCTGACATTAATCTTTAAAAAGGAGATAGAGCAGCTTTTAAACTAGATAAAAGGGGAAAGTCGACAGTCGCCCAAGAGTGCATGGTTCGGAACAATGTATCCTTGAAGGATACTACCAAAAAAATGAAGTTAGGGCACATCAGCAGAGAGGTTCCAATAAACAGTAAAGTAGCCCAAATGCCCTTGAGTATGGAGCAGGGAGAGCTTAAAGATTCCAAATTACCCATGCCTACCGATAGCCAGATTCATATGAATAAAATACAGTCTCTAAAATGCTTGTATGCAAATGATAGAAGTCTAAAAAATAAGATGAGAGAGTTATAACATATAGCACTAAATGAGAGGTTAGATATGATTAGAATATCAGAGACATGGTAGAAGGAGGACAACCAGTGGCACACTGTGATACCTGGGTACAAACTATATCATAATGATAGAGCTGATCAAATTGGTGGAGGGGTTGCTCTCTATGTTAGATAGGGTATTGAGTCACAAAGGATTAAAGTTTTGCAGGAAACATAATTTTCTGTAGAATCTCTATGGATTGAAATTCCATGTAAAAGGGGAAGGCAATGGCAAGTGGGGGTGTACTATCGACCACCTGGCCAGAATGAGCAAATAAATGATGAAATGCTCAAAGAAATCAGGGAAGCTAACAAATGTTACAGCACAGTAATAATAAATGGGTGATTTCAATTACCCTGGTATGACTGGGTCAGTGTCACAGCAGGACATGCTAGGGAGATAAAGTTCCTAGATTAAATAAATGACTGCTTCTTGGAGCAGCTGGTTCATGAACCGACCAGAGGGGAAGCCATTTTGGACCTAGTCCTTAGTGGAACACCAGATCTGGTGCAAGAGATAAGGGTGTTGGGGCCACTTGGAAATAGTGATCATAGCATGATCGCGTTTGATTTAAATGGAGGAGGGATGGTAAGGAAATCCCACAGTACTACCTTTTAACTTTCAAAAGGGAGACTATGATAAAATGAGGAAAATAGTTAAGAGAAAACTAAAAGGAGCAATTGCAGAGGTTAAAGACTTAAATCAAGCTTGTGTGTTGTTTAAAAATACTTTCTTGGAAGCCCAGACCAGTTGTATTCCACACTTTAAGAAAACTGGAAGGAAGTCCAAAAAACTGCCAGCATGGTTTAAAGGTGAGGTCAGAGAGGCTCTTGTTGCCAAAAAAGCATCTTTCAGGAAATGGAAAAAAGAGCCAAATGACGAAAACTGGAAACAGCACAAGCACTGGCAAGTTAAATGCAAGCCAGGCAAAGAGAGAATTTGAGAAGAAGCTTGCTGCAGAAGCAAAAACGCATAATAAAGAATTTTTCAAGTACATTCATACCAAAAAACCTGTGAGAGTGTCAGTTGGACCATTAGATGATAGAGGGGTAAAGGGGGCACTAAGAGGGGACAAAGCCATAGCAGAGAGACTGAATTAATTATTTGCTTCGGTCTTTACTGAGAAAGATGTAGGGATGTTACCCATGACAGAAGTGGTATTTAAAGGTGATACTACAGAAGAATTGAAGGAAATATTGATACATCGGGAAGATGAATTACAACTATTTGATAAACTGAAAGTAGAAAATCACCTGGACCAGATGGTATACATCCAAGGGTGTTGAAAGAACTGAAATATGAGATTGCAGACCTGCTATTAGTAATCTGTGAACTATCATTAAAATCATCTCTAATACCTGAAGATTGGAGGCTGGCCAACGTAACGCCAATTTTAAAAAGGGTTCCGGGGTGATCCGGGAAAGTACAGACCGGTGAGCCTGACATCACTACCGGGAAAAATGGTAGAAACCATCATAAAGAACAAAATTACTGAACATGTAGTGTAATGGGGAAGACCCGTCCCTTGATATGGAGCTAGATGAAACTGAGGAGGTTACGTCAGATTCTGACAGGCAAGCAAAACACATGGCTACAGGTTGCCAGGGGAGGTGTAAACAAACTCAGTCACGAGTGCAGCAGCCCCGCCCAAGCTACAAATTATCCCCGTGCTCTGAGCTCAATAGTAGACACCTGGGTGGGGGAGGGGCGAAGCTAAGCCCTAAGGGAAAGGAAGATAAAAAGCACTCTTTTGAATCAGGAAGAAGGGGGACAAGAGAGAGAACAGGAACAAGCGGAGGCTCAAAAACAAGCCCGGGAACAAGAACAGGAACAGACGTAAGAGAAGGAACGAGAGAGAGAGGGCAGAGGAGCAGAGCCATCAGCAGGTCTGAGAAGCTGAATCTGACTCAAGCAGCCACGAGGACAGAGCAGAGAATGCTCCAGCTAGGGAGTTACAGAGAGGCCAAGCCCAAAGACCACAGGGAAGCAACTTTCAGTTAAGGCCTTATACTGAGGGCCATTGGAGAGAGAAGCCATCCAAAAGGTCAGTTTGGGAGTGCCCAGAAACTCCGGTGAGAGAGAGGTACAGGCCTATGGACTTTGATAATGCTGAAAGAGCACTGCTAAGGAAACCTATTAGGCAGAAGCCTGAACGTAAGCCCTTTAGAAGGGATAAGGAGAAAACTAGAGATACAAGTTTTCTCTGGGATTGCCAGGCTCTCCAGGACTCTCTCAGTAATAATGATACCTGTTTTAAAGCTCTGTGTGATTGTGTTCCTACGTACCCAGTGGGGGAAGGGCTGGAAGATATGCAAATAGAATCTGTAGATGAAAGTGTAATTGGTGAACCCATGGATTGTACACTGTCCATAGCAGATAACATAGAGTCTCTGCACTGACTTGGATATACAAAGCAATATGCACAGCATTGAAAGCAAAGTAAACCTTCGTGCCTTTAAAAGGAACTGTTTTGTGAATCCTGTGTTAAAGGAAGGTGTGTTGAAAAGCTAGAAGAAAAAGAAGCTATTTTTCTTCTCTTCCTGAGTTAATTTCCTTATGCCAGAAAGTATGGATATTTTGTCTTAGGTTTTGTGCTTACCAATCCCCCGGGAAGGGGAAATAAAACCTCATTTCCTTTAAAACCACTCGATTACATCTATTTCTGTGCTTGGGGAGTGTGTGGGACTACATCACCCAGAAGGCAGTGCACTACTACGCCTGCATTGCCCCACTTCCCAGCCCAGGATATTCACCCGCTTGGCCCTACTCTGCATGCCTTAGGACCCAGGGTAGACCACTGGTGACAGTAGATAGTCATGGCTTAATGGGAGACAGCCAACATGGCTTTAGACAAGGAAGATTTTGTCTTACTAATCTGTTATGTTTTTTTGAAGGTGTGAATAAACAGGTAGACAAAGGTAAGTCGGTTGATATAGTATATCTGGACTTTCAGAAAGCCTTTGACAAGGTCCCTCATCAGAGACCTTTGGCAAAACTAAAAAGTCATGGCATAGGGGCAGTGTACTATTGTGGATCGGGAATTGGTTAAAAGATAGAAAGCAGAGGGTAGGGCTAAATGGCCAATTTTCCCAATGGAGAAAGGTGAATTGTGGAGTAACCCAGGGATCTGTACTGGGTCAGCTGCTTTTTGAAATATTCATAAAATGACCTGTAAAAAAGGGAATAACAAGTGAGGCTATCAAATCTGCAGATGACACAAAACGTTTTAATGTTGTTAAAACTCATGACGATTGTGGAAAATTGCAAGGGGATCTTGATAATTTGGAAGACTGGACATCCAAATGGCAGATGAAATTTAATGTGGACAAGTGCAAAGTTATGCACCTAGGAAAGAACAACCCAAACTATGTTTACACGATGCAAAGTTCCACATTACGAACCACCACCCAGAAAAAAAGATTTAGGCGTCATTGTGAATAACATGTTAAAACCCTCCGCCCAGTGTGCAGTGGCAGCCAAGAGAGCAAATAGAATGCTAGGTATCATAAGGAAAGGAATGGAAAATAAAACAAAGGATATTATAATGCCTCTGTATCGTTCCATGGTGCGACCGCACCTTCAATATCGTGTGCAATTCTGTTCACCGTATCTTAAAAAGGATATAGCATTATTAGAAAAGGTTCAGAGAAGAGCCCCCAAAATGGTAAAGGGGATGGAAGGATACCCCTATGAAGAGAGGCTAAAAAGGTTAGGGCTTTTTAACCTGGAAAAGAGATGGCTGAGGAGAGATATGATAGAGGTTGTGATAAGGAAGCTTATCAGGACCCAAGAGATAGGGATAAAGAGAAGGAATTTACCCTTATAAAAAGGACCCATTTTACCAGGTCAGAGACACAAAACTCCCTTTACACCTAGAAAGCAGGTAATTCCTAGCTACAATAGGTTGCAGAATGCCCCTAGTGGAGAAAAAGAGAGGGAATACAGGCTCAGGGTAAGGAACCCTTACGTCACTGAATTCCCCAATTACTCAGCTGCCACGAAGCAGTTTGATCTCCAACACCTGAGAGGAGAGGGGGTGGAGCAGGCACCTGAGAGGTTTAAGACTAGGTCAGTTTATTCAGAAGAGGGAGGCAGGAGAGGAAGAAGAGGAGGAAAGGAGAGAGAACATGAGAGCAGTAGGAGTGCCTACTGGAAGAGGAATGGAACTGGATCAGTGAGCACAGCAGGAACCAGGAACAGAGGTTGGAGAACAGGACGTGGAAGCACCGGTGAATGGTGGCCAGAGCATGAGAGAGGAGAAGCTGCTACAAGCTTTGACCCAGGTATGAGCATTAGAAGCTTGCCTAATTCTGAGCACTACAGAATTGCCAGAGACAGCCTTAGCCCTAACGGAAGGCAGACAGCTAAGCCCTTTGAGCCAGAATCAGAGGAAGTGCCAATGCAACTGGGTGAACCAGACATAGCTTTAGAAGAAGAAGTCTCATACATGGATTGCTCTTTATGCCAGTCTTCCAATACAGAGGTGTTGAAAGGGAGTCAACCGTAAGGAAAACCTCCAGTGTCCGGTAGCCCTAAGAGTCTGTGGTTAACTTGTGAAGGTCCTGAGTTAAAGGCAAAATACCTTTTTTTTTTTTTTTTTTTTTTACTGTGCAAGCCGAAGCTGCCTAATTAAGTTGGTGAATCAGCTGTGAGCCAGAGCAGTGCTCAGCCTGAAGCTGTATTAACGGTGAAAGCAAGGAAAGCTTTTGTTTGGCTGTTTATAAGAAAACCTTGCATAGAGAATTGCTTGCCTGTGAAGAGTTTAACTGCCTTGTTGAAAGTTTTTCTATGTTTAAGAAGAGAAACAGTGTTTTGGACTGAGAGAAAAAGAAACCTGCTTTAGGAAAAGCTGTTTTCTGTTTGTTTGATCAGCACTGCAAGCCATGCCTGATAGCAGGGGCTGTTAAAGTATTTATGTTTATACTGGAGAACATTGCAAGCTGTTTTGTTTGGAATTCATTTATATCCTGATGTTTATTTACAAGAATCCTGGAGAAATAATCCAAAGGTGGAATTTGTGAACCTTAGCGTGATTTTTTTTTCAGTTAATAAACTGTCATTACCTTACCACTCAAGGCAACTACAAAGGTGTTTTTTTTTACCTGAGGTTGAATACTTTCTGACTGAACTACCTTTCCCATAAGGCATTACTAGGCAATCAGTCAGTTAAAGACCAAAAGGTGAATCTCTCTAATGACAACCACGCCCCTCCATACTGCATGTAAGGGGCTATGGGCGTGACAAGGTCTATAAATTAATGAATGGAGTGGAACAGGTAAACGTAGATCGATTGTTTACGTCATCACAATTTAGAAGGACTAGGGGACATGCAATGAAGCTACAGGGTAAACTATTTAAGACTAATAAGAGAAAATATTTTTCACTCAACGTGTAATCAAACTCTGGAATTTGTTACCGGAGGATGTAGTAAAGGCTGTTAGTGTAGCTGGGTTTAAAAAATGTTTGGACAAGTTCCTGGAGGAAAGGTCCATAAACCATTATTAATAGGGACCCGGGATATCACTGCTTGACCCAATGCAAGCATTGAAGAACCTGTGTCTTTTGGGGAGACTGCTAGGTAATTATGACCTAGATTGGCCACTGTTGGAAACAGGATCCTGGGCTTGATGGACCTTGGTCTGACCCAGTATGGCATATCTTATGTTCTTACAATGTAAACCGCTTTGGCTAAAATGATAAAGTGGTACAAAAAATGTGTTAAATAAAATAAATATTCACCCTACTCCAAGATGCCACAGGTTCAAGAGACTGAATAAACAAAAGAGATTAGAAAGTGGGCATCCCTGCCTTGTTCCCCGAGTTAGCCTAAATTCTCTCAAATATCCTCTATTAGCCTGAACACTGGCTTTTGGATCCTGATATATGGCTTTGACCCACCCCAAAAAATGAGGCCCAACCCCCATCTGCTTCATGGTCTCAAACATGAAATTCCATTCAACTCTATTAAATGCTTTTTCAGCATAGATTGAGAGAAGAACAGCGGGGCTTGGCAGCTGAGATTTAATGCTAAAAAATGCAGGGTCATGCATTTAGGCTGCAAAAATCGAAGGGAGCGGTAGAGTATAGGGGGTAAAGTGCTTCTGTCCACAAAAGAAGAGTGGGACCTGGGTGTGATTGTTTCCGATTATCTTAAGGTGGCTAAATAGGTAGAAAAGGTGACTGTGAAAGCCACAGGGATGCTTGGGTACATAGGGAGAGGAATGGCCACCAGGAAGAAGGAGGCAATAGTGCATGTATGTAAGTCTTTGTTCAGACCTCATGTGGAGTATTGTGTGCAATTCTGGAGACCGCACCTTCAAAAGGATATAAACAGGATGGAGTTTGTGCAGAGAATGGCTACCAAAATGGTCAGTGGACTTCCATATGGGGACAGACCTAAGGAACATATATGTATACTTTGGAGGAAAGGTGGGTGAGAGAAGATATGATAGAGACATTTAAATACCTCCGTGGCATAAATACACAGGAGGAGAGCCTCTTTCAGTTGAAAAAATGCTCTGCAATGAGGGGGCATGGGATGAAGGTGAAAGGTGATAGGAGTAACTTGTGGAAATATTTTACAGAAAGAGTGGCAGCTGTGTGGAACAGTCTCCCAGTGGAGGTAGTAGAGACCAGGACAGTATGGGCCCAATTCTGTGAGGCGACTAGTGGGGCTGTACGTCCCGGTGGGATGTGCAGCCCCACTAGCTGTCCTGCCCTTTTTCTGTAATTCTCTCTCCCCGCATGCACAGAGCCACTGTGTTGGGAGAGGATGGACGGGCTAGGCACCCGAATGTACAGTACCGATTCAGGTCACAGTTCTGTATGCCTGGCGTGCACCGGGGGGATGTACAGCTTATTCCACCTCAGAAGTGGAATAAGCATGGGTTGCCCATGTGCCCCAGCCCACCAGCCCCCCTAGAGGCTTTGAGGTGAGGGAAATGAGTCCCTGCCGCACGGCCCCAGCGGATCCCACCGGGTGTCTGGAGAATTGAGCGGGGGGGGGGGTGTCCGACACCAGCGTCGCAGCAGTTATGGGGGAGGCCAGGTGTACATCCCCTGCGGACACTGAAGGGGCACACCGGGCCGTTCCGTTGCCCGAATCTGCTACTGCAGGAGTGTCCTGCTCCTGTGGTGCAAAATCGGGTACAACAGACTCTGTCCTGGTCTGGGACATCTGGATGGCCCAGACGTGTGCCCCTTCCATGATCAGGCTCCACTGAATTCAAGAAAGCATGGAACCAACACAGATCTCTTAAGAAAAAAAGGGACTATAGTAGTTGGCATGAAAGACCAACTACTATAGGCCATGTGGTCTTTTTCTGCCATCATGTTTCCATAAAAAGCTTTTAAATAAGTATATACCAGCTAGAGGTGAGTAACTCTGTTTTTTCTGTGGACAAGCAGGTATGTCCTCACTTATGGGAATATAGGCTGCCTTAAAAGAAAGACGTGTCGCAACAAGCAAACACTAGGAACATGTCTTTGGTGGCAACAAGCCTTTTCCTTTTTCTTTTTTGCAAAAACAGCCTGAAAAGAAAAGAACTGGCTGAGGGGGGATGGAGTCAGATTCTATTCTCTTAACAGAGAACTCATTGACCAAACTTATTATTGTGTCAGGAGTTCCTTTCTAGACAGTATGGAGATGTAAATGTGTGAACAGAAGCCCATGTCGCAGCTTGGCAAATCTCCTTCATGGAGGCTTACCTCAAGTGAGCTTTCACTGAAACTGCTACTGGAAAGGCGTGAGCTAAATACTAATAAATAAACCATGGCTCTGACATTATGAGCCACAATATGGCCCTCAAAGGTCAAACCTATCTGGGCATAAGTGAAGATGATGCAATCCGCTAGCCAAGTTAAGTTTGTTGACAGAAATCCCCAGTTTGCTTGGGTCTAAAGAAACAAAACATTGAATTGACTTTCTAAGGGCTTTAGTTCACTCCAAATAGAAAGCCAAGGCTCTTACAGTACAATGTGTGCACTGCACTTTCCCCTTTGTGAGCACAGGGCCTGAGAAAAAATGTTGTCAGGATGATTGACTAATTTAAGATGGAAATCTAACATCACCTTAGGAAGAAACTTAAGATGAGTGCATGCTCCAGACTTCGATCCTTTCACCTTGTTGCTCCTTATGTCAGGAACCTAGGTCTGGCTTTATCTCTGGCCCTTTCGAAATTTTGGCTAAAAACATGAATAAGAACCCCTGGCCATACAAGCTCCAGTGAGGATAACAAGGATTAATAGCCCTAGAACAGAACTATACACAGACCACCCTGCGGGCTGTAGCCCGGAAGACTAAACTGCAGGTACCCGATCAGCACAGATCGTGGCAAATCATATCAGCTCTGACCAAATCATAGTAGCTCATGTACATCCAATGCTTGAGAAAGGTGTAACATGAAGACCACACTACCACCCAAAAAATATTTGAGTGAGCGACAAAGCCACTTTCCACCCAGGAGGAGGTCCAAACCTGCATGAAATGCGCATGCAAACCTATGGGACCGGCCAGTTCTGCAACAGAGAGGCCAAGGCTATCATATAAATGTAAATAAATAAATATTCTTTATCCAACAGCCCAAGGAAGACTTTATGGCTGCTTCACCCTTATGTGGGCTTTCAAAAAGGGTAAAAATCTGTCCAACTTTCAGTGGAATTAGCGATGTCCAGGCATCTAAGAAACACCCATCAAACGTACAGCATGAGAAAGCTCGGAAAGAAGGCAAGCAAACCAACTGGCTGACATGGAAACCTGATACTACAACAGGCAAAAAAATAAGGAGGAATGGACTGAAAACATATGGCCTCTTCCAAAGACAACAGATAGGTACCTGAAATGAATGACCAGGTCTGCAACTACATGATATGTTGCCAAGCAGATGGCGACTAAAGGCAGCTTTTATTTATTTTTATTTATTTTATTTACATTCTCTTATATACTGCGCTATTCTGCATCAGTGCGGTTTACATTGAACAAACTGAAATTACATTGAACAGGGCATTATAACTTGGAGATAACTATTTTACAGGGAACATGGGCTATGGAGGGCTAAGTGGCTTGCCCAAGACCACAAGGAGCACCTGTGGGACTAGAAACCCCAGTCCTTCCGGCCCAAGGTTGCTGTCCTCTAGTGGGATTTGAACCCCCGACCTTCCGGCCTGAAGTACCTTGCTCCAACCACTAGGCCACTCCTCCACTCCGCCTTAAAGGAACAATCCTTTAGCACAGTCCTCACAAGGGCTCACAAGGCTCAGCCACCAAGGCCTGAAGAACCAAACTGAGAACCCACGAAGGAACCACCAACTATAGGGAAGAGCACAAGCTGAACTCCCCATAGGAAATGGGCCACATCAGGGTGCAAGACCAGAAAGCACCCTGTCACCGGTTCTCCAGAACAAGCGAAGGCTACCACCTGAACCCTCAGCAAACTGAGAAAAAGGTCCTTGTCAAATCTAACCTGCGGAAAGGATGGCAGAGCTGACAAGCCCACCATGTTATAGATGGCATGGTGCTCATGAACCTGTGCTCAAAAAAGAATGCCAGACATGTACGAGTTGCGACAGGAAGCCTCTTCTTATGTTCGGAAGCAAAGAAACCATAGCAGCAGAATAGCCCTTACACAACAAGTGTCACTTCTGAAAAGCCAAACCAGATGCGAGAGGGAAGCCAGACTGGTCAGCAGGACCAGCCCCTGCCTCACGAGCCCCTCATGCTGACAGAAGGCACAAGCTGGTGCCCTGCCAGAGGTACAGCAGATCCGCATACCACGGCCTCCTCAGTCAAGCTGGTGCCATCAGTTCCAATGGGCCCAGATGGCACTCCACATAATGAAGTATGCACCCATGAGAGGCCACAGAGGAACACATACAGCAGAATGTGCCTTGGAACCACCTCTTCACAGTGGCTGGAGAAACTGCAACTTGGCAATAGCCTGGGTCATCAGCAAATACTTCCTGGGGCAACCCCACCTGACCAGGAATCTCTGGTATATCCATCGGCTCAATGCCCACTCCCCACTCCCCGGGATCGGGAGAGTGATGAATGAGATAGTCGGCTTCCACAACGAACACTTCTGAAACATGCTGTGCAGGGAGGGCCAGGAGATTCTGTTCCATCCAAGGAAACAGGAGGATCAGTTTCTGGAGGTATCTGGAGGTTTTCATAATCCCTCACCAGTTGACAAAGGCTACCACCGCGGTATTGCCCAAGACGACCTGCGCTGCCTGTCTCAGACTGTTTCAGAAATGACATTGGGCAACCCGCCCTTGTCAAAGAGCTCTCCCTAACTGATCAAGATGGCATCCGATGTCAGCAAAAGCCACTGGATATCATCAGGGGAAAGTCTGTCAGCAGATGAGCAGGCTTCTCCCAGCATCTGAGATTGGCCACCACCAATGGGGAAGAGGGAGCTTGGTGTCAAAGTTCTGTGAAGGAGAAGACCAGTGGGATAGCAGGAATCTTCACAGTGAATGCAGGTGCGCTTACACCCAGAGGCCATCTCGATCGTTGCTGCCATCAACTCCAGGAGTTGGAGATAATCCCCAGCCTTGGGATACTGCTGCCTCTGAAACACCCTGAGCTGAGAACACAGCTTCTCAGCCCTCTTCTCAGGCAGAGAAACTTTTCTTGAGCCAGTGACGAACCGTGCTCCAAGGTACCCTAATAGCTGGGTAGACTCCAGGAAGTTCTTGTCAAAGTTATTACCCAGTATAAATTCCCCAGAAACTGCACCACTTGTGCTGACATGAGAAGGGCTCCACACATGACCTGGCCCAAGGCCAGACATCCAAGCAGGGATGCATATCAAACGTTTGTGCCACAGGATGGCAACTGTCACACCATTGAAAGTATGCCTTGGTCAAGTCCAGGGATGCAGGAAACTCTCCGAGTATTGCATTTTGATGGGAAATTGTGAGTGTTTATGTCTTTAGACCTACAAGGATTGGATGGAGTTTCTCACTATCAAACTCCTCATTGGGCAATGTTATCCAAATGGGAACTCTTTGGGGGAGATTTAAAGGTGTATGTGTGTATATGTGTGCATGCATGCATGCGAGTTTAATTGGGTGCTGTGTAAGTGGAGTATCTTCTGAATAGGGGTAAGTCTTTATATATATTTTGTGCTTTTTGATTTATGGATTACAGCATCTTATGCACTGTTTTATTTCGGGGGAAACGTGACTGCTCATTTTGATGAAGTCGCGATACTGGCAAAATCTATGGTCGCGATCAAGCTTGAATCTGTTATAATCTTTGCTCAGCCGTGTTCTTTGGACTGGGGGTTGTTGCTAACACAGTGTTATGAAGCTAAGTGATTGCTCCCTCCGGTTTACTGATGCCACCTAATTGTTACATTGCTTGTACATTTATATCCAGTATAGGTGATATACTGTATGTATTTATTTATTTATTTAACTGTATTTATATCCTGCCTTTCTCCGGGTCAAAGCGGTGCAACATTGAGTGGGGGAGGGGGTGGACAATAATCAGCTTCTGGGGGTGGGGGCTATCACCAGGAGTCCAACATTAATGATTTTAACAAATACTTGGGACATAGACATAAATGTTGTGTTACAGTCTCTTAGAGCATATGTTCATGGAGGTGAACTGGGGGAGGGGGTTGGGGGGTGGTCAGAGGTGGGTGCTTGTTTCTGGTCCGAGGTATTCCTGGAATAGGGCGGTTTTTAGCTGTTTCCTGAACGATGAGGGGTCTCTATTGCATCTGATGTGACTTGGTAGAGAGTTCCAGAGGGTTGGTGCATACAGTTCGAAGGCTCTGTTGCAGGTCCGTTGATTGCATTTGGTTCGTTTATGGGGGATGGTGAGGGAGTTGTTGGAGGTTTGTCTGGTTGTTCTGTTGTGGGCTGGTCGGGGTAGTAGTGTGCATTACTGCATTCAGTGAGCTCAGTTTAACAATGGATAGCACCTTTACTATGGATACACCAACAGAGGGCAATGATGACATAATTGGTTGCGGTGGGTAGATGTTTATACCACACGTTGAGCTCTCTAGCATTTTCAAGATTTTATTTGATATTGTATTGAAAAAGAGTATTTTGGGTCCAATTTTTTGTTGGTGATTCGACTATATTTTTGGTTCCCTTTTTTGGCGTGCTTTTTGTTTTTTGATCCATATTGTTACGCCAGAAAGACCATGGTTTTGAGAGGCTCCTTCTCTAGTCCTATTCAAATCCAGGCTAAAAATCCACCTCTTCAAGGCTGCTTTTGGATCCTGATGCCCCTCACTCTCTTGGTCATCAGATGTGTATCTTACCATATTCTAGTCCCCACTTTTATGATGCTCTTCATCTTGATTAGATTGTAAGCTCTGATGAGCAAGGACTGCCTCTTACATATATATGTGCAGTGCTGCATATGCCTTGAAGCACTATACAAATGATAAGTAGTAGACGTAGTAGTAGTAGAGGCTATCATCTGTCTGGCCCCTGGCACTGAGCTCCAAAGAATGGAGGGAGGAAGTCAGGACCGTCTCTTCCAGCTGACCCCATGCCGCGAGCAGAGCTGAAGAGGCAGAAGAAAGGTCCATGTCCATCAACTATAAAGATGACACTTTCAGGAGGCAAACAGAAGCCTCTGTGCCAAGCTGCAGAGGAAGAGCAGAAGGCAGCATCTCCTCCCAGAAGACAAGTGCCTATGTCAAGCAGGATAGCTTCCTAAAGCAAATCCTTCCATCTAAACAAAGTGCGCTGAGGTGTGCACTTATAGAACCACCACCTGCTGTGGAGACAGCATGCGCTCATGGCATGCAATAGAGGCACGTAACGAAGGCATGCACTCATGGCACATGCTGCACAGATAACACGTGTACTAACACATGCAATAAGAAATACAGGTTACAGCACAACCAAGCACCGCTAATGCATGCACACAGCACAGCACAAGGCAGGAACTGAGGGGAAAAGACAGCAAGTACCAAAGGGTCCAATGCCTGGCCTGACAAGCGCCCCAATTAACTGCAGAAATCAGGGGCTTCCACGGACAATATTGATAGAGAAATTTGGCAGAGAACTTTTTTATTTTCTTTTTATGCCATACTGGGTCAGATCAAGCCCAGTAACCTGTTTCCAACAGTGGCCAATTCAAGTTCAACTACTTGTCAGGTTCCCAAAAAGGCACACAGATTCCACATTGTGTATCCCAGGGTAAGCAGCGAGTTTCCCTGGTGCTCTTTAATATGGTTTATGGATGTTTCCTCCAAACCTTTTATAAATCCAGTTATACTAACAGCTTTTACTACATCCTCCGATAATGAATTCCAGAGTTTGATTATGCATGGAGTGAAAAAATATTTCTCCTATTAATCTTAAATGGGTTACACTGTAGCTTCATTGCATGCCCCTAGTCTTTCTATTTTTTGAAGGAATAAACAACCGATCTATGTTTACCCATTCCACTCCATTAATTATTTTATAAACCTCTATCATATCTCCCCTCAGCTGTCATTTTTCCAAGTTGTAGAGCCCTAACCTTTTAAGCCTTTCCTCATAGGGGTGTCCTTCCATCCCCTTTACCATTTTGGTGGCTCTTCTCTGTACCTTTTCTAATTCTGCTATATTCTTTTTAAGATATGGCAACCAGAATTGCACACAATATGCAAGGTGCAGTTGCACCATGGAACTATACAGAGGCATTATAATTTCTTTGTTTTATTCTCCGTTGATTCCTAGCATTCTATTTGCTTTCTCACCCCCAGGGAGCCCAAGCAGTGACTGTGCTGGGCTCATACTCCTTTACTGCCAGGTCCTGCAGCCATATACCTCTTGAATCTTCATGCCAACTCTCTAACCCCCTCCTCGGGAACTCTGCTCTTCTGGCAAATCGCTTCTACCTGTGCCCTTCTCTTCTATTGCTAACTTCAGACTTTGCTCCTTTCACCTTGCTGCTCCTTATGCCTGAAACAAACTACCTGAGTCTGCACATCAGGCGCCTTCTCTGGCTCTTTTCAAAACCAGGCTGAAAACTCACCTCTTTGCTGCCGCTTTCAGATCTTGACTCACCTGATCTCCTCTGTCTTTCCTTATCATTCCTCCTAGATGCATCCCATGTCTACAGCTACTGTGTTGTCTGTCTTGACTAGACTGTAAGCTCCGATGAGCAGGGACCATCTTTTATATGTGCCCTTGCAGCGCTGCATACATCTTGTAGCGCGATACAAATGTTCAGTAGGAAGAGAAGGAGGAGGAAGAGAGGAAAGGGGGCACTGAGGCTGTGCAACCATCAATTCCTCTGGGATCCTGATCCAACAATTCTGGCTCTTCATCTAGCCCTTAACAGGATAAGGATAGGGAACTGAACAGACATCCCTCCTCCCTGGCAAACCCAGGAGGGCACTAGCTTTAAGACTGACCCAACGGTTGCCTCGCAAGTTGAGCTCAAGTGAGGAAGTTACCCTTAAGAGCAGTTACTCACAAGCTAAATCAGTCTTTCTCAATGTTTTCACAGAGCTGCTCTGATGTGTCCTCACTCTGCTGGAGACAGAGAAATTCTGAGGAAGTATGCTCTCTAGCTGCTTCAGTTATGGTGCAGGATAAGATCACCAGAAGACTCTGGATTTTCTCTGTTTCCACCTCTGGTGGTTGGGGCACATAATACACTTGTCTGGACTTGCCTAGCAGGATGATATGGAAGGTCTTTTCACATTGGGTGCACCTAAAACTCGCAGGGGAGTTTCTGGGACATCGTCCAGAAAAATAACTGCAGTGAATTCAAATGACTCAGTAGTAAAAAGTCACCTGGTCAGGAATGCCTGAGGTCTAAATCAGAGTTGCCAAGTTACCCAGTTCCAGGAATGAGATTTTTTGCCAGTTCTGGCTTTAAATTTGCATTGTGATGCAGTATAGTATTAGTAGTCCCTGATTTTACCTATTGAAATAAATGCTGCAGGTCCTATAATGCATCAGAATGAGAAGGTCAGAAATCCAGGACTGGCTTAAAATCTCACTTCCAGAGCTGGATAACTTGGCAACTCTGCTAAATGTGGCCTACAGTGACAATGCAACAAAATAAAATAATTTAAAAATCAGCTAAAAACGCTAACTAGAAGAACTAAAGGGGAAAAAAATACTATGCAACAGCAGCAGCAGAGAAAAGATCTCATGAGCAGGAAACAAAATTACTAAATAGTAAGCAAAAAAGAGGAAACTTCAGAACCACAGGGTAACACATCCTGTGGGCTCTGGAAGAAAGATGACTTAGGTAGGTGGAAAGTAGCACATGTGCACGATGGAGAACTTTCAGAAGCTTCTGGAAAGTAGCTGGGAAGCAGCTCCTGCGCTTGGGATCCATTGGTAACTGTCACAAGCCAGAACCAGATGTGCTCTTCAGGGGAGGGGAAGGTATCTGGGCACAACTCTTGCTTCAGGGACTCATGTGCACTGCTGAGATGGAGAGTCTGCTCTGCTGTCAGCTGGTGATTTTAGGGTACATTCCTGCTGTGCCACCCCAGTGGGCCTCCACCAGAAGCAAATCAGTTCAGTCCGAACAAAAGAAACTCAGCTGCTATAGGTGCAGTCCTTGGAGTAACTGGTAAAGCTTAAAAGTAAGCTGGTGCGGGTTTTCCTCCAGCTGGAATGCCCAAAATCAACCGGCTATGCTACCCTGGATGCCACCCAGGGCTGCAGGACTCGCCCTGGCTCTGCCCTTGTCCTAAAGCGGCTTCTCACTATGGTTCCTGCAGCTCATACCAGTTCAGAACATTCACATCAGCTCATCAATAGTTCAGTCCATTCTTTGGTTTTAAACCACAGTTGCAAACCTGGGTAAATCCTCACTCTTCAATCGACTGGAGTAGGATTGAGGGAGCCTTCTGCTCACACCTCCCCTAGGCATTCCCAGGCCCAGTCCAAAGTCACTAACAAGTAATTCAAGGGATACACATGCTTGAGGATTCAGCCTCTTGGTAGCCCATGTCCCCCAAAGACAATCCCAGGGTTATACTTGTTCCATCTCCAGGGAGCTCACATAGGGGCTGAATTCACGTGAGCTCCCTGGTACAGGGGAAGATGCCTTATATCCTCCTGACCTTGCCAGGGAGGAATATCA
The DNA here is from genome assembly GCA_033557465.1 of Ichthyophis bannanicus. Lineage (NCBI taxonomy): Eukaryota > Metazoa > Chordata > Amphibia > Gymnophiona > Ichthyophiidae > Ichthyophis > Ichthyophis bannanicus. Next base: position 707,843,403 of record CM066034.1, read on the forward strand.
GCCCCTCACACTTCCTCAGGTCCCTAGGAAAACACCCAGTCCTTGTCTGATCTAATTCTCTCCAAGGTACAAGGTAGTCCCTAAATCCTGGCCTGGATTTAGCCCCACTCCCTCTGCTTTGACTAACCCTGGGTTTTTCTTCCTCTTCCCTGCATGGGTGGCCCTGGCTCTGGGGAATTCTTGAAGCTGGATAGACCTTACCCCCAAGTTCGGAGGCAGGATGTCCCTGCCATATAACATTACCCCCATCTGTGAGGACATTATCCTACTTGCCCATGGAGAACTATGTATTCCCCTTTGCCATCACAAGAGAATTGTCCAAGTCAGTTATGATTTTAAAACTATATGTAAAGATTTAGCTATTGCTGTGCAGCCACCTCTATGTCCTTTTACCATCAGATAAAATAAATAGATCGCCCATGAAAGATATAATTAACAACACTAAAGAAGATTGAAAGTGAGAGAAAAACTACATCATCAAATTAAATTTCACAATTAAGTATCAACCTGGCAGTCTCCCCCCTCCCACCCACGCCAGGCAAACACTTACCTACATAGTGCAGCATCTCCTGTGATTGCCCCTCACAGTGAAACCTTCTTATTCCATGGACCATCTCCCACCTTTGCCTCTGCAATCTACTTTAAAGCTGGGGCTGAAATCTGTGCATCCTCCTCCATGCACAGCCTAACCAGGGCTCAGAACACAATAAAAATTGCTTCCTTGTTTTTCTATGAAGTGCATGTTCCCAGAAAATCAGCCTTGCAAGCCAAACCCAAGATCACATGCACTGTTTCTATCCTTGCTCAGTGCCATTTAAGGAGAACCAAAACACATGTTGATAGTGTTTATTGCTATGAAGCCTAATGGTTACCAAGTTTTCTGTACAATAGAAAGCCAGAGTTGTTTGCCCATAACTAAAAGGAAATCAAAACTATAAGGGGCTTGTTTACAAAGCCGCGGTAGCAGTTCACGATCGTTATCGGAGCCGCAGCCCCAATGGGGCCGCGGCTCCGATAACGATCGCTACCGCGGCTTTGTAAACAAGCCCCTAAGAATACCCTTCAACATTTGATTGTTACACGTTTGGCAATTTACAGTATCGACATCCACAACTTTGTCACTTGAAAAAATTGAGGTGTAAGTCACTAAAACAGTAGAACCAAGTCCATCACTGATTTTAAAATGCATATACATGTTTACAGCAGGCCTCCTTGTTTTATGCTGAGGGGAAAAAGGCTGTGTAGGTATTTTGCCATCTCACAGCTCTGGTCTAATAAGGCTTAATGAGCTGTCCCTTAGGAATTTCACTGGCTCTGTTGCTTTGGAAACGTACAGCAATGTTCTGTCAAGCAAATCTTGGACAATTTTTATCTTCTAAAATGTTATGACATGAAATGTGATATATCTAACATCTATTAGTGAAAGTACTAAAATTACCAAAATTCATCAATAAGCCTTTCACTGAAGAATAAATAAGAGGAAAGGAGCTCAGAAACAAGCCTTGCTTTTAACTTTACAAGGACTTATGCTTTTCTATCGCAGGTCTAAGAACCCTCCAGTATGTCTTTTTTCACAAAGCCAGTTGGGTGTACCTTTCATAAAGTCAATTCTTTCCATAACAATCTCTCCACGAACATTTTACTTACAGTATCTTAGCCTTATTTCAACTAGTCCCTTATTTTAACTAGTCCTTTGCTTTCCCATCAACAAAAACTGCAACTTAAGTGTATTTAATTCCCCATCAGCAGTCATTGTGGCCACCATTTTGCACAAACAGGACTCCAACCTTAGTGAGCTTCTTTTCTGTCTAGGGGAGCCAAAGGATTAGTTAAATATTTGAAGAGGTCATCAGATAATGTGAGTAAATTTCTCATGCTGTTGTAGAAAGAACCAAGTTTGTGAAAGATACACACAATGATACACTTTTCTATCATAGGTCTAAAAAACCTCCAGGTAAGTCCTTGCAAAGCTGAAAGTAAGGTTTGTTTCTGAGGTCTCTTCCTCCTCATATTCTCCAGGGAAAGGTTTATGGATGATTTTTGGTATAACATGAAACATATCACAATCTTCTTGTGAAGCACCAGGTGCTGAAGAGGTGTACCAGGCTACTGGATACACAGAAGGTGGTCTACTTGAACACCTTGTAATGAACAAGTACATTTTGATAAGTGTGCTGTCTTATCATTAAGAGTTCAGATTTTTTTTTAGGTCTCACATTTAATTTCATTTATTAGATATTTTATCTGCACTTACAATATAGCCCAAGGCAGTATACAATAAAAACATATACAATTAACATAAAATACCACACAAAGACAACAATAACAATAATAATAAAATCGTATCAGTCTAGGACTCTCCTGATTAAGTCTAAAAAAGTACAAGCAGCCTACAAATAAAGCTGACTATGATTCTTCACCTTGACAGTGGATTACAAACTCATGCACCTACTACTATACATAGGCTTATTATGTTGTGCCTAAAATGGCACCCAACTCCAACCACAATTATGCCAGCAAAATTGTAGTGTCACTTATGTTTTATAACAAATTGTGTGCCAGTGAACTTATGTCAACATGATTTTCTCTATTCATATGGTGATTATCAAGTACTCAAAGTGCTTTTTAAACTTTTTGTTATCACTTTATAATTTCTTCTTTTGTATCTTTACAATTCCTTTCTTCTGATGATTAATTAATTAGATGCAACTGGCCCCTCACATAAAATGCTTGTAATCTTAAATGCCTTAAGACCTCATCATACCCATATTTAAGCAGCGAGAACATCCAAACAACCTACTGACATATACCGGGGTTGGAGTTTATCGCAAGGTGGAGCTCACTCCAACACCAAGCAACAAACTTTTCAGCCCGATGGTTCTATAGCATCATCATCAGCAACCATTGAACAGATATGTGCATTCACAGTGATTGAAAGTCATTGTCTACAGCAAAGTTCACAAAGTTGCCAAGTTACCTGGTTCCAGGAGTGACATTTGAAACCAGTCCTGGATTTCTGAATCTCATTCTGATGTATTATAGGACTTGCAGCTCCCATTTCAAGGGGTAAAGTCAGGAACTGCAAATACCATTCTGCATTGCAAGGCAATTTTAAAACCACTCCTGAAACTGGGTAACTTGGCAACACCGAGTTCATAGTTATCACAGTAATACATATGGAGACGAGCAATGCAGTGGACTGATGATGATATAGAAACCACCAGGCTGAAAGGTTTGTGGCTTGGTACTGATGTGAACTCCATCTTGCAATAAACCCCTTCCCCCCCAGGTATATGTCAGTGAGCCTTGAAAAAGAGAAAAAGTGTGATCCATAATGAAAAATACCTCCTCCAACGTGGCAGATCTAGCAATCGACCAGTATCTACATTACCGTATCTTTCTAAACTGATAGAACAATTGGAATTTCGGCAGCTATCTGATCGCCTCAAACAACTGAACAGCTTCCATACTAGACAGTCTGGCTTTCATCCCGGTTTTTAGCACTGAAATAATTCTTACATCACTTCTGAATGACGTTCATATGGCACATGACCATGGAAAATTCTCTTTGGCAATTTAATTAGCATTCAGGAGCAGTGAATGCCAGCCGCCACCGATTTTCTTCTTTCCCTGCAGCTGGACCCTTGATCCGGCCTCCCATGGACAGGGTCCATCTGCAGGGATCTTCCTGCACCCCCTACTTGTTTGTCCTAGCCTAGCTGCAGGATCTCCCAATGACCAGGGGGACTTATTCCACCATTGCGGTGGAATAAGTCCCCTGCCTATGTTCATGGCCATGTGCATCCAGGGTTGTGGCCCGCCCATGCCCTGCCCTCGCTCCGCCTCAGATATGCCTCCTCACGCTCCCATCTAAGCCTCCACGTACAAACAAGCTGATCGTACAGGGAGGCATTAGCCGGGGCCAGCAGGGGAGTGAATAGCGGGGATGGATGGACATCCAGTTTGGACGTCCATCCCCGCTATTCAGTGTACTAAATGACCCCCATAATGTATACAGTTTGCTATAGCTAAGGCCAACATTAGGGATATGCAAACACAAGCTGACTTCAGCTAAGTTAATTACCACAGAAAGAAAATAATGAAATGCTCACCAAAATGGAAGGAATTCTCTATCCTTTATGTAGCTTTTTTCAGGGCATCTTATCCTAAGAACATAAGTTATGCCATACTGGGTCAGACCAAGGTCCATCAAGCCCAGTATCCTGTTTCCAGCAGTGGCCAATCTAGGTCACAAGTACATAGCAGTTTCCAAAAAAGACACAGGTTCCACAATGCTTGTATTGCGGCAAGCAGTGGATTTCCTAGGTCCTCTTTAATAATAGTTTATGGACCTTTCCTCCAGGAACTTGTCCAAACCTTTTTTAAACTCAGCTACACTGACAGCTTTTACTACATCCTCTGGTATCGAATTCCAGTTTGATTACGCTTTGAGTGAAAAAAATATTTTCTCTTATTAGTCTTAAAACAGGTTACACAGTAGCTTCATTGCATGTCCCCTAGTCTTTCTACTTTTTGATGGCATACACAATCGATCTATGTTTAGTCGTTCCATTCCATTCATTAATTTATAGACCTCTATCATAACTCCTCTCAGCCGTCTCTTTTCCAGGGTGAAGAGCCCTAATCTTTTAAGCCTCTCATCATAGGAGTATCATTCCATCCCCTTTACCATTTTGGTGGTTCTTCTCTGTACCTTTGCTAAATCCGTTATATCCTTTTTAAGATACAGCAGCCAGAACTGCACACAATATTCAAGGTGCGGTCGCACCATGGAACGATACAGAAGCATTATAATACCCTTTGTTTTATTCTCCATTCCTTTCCTTATGATTCCTAGCATTCTATTTGCCTTTTTGGCTGCCGCTGCACACTGGGTGGAGGGTTTCAATGTGATATCCAGGATGATGCCTAAATCTTTTTCCTTTCAATAATTTTGTGTCATCTGCAAATTCGATTATCTCACTCATTTTTCCCATTTCCAGGTCATCTACAAATATGTTAAAAAGCAGTGTACCTTTCTCAGTTGGGAAAATTGGCCATTTAGTCCTACCCTCTGCTTTCTGTCTTTTAACCAGTTCCTGATCCACAATAGTATACTGCCTCCTATGACTTTTTAATTTTGCCAAGAGTCTCTCATGAGGGACCTTGTCAAAGGCTTTCTGAAAATCCAGAAACACTATATCGACAGTTCACCTTTCTCTACCTGTTTATTCACACCTTCAAAAAAATATAACATATTAGTGAGACAAGACCTTCCTTGGCTAAAGCCATGTTGGCTTTCTCCCATTAAACCATGACTATATACGGGTTCAGTAATTTTATTCTTTATAATGGTTTCTACCATTTTGCTCAGTACTGACATCAGGCTCACCGGTCTGTAGTTTCCCAGATCACCCCTGGAGCCCTTTTTAAAAATTGGCGTTACATTGACCATTTGCCAATCTTTAGGCATTACAGATGATTTTAATGATAGTTCACAGATTACTAATAGCAGGTCTACAATCTTATATTTCAGTTCTTTCAACATCCTCAGATGTATACCATTTGGTCCAGGTGATTTGCTACTCTTTAGTTTATCAAATAGTCGTAATACATCTTCCCGATATATCGATATTTCTTTCAATTCTTCTGCGGCATCACCTTTAAATACCATTTCAGTATGGGTAACATCCATACATCTTCCTCAGTAAAGAATTCATTCAGTCTCTCCGCTATAGCCTTGTCCTCTCTTAGTGTCCCTTTTATCCCTCTATCATCTAATGGTCCAACGGACTCTCTTACAGTTTTTTTTGCTACGAATGTACTTGAAAAGGTTTTTATTGTGCGTGTTTGCTTCCACGGAAAGCTTGTTTTCAAATTCTCTCTTTGCCTGCCTTATCAATGCTTTCATCTAACTTGTCAGTGCTTATGTTGTTTTTTGTTTTTGCCATTTGGCTCCTTTTTCCATTTCCTGAAAGATGCTTTTTTGGCCATATAGCCTCTCTAATGTTACCTTTAAATCATGCTGGCAGGTTTTTTGTCTTCCTGCCACTTTTCTTAAAACATGGACTACAACTGGTCTTGTCTTCCAAGATATTTTTTTAAACAACGCCCATCCTTGATGTAAACCTTTAACCTTTGCAGCTGCTCCTTTTAGGCTTTTCTTAACTATTTTCCTCATTTTATCACAGTCTCCCTTTTGAAGGTTTAAAGGTAGTACTGTGGATTTCCTTGCTGTCCGTCCTCCACTTATTAAATCAAATGCAGTCATGCTATGATCACTAATGCCAAGTGACCCCAACATCTTTATCTCTTGGACCAGTTCTTGTGTTCCACTAAGGACCAGGTCCAAAATGGCTTCCCTTCTTGTTGGTCCAGAAAACGAACACCTACTTACTCACTGGCAAACAGGAAAACATAAAAAGGAGAGAAAATAAAAACATCCCTTTATTAACTGAGACCCCACACGGCCGCACTTCTGCAAAGCCTTCTTCAGGGAGTATCCTTAAAAGAGAACAGACATAATTCAATGGATTCCATAAACATACAAAGTGAACAATTATAAACTAAAAATTTGTTTAAAAAAATTTAAAAAGTTATGCATTACATCCAATTACAACAAGGAAATTAAAACAATACAACTATATAAAGAAAAATATAAGAAAAGGACATAATAAATGCAGATAGAATCAAACATTACAACACAAATCAAAGAATCAAATTATATATAATAAGAAATGTATAAATGTTTCTAACAATATATAAACGGATGAAAGGACAACTATAAAAATGAGAACCAAATAAAAAACAAAAGTCCATAAAATATATAAATTATTATGATAAATAAATATTAAATAATATTAATTGACAATTATATTCTATCATGACAAAAAGGAAGGACAAAGCAACTAAGTATGTGTCATACATCTAATCATAATGCTATTTAAAAACCACCACAAATAGGTGTAGTCAACAGGGAGGAGGGAGAGAGTAAAGGAACCACAGAGATTACTTGTTAATAAGGGTTGAATTTAGAACAAAATGTTGATCAATTGATCCAATGACTGTCACTCTCTGCTGTCATATCCGATGAAAAATGTAAAAATATTATACAATCAATATCAAATAGAACAATATATTCATATAATATATGTGTGTGTATGTATATGAGATGGAGAGTGACTGAACCCAATTCTAAACACTATTGAAAAAGTGTAGATCTATGTTGTAAAAATGGACAAAAAATGAACAGAAGTGATAAAAAAAGGAAATAGCCACAATGTCTAAAAAAACACCACATGCCGCTGATAACAAAATAAAAGGAAAAACAATTTTTTTATGTCAAGATAATCAAGGTGACCAACCATAATTATTGCCAACAAACATCAACACTATCAAGTTGCTGATGTCAAAAGGGTAACAAACCACGTAGGATGGGAAGGGCAACTGGTGTGGTGTGCCGCTAAAAGGGTGATGAATCCCACCATATAACACATTATATTGCACTAGTGTATTCAACCTTATAATGACAGAGAACAATAGATCGAGCAACATAAATACAAAACATTATACAGACCAAGTTAAAAAGAGGGTTAAGGGGGAGGAAGTGACGTCACCCGGGTGATGGCAGCTTAATTCTTGAGCTCCCACCGGGACGCTGTTATATAGATGAAAAGCGCTTGTCTTACCCCATTCCACCTTGAAGAGTTGGTGCCTGTGGAGCCCAGGACCAACGGGGATGTCGGTGCAGAAGAAGTTGGCGAAATTTAAGTCTCCATATGCCGATGGAGGTGAGCGGAGGGCCCGAGATCTGCCAGAGCACATGGCGTCGGGAGAGGAATCGGAGGAGGAGTTGGATCGTGCTGACGAGGGATGCACGCGAGGAGACATCTGGGGCTGGATGAGATCCCTGTGATGCAAAATCATTGCTACCCAGGGAGAGCTTAAAGAGACCCTGGCAGGCATTAAAGAGGATGTGCGGGAGTTTGTCCATAGAGTGGAAATGCTGGAGGAGCAGGCCAATCAGTTGGCAGAGAGAGGTACAGAAGCAGAGGTCCAAATGCAGCGCCTACAAGCTGAGTAGACTAGCCTCAAGGACAAATTGGAAGATCTTGAGAATCGCTCCCGTCGCAATAATGTGCGCCTGCGGGGCTTGCCGGAGAAAGAGGCCTTCGTGGATGCAGCGGGTGTAGTCTAAAAGGTCTGCCATTTCTTGATGCAGGGAGAGGAGGGCACTGCAGAGGGAGCAGCGGTAACGGTGGAGAGGGCCCATCGAGCGCTGGGACCAGCGGGAGGCAGGAAGCCACGGGACACTGTGGCATGCCTGACCTCATATGCATTAAAGGAGAAGGTGATGAGAGTGGCTGCGGCTAGGAGGAGCTTTTCTTGGGAGGGCCAAAATGTGGAACTTTACCGTAACCTCTCTGCTGGCACTTTGCAGAGACGCAGGGACATGAAGCCGGTCACACAGTACTTAAGGACTGAGAAAATGAAGTACCGGTGGCTTTTTCCTTTTGCTTTGCTGATGGATATTAATGGACAGAGCTTCAGGTTGTGAACGGAGGAAGAGGCCTGGAAAGTCTTACGACAGGAGGGTGCTTCCCACTTGCCGGAGCAGGTGAAGGGTCCGATGCCGAACGGGAGCAAGGGTGCACATTCTGGATGGGAGAGGATGCCTGTGAAAGGTCAGCGCCTGCGGAGGAAGTCTAGAGCCGCGGGACAAGGAGAGCTCAATGGAGCAGTCTCAGCAGGGACTACATGACTTGTAGGATGTGGGGAGTATTGGTTCTGTTTTTTGGTCCCATATGCTCTAGGGTGATAAAGGGACAGAGCGGAAGTGTGGGGAGATGTGTATATCTGCAGGATGTTTGGGGGAGGGGGAGGGGTGATGGGAGTTTGTATTTGGGTAATGTGAAGTTATATTGCTATAATGTGTGTATTGATGGTTAGGGGGAAGGGGGGAGTTGGGGACAATTGTACATCGGGATGGGTGTAAGGGGATGGGGGATGGCACAGCGTCCAAGGGGCGGACTCTTCCTCAGCAATAGGCAGAGTAGATCTCTGTGTGACCGGGGTGGGGGGGGAGGGGGAGGCATTGGAGATGAGTAAAGGGGTAGGTTGGAGAGTGGAGTGAGGACATGGCTTCTGGCTTGAAAGTGGGCAGTTTGAATGTGCGGGGACTGAATTCATCTCAGAAAAGGAAGTTGTTTTGGAGGGAGGTGCGGGAATGGAAGTGGCAGGTGGTGTTTGTACAGGAAACCCACTTGCATAAACGGGATGAGCGATTGTTGGGATCGGGTAAATTTCAGGGGTTCTTTGCAGTGGAAGAGGGGGACCAGAGGAAAGCTGGAGTAGCAATACTGATTAAGCAAGATGTTCCCTTCTGTGTGGGGCAGGTGTTTAGGAAATTGGATGGGAGGGTGGTGGGGGAACTAAGAGGAGAGCAAGTGACCTTACTTTCAGTCTATGGGCCGAATATGGCTCAAGGTGGGTTTTGGGAGGATATGGGTAAATGGTTGGATGGGAAGACCCAGGGGAGGCTTTTGGTGGGGGGAGACTGTAATGTTGCGTTAGATGGTAGGGCAGGGAAGAGGGAGGGGAGCGAATCGGGTTTGAGACAATTCCAGAAGTGGATGCAAGAATATGGGTTGGATGATCTATGGAGATTGGCCCACCCCCTGACTAGAGATTTCACATTCTACTTGGCGGTGCATGCGTCGTATAGCTGGATCGACTATCTCCTTGGGGATAGGTACTGGAAGGAGGCCTTGGACAAGGTAACCATTGGAGTGGCCACTTGGTCTGACCATGCCCCGGTGGAGGCGTGGTTTGGGACACCCTGGAAATCAGGACAGTGAACATTCTGGAGGTTGAATGATTATCTCCTTCACGGGGAGGGAGTAGAGCAGAGGTTAAAGAAGGTGATAGCCGACTATATGGAGTTGAATAATGAGGAAGTGACCACGGGAATGCTTTGGGATGGGTTGAAGGCGGTGGTGAGGGGGCACTTTGTTCAAATGGGAGCGCAAAGGAAGAGGAAGAGGGAGGAAGAGATATGTCGCCTCACTGGGCAATTGGCGGAACTGGAGAGGGCCCATAAACAGTGGGGGGGGGCCCTAGATTGAGGGGGCAGGTTGAGGAGATTAGAAGGCAGCTAAACGCCCTTCACTTGGAACGGATATCCCGCCAACTTGAGAGAGTAAGACAGCGCTACTATGAATTTGATAGTAAATCAGGGCACCTCCTGAGTAATAAATTAAAGGCCCAAAGGCAGCGGCAAGCTATTGCCAAAATTAAATGCCCGCAGGATAAAATGGTGTTTAAAGGAAGGGACATTAGGGAGCGATTTCAGGAATACTATATGGAACTATACACAGCGGATCCTCCTGGGGAGAGAGAGGCAATTAGACAATACTTGCTGAATGAGGGGAAAGGCAGTGCGAGGTTGGAGAAATCAGTGGGGGAGGGGCTGGATGGGGAAATCGGTCTAGAGGAGGTGATGGGTGCCATCAAGTCCTTGGTGTCTGGTAAAGCCCCGGGCATAGATGGATTCTCGGGCCTGTTTTATAAAACTCTGTCGGAACCGTTGGGGCCTATCTTGACGAGAATGTTTAATGCAGTTCTGAAGGGTGAAGGGAAATTGGCTGATAGGTATGTCTAGTATGGCTGCATCCTTGCCTGAGGCTGTAATACATTATGATGGCATGGAAGAAAAGCATGTGGGCTGAGAGAATGAGTACCCAGAGCCCAGCACAGCAAGAGTAAAGCCAGAGGGAACCATACCCTGAGCAGAAGTGCACAGAGAATGGACCCAGCTAAGAAAAGACAAGTGCACGGAGAATGGACCCAACTAAGAAAAGACAGGTCAGGCTTGAACAGGGTGAACAGGCCTGAGCAAGTTGGGCAAGCCTGGACAAGTTAAACAGGCCAAGCAAAGCTGGTGATACAAAGTGCTCATAAGCCCTGAAGACTACAGACCGGAAGCTACAGTGATTAATGAAACAAAGGGAATGGCAGGGTGCAGTCAGAATGACTCAACATTAGCAAGAATAAAAGCCATTAATATGCTAATGAGGGTGGATCCCAAGGGAAGAGCCTCTGCAAATGTTTGCAGACAGCTCTGCAGACTTTTTGCAGACGGCTTTGCAGCCTTTTGCAGACAGCATAGCAAGTTTTGCACACGAAATAAGAATTTGTGCAGAAGTTACTACAGAGGGTATATAAGACGGCAACTATAGAGAATCGGGGGCAGTGTTTTTCTCCCCTTGCAGAGAGAACGCTGCCCGTCACCTCTCAGACAGACACTTGCTATCTGCATTTATAAATTATTTTGCTATGCCAAATAAAGAGTTTTTGTAGCCAAGCAACTGTTGTCTGAACTATTCATTGGTAATTGGTAATATTTGGGGAACTTTGTAGGGAAACGAGGCCTACAAGGGGGGAGCCCTGCCGGCGTCAATGAGTCAGGCAGCCATAGTGGTAATTCCTAAGCCAGGGAGAGACCCGGCGGTCTGTGGATCTTATCATCCAATCTCGCTATTGAATATTGATGTTAAGATTTTGGCAAAGTCTTGGCATTGAGATTGGGACCGTGTATGCCGGGGTTGGTCCATCCAGATCAATCCGGGTTCATTATGGGTAGACAGCCGGCAGATGGAATAAGGAAAGTAATACAGTTGGGATGGTTGGCAAGGCAGGAACAACAGCGGGCCATGTTCCTCTCTACTGAAGGCCTTTGATAGGGTCAATTTTGACTTTCTCTCGATGGTGTTAGAATATATAGGATTGGGCCCTAACTTTTGAACATGGATAAAGACACTATATGCGTCGCCCGAGGCGGCTGTACATGTAAATGGAGGGTATTCTGAGTTTTTTTTCCCTGGGGTGTGGGACACATCAGGGATGCCCACTGTCCCCGCTGCTTTTTGCGCTAGTTATGGAACTGCTGGCTGCTAGGATTCGGTCGGTGAAGGATATCAGGGGAATAGAGGTATGGGCATCACACCATAAGATGGTACTGTTCGCTGATGACTTGCTTTTCGCTTTGATGCAGCCGATAGTTTTCTTTCCAGTTCTAATGAAGGAGCTTAGGGAATATGGGGGGCTCTCTGGGTTTAAAGTGAATTGGGATAAAACAGAGGCAATGTCCCTTTCATTACAGCCCCAGGTCATTGAGAGCCTGAAAGCTTCCTTTCCGTTTCGCTGGGCAAGTAGATCCATAAAATATTTGGGAGTGCAGGTCACGGCACATCCCTTAGGGCTATATGGTACGAATTACGCTCCGCTGTTTGGGCAACTGAGGAAGGACATGGCGCGATGGAAAGGGGTAGAGTTGTCTTGGTTGGGGAGGATTGCAGTCTTGAAGATGAATCTGTTGCTCTGTCTCCTGTATTTGTTTCAAAACCTGCCAGTTGGGGTAGCAAGTAGAGAGCTGCGACAATTACAGAGTCAGATATTTGCCTTTGTGTGGGGGAATAGTCGACCGCGAGTGAGTAGAAGGGTAATGTATGCATGTCGGGAGAGGGGGGGGACTGGGTGTCCCGGATGTGGGGAGATATTATGCGGCAGCTCAAATGCGTCAGGTTTTTGAGTGGAGGGATAAGGGGGGAACTCCTAAATGGTTTAGGGAAGTTGAGCAATATTGGGCAGAGGGGATCCAATTGAAGCATTTACCCTGGATCTTGGATACGCTCCCGGGAGGGAGGTGGAGGGTAAACCCGTACATATGGCATTTGCTAACAGAGTGGCATAAGACGCGGCGCAAATTCGCCTCAGGGGTGAGCTTTTCACTGTTAGCCCCAGTGAGGGTGACTGTTGGATTTATCCCGGGAAGAGAGGGGGTGTTTCAGAGATGGGAAAGAGTGGGGTTGGATACCTTTGACAAATTTGTTGCGGATGGAGAGTTGATTCCTTTTCCCAATTTTAGGACGAAATACCAGTTGCGCAGGGGGAACTTCTTCCCCCACTTGCAAGTTAAACACTTTCTGTCCCAAAGGCTTATTCGAGAGTCCTGGGAGGAAGTCCAGGATGATAGAGAAATGCTATGGAGAGGCTGGGAGAGTTTTAGGGGGTTGATAACCCAGGTGTATCGCGGCCTGGGGGGAGGTACTCCTGGGAGGTTCCCGCACCAGATAGCATGGGAAAGAGACTTGGGTAGGGAGATGGATGCGCAGGAATAGAAGCGAGTGCATGTGAACATTGTCTGGCAGGCTTTATCGGTGGCAGTCCGTGAGACATCCTATAAGCTGCTGTATCGTTGGTATTATTCTCCGACGAGGTTGCACAGGATGTTTCCGGGAGTGTCTGATAGGTGCTGGTGGCAATGTGGGGGCAAGGCATCTTTTATACATGTGTGGTGGGAGTGTCCACGGGTACGGGTATACTGAGAGGAGGTGGGTGAGCGGATATTGGGAATCTTTGGGGTGCAAGTAGAAGGTATATGGGATTTGGGTTGTTGGGAATTTGGCCTGAAAATTGTGTTAGGAAGTCTGAACGCCCTATAAGAGCGTGCATTCAAGCCACCAGAAGTGAAATTGCCAGGGCATGGAAGCAGCCCCAGCTACTGGGCATGGAACAGTGGAAGATCCGGCTACGCTAGATTGTTTTGATGGAGCAGCTAACTGCTATGCAGCGCCAGAAGCATGAGAGATTTAAGGACTTATGGCTACCTATGCTGGACTATCTTAAATGTTGATTTGCCTCCAGGGGGGAGGGGGGAACAGTAGTGGGGGAATAGGGTTGATAAAAAAAGTTGGCATTGTATGTTGTTGAGATGCTTGTTATTACTGTTGGTACCAGCTTTGAATAAAAATAAATTTCCAAAAAAAAAAAAAGAGGGCCAAAATACAAATGGTGTAACAAAATAAAACTAAATGGCAGACTTAGAGCATTGGAATAAACTCAAACTGATTTGCGGAGGCAACAGACTCTGAAGTGGTATGAAGAAAAAATTATATATTTCCCTTTGAACATTTTAAGAGAATATAAAAGCCGCCAAAGGAACCAACCAATCGCAATATAACATGTATTGGACAATTGTCCTTAAACAAGGTTATAGTTGGTATATTATACTCTCCTAATCATAAAAATCTATATTAAACAGAATACTATGGGCCTATCAACTAATAAAATGGCAATGACTTCAATGTGAATAAAATGTGCCAACCAAAAAGTACATGATGAACCTGTATATAAACAATGCTTCTTACTAAGCGAAAGTAAAACTGCTCGGAACTAATAAAGCGGCACTAACGCAGGCATGAACAAACCAACTGACAAATCTAATAGGTGGTCGGTGTAGAATACTAAAAACGTTAAATCTGTATAAAAGATAACAATCTGCACGCTGGTAAACAAGCTTGCACACACTTCAAGGCAAAAATAAGAAGGCACATATACTGACACAGAACCGTATGCTAGCTGAATAAAAAATAAAAATTATTGTAAACCAAACAGTGAAGTGTTGCAATACAGACTAGAAAACTGAACTTGCCTGAGTGAAGCATTTGACAATGAATGAACCTGAAGTGATGTGCAAACAAATCTGCACGTAAACCTTTGAACTTTTTAAAGGATACCAAAAGGCGCCAAAATAGCTGACCAATCAAACCACAACGAAGGTCAAATTATCTGACCAATGTGTTTTATTGTTACAATGTAAACCACACTGATGACAAATAGTGCGGTATATAAGAAATGTTAAATAAATAAATAAATAAAATATGTAAATAAATCCATGACGTTAAGCAAGTTCAAAGTGTACGAAGCAATGCATAATAGTTCATACAGTTACAGAATACTATACATAATGGCATTGAAGTGGCACTAGGAGCAGATCTCTTACCATTAAACCTGACATATAAGAAAATAACTGAAAACAATATGCTATGGTTCCACGCTCATATAGACCCGTATTAATATCTTAAAAGAGCCAAATAAAATATATAATCCACCATTATATGTAAGGATCATCTGACTGTAAAAAAAATGTGTTATTCGCACTCCAAGAGCAACATATCAAGAGCAGAGAAAAACATAATAAGGAATGTGAACAAATAAAGCAATGATATCAAGCATATAATTCTAATATTGTGCATAATATATACATCTGCACATTTCAAGCAATTGTGTATACAGTGGTGTGCAAAAGTCTGGAATCATTTGTAAATTTGACGTTTTTTCAACTTCGTGACCTTATATCTTAATTTCTTTTTCCTCCCAGTGGCTTTTTCTGTGTATCTCATGATAAGTGATAGATTTGACTATTAGGGCCAACTTTTAGGGGCTTGTTTACAAAGCTGCGGTAGCGATTCGCGATCGTTATCGGAGCCGCGGCCCCATTGAAATCAATGGGGCCGCGGCTCCGATAACGATCGTGAACCGCTACAGCGGCTTTGTAAACAAGCCCCTTAGTATTGGTTTGGCCCTTATTTTCTGAGTTTGTTCCCCATAGTTGTCCTGTTGATAGATTTTCTGTGAAAATTGCGTAATGTACATCGTTGGCCAACGATATATTATTGCAAGTATGCTTAAAATATTATGGATGCAAGCCAGGTTTTCTTCAAATTAATGTATGTGGCCTTGAAAAAGGCCGTTTTTATGTGTCAGTGATGGCTCAGTATTTGATGGGCCACCCTTTGTTCTTAATCACCTGACTGCACCTTGTCGGCATTGAATGAACCAGTCTCACAAGGTGATCGTTGGTGACAATGCGGTTCCAAGCTGCAATGAGTGACGCAGTCAGCTCACGATTTGATGTCTGATGCCTCTTGGATATTTCCAAGGCCACCTTGTGCCACAGGTTTTTACATGGAATTTTGATCCATAGAGATTCTATAGTGTATTTTGTTTCCTACAAAACTTTATTCCTGTATGACTCAATGTCCTCTCTAACATAGAGCGCAACCCCTCCATCAATTTGATCTACTCTATCATTGTGATATAATTTGTACCAAGGTATCACAGTGTCCCATTGGTTGTCCTCCTTCCACCAGGTCTCTGAGATACCAATCATATCTAATCTTTCATTTAGTGCTATATATTCTGACTCTCCCATCTTATCTTTTAGACTTCTAGCATTTGCATACAAGCATTTTAAAAGTTGAACTTTTATTCATATTAATCTGTAAACAGGGGTAATTTTGAATCTTTAAGCTCTCTCTGCTCTGTACTTAAGGGCATTTGGGTTACTTTTGTCTTTATTGGAACCTCTCTGTCGATATACCATAACTTCAATCTTTTGCTAGTATCCTTCAAGGATGCATCCTTCCGAACCATGCACTCTTGAGCAACTGTCAGCTTTCCTCTGTTATCTAGTTTAAAAGCTGCTCTCTCTCATTTTTAAAGGTTAATGCCAGCAGCCTGTTTCCAACCCTTCAGAAAAGCCCCTCCTTTCCCCAGAATGTTGTCCAGGTCCTAACTAATCCAAAATCCTCATCCTTGCACTGTCGTCTCATCTACGCATCGAGACTCCGGAGCTCTGCCTGTCTTTTGGGTCCTGCACGTGGAACAGGAAGCATTTCTGAGAATTCTACCCTGGAAGTTCTGGATTTCAGCTTCCTACCTAAAAGCCTAAATTTGGCCTCCAGAACGTCCCTCCCACACTTTCCTATGTCATTGGTACCAATATGTACCAAGACAGCAGACTCTTCCCCAGCGCTATCTAAAACCTTGTCTAGGTTGCGCGTGAGGTCCGCTACCTTCACACCAGGCAGGCTTGTTACCAGGCGATCCTCACGTCCACCCTGCCTAATGATCGAATCACCAACCATGAGAAACCTCCTCGATGCAAGAGGGTTTTACGTCACCTGGAGGACAGGTTCTAACTACAGGCTCACTTCCTGCTACACCAGGGTGATGCTCTGCTGTCACATGACCTCTCTTCTCCATGGCAACAGGGAAGTTGCCAGACTGGAGATGGGACTTCAGTACTACGTCCCTGTAGGTCTCGCCTATATACCTCTCTGTCTTCCTTATGTCCTCAAAGTCTGCTATTCTAGCTTCCAAAGATCAAATTTGTTCCCTGAGAGCAAAGAGCTCCTTGCACCTCATGCACACATATGACCCCTCACCAACTGGGAGAAAATCATACATGTGACACTTAATGCAAAAGACTGGAAAGCCCCCATCTCGCCACTGGACTTCTGTCTGCATCTTAGTTTTAAGGTTTTGTTAAGCTATTTAAGTTGTTTACTTACTTAAGTTTGCTGGGGATGCTTATACTAATATAGCTATACCTAATACATCTAATGGACTTTGTTTTCCTCAAGATTAATTAATCTCAGGTCCTTAATTAATCTATTCCTGATTAACCAGCCGCACCTAAAAGTGAACATAGGAACCTCCTTCCCTTTAATAGTTTAAGAGCCTATAAAGCTAAGATTATCTCTGGGGTCACTGGGAGTCAGGGTGGGTGGGAGGGAAAGAAGACTTATAAAAGCTGGCTTGCTACACAGTGCCCTGACCTGTGCCTCTAAGGTAAAGTCTTACCAATTTCCTGGGTGATTCACAGAGCCCTTGGTTTGATAGAGGGGGCCTTTCAAATTGCCCCTTTGATCCGTCACTTGACTAACACCTGTTAAGACAATTTCACAGATCTTTTGTCTCCTAACTGGAAGGCTTCTTTGTAAACATCACTAGAAACAAATTTATTTATTTCTACTCAGAGACTATGTATTCTACTTGTATGCTAAGCTATACACTGATTTGATTTAAATAAAAATCTCTCTAGAAACAGATTTATTTCAGTGACTATTTACTCTCTGAGGGTACTAAGACCTGACTGACAAAAACACTGAATTCTAAAATACAAAGATTTATCATCTTTAACCCAAAGAATTCCCTTTTTCCCCAAGATATAGAGTATATTCCAGAAGATAAATACTTATAAGTGCAGATCTTTTTTCCAGCTGTAGCAGTCCCTTTTGGTAGTCCTTCAAGTACACTTACCTTTTCCTGTGTGCTCAGCACTGTTTCTAACCCCTTGACTGTATAAGATTGCCTACCCGTCTAACACAGAGTAGGCCTGAAAAAAGGCATGTACCCAAGGGTGCTGACAGGGCTGGCCCCGGAGTTGGTTCAAGGTGTTGGCATCTTAGGCAAATCTTAAGCCTTACTCCTCCCCCCCCCAGCTATCAGAATCTATTGTTTAGCTTTGAATACCCAGCTCTTTTGCTGTCTATCCCCCGATCTTCCTTGCCTAGGCAACCGCCAAGTTTGCCTAATGGTTGGACTGGCCCTAAACTTTGACCTCTACCAATTGGGGGTTCATCCACCAGTCCAGAGGCATCGCAGGACATCAGACAGCGAAAAGGAACTCACAAGCCAGATTCAGAGCCAGGGAAGATAAGCCTGCTCCATGTGGCACCTTTCCTCGCCCCTCTCTGACCTCACCTCCGGCTTCCCTAACTTGTTTAAAGCTCCACTCTTTAGGTGTGCCTGTGCCTAAGGGCCTCGCCAGAGGGCCCTTTGGCATGGCCCTTAGGAGTGGCCCAATAAAGTCTTGCTATTGAAATGTTTTATTTATTTATTTAACATTTTTACACCACGTTTTCCAAATGATCAAGCGCGGTTTACAAATAACAACACTGTAAATTGTACAGAAACAGGTACAAATTCTGTTACAGAGAACGATATTAGAACTTAAGTCCTGACTTCTCTCATGATATAAGGTGATATTACTGATAACTGAAATCTAAGATTGGATACCTGTTCCAAAAATTAGTGGGCTGCTATCACCCATGGTAAGGTGAATCTCAGTAATATATAACTGCATGGATAACAACTGTTAATTTACTTAAAATGAATGTTGCTTAAACTGATAAAGCAAAGTGCTTATATATTGCTACTGTTACTTTATTGGGCATGTACTAGGCCTAGCTCTCAGCATAATTTAATTAGGTTATAGTTTGCTGTTCAGTCCAGCATTTATCTAGTCACACATAATCTCACGTTTCTTAATATATCATTGAGAGCATTTATCAAGCAAATTGTTATATTTTGATAAAACTATACCAGAGATAGTTTTAGCTTAATCATGGAGACCAGAGAATTATAACAATTTATCTTTTGTTTGACAACTATCTTTCTCATAATAACCCCAAAATCACCCCAACATCACAATATACCAATCATTCATAACCATATCAGATATGATCCTACAATATTTGAATATAGACCATTCAAGATGCAAGATGCATCAGCAACATTATAACAGATTCATTTATCTAACCTCTCAGCATAGCAATTTAGATTGCAAACCTACAGACAACCCTAGACCTATTAAATTTCTACTTGCCAATGTTAGATCTATTAGAAACAAAATACCGGTCATACTTGACATGGTGACTGACAACAACCCAGATCTATGCTGCTTTACAGAAACTTGGCTATCAGACTCCTATTCTGTATTGACAAACCAATTAAAGGTCCTTGGATATGACCTAATACACTGCCCCAGGACTACTAGCCATGGAGGAGGTGTCCTTATAGTAACAAAACAGCAACTTAAAACATCCCTTCACCAAGCAAATAATATTGATAGCTTTTTATTCTGTATCTGGAGAACATCTATTCTATCAATATGCCTCATATACAGACCACCGAGTCCTAAACCAAATAATCTTACACCAATCATCAAAACAGTCTGTACCACCTCCATAAAGAAGCCACTGGTTCTATTAGGTGACTTTAATCTTTCATCACTACATCATTCACACTCCATGAATTTTATCATCTCTGTCTGACATAAGTTTTCAACAGATCGTATATGTACCACATATAAAAGGCAACACTCTTGACCTAGTATTTGTACCGAAGGATATCATTCAACATCACCTCTACTCTCCTCCCCCTGTGTTACCAGTCCCTTGGACTGACCATTATGGAATTCACAATGCTGTACATGCTGCCCTTAACCTTACCAAACAATAAAAAAATCCTGAACTAAAAATTTTGAAACCTTTGATAAGGAAAGCTTTCTTAATGAGCTATATCACAGATACATAACCCTCATTTAAATTTAGATGATTCATTGGAATGTTGGAACAACGCAATCCACAAAGTTGCCACCGAACCACAATCGCATAGTATAAAAAAACAGAGTTCGGAAAAATGGTATTCCTATGAGCTAGAAAAATTAAAAAGAGAATTAAGAAGGTTAGAACATAAATGGAGGTTCACTAAATCCACAAATGACAAAATAATCTATATGAGTACTCTACAGCAATACAAGGATGCTATAAACAATAGTAAAAGAGAGTATCATACAAACATTCTTACTAAATTTCTCAACCGTCCGAAAGAACTTTTTGAAATTGTAGAATTGCTCACATTACCTCATAATCAAGAAGTAAATAACTCTCCATTATGCCATATGTCCTTGCATTGCATTGCATGAGTAAACTAAGGGGTCTGTTTACTAAACGGCGCACTTGTACGGGGCGCACATGAGCGCTCTAAAAGAGGTATTTAAGTGCTCTTAAGCGCCCCGTACGAGTGCGCGGCACATTAACGGGTCCCGCAAGCGTGCGCCGACAACGCGCACATTTGCGGGACGGTAATGTGCGAAACAGGCGTGGAAAGGAGAAATGAGGGCGGAGGAAGGCCCCCTAGGGGCGGAGAGACGGGGTCAGTGGGCGGAATGTGGGAGGGGGGAGACTCGCCGCACAGGAGCGTGCCCGAATCTCCAAAGAAATATACCGCGAGTCCAACAGTCGCGTTAGAGGTGCTGGGAAGGGAAAGGAAACCGTTTCCGTCAGCAATGTGCAGCACAATACTGGAAAGCCCAAATCCGTGAGCAGTGTGTCCCATGTGCACAGATCAACCTCGTTAATTGCACAGGGCACTAACCACACGGGCGCCGCGCACCTTCGCGCATCTGTCACTCACAGCTTCCCGACGGAACGCCCACTCCTTCTACGGCACCCGCTCTGCACCGCGGACCGCACACCACCGGCCTTTAGTAAACAGACCCCTAAAAGTCCAGATATTGGGCCTAACCTACAAATTGATAATAATTTGGCATACTCATAAAAAATGGCATAAATTTCATTCGGTCGACCTAAAATACCTTAAAATACAACGACATCTAAGTTAGACCCATGCCCTATCAGTTGGTTAAAGGCAACCAAAACTGAGCTAGCACCATTCATCCTCAGAATGGTTAACCAATCACTGGATCAAGGAATCATGCCTTCTGCTCTAAAGCAAGCAATGATCAGACCAATTTTAAAACATAAATCACTGGAAAAAGAAAATCCTAACTCATACAGGCCAATATCCATTCTTCCATTTTTGGCTAAAGTAATCAAAAAAATTGTTCAGATCCAGTTACAAGACTATATTGATTTCAACTCCCCCTTAGATGAGCAACAATATGGCTTTAGACCATTTCATAGTGCAGAGGCTTTACTGTTGGCCCTATTAGGTAACCTGATGCAAGGAATAGAAAACACTAAACAAGCCTTTGTACTAGTGTTTTTGGATATTGCATCTGCATTCAATAATATTAGCAACCAGATATTGCTCACAAGACTTCAACAGATTGGGCTACATGGCAAGATATTCAAATGGTTCCAGTCCTATCTTACAGACCGTACTCAACAAGTTAGGATAGGACAACAAACATCTCAATCACATAATCAAGAACAGGGAATACCTCAAGGATCTTCTCTTTCTGCATTACTATTTTATATATATATCTACAGCCTATATGTAGCATCTTTAAGAAATTTCAATTAGGCTACCACATCTACGCGGACAACATAATACTTTATCTCCCTGTAGATATTATCGACCCTAACTATAACAAATTAGACTCATGCTTGAGTGAAATAACAAATTGGCTGAACCTACAGAACCTAAATATAAATTATAATAAAACTGAAGATGTATTTGATTCAAAGTGCCAAACCTTTATACCTCCCCCAAAACTCACTCTGCAATATATTGAATTACATGTAAACCAGAAGTGAGATACCTTGGCATGGTCATGCATATAAAGTTAATTACTAAAACAATCCATTATAAACTACGACTGTTGCAACACCTTAGACCGCTTCTATCCGACTATGATTTTCATTCAGTACTTCAAGCCACAATCCTCCCACATTTTGATTTTGCTAATAGTATCCTACAAGCAATGTTCCCTCTAATTTTCTGTAGGCTGTGTGCGCATAAAATATCAGCTGTGTGCAGCTTTTGAAGGAAGGTTAAATTTTTGTGCACCACATAAAGACACTCGGAGTTATATACTTTAAAATTTGACTACACATCAGAATACAGTATGTACACCACATTGATTTTAATCAAATTAAATGAAAATAGACGATTACTAAATGAAGCGGGAAATTTCTAGTAATTACAATCATAACTTTTAAATTTTAAGACATCTGTGTTGTTTTCTATCAGAATCAGAGCTGTAATTTTTGTGCGCTCTATTGTACAGTATGTGCGCTCGCTCGGCGAGGAGTCTTAGAGGGAACAGTGCCTACAAGGTCTCCCTAAACAAACACTGAAACCCCTTCAACTAGCTCAAAATGTCGCTGCCCGAATGATAAATAAGACGAATATTGCAAAACATGTAACCCCTATATTATATGACCTACATTGGCTACTTATTCTAAGCCGAATCAAATATAAAATACGAATGATTATATTTAAGCTAATAAGGAACATATTTCCATTCTACCTGAACGCACACTGATAAACATCTCTCCTACTGAGAGAACAAGAAGAGGATGCACCCAAAATAATATAACAGTCCCAACCCACTACCATTATGCAAACTGGTCCACAAGCAACAGAGCTTTTTCATATATTGCACCCATACTTTGGAATGCTCTCCCAGATAAACTAAGAGCTGTAAAAGACCCCCTACTGTTCCATAAGGAAATTAAAACATTCCTGTTTATTGAACATTTTGAAGATGTACTGGACCAGGATGAACTATACCCAACATAGCAGTGTTCTTATCATTAAATCCCCCATCCCCCCCAATTCAGCTTAGAACTATAGAAGCCCACCTTAGATCCTGATGAACAAAGGTAAATATATAAGTAGAGACAGATAATATCTGTAAATAATGTAAAATATGTGTTTCTGTAAATATGTTATGGTCAGTTCATATGTCACTCAGATGATTTTAAAGTTTAGTGTACCAGTTCTGTTCATTGTAAACTGCCCAAGATCTCTGGAAGGGGCAGTATAGAAAAAACTTTTTAAATAAATAAATAAAAATTAAGTAATCCTGCCTCCATTTGGCCAAAGGTGCTGAAGATTACTCCCTGCCTCGTTTTGCCTTGCCTTTGCCAGGTCCACTTAAACAGCCTGAACCACTACCCTCTTTCTGACCAACTGCACGCATGAAAAACTGCTAAATTACCCAGTTGCAAGAGGGAGATTATAAACCAGTCCTGGATGTCTGACAACCTTATCCTGATGCATTATGGGACTTGCAGCACTGATTTAAATAGGTAGAATCGGGGTTTGGTTTATAAATATCAGCTTCTTTGGGATGTGAATTCAAAACCTGGACTGAACAAAAAGTATCCTTTCTGGAGCTGGGCAACTTGGTAGCTCTGCATTACATCAGCATCTAGGGGCAGGGGAGGGGGGCAATAGTGGAGGTTGGCATATTTCCTTCCCTCCACCCCAAGCAGGGCTGGCTCAAGAGTTCGTTGAAGATATTGGTGCCCTAAATAAATCTTAAGGCTTATGCCCCTTTGTCAGTCAGAATCTACTGTTTAGATGTGAAGGTTCTGCTCTCCTCCCCCACCCCCCGCTGTTGCCCTAGGCGGCCGCCTAGTTTTCTAATGGCGAGGCCAGCCCTGACCCCAATACAAACAAGTGTTCTGCTGCCCCTGCTATGATAGAGCGAATTCAGTGCTAGCTCCACTTGTTAAATCACCCCGTGATGAAGTGGCAGCAACTCTATCTCTCCCTCTTTGGCGGGGACACATAGAAGATTCACAGAAATCAAGATTAACAATGAAAATAACAAAAAAACGGACTAACTAAATATATTTCTTGCCTAGCTTTCGAGAGCCAGAATGGGAAATTGTCATGCCATTAAAAAGAGGATGAATCTGAAGCATGCTCTCTCACTCTTTGCCCACATTCAACATGTCTCTGCCTCGTTTCCCGCTCCCCTCCCCCACTTTGAACCGCGTCCTATCGGTCCTCCCGCCGCAGGGTGGGGCTGCGACTCCGGCTACGGCGGGGGAGAGAAGGCGAGGAAGGCGGTTACTGAGGCAGCTTTATGGAAGTCGGACGCCTGATTGTCAATGTCATGGGTAGGAATCCTGGAGTGGGCGCGAGAACAGTCGCTAGGGCTCGCGCTCTCTGCACTGTTAGCAGCCCGCGCAGGGAACGTTTGATGGTTGGGACTTGGGAGAGGCACGGGTGTGTTGTTCAGCTGATTTTGTGGTACGGGCTCTGGCCTGTGTTAAAACGAGACATACTAATTGGGAGTTGGGATAGAACGACGAGTAAAACGGAACCAGCGGTTTGGGGGACTGCCGCTGTTTTTCCAAGGTTTCTTGCTGCTCGCGTGAATTTCTTGCATTATTATTTTGTTCAAGGAGCTGTTGGTAGGGCTGGTCCCTGATTTAACAGAGTGAAGTGAGTTGAACAGCAGCACCCGAGAAGGCGCCAACAAGGCGAGCAAAATCTTAGCAAAATAAAATGTAGTATTGTTTTGGTATCTGGGGAGAAAAGAACAGTCATGCTGAGGGGAGGCAGCTGCAGGATGAGAATCTCGGTCTTCTGAGAAATGAATGGGGCTGGTGCTACCCTGAGATTGGTCTCTCTCTTCCTTAAGATTGAGGCAGCAAGCATAGCGTTAAAACACTATGCTAAGCTCTGTCGTGCAGTGATCTAAGGAACATGTGCTAAAAAAAATCTCAATGTAGTAAACTAAAAATATGTAAATTACTGCTGCATTTAAAACTGTATGCTGTCTGAAAAAAATGCACATCACTGTGATAATGTGCAGCCGTTTGTTGCATTACAAGCAAATATCTTCCTTGCTGTCTGTGCATTAGTGGGGATGGGCTCATGCACTCACAGAGGGAGATATTAAAAAATACAGGCTAGACTCTCCAAAAGCCCCCCTCGACCCATCCAGCAAAAGTTCCCTGATAACTCAGTTGACCCCAGACCCCTGTTCTCTTTCTTCTCTTGAAATTCCTGATTCTTCCCCTTCCTCTCCTGACACCTCTGATCCCCTCTGAGGCCATCTGGTCTAGGACACCCCCAGTCCGGGCACCTCCGGTCAGGGAGGCCCTTGACCAGATAGCCTCCGATGCAGCCTGACACCACCTTCGCTTAGGCCTCCTTCCAAGGCCCGTCTCCAAAATTGGGAGGCAGAATAGATGTTTGCTCACTCCTGCTTCCTTGCTGCCATCTTTGAAAATGGTGGCACCAGATCCCACACAGTGCATTGGTCTGCCAAATGAGACAGTGATTTCCTTATTTGGATCATTAACTCCCACGCAGTACATCCCGATGTTGCCAGGGCTGGCCCCAGAATTGATTTATTTTATTTATTTATTTAGCTGCATTTATATACCGCCTTTCACCTGGTCAAAGCGGTATAAGAATGAATAAATAAATAAATACAGCATCACTGGATAAATAGTAACATTCAACTATGTACAGGGTTTATACTTTCAGGGTTTAGTTACATTTGGGGTGGGTAGCTATGTACAGTATGCATCTGTTGTGGTGGACGCGGGGAGGTTATGTGGTGGGGTTGAAGTGTTCTGAGAAGAGGTGAGTCTTTAGGTACTTCCTGAAGGTGCTGAGGTCAGTGATATTTCTTAGAGGGTCTGGCAAGGAGTTCCATATTGAAGGTGCGTAGAGTTGGAATGCACAGTTAAAGGCCTGTTGATTGAATTTGGTTCTGGCGTGTGGGATGGCGAGGGTGTTCCTTGTAGAGGCACGTCTTGATCTGTCCAAGTGAGGTGTTTGAAGCAGGGTGTGGATGATTGTGGGAGGGTCAGCATGTATGGTCTTGTGAGTCAAGAGGAGGGTTTTGTATTTTATCTGACTGGGGAGTGGTAGCCAGTGGAGTTGTTTTGAGGATGGGTGTAATATGGTCCTATCTGGTTGATCCCTGGAGGATGCGTGCTGTTGCGTGAAGGGCAGTCCGTAGAGGGTGTAGTGTCACTTGTGGGAGACCTTGGTAGATCGAGTTGCAGTAGTCAAGTAGCGGGAGAATCATGGCTTGGAGTGTTGAACCGAAGTGTGGTGGTTTGAGGAGTGGGTGGAGCCGTTGAAGGGTTTTTGTTTTGTAATATATGGCTTTGGTGGGGTTTTTTAATGTGAGCTTTGAAGGAGAGTTGCCGGTCTAGGGTGATGCCAAGGTATTTTACCTTGTTCTAGACTTATCACTTGTGTGTTGTTCAGTGTTACAGTGGTTGGAGGGGAGAAAGTGTTGTCTCTTGTTATGAAGAGGGCTACTGTTTTTTTTTTAAGTTAATCTCTAAGTTATTGTTTTTCAGCCAGTTGGAGACATTAGTAAAGCAGTTTTGATGGGCAGAGTAGGAATTGTGTCGAAGGTTCCGTACAGCATGATATCAACAATATAGATGTGGAAGTTGAGTCTGTGAGCTTTGATGATTGAGCAGAGGGGTCAAAAGTAGATGTTGAAGAGTAGTTCTGAGAGGGTAGATCCCTGGGGTACTCCTTGTGTTTGACAGTAGGGGACAGAGATATTTGGTCTGATTTTTATCTGCTGGTGCCTGTTGGTTAGGTAGGATGTGAATCATTTGAGAATTGTGCTCTGGATTTGGTTCGATCTGAGGCATTGAATGAGGATATTGTGGTTGATTTGGGAGACAGAATCGGTCTACTCACTCCTGCTTCCTTGCTGTCACCTTTGAAAATGGTGGCACCTGATCCTGCGCAGTGCATTGGTCTGCCAAATGAGACAGTGATTTCCTTATTTGGGTCATTGACCCCACACAGTACATCCCGATGCTGCCAGGGCTGGCCCCAGAATTGGTTCAAGGTGTTAGTGCCCTAGGCAAAGCCTTATCCTGCCCCCCCCCAGCTGTCAGAATCCATTGTTTTAGCTTTGAATGCCCTGCTCTTTGTCACACCACAGAAGCTGCTACCCTAGGTGACTGCCTAGTTTACCTAATGGTTGGGCAGGCCCTGGATGCTGTACCTCATCTCGTATGACCCCTTTGGTCCTGTGCTGCATCTTCAGCCCTGAGCTTGTATAAAGATTCAGCATTAAGAAGAGTAAAAAATTCTGCTTAGTTTCAGTGCAATGTTTTACATCTAACTGCTGTGCAAAAGCATAGTTCAGTTTACTGCTTGGCCCCTGAGATGGAGCTTTGGCAGGTGCAGCCTGGAGGTATCTAGTCAGTCACAAAAGGAGTGGGGCTAGGCTAAATCTGGTGCAGTCTTTTTTTCATGGGGAGTTCTGAAACCAAGAGTAGTTAAACTGTTACACTGAAGTTTCAGTACATCATTTAAGCTTTTGTGTGTGCTTAGCATTTTTATATTTATTTATTCAAAAATGTTTTGATACTGTTTTACATAATTTATATTTATAATCTTTATTGGTATTTATAATAACACTCAGGTATGTACATGAATGAAAATAAGAAAATATGGGAACTCCAATTTGTACCAATTATAATGAATTATAATGACACATTCATATTGAAAGTAATACATCCTATCCCAAACCTTAGTCCACATTTTTTAAGGGGGGGGCTACAGGAAATAAATCATACACCATAATTTACACTCCGTAAGGGAGCAGAAACACGGTTTAAAAGGAAAAAATACCAGTAAACAGGGTAAGACTTATGCTTCAGCCGTAATGGGACCAACCTCAACCCCAATCTCTTCCCTTGCACATATAAATTCTAAGAGCTGTTTAGGTTAAAAAAATAGGAAATTCTTCCCTTGAAAGGGAATATAACACCTAGACGGATACTTTAACACAAAAGTAGCACCCAAAGAGATGGTCCTGGCTCGATAAGCCAAGAAACCTTTCCTCCTCAATTTTGTTACTCGAGAGAGGTCAGGAAATATACAAAAATTTGAACCTAAAAACGTCTCATTAATATTCTTCAAGAAAGACCAAAGAATTAAAGCTTTGTTGGCCTCTAATGTCAGGGTCACAAGCATAGTAGTTCTTTCTGTAACCACGTCCAAAGAACATTCCAGGAATCCTGTCAGGTCCCCCAATCCACTCACTGAGGCCTCCAAATTTCTCCCCCGTACTTTCAAGGTGTTAACTGACAAATATTGTGCTCTAGTAAGGGGGGAGGTAAATGTTCCGTTGGAATCTTGAGCACCTCCAGATATTTCTGTACCATTTCCAACGGGGACATGAGTGGAGACCTTGAAAAGTTTAATAGACTGAGATTATTCCGACGGGCAAGATTCTCAAGGTGCTCTGTTTTTCGTGTCAGCACTGCCCTTTCTTTCATCAGAGCGTATGTTCCTCCTTAAGAACAATGTCCTCCTTCACCTGCAGCAAAGAACCTGCTTGCAACTCCTGGTTCTTAGTCGCCTCCATTTTCACATTAGATATCTCAGTACTTACGGAGCCCACAACAGCAGAAAGGATAGAAGTTAAAGCAGAGATAGCGTCCCACAGTGCTTCCAATGTAATTACCGCTGGCTTCTCCAAAACCTGACTCACTGCCATTAGCCCTCCTCCAGTCTCCATCTGCCGTGGGGACACCACATGAGCGGGTAGATCATCTACCTCATACCCCTCTAGCTGACTCTCCCCTCTGGAGTCAAGGGCCGACTGTTGCAACCCCGGCCCAGCGGGCAACGAAGTGCTCACCTGAAGACCCGGTGACCGAAGAAAACAAACGTCGTCCAGAGAAGAAACACTTCTGGGTTGTGTCAGGGGAGCCCGCTGATCAGGAGATAGGCTTACTCCTGATGCACCCAGCACGGACACCGATTTCTCCTGCTGTGCTGCCAAGGATGCCGCTTCTGACCCCACAGCCGCAAACCCGCAATGTTCCAGGGTCCTCTGGTCAGCGAAGGAAGCCTACGGTGGAGCACCGGGAAAGCCCGCTTGCTTCCTCTTCCTCCGCCCCATTCTCATCAGAGCGAAGTTCACCACCAGAGCAGCAACACGGAGCAAACGCGAAGCAGACACCAAGGATCAGGTACCTGCCGCCATTTTGCCCCCCCGGACGATCTAAACTTGTTTTGCATAATTTAAAAGCATTTAATGTAACCGAGACCAACAAACAGAAACACTCCTGACCCGAGACTCCCAAATCCAATGCTGCATTCAGCACACTCCTCTCATTACCTGACAGATTTGTCATCCCTTATTATTGCCAAATTATTCAAACTGGTAAAAGCAAGGTTTCCAGTTTTTTTCTAAAAGTGAAATAATTCCATTCTAACTGCAAATCCACTGGAGGGGTGTCCCAAATAAAAGGGGTTGCTACGGGAAAAGCCCTTTTTCTTAGTCTCCATTTTTCTTGCTTTACATAGGAATCACTACCTGTCCTCTCTGACTTGAGCATAAAGACGTAGATGGATTATACCAGTCAAATGTACTCAGCAAGCAGTCAGGCCCACTCCCATGCAGAACTTGAAAGGCTACAGTTAGCACCTTAAATTGGACACGACTTCGCACTGGAAGCCAGTGTACGTATTTTGGGGCAATTTCTCCACATGGGTGAGTTTTGCACATACAGTGACAGTCATGAACCTCATATCTAAGCCAGGGTATGTGGAGTATGATCTCAGTCTCTCAAATTTACTGCTAATGCTCGGTGTAGTATTTGCATCATGCCTAAGAGGGCCTCCCTCTGGAGTTCTTAAGATGTTACATGTATGGGTAATTTATCAAGGTGTGCTTGGAAATTCCTCTTAATTAAGTCTCTGGAACCCAACACGATAGGAAATAACTCTGTATTTTTCTGCCACATTTTCTTGGTCTTAGACTGCATTTCTTGGTACTTGAATATTTTCTCCCCTTCAATGTGATTCACAGAATAGTCGCTTGGAAATGACACCTCTATTATCAATGCCATTCTGGGGTTTTTCTCCTTTACCACTTTATCCGGCTTCCTCACATCCAGCTTTTAATCAGTCAGAATGAGAGTATTCCAGGTGATCATAACCTCTTCATTCTCTGTAATTCTTTTAGGGGCACGATCAATGTTCCCTCTAATTTTCTGTAGGCTGTGTGCGCATAAAATATCAGCTGTGTGCAGCTTTTGAAGGAAGGTTAAATTTTTGTGCGCCACATAACGACACTCTGAGTTATATACTTTAAAATTTGACTACATGTCAGAATACAGTATGTACACCACATTGATTTTAATCAAATTAAATGAAAATAGACGATTACTAAATGAAGCGGGAAATTTCTAGTAATTACAATCATAACTTTTAAATTTTAAGACGTCTGTGTTGTTTTCTATCAGAATCAGCCGTAATTTTTGTGCGCTCTGTTGTAAAGTATGTGCGCTCGCTCTGCGAGGTGTGTGCGCGCGCACACACGCACAGCTTAGAGGGAACAGTGGGCACGATCCCAGTGCTTTTCAGACACAGTAATGTTGGATAAGGTGTGCTACTTTATTGTGCCTTTCTGTATAGACATTTTCTGACATCAGAACTTCACAGCCAGCTATTTGGTGAGTCACTGTTTCAAGCTGTTTCCCACAGAATCCACATATGTTTTGTTTTGCCAGTTTTTCAGAGCTCACTGTAAACTATCTCATCCATAAACCGCTGTCCTGGGCTGCAACTATCAACCTCTCATCCTTCAGTTTCACTTCACCTCTCCTTAACCATTCATGTGTCCACTCTTGATCGACAAAGGATGCTTGGAGTAACACTCTGTATTTACCACTGTATTTGTGCATTTGCCACATGTTTTTCCTCGTTTGTTGATCTAATTCTTTGAAGCGTTTTTTTCCTTCCTTCCCTGTGTATGCTTGTGGATTCTTGCTCATTCCTTCTAGTTGTTGGAATGCTTGTCCAAGTTTGATGATGGAGACAGATACTGGATGTTTACGTTTATATTTCAGCACTTTTGGTGTATTTGGATCCGATGATGCAGTTAGGTAAGCCTGGAGGCCTATGATGATAGCTCTGTATGTATAATCAGTCTCTATGAGACCTAGCAGTCCTTCAGCTCTAGGGATGTACAGTCTTGGTATACACTGATTCTTGTAAATTATTTCATGGGCATGGAGGAGTTTTCTTGTTCGCCCATCTAGTTTGTCAAGATCTTTAAGAGGCCAATTCACAATTCCAAAGCTGTATGAGAATGCAGGAATTGCCAGCAGATTGATTGCTTGTATCTTATTCCATGATGTTAAAGCACTTTTTAATAATGATTTTAATCTCCTGTAGTATTCTTTACTGATCTTTCCTCTCAGTAATTTCTGCTTGAGTGTCGTTCCTTCCTCTACTCCAGGATATTTATATACGCCTTCCTGTTCAAGATCCTTAATGTCACAGCCCTCAGCCAGGGACATGTTTTCTGATTTGCCTAATTTTCCTCTAAAGAAAAGTTGCCTTAGCACATTTGTCAAGGCCAAAAGTCATCCTGATGTCATTAGAAAAATGTTTCACCACTGGAACTGCAAAGCTTTAGATCGTCTACAAATAGTAAATGAGATATTGATTCTGGGTTGTTACCTTCTTTAGGATTCAGGCTGCTCAGTAAGCAGTCAGACTCTCTCCCATGCAATACTTGAAAGGCTACATCTAGCACTTTAAATTGAACACGACTTCCACTGGAAGCCAGTGTAAGTATTTCAATGAGGGGGAAGCTGAAACCCATCTAGGAACACCCAAAAACAGCTAATATGAGTATTTCTCTAAGGAGGAAGCTGAAACCCATCTACGAACACCCAAAATCATCTTTGCAGTGGCGTTCTGGGCAGATTGAAACCTATAGACACAATCCTGAAATCTCAAAAAACTAATAGCACACAATCTAAAATACAAAAAATCCTAGCTTTTATTGCAAATTCAGATAATATGTGCAAAAGAAGAGAATACAAATAACACACTTCAGACTGGTATATTCATAAAAGGAGGAAAAAGACCTCAGGGATATTAAGAAGCCAACGTAGAGGCCGACTTCATATGTAAACGTAGGTCACAAAAAGGCTTTCAGATCACTGCATTATTGGTCAAAAAAACCTCCGAGCATTTGGAAGGCTTGGCTCTGTGAAGTTGTTTGTAGTAGCGGCACTAGTTGTTAAGGTTGGCAAACATGATTATATGTCCTGCTCCCTGAGGCAGCAGAAGCGAAATGCTTAGTGTTGTAGTTGGAGACATTTTTTGTTTGATGCCAAGCTAAGTATAATCTATTTGCCTGCTATTGCATTGTATTTTTCTAACTATAAGCAATATATATCCAAGGAGGTTTTTTATGACAGATGATGCAGTGATTTGAAAGGCTTTTTTGTAGCCTACATTTACATATGAAGTCAGCCTCTATGTGGCTTCTTTATATCACTGAGGTCTTTCTTCTCCTTTTATGAATATACCAGTCTGAAGTGTGTTATTTGTATTCTCTTCTTTTGCACATATTATCTGCGTTCACAATAAGAGCTAGGTTTTTTTGTATTTCAGATTGTAACCTAACCAGCAGTCTAATAGGGAAACCCAAAAACAAGCCTTTGCAGTAATCCTGATGAGTAAGTTCGTACAATTGAACTGCTATCAAACAGCTTCTCATTTAAAAGAGGGCACAACTTTTTCACCAACTTCGACTTGAAAAAATATTCTAACCACTTAAGAAAGCTGATCCTCTATATTAAAATACCCCACAGAAGGTTTTTGAGCTGTATTCTTGCTTTAGTCTTTGCTGGACAGCCTTTCACATAAAAATAGAATAGTGAAGAGAGAAGATCCGTATGTGTAGCCAGTCAAGCCACCTGATTTTACAAAGAAAGGTAACTGAAACACACATGGCCATTGAGGTCATATCTGTACAGGATCATACTCTTAAGCACAAACAAAATAATCAAGGTATCTCCTTAATGCATATTTTATATTTAGGACAATTTCACTCAGCTGTTTCCATTACTGTAGTAGTGAGTCAGTAGATATGCTGCTGCCCTACTACCATTATAAAGCCATATACATGCAGGTCTGGTTTAAGGAACAGGCAACTGCCTAGCGTGCTCAGTTTTGGAGATGCCATATGCTTTGGTTAAAAGGAAGCCTATTCCTGTTTACTTTAGGTCTGTTTGCATACGCTTCTTCAAAGGGGTGCCACTGTGACACTATGGCCTTCTCTGCTCTTCTGGCTTACCAGTCTTTCCCAGTCTGCCCTTCCCCCACCACTCCTACTATCTAGTCTTGCCTATGGATACCATAATCTTAAATCCGGCCCTGTGCATATAGCATGCAGACCTCAAGCATGACCTTAGAGAAGGCAGTTTTAAAAGCTGGAAATACAACTTGCCCAATTCCTCAGAGACTGTGCTCTACACTGGCATGTGGAGGACCTGTGTTTAATTCCCAGGGCAATACTTTTGCTACTCGAGTCAGGTAGTGCTAGGAATGCTGCAAAGGCAGTGTTGACAACCCCAGGGGAAGGGAGTTTCAGCAATCATGCAATGGCAACATCAATTATTGGATTTAGAGTCCTTGATTACAGGAGTTTGAAAGGAGCCCAAATGTGTGGCTCCTAGCTGGTCACTGTCACTGTGATAACTGGGCTTAGTTTTTGAGATATAGGGTAAAAATCCTTGTGTCATAGCCAAAGAAGATGCAAGATATGAAACAGACATGGAAATGAGACCAGGAGATGAGACAAATGGACACAAGGCTCCTCAGAGAAGTTGATATTGAGTGCATGGATGAGTAATACTATTGCATTAAGCCTGCAACAAAACAGCATCTACCTTGGGCATTTAGCTTCCAAGATCTCCAGATTTACAGTCATGTTTTTGTACTTGTAAATTAAATCTTTTATATTCTACCTTAGCGATATATAAATGTACAAAGCAGTTCACAGCATAAAAATAAACAATACAAGAAGTATCCACAATTAGGAACATGAAAACTCAAGGTTCAAGTATGCTTTGGTTGTTATTGTCTGGCCAGGGAGTAGGAATGCCTACTTAAGGTCCCCTCTCTGGAAAGACAGATATTCCAGATCTGCCAAACTTAAAACTAACAAATCATCAGGACCAGATACAGCATATTTGGATTTTTAGAAAGCATTTAACAAAGTTCCCTGTGAAAGTCAGCATAGGGATAGGAGGCAATGTCCTGTCACAGATTAGAAGCTGGTTAAAAAGAAACAGAGAAAAAGGTCGGTGGTGGAGTTCTGCAGGGATATGTAATGTATTCTTAATGATCTGAAAAAAAGAGCAATGAATGAGTTGATCAAATTTGCAGATGAAACAAAATTAATTCAGTCACTAAAACATCAGAGAATTGTGAACAGTAGTGTAAATTACATCCAGGCAGCTTCTGCAGTACATAAGGGTCCAGTGAAGAAGGGGGTCCACTTAGAACCACTCCTGTATCTTTTGAAATGCATCCGCTCTGCTCTGGAGACCTCTTTTGATATTTTGCTTGAGGGCCCTAATTTGAGTTCCTGCCACTGATTGTAAGAAATTACAACAGGATCTTGTAACAAGCGTAAAGGTATGCCTACAGGTGCAAATCCTGGGTTTTGAGTTAGCGAAGTTGCTTATCTGTAACAGTCGCATTTCCTAGTGATGTCTTTGACAGAGCCAGTGTGCCTGGAGCCCTCTAGATGCTGTGGCCTAAGGGTCAGATGAGTGGTGGTGAGTGCCTGGATTATTGTGGGTTAGTGAGCAAACAGATTTCTGGGGACCGTTTGTTTGAAGGTTACTTCCTGGGCAGCAGATTAGTCAATAATGCTTCTCAAATGTGTGAATTGAGTTCCATGTAGCCGCTTTGCAGATATCTTGAATAGATGCATCTCTGAAGGTGGTGACTGAGGCCACTTTGGCTCTAAGTTGATGTGGTCCAGTTCTTCCTAGTAGTTGCATTCCCACTTGAATATAGCAGAAATTGTCACAATCCGATACCCAATTTGAAAGCGTTCATTCTGAGGCTGGTTTCTGAGGGTCATTTGAAATGAAAGACAACCAGCTGTGAAAATGTTCTTATGTCCTTGGTGGCCTATAGATAGTAAAGGAATGCACACCGGCAGTTTAGGTTGTGCAAAAAGAATTTCCATATCGGCCTGCTAGACCAGTCCAGACAAGTGGGTTGTGTTCCCCTTCCAGCAGATTGGTAGAGACAAAGAATCAATGAAAAGCCCAGGTTTCAATGACATCATTCCTATGCCTCTATTCGTCTCAGCAACCAGAGGTCCCTTCAGTATTTCTTTGTCTCCAGCAGATGGTAGATGGATTCTCTCCTCTCTGTAGAAAATCTGATGATTGAGAGGAAAAGACATCGGTCGGCCTTAAAAGATTTTCTGGACCGTGAGGTGGATTCCTTGCCGAGGAGCGAGTTCGCTGTGGCGGCAGCTATTCTGCAGCTGGCGGTATGTATCAGCCTGACATCTCAAGCCCTGCTCCAGTATATTCAGTCTCTTCTCCCAGATGATACTACTTTTCTTTTGGAGTTGGCTACGTCCTTCCTTTCTGATGCCAGGTATGACCTGCTACGTTTGGTGTGCTGGCCGGATTCCCGGGGGTCTCGGGGCTCTCGTCATCACCAACCTGGAAAACCTTTCTTCCCCTCTGCTTCTGGGCCTTGAACTCATTCTCAGTTCTTTCGTGGAAAGAATGGGCACAGGGACTCAGTCCCCTCCAGAGGAGACCCTCCTGGGCTGCGTAATGAAGGTTTAGGGGCCCATTCCCTGGTTCCTCCGGTGGGAGGGAGGCTTCGCCTTTTCTTTCAGGAATGTGCCCGGGTTGCCAAGGATCACTGGATGCTAGACACCATTCAGTTCAGCTATGTCCTGGAATGCAAAGAGCTGATTCTGGATGCTTTCATCATTTCTTCTTGTGGGTCTGCAATGAAAAGTGCCACTGTGTGGACCACCTTAGACAAGTTGCTGGTCTAAAGGTGGTGGTGCCTGTTACCCTGGACGAGTGGGGCAAGGGCAGGTACTCCATCTATTTCATGGTACCAACAAAGGATGGTTCCTTTTGGCTCATTCTGGACCTCATGGGGGGTCAATGAGCAATTACACATCCTGCACTTCAGGTTGGAAACCTTGCACTCTGTGATTCAAGCAGTGCACAGAGGGGGAGTTCTTGGCTTCTCTGGATCTGGCCGAGGCATATTTTCATATCCCGAT
This sequence comes from Ichthyophis bannanicus, assembly GCA_033557465.1. Classification (NCBI taxonomy): domain Eukaryota; kingdom Metazoa; phylum Chordata; class Amphibia; order Gymnophiona; family Ichthyophiidae; genus Ichthyophis; species Ichthyophis bannanicus. The sequence continues at coordinate 707,879,665 of CM066034.1, forward strand.
CTGGGCGGATCAGCAGAAGTATCTGCGTTTTGCCATGCTTGACTCTCAATATCAGTGCGCTGTCCTCCCTTTCAGGCTATCCACCGTCCCAAGGACATTCTCCAAGGTCATGGTGGTGGCGACTGCGGCACAGAGGGATCGGTGTCCATCTCTGTTTGGATGACTGGCTCATCCGAGCCCGTTCCTTTTCAGAAGCATCTCAGATGGCGTCCTAAGTGGTGTCCTTTTTCGAAAGTCTCGACTGAGTGGTCAATCAAGGAAAGAGCCAGCTGTTGCCTTCCCAGTCTCTGGAGTTTCTGGGAGCATATTTCCTGTCCAAGTACAAAGTCAAAAGACTGTTGGATTGCCTGACACTTTTCTATGTGCAGCAGGCTCAGAGTCTGAGGTTATCTTCATCTCCTCGGATTGAAGGCTGCAATCATAGAGAATGGTGCTGGGGCACATGCTCACATGTGACTGCTCCAGTGGTCCTTGTTGACTTAGTGATCCCTGAATTCGCAGGAGTTTGAGCACAGGCTTCCGTTGATGGTGAGTGGTGGCAGCCCTTTCATCTGAGGAAGGGCGTACCGCTGGACAATTTCTCCTGGATCCTGCTGATGACAGATGCTATTCTCTCGGGCTGGGGAGCCCATTCTCAAGACTTTATGGGTCAGGACGGTTGGAACCACAAGAAAGCAGTGTTGCCCATCTCTCGAGGAGAGAGCCATCAGGTTTCCTCTTTTGCAGTTCTGGCCCTGCCGAAGGGACAGATAGTTCTATTGTTTTCAGACAACACCATGGCAGTGGCTTATATTTATAATCTTTATTGGCATTTATAATAACACTCAGGTATTCACATGAATGAAAATAGGAAAATATGGGAACTCCACAACATACCAATTATATTAGCACATATATAGTAGGAAATAAAAATAAAATAATACATCCTGACCCAAAAATTAGTCCACAATTAGAATAAGGGGGTTACAGGAAATTAACCATTGACCATGATTTACAATCCTTTCTCGAGAGCAAAACGGGGTCTAAGAAAAGAAAAGCCAGTTATTGGCAGGATAAGATGTATGCGTCAGCCATAATGGGACCAACTTCCACCCTAGGCTCTTCCCTAGCACATATAAAATCTAGAAGCTGCTTAGGTTCAAAAAACAGGACATTCTTCCCTTGTTAGGAAATATAACATCTAGATGGATTAACACAAAAGTAGCACCCAAGGAGGTGGTCCTGGCATGATAAGCCAGGAAATCCTTCCTCCTTAATTGGGTTACACGAGACAAATCAGGAAATATGCGTGCATTTGAACCTAGAAACTTCTCATTAATATTTTTGAAAAAAGACCAAAGAATCAATGCCTTGTCGGCCTCCAGAGCCAGAGTCACAAGCATAGTAGTTCTTTTTGTAACCACGTCCAAAGAACTTTCCAAGAATCCTGTCAGGGCCCCAGTTCCACCTCACTGAACCCTCCAGGTTTTTCCCCCATGCTTCAAAGGTGTTAACCGACAAATATTGAGCCCTGGTAAGTGGGGGTAAGTGCTCAGCTGTAATCTTGAGCACCTCCCTAAGATACTTCTGCACCATTTCCAGGGGGGACATGAGTGGAGACCTTGGAAAGTTTAAAAGATGAAGATTATTCCGTTGGGCAAGATTTTCAAGGTGCTCAGTTTTTCGTGTCAGCACTGCCCTTTCTTTCATCAGAGCCACATGCTCCTCCTTAAGATGACTAAAGTCCTCCTTTACCTATAGAAAAGAACCCGCTTGCAACTCCTGGTTCTTGGTCGCCTCCAATTTCAAAACAGATATCTCAGTACTTACAGTGCCCACAAGGGTTAATAGGGTAGTAGTCAAAGCGGAGATAGCGTCCCACAGCGCGTCCAATGTAATCACAGCTGGTTTCTCTAATACCCGACTCACTGGCATCAGCCCTCCTCCAGGCTCCAACAACCGCAGAACCACCGCACGAGGAGACGGATCATCCACACCATGACCCTCTAGCTGACTCTCCGGAGACTAGGGCCGACTGTTGCAGCATTTGCTCCTCACCACCGGGCAATGGAGTGCTCACCCGGAGACCCGGCGACAGAAGAGAACAAACGCCGTTAGGAGATGAAACACTCCCGGGTTGTGTCAGCGCCCGCTGATCCGGAGACAAACTCACTCCTGATGTGCCCAGCATGGATACCAACTCCTCCTGCCGTGCTGGCGAAGACCCTGCTACAGACCCAGCAGCCGCAAACCCGCAGAGTTCCAAGGTCCTCTGGCCAGAAATAGAAGCCTGCGATGGATCTCCGGGAAAGTCCGCTTGCTTCTTTTTCCTCCGCCCCATACTCGACAGAGCAGAGTTCACCACCAGCACAGAGACGCCGAGCTAACTGCGGAGCAGCCGCCAAGAGTCAAGTTCCTGTCACCATCTTGCCCCATCGATGATTCCCTTAAACTCGGCAGTGGCTTATGTCAATCGGGAAGGCTTCATGAGAAGTCCCGGAGTAGTTCTGGAGATGGCTTTCCTGTTTGCTTGGGTGGAGAAGAACCTCCTGGCCTTGCCAGCTTGGCACATTGCCGGGCTGGATAATGTGGAAGCAGACTTCCTCAGCTGGCACTCTCTGAATCCTGGAGAGTGGGAGTTGAGTCAGGAAGCATTTCAGTTCATTCTGCGCCACTGGGGTTGTCCTGAAATGGATCTGATGGTGACCCGCTCCAGTGCCAAGCTTGCCACTTCTTTAGATCCACGGAGATGGGGTCCGAAGGTGTCATCACCCTGACCAAGCCTTGGCCAAGTCAGCACCTGTTGTATGTGTTTTCTCCATGGCCCCTAGTATGGCATGTGCCTCGGTGTATAGAATGCCTCCCTGGTAGAATTGTTCTGGTGGCACTGGATTGGCTGAGAAAATCATGGTTTGGAGACCTGATGTGGCTCCTGTGGGCAGCTCCTCTTTGGTTGCCTCCATCTCGGGGCCTATTGCGGCAGGAACCGAATGTCCTGGAGGACCCTGCTCCCTTCTCGCTTACAGCTTGGCTCTTGAAAGGAGACACCTAGCACATAAGGGCTATTCTCCAGCAGTGGTCTCTACTCGGAGCCTGGAGGTGGCATACATGTGGATCTACTGATGGTGCAGTGCTCAGGAGTTGGCTTCTGGGGTGGCCAAGGAGCCATTTCTGATGGCCTTCTATAGGATGGTCTGCAGAAGGACCTTTCCCTTAGTTCCCTGAAAGTTCAGGTGGCAGCTTTGTCCTGTTTCCGAAGTCTGGTGGTTGGTAAGTCTCTGGCCTTACACCTGGATGTCTTACGTTTTCTCAAGGAGGTTCAATGTCTGTGTCATAAGAACATAAGATATGCCATACTGGGTCAGACCAAGGTCCTTCAAGCCCAGTATCCGGTTTCCAACAGTGGCCAATCTAGGTCATACGTACCTAGCAGTTTCCCCAAAAGACACAGGTTCCACAATGCTTGTACTGGATCAAGCATTGATATCCTGGGTCCCTTCTTAATAATGGTTTATGGACCTTTCCTCCAGGAACTTGTCCAAACATTTTTTAAACCCAGCTACACTAACAGCCTTTACTACATCCTCCGGTAACAAATTCCAGAGTTTGATTACACGTTGAGTGAAAAAATATTTTCTTTTATTAGTCTTAAATAGTTTACCCTGTAGCTTCATTGCATGTCCCCTAGTCTTTCTATAGTCTGATAACGTAAACAATCGATCTACGTTTACCCGTTCCACTCCGTTCATTAATTTATAGACTTCTATCATATCTCCCCTCAGCCGTCTCTTTTCCAGGTTAAAGAGCCCTAACCTTTTTAGCCTTTCTTCAAAGGAGTATTCTTCCATCCCCTTTACCATTTTGGTGGCTCTTCTCTGAACCTTTTCTAATAACGCTATATCCTTTTTTTTTTTTTTTTTTTGAAAACTCTGTTTATTGAAAGCACAACCACACAATACAGATCATGCAAAAGAATATACATACATGGCAGCCCTTGCAAGGGTTGTGTCTTATCCCCCGCTCCAGGGCTTCACCACAGATCATACAGAAAGGTACAGCAAAGTTTACATTTAATCCTACTGCCCCCCCCCCCCGCCCTCCACCCCCCCACCCCACTACTCCCCAACCCCCACAGCTCTTCCTCTACCACTAGGAAACATACACTGAGAGCCACCCCGTATCCCTCTTATCCATGGTTCCGCACTGCTCTATGTACTCCCCTATCTTCCTCTAACCCTCCTCAGCTCACCCAGAGTACCTCATTCTGGGCATGGGGGCCCAAAGTCTGAATATATGGCTCCCATACCAACAGGAACGAAGCCCAGCGACGGGCATTTCCCCTAGCTCCCCTCCTTTCCATAAGCATTAGTTGGTGGAAGATGTTGCGCCACTCCCAAAAGGTAGGGCTCGCCGCTTCTCTCCACCGGTGGAGTATCGGGCCTTTACCCACCAGACATGCCTTCCTAACTAACAGGCGTTCCCACCTCCCCTTCGGGTGGAGTGGTCCAAGTAGGTCTAACACCACAAGCGATGCCGTCCAGTCAATCTGTTGCTGTATGACTTTACTCATATAATCAGCAATCTTTCTCCAATACTGGTAAATCCTCTGACATCTCCACCACATATGTCCCAAATCCACCAAAGGGCAAGAACATTTTGGGCACCCTCCCTCCTCAGTGAGACGACACCGTAGTGCACGTCTAGGAGAGAAGTGTGCTCTTATTAGGCATTTAAACTGCACTTCTTGCCAGCGTGCCCCCTCCACCAATCCGCGTATCCTACCCAGGGCCCTATTAAGTGCTCCCGGGGGCACCACCAAGTTCAACTCCCGAACCCACAAAGTCTCTTCCGCCCCATAATCCGGTGGGCTAACATACCCATCCATTCGCCTCTTCAGGCTTGCAATTGTGGGCGGAGCCTCCTCCCCCAGTGCAAAAAACTCTTAATATCTGCGCAGCCCTTTCCACCTGTAGTGCAGCCTGCGGGAGCGACGCTATATAGTGGTGCAGTTGGACATAGGCAAAGTAGTGTCGGCTGCTCACCCCATAATCCTTGCACAAAGTCTCAAAAGGTCTGCACTGCCCCGTTGGATCAATCACATGTCCAATAATCCGTATGCCCTGTCTCCTCCATCCCCAAAACACTGGTGTTTCCGATCCAGGGGTAAACCGACAGTTCCCTTGTATGGGCAACCAACTCGAGACGGCTGGGGTCTCCCCCCAAAGTCCATTTAGGTATCGCCACATTTGTCGTGCAGGGCGAATCAGCTCACTACTCGTCACTTCTCCAGTCAAGTATCTACTCTCCAAATGCAGCACCGCTAGCAGGGATTGCGGGGCCACAAAGGCCTCCTCCAATGCTCGTGGGGTGTACACCTCCGTATCTCCCAACCAGTCTCCTATATGCTGCGCTTGGCACGCTAGGGCATAACTCCTTAGGTCTGGAAGTCCTATCCCCCCTTGTTCCCATCTCCCTCTCAGTCTATGTAGTGGTATACGAGCCCGAGCCCCTCTCCAAAGAAACTTCCGAACCTCTCGGTCTATAGAATTTAAGTCTCGTTTCAATATCCACACTGGAAGAGTCTGCAACCAATAAAGCACCCGTGGCAAAATCACCATCCCCAATGCCGCCACCCGTCCCAACAGAGACAGGGGCAGCGGAGTCCATGCGCGGAGCTGCGAGCGAATTTGGGCCAAGACCTGTTCCAGGTTTTTCCTATATAGCTCTCTCGGCTCTCTAGTCAATAGCACCCCCAGGTACACAAAGGAGTCTCCCGTCCACTTAAGTGGGAAGCTCCCACTCCACTGCCCCCTCAGCGTCCCCGCCACATCCAAGGCCTCCAACTTTTCCATATTAATACAAAGTCCAGCAAAACTGCCATACAGAGAGAATTCCTTTAATAGACTAGGCAGCGACGTCTGAGGGGACAGCAGGTGCACGAGCAAGTCATCTGCAAATGCAGCCATCTTAAAGGTATGCCGCCCTATATCTATACCTCGTATATCCCTTGACGCCTCTATCCGCCGCACCAGAGGGTCCAGAGACAGCACAAAGAGCAGGGGAGAGAGCGGGCATCCCTGCCTCGTTCCTCTCTCCAACCTAAACCCATCCGATAGCACTCCATTACAGAGTACCCTCGCTATAGGCCTCGAGTATAGGAGCTCCACCATATTGCAAAAAGACACCCCAAGTCCATACTGAGGCAGCAAATATTTTAAGTATGCCCAGTTCACTTGATCGAATGCCTTTTCCGCATCGAAACTGATCAAAAGAGACTGCAGCTTCCTATTCCGTACCCACTCCAGCGAGGCCACAATTTTACGTAGGTTACACATTGCGTGCCGTCCCTTCACAAACCCCACCTGAGAATCATGCACCAGCTCCCCCAAAACCAGGGCCAGGCGGTCTGCCAGCACCTTGGCCAGTATTTTCACGTCAAAGTTCAGCAGGGAGATAGGCCGATAAGACGCAGCCTGTGTACATTCTTTCCCCGCCTTTGGGATCAGTATAATGTGCGCGTTATTCTCCCCCCGCCCAAACCCCCCTTGCTCCACTCTCCTATGATACACTGCCACTAGGGAGGGGGCCAGCTTCTCCCCCAACAACTTATAAAATTCCGCCCCGAAACCGTCTGGGCCCAGCGTCTTGCAACAACTCGCCCTCTGGATAACCCGTTGTATCTCCTCCTCGGACACTGGCGCATCTAATTGTGCCCGCTGGTCTGCTGCCAGCCGGGGCAGATGCACGTCTCTTAAGTATTCTTCCATGGCAGACTGGGGCCCTCCCCTCTTCGAGTACAAGCTTTGGTAGAACGTCCGAAATATTTGAGCAATCGCCTTACTCTCTCTGTGCAGCATCCCCCGATCATCCCTCAGCGCCGCAACCAGGCCGGTCCCCCTACTGCCCCTAAGGCATCGCCCCAAGAGCTTACCCGGCTTATCCCCATATCGATATAGCTGAAATCTGTAATATAAAAAAGACTTTTTGGCCCTTTGGTGCAACAACTCGTTCAGGGCCGTTTGAATTTCCCATACGTTTCTCCCATTCACCACCGAGGGGTGCTGCGCCCGCCTTCTCCGCTCTCTACGTGCCTGTTGTTCCAGCCGGGCAATCTGCTGTGTCAACATCTTCCGCTTCCTCCCGACATACCCTATAATGTCTCCCCGTAAGACTACCTTTGCGGTTTCCCAAAAAAGCTCCGGGTCCTCCCGGTGTTGAGCGTTGTGAGCAGCAAATTCTTGCCACTTCTGCCCTATAAATGCATGGAACCCAACATCTCTGTACAATTCCATAGGAAATCTCCAAATTCGAGTCCGTGCGCTCACATCATGCCATACCATGTCCACCCAGACCAACGCATTGTCCGATATCTCGATAGGACCCACTTGCGCGTCTTCTTCTTGGGCAAAGGATCTCTCCGAGACTAACACATAATCAATGCGGGCACTCGATCCATGCGCTCGTGATTGGTGCGTATAGTCTCTTTCAAAAGGGTGCAACAGTCTCCAAGGATCCACCACCCCCAATCTATGTCCTAGACTCTGTAACGTTTAGCGGTTTGGACCCAAGCCCTATCTCCCCCACCTCTAGTTGTATCTAGTTCCGCATCCATGACTCCATTAAAGTCTCCTGCCAAAATCAGGGGGGCATCCGGCAGCTGCTCCACCTGTGAGCCCAGGCTGGCATAGAGCGCCCGGTCCAGTACGTTACCCAACACCACAGGTTTCCCCTCTAATAGCCCATACAAAAGCACATATCTTCCCCCGGCCCCCACAAAAATGCTCTCCTGGACGAATCTAATTCGCTTGTGTATCAGAATGACCACTCCACCTTTCCTCCCCATCGCCGGTGCCCCCCACACCTGTCCCACCCAATCCCTTTTTAATTTAAGATGTTCCTCAGCAGTCTGGTGGGTTTCCTGTAACATTGCTACATCACATTTCTGCCTCGCTAGGGCCTGCAACACTTTATATCGCTTGATAGGGTTACCGATCCCACAGACATTCCAGGATATAATCTTCAGGTCATTGGGTAGCCATAATACTCAAACCTCACAGCAAGTCGCCTGTTGTAGGAAAGGAGCCCCCCCAGCCTGAGGCCCTCCCTCTCTATTGTGTATGTGCCCCAAGTCAAACCCAATAACTCCCCTTGAGCTGCTTTCCTCCTCCCTCCCTCCGCCCCTCTCCCTCACTACCTCTCGCCCCCCCCACCACCCCCTCTCCCCGTCTCTGCTACCCCCACTACCTCCCCTCTCTCTCCCCCCCCCTCCCCCCCATTCCCCTCTCTCCTCCAACCCCTTATCTTTACCTATTACCTTCGCTCCCCCTCCTTTGTGACCCCAAGATTCGTGTGGTGCCCCCCCCACTCCTCTCTCTATAACTGCTCTCTGTGCGGCCATCTAAGTTCACCCCCCCCCCGCTCTTCCCCCCGGCTCACTCCGTCCCCATGTGTATCCTCTCCCCCTCCCCCACACCTCAAAACCGCAGCCACACAATATGACCCAAGAAAAACAGAATGGTTAACTTTAGTTCAACAATTTCAAACCCCTTATACCCCCCATCGGAGGCATCTCGTCCTCCTGCCAGACTCAGTATGGTCTATTCAAGCTCCTCCAGTGTAGCTCTCCTCTTCCAGGTCTCGCTCTCCACGCCTCAATGTCGTGCTTCTGCTGCAGCTGTGGCTCCTCTCCGTATCTCATCTACATATGATGTCGCTGCTGTGGCTGATTCGAATGTCCTGCGAACTCCCCCGTGGGTAAAGATCAATCGGGCAGGGTATTGCACTATGAATTTAATATTATTATCTATCAACGTCTGACACAGAGGTCCATATTCTTGTCGACGTTGGCCCAGGGCCACCCAGTAGTCTTGTACTATTCGCAGCTGAGCATTGTCCTTGGAAACCGATCCCATCTTTCTCGCCGCCCGCAGCACCGCCTCCTTTTGTGGGAACCGCAGGAACCTCGCCAGGACCACTCTAGGGCGGCTGTCATTTACTCTCTTGGGCCCGACACGGTGTGCTCTCTCTATTTGCACCAGGCCTCCTTCTGCGTCATCCTTCAAGATTTGCTTCACCAGTTCTTCCAAATAGGGTTTTAGCTCTTTGTCTCCTATGGTATCTGGAACCCCAAGAAATCTCAAGTTGTTGCGGCGAGACCTGTTTTCTAGGTCATCTAGCTTGGCCTCTTGCCCCTGTAATAGTGTTCTCATGCGGTTCACCTCCTGCTGCAACTCCAGCACGTGCTCTTCCGCTTGCTCTATCCGGTGCTCTGCCTCCTGCATCCGGCTGCCCAGGGCCTCCACTGAGGACTGAAGAAGATCCATCCGGCCCCGCAGGTCTTCAAATTGTGCGGATAATGCCCCCATCACCGCCAGCGAGATTTCATCTGCCAGTTCCGCTTTGGCCCCTACCTTTGTCGGTGAGGGTTGCTCTGCCGCTCTGTGTTGCGTGGGCACCTTCGCTTTCTCTCGGCGTCCCCCCTTTGCCGCCGCCATATCCTCTTTTTCCTTTGGCGTTCTAGCCTTCCTTGCTGCCGTTTCTAGTGTCACCCAGTCGTCGAGGACTCACCCACCTCTTAATTGTGCTCTTCTGCGGCAACGAGAAAGCAAGGCCGCCCCGGTCGCTGGCTCCTCCACCGCCCGTCAAGCTGTGGGAATGCCTGACTGGGTACACTCTGGGCTGGCAGGAAAAAGCCCGAGCTCTGCAGTATCAAACCTGTGGTGCCGACAGTTTGGAGAAACCAGGAGCAGCAGGAAGAGGTTCCTGATGAATGCTGAGCCCTGAAGGCGGCAAGAGTGGGAATACCCCATGGGGGAGAGCTGTCTCCAGAAGAACGCCAATAAGATGAGCACTCCAGGGAAGGATAACCCCCAAAGCACCACTGCAAAACAGCAAGCCACCCCCGATACTCCCTCCGAGGGCCACAACTCTCAGATCTCAATGTGTGGCTGATGCACAAGGTTGGGGGGGGGGGGGAGGTCAAGGCCTCCGGGCCTTCCGTAGTCTGCCTCCTCTCCAGATCGCGAAATCGGGGGAGGGGCTCAATGGCCACAGAGGCCTGGGTCTCGGCAGCAGCAGCTCTTTGCCCTCCCAGCGGCCCGAAGAAGCGCAAGGGGCTCAATCCGACGTCTTTGCCATCTTCCGGTACAGCGGACCTGTGTTGGGGCAAGAGGGGTGTCCGGGAACCAGATTTGGCTACTTGATTCCGCCGGTTTGGGGAGGCAGGGGGACGTCGCTCTTACTCGCCGCCACTTACCGGCTCACACCAGCAGGCTCACTGAAGCAAGGGGGGCGGTTCTTCCCTTCCTACAGATGCCGTCCTAGGGAGAGGCCTGGATCCGGCGTCGACTGACCCTCTCTCTCTCAGCGGCACCGGAGAGCGGGGTGAGGATCCAACACTTTTATTTCGCTGTGCGGCCAGTACAGGTGAGCGGGGAGGAGGTCAGGAACCTCAAATCGGCGCTTTTACATCAAATTTTAAGTGCAGAGGAGCAGGGGGGCTCGGAGCTCGAGTGGCACGTGTCCGCTCTTGCTCACCGCATCACCGGAAGTATATCCTCTATATCCTTTTTAAGATACGGCGACCAGAATTGCACACAATATTCAAGGTGCGGTCTTACCATGGAACGATATAGAGGCATTATAATATCTTTTGTTTTATTTTCCATTCCTTTCTTTATGATACCTAGCATTCCATTTGCTCTCTTGGCTGCCACTGCACACTGGGCCGAAGGTTTTAACATGTTATCCACAATGATGCCTAAATCTTTTTCCTGGGTGGTGGTTCCTAATGTGGAACCTTGCATTGTGTAACCATAGTTTGGGTTGTTCTTCCCTAGGTGCATAACCTTGCACTTGTCCACATTAAATTTCATCTGCCATTTTGATGCCCAGTCTTCCAATTTATCAAGATCCTCTTGCAATTTTCCACAATCCTCTTGGGTTTTAACAACTTTAAATCGTTTTGTGTCATCTGCAAATTTGATAACCTCGCTCGTTATTCCACTTTCCAGGTCATTTAAGAATATGTCAAAAAGCAGCGGGCCCAGCACATATCCCTGGGGTACACCACTATTCACCTTTCTCCATTGGGAAAATTGGCCATTTAGCCCTACCCTCTGCTTTCTATCTTTTAACCAGTTCCTGATCCACAGTAGTACACTGCCTCCTATCCCATGACTCTTTAGTTTTGCCAAAAGTCTCTGATGAGGGACCTTGTCAAAGACTTTCTGAAAGTCCAGATACACTATATCAACCGACTCACCTTTGTCCACCTGTTTATTCACACATTCAAAAAAACATAACAGATTAGTAAGAGAAGATCTTCCTTGTCTAAAGCCATGTTGGCTGTCTCCCATTAGGCCATGACTATCTACATGCTGAGTAACTTTATTCTTTATAATGGTTTCTACCATTTTTCCCGGTACTGACGTCAGGCTCACCGGTCTGTAGTTTCCCAAATCACCCCTGGAACCCTTTTTAAAAATTGGTGTTACATTGGCGATCCTCCAGTCTCCAGGTATTAGAGATGATTTTAATGATAGTTCACAGATTACTAATAACAGGTCTGCAATCTCATATTTCAGTTCTTTCAACACCCTTGGATGTATACCATCCGGCCCAAGTGATTTGCTACTCTTCAGTTTATCTAATAGTTGTAATACATCTTCCCGATGTATCGATATTTCCTTCAATTCTTCCGCACCTTTAAATACCACTTCAGTCATAGGTAACATCCCTACATCTTCCTCAGTAAAGACCGAAGCAAAGAATTCATTCAGTCTCTCCGCTATCGCCTTGTCGCCTCTTAGTGCCCCTTTAACCCCTCTATCATCTAATGGACCAACTGACTCACAGGTTTTTTGCTACGAATGTACTTGAAAAAGTCTTTATTTTGCATTTTTGCTTCCGCAGCAAGCTTCTTCTCAAATTCTCCCTTTGCCTGCCTTATCAGTGCCTTGCATTTGACTTGCCAGTGCTTGTGCTGTTTCCAGGTTTCGTCATTTGTCTCTTTTTTCCATTTCCTGAAAGATGCTTTTTTGGCAACAACAGCCTCTCTGACCTCACCTTTAAACCATGCTGGCGGTTTTTTGGACTTCCTTCCACTTTTCTTAAAGCGTGTAATACAGCTGGTCTGGGCTTCCAAGATAGTATTTTTAAACACCCAAGCTTGATGTAAGTCTTTAACCTTTGCAACTGCTCCTTTTTAGTTTTTTCTTAACTATTTTCCTCATTTTATCATAGTCTCCCTTTCGAAAATTAAACGGTAATACTGTTGATTTCCTTACTATCCCTCCTCCACTAATTAAATCAAAGGCGATCATGCTATGATCACTATTGCCAAGTGGCCCCAACACCCTTATCTCTTGCACTAGATCTGGTGTTCCACTAAGGATTAGGTCTAATATGGCTTCCCCTCTGGTCGGTTCTTGAACCAGTTGATCCAAGAAGCAGTCATCTAGGAACTTTATCTCCCTAGCATGTCCTGCCATGACACTGACCCAGTCGATACCAGGGTAATTGAAATCACCCATTATTATTACTGCACTGTAACTTTTGTTAGCTTCCTTGATTTCTTTGAGCATTTCATCATCCATTTGTTCATTCTGGCCAGGCGGTCGATAGTACACCCCCACTGCCATCGTCTTCCCCTTTTTTACATGGAATTTCAATCCATAGAGATTCTACAGCAAATTTTGTTTCCTGCAAAACTTTAATCCTCTCTGACTCAATGCCCTCTCTAACATAGAGCGCAATCCCTCCACCAATTTGATCAGCTCTATCATTACGATATAGTTTGTACCTAGGTATCACAGTGTCCCACTGGTTGTCCTCCTTCCACCATGTCTCTGATATTCCAATCATATCTAACCTTTCATTTAGTGCTATATATTCTAACTCTCCCATCTTATTTTTTAGACTTCTAGCATTTGCATACAAGCATTTTAGAGACTGTATTTTATTCATATGAATTTGGCTATTGGTAGACATGGGTAATTTGGGATCTTTAAGCTCTGTCTGCTCCATACTCGAGGGCATTTGGGCTACTTTACTCTTTTTTGGAACCTCTCTGCTTTTGGTAGTATCCTTCAAGGATACATTCTTCCGAACCATCTGCTCTTGGGCGTCTGTCAGCTTTCCCCTATTATCTAGTTTAAAAGCTGCTCTTTCTCATTTTTAAAGGTTAATGCCAGCAGTCTGGTTCCATCCCGGTTAAAGTGAAGCCCATCCCTTCAGAAGAGCCCCTCCTTTCCCCAGAATGTTCCCCAGTTCCTAACAAATCCAAAACCCTCATCTCTGCACCATTGTCTCATCCACGCATTGAGACTCCGGAGCTCTGCCTGCCTTTTGGGTCCTGCACGTGGAACGGGAAGCATTTCGGAGAACGTTATCCTGGAAGTTCTGGATTTCAACTTCCTACTAAAAGCCTAAATTTAGCCTCCAGAACCTCCCTACCACATTTTCCTATGTCATTGGTACCGATATGAACCAAGACAGCAGATTCCTCCTCAGCACTATCTAAGACCTTATCTAGGTGGCGCGTGAGGTCCGCTACCTTCGCACCAGGCAGCATGTACCAGGCGATCCTCACGTCCACCAGCCACCCAGCTATCTACATGCCTAATGAACGAATCACCAACTATAACGGCTGTCCTAACCCTTCCCTCATGGGCACATGGCCCTGGAGAAACTTCCCCGGTGCGAGAGGGTTTTACATCACCTGGAGGACAGGTCCTAGTTACAGGATCACTTCCTGCCACACCAGGGTGATGCTCTCCTGTCATGTGACGTCTATCCTCCATGGCAACAGGGATGCTGCCAAACTGGAGGTGGGATTTCAGGACTATATCCCTGTAGGTCTTGTCTATGTACCTCTCTGTCTTTCTTATGTTTTCCAAGTCTGCTACTCTAGCCTCTAGAGAACGGACTCGTTCCCTGAGAGCAAAGAGCTCCTGGGAGAAAATCATACATGTGACACTCAATGCAAAAGACTGGAAAGCCCCCATCTCGCTTCTGGACTGCTGTCTGCATCTTAGTTTTAAGTTTGTGTTTAGATCTTTAAGTTCTTTACTTACTAAGGGTTGCTATGGATATTTATACTAATAAAACTGTACCTAATATGTTTAATATACCTTGTTCACCTGAAGCTTAATTAATCTCAGGTCCTTAGTGTATGATTGATTTGGGTAACGAGCTTCACCTGAGAGCACCTCCTGTCTTTTAAGATGTGTAAGTACCTATAAAGCTACAGTTATCTCAGGGTTGGGTGGGTGTTGGGGAGGGAGGGAAATAACACTTATTAAAAGAGGGCTGCTACACAGTACCCTGTCCTGTGCTGCTGAGGTAAGCTATATTCTGATTTGATTTAAATTATAGCTCTTTGCTGCTGCTAGGCTCTAACTTATTATGAAATTTAAACTACGAGCTCTCTGCTGGGTTCTAAATTTAACCAGAAAGCTCTCTTCTGTGTTTTAAATTTTAACTTAAACTGCTGCTACTAGGCCCTGACTGATTTAACAGAAAATAGTGGGTTCACAGATTAATTAGCTTTAATAGAAAGAATTCCTTTCAGAAAATTTCCAGAAGTATATGCTCACAATTGCAGATCTCTCTCCAGAAGTAACAGTCCCCTTTTCTAGTCCTTCAAGACTCAATCTTCTCTTTGGTCAGTGATCCCTTCCTGGGATCTGGATTTGGCGCTCAGGGCCCTGGTGCTGTCACTCTTGAGCCATTGAAACATGCTACTTTGAAGGATTTGCTGCTCAAGACAGTCTTCTTGGTCAGAATTTGTTCCGCAAGGATTATTTCCGAGCTGCAGGCCCTGTCTTGCCGAGATCCTTATCTGTCTTTTTCAAAGGAGGCTGTTTCCATTTTGCCTGTGCCTTCCTTCTTGAGTCCTGCTAGACCAGTCCAGGTCCCGCCTCTTAAACTCTATTTGTTCTGTTCTTCTGCTGCGTTACCCTTGGGTCCATTATTAATTTTATACTCTACGGGTTCATCTTCTACCAACAACTTTCTGTTTATGCTTTCCTGTACATTGTTCTTTTCTGTTGATTATTCATTGTTGCCCACGATTGAGGTTGTGTGAGTCTAGCCATGTTTCTCCTGTGTGCTTTGGGATTAATACTGAAGGGACCTCTGGTAGCTGAGGCGAATAGAGGCATAGGAGTGATGTCATTGAAACCTGGACTTTTCATTGGTTCTTTGTCTCCACCAATCTGTCTGGAATGGTCTAGCAGGACTCAAGTAAAGGACGTTAACTGGTAAGTAAAATTTCACCTTTGTTGTGCTAGAGCAGATGCCTGGAAAGAAGGTTGGTAGGACCACTGGTTAAAATAGAATTTGAAGACAACCTTTAGCAGAAAATTTGGATGAGTCTGGAGAACAATACAATTATGATAAAATTGGATTTATGGGGGGTAACGTACTACTACCTGCAGCTCACTGATTCTTCTTTCTGAAGTTATTACCACCAGGAAGAGTGTCTTCCAGGTGAGATGTTTGAGGGAAGCAAGTTCCAGTGGTTTGAAGGAGCTTTCCATGAGGCAGGTGAGGATGATGTCGAGATCCCAGGAAGTGGTGGGTGGTTTTAGTGGTGGTCCGGTATTCACGAGGCCCCTCATAAAATAGGAGGCTAGAGAATCTGTAGAGAGGGGTTTACCATTGATTTGCTCATAGTAGACTGATATAGCGAATAGGTGAAAACGGAATGAAGAATTCTTTAGTCCTGATTCAGAGAGGTGATAAAGATAGGAGAGTATCTGAATGGCTGGGCAGGTGAAAGGGTTCTGATGATGATCTGAAACCCAGTCAGTTAATCAGATGCATTTAAGGTGATAAGAACTTCTGGTTGATGGTTTTCTGGAGGCCAAAATAATATCTTTGACATCTTTAGATGGGGAAGGCAGTCACTTAGCTGCCATTCCAATTTTCATACTGTCAGGGAGAGACTCTTGAGGTTGGGGTATATGAGGTCACTTCCCTGACTGAGAAGCATTAGGTTTTGCCCCAGAGGCAATGTTAGTCCTGTCATGAGGGCCAGAAGGCAGGGGTACCAAATTTATCTGTGCTAGTGTGGGACAATGAGACTAATTCGAGCTCTGTCTTTACAAATTTTCTGCAGTACCCCCAGGATTAGTGGGAACACCTAAGTCAGGCCCCCAATCCATTGTATTGCAAAAGCATCATTGTCATCCAGTCTGCTTGGGACAAATGGAGAAAAAGTGAGGACATTTTGCATTCTCTGTTAAGGTGAAGAAATCCATTGATAAGGGTCCCCCAGAATCCTGTGTCGAGGGACGTTTCATGAGGGTCCAGTTGCCAGCTGAGAGAATCTGTTAGCTGGTTGCATTGTCTGAGTACATAAACGGCTTGGAGCATGACCTTAAGAACACAGGCTAGATGCTATATTTTTTATGTCTCTAAGCAGAGGCAAAGGGATCCAGTTCTGCCTTATTCTTTCATGTAAAGCATTGCAGCTTGGTTGTCTGTCCTGACCATGACCATATTTCCTCGTAACCAGGAATTGAAGACCCTTATGACATTGAAGATAACTCTTGAGTTCTAGAGAGTTGATATGTTTTGTTTTGTTTTTTTCTCAAACTGGCTCCAAAGGCTTTGTGGGCTGAGAGGAAGGAGGTGCATTCCCCAGCTCTGTGTGAATGCATCTGTGGTGAGAACAAGGCTGAGTGATAGGGCTGGAAAGGGATACTCCACCACTAGGTTGTTCAAATTGGTCTACCACTTGAGAAGTTGATGTGCTGCTGATGATATCGGTATTCCTTTGCTGAGTAGCAGATGATGCTGTTCCCAGTGTTGTTTGAGGTGCTACTGAAGTGAGCACGTGTAAACTGGTCAATAGCAGAACATGAACTGCAGCAGACATGTGTCCCAGAATTCTACGGACAGTGTGAGCGAGGCTGGGATAGCTAAAATGGTGAGATTTCCTTAAGAGAAGTACTCTGTGGGCCCCTGCAATATCTTTTATCCTCAGGGTGTGAGAATTTTCAGCCACATTCCTTTTATGTTTTACTTTATTGCTGTCTCCCTCGCTATCTGTCTGCAACAAGGCAGCATTCTGGGATGCAGTTTTATTTTTCACCTTGTGCTTGTCAGTCTTATCCAGAAGTGCTGTTTGTGTGGCGGAGGAGCTCTGAGCAGTCCATGGGTGGGTGGGAAGAGCGCCCATTACTGAAACTGCCACTGGCTGAGCATTGGTCCCAGTGCTGACAGGAAGAAAGTTGCTCCTGTCTGCATGGCTGTAGCAGCAATTTTAGGACGATCCCCTGCTGGTACCAAAACTAGGGCCGGCAGGATCTTAACAGAAGGAGTGGCGGGCTTGATGAACTGTGAAGCCATGCAGCCTGAGCAGAAAAGTGCTGCAAAGCTGGGACTTCAGCAGTGATGTTTATTTAAATTCTTTTCTCCCTTTTGTTCTTTCATGTTCCATTAGTTTTTTTTTTTTCATTTAAAGAATTAATTCTGTGAGGCAAGTGAGCAGAAAGATAGGAGGGCTCATCTGCCTGCGGACAAATTAATCTGAGAGACAAAGCAGCTAACATGGAATGCAGGAAAGGGTCACACAAGTGCAAAGAAGTTAAAAAAAAAAAAAAAAAAAAGACTTCCAGCAGATGGAGGAGGGCTCTGGGCAGGGTCAGCACATCCACTAGGCAGTTGCCTAGGGTGACAGGTCCCAGTGGCCAGCACCGCAACCCCCATCCCTCCACATTTTTTAAATTGGTGGCTTTCTGCTGCCACTTCGGCACCACAGTGGGCCTTAAAGTGCCTGCACACATGCATGCACTTACGACCGTTCCTGCCACTTCTGACACAACTTCCGGCCAGAGGGGGAAGGAAGTTGCATCAGAAGGGCATAGGAGTGGTAGGTTGTGAAGGTGTGCGTGTGCACACTTTAAGACCCACCACAATGCAGTGCTGAAGTGGCAGCAGAAAGCCGCTGCTTAAAAAAAAAAGCTTAAAGGAATCGCTGTGCCACCCCTTCTTCCAGGTGAGATGGGGAAGCAGCATGGTGGGCTGCCTAGAGCGGCAAAAGCCCTTAGGACAGGCCTGGCTCCAGGCACACTGGCTCCATCAAAGACATCACTAGGTCATCACTAGGTCTTGCCCTGCTTGTCTATGGAGAAAGGAGTCACCACCCAAGAAAATAATTTTGGAGTC
The DNA here is from genome assembly GCA_033557465.1 of Ichthyophis bannanicus. Lineage (NCBI taxonomy): Eukaryota > Metazoa > Chordata > Amphibia > Gymnophiona > Ichthyophiidae > Ichthyophis > Ichthyophis bannanicus. The sequence continues at coordinate 707,897,821 of CM066034.1, forward strand.
ATTGTAGTAATACATTCACATTTTCAACCCACTGTGCTGCAGCTACCAAAAATGCAACTAGAATATAAGCAATTATTCAAAAAGGAATGTAGAATAAAACCGAGAATATCATTATGCTTCTGTACAAGGCTCATGATGTTACTGCAACGTGATTATTGTGTGCGGTTCTGGTCACCTTATCTCACAAAAGATATAGCAGAACGAGACAAGGTTCAGAGACTTATAAAGAAAGCGTAATCAGGTTACAGCTCTTACTCTTGGAAAAGAAAAGACTGAGAGGAGATATGTAGAAGCAGCAAAAGCAGTACTTCTGTCATATCATTCCTAAAGTGCTACCAGGCATATGCAGTGCTATATAAACATATAGAAGAAAGAGAGTCTCTGCTTGACAGAACTTACAGTCTAAAAGTCTGTAAAATCATGAGTGGGATGGAATAGATAAATAGGGTACAGTTGTTTTAACATTTCAGATAACACTAAAGTAAGAGGACACATACTCCATTAAACTAACAACTGCTAGATTAAAAACCAATCATAAAAATGTTTGGGGTTTTTTTCACACAGTGCACAATTAAGTTGTGGAATTTTGTTTGCCAGAGGATGTGGTCAAGTCGTCTAATGTAGGAGGAGTTCAAAAGAGGTGTGGGCAAGTTTCTGGAGGAAAAGTCTATACACATTATTAGCCAAGTAGACTTGGAAAAGTAATTGTTTATCCCTGGAACTAAGCTGTAAGAAATGGATCTTTTTGGGATTTACCGGGTACTGTACTTGAGATCTGGACTTGCCACTGTTGAAGATAGGATGTTGGGCTTGATGGACCTTGGTCTGACTCGGCATGGTTTGGATCCTGTTCAGGGTTATTTTTGTGTTAGTAGATTTTGTACAGATATGCTCCTTTCTGGGAGGACAGGATTGCAGTTAAAATGCACATATAGCATACACAAATTTCCTGGGTTAATTTATAGCATGCATGCATGCATGCTTTATAAAGTGTTTTGTAAACACTGACCTCATCCTGAGACTCTGAGATGCTAGGCAAGCCCTGCACCAGTTCCCACAGCCCAGACCCCGAGGAGTAAGAGTAAGAGCAGGAGTGGCCAGCAAAGATTCCCCTGAACAGACACAGAGGCCTCTGGCGATGGGTCGCAGCAGGCATCGACACCCAGCCCAACTGGTGCATCCGCCGAGACCACAGGGACCTCACTCTCGAGGACTACCCAGACAGCCGAGCTCATCCTCATGAGCCTGGAGCCTCGCGTCAATCCTCGGCGAGGGTCTTGATCTCGCTCCCATTTCTTAGGAGTGAGATCCTCTCCGGCGAGCACTTATGGCTCCAGCCAAGCAGCCGCCATGGCTCATGGGGGCCCCCGACCTGGGTCCTGCACCCCAGGCATTGTTTGTCATGTCCTCAACTGACTGCTCTGACTGGGAATCTGAGGATGAGGCATCCCCAGAGACGCAGAAGCACCGTGACCTCCTATCGGACACGTCTCCCCTAGCGCCACGCCGTCGGTCCCCACCTGAGGATACATCGTTCCTCTAGTTTGTTGAAGACATGGTGAAAGCCTTGCCCCTCACCACAGAACTCGAAATCCTCCAATATGAGGCACCTCCTAAGGAGGCCCTGATGGTTCCTGTCCAAACCATCCTCGGGTGGTTCCTCCTCTGCATGTGGGAGACGCCGGCGTCAATACCCATAGCTAGCCGTTGCCTCGACACCATGTACCGGGTCCAGCGGGGCCCCGGCTTCTGGAAGTCGCCACTCCCACACACCTCCATGGTGGTGGACTCAACCATGCTCCGGCAAAAGAGCCCAAAGACTCACTCCTCTGTGCTCCTGGTCAGGGAGTCCCATGCCCTCAGCTGCAAATGCTACCAGGGCTCGATACTGGGTTGCCGAATCCAAGCCTACCAGCTGTATATTGGCATGCATCTCTGGGTCCTTGCAAAGGAATTCACAGGTTTCTCGGTGGGCCTCAGAGGTGATCACCTTCAATGGTAACAAATCCTCATGAAAGTGTAAGTCCGGGCTGCCTACTATTGCTTCTAGAGTAGCCACCGTGGGCATTGGTGCTTGGCGCCAAGCCTGGCTCCATGCATCGGACATCAAGCAGTGGGTCCAGGAGAAGCTCCTCGACATTCCCTGCCTCAGCAAAAACCTATTTGGAAAGTGATGGAGGAAAAGGCGGCGGAGATCGAGACTGAGTTTCTCACAAGGACTCTACTCTCCATGAAGACCTCCACCCTTCCTAAGAAGAAACCATCAGGGAAGAGGCCTCCTTTTCAGAGAAAGGGCCAGCCTTACCGAGGCTACCCCCAATACCAAGCCCCACAACAGGGCCACCAGAGCAAGGGGCTCGCGTAAATCTAAGGCTCCGAGCCTCAGACCCTGGCTCCTGCCTAGCCAGATACGGGGTTTTGACTCCCTGCATAGCTTCTCCACCCTTGCCAGCTGCCAAATGGGGGACATCTGGTTCATTTTGCCCTTCGGTGTCCTGCCATCACCACGACTCCTGGGCACTGTAGGTATTCACAGAAGGCTATCTCCCTCACCTGAACCAGACCCCTCCACCCTTCTTCCCAGGAGAGCCCACTCGGAATTCCCTGCACCAGGCCCTGCTACTGAAGGAACTCGCTGACCTCCTCACAGACAGAGCCGTGGAGCCAGTACCCCACCACCTCAGGGGAAGGGTGTTCTATTCCCAATACTTTCTGGTCCCAAAAAGAACAGGGGACCTAAGACCTATTCTGGACTTGCAAAACCTGAACAAGTTCCTGGTGTGGGAGAGGTTCAAGATGGCTCTCCCTTGGAACATTGCTGCCCTACCTCCAGCAGGGAGATTGGCTATGCTCCTTGGACCTAAAGAATGCTTATACCCACATCCTCATTCATCCCAGCGACAGGCAGTACTTAAGATTCATGGTCAGGGGAAACCAGTACCAGTGGAGTGGAGGAGTGGCCTAGTGGTTGGGGCAAGGTACTTCAGGCCGGAAGGTCGGGGGTTCAAATCCCACTAGAGGACAGCAACCTTGGGCCGGAAGGACTGGGGTTTCTAGTCCCACAGGTGCTCCTTGTGGTCTTGGGCAAGCCACTTAACCCTCCATAGCCCATGTTCCCTGTAAAATAGTTATTTCCAAGTTATAATGCCCTGTTCAATGTAAGTTCAGTTTGTTCAATGTAAACCGCACTGATGCAGAATAGCGTGGTAGATAAGAGAATATAAATAAATAAATAATAATAGTACAGAGCCTCCGCACCAAGAGTCTTCACCAAATGCCTAGCAGTGGTGGCCGCATACCTCCGTTTCCAGGGGGTACTGGTCTTCCCATATCTGGCTGACTGGCTCATAAAGGGAGACATGGCCACCGGGGTGCAACAGGTCATGGCCCACACAATCAGTGTCCTACAGTATCTGGGGTTCATGATAAACCACCCCAAATCCCATCTCACGCCAACACAGGGCTTGGCGTTCATAGGGGCCGACTGGACACTCTTCAGGCCAAGACCTTTCTCCCCTTAGACAGGGCAGGCTATCTTGTGGCTCTAGCCACCAAGGTGCAACACTGGCATGCAGTGTCAGCACGGTCCGTGCTCTGCCTGCTGGGCCACATGGCATCCACAATCCACATGGTTCACAACGCCCGCCTTCACATGTGGGTGGCCCAGTGATGCCTCCACTTCCAGTGGACACAGGCCACAGGCAGGCTCTGGAACAAAGTCTTATTGTCCAGCAAACTAGCGGAGTCACTCAACTGGTAGCAGGCCACACAGCACCTGCAGGAGGGCATACCCTTGCAGTCCCCAAATTCCCAGAAGGTCCTTAATCGTGGACGCCTCCTTACTGGGCTGGGGTGTCCATTGTGAGGAACTCCGCACATAGGGCAGCTGGTCCCTGGCAGAGAGTCAGCAGCAGATCAACCTGCTGGAATTCAGGGCCATTTTCCTGGCAATCAGGGCCTTTCACCACCACCTGCAGCACTAGTCGGTTCTGGTCCAAACGGGCAACCAGGTCGCGATGTTCTACTTGAACAAACAAGGGGGCACAGAGTCTTACCGTATCTGCCAGGAGGCAGTAACCCTCTTCTCGTATGTGATCCATCAGGGAATGCTCCTCAGGGTGGTATACCTTCCGGGCCAGGACAATCCCCTAGCGGACAGACTGAGCAGGGTCCTCCAGCCATGCAAATGGTGACTAGATCACAGTATGGACCTGGTACCTGTGGTGTAGGGCAACCCAAGTCTGGACCTCTGCACCAGCCCGGCCAATGCTCAGCTGCCCCACTTCTGCTGTCGCCAGCTGCACCCATCCCAGGTAGCAGCGGGCGCCTTCCTCATCTCTTGATTGGAAGGCCTCCTGTATGCCTTCCCTCCCATGCCACTAATCGCCTGGACCCTCTTCAAGGTCCTGCGGGACAAGGTTTCCATGATCCTGGTGGCCCTGCAGTGGTCCAAGCAGCCTTGGTTCCCCTTGCTGCTCCGCCTCTCAACGGAGCTCCTGGTCCCTCTGGGGGATGCTCCGGGGCTACTCACCCAGGAAGAGGGCGCCCTTCTCACCTCAACTTGGGGTCCTTGATGTTAACAGCATGGCCTAGAACCCTTCAACCTCCCAAGGGAGGTGGAAGAAGTCCTCCTAGCCTCTCATAAGAATGCCACGAGACGGGCCTATGTCTTAAAGTGGCGCAGATTCTCAGTGTGGTGCGCAGCGCAGTAGGTTGACCTGTTCTCTTGCCAGGTGCACACAGTGTACTTGCTTCAGTCTCACAAATTGGACTCAAGTCCAACTCTGTCAGGGTACACCCGAGTACACTCTTGGCGCATCATCTTTCTATGGAGGGTAAACCTCTTTCTGCTGAGCTCCTCATTACTCTGTTCATGCGTGGCCTTCTGCTCTCTAAGCCTCCCATCTGCCCGCCCCCGGCGGAATGGGAGCACAACATGGTCTTGACACAGCTCACCAAGCTGCCATTTAAGCCTCTGGCTACCTGCTATATGTGTTACCTCTCATGGAAGATCGTCTTCCTGGTGGTGCTCACTTCTGTCTGCAGAATCAGCGAGCTTCAGTCCTTGGTGGCCGAGCCATCCCTACACCAGGTTCTACAAGAACAGGGTAGGGCTTCGCACCCACCCTAAATTCCTTCCAAAGGTGGTATCCGCATTCCACCTCAATCAGGAGGTGGTGCTCCCCACCATCAAGAGGGCCTTGTCCTTCTACCTGCAACGTACCTAGGGCCATCGCAAAACCTCACAGCTTTTCTTTTCATACAACCTCAGTTGCCTGGGGGGAGGCTGTTACCAAGTGGACCCTGTCCATCTGGATGGTGGACTGTATTGCCTTCACCCACGATCAGACTGGGCTCTTGTTGGAGCGCTGGGTCATGGCACACAATGTCAGGGCTATGACGACTTTGGTTCCAAACTTGCTCTCTGTCTCTATGGCAGACATCTGCCGGGCCGCCACCTCGTCCTCTGTCTACATCTTTGTTGCTCACTACTGCCTGGAGAGGGAGTCCCGATGGGACTGTGCCTTTGGCCAAGCCGTACTCTGTAATCTCTTTGGGGTCTAGGCATCTCCTACCCTTCGAACCTTCTGTTTTCAGGCTACCAGAGTTATGGTTCTCCCTGGACTCTGGGGTCCTTAGAGTCTCTCTTCAGACTCGCTTGCGGCTACTCACGGCTGGGCCATGTTTTCTACAGGTTCCCAGTTTCCTGTAGCTAGGGAATCCCATATGTGAGAACTCACTTCCTGCTTGTTCCTGGAGAAAGTGTAGTTACTCACCTGTAACAGGTGTTCTCCAAGAACAGCAGGAAACAGTCCTGACAACCCTCACTCCTCCCCATGAAGTTGCTGTAATGTTTACCTTCTTCTTTGTCGGCTCTGGCAATGTCATCTGACTGAGTAAGATGACACCCTTGGGTGGGAAGGGGACCATGCATGTGTGGTGGCATCTCCCAAAGGCTTTCTTTGAAAGATAGGGAGATTCTTCCATGAAGGCTACATCGGCACCGACATTACCCATATGTGAGGCATGATTCCTGCTTTTCCTGGAGAATACCTGTTACAGGTGAGTAACTACGTTATACTTGCCTTAACTCTCTAATGTCTTTTTCCAGGAACTGTTGGAGCAATCGCTCCAAGGACAACATAGGTGCTGCCATGCTAGAACAGCTGAATCCAGAGATGAGGCACCTTCAGATCAGTTCAAGCACCATCTCTGGATTCTGCTGTTCTAGCATGTCAGCACTTAAGTTGTCCTTGGAAGGATTGCTCCCCTTCTCTACGCTGGGAGATGCGATTAGTCTGGCCTTGCCAGCCTATGATACCAGGAGCCTAACCTGACACAGCCGGGTTTCGGCACTGTTTTCTTCAGGGGTTATGAGGCACTATGAGAACATAAATATAAATAAACTGAAGTTATAATAAAATATATATAAATCATGGACTTCCGGTGATGCGGTGAACCCGAGCGGACGCACGCCGCTCGAGCTCTGGGCCCCTTGCTCCTCCGGCGCCGCCAAATGCCCGTTCGGGGCTGAAATCGGGGTTTCCACACACCCCCCGGAGCTCCCTTACACCAGCCGCAGCAGGGAGAGATGATCCGGCGCTCCCCTCTCACCTGCGCTTAAAGATTCCAGAGGCGGCCTGGACCAGCGCGGCCCATGTTGCAGGCGCCGCGCTGAGAGCCACGTGGTGGGGTGAGTAGGCAGTCGGCGACCCAAGACAACCTGCCCGGGATTGCAGGGAGATCCCTGTGGCGGCCGCGGCCTTACGGTTGGTGCTCCTCCCCCCCCCTGTTTTTGCCTCCAGTTTGTCTCCAGCTTGTGCCCCGTGTGGTTGCCTGACGCGGGAGGGATCGGGGGAGGCTAAGATCCCTTATGGGGCCTGGCTGTGAAGTGCCCTTTGTGTTGCCTGCTTCCACCCCCACCCCAGAGGGCCTGCAAGGGGCCGAGTGGCTATGACCTGAGCCCTCCTCTCTCCTCCATCGGAGCCACTGACCCCTGCCTCTTTCTGCCAGCTGGGATCCTGAGATTTGTCCTTTTGCACTGGGATATACTGGACTGCATCCTGCCCCCCCTGCCTCTGGCATCCTGGAGTCTCTGACCGGAGCCCTGCTCTCACCATTGAGGAGTCTGTAACCTGCGTCCTGCACCTGGCCTCCGGTGTCTAGGCGCCCGAGACTGAAGCTTATACCTCGCTGAGTGTAGGGGCCCGGGACTGGTGTTCCTTCTTCAGCGCACTGCCCCACCTTTGACTCCTAGGGGCCTCAGAACTGTACCTAACTACGGGGCGTCAGTACCCGTGGCCCAGGCCTTCCCTCCAGAGCGCCGCCGACTGGGATCCTTGCCTTTCATTTAGTGCCTCAGAGCCCTGAACTTATACTACATCTCCTGTGTACAGAGGCCTGAGTAGCCCCGGCGACACCTGAGGCTCGGATCTGGGACTGTGTTGCGAACCAGGGAGGTCGACGAAGGAGGCCCTCATCGCCAGGCGTGTGGAGCGGACCCCCCCCTCCCCCTGCGTGGGTTCCAACAGAGGCCTTGGTGATGGCGGCAAAGGGAGGTCGTCGGGTGGAGAAGGAGAAGACTCCCCTGCCGCCCAGGGGGGGGGAGCAATCCTCACCGCTGCGGGTGGAGGCCAAGACCACAGCAGCGATGGTGGACGAAATTTCCATAGCTGTAGCGGGAGCGCTGTCTGCTCAGTTCGAGGACCTACGGGGCCGTATGGACCTTGTCCAGACCTCAGTGGAGGCCTTGGGCGGCCGCCTACAGGAGGCAGAGCACCGGATAGAGCAGTCCGAGGAGCACGTGCTGGAGCTACAGCGGGAGATGGTTCGGGTGAAAAAACTGCTTCAGGGGCAGGAAGCAAAACTAGATGACTTAGAAAATAGATCCCGCCGTAACAACCTGAGATTTCTTGGGATCCCAGACACCGTCGAGGATCGGGACCTGCGCCCATACTTAGAAGATCTGGTGAAACAACTACTGGCGAATGAACCCGAAGGTGCCTCAGTACAAATAGAGAGAGTGCACCGGGTTGGACCCCGGAGGACTAACGATACCCGACCCAGGGTGACAATAGCACGGTTCCTGAGATTTCCACAGAAAGAAGCGGTCTTGCGTGCAGCGCGTAAGACAGGGACCATTCAGAAGGACAATGCCCGGCTACGTATTGTTCAGGATTACTCAGCAGCCCTAGGACAGCGGCGACGTGATTACGGACCACTGTGCCAGACCCTGATAGACAATAATATTAAGTTCATGGTGCAATATCCCGCCCGATTGGTCTTCACCCACGACGGGATCCGTCGGACTTTTGACTCCGCATTAGCAGCAACGCCCTACGTGGAGGAGATACGGCGGAGGGCCGCAGTGGCAGCCGAGTCCTGAGGATCGGAGGAGAAGATTAATGCCCTGATGAACAAGCTAAGAGTTACTTGCTTTGGACTGTAAAGTGATGGTGATGGTAATTGTTGTGGGGGTGGAGGGCTGCTGGGATTGTCTTGACTGCTTTCAGTAGAAATGTTGGTTTCCTTTGGGTGTGGGGGATGGGTGGGGAGTAGTCCGGGTGGTGGCTGTGTCTTTGGGGGGGGCCGGGGGGGAGGGGTGGTTTGTAGTGGAATGGGGGCGTTGGAGGAGTGGGGGGTACCGCACGCATCTAGGAATTCACTGAAGAGGAGCGGAGGATGGTAGTAGAATCAAGGAATCGAAGGGGGGTGGTGGGAGGGAGGGGGGGGGTGGAGAGGGAGAGGTAGAAGTTAAGGGGGGGGAAGGGGGGGAAGGGGGGAAGAGGGGTAGGGGGAGGGGGGGAGTCGGAACATTGTATTTTTGGGGACCAGTTGAGGTAGTGACGGGCCGAGGACGGTCTTTGAAGGGCTGTGGGGGGGGACCCCGGGCTGGGGGGGTGTCTTCCCTATATTTTGTATGGTACTTAGCAGACATTTGTGTGCCCAGTTTAATGATGTATGCCACTTAAGATAATCTCTTGGAATGTTTGTGGCCTGGGTAGTCCGATTAAACGGGCAAAAATTTTGCAGGCCTTGGCTAGGCAGGGAGCAGACATCGCTATGCTTCAGGAAACCCACCAGACTGCCGACGAACACCGTAAACTTTGCCGAGAGTGGGTGGGACAGGTCTGGGGGGCCCCAGCATCTGGTAAGAAGGGTGGGGTAGTGCTTTTGATTCACAAACGGGTAAGGATGGAGGTGGTGAAGGAACTCGTTGATCCGACGGGCCGATATGTACTGGTGCAGGGCGTCCTTGAGGGGAGGCCAGTAGTTCTTGGTAGCGTGTATTGTCCCAATGTACTTGATTTGTCCCTGTATGCGCGCCTTGCCTCCACACTTGAGACGCTGCCGGAGCACCCCGTTATTTTGGGGGGAGATTTCAACGGGGTCATGGATATTGATCTCGATACCTCTAAAGTGGGGGAGCAAAGGGAAAGACGGGCGACGGTGCAGGCACTGCGACGTTTCTGTTCCAGGCTGGGGCTAGTGGACCCCTGGCGATTACTACATCCGGGCGAGCGGGATTACACACATCAATCCCGGGCCCACGGCACAAGTGCACGTATAGACTATTTGTTGTTATCCGCTGAGCTGTTTGCCAAGGTGGGGGACGCCCAGATAGGGCCTGTAGAGATATCTGATCATGCATTTGTCTGGATGGAAGTCTTCTGGAGTGGGAGTACGTCACGGGCCTTTCAATGGCGTTTCCCATTGGAATTATACAGAGACGCCCAATTTCGCGCATTTATACAGCGGCGGTGGCAGGAGTTCGAGGCCAACCATAGGGGTCATCAAGATGACCCCGAATTGCTCTGGGAAACGGCGAAAGTCGTACTGAGGGGGGACATAATTGGGTTTCTTGCTAGAAAACGACGATTAAGGGCCGAACGTATTATGGTCTTAGAGCGATTGGTGACGAACTTGCGACGACGCTGGGCCCATACTCCCACTGCGGGCTTAAAAAAGCAGCTATGGGATTCTCAAATGGAATTAAACGAACTGTTACACCAGAGAGCAAAGAAGTCAGTCTTGTATTATCGCTATCAATTGTACCGTTATGGGGACAAGCCGGGAAAGTTATTGGCTCGGTGCCTGCGTGGACCCAGGGGCTCTAAATTGGTGCCCGCCTTGCGAGATGATCTTGGGGTTTTGCAGAGAGACAGCCCGGCGATAGCGCGGGTCTTTCGCTCTTTCTTTCAGAAACTTTACACTGCGGAGGCGACATCTCCTGCGAGGATGGCGGATTATGTGAGGGGACTAGACTTGCCCTGCCTTTCCAATGAGCAAAGAGCTCAGTTGGATCAGCCAATTACGGTGGCCGAGCTGCACGGGGCCATCTCCAAGGCCAGCTGCTACAAATCCCCAGGATCCGATGGTCTAGGTGCCGAATTCTACAAAATCCTCAAGGAACAGATTTCCCCAACGCTGACTGCGGTACATAATCGGCGCGCGCAGCAGGGCTCTTTTCGGTGGGGGGTTAATCATGCTCATATTGTTCTTATCCCCAAACCGGCCAAAGACCCTCTTTCTGCAGCCTCGTATCGTCCGATCTCCTTGCTCAACTTCGACCTTAAATTAATGGCCAAGATCTTGGCAGACCGCCTGGCGGAGTTTTTGGGGCAGTTGGTCCATGAGTCCCAGGTCGGTTTTGTTAAGGGGCGATACGCGGTCCGCAACTTACGTAAGATCATAGCGTCTTTAGAATGGGTTCAGTATAGACACCTGTCCTCCCTCTTGATTAGCTTTGACGCAGAAAAAGCCTTTGACAGGGTGGACTGGCAATATCTGCGCTTCATCCTCCCTCAGTATGGTTTGGGGCCGTTGTTTTGTAACATGGTCGACAGTTTATATGCCAACCCTACCGCAGCGATACTCTGTAATGGAGTCATCTCCGAGCCTTTTTCTTTGCAGAGGGGGACCCGTCAGGGCTGCCCCCTCTCTCCTCTCCTTTTTGTTCTTTCTTTGGACCCTCTTCTACGCCGAGTGGCGGGTATGCGGACAATCCGGGGCGTAAGTATTGGCCCTCAGGTCTTTAAGATTTCGGCCTTTGCCGATGACCTGTTGGTGCACTTGCTTTCTCCCGGGGATTCCCTACCCCCTCTGTTGCAGGAGTTCCGCGTTTTTGGGCAGATTGCGGGGTTTAGTATCAATAGGGATAAGTCTGAAGCCCTTGATGTTTCTGGCCGCCTTCGGGGTAGCTGGGTGGGCGACTTTCCCCTCCGATGGGCTGAGCGCCAGTTCATATACTTGGGAATTGTACTGTCTTGTCAGCCGGGTCGCCTATATAGGACTAACCTGCGACGGATGCTGACCAAGGTGAGGACTCAGCTGCAGGCGTGGCAGTCCCTCCCCCTATCCCTTATGGGGAGGATTGCGGCGATCAAATTGGTCCTCCTGCCGCGGATCTTATACTGGCTACAGACCCTCCCTGTGTGGATCCTTCGTCGGGATATCAGGTGCTTTGAGGCGGAATTTCGGGGCTTTCTATGGCGGGGGTCGAGAGCTCGGGTCTCGTACCGTAGACTCATGGGGAGGATCCGTGGGGGGGGATGGGGGCTTCCAGATCTTGGTGCTTATGTGCTGGCCTGTCAAGCCCGCCATTTGGGGGACTGGCTCGGGGATAATGATCTTTATACCCCTAGAGCGTTTGAGGAGGCGTACGTGGCACCCCATTCTCTACGGGCCCTTTTGCATTTGGAGGTGAGTAGGTGGCCTACGCATTTAGCGGACAGCGTGTTATTGGCCCCGGTGTATAAAACCTGGCGGAAATTGAATGTCTATTGGGGCCGCCGGTGGCAGGTGTCGAGCTGGCTACCTATTTGGGGTAACGCCAATTTTACCCCGGGGACTGAAACGGCAGCGTTTCGTCAGTGGGGGGAGAGCGGAGTGCGGGCGCTGGGCCATGTGGTGGACCTGGCGGGTAAACCTAAGCCCTTTCCCATGCTATCTCGCGAATATAAATTGGGGCCGCTACACTTCTTTGCATACATGCAAGTGGCCCATTACGTGGCTTCCCTTCCACGGTCGGAACTCTGTGGCGACCGCTCGGCCCAGATAATAGCGTTTTTCGGGTTTGGCGACGCTGAGCGGCCGTCTATTCGGACCTTCCATCTTCGGTTGGAGCAGTTTCGACCACAGCCGGATTACAGCGGTGTGGAAAGAGCCTGGGGGGTGGAGTTGGGTCGAGAGATCCCCCATGGTACTATTTTGGTGGCTCTCCGGAGGGTGGCGAGCCTGGCGGATGGTGCTCGCTGGCGAGAAATTCAAATTAAGTGTTTAACTAGGGTTCATTTCTCCCCGCGGCGAGCCCTTCGCTGCCATTTAACCGCAGATGGTAGCTGTCCCCGCTGTGCGGAGCCCCTGGCGACCTTGTACCATATGTGGTGGGGCTGCCGGCGCATACGCCCCTATTGGCATAGAATTGCCCTCTATATGGCCGACCTCCTTGGACAACCTGTATACTGGGATGCGGCCTTGATCGTCTTGGATCTCCTGGGTCTCACCTCTCCAAAGGGGAAATGGAGTCGTTGGCTGGTGCGGAAGGCATGTCTGGTGGGTAAAGGCCCCATTCTACGTGGGTGGAGGGACGGCCACCCTCCCTCTTTTTGGGAGTGGCGGAACTCCTTCCATCAACTTATGCTCCTGGAATGTCGGGCTGCCCGAGGTCATGTGAAGCGATGGTCTGCTTTCTGGTTACTGTGGGAGCCCTATATTCAAAAGTTGAGTCCTCGGACACGTAATGTAACCCTGCAATTAGGCTGTTGATAGCCCTGGATGTATGTAGAGACTTACAGAGGTTCGGTACTGATATATATATGCTGGTCCGGGTGGGTTTCGCGTCTGGGTGGTGGGGGGGGGAGGGCGGGGGGGGGAGGGGGGGAAATAGGGGTATTATCTTAAAAACTATGTAACCATCTATGTATCCTGCACCTTGGGGATCAGAGCCCACCCCAGGGAGCGATTGTCTTATGCTCTGTATTTGATGTTCTGTTTGATGGTTCAAAATAAAATATTGAAAGAAAATATATATAAATCATAAAATATGAGATAAAATGATTAAAACTAATTTGAAAATAAAAAACTTAAAAATATGCCATCCTGAATAAATAAAACAATCCATTTAAAGTGAGGTGTAAATGAAAATAAAATAGTGACATAAAGATGTGCGTTTTCATTACTAAAAGCAATTGTGAATAATATCAAATGAATAAAGACAGAGGACTGACCTATAGAAACAAAGTAGGTCAGTCACAAACCATTACAGAACTGGTTCAAGCAGAAATCCATTCAACATTCCTATATGTATGAGAGAGAACAAAAAACAAATCAACTGATTCTGAACAAAAAAGGAGCAGGAGCGAAATGGATCATTCAATGTCCTCCCCGGAATTCTTTTCCTTTTACAACAGGCCTGATCATTCTGGTATAGAAATTCAGACCCTGTGGCCTCTGGGTTCCCCCGAGCGCAGTCTCATGAGGGACAGACTGAGAGTGGTAGCCCTGTTCAATTTCCTATGGCAAGCCTCCCCGGTAAAGGGCGTCCCCTAGAGATGAGGATCAGCCAGAATCTGAGATCTGGACTGTGGCTTGGATTCAGATGTGGGTGAAGAAGTACTCTTGCCATCAGAGGATTGTGAGGAGACCAATGTTATTGCCTGTTCTGGAAGAAGGAACTAGAGGCATTGATTCCCAGGGTCTCATCCACCTTGAGCTTAGGGGCTGCTCCAGGTATGGAGCAGGAATTGAGGATGCATCCACTTCTGCAAGGTGTGTGGAAATCCACTACTGTCTTCCCATTCCCGGAGGTGCTCAAGAGTCTTTTCCGGTCTGAGTGGGATTTCCTCAACTCCTCCCTTCAAGGGCTAAGGGTATATAAGGGGGTGCATGCTCTCCCAGAGAAGGAGTGCGTTATGTGGTTTGATGTTTCCAAGGTGGATACGCAAGTCATGACGGTTACCAGACGGACCACAATTCCTGTAGAATGTGGATCGGTCTTAAAGGAAATTCTGGATCAAACGGTGGATTCGTTTTGAAGATCCATTTTGCTGCGACAACTGCTATTCTTCAGTTAGCAGTATATGCAGGCCTGATGTCTTGACCCCTGCTCCTGTGGATTCATTCTCCTCTGCCGAATTATTCTACCCCTCTTTTGGAGTTGGCTACCACTTTCCTTTCTGATGCCATGTATGGTGTGGTATGTTTAGCGGCCAGGGGTTGTGCTGTCTTGAGAGTGACATGGTGTTGACTTGGCTCGGACATGGAGCATCTGGACTTAGGGGGAGGCTTTTGTTGGGTCTGATTTGGAGAAGCTGGTGAAGGACCTGGGCGAGATGAAATCTTATTGCCTTCTGGAGGACAGGTCCAAGCGGCCTGTAAAGAGGGCAGGAGCCCCTTTTCTGCCAACCACCACCCGCTCCTCACAGGTACGCTGGTTAGACTCCCTGGGGTCTCGGGACTCCCGTTGCTGCTGGCCTGGAAAGTCTTTATTCCCCTCTGCTTATGGACTTCCTCATTCTTAGTCCTTTCTTGGAGCACTTGGATCCAGAGACCTGGTCCCATCCAGAGGAGGATCCTGCCAGGCTGCACAGTGAAGGTTTGGGGGCCCATTCCCTGGTTCCTCTGGTTGGAAGCAGACTTCGCCTCTTCTTCAGGAATGGGCCTGGGCCACCAAGAATCATTGGGTGCTCGTTCTCATTCAGTAGAGCTATGGCCTGGAATGCAAAGAGCTGCTCCTGGCTGCTTGCATCTTCTCCCCTTGCGGGTCTGCAAACAACAAGGCCACTGTATGGATCACCTTGGACAAGTTGCCTCTTCTGAAGGCAGTGGTGCCTATTCCCCTGGATGATCAGGGCACGGGCAGATATTTCATCTGTTTTCATGGTGGCCAACATGGAAGAAACATTCCAGCCCATTCTGGACCTCAAGTGTGTCAACACGTGTTTGCGCGTCATGCGTTTCTGGATGGAAACTTTGCGATCAAGGTTTCAAGCGGTGCACAGAGGGGGTTCCTCGCTAAAACCAAGGGCCTGTACTCGATCCTCATCCTTCTTGACCTTTCTGCTGCTTTTGTCACTGATGATCACCATCTTCTCCTTGATACCCTGTCCTTGCTTGTATTTAGGAGTTCCATCCTGTCCTGGGTTTCTTCTGTCTTTCTCACCACACTTTTAGTGTATGTTCTGGTGGATCCTCCTCTACTGCTATCCCGCTTTCAGTCGATGTACCCCAAGTTTCTGTCTTGGGACCTTTTCCTTTATTTCTCTACACCGTCCCTTGGTGTGCTCATCTCCTCCCATGGTTTTCAGTATCATTTCTATGTTGATGACTCCTAGATCTACCTCTCTGCACCTGAAATCTCTCTGGGAATCCAGGCCCAGATCTCTGCTTGCTTATCTGACATTAGTGCCTGGATGTCTCACTGCCATCTGAAACTAAACATGGCCAAGACTGAGCCCCTTATATTTCCCCCTAAGCCTACATCCCCCCTTCCTCCTTTTTCTATTTCTGTGGATAACACTCTACTCCTCCCTGTTTCCTCGCAATCTTAGGGTCATCTTGGACTCCTCCCTTTCCTTCTCCACACACATCCAACAGATAGCTAAAACCTGCCATTTCTTTCTCTACAATATTGGCAAAATTCATCCCTTCCTTTCTGAACACACTACTAAGACCCTTATCCATTCTCTGGTCACCTCCCGTCTAAACTAGTGCAACCTCCTCTTTGCTGGTCTTCCTCTGAATCATCTCTCCCCACTTCAATCTGTTCAAAACTCAGCTGCGCGGCTAATCTTCCACCAATGTTGCTATGTTCATGTTACCTCTCTTCTCACGTCACTTCATTGGCTTACTATGTTTCCACATCCAGTTCAAACTTCTACTACTGACCTATAAGTGCCTTCATTCAGCTGCTCTTCACTTTTTTTCCTCTCTCTCTAAACCCCTGCTCAGGAACGCTGTTCTTTTGGCAGATCCCTTTTATCTGTGCCCTTCTCTTCCATTGCCAATTCCAGACTTCAATCTTTCTACCTTGTTGCTCCTTATGCTTGGAACAAACTACCAGAGTCAGTATGTCAGGCTCCATCTGTGGCCCTGTTCAAATCCAGGCTCAAAACTCACTTCTTTGAGCCTGCTTTTGGATCCTGATCCCCCAAATCTCCTTGTCACCTCCTATGTGTTTCCTTTCCATTCCCCTAGATATATCCTAGTCCCCAGTTGTGTTTTCTGTCTTAACTAGACTGTAAGCTGTTAGGAGCAGGGATTGATTTTTACATGTCTCTGTATAGCATTGCATAAGCCTTGTAATGCTATGTAAATGATAAGTAGTACGTAGTAGTAGTAGTAGAGTTGAATCCTTTCTTTTTAACATCTTTGTTAGTGATATAGTAGAAGGGCTGTCGGATAAGGTTTGTCTCTTTGCGAATGATACCAAAATCTGCAATAGAATGGACACCCAGGAAGGTGTAGATAACATGAGGAGGAATCTAGCTAAGCTTGAAGAATGGTCTAGAATTTGGCAGCTGAGATTTAATGTTAAAAAATGCAAGGTCATGCATTTGGGCTGCAGCAATCCAAGGGAGCAATATAGTATAGGGGGTGTAGTACCTTTGTCCACTAAAAAGAGCGGGACCTAGGCTTGATTGTGTCTGATGATCTTAATGTAGCTAAACGGGTAGAAAAGGCGACGGCAAAAGCTAGAAAGATGCCTGGCTGCATAGGGATGAATGGCCAGCAGATAAAATGAGGTGATAGTTCCTCTATATAAGTCTTTGGTGCAACCTCAGTTGGAGTATTGTGTGCAATTCTGGAGACCGCACCTTCAAAAGGACATGAACAGGCTGGAGTCGGTACAGAGGGTTGCTACTAAAATGGTTAGTGGTCTTCATTATAAAGCATATGAGGACAGACAAGGATCTTAATATGTACATCTTAAAAGAAAGGCAGGATAGAGGTGATATGATTGAGACGTTTAAATACCTCCGTGGCATAAATTCACAGGAGGAGAGCCTCTTTCGATTAAAAGCAAGCTCTGCTACGAGGGGACATGGAATGAGGGTGAAAGGGGATAGATTCAGGAGTGATATGAGGAAATATTTCTTTACGGAAAGAGTGGTGGATCTGTGGAATAGTCTCCCATTGGAGGTGGTAGAGATGAGGACAGTATCTGAATTCAAAGAAGCATGGGACAAACACAGAGGATCTCTAAAGGAAAAAAGGGGACTGTTGTAGTGGCTGATATGGAAGGACAGACTAGATAGGCCATGTGGTCTTTTTCTGTCGTCATGTTTCTATGAGTTTCAGCTGAGTAATCTTTGAGGAAGAGCCAGTTATTATATTATCAGTCTCTGGAGTTCCTGGAAGCACGTTTTAGATACTAGAGTGTGCGGAATCTTTCTGCTATTGGAGAAAGTCAAGGCTGTTAGATTGCCTAGTGCCATTCTGTTTGCAGCAGGCTCCTAAAGTCTGGGTTGATCTTCATTAGCAGTTCAAGCTCAGGCTCCCGCTCCCAATGATAGCAAAGCCCAGCCTGGGGTGGGGGGCAGCAAACCAGTCTTCTGAGGAAGGGCATGGCATTGGATGATTGCTCATGAATCCTTCTGATGACAAATGCCAATTATTGCTAAAGCCAAATGACCCGGGACCATTGGAACCACGGGGAGGTAGTGTGGTCCAGTAACTGCCCTGAAGAGAGCACCATCAGGTTGGCTTTTCTGCGTCTCCAACCTATGGTCGAGGGCCAGGCAGTTCACATGTTCTTGGACAATGGGTGGCTTATGTCCATCAGCAAGGCAGCACAAGGAGTGCCAGAGTAGTCCTGGAGGTAGCTTTCCTATTTGCCTGAATGGCGAAGAGCCTTCTAGTTTGTTGGCTCTGTACATTCCTGGGGTGGATACTGTGGAAATGGATTTTCTCAACCAGCATTCTCTAGTCCCATGAGAGTGGGAGTTAAGTAAGGAGGTGTTTTTAGTTGTTTCTGCATCATGGGGGTCGCTCCAAGAGGGATCTGATGGCAACCTGCTCCAATGCCAAGTATGCCTCTTCAGTCGCCACACAGAGATGGGGTCTGAAGACCTTGGCACACTGGCTCAACCTTGACAAGGTCCTCCATGGCCGCTGGTGAGGCGTGTGATTCGATGTATGGAGCGGCATCCAAGAAAGATTGTTCTGGCGGCACCAGGTTGGCTGAGGAGAGCATGATGTGCAGATCTGATGTGGCTCCTGCAGCTGCAATCTCTTCACTTGCCTCTGTCTCGGGCTTATTTTGTCAGGGGCCACTTGTCCTGGAGGCCCCAGTTCTCTTGCTTATGGCCTGGTTCCTGTATGGGCTACTTTCTGGCAGTGATTTTCCATTCTGCTCAGAGCCCAGAGGAGGTCTAACAACCAGGCAAAATTGTGGGTCTGGTGTCTTGAGTGCTAGTGCAGCGCACGGTGGCTGGTTCTAGGGCGGCCAAGAAGCCGTCTCTGTGGCCTTTTCTGCTGGACTGTCTGGAGATGAGCCTTTTTTCTCTTAGCTCCCTGAAGATTCAGGTGGCCGTTTTGGCGGATGTTTCACTCCTTCTTCAGAGGGATTCGGCATCTGTGTTCTTTCCTATGATCTGTGGTCACTTCCTGGTAACTGGCAAGGTGAAGCGGTGGCTCAATCTGCATTGGGGTGCTGGGTTAGGGAGGCCATTGCTTTGGTGGATCTGTGGTGGACAGCTGGTTCCGTAGGTTTTATGCACCCATTCTGCTTGAGCGCAAGTGTCTCATGGGCAGAGCGGAGCTCGGTAGCCCCTGCAGACATTTATCTGGTAATAATGTGGGTGTCACTTCTACTTTTGTCAGGCATTTCATCTTTGATGTCCACGCTCGGGTGGACACAGCTTTTGTCTCTAAGGTTTTGCAAGCTGCTGTGTTTTCTTCCTGCCCAGTGGTGGCATAGCTTTGGTACGTTCTACTTATCTGGACTGGTCTAGAAGGACGATATGGAAGGTGACATTTTACTTAACAGATAATATCCTTTCCTTGAATACTGCTAGACCAGTCCAGGGCCTGCCGCTGGACCTGTGTTTGCTCTGTTCTTCTGAGGCGGTACCCTTGAGTCTGCTATGATTTCTATGTTTGGCTCTGCAGGTTCATTTTCTGTGAACAGCCTTCTCTTTATGCTTTCCTGTACATAGTTCTCTACTCTTTGCTCATTGTTGCCCACGTTGATGTGTGAGGCCTACCATGTACTCCCATATACTTTGGGACGGATACTGAAGAAATCTCTATTGTTTGAGGCGTATAGAGGCAAGGAAGTGATGCCACTGAAACCTGGGCTTTTCATTGGTTCTTTGTTTCCACCAATCTGCTGGTAGGAGAACACAATCCACTTGTCTAGACAGGTATAGCAAAACTCAAGGAAAGGACATTATCTGGTAAGTAAAATGTCACCTTCCATATCGTCCTGCTAGACCGGTCCAGAGAAGTGCTTTGTATTCCCCTATCAGCAGATGTGGAAACAGAGAAATAGTCTAGAGGCTTCTTTTGACATCATCGTGCCATTAACAACCTATGTCCCTAGGGTTGTACTCCAATATTTCTCTGTTTTCAGCAGATGGTGGATGCAAGTTTTTATTACTATGATGAAATCTGGAAAAACAAAGCAAGATTGAAGAATGAAAGATTGATTTCACTCGTGAGCAACCACCCATGAGGTGACTTTCTCACTGGAGTGCTGCGCTGGAGGCTTCACTAGAATCACCCTTAAAACTGGTGCTCTTTTGGATATTGCCTTAAGGAGGATGGGAAGTGTTCAGCTCTGCATTCTTATCATATTAAAGACCTGTTGAGAAGTCAGAAGATTGGAAAGGATTCTTCAGAGCCTCACATGACCTCGGTACCCTTCCTTCCTCCTTTCCCCTGTTCTCCACCAAAGATTCGAAGAAGACTTTTCAGAGGCATGTGACTGCAGGAGGAAAGTAGCACTGAGCTTGGCATGGTTTTTACCTGCCTTGGGCTCCCCGGGGTTGAGTTCCAAAACTAACTGACTTGTTTTGTGTGGTCTCAAGGCCTCATCCGCTGAACAGTGCACAAATCAAGTTTGGGCCGCTCAGGGTGTCCATTGGTATAGCTCCATTTTTTCCCACTTTGTCCAACTGCTTGCATGCATTGGTTGTGCTTCCCATGCTTTTCTGTGCCTCTTAGTCACCTTCTCTCTGTGCACATCTATAACATGTGATGTACGATATTACTGCCTGCGAATCCCTAGCACACATCGCAGCATGCCTTTGCAGCGCTCCCTGAGCCTGTGTAGCCCCGGCTGTCAGTGGCGTTGGAGATTCATATGCCTACTTCTAAGAATAATTCACGTATTTTGAGAAAGGACATCTTGAAAGATAAATTTTAAAGGAAGTACATATAAAAATAAGTTGAAAAATAATCCCAAGAGCCGTATGAATTTACCACTATTTGGGGGGGGGGGGGGGGCTGGACCTAGACACAAATCAAAAGTAAATGCCAAATAACAAGAAAAGTTTCAGGTACAAAATTATATGTGTGATGAAGTCCATCTGAAACTGCTGGTACTTCCGCAGGCTGAGGAATACTCCTGGCTCCTGCCACAGAGATTTTATCACTCAGCAGACTGGTTCAAAGAAGATATAGGAAACTCCATCCAGTTTTATCAAACATTTGCAGGGAAAATGGAGAAACAGTCAGGAGAATTATTCTATCGTCCCTGTCTTCAGCAGTAAAAATTGCTTCCTTCTTTTCTGGGTTGCTTTAGATACTTCAGGAAACATCCTAATTTTTACATTCATGAAAATAATTATTTTGCTCCTGAAGAACAACTTTCATAACCAGTCCCTATTAGGATCTAATGCAATAGTCCCCACAGATCCAGTATCGTATTTTTCTAAATAACCAATAAGGTCTAAACTATCAAAGGAAAGCTGGAGTGGTTTCCATTGGGTCTGGGTCCTTTCTCCTGGCTGATGGGAACTAAAAGTCTCTGATGAATGGATGAACAGATTTGGGAGGAAATTTCAGTGCAATAACTGCAAACTTTTTAAACATCTCTGACACAGATATAATTGATAGGAAGGAATAATTGTGCAAGAAGGTGGGAGACACAAGGAGTGGGTGCAGAAGGAAATAGGAAAGTGCACACACACACACCTTACCACCCCAAAACATACATACACACACAGCCCCCGATGCACATACATACACATAGTGTCCCAGACACACATACACAAACACATATGAACCCACGCCCTAACACTCCCCATGACACACACATGTACCCCGCACATGCCTAATTCTGCAAATGGGGGAAAGACGCCATTGTGCCACTTCACATTCTTTTTATCACTTTATAGCATCTCAGATCAAAGCAGAATTAAGATAAACAATAGGTAGACATGATAAATTACCAGAATAAAATGTGTGGTAAAGGTCAGCTCTCATAAAGAAATGGAACATGTGTTTGATTCTGTGTGGTTTAATTGCCTCTGCCAAAACATTCAAAGTACTGCTGGTAACTGCTGGCACTAAAAGAAACTTTAAACTCTCTGTTTTAGATTTATTTATTTATTTTATTTATTTATTAACAATTCTTATATACCGCACTATTAGACATCAGCGCGGTTTACATTGAACAAAAAACATCCGACAATTTACATATGTCTGGTCATTACATTTAACAGGAAGTATAACTTGGCGAAATAGGGGAAACTAAATACAATGAGGGTTATCTGATAAAGGATATCCTGGTTAACTATATACAATGGTAGATGACAAATTTATATCATAAGCAGAGGTCCCGGTTTCCTGCGGCAGATTTTCAAGAATCTGCAGCAATTATGTGACATGTTTGCATAAATTAGAATGGATTTGTTTAATAAGTATCATCAATTTGTATTTTTCATTATAAAAATAAAGCTGTTTTCTGAGATTCCTTGTGTGGTGGTTAATTTGATTCTTTGGCAGAGGGAGGTGGGGTGTAATGGATCATAGTGATCGGTGCTGGGAAGAGACAAAATGGGTTTTGATAAAGGGATCAGGAGGCTGGGGAGAGGAAGACGGATAGGGGATCAGAGCACCTAGGGAGATTAAGAGGCAAATGATCATGGGGAGAGAGTAGTGGACTGAGGGGAAGAAGAAAGAGGGAGATTCATAGACTAGGGAGAGTGAGATCAAGGGTCAGGAGGAGAGGGAAGAAGGGAAGACCCACTCTTACACACCTCCTTCTAACATTAATGCCTCCTCTCACTCACACCCACGCTGAATCCCCTCCAGACTACTCACTCACTCTCTATTTGCTCTCTGATCCCCTTGTTTACAATCCACACTTCCTTCAATTTCTTCACTCTGTACCCACTCTGTCTTCTCACTCACTCCTCCCTGCCACCCTCCATTCTGCTGACACCCCTCCCACCATATTTCCATCTCCTCACACTTTCTCCACGCTGCAATCACCGTACTCACTCTGTTCCCCTGGTACACTTCACTCGCTCTCCACTACCCCAGCATCCCCTTTAATCTCTCCACTCACTGTCTGCTTCCTGGCACCCTCTCCAGTTCCCTCACTCATCCTCAGTTATTCCCCCATACTGTCTCCACCCCTATATTCCTCCAGTCGGTTCCCTCTCCATATGCTGCCACTGTTGTAACCTCGATCCCATCCCAAATGCCTTAAATGACCTTCCCAGAACCAGGGGCTTAGAGGAGGACAGCAGTAGTACAACACATCAAGCAGCGTCCTCCTCCTTTGTCTGAGGTTTGAATGTAGTGCTCTGAACCATGTGTACCAAGCACAACATTCAGGCTCTGGGCAGCAGAAGAGAAGGATGGCACGATGTGTTGTACTGCTGCTATTCTCAAGCCAGCACCTAGGTAGCAAGAGAGGCAGAGGATTGCCGAGGGGAAGAGAAAAAGTTCTGCATTTGCTGCCACCTATCACCAATCCTTCCAATGCATTTCCAGCTTAGCTCGTTCCAGCCTACGGTCTCTCATAGTGATTCTGTGGGGACCAGCTAGTTTCTGCTGCAAGGAACAAATTTGGTGTTCATGGGATCATAGTAGACTGGAAGCACTAACTATAACAAACACAATGTTGGAATGAGATGCATAGACTTCCATAATACCCTGGTCAAAAACTGGTTTCTGTGCACAGTTATAATAATAATTCTTCCAACTCTCCAGTTAGCCGACCCTTTTTATGACAAATGTGTTTGTTCCCAACCCGACTGTACAGTAAGTAGAAAAGGACCTCTGCATTACATATGCAGGAAAGCAAATGCAATCAAGAGGATTTGTGAATCAATGTGCTTTGGTCCATTACTTTGTTTTAGCATCTTTAGTCAGAGCACAGTGCATGGAGTGTTTTGGATGTACAGTACATCTTTGTTTGGAATTTAGCCAGGACACTATGATTAATAGTCTGGCACTTGAAATGTCTGCAAAGTATTTCTTCTCAAAGATTGCACTCGCAGCAGGCCAGACCCCTAACACCGTGTTTGAGGATTGATTTAGTACTGGCTCGGCCAGTACTGCTTACTGCATCATACAGTGTTCCTTTGAGATCTCCCATCCAAATATCCCCCTTAATTTGTGAGGCTTCACAGAATTAGAATCATGGTGAGTAGGCTGTTGTAATGATTGATTTTCTTTGCCAAACTCAGTCTTGTTTCTGGTTCTCATGAAATGGTGGCAATTTGGTTTTGGTAATCAAAGCAGAACTTGTGCAAGCTGATCATGACAGCAGTATTCCACAATTGTGTTATTTTCCAGCAATAAACTGAAGTATATTGTTATTTTCTACTCCTTAGGCTGTGAGGTGCTTTCACACTTGTAAAAGTCTCTAATGCAGTTTGAACTTGCATCATCTGTTTGTGGATTTCTCTCTTTGAATTTATGACATACTGAGATGAGATCTAGGCCAAGCTTGAATGTTAACCTGTTTAGCATTTATAGGCCTTGCTTACTGGAAGACATGTCCAAGTTTTGCCTCTCTTGTTACAGCTGTAAAAGATCCCACCATTGTCGAGCGTACGAATTTGCTGAACATGGCTAAACTGAGCATCAAAGGCTTGATTGAATCTGCCTTGAGCTTTGGCCGTACGCTGGATTCAGATTATCCTCCTCTCCAGCAGTTCTTTGTTGTCATGGAGCATTGCCTTAAACATGGGTTAAAAGGTAATCATTATATTTATTGG
Organism: Ichthyophis bannanicus; assembly: GCA_033557465.1. NCBI lineage: Eukaryota > Metazoa > Chordata > Amphibia > Gymnophiona > Ichthyophiidae > Ichthyophis > Ichthyophis bannanicus. The sequence goes on from CM066034.1 coordinate 707,922,003, forward strand.
TAATTGTATTTCTTTAACAAGTCATTTTTGCATTGCTAAAACATTGTGGTTTCAGAATACAAGTATAGATCCTGCTTACTGGACTAGATAGTTCAGTGATTGCCACAAGATTCCACAGTCTCCAGGTCACGACCACAATTTTTACATCTGACAGCTGTTCGTTGTCTTTTGTAAAATGAGCTGGTCCCAGTCCACGTCTCAGTGGGACAGAGTCATAGTTTGGCACTGGTTAACAGCTTTGTTGGTAATACCAGCAGAGAGGGCAGAAATTATACAGGCATCATTGTTAAATATATAACCAGTCCCTCTAGAGCAGGGTGGAGACACGGCAGGGCAAAATGGCTGCTGCTTGTGTTATGCCTGTTTTGGATTTCTAATGCTGTCAGTTTGATGCCTTCTACAAACGCAAAAAGTAATCACTAGAAGAATGAACAAGTGGGAAAGGCATATGAAGCAAGGGTCATGGAATTCTTTTCAACCTCTCTGCATATCTGTGATGTCTTGTGTACTGTATGTCTCTGACCTGGAGGAGAGTAGAGAGAGAAGGTTTGATGGAGTGATTATCAAATATTCTGTTGGTTTGGAAAGAATAATAAAATGAAACCTGGTGTGATAGTATATATTAGCTATTAGCTGTCACTCAACATATTTGGAAGGCGTTTTACAGTTTAATCACAGTCTGCTACTATTCCAAGGCAACAGGTATAACCGTGCTGCTCTACCATTAGGAGGCCATACACATAGCAACCAGTAGCAAACTACATGGCTCTGTTACTAGGTTTCATAGTAGAATTTACAAGGAAGACAATGAAATACACATTTGAATCACTAAGAGTCAGCCCATAGTGCATGGTGGGGAAAGCATGTAGAACGTACCTCTTGGAATAATTTCCAGCCATTGTGTGTGTGTATGTATCTATATGTTAGAAACATATAAAGTGATAGCAGATAAAGACCATATGGCCTATTCAGTCTGCCCATCCATAAGTACTATTAAGTTCTACAATCCCTTCCTTTTCCTCAGAGATCTTCTACAGTTGCCCCATGCTTTTTGGACTTCAGATACTGTTCTCATTTTCACCATCTCCACTGGGGGGCTGTTCTCACATCCACCACTCAAATTACTTCTCAGTCTGTCTCCTTTCACCTTCATCCTATGACCCCTCATTCCAGAGCTGCCTTTCAACTGGAAGAGGAACACCTCCTGTGCATTTATACCACAGGGGTATTTAATTGTCTGCTGTATCTCCCCACATTTCCTCCTAAGTCTACATATTGAGATCTTTAAATCTATTCCCATATGCTTTCTGAAGACTACTGACCATTTGAATAGCCGCTCTCTAGACAGACTCCATCTTATTTCTATTCTTTTTAAGATGCATTCTCAAGAATTATACACAATACTCCAAAGGAGATCCAAGAGACTTACACAAAAGCACTATCATCTCCTTTTTCCTACTGTCCATTTTTCTCCCTATGCATCCAAGCATCCTTTAGACTTTTGTCATCGCCTTTTCTACCCATTTGGCCACTTTAAAATCATCTGATACGATCACCTCCAGGTCCTACTCTTCTTTCATGCAATGAAGTACTTTATCTCTTATACTGTACCAATCCTTTGGGTTTTTGCAGACCAAATGCATGACCCTAACATATTTTAGCCACAGGATTCTTGGCCATTCTTCAAGCTCTTTTATAGATCCCTCTTCATGTTATTCACACATTCCAGGGTATCTACCTTGTTGCAGATTTTGGTGTCATCCGCAAAGAGGCATGCCTTTCCTGACAGACCTTCTGCAGTATCGCTTACAACAATGTTAAAAAGAACAAGACCAAGGACCGATCTCTGTGGTTCACCACTGATAGTGCTCCTATCTTCAGAGTGAACTTCATTTACTACTACCCTCTGCTACCTCCCACTCAACCAGTTTCTAACCCAGTCAGTCACTTTAGAGTCAATCTCAAGGGCACTGTATATTTTATAAGTTGCCCATATGCAACAAAGACCTTGCTGAAATAAGTATACCATATCTAGCACTTTCCCCTGATTCAATTCTCTAATCATGCAGTCAGAGAAATCAATCAGATTTGTCTGATAAGACTTACAGTACATTTAGCAAAACCATGCTACCATAGATCATGTAATCTCTTGGACTCCAAAAACCACACCATCCTCTGCTTTAGCAGTGTTTCCATTCATTTGCTCACCACAGAGGTCATACTAACTGGTCTGTAGTTCCCATCCTCTTCATTACTTCTGCTTTTGTGGACAGGAACAACATTCACCCATCTCTAGTCCTCTGGGATCACTTCCTGCTCTAAAGAAGCATTGAAAAGTTCAGACAATAGAGTCACCAGTACTTCCCTCAGTACCCTTTGCTGAATCCTGTCCAGCCCTATCGTTTTATCCACTTTCAGTTTAGCTAGTTCCTCATGAACACAGTCTTCTGAAAATAGTTTGAGTTCTACCTCACTTCCATTCCTGTTTGTGTTGAGGTACCATTCCTGGTCTGCTATCTGTTAACACAGAACAGAAATATTTGTTAATCAATTCTGCCTTATCCTCATCAGCCTCTATGTATTCCTGCCCTTTCATCCTTGAGATTCCCAATAACACCTTTGCACTTCCTCCTGCCACTGACATACCTAAAAAAGATCCTGTTTTCATTTTTTGCTGTATTGGCTATATTCGGTTTGGGGATTTGGGGCTGGGCACACACTTTGGGGACCTAAGGACTCTGAGCTCTCTTCTTATGAATGGCTAGAGAGGTCATAGCCCCTGCTCTGCCCCTGTGTGCCTCTTTTTCTCTATGAGCCCAGCCTTCCCCAGCAGGAGTTGCTGAAGGACTCGAGGAGTGTTCAGACCATCAGAAGGTAAATCTGTGGAGGATGGAATGGTGGTGCCTCTAGGGGCCGATTAAGATTCCTGCGGGATTTGAAGGGGAGGTCTACACCCCCAGCTAGGCCCATTTAGCCTGCACAGGATGTTACAGCAGCACTGCAGGCTGTGGAGCTGGCTTTCAGGTGAGTTTGGCAAGCGGTTCCCTTTACACCAGGTGGGCTCACTGCTTGACAGCATGACCTCTTCTCCATGGCCCTAGAAGCTAGTGCATGGGCTTTTAGGGAGGAAAACTCCTAAACTGTGTTTCCATGGTCCTGAAGTCCTGTCTTGGCTGTCACCTCAACCAAGACGGGCTGGAATAGCCCTTAAACTCCATGGAGTGGAAATCCGCTTCATACTGGTATCAAAATGCTTGACCATCCTGGTAGAGAGAGGTGCTGCATGTGGGAAAAATCTTGGTTGGAAGGTCTTACAAAAGACTTAATGGTGGCCGTTTTCAGCAATGCTGCAGGCATCCTTGGAGGCTTGGCTCTCTGTGGGTGACCTGGGGTCTTCGGCCATGGAGTTGTGATCCTTACTTCCAAAGTCACAGATCTCTTGAGGAGAATAGCTGGCTTGGGGGGTGAAATAATAATTTAGCTTGGTCTCCTTCCAATGGCTAGAAGCTTGCATTGCCCCGCCTATGTGGCTTCTGCCATTTAATGCTGGTGCAGTGTCTCTCCCAGCTCCATTGTGGCGGTGGTATGAGCCAGTTGTTAATAGTGGCTTTATTCCAAGGTTAGCGCTGGTCTGTGGTAGAGCAGTTTTCGCTAAAGGCCATTTTCTCTCCGAGTGGAGAAGCTCATTCATGGAGACTTCTGGAAGACAGGCAGAGAAGAGCCAAGGGACCTTCTAAGGCTGTACATAAAACCCAGAGCTGCCTTCTGGAGATAATGAGTTCTTCAGGACTCTGTTACAGTAGGGGCAATTCTGGCAGAGCATTTGATGAACTCATGCCGTCTTCATGGAGCCTTTGGGATTGAGAGCCTGTAATCCCCCTCATTGGATGCCAGTGGTCCTTCCTAAGGTCCAGCTGATTGGGGTGTAACTTAAATCGCTTCCTTCTGAGTGCACCCTTACCACATTCAACTAATCAGTTTTGGGGTCCTTAGGTGAGAGTGGAGTTTGTCAACTCCTTCATCGGGTCCATCAGAAGCCCCAGGTGGTCAAGGCCACCTGGGGCTTCTGATGTGCATTAGATGAATTACAGCAGAGCTTGGAAAGTCCACACACACACCCCAGGAGTGTCTCCCTAAGGTAAGGGACGCTCTTTGTTTCTTCTAGCAGTGTTAGATTGTTTTTCCCATCTCCTTCATGGCGAGCCTGGAGATGTTATCCCTGATTCAAGTGGGTCCACAAAGGGAAGTTTCTTTTGTGGGTGCATTCAAGTTGATTTGAACTGCTTGGTAATCTCCCTGCTTGGGACCTGAAGAGTCTCTATACCTTTAGCAGTTGTTAGAGCCTTATCTCCAGGAACAAGCAGGAATGTAATCTTCACATATGGGTGGCGTTGGTACCGACGGACCCCGCGTGGGAATGCTCCCCAGTGTCCAATAGGAAAGCTTTTGGGAGCACTCCACTGCACCTGTGTGGCTGCCTTCCCAACTCCCTCTCTTCAGTTCTTTGTTTTCCGCAGAGCCAGTAGGAAGCAAATCCTGTCACCGCAGAAAAAAACCTCTTTTTGTGGATAGTGTCTGCCTTCCTGTCGACACCGGCACCGTCTAAGACATTGCTGGTTCCCTTATTCTTTTTTCTTTATTTATTTTCTTTCTTATTGTCCTAAAAAAAACAAAAAAAAATCAATTACTTGGGCATCGATGCCCTTTTAGGCCTTAAGCCTTCCATACTCTTCATCCTTGAGAGTAAGGAGAAACCAACTAGTGGTTTAAAAAAATGCACTAGGTGTGCCAGCACCATTTCAGCGACTGACACACATGACTGGTGTCTAAAATGCCTCTGCCCAGACCACCAGCCAAAGGACTGTTCCGTTTTCCAGAAAATGACCCAGAGAGGCCTACAGAGCCTGGCTTCTAAATTTAGGTACACTCTTCACCTCGGACACGATATCATTGGTTTCCACTTCGTCAAGGGTCTCTTCATCCTCTCCTGGATCTCAGGTATTCTCGAAGTCCAAGCACAAGGCCGCATTGAAGTCTGCGGGCACCTCTAGGGGAAGATCTCACTCTAAACATCGAGATCCCTCAGGGGTTACCTCAGAGACGGATTGGCCTGCCAAACAGCCCCAGCAGAAGGCCCTGCCCCCCAAAGCCATCGAAGAGTTCCATGATGCTCCCGACGCCTCTACCTCCAGAGAGCTACTGCTGCCATGCTCTGGAACGGTGGCACAAATACCCATCACTGATACCCAAGCATCGGCAACCTCAATAGACCAGTGCATACTGGCCATCAAGCGTAGTTTGGCAGCTCTATTTGCAGCCTTAGTACCCATAAAACCCTTGGCTACAGGTACCAGGCAATAGGTACTGGTTCTGGTACTGACATCGACACAAGTTCCAGGTGTGACATCGCTCCCACACATAGCCTCCCTGGAAACCCTTACTAATACTGGTGCAAGGCCCAGATGGCTCACTGAAGCTGATACATTGGAACATCAGTACAGGCATCTATCTTCTGGTGCACACCGTACCCATTGATACTTTGAGTCCTTTGATTCTGATTCCCCTGATTCAGATGTGGAGTCACTCGATTCACAGGGGCCCCAGGGACCCTTCCCCATCTCAACAGCGGCACATGTCGCCGCCAGAGGACATGTCCTTTCAGGAATTTATTCAAGATCTAGCCAAAGGTTTCTCCATCACGGTGACATCGGAGAAGAAGCTGAGGGAGGAGGAACTGGAGATCCTCCAGTACCCAATGGCACCCAAGGAAGCAGCCACCTTACCGGTGCACCGCATCCTTCATGATCTTATTCTTCGAATGTGGGAGATGCCTCTCACGTCTCACCCCAAAATAGACGTCTCGATACCAAGTACCGGTTACCGGAGTGTCCCGGCTTCCAAAGGACACAGCTTTCCCACTACTCCATGGTGGTTGAATCGGCTATGCGCCGAATTAAAAGCTCAAAGATTGACTCCTCTAACCCACCTGGTAGGGAATTGAGAACCCTTGACGCTTTTTTGCGTCGATGCTTCCAGGCCTCCATGCTCTCGGCTAGGATCAATTCCTATATACTTAATTTAATTTATAATCTTTATTGGCATTTATAATAACACTCAGGTATTCACATGAATGAAAATAAGAAAATATGGGAACTCCACAACAACCAATTATATTGATACATATATAATAGGAAATATAATAAAATAACCCATCCTGTCCCAAACATTAGTCCACATTACAATAAGGGGGCTACAGGAAATTAACCACTGACCCTGATTTACAATTTATTTATTTAACTGTATTTATATCCCGCTTTTCACCGGGTCAAAGCGGTGGAACACATAACAGGGGGGGGGGGGGCGATCAAATGGGGGGGCCATCACCAGGGGCTCAACATTGATGATTTTGGGTGAACATAGAGACTGACAAGATAGCATAGTTCTTGGTCCGGAGTTCTTGGAAAAGATGGGGGATTCTTATTCAGAGATGTTCTCGGAATAGGATGGTTTTTAGCTGCTTTTTGAATGATGGTAGATCACCGTTGTTCCTGATGTGGTTTGGTAGAGAGTTCCAGAGGGATGGAGCATAGAGTTCAAAGGCCCTGTTGCAGGTCCTTTGTGTTGTCTTGGTTCTTTTGTGGGAGATGGCAATGGAGCTGTTGGAGGATTGTCTGGTTGTTTTGCTGTGGGTCGGACGAGGCAGTAGGGCGCGGAGTGGGGTGGCTTGTGGTTGGTGGATGGTTTTGTGGGTGAGTAGAAGAGTTTTGTACTTGATTCTTGCTTCGATGGGGAGAATATGAAGGTCTCTCAGAATTGGGGTGATGTGATCCCGTTTCTTTGCATTGTGAATTATTCTCGCCGTGGTGTTTAGAGCAGTTCGGAGGGGATTGGTCTGTGTGGCAGGTAGGCCATGGTAGATTATGTTGCAGTAGTCCAGATGAGGGAGTGTCAGAGCCTGCATTACTGTCGTGAAGTCCTGCGGCTCAAGGAGGGGTCGGAGACGTTGTACCATTTTTGCTTTGTGGAATACAGTTCTTGTGGTCTTGTTGATTTGTTGCTTAAGGGTTAGGGCTTGGTCGATGATAATGCCGAGACAATCCTGCCGAGACAATCCTGCCGAGACAATCCTGCCGAGACAATAATGCCGAGATAATGCCGAGACAATCCTTTCTCGAGAGCAAAACAGGGTCTAAGAAAAGAAAAAACAGTTATTGGCAGGATAAGAGTTATGCGTCAGCTGTAATGGGACCAACCTGCATCCTAGACTCTTCCCTTGCACATATAAAATCTAGAAGTTGCTTAGGTTCAAAAAACAGGAAATTCTTCCCTTGATCAGAAATATAACATCTAGACAGATATTTTAACACAAAAGTAGCACCCAAGGAGATGGTCCTGGCACGATAGGCCAGGAAATCCTTCCTCCTTATTTGGGTTACACGAGACAAATCAGGAAATATACGTACATTTGAACCTAGAAACTTCTCATTAATATATTTGAAAAAGGACCGAAGAATCAATGCCTTGTCGGCCTCCAGAGCTAGAGTCACAAGCATAGTAGTTCTTTCCGTAATCACGTCCATAGAACTTTCCATGAATCCTGTCAGGTCCCCAATTCCGCTCACTGAAGCCTCCAGATTTCTCCCCCGTGCTTCAAAGGTGTTAACCGACAAATATTGAGCCCTGGTTATTGGGGTTAAGTGCTCAACTAGAATTTTGAGCACCTCCCCAAAATACTTCCGCACCATTTCCAGGGGAGACATGAGTGGAGACCTTGGGAAGTTTAAAAGACGAAAATTATTCCGTCGGGCAAGATTTTCAAGGTGCTCAGTTTTCCGTGTCAGCACTGCCCTTTCTTTCATCAGAACCATATGCTCCTCCTGAAGATGACTAAGATTATCCTTAACCTGTAGTAAAGAACCCGCTTGCAACTCCTGGTTCTTGGAAGCCTTCAATTTCATAACAGATATCTCAGTATTTACGGTACTGATACGGAGACAAACTCACTCCTGATGCGCCCAGCATGGATAACGGCTCTTCCTGCCGTGCTGGCGAAGACGCCGCTCCAGACCCAGCAGCCGTGAACCCACAGAGTTCCAAGATCCTCTGGCCTGCAATAGAAGCCTGCGAGGGAGCTCCGGGTAGGCCCGCTTGCTTCCTTTTCCTCCGCCCCATCATAAACAGGACAGAGTTTACTGCCGGCACAGAAATGCGGAGCTAACTGCGGAGCAACTGCCAAGAGTCAGCTTCCTCTTCTATATACTTTATATGGAAATGTTCCTAAAGGAGATCTCCAGGGATCTCGAGGCATTTGCTGTGCAACATACCTTGCACAGGGGAAAATCTCTTTGGCAAAAACTGGCAAGATAAAGCCTCTCAATTGGAGTCAGAAAATACTACTTTAAAGAGACTGTTCAGAGTAACAGCTGACCCTGCTAGGAAGAAGACTCCTGCAAAGAAGTCTTCTACAATAATAAGAAGAAATTCTTCTCTTCCTATTCCTCTGCTTCTCAGTATCAGAGTCAGGCCCCACAGAAGAGGCAACAGCCTCCTAAGAAACAGAAGAAGCCACAGGTGGCTAAATCTCAACCAGCCCTATAGCCACAGGCTGCACCTGGTTTTTGACTCTTTTCTAGAGAACATTGCCACCCTGCTTCTGGAGGATCCCCAACCTCTCCACATAGCAGGCAGACTGTGTCACTACGCCCACAGATGGCACCTCGTTACCTCAGAGCAGTGGACATTCACCATAGTTCAGGAGGGGTATTGATTTCACCTGCAAGCTCTGCCCCCCCTCCACATTCAAGGGGGAGTATCAAAGACACCCCCTCTCACTGCTCTCCTGCAAGAAGAGATGGTCCTCTCTTCTGTCTTGAGTACACCTTTCTAGTTCTTTGTATGGCTCCTTTCACTGTGAAACCTTTGCCATCTGCTCCCCTCATTTCTCATTCTGTTTGAATTGTGGCCTTGTCTTCCTTTGTAGAGATGGATCTTCCGGCAGACTCTTTGCTATGTCAGGTGGACACGCAGAGGGTGTTACTCAAGTTCATCACAATTCCTCATTCCTCCCACTGATCAGACCTTCTCTGTCCTTGACAGTTTGGAGGGACATGCAGGCAGAGGTCGTCTTTTATTGCCTATTCATGTCTGGAAACCGTTGGGGACAGGGTGCATCCTGCCTGGTAAGCACGTCACCAGAGGACAGTTCTAAAGTTTTCTGGCCTTCGTTGATCACCTTGTGAGGCCTACAGGGCTCTTGTGAAGGTTATTAAGATGACTTATTTGAAAGGGTAGTCTGTCTTGAATGCCATCTTCCTCCCACCCTGGGTCCTGACTGCTTGGGTACATCCCACTTTTCTGGACTAGTCTATGAGATGTTAAGGAAGGAAAGATTTTAATTATACCTGATAAATTTTCTTTCTTTGAATCCTGCTACATCAGTCCAGGATTCTGGAGGATCAGATATGACTGAAATCTCTCCATAAATGAATAGTGTATGGACCAAATGAACTGCATCAGTTACCATTCTTGCTTTCAATAATACTGCCTATATAAGCAGCATACAAGGAGGAGCCCTAGGCACATACCTGCTGTGCCAATTAGCTAATTTGGCATTGTCGCCATGTGCAAATAGTCTCTGGGTCTCTCACCTAGCCTAGTATATTGTCAGCCTCAGAACTGCTGGGGCAATCAAATCCTGATATTTTTATCTTTTTTTTATCTGCCCTAGGCATTTTTCACTTCATCTTTGAGCTCCCTCACCCAGTCGCTCTATGGAAAGAACATTTATTTAGAGTGTAATTTTGTAACAGAACACCTTTTCTTCCTGCAGTCAGTATGTTGAGGCTGCTAAATGAGATTGGTCACACAGTGACCGATATACTAAGGCTTGGCTCCCATCCTCAGCCTATGAGAAAAAGAGCTTAGGGCCCGATATTCAAAAGCATTTACACAGACCGGAAAACTGTAAATGCCACTAAGCGTGATATTCAGCGGCACTGACTTGACTATCAATGTATTCTGCCGCTACACGCGTCTATGCTAAGCGGTTAGCATCAGGACGTTCCAGGGGCATCACCCAGGATATTCAGCTGCTGGCTGGTTATCCCTCAGCGGTGAAAGGAACAGAAAAGGCTGTCTGAACTTTCGCTGCTGAAGCTAACCGGGCAGTGGCTGAATATTCTTGCTGCCCTGTTAGTTTCCTGCTTCGGCAGCAAACCCGGATATTCAGTGCTTGTGGCCGGATATGCCCCAGCAATGAATATCAGGGTTTAGTGTTCTGTAGCTGCAGCTAGCCACTGTAATCGCACTAGCCACCACCACTGAATATCGAGCCCTTAGTTAATAAGGCCCAACGGTATCTCTTTTCTAGTGCTAAATATATTTTGTAGGTTGGATGTTGAATTCATTAGTGCCTCCTTTCCACTACATGACATTAATCCTTAATAAAATCACTCAAATTCAGATGAGGTGCAATCCACGAGGGTATTGCTCCCATTCTGTGGCTCTTGTGAGAAATCTTAGTAAGTTGTTCCCACTGTCGGATATGCTGTGCAAAGATCTTTCTTCTTTCCTGCAGCATTGCCATCATTAAGATAAGAGAGTAGAACCCCAGTGTTTCTCAAGCCGGTCCCCCTAGCCAGTCTGGTGTTAAGGCTATCGACAATAAATATGCATACTATAGATCTGCGTGCAATGGAGGCAGTACCTACAAATCTATCTCATGCATATTAATGATGGATATTCTGAAAACCAGACTCGCTAGGCAGTACACTAGGACCGACTTGAGAAACACTGTTGCATATGATAAAACTGAATAGCCCTTACTCTTTCTGACTCAAAATAAATGTGCTAATTCAAAATGCTCAACTATGCACCTTTAACAGGCAGTGAAGTAAAATTATAATCCTCCTTGTTTTCTGTTTTAGTGAAAAAATCGTTTTTGGGTTTCAATAAGACCATCTGGGGCCCACTGGAGATTGTGGAGAAGTTGTGCCCGGAAGCAGAAGAGATAGCGGCCAGTGTTCGAGATTTGCCTGGTCTCAAGTAAGCACAGTGCCTCCGAGGATGGCACCTCTGAGAACATCCATGTGTGGGGAAGAAAGGAAGTGGAGATTGTTTTCAGAAGATTTCTCTTGCTACAAGTTCAGCTCACAGTTCATTGTAACACATCACACAGGGGCTTTTGTAGGGGAAGTGTATGAGGCAGGTAGTCCTTTAAAACATCTTACTCCTATCCCCACAGTTTTTCTTCAGTGAACTTAGAATTAAGATAATGGCTGGAAGACCTCGTTATAGTCTTCCCATGCCTTTTTCTGTCATCTTCAGTTGGGCAGTGGGCACTTTCTAAGGAACTCCTAAAACAACTTTTAGAGGGTGAAATAAGTGTAATCTGGTATGTTTTTGGATGTAGAGGCATGAAGTGAAAGTATCTTAGTGGGTGGCATCCTTAAACTCCCATTGCCTTTCATTCACAGGAAAACTTACACAGCCCACAGTAAACTGAGAAAAGCAATTTTGGGGTGACCCAGAAGTTCCTCCTTTCTCCTTTTTTTTCCAGTTAAATTGGGACTAGGCCTGAGATTCCTAGTTTGGTTATTGCAGCAACGGCCCTGAGGCCAGCAGATGTTACTTTTATTTGATGACCATAGCTTTCTCCCCTTCTCCTGCAGAGTTTGTGAATGCTGCCTCTGTAATATCCCCAGCTGGCTGAAAGGGCAGATGACCTGAGCTGAGAATGGAACTGGCATTGCCACTGTGCCAACCCATGCAGGTTAAGAATGCTTCGGGCGGACTTCCGGTGACATCACGGAGCTAATGGCAGCATAGACGCCTAGCTCCGTCCGAATCCCAAAATTAAGGTGACTAAGCGCTACCCCCTGAATGGTAAAAGTGGACGGACAGCGGGTTAAAGCCCTGGCAATGGCTGCGAAACAAAAATTAGCAACTTTCCAATCCCCATATGTGCGGAAAGAGGCCGGAGAGTCCGTCGGCTCTGAGGAGGAGGCCGCTGGTGGAAGTTCGGGGGAGGAGGATCAGGCGGCCGGCGGTGACCTGCCGCTAAAGAAATGGTTTGACTGCCTTTAAAAGTGAGATGCAGAGCGAGATGAAAGCGATGCGGAAGGAGGTGAAAGAGACGCTGCTGGCGATCCAACACGAAGTCAGGTGTTTGGGCCAGAGAGTGGAAGATCTCGAGGGCCACGTGGAGGCCTACGCGACGGAGGTGCGTGAGGTTTCAGCGCAACAGAGTCAATTGCAGGTGTTGCACGCGGAGATGCTAGAAAAGATGGAAGAGCTCGAAGACAGAGCGCGCAGGAATAATTTGCGCATTCGAGGGGTCCCGGAGGAGGATGCCCATAAAGACTGTGTCGTTGTGGTGCAGAAGGTGTGCAGGCGAATCCTACAGTTGGGGGAAGTCTCAGGCCTAACAGATCTACCGATCGTAGTGGAGAGGGCTCATAGGAGCCTGGGCCCGCGTCGAGAGAGACAAGCAAGGGACATCATTGCCTGCATGAGCAGCTTCCCCCTGAAGGACCAGATTTTAACGGTGGCCAGACGGTTCGGGCGAATTGCCTGGGAAGGTGGGGAGGTGGAAGTTTTCAATGACCTCTCTAAAGGGACTCTGGAGCGGCGGAGGGCGCTGAAAGAGGTAACGACTTACTTGAGGGGGAAAGGGCTCCGCTATAGATGGCTCTTCCCCTTTGGTCTGTTGGTGTCGGCGAATGGAGTGACCAGAAGGATTAAAACAGCAGAAGAGGCGTGGAAACTACTTCGGGAGCAGGGTTGTGCAGACCTTCTGCCAGCGGCGGGGTCCGTGACTCAGAAACCTGGAGGTTCGACGTCGGGGAAAACACCCCTCAGTTCCCAGTGGCAGCGGGCCGGCGAGAAAGGAAAGCGACTACAGCGATTATCGAAGGGGCGACAAGAAGTACCATCTACCCCAGTTACCTGAAGTGCCTGAGGGGAATGCGTGGACTGATAGTGAGAAGCGGGTGATGGAGTGCAGTAACTCAATTTACCCGAATGCGAGACGGGGGACTTAGTGGGTTTTCGGTGGGGGCTGGGGGTGGGGGGATATATTGGGTGGGGGATTGTGGTTAACATGTGGATATGCAAAGGATGATTGGTATATATGGGGGTACGGGGGGCTGGGATAGGACATGATGTCTGGAAGGCAATGCGGGGGATAGAGGGGGGGAGGGGTATAAGGGGGGGAGGGGTATAAGGGGGGGGAGGGGGGGAGGGGTATAAGGGGGGGGAGGGGGGGAAGAGGGGGAAGGGGGGGTGGGAGAGGACTGAGGGCACATTGGGGGGGTTGGAGTGGGGGAGTGAAACTGACTTATGCTGCGGGTAGGCACTATTAATGTTAAAGGCCTGAACTCCCCGGCGAAACGCAGTTTGCTGATCAGGGAGATGGGGAAATGGCAGTGGGATGTGGTGATGCTGCAAGAGACCCACTTGCGCAATCAGGATGTGGGGAGGTTGCGACACCGGCGTTATCCGGACCAGTATTATTCTTGCTGCAGGGGGGGGATGAAGAAGGGAGGGGTGGCTATTTGGGTGAGGAATGGTTGCGGGATCCAAGTTGAGAGTAGTTTCAAGGATGGTGAAGGGCGGGTGATGGGGATAAGAGGGAAATTGGGTGGAGAAGATATCATGTTTGTGGTGGTGTATGGTCCCAATGGGAGTCAGAAGGGGTTCTGGGGGGAGGTTGGACGGTTGATTGAAAGGGCTGGGGAGGGGAGGTTGGTGGTGGGGGGGGGGATTTTAATGTGGCTTTAGACCCCGGCGTGGACAGGGCCCCCAAAGGGGATGGGGGGGAGGGTCGGAATCGACAAGATTTGAAACGGTTGATGAAGCGTTTCAACTTGGTAGATGCGTGGAGAACGCTCCACCCCACGGAGAGGAGGGCATATACTTTCTTTTCGCACCCACACGGCAGTTGGAGTCGGATAGATTTGATTCTGATGGATAGTGAGTGGATGTTGGAAGTGGCAGAGGGTGATATTAAGGGGGTGAGTTGGTCGGACCACAGTGCGGTAGAGATCAGCTGTCGCTGTCAGGGGAAGAGTGGCACGATGTTTTGGAGGTTGAACGAGAGCCTTCTTAAAGATATGCAGATTGTGGATGATGTTAAAAACGTGATAAAGGAATATTTGTGCTTTAATGATACAGGAGAAGTGGCGGAGACTTTGGTATGGGACGGGTTGAAAGCGGTGGTAAGGGGTCGGTTGGTGATGTGGGGGGCTAGGAGAAAGAGGGAGAGGGTACGGCGAGAGGAGGAGTTGGAGGGTATGTTGCGGGACGCGGAGGCAGCTTTCAGGGCTTCTGGAACACAGCGGGATAGGGAAGCGCTGGGGAAAGTGCGAGATGAACTTCGTGCTCTGCAGCTAGCGAAGGTAGACTATGCCTTACAGAGGGCCCGCCAGAGGCTATATGAGCATGGGGATAAGGCCGGTAGAGTGCTAGCGCGGCAGATCAAGCAACAACGGGGGGCAGCTGTTATTTATCAGGTTAAGGGGAGGGGGGGTAACCTGTGCCAGGGGGAGGCCGAGATTCAGGACCAATTTCTGGAATTTTATAAGTTGTTATATGCAGGAGAGGAGGGGATAGGGGAGGAGGATATTCTGGGGTATTTGGAGGGGGTAGATTTGAGGTGCCTCCCGCAGGAGGCCCCGGAGTTCTTGGAGGCTCCGATTACCGGGTCAGAACTAAAAGGGGTGGTTAAGGGGTTGGAAGGGGGGAAGGCCCCGGGACTCGACGGCCTGTCGGGGCCATTTTACAAGGTTTTTTTTGGAGGAAGTGGGGGATCTTCTAGTCAGGGTTTTTAATGGAACTCTGAGCCCGGGGAGGGCACTGTCTCGGGAAATGTTGACAGCTGGGATCACGGTTTTGTTGAAACCGGGGAAGGACCCCTTGAGTTGCAGTTCCTATAGGCCTATCTCGCTCCTCAATGTGGACGTGAAGATCCTGGCCAAGATCCTAGCGGAGCGCCTGGCGAGATGGATGCCGAGCTTAGTGGGGGTGGACCAGGCTGGCTTCATTTTGGGGAGACAGGCGGGGGATAATATTAAGAGGGCGATTGAGGTGCTCTGGGAGGCCGGCAGGAACCTGGGGACTTTTTGGTGATGTCCATCGATGCCGAAAAGGCCTTCGACAGGGTGCATTGGGGGTTCCTGATGAAAGTACTGGCAAAGGTGGGGTGTGGGCCCAATTTCTTGCGGTGGGTACAAAGTTTGTATGAAGGACCCAGAGCGCGCATTAAAATTAATGGAAGGTACTCGCACGATTTTGCGCTAGGGCGTGGGACTCGGCAGGGGTGCCCCCTATCACCGTTACTTTTTGCGCTTGTAGTGGAGCCGTTCGCAGAATCTATTCGAGGGAATGATAAGATCACTGGACTGTTGCGGGGGGATCAGCATCATAAAATATCGCTGTATGCGGATGATATCCTCCTATATTTAAGCAACCCAGGGGAGACTCTTCCAGAGGTGATGGCAGCGGTGGGCCGCTATGGGGCCGTTTCGGGTTTTAAAAATGAATATAGATAAGACGGAAGTGCTGAAGGTACGAATGACCCGGGAGAGGGAGGAGTGTTTGCGGAGGATGTTTCCCTTGAAGTGGGTGAGCCACTCGTTAGAATATCTCGGGGTGCGATTGCCGGTACGCTATGAGGAGCTGTACCAGGCTAACTACCCGCGGATAATGGGGCAGATTGGTAAGGATTTAGAGGGCTGGATGCGCTTGGAAACCTCTTGGGTCGGCCGAATAGCAGTTTTAAAGATGAATGTGGTTCCACGTCTGCTGTATTTGTTTCAAGTTTTGCCGATGGAAATCCCGGAGATCACTCTGCGGGGTCTGCAACGGAAACTGTTTCGCTATATCTGGAAAAGACGACCCCCACGCATTGCGAGAAGGGTGATGTATGCTGCCAAGGAGGAGGGTGGATTGGGAGTCCCCAATATTCGGGATTATTATCGGGCGGCCCAACTGACACATGTGATGGGATGGAGGGAGGAAGGGGAGGAGAAACCATGGGTTAGTCTGGAGAAAACTTCACGTTAAGGGAGGGAGGTTGGACGCCTGGGTATGGGCGCCGAAGGGTATGAGGAGGGAGCTAGGGGTTGGGACCCCCGCAATGAGACAAGCAATACGAGTCTGGGATAATGTACGGGCGCCAGAGATATCTGTTCGGGGCACCGGTTTTTCGGTGGTGACCCCGTGGAGAGGATGGCCTGCCTTCCGCCCAGGGTGGGAGGGAGGGCGGTTTGACAACTGGCGGGAGAAGGGGTTGGACTGTAGTTTGCACCTTATTGCGGAGGGGGAGCTTAAGAGTTTTGAGGAGGTGAGTAAGGATTTTGGGTTTGGGGTAGGAGATCGGTTTGCATATGCTCAGGTACGGTCCTTTCTCTTACGGGAGTTGGGGAGTGAGGGTTTGGGTGGGGAGGTGTCCCGACTGGAGGAGGTTTGGTTTGGTAAGAGGAATACGCGAGGGCTGATCTCGGGCCTGTACAGAGCTGTCTGTGGCCCGGGTGTTGAGAAACATAAATATATGGTGGACTGGGAACGCGATTTGGGGCAGATCTTGGGGGTGGAGGAGTGGAAAGGGATATGGGATCAAATTAAGAGGGGTCCCAGAGCGAGCCGCATCACAGAAAGCTGCTATAAAGTATTGATGAGGTGGTACTATACACCGGACCGACTGAATCGGATGTATCCTGGGACCTCCTCTATGTGCTGGAGGGAGTGTGGGGAGAGGGGGACCTTCTGGCATATCTGGTGGGGTTGTCGCAAAGCTCAATTCTATTGGATGAGGGTGTTGGGGTGGATTAAGGAGCAGCTTGGAATGGACGTGGCTTAAGCTCCGGCTATTTGCTTACTGTCCTGGTGGGGGGGGGGTGGAGGGATGGGGCGGGGGGGTAAAATGGTGTTGGCTTGTTTATGTGCTGCTCGGGGGGGGGGGGGGGTGGCTCAGGCTTGGAAACAAAAAGAGCTCCCAGATCTGGAACAGTTTGAGACTAGGTTGAAAGCTATTGTCCTTATGGAAAAGCTTACAGCTATCCGGCGGCAGCAGGAAGGGAAATTTCAAAAGATGTGGGGACGGTTGTGTCAGGTCCTGGGGTTGGGATAGGGCGGGGAGGGGGGTGGGGGGAGGTCGACTGGGGGGGATAGGGGTGAGGCTGGGGGGGGGGTTGTTTTGCTGGGGAGGGGGGGGGGTAGGGGGCTCGGGGGTGGGGGGGATTTTCTGGGGGTGGGCTTGGGGGGAGACTTATTAGCTGTTGTATGAGACTGTTGTGGTTATATGTTTTGGTTTTGGGTTTATGTGGTTCTATACAAAAACTATATTCAACATTATGGAACTTGTGTGGACTTTGGGATGTTTGTTCCCCATGTATAGATGATGGTATGATAATGAGACATGTATATGGTTATATTTTGGAAATGTTGACAATAAAAAGTTAAATATCAAAAAAAGAATGCTTCGGGCTGGCCTGGTGGTGGCCTTAGCCGTGATGCTCAGTGATATCATGTTGCAGGTCTAGGTCTGGATCCCCCATCTGTCGGGGTAAATCAGATCTGGGCTAGTGAGAAATGCTAAGGATGTACCTTTGATGAGATGCTCTTCTAGCCTTTGGGCCATTAAGTGTTCCCTAGGGCTACCTGGGCTTGCCTTCTGGGTGAGGGAGTTCAAAGATGAAGTGAAAAAAAGGAGAAAAGACGACAAAAACAGAAGACAGTTTCAGAGAGCACCTGCTAAGAGCTGACTATTCTTGTTTTAAGTTTCTGGAGCCCACTTCATGGCTTATGTTAGAGTGGTTCATTTGAAATGTGCTAGCCCTGTCCCAGAAGATATAAGGAAGAAAATACCCAGCAAAGAAAAATGAGAGAAGAATGGATGAGGTGTTAGAGTATTTTCTAGTACACATTATAGTTGCAGAAATTGTAGTGTAGCTGCTAAGGCTCCTTACCTGGAGAGATCAGCCACACTATGGGTGAATCCCTTTACCTTTTTGTAATATCTTGAAGATAAGGAACATTACAGCCAATCCAGCGATTTTTGGCACTATAAAATGTACCAGAAATTGCTGAGTGAAACTGTGCCCCATCACTCTAGCTCAGGTTTTTGAGCCCAGTCATCAGGACACACGCAGCCAGTTAGATTTTCAAGGTATCCGAAATAAATAGGCAGGGGATAGATTTACATGCACTGGCTCCATAGTATGTGAATCTTTTTTATGCATGTTCAGTGCAGATAGCCAGACAACCTGACTGTGTCCCAAGGACTACAGCTCTAGCTAATCTTAGAGTGAGCAAAACCCTAAGTGCCTCAAATATGCTGAAGGGCTTTAGGAAGAAAGTAAACTGCTATCACCAGCAGTAGTATCTGACGAGCCCAGAAAGAGTGAAAGGAGGCCAGGAAGCTTAGATGTCAAAGGGATTCTTGACAGATAAAAATTTGGGAAACACTGTACTAGGTCTTGAGAAAAAGATGACCAGAGGCAGGTCTGGCAAAATCCTGGGCACTAGCTCATCCAGGAACCTAAAATATGGTACCTGGTGATTATCACTGACCTAGGCCAAGAAGAGGCAGAACTGCTCCTGTAGCAGCTGGCCTATGCCAGAGGATACTCCCTAATTCCCAGAGGAAAGTCTGGCGAGAAAGGGAAAAATCTGTAGAAAAGGAAGGAGAATTAAAAGAGCTTAAAAAGAGTTGGGGGGGGGGGGCAAAGAAGGGATTAAGAAGAAGAAAGGGATAACGAGACTGGAGGGGATAGCAAAGCAAAGAAAATAAAGTCAAGCAAGTTACAAGAAAACAAATCTTGCTATTAGAAATTGTGTCTGGAGCCCAAATTTTCTAACTATTTTTCCAGTTCTTTTACACTTCTGGGACTTGCTCACTTGAGATTCTCTGAAGCAGCAGCCAGATGTATCCTAACCTTAGGTGTTTCACAGAGGAGGGAACATTAACTATGCAGTCTTTTCACAGATTTGACTGTTTATCTCCATGCTGGTCTCCCACAGAGAAGGGATGAATGTGTTGGGAAAGGCCAACTTGGCCATTCACTGATTTATCTTTTCTTTGTGGACAAGCATATGGATGACATCACTGACGGAGCCCTGCACGGGAACTTCTCCCAGCTCCTTCTGAAACTTTTGGAGTGGTTCTACTGTACATGCATGCGAATTCCCACCTGCCGCTGCCACACCTCATCCCTTCTGTCTTCATTTCTCCCAGAGCACCAAAGATGTATCGTATGTCAGTCCATGTACTGTTTTATTACATTTCTACCAGTGTTTAACCAATTTTCTGTGAGTTTTTCTTCTCTGCCACCGCTGTCGCTGCATGTTCACTACCTTTTTAGTCCTTTAGTTAGTGATTTCAGCCTTTTTTAAGTTTCCTTATTTTTACCACATCACTGCTGTGGGCTGCATTTAGGCCTCAGACAATCTAGCCAGATTTACTTTTTCGAGCTCAAGTTGTTTGATTTCGCTGTGGCTATTTTTCTGGACAACATGTCCTACAAACTCGCCAGTGCACCCGGTGCAGCAAGACTGTGTTTGTAACAGATGCTCACAATGGTGCTTACGGTGCTTGGGGCTCAACCATAAACTTTCTTATTGTCTTTCGTGTTCACAGATGACGAAGAAAGAGATCAACAGTCATGAAGAGCAGCGCAAAAGAATTTTTGGTGCAGATAAGATCGATCCTTCGGCATTGGTGACATCTATTTCCATAGCCTCAGCAGCTGTACCAGATGCTAGCAGAGCATCGACACTGAGGGGCTCTCAAGTTCATTCAGAGCCAAGCACCAGTAGGATGCCCCTGACATTGAGAAACAAGTATGCTAAGCATCCGGCAGAAACTGTGGTGCATCAGCATCAAAGTTCATCAGAGCATGATATCAAGAGGATCAAGGTATCTGAGGAACCCTTACCCTTGAAGCAGCCCCAATGTGAGGACTGCTTATCCTCCTCAATTTCGGAGGGGCCTCACCAGATTCCACGAGGCTGAGACCAGCCCAACAATTCTCCTTGTCAGATTCTGCACACATCAGCCAATCTTGCTGCAGGCTCCACACCTTTGTCTCATTCCAAGCCTCAAAGAGAGGATGATTATGTTCTTCGACCTACATGAAGCTGCTGCTACGATGGCATCAGGGATGACCCCCATCCTCAAGACTCACCCCCTGCCTGCAGGACAGGAAATGGCATCAGAACCTTGAAGGACCTCAAAGCTGGTTCCAGCCCAGCTGATATTGGTCTCAAGTGCACTAGAGGCTATTGGTGCACTGACATTCCCTGTGAGGATTCGCCTTCCAAGAGAAGCTGAGGTCAGCCCAGGCAGAGGCTCAGATGTCATTTGAGTAGCTCTCTGAATCTGCATCTCAGCATTCCTGGGATTCCAGGTATGATTTTGAGTACTTCTCTGAGGAAAGGTTCCCAGAGCTTCCCTCAGATCCCATGCCTCCTCACAAGTGACAGTAGTCCCCACCTAGGAGCTTACTTTCCATTATTTTGTGAGGGAAATGGAAAAGTCCATTCCATTTCAATTAGAAACAGAGGAGGAGCCCATGACTGAAGACTTGGATATCTTCCAATATTCCAGTCGCCTAAGAAGATGGTGACAGTGCCTTTGCATCACATCCTTCAGAGGCTACAGATGAGATTTTGGGAGACCCCGTCCCCATGCCTCCAGTCAATAGGAAGATCAGCTCTGTATGTAGTTCAGAAGGCTCCCAGATTTGAGAAGTTCCATCTGCCGCACCGTTCTGGATTCATCAAATCATCTCTCAGAAGAGTCAGAAGTTCCAAGTCTCACCTTTTGGTGCTCCTTGGGAGGGAGGCTAGGACAGTGGATTCTTTTGGGAAGAAATTCTTTCAGAACATTATACTAATGTCCCACATAGTGTCCAGTCTACTCTCCATGGGCATTCACTTGAGGAACATCATGTGTAATTTGGACAAGTTTGTGGACTTTCTCCCTCCATAGAAAACTGTGCAGTACTGATCCCTGGTGATGGAGGGGGAAGGAGTATAGAAAATATATTAGCCAACTGACATTATATTTTCAGTACAGAATTGAGAGCTTTCTCCATGAGTATGGATGTCCAGAGATTCTCATGGCTCCAGGCCTCAGACTTACAGTACAACTTAGTGCCCAGGAGCAGTTCACTTATGTGCCATACTGTGGCAAGAATCTCTTCAGAAATAAGGTGCAAGAAGCTACAACCATGATCAAGCAGCTTACTGACACCCTCAAAACCATCTCCAGACTCACTTCCAACCTGGCCCCCACATCATCTCAGAGGTTCCACAGCAGAGGGCAATGGAGATCCTATTACTCTCACAGGTGTAGGTAACCTCCTTTCTCCCACTCCACCCACAGCAGACAATCATCTTGCTGCTGTCCTTGACAACTCCAAAGTCCTAGCAGGCATCCCTGGGACTTGATTTTGACTGGCTCCTAGAGGACATAGATGATATCTCTGTCCTGTTCCCAGACAGCCTTCCTGTTGGAAGGAGGCTCATGCCCTTTGTGGATTGTTGGTCCCTTATAATCTCTGACTCTTGGGTTCTCAAAATAATCCAGAATGAGTACAGATTTTGCCTATTTAAAATTCCTCCAAATTGTCCACCAAGAGTGCATTCAATAACCTCTCAGCACCACGATATTCTTCTTCAGGAAGTCTCCACCCTTCAGGCTGCAAATGCAGTCAAGCCCATTCCACCAGGACAGAAGGGGCTGAGATTTTACAAACAGACAGAATACCATCCCATCTTAGACCTGAGGGATCAGAACAGGCATCTAGTTTGCGGAACGTTCAGAATGGTTTCCCTTGTCACCCTGCTTCCTTTTCTTCAAAAAGGGGATCAGCAAGGACATTGAGCAGGCTGAGCTGCGTCCTTCAACCTTACAAATTGACTCTAAACTGGGAAATGGCTCAGACCATCTTTCAAGAGTGGGACACCGTTTCGATAGATTAGATTTATTTGCTAGTTTTAAAATACACAAGTGCCTCAATTATTTTCCAGGTTAGAGATGCATAGCAAACTAGCGTCAAATGCCTTCCTCCTCCTCCACTGGGAGGAAGATCTTCTGTACATGTATGCTCCTATTCTTCTGATAGCGAAAACTCTCCTGAAACTCGGAGATGATGGAGGCACAATGATTCTCATAGCACCTTGTTGGCCCTGGCAACCATGGTTTCCTCTTCTTCTTGAGCTTTCTGTCAAGGACCTTATTCATCTAGGCAACTCGCCAACCCTGATTTTGCCGGTTCAGGAGACGCTGTTGCATCCCAGCATCAAGTCCCTTGCTCTCACAACTTGGATGTTAAGGAGATAATTTTGTCCTCTTTGAACTTGCTGATTGTTGTCACTAACGTCCTCTTGACTTCCAGGAGAGATTTCACACAAAGGTCATATGGTTTCAAATGGAAGAGGTTTGTCTGGTGTGAGGGACAGTCCCTAGACCAGCTATTTTCAACCTTTCTCATCTTGCAACACACTGACAGGGTGCTAAAATTGTTAAGGCACACCATCAGTTTTTTAAGGATATATTTTATCACTTAAAAAACGACTATTAAGATTGTGTTTAAGGTTCAATAACTAAAATTTTAATCATTGCGTTATTTTTAAAATATAAACCACTGTAAAATCTGTGCTTGATGATGTTTCATGATGTTCCTTGTTAGAGGGCGAATAGTTGACAAGCATACCCTCAAGACCTCCTTCAGTGTTTGAAGCCGTGACTTATTCTTGCTCTTCATTGTGTTCATGGCAAAGAAACCAACCTCACACAGATCAGATGTTGAGAAAGGAAGAAATGCTTTAATTGTCATCTCTGTGATGATGGGGTATTCCTCTCAGAGAGACAATCAAAATGAGGCCATATCTTTTGGAGTGTTTCAGCTTCAGTCCTCTACTATTTCTGATTTCCATCAGCTCATCTTCTTCTGCAATAGTTAACACAAGTAAAACAAATGATCTCTCATCCATTTCAAGGAAGATAATCAACTGAAGGGAAATACCCAGAAGAGCACACCCGATCCGAACAACAGCTGACTGAAGAATGACACTGGTTCCACCCTACCTCAGACTCCCCTAATAGCCCTACTAATAAATGACCCTCCCTCAAACTCCAGCACACCTGCGGGCCATTTGCGGCACACCAAAGTGTTGCGGCACAGCGGTTGAAAATCGCTGCCCTAGACTCTTTCTTGTGTCCCACACAAAAATTGCTTGAGTACCTTCTGATTTAAAGATAAACTTTGTAAGAGTACACTTAGGTGCATTTGACTCTTACCAACATCATGTAAAAGGTAATCCCATCCCTCTACAGCCTTTAGTGGTTTGCTTCATGCAAGGCTTGTTTCTTACGAAGCCCTCCTGCAGTGTCCTGGGACCTCAGTGTGATTTTAACTGAACTGATCAAAACTCCCTTTGAGCCACTGGAAACTTGTGCTCTGAGTTCCTGACCTGGAAAGTCTTGTTATTGGTGGCAGTGATTTGTGTACGCAGAATTAGCGAGCTCCAGGCTCTAGTAGGGGATCTTCCCTTTACCAAATTTTTCAACAATAGGGTGGTTTTGCATACTCATCCTAAATTCCCTCCTAAAGAGGCTAATGTTGCCCTATTCAGGGATTAGAATCCAACTTCATATCCCTCATAGGCTTTATTCTTTTCTGTTCTATTCTGCCTCATTATATGTACCAGAAAGGCCTATTGCCAAAAAAATCTGTGTTCTGTTGAGTCCATTTGTTACAAAATTAATTTACCCTTTTTTATTGCAAGGTAGCTGGTAGTTAGGGCATCCTATATGTGAGCATTTATCCTGCTTGTCCATGAAGAACACGGTTATTTACCTGTAGCAGGTGTTCTCCGTGGACTGCAGAATAAGTCCTCAGGCCTCCCTCCTCCCCTTGTAGCTATGTTCTGGTATTAGATAGTTGTTAAGACTGAAGGGATGAGGCACAGTGGCAGCAGGAAGAAATTCACGCACGTGTGGTAGAACCATTCCAAAATTTTCTAGAAGGAGCTGGGGAAGGTTCTCAGCAGGGCTCCAGCAGAGACGCCACCCATATGTGAGGACTTATCCTGCTGTCCACTGAGAGCACCTACTACTTGTAAGTAACTGTTTTCCAGCTCATCATTCTCTTCTGTGCAGGATATGCACTAAAGATGTTTGAACTGGGGCTTTTGTATTTGGGAGCTATTGGTGTACTGTAGTGTCTATGCTTTGTTTCCTAATTCTCATATTGGATTGATTTTTATTTTGTACTACAGAACTCCATTAGGCCGTGCGCGGGCATGGCTAAGATTGGCACTGATGCAAAAAAAGATGGCTGACTACCTGCGCTGTTTGATTATTCATAGGGATCTCCTCAGGTTTGTATCAGTTGCAAACGTTTTTTAAGTGTTTGAAGATGTAATATACCTGTCAGGGAAATTAGTCAGACGATATTGCAGAGCTAAAACTTTATTCATTTTGGTCAAAGTGCTGGGGAACAGAGATTAAGTAACATTTTCTTCCCAACTGAAACATCTCCAGCAGTTTGCTAAATAGTATGTTAGTATTAGTGGAGGAGTAGCCTAGTGGTTAGAACACTGGCTTTGTAACCAAGCAACCAGGGTTCAGTTCCCACTAGAACTCCTTGTGGCCTTGGGCAAGTCACTTAATCCTCCGTTGCCTCGGAAAGAAAGGCCTGGCAATCTACTTCCAGTCACACTGCCAAGAAAACCCAGACGTTGCATTGCATTATCCTAACTATACCACTAAATTTACCTAATGTGAGACATACAAGGCAACATTGTCACTTCTGAATAGTTAAAAACAAAACCCAGGTCAGCACTTTCATCTCCTCTGGTGGGGGGGTTAGAACACACTCTTTCTCCTTCATTCTGCGCACGACTAGTAGGACCACAATCCAGGCACACGTGTTTGTTTTACCAGGGCATGGGATTCAGAGAAAGTTCATTCAGTGTGCCTTAGACTAGAGAATTCTGCCTCCAGATCTGTTAGTCATCCTCCTGGCTGCAGAATAGGTTCAGGTAGGGGTTCAGTGTTGGGAACCCTTGTCAGTTTTTGTGGCTAAGTTCCTTAATCCAGTGGCTATGAGGTTTCCTCCTTTCTACGTGACACCACACATTTTTTGAATGTTTTAACCTCAGTTGTGGATCTGCCTACAGATGTTTAGCTTGTGATCATGGATATTGATACCATCAGTACCAACACTGACCAGCAGGAGCCTTTAAGTGTGATGTCAGATTTGCAAGGGGACTCTGTGTTACCTTTACGGATTCCAAAAAATTATGTGATGTTTTTTGGAAATGGTTTTGTTTAACAACTATTTTTGTTTCAGCAGTGAATTTTTTCATCAACCTTTTGGGGTTGCAATGGGGGCAACAGTGGCCCTTTCTGTGGCCACGTTATATATGGCAATGTTTGAAGAACAATTTATTTATAGTTCATAATGGATGCCATATGTTAACCTATGGCGAAAGTTTTTGGATGACATTTTTTGTCTATGGCTAGGCATGGAGGACCAACTAAAAGTTGTTTTTGACTGGATAATACCTGTAAACCAAATTTGAAGTTTCAGTGCAATCGATTTTCACGGTCTGTCATTTTTGGATATGCATGTTTCATTTTGTAATGGCTCTTTTTGTTACATCGATTCAATTTTGACGTTTATGTTGTATTTGTACTACTCTGGATCAGTATAAGCTACAAGCTAACTATGTTCCAGAGATATCTAGCAAGAGAGTACCCATATGTGGTTGTAAAGAAGGCTTATTTGAGGGCATTGCATGCCTGTTATTAAAATATCATCCTCATCAGGAAATGGACGGTGATATTTGTTTTGACATTTTCTACATGACCTCCAGCTGTGGCTAGTATTTTACATCACCATTGGCATTTTTGGAATCATATGAATGCTTTGCTAAACACCCCATTATTGCCTATAAAAGTGGGAGTAATTTGAGAGATATGCTTTGCAAATCAGTGACTTGAGAGAAAGATACAGTAGTAGTAGTAGGAGGATCTGGATTCTGTCGGTCACTTTGTCTGAAGACATTTGAGGAGGAGTAGCCTAGTGGTTGGGGCAAGGTACTTCAGGCCGGAAGGTCGGGGGTTCAAATCCCACTAGAGGACAGCAACCTTGGGCTGGAAGGACTGGGGTTTCTAGTCCCACAGATGCTCCTTGTGGTCTTGGGCAAGCCACTTAACCCTCCATTGCCCATGTTCCCTGTAAGTATTAGTGTATGTGTCTCATATCCCTGCGTGTTAAATGTATCCCCCAATTGTGTTGTGACCGCTTTGATTGAAGGATAAGGCGGTATACAAAACTGTCTAAATAAATAAATAAAAATAAAAATTTGCGCTACCACAGTTGAAGGCACTGAGTGATGCTATTCCTTATGCCCATTAGGACAACAAGTTTCGTACTTCTTGCTTGTCCGCATATGTGATTTATGTTCTTAAGTGCCTGTGTAATAAGATCTATGTGGGGCACACATGGTAGACTATCAGGACCCGGTTACAAGAGCATCATTCTAGACTCAATACCAGAAATGAGTCGGCCTCTATAGTGAGACATTGCTTGGAATTCTCCCATTCTTTCTATCAGCTGCATGGAGAGTGATCGATCATGTCCCCCAGTTTTCAAGAGGAAGAGATCCACAAGCAGTTTGAATTTTAAGGAACAACAGTGGATATTTTTGTTGAATTCTGTTTCTCCTTATGGACAATATGGACATTGAGTAGCCCTTTTTCTGATTTTTTTTTTTATTTTGTACGTCCCTTTAAGAAATCCAGATTACAGACATCAGCAACTGTCAGTCACTGTACTTAAAAGACATTGCAGCCATCTTTGATGTTAAGCCATGAAGTCCTAAGTGGAGTTTGAAGCTGTTACTCCGGCAGTGCAATGTTTGGATTAGCTGAGTATGAAAGAAATGAAAACTCCATAAGCTACATATATTGTTGATTGTGGTTATATCCTGAAGCAGAGCCTACTAAATTGTAATGGTTCGAAACACAACATTGTGTTGGTAAAAGGTTCTGCTTGTGGGAGAGGAACTTGTAAAATCATTTGGCTGGAGAATGCTCGCTTGTGGTAATTTATAAAAGTGAAATGGACCATTAAATATATTTAGCTGCATGGGCTAGTTTATAATATAAATCAGGTCTGACAAAAAATTATGTTTTTTAACTTTCCAGATAGCTTAGAGCAGTATGATAGGCACTGTTTAGGTAATGGGATTGTTTTCATAGACCCCTGCCCAGTTTTACATACAGTTGTACATTTCTGTTTGTCATGTGCACAGCATACAACTACTTATCATTTGTGTGGCGCCACAAGACATGTAAGAGACAGTCCCTGCTCATCAGAGCTTACAGTCTAGTCAAGACAGACAACACAACAACTGGGGGCTAGGACATTTCTAGAGGAATGGTAAGGAAACACATAGGAGGTGAACAGGAGATTAAGGGAATCAGGATACAAAAGCAGCCTCAAAGAGGTGAGTTTTTAGCCTGGATTTTAACAGGGCCAGAGATTTATACTGACCACTACATTCTGCAGTATGAAGTTTCCTTCTATTCCCTAAGATGTCCCAAACTGTTATTATAGAGATTTTTGTCCTTTCAGGTTATGAATAAGTGAGTTAAACATCACTCAGATTCAGTGCCTCTTAGGCGGTATAAAGGCTTTCCTCTAGCAGGTGAGGAATGAGCATAAAAGCGGATATCACAGCCATTGGGCAGTTGAGCTTTTTCTTCAAGATAAGTAGTCTCAAATCTCCAGGCATCTGTATATTTTCTTTTCTATTTTTAACTTATGTTTTACAAGCACAGGTAAAAATATTTCAACTTAGCAAAACATCCTCTAATAGCATGCTTTGTAGAATTTGTTTTCATACACGGGTAAAATCATTCTTTGTAGTTTACAAGCGTGAGATTTGTGGGTGGGTTCTTCATTTTTGTATTGGCTATCCGGCTTTGGACCTATTCTTTTGTAGGCGCTCTCAAATCAGACCACTAGACAAATAAGCTCAAGTCTTGTTATTATGTAGTGGCACTTTTTATTCTTTCCAAACCAATGGAAGTTGGAAAGAATTATACAAAAGGTGTCAAGAAATGTTTCTCTGTCTGCCTGAAGGCAAAATAACTCTCTGAAAATGTAATGCAATGAGATGAAACTTGGCCTGGAAGTAAACTGGTGAAAAGACACATTGAATTAAAAAATGGGCTAAATCAGACCTGGGGGTTCTAGAAAAATAAGTGCCCTTCCTCCCCACCCCGAGAATGGTCTGATGCATTTTTATAGGAGAAGAAATTACAGTTTCTGTAGCATAAAAACTTACATATATTGAAACTTAGATGTTAGGGAATTACTCCTTTCAAACTGCCTCTCCCTGTTTTTTATTCTCACAACCCCACAAACTGCCCCACCTGCAACTGCCTCACTGCAAAATGGTCCACCCAAAGATCTACCCTCCACAACTGCCCCACCACCTTTCAAAAAGCCCCAGCTCACAACTTCTGCTCCCCTAACAGCCCCACCAACCTGCAAACTGCCACCCCCCCACAGCCCCCCCCCCCCCCGAAAACTACACCCTGCAGCTACCCCAACACCCGGCAATTGCTTCTACTCCTAAAAACCACACCTCCGTAAGTGCACCACCATCCCACAAATTGCCCCAAAAATATCCTGCTGCAAACTGCCCCACCACCCCCAGTTATCCCCCACAGACACAACATATGTAGAACACTCACAAAACATATAACAGAGATACACATATGTACAAAGCACACACACACAGGAATTACACTTCATCTCCTAGCTGTTAAAGAAATCAGATGTGGATCCAGAAATGCTGTCAAATTACAGACCAGTATCCACTCTGCCATCTGTTTCTAAATTAGTGGAGAAAATTGTTTGCTCACATCTAGAGGATCTCTTGGTGAAGTCTTTGGGGTTACATATTAGAAAATCTAGTTATAGGAAAGTGCACAGTACCAAGACTGGGTAAGAAATTGGTTGAGTGGGAGGTGACAAAGTGTACAGGTAAATGGAGCTCACTCTGAGGAGAAGGATGTTACCAGTGGTGTGCTGCAGGGATCTGTCCTTGGTCCGATTCTTTTTAACATCTTTGATAGTGATATTGGGGAAGGGCTGTCGGGTAAGTTTGCCTCTTTGCGGGTGATACCAAAATCTGCAGTAGAGTAGACACACAGGAAGGAGTAGATAATATGAGGAGGGATCTAGCTAAACTTGAAGAATGGTCAAAAATTTGGCAGCTGAGATTTAATGCTAAAAAATTAAGGATCATGCAGTTGGGCTGCAAAAATCCAAGGGAGCAGTACAATGTAGGGGGCAAAGTACTTCCATCCATGAAAGAAGAGCGGGACCTGGGTGTAATTGTTTCTGATGATCTTAAAGTAGCTAAACAGGTAGAAAGCACAGGTACTTGTGACCTGGAATGGCCACTGTTGGAATCAGGATACTGGGCTTAATGGACCTTGGTCTGATCCAGTATGGCATTTCTTATGTTCCTATGTTTAATCCTGTGTGACTCAATGCCCTCTCTAACATAGAACGCAACCCCTCCACCAATTCGATCTACCCTATTATTGCAATATAGTTTGTACCCAGGTATCACAGTGTCCACTTGGTTGTCCTCCTTCCACTAGGTCTCTGAAATGCCAATTTTATCTAACCTTTCATTTAGTGCTATATATTCTAACTCCCATCTTTTTTTTAAGACATCTAGCATTTGCATACAGGCATTTTAGAAATTGTACTTTATTCATATTAATCTGGTTATCAGTTGATAGTGGTAATTTGGAATCTTTCAGCTCTGTCTGCTCTGTTCTTAAGGGCATCTGGGTTACTTTTATCTTTTTGGAACTTCTTTATCAGGATGTCCTAACTTCCCTCTTTTGTTAGTATCCTTCAAGGATCCATCCTTGCAAACCATGTGCTCTTGAGTAACTGTCGGCCTTCTGCTGTTATCTAGTTTAAAAAGCTGCTCTCTCTCCTTTTTAAAGTTTAATGCCAGCAGCTTGGTTCTATCCCAGTTAAAGTGGAGCCCATCCTTTCGGAAAAGCCCCTCCCTTCCACAGAATGTTGCCCAGTTCCTAACAAATCCAAAATCCTCTTCCTTGCACCATCAGCTCATCCACGCATCGACACTCTGGAGCTCTGTCTGCCTTTTAGGTCCTGTGCACGCAGGGCCAGCCCAAGGTTTCTGCCATCCCAGGCAGAAACCCCAGCTGTGTTGCCCCCACCGAGCCACGCCACTGCCCCTTGATGCCGCCGATTCCATCTGGAAGGGGGAAGGCAGGTGGCAGCGGCAGTATTTTAAAAGTGGCAACTTTGTGCCACCGCTTTGTTGCTTGCAGCAGCCCATATGCTTCTTCATACATGGCCTGCCGCTTCTGACCACTCTCTGACAGTAAGTTGCATCGGAGGGGGATCAGAAGTGGCAGGTCATGTTTGCCAAAGCACATGGCCTGCTGCAGGCAACGAAGTAGTGACACAAATCTGCCACCCGGGCCAGCAGCTCCAGGTGGCCACCTAGCTCGCCTAGTGGACGAGTTGGCTCTGGTTCCGCTACCTTCGCACCCAGCAAGCATGTTACCAGACACTCCTCATGTCCACCAGCCACCCAGCTATCTACATGCCTAATGATTGAATCGCCAACTATAACAGCCATCCTAAAAAAAGGCAACAAAAGTGTGCTTTCCCTTTAATTGAGGACAACTGACTATGTGTCTTGAGAAGGCAATGCAGCCTTGGGGTTGGTAAGCGAGGGGTAGGAAGGGAGAGATTCTAAGTGTCTCAGTCCTGTAGACCTTGTCCGAACTGAGGGTAATTTCAAATCTCTATTTTATATAGGCTGGGCAAATAATATAGAGAAATTAGATTTTCCAAAGCTTATAGCCAAAAATTTAAGCTGCTTGCCACTAGCTTATAGAACAGGAAAGCTATAGACAGAAAGGAATTAGCAGTACTGCTTGCTTTTAAAGAAAGAAAGAAAGGCAAGGATTTTTTTTCTTTTGTTGAAAAGCATATCGAACCCAGAAACACAAAATTGACTAAGCAATATTAGAAAGATCAATACAGACAGAATAGGCATTAGAAAGCTAAAGGGAAAACCAGCCAAGCAGTGAAAATATATTAAAAAAGCTAGGAAATCCTTCTCTCTGAAGTTTTTATAGGTGCACATGATTGCTTCCTGCCTGCTCATACTGGTATCACTTGCTGTATGTACTAACCACTCTCCTGAGGGAGAGGCTTGCTTACAATTTACCAAAGAAAACTTTATTTCAAGCTAGTACACTATAAAACAAAAGACCCTGCCAATTTAAAGGCAAATTCTTATTTCAGTTCTACACAGGTAATCATCAAGGATTCAGTGCCCTAGGCTTGTAGACATTGTCTGAACTGAGCGTAATTTCAAATCTCTTATGTATATAGGGCAGGAAAAGAATATAGAAAAGCTAAATTTGCCAAACTTTAACAAACCAGAGGAAGGCAGCCTCTGTAGAACAGCTGTAGCCAGCCAGTATTCCACCAACACTTGCAGCAGCAGTCAACCCCCAAGGGATTTCCCAGTAGAGGGCAGGGGAAATCAGCCCTGTTGAACTGCTGCCCAGAGCCTTATGCTTCAACCTATTGGCACAAGAAGATAAAGAAGAGTCAGCCCTCTGCCTGCATAGCCCACCTTACCGAGTAATACCAGACCAATGTAAACATCTGCACCATCTGCTGCAGATAGAGAAATGCTGTCTGGGGAGACCTCAGAAGCAACTGTTATAGGCATAATGCCTCTGTATCGTTCCATGGTGCGACCGCATTTAACATACTGTGTGCGATTCTGGTTGCCATATCTTAAAAGGAATATAACAGAATTAGAAAAGGTACAAAGAAGAGTCACCAAAATGGTGAAGGGGATGGAAGGATACCCCTGTGAGGAAAGGCTTAAAAGGTTAGGGCTCTACAGCTTGAAAAAGAGAAGGCTGAGGGGAGATATGATAGAGGTCTATAAAATAATGAATGAAGTGGAATGGGAAAACATAGAACGGTTCTTTACTCCTCCAAAAAATAGAAAAACTAAGTGATACACAATGAAGCTATAATGTAGCCCATTTAAGACTAATCAGAAAAAAATATTTTTTCACTCAACACATAATCAAACTCTGGAATTCATTACTGGAGGATGTAGTAAAAGCTGTTAGTGCAGCTGGGTTTAAGAGAGGTTTAGACAAATTCCTGGAGGAAAAGTCTATAAACTATTATTAAAGAGGACCATGGAAATCCACTGCTTACCCCAGGATAAGCAATGTGGAATCTATGTATCTTTTTGGAAACTTGACAGGTACTTGTGACCTGGATTGGATGCTGCTGGAAACAGGATACTGGGCTTGGACCCAGTATGGCATACAGTATCTTATGTTCTTATGCGGGTGGGTTCATTTTCTCTGTCTCCATCTGCTGACAGGGAGTCCTAACCAACACATCTGGACTGGTCTAGTAATGATTTACATAAAAGCATGAATTAACAGAAACATATCCCTTAGGTTCCAAAAAGGTTTTAAAAAAGTAAATCTTCCTAAGGAAAAAAAAGATTTTTTTGATCAGAGCAGATATATGATCTTTGAAGTTCAGTTGAGAATCAAAAACAGTTCCCAATAATGTCACTTGGTTCTTCAAAGGGATAGGCTGACCACAGATTATAGGACTTATTACATAACTGAACCAGAGAGCTATACATTTATCTGGATTCAGTTTTAACTTATGGCTAGTTAACAACTCCAAATCATCATAAAGGCAAAGATTAAGTGAGGCAAGGCTCCTGTCGGAATAATCTACAGCCCACTGAATATTGTCAGCATACATATAAGTACTAATGCCTCGTGACTGAATCGGAGTCATCAAAAGGACCAAAAAAAAATCATAAATAAAACTAGTGAAAGGATCACACCTGGACGAACTCCGTAACAAAGCCAATACCGAAACAGCAATCATCTAGAAAGGAAGCAAACCACTGCAAAAATGAACCTGCTAGACCTGAGTCTCGCAGCCTAGCAATTAACACTGCATGATCTACCAAATCAAAGACAGAGGACCAGCGCCGTACCTAGGCCTGTGCAAGCGGTGCATGCCGCACAGGATGCAAAAAAATAGGGGCGCGTTTAGGGTTGTCACTCACCAGCCTGGGCTGCCCTTGCCCTGCTTTTCCTGTTTCCTTGGTGGCGGCGGCACATCTCCTGTTTTGTTTTTTTTTTAAAAGTGGGTCTTTGCAACACTGTGCTTGCATGGCTGGTCTGATCCCTCCTTCCTCTGACTCGACCGTATGTCAGAGGAGGGAGGGATCAGACCAGCCATGCAAGTAGGGAGTTGGAAAGACCGGTGTGGGGTTGGTTTTTTTTTTTTTTTTTTTTTTTAAATTTGAGGTCCACTGCTACCACCCCTGCCAAGGGAACAGGAAAAGTGGCAGTGGGGCAAGGGCAGGCCGGGCCGGGCAGGCAGCTTGGGGGCAACTGGTTGGACATGAAGAGGTAGGGTAAAATGGTAAGATGCTGGGCATGGGGGGATGGGGCAAATGACAAAAGCCTGATGTCATTGGGCGGGGGTGCTAGGTTTGCAAGTTGCATAGGGTGCATTTATGGCTTGGTACGGCCCTACAGAGGACACATCTAAAGAAAATAAAACTCTTTCTGTCCCATTAACTGAAATCTCATTCAAAATCACCACCAATGAAGTCTTAGAAACGTAGAAACATGTCAGCAGAAAAAGGCCACATGGCCTATCTAGTCTGCCTTTCCATATCAACTCATATAGTCCCATTATTTTCTTTACAGCACCTCTGTGTTTGTCCCATGCTTTCTTGAATTCAGATACTGTCCTCATCTCTACTACCTCCTCTGGGAGACTATTCCACGCATCTGCCACTCTTTCCGTAAAGAAATATTTCCGCATATTACTCCTGAGTCTGTCACCTTTCATCCTCATCCTATGCCCCCTCCTTGCAGAGCTCACTTTCACTTTCATCTTGGGCATAAAACAGAGGTATTTAAATGTTTCTATCATATCTCTATCTCGCCTTTCCTCTAACATATACCTATTAAGATCTTTACGTCTGTCCCCATATTCTTTATAACAAAGACCACTTATCATTTAAGTAGCCACCCTCTGCACAGACTCCATCCTGTTTATATCCTTTTGAAGGTGTGGTATCCAGAATTGCCCACAATACTCCAAATGAGGTCACACCAGAGACTTATACAGAGGCACTATCATCTCCTTTTTTCTGCTGGCCATTGCTCTCCCTATGCACCCTGTTTCCCATCAGCGCCGGCAGGCTCAACTTTAACAGAGCCGTGGGAAAGGGAAATGCTCTTCCTTCGTGGCTCTGCAAAGCTGAGCCGGTGCTGGGAAAAGAATGGCAGGGCTCTTCTGGGGCAGTGGGGGACCACGGGGCACTTGATTCTGCTGCTGCAGCAGCAGCGGCAGCAGCTTCTGTGTTTTTTTTTTCAACTTCTCTGCATATCAGCTGAGAAGGTCTGGGTCTGGGTGGGCTGGGAGGGATAGCACTGGAAATAGTAATGGGCTGATGGGGGCGCTAGGACTGGAAATGGACTGATGGGGAGCTAGACTGGAAATGGGCTGATGGGATGTTTAGAATGAAAATAGGCTGATGGGGGGGCTAGGACTGGTAATGGACTGATCAAGGGGGTTAGAACTGAAAATAGGCTCATGGGGGGTTAAGAATGGAAATAAGCTGATCGGGGGAAGGCTAGGACTGGTAATGGGCTGATGGGGGGTTAAGAATGAAAATAGACTGAGCGGGGGGGTTAGAACTGGAAATGGGCTGATGGGGAGTTAAGAATGGAAATAGGCTGATCGGGAGGGGGAGGCTATGACTAGTAATGGGCTGATCGGTTGGGTTGGGACTGGAAATGGGCTGATAAGGGGGGCTAGGACAGGAAATGGACTTATTAGGGGGGTTAGGACTGGTAATGGGCTGATGGGCTAGCACTGGAAATGAGCTAGGACTGATAATGGGATGATTGGGGGGCTAGGACTGGAGTGGGCTGATATGGGGGATAGAATTGGAAATGGGCTGATGGGGGAGGGGAGGAGAGTGCTGTTGGCCCTGGAAGAAAACTAGGGGCTAGGGCTACAAATGGGCTGATGAGGGGGGATGGGAGAATGGGACTGGAAGGGAGTGGATACTGAGAGGGTCTGTCAGGGAAAGGAGGGGGCATTAGGGGAGCTGACATGGGGGAAGGAGGGGGCTGGAAAGGAGCTGATATGGGGGGGAGGGGGCTGGAATGGAGCTGACATCTGGGATGTACTGGAGGGAGACTGGAAGGGAGCTGATACTTGGGGATGGGAGTGGTAGGTGGCTGGGTAATGGGGAGGAGGCTGGAAGGGAGCTGACGTGTGAATGGCACTGGAAGGGGGATGGACAGAGGGTAGGGTGACTGGAAGGGAGCTGACTGGGGGGGGGGGTGGTACTGAGAGTGGACGTGAGCTGATACCTGGGATGGTATTTGGACTAGAAGGGGCTGAATAGTGGGGAAGGAGGGGGACTGGAAGGGAATGGACACCAGTGGCAGTCGTGGGAATGAAAGGCGGTTGACATTGGAAGGTACTGGGAGGGGAGGACTAGAAAGGGGGCTATACTGGAGAGAGTTACTGGAACTGTAAATGGGCTGATGGAAGGAAGTGAAGAAAACAAAAGAAGAGATAAGAAATGGCAGACGGACCATAGACCACAGAAAGAGAGCTAAGAGAAGACAGGAAAGCAGAAGCCTCAGATCAGGACCAGCATGATCAGAGAATAAAATGGTCAGACAACAAAGGTAGAAAAAATAATTTTAGTAATTGGACTTTGTGCTTATATTTTACACAGTATGTGGGAACTGCATCTCTTATTTATCTGATGTCTTACGGCATGCGGAGTCTGGCTTCTTGGGGTTTTAGTTTAAATTTTGTCTACATATTTTTATTTTTAATTTAGATTGTGGTTACTTATTCTGTACTTGGTAAGGGTCTGTGTTCTGAGTGTGTGACTGAGGCCAGGTGTTCTGTTAACATTGGAGTTTGTACATAAAGATCTATACTGTACTGTAGTAATTTGACTTGTTCAGCTTTTCAAATAGGTGTAAGGGATGTTCCAGGGCCCACTGTAGTACTTACAGTGACGCTTTTTTTGGATGGGCTCCTTATGTGATTTTTGGAAGTTGGTGCTGACATGGTATGATATGATAGATTTGCTCTTACTTTGTTGTAGGGTTTTGTATTAGATCACAATATGCCTGATACTGGAGAATGTTTGTTGTTGTTGTTATCGAAATGATCAGAATCAGATTTTTTTTTTTTTAATTTACATTTTTATTATCACACCACATAATAAATACATCGCTTAGCCTTGAAACCACAACCAAACTTATGTTACACAATCTTTCACTACCATTATACATTCGATAGTTCTACTTCACATTAAAAGTATACCCTCTCACTATGTGTACCTTATTTTAACTATACATCGATAAATTCTAATACTATATACACTTCCAAATGTGTATCACCATTTACTAGTAAACCACCTATACACAATCGCAGTCTCCAATTTCCCTCATTCGTTTTGTGTGGTTATTGGATAGCATATCATAGTAAAACATTATAATTCTCTCTAAACTGTTCTCGTGTGTTTATTTTCTTATTGTAGATTTTATTTTAACGTAAACTGTTTACTGAACATCAAACCAATTCTTCCCAACACCTGTAACCAACCCCCCCTTATTACAATCCCCCCCACACGACACCTGACATGTTACATCATTCCTCAGACATCTATAACCATTCCCCCCTTCTACCAGTCCCCCCCACCCCCTCCCTCTCCCCCCCCACTCCCCAAGCTCACCCCTTAAAATCCTCCCACTATCAGCTCTCCCCTCCGCTCCCCGGTACCCTGCCCCTCTAACCCTCCTCCAACCCCCCCCAGCCCCCACCCCCTCCTCCAACCCCTTTGCTGGGCACCCCTACAACCTCTCCCATCTCCTCCACCCTTCTTCACGCCACTCCTCATATGCTTGCCATATATCTCTATGCTTCCCCCTCTGGTTCCGGCTATGAGCGCCAACCGCACTCATATGCCACAAATACTCTATTTTGCCCAACACCTCCCACACCGTAGGACCCTACAGCGTCTTCCACCTCTGTAGCGTTGCCAGTCTGCACGCTACCACACAATAATGCCAGAACCTAAGATGCCCTGTGTCTCCCCAATCTGCCCCCTACAACAACCCAATACCCCCCCAGTCTGGCTGCATCCTCACCCCTATCACCTCCCGGTAAAACTTACCCACTTCCACCCACACCTTCTGTATTTTAGGGCAACCCCAAATCATATGCCCCAAATCCCCCCATTGCCCACACCCCCTCCAGCACTTTCCCTCACTCTCTTTACTCATAGCCATGAGTCTCGCTGCCATCCACACCATTCTCAAGCGGAGCTTCAAGCAGTTCTCTACCAAGTTGGTCCCCCACCCCATTCTTTTTTCACTATCATAGATAGCCCCCCATCTGCCCTCGTCCCATGGCCCTTCAATCTCCGACTCCCACTTCTCTTGCCAGCCCGCCTTGCCTCCCCCTTTATCATTAAGGATCTTATACAACCTAGAAATCAAACCCTTAAGTCCCTTCTGCTTTGCCATGAGCCTTTCAAATGCCATTTCTCCCCGAGCTAGATCCTCTCTCACCTCCCCCCGGTGCAATAATACCACAGCTGCACGTAAGCAAAAAACTCCTTAGCTACCACTCCATACCTGTCTTGCAGTTCCTGAAAGGGCACCATCCTCCCACTAGTATCCCCCACCTGACCCACCCTAACTAACCCCCTCCCTGCCCAGTCCTTAAGTACCCCACTGCCGTTCCCCGGCCCAAACCCAGGCAAACACTGCAAGTGCATTTCGCGGGACCATCTTTTACCCTGTGTCAAATATCTCTTCCACTCCCCCCATACTTCCCACGTTAACCCCTTTTGCAGATTCCCCCCTCGTGGCCCCCCTGAGGCTCCCAAACTACACCAAACCACCGCCTCTAAGTTCTCTCCCCTCTCCCTTTCCATGTCCACCCACTGTGGTGTCTCCCCCCGACCTCGCCAAGCAAACACCGCCCTCAGCTGCGCTGCCGCATCATAAGAACATAAGATATGCCATACTGGGTCAGACCAAGGTCCATCAAACCCAGTATTCTGTTTCCAACAGTGGCCAATCTAGGTCATACGTACCTAGCAGTTTCCCCAAGGGACACAGGTTCCACAATGCTTGTATTGCTTCAAGCATTGATATCCTGGGTCCCTTCTTAATAATGGTTTATGGACCTTTCCTCCAGGAACTTGTCCAAACCTTTTTTTAAACCCAGCTACACTAACAGCCTTTACTACATCCTCCGGTAACAAATTCCAGAGTTTGATTACACGTTGAGTGAAAAAATATTTTCTTTTATTAGTCTTAAATAGTTTACCCTGTAGCTTCATTGCATGTCCCCTAGTCTTTCTATATTCTGATAACGTAAACAATCGATCTACGTTTACCCGTTCCACTCCGTTCATTAATTTATAGTCTTCTATCATATCTATCTCCCCTCAGCCGTCTCTTTTCCAGGTTAAAGAGCCCTAACCTTTTTAGCCTTTCTTCATAGGAGTATCCTTCCATCCCCTTTACCATTTTGGTGGCTCTTCTCTGAACCTTTTCTAAAATCGCTATATCCTTTTTAAGATACGGCGACCAGAATTGCACACAATATTCAAGGTGCGGTCTCACCATGGAACGATATAAAGGCATTATAATATCTTTTGTTTTATTTTCCATTCCTTTCCTTATCATACCTAGCATTCTATTTGCTCTCTTGGCCGCTGCTGCACACTGGGCCGAGGGTTTTAACATGGTATCCACAATGACGCCTAAATCTTTTTCCTGGGTGGTGGTTCCTAATGTGGAACCTTGCATCGTGTAACCATAGTTTGGGTTGTTCTTCCCTAGGTGCATAACCTTGCACTTGTCCACATTAAATTTCATCTGCCATTTTGATGCCCAGTCTTCCAATTTATCAAGATCCTCTTGCAATTTTCCACAATCCTCTTGGGTTTTAACAACTTTAAATAGTTTTGTGTCATCTGCAAATTTGACAACCTCACTCGTTATTCCACTTTCCAGGTCATTTATGAATATGTTAAAAAGCAGCGGACCCAGCACAGATCCCTGGGGTACACCACTATTCACCTTTCTCCATTGGGAAAATTGGCCATTTAGCCCTACCCTCTGCTTTCTATCTTTTAACCAGTTCCTGATCCACAATAGTACACTGCCTCCTATCCCATGACTCTTTAGTTTTGCCAAAAGTCTCTGATGAGGGACTTTGTCAAAGGCTTTCTGAAAGTCCAGATACACAATATCAACCGACTCACCTTTGTCCACCTGATTATTCACTCCTTCAAAAAAACATAACAGATTAGTAAGACAAGATCTTCCTTGTCTAAAGCCATGTTGGCTGTCTCCCATTAGATCATGACTATCTACATGCTGAGTAATTTTATTCTTTATGATGGTTTCTACCATTTTTTCCGGTACTGACGTCAGGCTCACCGGTCTGTAGTTTCCCGGATCACCCCTGGAACCCTTTTTAAAAATTGGTGTTACATTGGCGATCCTCCAATCTTCAGGTATTAGAGATGATTTTAATGATAGTTCACAGATTACTAATAGCAGGTCTGCAATCTCATATTTCAGTTCTTTCAACACCCTTGGATATATACCATCCGGCCCAGGTGATTTGCTACTCTTCAGTTTATCTAATAGTTGTAATACATCTTCCCGATGTATCGATATTTCCTTCAATTCTTCCGCACCTTTAAATACCACTTCAGTTATGGGTAACATCCCTACATCTTCCTCAGTAAAGACTGAAGCAAAGAATTCATTCAATCTCTCCGCTATCGCCTTGTCGCCTCTTAGTGCTCCTTTAACCCCTTTATCATCTAATGCACCAACTGACTCTCTCACAGGTTTTTTGCTACGAATGTACTTGAAAAGGTCTTTACTTCGCGTTTTTGCTTCCGCAGCAAGCTTCTTCTCAAATTCTCCCTTTGCCTGCCTTATCAATGCCTTGCATTTGACTTGCCAGTGCTTGTGCTGTTTCCAGGTTTCGTTGTTTGGCTGTTTTTTCCATTTCCTGAAAGATGCTTTTTTGGCAACAACAGCCTCTCTGACCTCAGCTTTAAACCATGCTGGCAGGTTTTTGGACTTCCTTCCACTTTTCTTAAAGCGTGGAATACAGCTGGTCTGGGCTTCCAAGATAGTATTTTTCAACAACAGCCAAGCCTGATGTACGTCTTTAACCTTTGCAACTGCTCCTTTTAGTTTTTTCTTAACTGTTTTCCTCATTTTATCATGGTCTCCCTTTCCAAAGTTAAAAGGTAGTACTGTGGATTTCCTTACTATCCCTCCTCCACTAATTAAATCAAAGGCGATCATGCTATGATCACTATTGCCAAGTGGCCCCAACAACCTTATCTCTTGCACTAGATCTGG
The DNA here is from genome assembly GCA_033557465.1 of Ichthyophis bannanicus. Taxonomy (NCBI): domain Eukaryota; kingdom Metazoa; phylum Chordata; class Amphibia; order Gymnophiona; family Ichthyophiidae; genus Ichthyophis; species Ichthyophis bannanicus. Next base: position 707,962,618 of record CM066034.1, read on the forward strand.
TGTTTCACTAAGGACTAGGTCTAATATGGCTTCCCCTCTGGTCGGTTCATGAACCAGCTGCTCCAAGAAGCAGTCATTTATTTCATCTAGGAACTTTATCTCCCTAGCATGTCCTGAAGTGACACTGACCCAGTCGATACCGGGGTAGTTGAAATCACCCATTATTATTACTGCACTGTAACTTTTGTTAGCTTCCTTGATTTCTTTGAGCATTTCATCATCCATTTGGTCATTCTGGCAAGGTGCTCGATAGTACACCCCCACTGCCAATGCCTTCCCCCTTTTACATGGAATTTCAATCCATATAGATTCTACAGCAGATTTTGTTTCCTGCAAAACTTTAATCCTTTCTGACTCAATGCCCTCTCTAACATAGAGAGCAACCCCTCCACCAATTTGATCAGCTCTATCATTACGATATAGTTTGTACCCAGGTATCACAGTGTCCCACTGGTTGTCCTCCTTCCACCATGTCTCTGATATTCCAATCATATCTAACCTTTCATTTAGTGCTATATATTCTAACTCTCCCATCTTATTTTTTAGACTTCTAGCATTTGCATACAAGCATTTTAGAGAATGTATTTTACTCATATTAATTTGGCTATTGTTAGACATGGGTAATTTGGGATCTTTAAGCTCAGTCTGCTTCATACTTGAGGGCATTTGGGCTACTTTACTCTTTTGTGGAACCTCTCTGCTTTTGGTAGTATCCTTCAAAGATACATTCTTCCGAACCATCTGCTCTTTGGCGACTGTCGGCTTTCCCCTAATATCTAGTTTAAAAGCTGCTCTATCTCCTTTTTAAAGGTTAATGCCATCAGCCTGGTTCCATCCTGGTTAAGGTGAAGCCCATCCCTTCGGAAGAGCCCCTCCTTTCCCCAGAATGTTCCCCAGTTCCTAACAAATCCAAAACCCTCATCTCTGCACCATTGTCTCATCCACGCATTGAGACTCCGGAGCTCTGCCTGCCTTTTGGGTCCTGCGCGTGGAACAGGAAGCATTTCGGAGAACGCTACCCTGGAAGTTCTGGATTTCAACTTCCTACCTAAAAGCCTAAATTTAGCCTCCAGAACCTCCCTACCACATTTTCCTATGTCATTGGTACCGACATGTACCAAGACAGCAGACTCCTCCCCAGCACTATCTAAGACCTTATCTAGGTGGCGCATGAGGTCTGCTACCTTCGCACCAGGCAGGCATGTTACCAGGCGATGCTCACGTCCACCAGCCACCCAGCTATCTACATGCCTAATGATCGAATCACCAACTATAACGGCTGTCCTAACCCTTCCCTCATGGGCACATGGCCCTGGAGAGACTTCCTCGGTGCGAGAGGGTTTTACATCACCTGGAGGACAGGTCCTAGTTACAGGATCACTTCCTGCCACACCAGGGTGATGCTCTCCTGTCACGTGACCTCTCTCCTCCATGGCAACAGGGGTGCTGCCAGACTGGAGGTGGGACTTCAGGACTATATCCCTGTAGGTCTCGTCTGTGTACCTCTCTGTCTGTCTTATCCTTTCCAAGTCGTCTACTTTAGCCTCTAGAGAACGGACTCGTTCACTGAGAGCAAAGAGCTCCTTGCACCTAGTGCACACGTAAGACCTCTCACCAACTGGGAGAAAATCATACATGTGACACTCAATGCAAAAGACTGGAAAGCCCCCATCTCGCTGCTGGACTACTGTCTACATCTTAGTTTTAAGTTTGTGTTTAGATCTAAGTTCTTTACTTACTAAGGGTTGCTATGGATATTTATACTAATAAAACTGTACCTAATACGTGTAATATACCTTGTTCACCTGAAGCTTAACTAATCTCAGGTCCTTAGTGTGTGTCTGATTTGGGTAATGAGCTTCACCTGAGAGCACCTCCTGTCTTTTAAGATGTGTAAGTACCTATAAAGCTACGATTATCCCAGGGGAGGGAGGGAAATAACACTTATTAAAAGAGGGCTGCTACACAGTACCCTGTCTTGTGCTGCTGAGGTAAGCTAAATTCTGATTTGATTTAAATTATAGCTCTTAGCTGCTGCTAGGCTCTATCTTCTTATGAAATTTAAACTACAAGCTCTCTGCTGGGTTCTAAATGTAACCAGAAAGCTCTCTTCTGTGTTTTAAATTTAAACTAAAAGTACTTTGCTGTTACTAGGCCCTGAGTGACTATTAAATTTAAACTTCAAGCTCTCTGCTGGGTATGAAATGTAACCAGAAAGTTCTCCTCTGTGTTTTATATTTAAACTTAAACTGATGCTACTAGGCCCTGACTGATTTAACAAAAAATAGTGGGTTCACAGATTAATTAGCTTTAATACAAAGAATTCCTTTTAGAAAATTACCAGAAGTATATACTCACAGTTGCAGATCTCTCTTCAGAAGTAACAGTCCCTTTTTCTAGTCCTTCAAGACAGAGGATCACAGAGCTCTGGTTGAGCTATTTATTCCTGTGCTGCTGAGGTAAGCTGTGACCAACTTCCTGGGTAATTAACAGTCCTTGCTTGGATAGGAGGAGTCTTTCAAAATGGCCTTTTGATCTGCCACCTGGTGTTAACACCTATTGAAAAGGTTTCACAGGTCTCTTGCCCCCTAGGTAGAAGGCCTTTTTGTAAAGGTCTCTAGAAGACTTTATTTGTTGCTCAAAGAGGTCAGACCCTGTTTTGCTTTTTGTGCTAAGCTAAATTCTGATTTGATGTAAATTATAGCTCTTAGCTGCTGCTAGGCTCTAACTTCTTATGAAATTTAAACTACAAGCTCTCTGCTGGGTTCTAAATTTAACAAAACAAACAAAAAAACCCAGTGAAAAAACCAAACTTGCTAATAACTTTTTGTCGGAAATGGCCAACACAGTAGGAAGAAAAATTACTTGCTACCACTTAGGCCTGTCCTTTTTAATTTATTTGAAAAAACTCATTTAAAACAGCGCTATTCAGAAAACCGCTGATACTTAGCTTTTGAAGACAATGGGCTGGAAAACTTGATATCATCAACATTGTATCCGATATGTGTACGACGTGCCACGTTTCGGGGGTATAACCAAAAACCCCCTGCTTCAGGTCAGAGCACTGTAGAAAAAACGTCAGCCTCCCTAGATTACGTCAGCCTCCACAGATTAATTAGCTTTAATACAAAGAATTCCTTTTAGAAAATTACCAGAAGTATATACTCACAGTTGCAGATCTCTCTTCAGAAGTAACAGTCCCTTTTTCTAGTCCTTCAAGAATAAATCCCCACATTCAGAACTCCCAACCCCCCTTCCTCCCGTGATCTAAACATCATTGCCCGGCTCACCCTCGGGGCTCTTCCCGCCCAAATAAATCTCATTATCAAATCTTGTAAGTTCTTGAGAACCCTTCTCGTTACTCTGCTCGGCAGGGCCATAAAGATAAACAGTATCCGCGGCAGGACATTCATCTTAATCGTAGCTATTCTGCCTAATCAGGACAAATGTTTCCCCTGCCACCGAGCCAAGTCCTGCCGGAGAGTCCTAAGGAGAGGCCCATAATTCCATTCATTAATATTATTCAAAGAACTCCCCAACTGGATCCCCAGGTACCTAAAACTCCCCTGTACCCACTTAAATGGAAAGGCCTCCCTCAGCCTCTGCTCTAACCCCCCTCTAAATTTAAGCCCCAAAATTTCCATTTTACTTACATTCATCTTGTACCCCGCTACCTCGCTATATCTCTCAATAGCTTTCTTTAAATTGGGGAGACTCCAGAAGGGTTTACCAAGTGTAAAGATGACATCGTCCGCAAACAGTGCCACCTTGCTAAGTTGTCCCCCCCACCCTTATCCCTGCTATATCCTCCTGTTGGCGAATAAACGCAGCCAATAGCTCAATGACAAGCGCAAACAGCAGGGGCGACAATGGGCACCCCTGCCGTGTCCCTCTACCCAGCACAAAACTCTCCGAATAACCCCCATTGATTTTAATCCGTGCACTTGGACTCCTATACAATGTCCTTACCTATCCCATAAAGCTCCCTCCCAAACCCATTTTCTCCAATACCTGCCACATAAAACCCCACTCCACTCTATCAAACGCCTTTTCGGCATCTACCGTAAGAAAGACCCCTTCCGTCCCCGTCCTATCCAACTCCCAGATCACATTTAGCAACTTTCGAATATTATCTCCCCCTTGCCTCCCCTTAATGAAACCTGACTGATCCTTATGCACTAGCTTCTGCATTAGTTTTTGAAGCCTAGCTGCCAGTATTTTAGCCAGTAACTTCGCATCTACGTTAATAAGGGATATCGGCCTGTAGGCCCCACAGGTAATAGGATCTTTCCCGGGCTTAGGAAGGACAGTTATACCCGCCTCCGCCATAGAACGGGGTAGCTCCTCACCCTCTAACACCCCATTGAACACCCTTACTAACATCCCCTGAACACTCTCCTTCATTACTTTGTAAAATTTCCCGGTTAACCCGTCTAATCCGGGTGACTTTAAGAGTTTTAATAGCCTTTCCTACCTCAGCCAGCCCCACCGGCCTTCCCAGTTCTTCCGCCTCCTCTACCGATACACTAGGTAGCTGACATTCGGTTAGGAATTCTGCGCTCCTCTCCCCCCCCACCCTTCACCTCACTGCTATACACCCGCTCATAGTACTCCACAAAAACTTTCCTTATGTCCTGGGGTTTATATACCATGTTCCCCCTCCTGTTCCGAATTCCCCTTATGTTAGCCCTCTCCTGCCTCACCTTTAACCGCCGTGCTAACCGCTTCCCTATTCTATTCCCCCCTTCAAACCACCCTTGTTTTAGCCTAGCCAAATTGTAAGCCACTTCAGCCGCTTCTAACTGGCACAGGGTCCCCCCCTCACCTTTTGCAACTTTGCCCAGGTAAGGGGATCCGCCCGCGCCTGATGTTGGCACTCCAGCTCCCCTATTAGTTTTACTAACTCATCCTCTGCCTTTTTCCGCTTTCTCTTCTCCTGCGCTGCTATACTAATAAGATGCCCCCTTACCACCGCCTTCAGACCATCCCACACCATTCCCATTTGCACTCCCCCATCCATGTTGAACTCCACATACTCCTGTATGATGCTCCGCAACCGCCCCACATATTTCGATTCTTCCAGTAACCCCTCATTCAGCCTCCAAAACCTGATACCTGGGTCCCCGTCCCCCAATTCAAACTTAATATGCCCCGGCGCATGATCTGACCACGTAATGTGGCCTATTTCCACTTCCTGTGCCCTGGCTTGCCAACCACCACTTACCCACACCATATCCAACCTACTGTACGTCCCGTGCACTGCAGAGAAGATGTGTATCCCTTTTCCCCATGATGCCTGTCCCTCCACATATCTGCCAGCCCTAACCTCTCCCGAAATTTCAATAAACTCCGCCGCTCATTCCCGCTGCCCACCCCCCCTCCCCCCATATTATCTACCCTGGGATTAACCGTGATATTGAAATCCCCCCCTATAATCAAAGGCACTGCTCCCCAGCCCTCCACCTCCCTCCACAATTTGTCAAAAAACTCCCCCCGCTGAACATTGGGCGCATACAGACTCATTATCCACACTTCCTCCTCTTTTATCCGAAGCCGTGCTGCCACCCACCTTCCCTGCTTATCCCTCCTCTCCTCCAACACAGCATCTTTATAGTCCACCCCTATCAAGAGCCCCACCCCCCCTTTCCGAGGTTGTGCCCTTTGTCCTGCTAACACCACTCTGGGGTACTTCGCCGAATACATCAATCCCTCTTGACCCACCCTCAAATGCGTCTCCTGGAGGCACAAGAAATCTGCCTTCATCGTCTGCCCCTCCCTTTCCACCAGACGCCTCTTCCGCCAGGTTTGCAAACCCTTAACATTCAGGGTACTCACCATCAGTGTATCCTTAACCTCCTTCCTCCCTCTTCCATCCCTCCCTCCCCCCACCCCCCTTCCCCCCTTCCCCCCTGCGCTCCTACGCGAGGCTATCTCGGAGTCGTGCCCCACCCGCCACCCCCAGACCCTACCCTCACTAAACCCCCCCAATTTGCCCTCCACCTTCAACCCCCCGCCCACCTCCCCTCTCACTCCCTATTCTCCTAATCCCCCATTCCTGCCCATCCCACCCCCTCCTTTCCCTCCTCCCCAGTCACCACACTTTTCCTTCATAACAGTAAACCCCCAGCCCTCACCCCCCCACCCTCCTCCCCACCCTACCCCCCTCATATTGTCCCCGGTTACTGTCATTAGACCAGTCCCCCTCTTCAGGCAACAGCACATGCCTTTTCCCTCGATCCTAGTATTCCTGGTCAGAGCTTAGCTCCTCTCCGGGCTGGTCTCCTCAGATCTCGCTCCATCTCTGTCGGTCGCTCCTCAGAGTCCAAATCCCGCTGCTGCCGCTGCCCACTCTCCTGATCTTGTCGGGAGCTCTCCGACTGGGCTCCCCCCCATGCTCTGCACCCCCGCCGCTTTCAATGCCACTAATGCCTCCTCCAGAGACTGTACTTTCCAAGTCCTGTCCCCTGTCCTGTGAATGACAATCCAAAAGGGTATAGCCAGCGGTACCTCAGATCAAACTTACGTAGCTGACTGGTGATAGGTGCCATAGCCCTCCTCCGCTGCAGCGTCCCAGAGGACAGGTCCGCATAGATTGCTACGGAATACCCCTGCCACAAGAAATTGTGCAGACCCTGCATTTGAGCTGCAATTCTCTCCTTTAACTTGTAATCCCTCAGGCAGACTACAATGTTCCTGGGCCGGTTGTTGCGAATAGGTCCCAGGACTCGATGAGCTCGGTCCAGCTGTATTTCTCCCACCTCCACCTCCTCCCCTCCTTGCTTCAAGGCCTCTCGACACACGGCCTCCGCCACTTTGGCACAGTCCCGGAACTCAGGCTCCTCTGGCACTCCTTTAATTCGCAAGTTATTCCTCCTAGAGCGATTTTCCAAATCCTCTAGCTTCAGCTTTATTTGCTCCTTCCACTCCTCCTCACCTTTTTGGTACGTCTCCCACTCCTCCTGCTGTTGCTCCAACATTTGCAGCCTGTTCTCATGATCCCCCATCCTGTGGGTGACTTCCTCCACCTCCTCTCTCAGGCCGCTCATTAACTCTCCAAGCGCTGTCTTAGCTGATTTAACCTCCTCTTTTAGCTCCTCGAACCACTCCTTAAGCTCAGCCCACGTTGCCATTTGCGCCGCCGACTCTCCGCTCCCTTCCGGGGCTTTTTCCAACTCCACGCCATGCTGCAAGGCCTGCTCACCATGCGCTCTCTCCTCTGCCGCCATTTTAGCGTCGGCCCCCAGCCCGCTCACACTCGCCGCACCGAAGGCGTAGTCTCTCAGATCGGCATTTTTTTTTTGGGTCGCCATGCTCTCCTCCACTTGCGGCAGCCCCTGGCACTCCTTTCACCGCAATCCCTGTTTGGTGAGGGCTCTCTTATACCCTTTATCTCCTGGTAGGGTCCGGAGCTTTTTCCTTACACGTCCATACTGGCGGGTGACGTCACTTCCTCCCCCAGAATCAGATTTTTTTTTTAAAGATATTGAGTTCTGTGGGTGAATGTTCTGGTTCTGCTTTGCACTCACTGTTGAAGGGGGTTCTGTGAATGCAAAATATATGTTAAAAAAGTAAAAGCAAGAACCATAACACAGTTTATAACAACAACAAAAAAAAGAGTTATAATTTAGTTTTATAAACTGTGCTGTTGGTTCTCGCTCTCTTTTAGTTCCTTGGTGTGCAAACATCTTGCATTTCCTCCATATAATCTAATCAGCTTTTTGGTTTGGTTCAGTCCCTGATTGGAGTTCTGAAAAAGCCCCACCCCTCTCTAAGGGGGGGGGGGGGGCACCATCTCATCCTTCGCCTCAGGCAGCAGATTGCCTTGAGCCGCCCCTTGTATGGGTGCACATAGGATTGCATGGCTCCAGGCATCAGACCTTGAACAGTGGGTTCAAGATTCCTTGTACTGGTGAGAATCTTTTTGGAAAGGATTGGCAAGATAAGGCCTCTCAGTTAGAGTCTGCCCTCCTGGATCCTTTACTATAGGCTTTCCAAAGCTACTGCCAACCCGCTGCAAAGAAGCCTTTCTATGGTAAGAAGAAGAAATTTTACCTTTCTTACCCCCCAGCTTCTTAATACCAACCTCGGGGTACCCAGAGGAAGCAGCAGTCTCCTAAGCAGCAGAAGAAGCCACAGGCTCCTAAACTCCAACCAGATGCGCAGACCCAATCTGCGCCTGGTTTTTTACTTCTTCCTAGAGAACATAGCCACCCTGCCTCTGGAGAACCCCCACCTCCTCCACATAGCAGGCAGACTTTGCCATTATGCCCACAGGTGGCATCTTATCACCTCAGAGCAGTGGGCACTAACCGTAGTGCGAGAAGGGTACAAGCTTCATTTTCAAAGCACCTCCCCCTCCACTCTAGTGCGAGAATATCATTCTCAACCCCCACTCACTGCTGTCTCGCAGCAAGAGATCAGCTCTCTTCTGTCAGACTGTGCCATAGAAGAGGTTCCAGCATCCCAACAGGGGATGGGGTTCTATTCTCCTTACTTTCTCATACCAAAGAAAAATGGAGGGTACAGACCCATCTTACACCTCAGGAACCTAGACAAGTTTCTAGTCCGAGAGAAATTCAAAATGGCCTCACTAGGAACCCTTCTACCTTATTTCCAGAGTCAGGACTGGCTCTGTTCTCTAGATCTAAAAGAAGCATATACTCATTTCCTCATTCACCCAGAACAAAGGCGGTATCTACGCTTCATCTTCCAAGGAAATCACTATCTTTATCTTTATTCCATTTCTTGATATACCGCCCTTCAAAAATACAGCAGAGCGATTTACAAAAAAGCAAAAGGCACACTGCCAGGAGAAGGAAAAGAATGCCATAGTTTTGATAGGACAGAGAAAAACAAAGAAAAAGGGAGAAACTAGAGACAGAGAGAGGAACCAGGCAGAGAGAGAGAGAAGAGAGACAAGGGAAACCTCAGCCAGGGACAGAGGAGGGAGGAAGATACGGACTCCCCTCGGCTCCAAGTCTTCACAAAGTGTATGGTGATCGTAGCCACATATATAAGGACTCTCGGAATATTCGTCTTCACTTACTTAGACGACTGGCTAATAAGGGCATGCTTGTCTCTTTCCAGTCATCCATAGTTCTTGCCAAACAAGACTATTATGTCCATCTGACTAACTCTCTTGCCTCTGACCCTTGCCATCTCTTTACTCCTCTCAGCTCTCTCCTCAAAGTGCCTCCACCTCCGATTCCTCCCTATTTCGATGACAAAATCCACAAGATCACCCTCCAATTCCCCACAAAGTCAGCTACTTCCTCTCCTCCCCCTCTTCACTCCCAACTTTCCCCCTCTATCTCTGCTACCCTCTTCCTTTTCTGTGATCTCTGAAGAGGAAAATGCATACCTTCTTTCTTCCTCGAAACTCACTACCTGCTCTCTGATTCTATCCCCACCCATCTCCTCCACTGTTGTCCCTTCCATCTCTCATATTCTCAACCTATATCTCTCTACTGCAACTGTCCCTGCAGCCTTCAAGCATGCTGTAGTTACATCTCTCCTCAAGAAACCCTCACTTGATCCTACCTGTCCTTCTAATTATTGACTCATCTCCCTCCTCCCCTTCGTTTCTAAACTACTTGAACGCGCGGTTCACTGCCGCTGCCTTGACTTCCTCTCCTCTTATGCCCTCCTGGATCCTTTTCAATCTGGTTTTCATTCTTTACACTCTACTGAAACAGCTCTTGCCAAAGTCTGCAGTGACTTGTTCCTGGCAAAATCCAAGGGCCTTTACTCTGTCCTCATCCGTCTTGACCTCTCTGCTGCTTTTGACACTGTTGACCACAGCCTTACCCTGTCCTATTTTGGTTTTAAGGGCTCTGTACTATCCTGGTTCTCCTCTTATCTCTCCCATCACTCTTTCAGTGTTAGTTCTGGTGGCTCCTCCTTTGCTGCTATCCCACTCTTAGTTGGTGTACCCCAAGGATCTGTCTTGGATCTACTCCTTTTCTCTCTATATACCCAGTCTCTTCCCATGGCTTTCAGTACCATCTTTATGCTGATGACTCCCAGATCTACCTCTATGTCTGAAATCTCTCCGGTAATCCAGACCCAGATCTCTGCCTGCCTTTCTGACAATGCTGCTTGGATATCTCACCGCCACTTGAAATTAAACAAGGCCAAGACTGAGCTTCTTATTTTTCCCCCTAAAACCTTCTCTCCTCTTCCTCCTTTCTCAGTCTCTGTGGATAGCTCTCTACTTCTTCCTGTTTCCTCGGCTCGCAACCTTGGGGTTGTCTTTGACTCCTCTCTCTCCTTCTCCACACACATCCATCTGATAGCTAAGACCTGCCATTTCTTTCTTTGTAACATCAACAAAATCCATCCATTCCTTTCTGAACACACTACTAAGACACTTATCCACTCCTTAATCACCTCCTGTCTTGACTACTGTAACCTACTTCTTGCTGGTCTTCTTGGAATCATCTTTCTCCCCTTCAATCGGTTCAACACTCTGCTGCGCAGCTAATCTTCCGCCAGCCTTGTCGTGCCCATATTACCCCTCTTCTCAAGTCACTTCATTGGCTCCCTATCCATTTCCACATCCATTTCAAACTTCTCCTGCTGACCTATAAGTGCATTCACTCTGCAGCTCCTCACTACCTTTCTTCTGTTATCTCTCCTTACACCCCCCTCCCCTCGGGAACTCTGCTCTTCTGGCAAATTGCTTCTATCTGTGCCCTTCTCTTCTATTGTTAACTCCAGACTTAGTTCCTTTCACCTTGCTGCACCTTACGCCTGGAAGCAAACTACCTGTGTCTGTACGCCAGGCACCTTCTCTGACCATTTTCAAATTCAAGCTGAAAACTCACCTCTTCGCTGCTGCTTTTGGATCGTGACTCACTTGATTTCTTTGTTTCTTTACCATTCCCCCTTGTTTTATCCCTGTTTACACTTTCTGTGTTGTCTGTCTTGACTAGATTGTAAGCTCTGATGAGAAGGGACTGTCTCTTACATGTCTGTGCAGTGCTGCATATGACTTTTAGCGCTATACAAATGCTCAGTAGTAGTAGTAGTAATAAGTGCAGCCACTTCAAAGGAGGTTCATCTATCCCTCCTTCATACAGTGCAGGTACTGCAGAATCTGGGATTTGTGATAAATTTTCCAAAATCCCATCTAGTTCCCACTCATACACTAGAAGTCATAGGTGCTCTTCTAGACACTCGACAGTCAAGGGCATTTCTACCCCAGGACCGTTGTACTCGACTAGTGCAACTAGCATCTCAAGTAAGGCTCAGAGACAATCTCTCAGCCAGGGAGATGTTCCAACTTCTAGGCCATATGACTTCCACAGTGCATGTAGTTCCATATGCCCATCTGCACATGCGGACAGCTCAATGGACTCTTGCCTCCCAGTGGAAGTAGATCTCCGGGGCCCTCAAGGACTAGATCCAAGTCACAGACGGTCTCATCGATTCCCTTCTGTGGGGGTCTACCCCAGGAAATCTTCTCGTAGGTCACCTTTTCGGATGCCTCCACATCAATGCATCCCAACAACGGATTCCTCCAAACTGGGCTGGGGTGCGCACTTGGACTCTTTCTCCACTCAGTGCTGCTGGATGGAGGAGTCGCAGCTCCAGGTAGTGGAGCTTCGTGCCATCTTCAATGCCATCTTCAATGCCCTCAAGGTGTTTCAACAACAACTACAAGGCCACAGAGTTCTTGTCCAGACGGACAATCAGGTAGCTATGTCCTACCTGAACAAGCAGGGGGGAACGGGCTCTTGGGCCCTTTGCAAGGAGGCTCTCCATCTTTGGTCCTTTGCCATTGCTCAACGACTACACCTCCAAGCAGTGTATCTGCCAGGACAACAAAATGTCTTAGCAGACAGATTGAGTCAGATCCTCCTTCCGCACAAATGGTCCCTCCATCAGGAAACAGTCTCCTACATCTTTCAGATCTGGGAAACTCTGAAGATAGACCTTTTTGCCACTCCACAAAATGTCAAACTACCTCATTTTGGCACCAGAACCCCAACGTCCAGCCGCCAACAGGTGGATGCTTTCCACCTTCACTGGAGTCATTATTTTCTGTATGCCTTTTCTCCCATAACCCTGATTTTGAAAACGCTTTTCAAGCTTCAAACAGACAGGGGCCAAATGATCCTCATAGTCCCACGCTGGCCATGTCAACTGTGGTTTCCTCTCCTACTATGTCTATCTCAGACTCACCCCCTGAGTCTCGGGTCAGCGCCCGATCTCCTCTCACAGGAGGAAAGGATGCTATTCCATCCCAATCCGCAGTCTCTCCATCTCATGGCTTGGCTGCTGAGAACATAGTTTTGCAAGATCATAACCTTCCTCAAAAAGTAAAGCAGATCTTGCTAGCCTCAAGGAAACCGTCCACCAGACATTCCTATGACTTCAAGTGGCATAGGTTCTCCACTTGGTGTTCCCAGAAGGATCTTAATCCCTTCTCAGCTCCTGTAGAAGCTCTCCTTCAGTATCTCCTTCATCTTTCATCCTCTGGTCTCAAGATGAACTCGGTGAGGGTTCACCTCAGTGCAATTGCTGCTTCTCACCATCCCTTGGATAGGCAACCTATCTCCTCACAACCGCTTATGCTGTGTTTCATGAGAGGACTCATATTGACCAAGCCTCCCATCAGGCCACCACCAGTGGCATGGGATCTTAATGTCGTCTTAGGACAGCTCCTTAAGCTGCATTTTGAACCTTTAGCCACAACCTCACTAAAGTTTCTCTCTTGGAAGGTCATCTTCCTTTTTTGTACTCACTTCAGCTAGACGCATGAGTGAACTTCAGGTGTTGGTGGCAGACCCGCTTTATACCCGGTTCCACCATGATAAGGTGGTCCTTAGGACTCACCCCCATTTCATGCCAAAGATAATGTCTCCTTTCCATCTCAAATCAATCTGTTTACTTTCCTGTCTTTTTCCCTAGACCGCATTCCTCTAGGGCAGAGGCAACCCTCCATAACCTTGACTGTAAACGGGCCTTAGCATTCTATCTTCAAAGGACAGCTGAGCACCGTAAAGGTTCTCAGTTATTTATCTCCTTTGATCCAAGTCACTTGGGGTTGCCAGTATACAAACATACCCTTTCTAAATGGATAACAGATTGCATTTCATTTGTTTATGATAAGGCAGGACTATCCCTTGAAGGTTATGTCACTGCCCATGACGTTTGTGCCATGGCTGCATCCACGGCAAACCTACGTTCTGTTTCCATCGACGAAATTTGCAAAGCAGACACATGGTCTTCAGTACAACCTTGCAAGAAAAATGCAAGGAAAGCCAAAAAACTGCCAGCTTGGTTTAAAAGTGAGGTAGTGAAATAATACTGTTTAAACATATTGGAATATGTTTCAGTAGGTTTTGTAAATGTAGCACGTTATACCGTATTATGGCATGAAAGTTTGTGAATTAGGGGAATAATAATAATGTTGTGGACTGTATGTTATGACAAATGCTAATAAATAAAAACTTAAATTATTTTTTAAAAAAAAGTGAGGTCAGAGAGGCTGTTGTAGCCAAAAAAGCATCTTTCAGGAAATGAAAAAAGGAGCCAAATGATGAAAACGGGAAACAACATAAGCAAGTTAGAGGCAAGGCACTGATAAGGCAGCAAAGAGAGAATTTGGAAAAACAAAGCTTGCCGTGGAAGCATAAACGCATAATAAAAACGTTTTCAAGTACATTCATAGCAAAAAAGCTGTGAGAGAGTCAGTTGGACCATTAGATGATAGAAGGGTAAAAGGGGCACTACAGGAGGACAAGGCCATAGCAGAGAAACTGAATGAATTCTTTGCTTTGGTCTTTACTGAAGAAGATGTAGAGAAGTTACTGATGCCTGAAATGGCATTTAAAGGTGATGTGTCAGAAGAACTGAAAGAAATATCAATAAACCAGAAAGATGTATTACAACTATTTGATAAACTGAAGAGTAGCAAATCACCTGGACTGGGTGGTATATATCCGAGATTACAGACCTACTATTAGTAATCTGTGAACTATCATTTGCATCATCTGTAGTACCTGAAGATTGGCGAATGGCCAATGTAACACCAATTTTAAACAAGTGTTCCAGGGATGATCCGTGAAAGTACAGACCAGTGAACCTGACATCAGTACCAGGCAAGATAGTAAAAACCATTATAAAGAATAAGATTACTGAACAAGTAGATAGTCATGGTTTAATAGGAGAAGGCCAACATGGATTTAGCCAAGGAAAGTCTTGTCTTACTAAGTTGTTATATTTTTTGAAGGTATGAATAAACAGACAGGCAAAGGTGAGCCGGTAGATATAGTGTATCTGGATTTTCAGAAAGCCTTTGACAAAGTCCCTCATGAGACACTCTTGGTGAAATTAAAAAGTCTTGGGATAGGAGGCAGTGTAGTATTGTGGATCAGGAACTGGTTAAAAGATAGAAAGCAGAGAGTAGGGTTAAATGGCCAATCTTCTTAGTGGAGAAAGGTGAATAGTGGAGTACCCCAGTGATCTGTGCTGGGCCCATTGCTTTTTAACATCTTCATAAATGACTTGGAAATGGGAATAATGAGTGAGGTGATCAGATTTGCAGATGGTACAAAATTATTTCTCCAGGATGCAACATGCGGGGCCAGGCGCTGCCATTTTTCAAGATAGCAGCACAGGAGCAGGAGTGCATGGGCAGCACTCCTGCTCATTTGTAAAGGTACCGGGAGGGGGTGGGGGTTCAGGGCCGCTGGACCACCAGGTTATTTTTGCTTGGGCGGGTGGGCCACCAGATTTACTTTTAGTTGGTAGGGGGTGGGGGGATTGGGGCCACTGGGCCACCAGTATTTGAGGGCATCTGGAGCTTTCCCTGATGCCTGGATCATCTGAGGGGAGTTTGACATTCCCCTAGGATGATCCAGGCATCGGAGAAAGGCCCCGATGCCATCAAAATAATGTCGGGGCTCATATGCAAATTAGCCATACAGTGCCTCTGTTTCTTTGGGATAGCATGCCAAACTTGTGCCAACTTTTGTGCGCATGTGTTTGGCTTGCTCTCCCAGTTTAACGCTGCCCTTTGTGCACAGTTTAATGAATGGCTAACATGTGGCTAATTTGCTTATGAGTCCCTTTCTGCATGCTGGCGTTAAATTTGCACACTGCAAATAAGCATATAAAGTTGATAGTGCGTGACTTCTGGTCCGGCTTTCTGCATTGGCCTGAGAGAGTCATAACCAGCAGTAGGAAGGAGGTATTAATGCCCCTGTACAAGTTGTTGGTAAGACCTCTCTTGGAGTATTGTGTTCAATTTTGGAGACCCTACCTCGCAATGATATAAAAAGACTTGAAATGGTTGAAAAGAAGCTGACCAAAATGATATGAGGTCTAACAAGAAGACATCTAAGAAGAGACTTAAAGACCTAAATATGTATATCCTGGGGAAGATGAGGGATAGGGGAGATATGATACAGAACAAACAAAACTTTGACAAAGATAGGGAAACTGGAGAACTATAGAGGACATGAAATGAAGCTACAATGAGGTAAACTCAAAAGCAACTCCAGGAATGACTTCACAGAAGAGGTGCTGGATGCCTGGAATGCCCTCCTGATAAAGGTGCTGGAGGCAAAAACAGTGATGGAATTCAAAAAGGCATGGGACAAACACAGAGGATTCCTTTACAGCAAGAGGATGGAATCAAAGAAAACTTAAATAACTGTCTTTTGCGCTTCAAAAAACAGAAGGGGTTACCTGAACAGAACGGTGGGTACAACCCTAAACAAAGACATTGGGGGAGGGGTAACTTGTATGTAGCAGTGGGTGTAACTCTAGAAGAGAAGCAACAAGTAAGTGTGCTACTTTGGAGTATGGTTCCTGTTAGAGCCTCATTTGAGACTGGGATAAATTCCTGCTTATCATCCTGGAGCTGCCCAGCATGAGAAAGTGCTGTACTGAGTGTGGAAAATGCCAGCCGGGGCTGAGTCAGATACTATTTGTGATGGATATGCCAGGGACAGACAGAACATTTCAGGTGGTGAGTCGCTGCGATCTGCACTACCGGCCTAGAATCTGAATGTGGGCCTTGCCTCCTCCTCCCTGCTATGAGTCTCTGATACCCTTGGTTGACAGTAGGCAGAGGAGCAATCACATGTGGCACGGGAATGGACCCAATGTTGGGGCCCAGCCATGTGGTGGGTAGGTCAGACTTCGGGACGCTTTGCATCACCAGAAATGTGGTGGGTGACCAGAGGGAGGTGAAGCATGGAAGCTGGATTTCCCAGGCCACTCATTTTCCCCTCAGAATTTGTTTTAGTTATGCACAAGGCATTTTACTCCTTACAAGAAAGGGCTGGGGCAGGTTTCCAGTATGGACACTAGAAAGTCCAAAAGAACTAGAGAGTTGAATATGGTAGGCCAGCTGGGTAGTCTGCTAGTCCAGAAGATGTGTGATAAGAGGGGGAGCTCACTCCCAATACTGAGAAGCCTTCAGTCATCCGGCTGTTTCACAGAGAGAAACTGAATCCTCTTATCTCTCAGGTAGTCAGTTCCCTGGGCATAGGACAAGAAGTAACACAGGAGAGGCTGAAGTCTGATCCTATTCTGGTGGGTATCAGAATGCAGTCTTGAGCTTTTCCCTTTCCCCAGCCCATTTGGGACATCATGACAGCAGAATGGGATGCCCCAGATGACATCTTTAAGGTGGCAAGGGCTACGACCAGATCAGGGCCATACCAAGGGCTGTGCAAGTGGTTTGGCTGCACAGGGCGCAAGGACAGAAAGGGCGCTCATATCATCATTGGACGTCCAGAAGCTTGTGGTTAGGGCGCGCCAGATTTATTAGTCACACAGGGCACATTATAGCTTGATAGAGTCCTGGGCTAGATTATATCTATTGCCACAGCCAGAACAGAATGGTATTTTGAAACTGCCCAAGTTAAATGCCTTGGTGACAGCAGTCATACATAAAACCACCATTGCTGTGGAGGGTGGAATAGTGCTCAAAGATCTGCAGGGCAAAAAGGAGGAAGTATTACTGAAGCAAGGCTTTGAGATGGCTACCTGGCGCTATGCGTTATGGTGTGTAGGAGCTTGGTTGTCAGGGCATTATGTCACTGATGCAGCAGTGCCCTGCGGTTTGGAGGAGCAGACCTCATTGGTCAGTCAGGCTGATGCAGACTTCTTGGAGTTGGGAATAGACTTCTTGGTGTATGCTCTATGACTTAGTGAGAACCTCAGCTAAGTCCATTTTGGCGGAGGTCTGTCTGGCTGAGATATGGGCGGTGGATGCAGTTTCTAAATCCAGACTGCAAAATTTCTTTCAGGAGTTCTATTTGGATCTGATCTAGAGAAGCTTGTAAAGGATTTGGAAACGTCCAAGGTACCATGTTTGCTAGAAGATGGGTTCCACTCTGGTCAGAAGTTTGCAACAGGTAAAGGGAGAGACAGGGAGCACTGGAGGTTCAGAACTGACAGATCAGCGTGGTTGGGCTATGGCCAGAAGGGCAGGCAGCTGTCAAAGTTTCCCTTTTATGGCTTCAAAATATCAATTTGGGAAGGAGGGACAGGGATCACTTTATGTCCACCCATTGGGTCTTGAATATTAGAAATGCTGATGATACCACATTACTGGCTGAAAGTGAAGATGATCTGAAACATTTGCTTCTCACAATCAAAGAACATAGTCTCAAAATGGGCCTGCACCTTAATGTAAAGAAGACAAAGATCATGACAACTGGCATAATCAACAGTTTCATTGTTGAAGGAGAAGAAATTGAAATTGTGAACAACTTTAACCTACTTGGATCAACTATCAATAAAGAAGCAACAAGCAGTCAAGAAATCAGACGACGCATAGCTCTTGGCAGAATGGCTATGAAAGACCTAGATAAGATTCTCAAGAGCAGAGATGTCTCTCTCCATACAAAGATTCAACTTGTTCAAGCCATGGTATTTTCAATAACATCATATGGATGTGAAAGCTGGACAGTGAAAATGATAGACAGGAAGAAAATTGATGCTTTGGAATTATGGTGCTGGCGGCGAATACTGTGTATACCATGGACTGCCCGAAGAACAAACCAGTTGGTACTAGAGGAGATCAAACCTAAGCTTTCTTTAGAAGCTCAGATGACAAGACTTCGACTTTCATACTTTGGACACATCATGGGAAGAGAGAGATCATTAGAGAAAGACATCATGCTTGGCAAGATAGAAGGTCAATGCAAAAGAGGAAGGCCAGCCATGAGATGGATCGATACAATAACAGCAGCTACGGGGTACCAGTCTGTCAACAATGGGCCGCCTGACTGAAGACCGAATACAATGTAGGATCGCTATCCAGAGGG
The DNA here is from genome assembly GCA_033557465.1 of Ichthyophis bannanicus. Taxonomy (NCBI): domain Eukaryota; kingdom Metazoa; phylum Chordata; class Amphibia; order Gymnophiona; family Ichthyophiidae; genus Ichthyophis; species Ichthyophis bannanicus. The sequence continues at coordinate 707,980,911 of CM066034.1, forward strand.
TCGCCATGAGTCGACTCCGACTCGACGGCACTTAACAACAACAACAACATATCATTCAAGGAGACTAGTCCTTGGAATTTTAGGAACCGCGTCCAGATTTCTATATAGAGTCCCCAGGAGATTGCAGACAAGGCAAACCATGGTGTAAGAAATGTTGGATTGTCTTCTGCAGCTGGAAACAGTATATCCAGTTCCACATACAGCAAAGAAGCAAGGCTGTTGTTCCATATATTTTGTGATGCCTAAGAATGGAGAGGCATTTTGGCCTATTCTGGACCTCAAGTGGGTCCACAGTTGCCTCCAAAAATTGGATTTTTCTATGGAAAGTGTGGTCCCTCATCATGGCAGAATGCCAAAGAGTTTCTTACATCACTAAATCTGGCAGAGGCATATCTGCACATATCCATTAGAAATGAGCATCAGCGTTATCTTCAGTTTGTGAGTCTGGGATGGCAGTGCCCTTTGGTCTTCCCATGGTGCCTTGTACCTTCTTCAAGTTGATGGACATAGTGGCAACCTTCCTGCAAAGGAAGGGTACCCATATCTAGATGACGACTGGCTCATACGGATCAAGTCTTATCAAGAGTGCCTGTCAGATATAGAGGAAGTTATCCAGACTCTGGAGAGTTTAGGTTGGGCTATCATTGTGTTCAGGAGTCCGCTGATACCATGGTAGACCCTCAAATATCTAGGAGTTCTTTTCGATACGTCTCAGTGCAAGATTCGACTAACCTCAGAGAGGGTGTGCAAGTTGCAGGGTCAAATCCAGTCCCTGCTGGCAGCCAGGTTGCCCATGGCATGACAATATTTGCAAGTGCTGAGCTTAATGATTTTGACACTGAAGGTAGTTCTATGGGCTTGGGCCCACATGACACATTTATCCGCTAGCTCTGCTTTTGTGATGACCTCTGTGATCTCAGCAGTTGCAGGTGAGGCTTCTTCTATGGAGGGAAGCCAGATGGAATTTGGAGTTGTGGCAGTCTGTTACCACCTGCTGCAGTGTGTAGATCTGGAAGTGCCCAAATGGGTCCTATTGACAGTGGATGCCAGTCTTGGCAGATGGGGAGCCCACTGGACAGCACAGTCCAGAACAGATCAGAGGCCTGGGAAACCAGGTGATCGATTAACCGCTTGGAGACCAGGACAGTCAGACTAGTCGTTGAGAGTTTTCAGCCTCTGCTTGAAGGGCAATGGTTCAGGTCCTCTCCGACAACATCACAACCATCTCTTATGTGAATAGGCAAGCAGACACTCGAAGTTGTCACGTAGCTCAGGAAGTGATACTCCTGCTGTGCTGGGTGTAGAAACATCTGACATTGCTGTTGGCAGTCCACATAATAGTGGTGGAGACTGTGCGGGTAGAGTTCCTGAGTTGGATCCTGTAGAATGATTTGTCTCTCAAGAGGCATTTGCTAAAGTCATCGGCAAGTGGGGGAGACCACAGGTGGATATAATGGTTGCCAGACAGAATGTTAAAGCCCCTTTCCATATCATCCTGCTAAACCAGTCCAGACAAGTGTGTTATATTCCCCTACCAGCATATTGGTGGAGACAAAGAACCAATGAAAAGCCCAGGTTTCAATGACTTCACTCCCATGCCTCTATATACCTCAGCCACCAGAGGTCTCTTCAGTATTTCTTTGTCTCCAGCAAATGGTGAATGGATTTTCTCCTCTCTGAAGAAAATTCTGATGATTTGAGAGGAAAAGATTAATTAAATGCTCATAAAGGGTGACTGTCACTTGAGCGCAAAGTGGGAAGCTCGACTAGACTGTAGTCTTTTCAGTAGCCATAGGGGGAGGGAAAATTGGTTCAGCTACACGCGCTTATCATGATAAGAGCCTGTTGGGCAGCCAGAAATTGGAAGGATCTGGAAGAGTGCAGTAGCCTCACACAACCTCAGTGCCCCCTCCCTCCTCCTCCTTCTCCTCCTCCTCCTCCTCTGTTCCACCCTGCTTTCTCCCGAAGATTGCAGAAGGCTCTCAGAGAGATCTGACTGCCAGTCACCTTAAACACAGTGCTGCAAAAGCCAGTGATAAAGTAACAGAGGAGCAGAGCTGAGCCTTGCACGAATCCTCTGCCTGGGGCGCTCAGGGGGTGAGTACCAAGGCTTGGCCTCGTCATTGTCCTTGTTGGGGGCTCCCAATTCCATCTGTATGGAACACAATTCAAGGAAGACCGCTACGACCATTGGCATATTGTGGGGTTTCCCGCCATGTTCTGCGTGCGTTAGCATTTTCTTCTATTGTGCACCTAGCGACCGTGCAGTCTGTATGCACATTCTGCCCAAGTGGCTCCAACGATTGTTCCTACCCTAGCGCCAGTGATGCGCTTTACAGGAATAGTGCAGTTAATGTGTACCTTCAGCCTGCTGTGGCCTTAGCATGCGCTGTTGTGATACTTGTCTTAACTCTGTATGTCTTCTTCCAGGAATCATTGTTTGGCCTGTGGCAAGAAAGGTGCCTTATCTCTGGCTTCTGGATCCTGCTTTTCTTGCATGGCAGTTCCTGAGTTGTCCCTGGAGGGATTGATCCCCCTCTCTATGCCACAGGGGATGTGGTTAGTCCGGCCTTGCCTGCTTAAGGGAAGGAGGTGGTGGATGGTGCTCTTGATAAGGATAGCCAGCCAGCCGGAGGTTCTGGCGACCATGCTGTGTGCTGCTCCCCATCCTCTAGGGCAGACATGTCCAACTTCGAACAGGTCATGATCTACTTTTTCCAGCCAAAAGTGTCGGTGATCTACCACCATGAAAATTAAGTTTCAAATTAGTTTCAAATTAAAATTTAACCCAATAAAGTTGGAGGATTCTCCTCCCCTAACCATTTTTAATGAACCTTCTGTCATTTACTTGGATGTGATCAGCTGTTAAGCAAATTAAGCAAAAACAAAACAGAGAGACGAAGATCCAGTAAGAACTGCGAGGGGAAATGGAAAGTACATTTTTTCTTAAAGTTTTCTTTAGCTGTCTTAATAACTTTCTTTAACTTCTATTGAGTAATTTGTGTTAAATTTAGGTTGAGTATTGATCCAGGCTGATCTTGCATAATCTTTAATATTTCGCTCTTGCTCATTAGTGAGACGTCTGAGCCTGCATTTCATCAACCAGCTTTTTGAAGTTGGTGAATATTGCGTGACGGCCAGTCTCCGGGAATCCTGGAGATGTTCATCTGTCATGTTGGAACGTTGTGTACTCTTTCTCATTTTCAGATGGGAAAACGCAAAATAAGTTGAACCGAAACAGGAGTGTACAGCTTCACTGCATCTTCTCAAGTTGGGAAATTTGTCTCTAGGCACTAGCTTCCAAAATGATTCTTGCTCAGCACAGGTCTTGAGAAAAATGTCATTTTTAAGGGTTAATATTTCATTTTCAAGAGATGGTTTGTTCAATGAGTAATTTTTACTGATAGCAGCTGCAGATTCTTTAATGTCCACATCTACTTTGAATGGGCATGACAAGTACTCCACAACTGTTCCAATTTTTTGGAAGTCACAGAATCTATGTTCAAATTCCTGGATAACAGAACAGATTTCTGTCACATACTTCTCGTTCTGAAAAACAAAATTTAGATATTGTCCCAGATGGTCCTGCGTATTAGAAAAAGGACCAAAAGTGTTGTTTGCAAGGTCAGTCATCATTAGCTCAAATTTGCTTTTGTAGCATGAAACTGTACTCATCATCTTGCCAATGCATTTGTTTTTGCCTTGTAGTTCAAGGCTCATATCACTTAGTTCGCCTGTAAAGTCAGCGAGAAATGCCAGATCACATAACCTCATCTTTCAACTCTGCTTGGTCATCTCCTCTCTCCTTCAAAAAACTTCTTATTTCATTCAGCAAATCACGAAATCGTTGCAGAAATTTGTGCCTACTTGGCCACCTTACATTTGTGTGCAAAATGATTTCCGCTGCCCCTTCATCAAGAGTAAGATTGAAAAGCCATCTTTGAAGTGATTTTCCACAAACTGAATTTACAATTTTGAAAGTGATGTCCATGACAGTCTTTGTATTGAGTCTCTTGCTTGCCAAAAGTTGCTGGTGAATGATGCAGTGGTAGGAAAGGAAATCTGTGAAGTCGTCATGCTGTCCACAGAGGGCTATGAAACCGTTAACCTCACCTGTCATTGCTCTTGCTCCATCAGTAGTGATGGAAACAAGTCTATGAATGGAAGATTACACTTTGTCACAAAAGAATGGAAAGAACTGCATATTTTCTGACTGGTAGTTCTCCCTTTTAAAGAAATCATTCCAAGTAGTTCTTCTTTAACACTGAAGTCTTCAAAAACCATCCGGATAAAAACTAGTAACTGGGCTATGTCTCTTATGTCTGTAGATTCATCCAATTGGAGTGAGAAAACAACACAATTTGAAACATCCTCCAACAATTGTTCAGTTGTGTCTCCACACATCTTTTCTATTCGCCGCACGATGGTGTTTCTTGACAATTGTACATCTTGAATAGCAGCTATGATCTCTTTCTTATTTTTAAATCCTTCAAAAAGATTGTCAGCTGCTTCAAGAAAACAATCTTTTACAAATTCCCCTTCAGTGAAAGGTTTGCATTTCTTTACAATCAGGTTGCTGACCTTGAAGGATGCTGTGGTTGCATTGACCAAATGTGACCTTGGCTTCACCATCAACTGTTGTTGAGTAGCCAATTTCGATTTAAGTTCTTTGAGCTTCAGTTTACAAATTTCACTTTTGGGTGGAAAATCAGCATCAAACTTATTGCTATGCACAGCCTTATAATGACGTTCCAGATTACCCTTTTTGGGCAAGGATACTGGGGCGTTACAAATTAGACAACAACACTTGTCTTTTACCATGATGAAGAAGTAGTCCATTTCCCATTCATCATGAAAGTGGTAGGTTTTGCTCTTCTTTGGAACACTCATCTTCGTTATACTGGGGTGGCTGGATGTAAGAAGGCCAAATCTGCTAAGTTAGTATAAACACTGGCTGAATCTGGTCCAAAACTGTCTCTGTCCCAAAGTATTAAAGATCAACAGGAACTGAAGACCTCTGGATGATGTGCAATACAAGGACTGGAGATGCCAAAGCCACACATGCAGTTCTAAAAGTAAAAATAAGAATTCATCATACTGGCACCAATAAATACCACCAAACAATCATCAAAAATCTCAAACACCTGTCCAGCAAACCAGATAAAATCAAATACCGCCAAACAAGTTCAAATAACACCACACGTGATTTAATAAATTCTGCACACAGTGTAGAATCAACGCAAAGACAAGGCAAAATAAAATTGCAGTGTAGAATCAACGCAAAGGCTAGGCAAAATAAAATTGCAGAGGCAAGGAAAAGTCACAGTGGTTTGAACCAATTTGAAGGCAAGGCATAGGCAAGTTAGAACAAAATTGGAAAAGCCCGCCAAAATCACCAAATTCTTGACACTTTGTTGTGACTGCCCGAAAACGTTTAATGAAAGCGAACTATAAAGCGACCAACAACCAGCACACGACACAACTAATATGATGTGTATTCAGGTAAAGCCCAGGCGAATGGATATTGCCCGGTATATAACACACTTCTAAGGGATGTTGGGGCGGGGGCAGAAATGGGTGATTCTGAGAGGCAGGAGATCAGGTATGACGCCGGGCTGTGGCATCTCGTCGCGGGGCGCGGGCAATGGCCCCCTGGGGTACCCACAAACTATTGGCACGAAAACAACAAGCGCCCCCAATATACCCGCAGGCAAGATTCCCGCAGGCAGGGAAAAAAGACAGGCAAAGGATCAGCAGCGGCAGCAAGCCCTTGGCAGAAGACCTGCCGGCACGAGTTCTCTCCTAGCGACGGAGCGAGCTGCTGGAGAGATGGAGCCAAGTGGGGCTGGTGATCTACCTTTGACCCCTCCGCGATCTACAGGTAGATCGCGATCTACTTGTTGGACATGCCTGCTCTAGGGGATTGATGGCTACTGGCTCCCCTGGTGTAGGGGGGTCATTTCCATGAGGAGAGCTTCCGGAGTCCAGATTGTCCTCCTCGGAATTCTTTTCCTTTTTAGAACAGGCCTGATCATTCTGGCATTAAAATTCAAACCCTGCGGCTCATGGGTTTCCCCAAGCGCAGTCTCATGAGGGGCAGGCTGATAGTGGAAGCCCTGTTCAATTGCCTATGGTTAAGCTTCCTCAGAAAAAGGCACCCCACTGGAGATGGGGATCAGCTGGGATTTGTCTGAGATCTGCACTGTGGCTTGTATTCAGATATCTGATGTGGATAAAGAAGTGCTTTCAGAGGATTGTGAGGAGGCCGATTGTTTTCCACCTGTTCTGGAAGGAGGAACTAGAGGCATTGATTCCCAGGGTCTCATCCAGCTTGAGCTTGGTGGTTGCTTCAGGCATGGAGCAGGAACTGAGGATGCATTCAGTCCTGCAAGGTGTGCAGAATCCACTACTGTCTTCCCGTTCCCAGAGGTGCTCAAGGGCCTGTTCGGTCGGAGTGGGATTCCCTCAACTCCTCACTTCAGGGGCTTAAGGATGTATAAGAGGATGCACTATCTCCCAGAGTAGGAGTGCATTGTGTGGTTTGATGTTTCCAAGGTCTATACACAGGTCATAGATTGCTATGGAAGGTGGATCAGCCTTGAAGGATACTCTGGACCAAAAGGTAGCTTCGTGTTGAAGATCCAGTTTGCTTCAGTTGGTGGCATGTGCAGGCCTGAAGTCTTCAGCCCTGCTCCAGTGAATTCAGTCTCTTCCACCAAATGATTCTACCTCTCTTTTGAAGTTGGCCACGGCTTTCCTTTCTGATGCCATGTATGGCCTGGTACATCTAGCAGCCAGGGATTGTGCCCTGTCCATGGTGACATGGCATTGGCTTGGCTCAGACATGTGGCAGCAGTCTCATCTTCCAAGGCCCGGTTGCCCAGCTTGCCCTAGAGGGATGCTTCTGTTGGATCCGATTTGGAGAAGCTGGTGAAGGACCTGGGGAGACAAAATCCTACAAGCCTTTCGGAGAACAGTCCAAGGGGCCTATGAATCTGGCAGGAGCTCTTTTTCTGTCAGCCCCAACCTTCTCCTTGCGGGCACCCTGGTTGGACTCCTTGAGGTCTCAGGACTCCTGTCGCTACTAGCTTGGAAAGTCTTTCTTGCTCTCTGCTTATAGGCTTTGGGCTTGTTGTTGGTCCATTTATGGAGTGCTTGATCCCAGGCAACCGGTCCCATCCAGAGGAGGACCCTTCCAAGCTGTGCAATAAAGGTTTGGGGGCCCATTCCCTGGTTCCTTTGGTTGGGGGCAGGCTTCACCTGTTCTTCAGGAATGGGCCCGAGTCACCAAGGATCGCTGGGTGCTAGTCCCCATTTAGTATGGCTATGGCCTGGAATGCAGAGCCTGATCCTGGCCACTTCTGTCTTCTCCTCATGCAGGTCTGCAAACAGGGCCGCTGTGTGGATCACCTTGAACAAGTTGCTTCTCCTGGAAGCAGTGCCGCTGGTTCCCCTGGGCAATCGGGGCAGCGGCAGGTATTCCACCTGTTTTGTGATAGCTGATACGGTAGGAACATTTTTGTCCATTCTGGATCTCAAATGTATCAACAAGTGCTTGCGTATCATGTATTTCAAGATGGAAACTTTGCGATCCAGGATTCAGGCAGTGCGCAGAGGGGGTTCTTGGTATCCCTGGTTTTGGCTGATGGGTATTTTCATATCCTGATCTGGGGGATCTGCAAGTATCCGTGATTTGCCATGCTTTGCTCTCATCTTGAGTTCGCTGCCATTCCATTCGGACTGTTCACTGCTCAAAGGATGTTCTCCAAGGTCATGGTGCTGGTGTCTGTGGTGCTACAACACCAAGGGATTTGTGTGCACCCTCATCTGGGCTACTGACTCATCCGAGCCCAGTCTCCTTCAGAAGTGTCTCGAGTAGCTCCTCGAGTGGTGTCCTTTCTGATGAGCCTCGGCTGGGTGATCATTTGGGGACGAGCCAGTTGTTGCATTCCTGGTTTCTGGAGTTCCTGGGATAATGTTTTCGATACCCAGTGTTCAGAGTCTTTCTGCCAGTGGAGAAAGTCAAGGCTGTTGGATTACCTAGCGCAATTCTGTTCACAGCAGTCTCCCAATGTCCAGGTTAATCTTCATCAGCAGTTCGAGCTCAGTCTCCCAATCCCAATGATGTTGAAGGCCAGCCTGTGGTGGTGGCAGCAGCTTCTGAGGAAGGATGTGCCACTGGATCCTTCTAGTGACAAATGCCAGTCTCTCAGGCTTGGGAACCCACTGCTAAGGCCGAATGGCCCAGGACTATTGGAACCTCAGGGAGGTGGTGTGGTCCTTCAACTGCCCTGAAGCAAGGGCTATCAGGTTGGCTGTTCTGCATTTCTGGCTCCCGGTCGAGGGCTGGGTGGTTCATGAGTTCCTTGGATAATGCCATGGTGGTGGCTTATGTTGATCAGCAAGGTGGCAGAAGGAGTGCCGGGGTAGCCCTGGAGATAGCTCTCCAGTTTCCCTGGGCGGTGAAAAGCCTCCTAGTTTGTCGGCTCTGCACATTGCTGGAGTGGATACTGTGCAAATGGATTTTCTCAGCCAGCACTCTCTGGTCTCATGAGAGTGGGAGTTGAGTCAGCAGGTGTTTTCAGTGGTTTCTTTGCTGCTGAGGTCACCCCGAGAAGAATTTGTTGGCATCCTGCTCCAATGCCACAGTGAGCTGATTCTTCAATTGCTGCAGAGAGACGGTGTCCAAAGGCCTTGGTGCTCTGGCTCGACGTTGACCAGGTCAGTACCTGATGTGTTTCCTCCTTGGCTCCTGGTGGGGCATCTGATTCAGAGTATGGAGCGCCATCCAAGAAGGATTATTCTGGTGGCGCTGGGTTGGCCGAGGAGAGCGTGATGTGCAGACCTGATGTGGCTCCTGTGAGCACCACCTCTTTGCTTGCCTCTGACTCAGGGCTTATTGTGTCAGAGGCCCCTTTTCTTGGAGAGCCTGGCTCTCTTCTCACTTATGGCTTGGCTCCTGTAAAGAGACAGTTACCGTGTATGGATGGCAGTGGGGTTCCACTCTGTTCAGAGCCCAGAGGAGGTCTGCCAACCTGACATAAGTACAGGTCTGGTGCGGTGCATGATTACTGGCTCCTGGGGTCTTTTTTGCAGGGCAGTCGGGAGAAGGGCCTTTTTTCTCTTAGTTCCCTGAAGGTTCAGGTGGAGCTTTGGCCTGTATCAGAGGGCCATTGTCTGGTAAGTCTCTAGCCATACACCCAGATGTTTTGCGCCTTCTTTAGTGGGGGTTCGGCATCTGCATCCTCCCCTTTGGTCTGTGGTCCCTTCCTGGGATTTGTGTCTGATGCTCGTGGCCCTGATGTTGAAACCCTTTGAGCCATTGAAGGACTTGACGTTCAAGACAGTCTTCTTGGTTGTGATTGTTCCGCAAGGCAGTTTTCCGAGTTGCAGGCTCTATCTTGCCGAGATCCTTACCTATATTTTTCTGAGGAGACCATTTCCATTCAGCCTGTGCCTTCCTTCCCTAAAGTGGTTTCTCCCTTCGTGTGAACCAGGACTCTAAGGAGCAGTGTCGGTGGAATGGTAGGAACTTTGCTTTGTGGATGTCCAGATGGTGATTCTCTGATTCTTGGAGGTTATAAATTCTTTTCATAAATCAGGCCATCTTTTTGTGCTGTTTGCTGGCCTGCGCAAGGTGACACAGCGGCTCAGACTGCATTAGGGCACTGGGTTAAGGAGACCTTTGTCTTGGCGAATCTGTTGCAGAACTAGCTGGTTCCGGAAGGTTGGCATGCTCGTTCTACCCAAGTGCAAACATGGGCAGAGCGGAGTTCAGTAACCCCTGCAGACATTTCTCGGGCATTTCCACTTTTGTCAAGTATTTCCGTTCTGATGTCCACCCTTGGGTGGACACAGCTTTTGGATCTAAGGTTTTGCAAGCTGCTGTGTCTTCTTCCTGCTCTAATATTCTGTACTATTTGATTGCTTATTGTTGCCCATGTTGAGGTTGTGTGAGCCCTACCATGGTCTCTCCCATATGTTTTGGGTTGGATACTGAGGAGACCTCTGGTGGCTGGGTTGTATAGAGGCATGAGAGTGATGTCATTGAAATGTGTGCTTTTCATTGGTTCTTTGTCTCCACCAGTCTGCTGGTAGGGGAACACAGCTCACTTGTGTGGACTGGTCTAGCAGGACTCAAGGAAAGGACATTATCTGTTAAGTAAAATGTCACCTTCATCAGCAACAGAGACAGACTCTCGGGGCATCAATGCTCTTGCTCAGCAGTGGCCCCAGGAAGTCTTATTGTATGTGTTTCTGCTGTGGCTGCTGGTGGGCAGAGTGATGCAATGAGTAGTAGATCATACGGAACAGATCTTCCTCAAACTACAGATAGTCCATGGAGGCCCTGGTACACCGATCTTAGGAGGATTCTGGCAGGTGAACCCTTTCCCTTCCTGGAGGGACTACTTCATCAGGGTTGAATCTGGATTCCAAATAAAAGTTCTTACTCTATTATGGCCTGGCTCTTCAAGAGGCCAGGTGAGAAAGAGGTTATTTGGCTGGGGTTATAGCAACTCTCTTTTGTGCCAGGATGCAATCATGTCTTTAGCTTATATGAGAATCTGGAAAGTGTTTGAGAGTGAGAGAAACATAGAAACATAGAAACATGATGACAGAAAAAGACCACATGGCCTATCTAGTTTGTCCTTCCATAACAACAACTACAACAGTCCACTTTTTACCTTTAGAGATCCTCTGTGTTGGTCCCATGCTTTTTTGAATTCAGTTACTGTCCTCATCTCTACCACCTCCACTGGGAGACTATTCCATGGATCCACTACTCTTTCTGTAAAGAAATATTTCCGCATATCACTCCTGAATCTATCTCCCTTCACCCTCATCCCATGTCCCCTCGTAGCAGAACTTGCTTTCAATTGAAAGAGGCTCTCTCCCTGAACATTTATGCCACGGAGGTATTTAAACATCTCAATCATATCACCTCTATCCCGCCTTTCCTCTAAGGTGTACATATTAAGATCCTTAAGTCTATCCTCATATGCTTTATAATGAAGCCCACTAATCATTTTAGTAGCCACCCTCTGCACCGACTCCATCCTGTTCACATCCTTTTGAAGGTGCGGTCTCCAGAATTGCACACCATACTCCAAATGAGGTCGCACCAAAGACTTATACAGAGGCATTATCACCTCCTTTTTTCTGCTAGCCATTCCTCTCCGTATGCACCCAAGCATCCTTCTAGTTTTTGCCGTCGCCTTTTCTACCTGTTTAGCTACTTTAAGATCATCAGACACAACCACGCCTAGGTCTCGCTCTTCTTTAGTGGACAAAAGTACTTCACCTCCTATACAGTATTGCTCCCTTGGATTGCTGCAGCCCAAATGCATGACATTACATTTTTTAACATTAAATCCCAGCTGCCAAATTCTAGACCATTCTTCAAGGTTAGCTAGATCCCTCCTCATGTTATCTACACCTTCCTGTGTGTCTACTCTATTGCAGATTTTGGTATCATCTGCAAAGAGGCAAACCTTACCCGACAGCTCTTCCGCTATATTACTAACAAAGATGTTAAAAAGAATCGGACCAAGGACAGATCCCTGGGGCACACCACTGGTAACATCCTTCTTCTCAGAGTGAGCTCCATTTACTTGTACTCTTTGTCGCCTCCCACCCAACCAATTTCTAACCCAAGCAGTAACTTTAGGGTCCATCCCTAGGGTGCTCAGTTTGTTTATAAGTCGCCTGTGAGGAACAGTGTCAAAGGCTTTACTGAAATCTAAATACACCACATCTAGAGCTCTCCCTCGGTCCAACTCCCTGGTCACCCAGTCAAAGAAATCAATCAGATTTGTCTGACAAGACCTGCCTCTGGTGAATCCATGCTGCCTCGGATCCTGTAATCCGCTGGACTCCAGAAACCTCACTATTTTCTCTTTCAGCAGCGTTTCCAATAATTTACTCACCACCGAAGTTAAACTAACCGGCCTGTAGTTTTCAACCACATCCTTACTTCCGCTTTTGTGTGTAAAGGCACCACATGAGCCTCTCTCCAGTCCTTTGGCATCACTCCCGACTCCAATGAGGCATTGAAAAGGTCAGTCAGTGGAGTTGCTAGAACGTCCCCAAGTTCCCTCAGTATTCTAGAGTGTATCCCATCCGGTCCCATCGCTTTGTCTACTTTAAGTTGAGCTAGTTTCTCACGAACACAGTCTTCTGAAAATTGTTCAAGATGTCCCTCGCTTCTGTTCTTATTTGTGGGTGTTTTCTGAGGTCCTGCTCTTGGTTCTTCATCTGTGAACACAGAACAAAAATATTTGTTAAGCAATTCCGCTTTATCCTTATCAGCTTCTACATATTCCCCCCCTGCACCCTTGAGTCTGACAATACCACTTTTGCCCTTCCTCGTCTCACTAATATATCTGAAAAATGTCTTATCCCCCCATTTTATTGCATTGGCTATTTCCTCCTCCTTTTGAATCTTTGCCTTCTTGACTACTTTGCTAGCTTCTCTAAGTTTTCCAAATACAGATGTCTGTCTTCCTCTCTCTGTGATCTCTTGTATTTCATGAAGGCCTCCCTCTTTTTCTTCACTTTTTCAGCTACTTCCTTCGAAAACCATAGCGGTCTCCTTTTCCTTTTGCCTTTATTTACCATTTTAACAAAAAGGTTGGTTGCCCTTAAAATACCCCCTTTCAGTTTTGCCCACTGTTTTTCTACATCCCCCAGCTGTTCCCATCCCACTAACGACTCCCTGAGGTATTGGCCCATCTTCGCAAAGTTAGTCTTCCTAAAGTCTAAGATCCTCACCTTGGAATGGATTCTAACAGCCCTAGTCCTAATACTGAACCACACCATCTGGTGATCACTGGATGCAAAATGATCTCCCACTACAACATCAGAAACACTTTCACCATTGGTAAGCACCAAGTCCAGTATGGCCCCTTCACGTGTGGGGTCTGTTACCAATTGCCTGAATAGTTCTCCCTGTAGAGAATCCAGGATCTCCTTACTTCTAGATGATACTGCAGCAGGAATGTGCCAATCAACATTTGGCATATTGAAATCTCCTATCAGTAGCACTTCCCCTTTCCTAGCAATGCTGCGTATGTCTTCAATTTCCTCTCTGTCCACCTCTTCCTCTTGTGAGGGAGGTCTGTATATCACACCAATGCAAATAGATTTCTCTTTCCCTCTTTCTAGTTTTTTTTTTTTCCAAATCTGTTTATTAATATCAGATAAACAATAACAACAAACATCCAAACAGTGTCCATTAATACACAATAACATTCATTGTTATACACTAGCACCTCCCGGGCAGGGCTGTGTCTTGTCCACCGCCCGAGGAGTATAACGACAGCGAATTGGAACAGCACATATCTACAGCAAGGTACGCAAATCCCCCCCTGCCCCCCTCCCCCCCCAGGACCCAGATCTCCACAAGAGTACCATACCAAGGAGCAACAACTCACCGCCCCCACCCACTACAACCCTACTTTGAGCACATCACTACGGGATCTAGGCCCCAGCCCCTGAATATAAGGCATCCAAACTAGCAAAAAGGTGGCCCATCTCCGGGGGTGCCGCTGCGCACTCCTCCTTTCCATGAGCATAAACTGATGCAGGCTATTACGCCATTCGCAAAACGTGGGGGCCGTAGGTTCCCTCCACCGATGGAGAATCGGGCCCTTACCCACCAGACAGGCCTTCCGCACCAATATTCTCTCCCAGCGTCCCTTAGGGTGAAGTGGTCCCAGCTGATCCAAGATCACCAGCGGTCCCGTCCAGCAGACCCGCTGTTGCAACAGACCACTAAGATACTCCCCAATGCGCAACCAGTATCGCCGAATAAGGGGGCAACCCCACCACATATGACCCAGGTCCGCTAAAGAACAGGAGCACTTGGGACACCCCCCATTAGTTGCGATACAGCTTCTCAACGCTCGCCGCGGAGTGAAGTGGGCTCGAATAATGCATTTAAACTGAATCTCACGCCACCCGGCCCCCTCGACCAATAGCGCAATCCGCCCCAACGCGTCCCGGACAGAGCCTGGGGGTATCTCCCGACCCAAGTCTCTCGCCCAGGAGTGCTCCACCACCGAATAATCAAGAGGCGGGTCGAGGGGATCCAACCGCCTCTTTAACAGAGTGATGGTCGGGGGAGACTCCGCCCCCAGGGCAAAAAATTCAAGAATCTTTGCAGAACGCTCCACGCGCAGGTCGCGCCCCGACAGCGATCCCACATAGTGAGACAGTTGCACATATGCGAAAACCAACTTCCCCAGGTCCAAGCCATACTCCCTACATAGCACCCCCAATGCCTTACATCTTCCGTCCTGATCCACCACATGTTCAATGCGCTTTATCCTCGACTGTTCCCAACGCCGAAAAGAAACGGAATCAGAGCCCGGGGTAAAGGAAGCGTTGCCCCGTAGAGGCAGCCAGCTAGAAACCTCAGGGTTACTACCCCAATATTTATTGATCTGCTGCCACGATCGCCGTGTCGCCCGTATCAAGACACTGCCGGTCAGACGAGCCGGCAAAGCAAGGCGATTCAAATGCAATACCGCATCCAGAGTGTGCGGGGCCACAAAAGCCTCCTCAAACGCTCGGGGCGTATAAACCTCAGTATCCCCCAGCCAGTCGGCGAGGTGGCGGGCCTGACAGGCCAGCGCATACTTCCAAATATCCGGAACCCCAACACCCCCCGAATGCCACCCCCCTCTCATTCTAACCAACGGTATACGTGCTCTGGCGCCCTTCCAAAGAAACCCGCGGATTTCCCACTCCAAACGCCACAAGTCACGTCTCAATAACCACACCGGTAAAGTTTGCATCCAATAAAGCACTCTGGGGAGAACTACCATCCCCAGAGCAGCAACTCTGCCCAATAGAGACAACGGAAGGGGTGCCCATGCCTGTAATTGCGCTCGGAGCCTAAGCAGAACTCGCTCAAAATTAACTTTATAAAGCAGAGAAGGCGTCCTAGTCAGCAAGATGCCTAAGTAAACAAAGGACTCTGCAGCCCAACGAAGCGGGAAACTCCCCTGCCAGCTCTCTTGCAACCTCCCACCCACATCCAAAGCCTCTGACTTGTCCAAGTTAAGACGTAGGCCTGCAAATCTGCCATAAAGGGAAAACTCCTCCAGTAACCGGGGCAACGATAGTTGGGACCGCGTCAGGTGGACCAACAGGTCATCGGCAAAAGCAGCCACTTTAAACTCATGTAACCCAATACGTACTCCATAAATACCCGAGGACTCCTCTATTCTCCGTATAAGCGGATCTAAAGTCAATACAAAGAGCAAGGGGGAGAGCGGGCATCCCTGGCATGTGCCCCGTTCCAGTCAAAAGCTTTCCGAGATCACCCCATTGCAGAGAATTCCCGCTGTAGGGTCCGCATAAAGCAAATCCACCATCCTACAAAATGAGTCCCCCAGTCCGTAGCACGGTAATAGATACTTCAAATAATCCCAATGCACCTGGTCAAACGCTTTCTCAGCGTCAAAGCTAACCAACAACGATGATAACTCCTTTTCACGCACCCACTCCAGGGAAGCCAAGATTTTCCGCAGGTTCCGCACAGCGTATCTCCCCTTAACAAAGCCAATTTGTGAATCGTGTACTAAGTCCCCTAAAACAGAGGCAAATCTATTCGCCAAGACCTTAGCCAGTATTTTCAGGTCAAAATTCAACAGAGAGATGGGCCTATAAGACGACGCCTGAGTGGGATCCTTGCCTTGCTTGGGTATTAAAGTGACATACGCATGATTGGTGCCCCGTCCGAAAGTCCCCTGTGCTACTCTGCGATGATACATCGCCACCAACGTGGGGGGCACAAGATCCCCCAACAGCTTATAAAACTCTGCCCCAAATCCATCAGGGCCGGGCGCCTTATAGCAGGCAGCTCTTTGAATGACGCCACCAACTTCCTCCACCGTGACCGGGGCGTCCAAATACGCCCGTTGGTCAGCCGACACTGTGGGCAACTGTACTCCCCGTAAATAATTCTGCATTTCGGTAAGGGATCCCTCCCTCCTCGCATATAACTGCTGAAAGAAAGAGCGAAGTGTACGTGCTATAGCCGTGTTCTCCTTCTGCAAGCAGCCCTGCTCATCCCGGAGCGCTGCAATCAACCGAGCCACCCGGCTGCCCTGCAGGCATCGCGCCAAAAAGCTTCCCAGGTCTATCTCCAAAGTGGTATAATTGATAACGGTAATACATGTGAGATTTCTTCGCTCTCTAGTGTAGCAGCTCATTAAGAGAGGTTTGCAGCTCCCAGAGGCTGCGCTTATGAGTCCTGCTAGGGTCCCCAGCACAGCGCCGCCGGGCTCGTACGACCTTTCTCTCCAATTGAACAATTTGCGCCGCCAGCAATTTACGCTTTCTTGCGGCATATTCGATGACATTTCCCCGCAACACTGCTTTTGCCGTTTCCCAGAGCAACTCCGGTTCGTCCTTATGCTGCTCATGATGAGCCATAAAGTCCTTCCAACACTTTACAAGATGATCACGGAAATTAGCGTCGTGATACAGCCCCATTGGGAATCGCCAAACCCGCGGTGAAGTAACCAGACCCCCCAGGAAAGATCCACCCAAACCGGAGCATGATCGGACACCGCCGTGGGGCCGATTTGTGTGTCCCCTACCCGCGCAAAAAGCCTTTCGGAGACCAAAACATAGTCGATACGAGCACTAGAGCCATGGGCTCTCGACTGGTGTGTAAAATCTTTTTCTAGCGGATGCAACAGCCGCCAAGGATCTACCATCCCCAGGCGATGGCATAGCCCCCGCAGCACCTTAGTGGTCGGGGCTCGCACTCTTTCACTCCCACCTCTACAGGTGTCAAGCTCTATATCCAGAACCCCATTCAAATCTCCAGCCAAAATCAATGGAACATCCGGCAACTGCTCCACCCGGGAGGCTAATCGGGCATATAACTCCCGATCCGACACATTGGGTCCATACAGGTTGCCCAGCACAATGGGCCGGCCCTCAAGGCAGCCATATAACAAAATATACCTACCCTCTGGATCCACGTACTGCTTTTCCAACTCAAAACGAACCCGAGTACTAATCAAGATGACCACTCCACCCTTTTTCCCTTTGGCCGGGGCACCCCAACACTGCCCCACCCATGGCTTCCGCAACTTAGCATGCTCTTCAGCCGTCTGGTGGGTCTCCTGTAGCATGGCAACATCACATTTCAAATGGGCTAAAGCCTGCAACACTTTATATCTCTTGATGGGGTTGCCTACACCACACACATTCCAAGAAACAACCCTCAAGGTGGATTATATAAAAACAGGTTGTAGTTATCCGACATGTAGGGAAAATAGGGCGGGACCTCCCCAGCCTGAAGTCCCCCCCCCAGTCAATGAAGCGCTCCCAACTGCCATTCCGAAGAATAAACAAGAGTTCCTCTGTGTGTTCTGGATCCCCCACCCCACACCCCCCTCCCTCCCCCCTCCCCCATCCAACACCCCCGCCCCTCCCTCCCCCCCAACCACCCCTCCCCTCCCCTCCCCCCACCAACCCCCCCTCCTGACCCCCCCTCCTTCTCTGCCGGTCCCCCACCTTCCCTTTTACAAGGATCACGCTTGATGTGCTCCAAACCCCCTCCCCCTCTCTCTATTACAGGCATACGTTGTTCTCCTATCCCACAGCCACACTCATATCCAACCCCACTTCCCCCCCCCATTCTGCCCCCCCGCTTTGCATAGCCCAAGCTCCCTCCCCCTGCATTCATCCATCACAACTTACCTACCCTACTCTCCCCCCCACCCGGTCCTTCCCCCCCAACCAGACAGTTACAAGAAACACATATCCTCCACAAAACATAATACAAATTAATGCCACCCCGAGAACAATTAACCACCCTCCCAAAGTCCTGTACAGCCGCAGGTATTGTCAGCCGGGGGAAGACGTCCTCTTCATTCCTCGCCTCACGCCCACTAAACACGGCAGTGCAGGAAGGAGGAAGGCCCAAAGGCCAAACCGACCCAAGTTCTCACCTCCTGTGTAGCCCGCCAACAGGAAGGCAGGAGCGGCCTCACCAACGCAGCACAGCGACAACATTAAACATGCCGCTGTGATGCTGCCCCTGCAGGCCCAGCACACCATGGGAAGCAGGCTCTCCTCCGACGCCAGGGGAAACATGCTCCGGCCCTGCGCAGGAAGCAGAGAGCGGCAAAGGAGGGCCCCGCAAGGACACAACTTGTCCCCCCCCCACCATGTCCGGAGCTCTTCAGGAGGAAGGGGGGTATCCCGTCAGCAGTCCGCAGAGGCCCCCCAGCAACAGAATCCAACTCTGTCCAGAGGCCCCCGTTATCCAGGGGGTAGAACGGGGCTACACCACGCTGCTGAGCAGGCCCACCACATCACTCTGGCCCAGATCTTTTGTCCCCGCTCCGCAGCTGGTCTATGTAGGGGCCCGCTGCACTCGCTGACTCGAAAACCTTGTGCACTCCATTGTGCACAATGTGCAACCAAGCCGGGTATTGCATGGAGAATCGAATCTTGGCCTCAATTAATATCTGGCACAAAGGCGCGTAAGCCTTCCAGCGTTGGCTCAAAGCAACAGAATAATCCTGCGCGATCCGTATTTTCATTCCATCGTGTTCAACCGCACCTGCTTTTTTAGCAGCGCTCAGGACAGCCTCCTTCTGTGGGTATTGCAGATATTTAGCGAGGACTATCCGGGGCCGACGACCCTCCAGCGGTCGGACTCCAACTCGGTGAACTCGCTCAAGCTGTATCTGTCTTCCCTCCTCCGCATCACTTATAAGAAACATGGAGAGGGCTTCCACAAACGATTTTAGATCCTTATCAGCTATCCGCTCAGCAACCCCCAGAAATCTCAAATTGTTCCTTCTGGAACGATTCTCCATATCGTCCAGTTTAGCTTCGTGCGCTTGGAGCAGGGCCTGCGCCTTCCCCAGCTCCCACGTTAAAGTATGTACCTTCTCCTCAGTGTGCGAGATTCTATCCTCCGCAGCCTGCATCCGCGTGCCCAGGCCATCCACGGAGCTCTGCAAAATGTCCATCTTGCCATGGAGGGCATCAAACTGCACCGATAGAGCTCCTGATACCGCCGCTGAGATCTCCTCAACGGAAGCCAAGGTTGTGGAAGGTGCACTTGGCGAGGGGGGTCCGCCATCTTTTGCGGGCCTACCGCCCGTTCCTTCTCCCGCCGGTTCGATTTCACCGCCGATGCCATCGGCTCCAATGCCAATCACGGTGGAAAAATGAGCTCCCCTGTTCACCACACTTCGTGAAGCAGTTTTTATTCCTCTTGCCCTCCACAAACGGCTCGAAAACATCGGTACAGGGGTTAGAGGTCCGGAGCCCAGGCGATCAACGTCCACCCGGGCTTACCACATCACGTGATCTCTCGATGATCCCCCTCTTTCTAGTTTAACCCACAATGCCTCCTCTCTCCCTTTTAAGCTCTGTAATTCCAAAGCTTTAATAGTAGTTTTTACATATAGTGCCACTCCTCCTCCCCTTCTTCCTACCCTGTCCTTTCTGAATAAAGTATAGCCAGGTATAGTTACATCCCAGTCATGGTTTTCTGTGAACCGTGTTTCTGTAACTGCCACTAAATCCAAGTCAGCCACTCCCACCAAAGCTTCAACATCAGGGATCTTATTTCCCATGCTACGGGCATTTATACACACTGCTTTCCATATGTTACCCCTGTTACCCATTTCCATAAAGGTATTTAATGTATCACCTACCTGGGGGCTTTCACTTACCTGGGGGCTTTCTTCACCCATCCCCAACGAATCTAGTTTAAAGCCCTCTTCAGTAGATTAGCCAGTCTACTACCGAAGATGCGTAGTAGATTTCAGGTAATCCTCTTAAGGTCATCTGTAGTGGGCATTTTGGCCTTCCTTCAGGATGGGCTGGACCAGGGGGCTGGCCTTGAAGTCCCTGAAAGTGCAAGCTGCAGTTCTGTCAGGGGGCAAGCAGATTCCTGTACCTTCATCCTGATGTAAATCATTTTCTGTGGGGAGTCAACCATATTAAGTCCCCAGTTAGATCTCTTGTTCCTCTGTGGAACCTTAACGGGGTTAACATTGGCCCCTTTGGAGCCTGTAAGAGCATCAGTAGTGAAGGATCTCATTCTGAAGACAGCATTCTTAGTGGCAGTTTGTTTGGCCAGGAGGGTCTCTGATTTACAAGCTCTTTCCTATAGGGGGATAATTTTCTGGTGATTCCCGGTCATTATTCATCTGGTGCCTTCATTCCTCCCCAAGGTGGTGTTAGAGTTTCATGTCAACTAGATGGTTACACTACCAGTTTTCCAGGCAGAAGGAGATCAGGAGGAACTCAGAGTCTGTCACTATTGTATGTGTGGTGGGCCGTCCTGAGGTACTTGGCGGTCACAAATGAGTTTCGTAAGATAGATTGTTTGTCTTGTGAGATGGTTTCTAAGGCCTCCATTCCTTGCTAGATCAAAGACATCATTATTTCTACCTGTGTGCCTAAGGGGAAGCTAGTTACTGAGGGTTGGTGTGCACATTCAACTAGAGGTGGCATCATGGGCAAAGTGGAATTACTATAAGTGGTTTTAATTCCTTCAGAGTTATCAGAATTACACTCAGTATTACAAACCCCACAATGCAAATGCAATGCAATGTGTGCCTTCAAGTCATTATATACAAATTTCATAACATTTAGGATCACTATAAAATATAATAAAGCAGAAAACGAACCACTAGAGTACTGCCCTCATCCATAATTTCCTCCCATGTCACCGAGAGCAATGCTGGTTGGAAGAAAATTCTGTTTGCTTCCTAAAACTATATACATTCTCCAGCATTCTGACCTCTTAAGGCAATTTGTTCCACTCCCTAGTGGTGGCAACCTGGAACACCTGATTACAAGTTACAGCAAAATGAAAAGGCCTAACTGATGAAATAGGTTGAAGTGAGCCTGAGGGTTGATACAATTTTTAAAACTGTATTAATATGCTGTAGGGCATCTCTGCTTAATGCACTGTGCACCAGAGTAAGTCATTTTAACTTAAGATATCAACTCACTTGTAAACAATGCAAAGGAACACATTGCCCACTTGATTTCAGGCAGTGTGTCTTCAGTTGTGGTATTATTGAGTTTGAAAGTGCAGATCCAGGACACGCATGTGATATTTATCCCAGAGGTACAGCAGTTTAATGTACTTCCTCTCTCTCCACAGCGAGTTTTATGAATATCATGCACTGATGATGGAAGAGGAAGGAGCAGTGATAGTTGGCCTACTGGTTGGACTCAATGTCATTGATGCTAATCTGTGTGTAAAAGGGGAGGATCTGGATTCATTAGTAAGTTTTTCCTTCTTTCCCTCTCTGATTGTACTGTAAGTATAACCCCCACTCCCACCCCCCAATGTAATTTGCATAATAGTATCCTGGACTTCAGATTTTCTGTTAATTAGAGACCATGTTTGAAAGAAATGACTGTACAGCCATGTCGCACAAGTGCCTTTAATATTCCGTTGCCTTATTTTGTTTTGGCATCATGTCCTCAGCAAAGGGCTGCTTCCTTGTTTACACCAATGATGATACAGGTTGAGCAACATGTTCTTATGTTGAGGGGGGAAGAAGGGACCAGATGGTGTACACCCAACTGCGCTGAAAGAACTGATATATAAGATTTCAGACCTACTATTAGTAATCTGTGAACTATTATTAAAATCATCTGTAGTACCTGAAGATTGGCGAATGGCAATGTAATGCCTGTTTTTAAAAAGGGTTCCAGGGATGATCTAGAAAACTACAGGCCGGTGAACCTGACATCAGTACCGGGAAAAATGGTAGAAACGATTATAAAGTACAAAATTTCTGAACGTGTAGATAGTCATTGTTTAATGGGAGAAAGCCAACATGGCTTTAGCCAAGGAAGGTCTTGTCTTACTAATCTGTTATATTTTTTTAAGGTGTGAATAAACAGGTAGACAGAAGTGAGCTAGTCGATATAATGTATCTGGATTTTCAGAAAGCCTTTGACAAAGTCCCTCATGAGAGATTCTTGGCGAAGTTAAAATGTCATGGGATAGTAGGCCGTGTACTATTGTGGATCAGGAACTGGTTAAAAGATACAAAGCAGAGGGTAGGGCTAAATGGCCAATTTTCTCAATGCCAAACAGTGAATAGTGGAATACACCAGGGATCTGTGCTGGGTCTGCTGCTTTTTAACATATTCGTAAATGACCTGGAAATGGGAATAACGAGTGAGGTAGTCAGATTTGCAGCTGACACAAAATTATTCAAAGTTGTTAAAACCCAAGAGGATTGTGAAAAATTGCAAGAGGACCTTGATAAATTGGAAGACTGGACGTTCAAATGGCAGATGAAATTTAATGTGGACAAATGCAAAGTTATGCACCTAGGAAAGAACAACCCAAAGTATGGTTACACGAAGCAAGGTTTCACATTAGGACCCACCACCCAGGAAAAAGATTTAGGCATTATCGTGGATACGATGTATAAAGCCTCTGCCTAGTGTGCAGCAGCGGCCAAGAGAGCAAACAGAATGCTAGGAATCATAAGGAAAGGAATGGAGAATAAAACAAATGATATTATATTATAATGCCTCTGTGTCGTTCCATGGTGCGACCGCACCTTGAATATTATGTACAGTTCTGGTCTCCGTATCTTAAAAAGGATATAGCGTTATTAGAAAAGGTACAGAGAAGAGCCACCAAATTGGTAAAAGGGGACGGAAGGATACCCCTATGAGGAGAGGCTTAAAAGGTTAGGGCTCTTCAACCTGGAAAAGAGACTGCTGAGGGGAGATATGATAGAGGTCTATAAATTAATGAATGAATGGAGTGGAACAGGTAAACGTAGATTGATTCTTTACGCCATAAAAAGTAGAAAGACTAGGGGATATGCAATGAAGCTACAGTGTAACCCGTTTAAGACTCATAAGAGGAACTATTTTTTCACTCGATGCGTAATCAAACTCTGGAATTCATTACCGCAGGATGTAGTAAAAGGATTACTACATCCTCTGGAGTGGAGGAGTAGCCTAATGGTTAGAGCACTGGCTTTGGAACCTAGAGACCAGGGTTCAATTCCTATTAGCACTCTTTGTGGCTTTGAGCAAGTCACTTAACACTCCATTGCCTTAGAAACTGCTATGATTGAAATGATAAAGTGGTAGATAAAACCTGTTAAATAAATAAATTAATTAAAAAAGGTTTGGACAAGTACCTGGAGGAAAGGTCCATAAGGGATCTGTCCTTGGTCCGATTCTTTTTAACATCTTTGTTAGTGATATAGCGGAAGGGCTGTCGGGTAAGGTTTGCCTCTTTGCAGATGATACCAAAATCTGCAATAGAGTAGACACCCAGGAAGGTGTAGATAACATGAAGAGGGATCTAGCTAAGCTTGAAGAATGGTCTAGAATTTGGCAGCTGGGATTTAATGTTAAAAAATGTAAGGTCATGCATTTGGGCTGCAGCAATCCAAGGGAGCAATACAGTATAGGAGGTGAAGTACTTTTGTCCACTAAAGAAGAGCGAGACCTAGGCGTGGTTGTGTCTGATGATCTTAAAGTAGCTAAACAGGTAGAAAAGGCGACGGCAAAAGCTAGAAGGATGCTTGGGTGCATACGGAGAGGAATGGCTAGCAGAAAAAAGGAGGTGATAATGCCTCTGTATAAGTCTTTGGTGCGACCTCACTTGGAGTATGGTGTGCAATTCTGGAGACCGCACCTTCAGAAGGATGTGAACAGGATGGAGTCGGTGCAGAGGGTGGCTACTAAAATGATTAGTGGGCTTCATTATAAAGCATATGAGGACAGACTGAAGGATCTTAATATGTACACCTTAGAGGAAAGGCGGGATAGAGGTGATATGATTCAGATGTTTAAATACCTCCGTGGCATAAATGTTCAGGGAGAGAACCTCTTCCAATTGAAAGCAAGTTCTGCTACGAGGGGACATGGGATGAGGGTGAAGGGAGATAGATTCAGGAGTGATATGCGGAAATATTTCTTTACAGAAAGAGTAGTGGATCCATGGAATAGTCTCCCAGTGGAGGTGGTAGAGATGAGGACAGTAACTGAATTCAAAAAAGCATGGGACCAACACAGAGGATCTCTAAAGGTAAAAAGTGGACTGTTGTAGTTGTTGTTATGGAAGGACAGACTAGATAGGCCATGTGGTCTTTTTCTGTCATCATGTTTCTATGTTTCTATGTGTCTTTTTGGGAAATTGCTAGGTACTTGTGACCTGGATTGGCCACTGTTGGAAACAGGATACTGGGCTTGATGGACCTTGGTCTGACCCAGTATGGCATTTCTTATGTTCTTATGCTTTGCGCATGGGTTAGCTTTAATTGTCAGCTACCAATGCAAGAACAAGCTTTGTGCATGAGCCGTGTGCAAAGCCTTAAACAGACAGCAACACTTAACACATTTTTATTTAGTCATTTAAATGTATGGTAATTAAGCAATTAGCTTAGATTTTAATGTGAGATTCCAGGAGATGTAAAGGGTTGGCTAATAGTGCTGTGGTCAGTGCTTTTGAGGAATTTATGCCTGTTCCTTCTCTATTTTGGACATATAGCACCAGCAACCTTATGGCTTTGCTGAAGAAAGTGGTGAAAAAAACGGCAGGGGAGGTGTGCTGGAACAATGTTATGTGCACTTGCAGAATAATATTGGTGTTTATGAACACCAATATTATTTTGAGCAGAACCTCTGTGCAGAATAGTATTGCTGTCCATGCCACATAGGATTACAACACATGCGCACAAGTGCGAAACTGTGGGTTTTCTGTACACAAGACATAGATGCTGCTAATGCAGATCCCTGTGCTTATTATCTTGCTTTCCTTCCTTGATTAGTACAGGCTTTTTGTGCACAGCTTATTTGCATGCTGTTTGCATATAGCATTGGTGAGAAAAACGTCTACGTTAAACTTGCATTAGGATGCACTGCAATGAGCTTTTAGCTCAGGGCTGTAACACAGGGTTTCTGCATCAGCACCTCAGTGTCTTTCCTGATTTACAAGTACAGGAGTCTGCAAGGTCCCGTGTTGAAACTCTCTCAGCTTCATTACTGATTTACTTACAACCATTTTCCCTTGAGGCTTTTACCAAAACATAACCCATGCTGGAAGTTTCTACTTTTTCCTTCTTCACATCTATTATTTTTTGCAGATTTGGGCACATGACTGTATTTCTCTGTGGACAAGTAGAATAAGTGCTCACATATTTATTTTATTTAACATTTCTTATATACTGCCTTTCATGATATCAAGGCACTTTACGTTGAACAAACTGAAATTACATTGAACAGGGCATTATAACTTGGAGATAACTATTTTACAGGGAACATGGGCAATGGAGGGTTAAGTGGCTTGCCCAAGACCACAAGGAGCACCTCTGGGACTAGAAACCCCAGTCCTTCCGGCCCAAGGTTGCTGTCCTCTAGTGGGATTTGAACCTCTGACCTTCCAGCCTGAGGTAACTTGCCCCAACCACTAGGCCACTCCTCCCTCCCACATATGAGTGACATCACTGACAAAGCCCTGTGCAGGAAACTCTCCCAGCTCCTTTTAGGAATTTTTGGAGACAATTAACCATGCATGTGTGTGAGTTCCTGTCTGCCACCAGTTTGCCTCAGTCTTCTTTTGTCTGCATAGCCCTGAGGAAGTGTTCTCTTTCTGTCCACAAATTCTCATTCTTTTTTGCTACTTTTATCTGTTTTTTTGTAAGTTTCTTTGTTTAGTTCTCACTGTTGCTGCATTTCTTGGTTCCATTAAGAGTCCTTAGATAGATTTTCAGGCATTTATAATTTTTTACTGCATCACTGCTATAGGCCACATTTAAGCCTCAGGAATTTTAACCAGGTTTAGTTTTTATATATTCAAGATGAAGTCGTTTGACTTCACTGCAACTATTTTTCTGGATAAAATGTCCCACAAACTCGCCAGCGGGTTTAAAATGTTGCATCCGATGCTGCAGGACTGTGTCTGTAACAGACATATAAATGGTGCCTGCAGTGCTTGGGGCTTGACCATGAACCTTCTTGTTGTCTTTTGTGTTCACAGATAACAATGAGAGGGATCAAGGGTTGTGAAGAGCAGCACAAAAGAATTTTTGGACATGTAAGTCCAATCCTTCGGCATCAGCATGGGTGACATTGATCTTTATGGCCTCAGGAATTGTACCGGACACTAGTGGGACCATTGACATCAAGGAGTCCTTGAGCTGAGCACCAGTAGGGCGCCCCAGGATCGGACACCCACCAGTTCTGACCCGAGGAAGAGGAAGGATTCATCCTCATTCTCTAAGACATTGAGGACTAAGGATGTTGAGCACCAGGTAGAGGCTGGGTGCATGGGCATTGTAGTTCATTGGAATATGATGTCAGCAGCATCAGGATATCGGCTTGTCCCAACCCTCAAAGCAGCCCTGATGTGAGGATCACTCATCCTCCTGTTTGTCAGAGGGGTCGTGCCAGATTCCACGACACTCAAACCAGCTTTCTGTTATTCCCTGACAGATTCCACAGGCATCTGCCAATTATGCTGCAGGACCTTCACCTTTGTCTTTGGCAGTCCTCAAGGAGAGTCTAATGAGAGGCCTCTAACAAAGGATGACGATGTTCTTTACCCAATCCCACCCCCCCCCGAAAACCTTACCACTAGTCAATAACAATTCACAAAAAAGTGGCAATTAATATATCATACCAACTTATATCATAAATACTCACCCCATAAACTAATATTTATGTTGTTTCCAATTTATTTAAATATAATTATAAAATACAAATCATCTAACAACATACATATACAATAACATTCTCACCATATCCAGATCATATCACTTAATCATATCCCTATCTCACACATTCTCCACACCACATTAAATTGCTATTACAATTTTGGAAGCCTTTCCATATATCTTCTCTGCATCACATTACATGCCACTCATTTTTATATATTATATTGTTATATAGTCTGCACACCATACATCCAAATATCACAACTTTGAATATCAATAACAGTGTAGACAATAATTCTTCTATTCTCCACATTGCTTCTCTTCCGAAGCTAATTGAAAATTCCACAACGGTGATCACTTTAAAATTGTGCACACTGTCTGTGATGTATCATTACACCATATCAAACAGCAGGGCATTCAGAATTCTAAATAATACAGATATATCCATTTGAAGATGCACACTGATGACTGGTGAACAGCAAAAATCCCCTCTCCAGCTATTTTAATCCTCCCCATTGCATGGAGGATGCAAAACACAGAATATTCCAACTTGGCTGCTGGTTTCACCTTAAATGACAGGCTTCATCAGGGAACATAGCATCTATTAATGGAACAACACCCATGCCATATATTCTCGGGGAACAAGCAGGAAGTCAGTCCTCACATATGGGTGATGTCAGCATCGATGGAGCCTGTGCAGTAACCTCCTCAGCTTTCAAAGAAAGCCTTTGGGAGAACCACCACACTTGCGTGGTTGCCTTCCTGCCCAAGGCTGCCATCTTGCTTCAGTTTTCTTTTTTTCCGCGGAGCCCATCGGATGTTTATCTGTACTTCGAAAAAGATTGATAGTTCTTTTTCTTTCTCGCTTCTTTTTTCCTTCTCTGGTATGTGTACCAGTGCCTTCTTGGTTCCCCGGCTCTGCTGCCACCTTGGCGCCACATTTTTCTTGGGTCTTTTTTCCTTGGGGGTCTTTTTCCTTCGTGTGCAGGAAACCTCGCACTCTCCCTGGCCGGGACACTTGAGTTTGATCTTGTGGGAGCCATCTCCCCATTATGTCCTCAGCCACTGGGTTCAAGCAGTGTGACCCTGCGGGCACATTATGTCCTGCATAGAAACGCACGATTGCTGCCTCCGTTGCCTTGGTGTGGACCACAATGACTCATCCTGTGGGCTTTGTCAGCAAATGATGAGCAAGGGATAGAGGAACCATGAGCAGCAGTGAGAGTCCATGTTTGGGAAGACCTCTGTAACGGCCCCAGCGTTGCTTGTGGAACTGATGGCCTTGGGGGCCGCTGCAGTGACCTCAGCCTCACATGACAACTGTGTCTGTTCTGAGCCCTTGGGTCACAAGACATTAGACAGGGGATAGTCTTCTGAAGGCTGTCCCCTGAAGAGATGGATGTCGTCAGTGGCATCACTGGGCAATGACGCCGGAGCTCTGGGTAAATCCCATGGTCGCCATTATTGGAGTCCCCAGCACGATCCTGAGGGCGATGGCTTGAAGTGGCCCTCCAAGCTGACCCAGCAGGAGAAAGTGCCATTGACGTTCCCTCAACGTTGAGGGAAAAAACCCCTTTACCCAAAGAAGAGGAAGGCTTAAGGAAACTACCCCCAGTACTCAGCCTTCCCAGCTCCCCAACAGGGCCAGCAAGCCAAGGGACAGGGGCAAGGCCCGCATAAGCCTAAGGCCCCCAAGCCGCAGGCGGCACCCCAGCTGTAACCTGGTGGGGACTTTTGACTTGGGCATAGCCTCTCTTCTCCTGGGAGGCTTAGTCCCGCAGCACATGGGGGGGGGGGGGCGTCTGGTGTTCTTTGCCTGCCGGTGGTTCAGCATCACCACCGACACCTGGGCCCTCCAGATGTTGGGGGAGGATTACTTCCTGCATTTTGATCAGATGCCGCTCCCGTTCTTCTAGGGGAACTCCCAATGACTCCCCTTCACCAAGGCTTGCTCCAGCCAGAGCTTGCTGGGCTTCTAGCCGACAAGGCAAGATGGGCCTTACTAGTCCAGACGTTTTTGCGCTTGAACGTCTCTCTTGTCTGCGGGCCATTAAGCATTGCCTGATTCTTCCATGCCGTGCATTTCCTGACATTATCATACAGGTTCTTGCATGCCGTGCATTTCCTGATGTTATCATATAGATTCAATTCATCAACAATGTAACATAAAGCCTACACAGGCCTCTTACGTTTTCTAAATCCCTACCCAATGTTCATGATACCTTCCCATGTACATACAAAACTGTTTGAATACTACATATAATTTCAAATTTTCAATTTTAATTTAATATCACTCTTAATTCAATAATATCTTTTTAAAACAATTATATAAACACTTTTCCAAAAGCACTCTGTCCTGATAAAGTTGGAAGAATGGTCTATTGCTTGCCAGTTAAGATTTAATGTGAAGACGTTGTCAGACGGCTGCCTGGGTGAGAATGTTCACAGTCTTGGCAAGTGCATATATCAATATGATTTGCAAGGGATTGTGGGAAATGCAGTCCATTCACACCAGACACAGCTGCTCACAATAATTAGTTGTGCTTGAGTGTAAAGCCAATAAGATATTTATTTATGGGGTTATTTCTCCCAACACAGATATGCTTGGTAGCACATAAAACAGGATACTTGCTTTCAGTGTTAAACTTAGAAAAACAAAATCAGGAAAACAACAGTTGAACTTGTCAGGCAATCAAATCAAAAGAATAAAGACCTGGTTGGTAACAAACTGGTCTTTTCTGTAGGCTTTAGCTAATATTTTCTTAGCAGTGTTTCAAACAACAAGCAAAACCCACAAAGAAGGGAAAAAACTGTTCTTTTCAGGTTAACTTCTTATATCTTCACACATAGATTCAGAAGTGATTCCCTCAGAGCTCACAAGCAATTAGGTAAGGCTCAATTGCTAGCAGTTACCCAGCTGAAACCCCTTAGCTGGCTTGCTTTCTACTGCGTGGCTCAAATCCTACTTCAGGAGCTTTTCTGAGTAGATTAAAGAACAAGTTTGTATTTCTTTGTGATGGTAGCTGTACTTTGTAACAGTAAATTACAAAAGGAGTTTAGACAGAGAGCAATCCATGTAGTCACAGCCTGTATCTATAACCGCTCCTTCCCCTTCTTCAACAATCATGGGTTCAATATCAGGGATTGGCACAGAGGAATTTCTCAATGGAGCACTTTCAGGAGAATACTTGTTTCCCTGCTGTCTTTCAAGGTTATAGCTAGGGCATAGATCAGTGTTCATACCTGAGCTTCCATTGCTGTTAGAGTTCCTCTCTAAATAGCCTGGCCAGTATGTAGTCCAGTTCTTATGTCCAGCCTTCCAATCCAGATCCCTGGACACTGGATCTCTCTTCACATACCTTCTGGCACGGGTCCTAGGGTCCCTTCCACGTGCAGCCGTCTCCCTCACAGGTACCGTCTGGAGATTCCTAGCCCTGCAGCACCATTCCTCTGGCTTTCCCCAGTCCAATGGTGTATGCTGGCCCTTGGAATGCCTTCCAGTATACGTACTGCTCTGGACTCCTTTAGACCTTCCAAAGGCTTTTCTCTTCTTTCTTCCAAAGGGTTTCTTGCCCTCTCTGTCTGTCCGGTTTGGCTTCTGCTTCTGATGATCCTCCAGATGATGAAGCTGTCCAAGATGATCAAGATCCTGAGGATGAGGATAATTCTCTGTAGAATAAACTCTACCTTTATTCTGCTTTGATGAGTGCTCCACCCTAGCACAGCGCAGCTGTGCTGAATCAGGCCCTGCCCTTTGAGATGAGTGCTTAGGGATTACCTCATAGTCCTCCTGATTGAACACACGTTTCCCCACTTCAGCTCCTCTAATGGCTGTTGGAAACCTGGTGCATTCTGGGACTGGTAGTCTTTTATGGGAAAATTCTGTTTTCTTATTTCTACCAGAACTGACAGGTTGCTTGTTCAGAGTCACTTCACCTTTTCTATAGCTCCTTCCTGAGCTATGATAAGCTTCCTTATCACAACGTGCAGTGTCATGCACTTGGGAAGCAGAAATCCAAGGGAATTGTATGCAATGTGGGGCGAGAGTTTGGTGTGCATGGACCAAGAGAAGGACCTCGGAGTGATTGTTTCTAAGGATTTCAAGGCAGCAAAACAGTGTGAGAAGGCGGTGGCAAAAGCCAGAAGGATGCTGGGTTGTATATAGAAAGGAATTCTCCAGGAACAAGCAGGAAGTTGGTCCTCACTTATGGGTGACGTTGGCACTGACGGAGCCCAAGCGGAGCAATTCCCCAGCTTCACGTCCAAGGGTGCCATCTTGCTCAGTCTCCCTTTTTCCGCGGAGTCCTTCGGACGCACGTCCTCATCCCTCGGAAAAAGTGTTTAGTTTTCGGCCTACTGGCCTCCTATTTTATGGTTGCACCGGTCTTCTACCTGTCCTTCCCCTGCTCTACCCTTTTAGAGCTATACGGGATGTTTTTTTCTTCGCCTTTTTTGCCTAACGGGCTTCGCAGCCTATTTTCTTCCAACCGCTGGCCACGTGGCTCATCTCCCTCGCGGGGGCCATTTTTGCCCCTATGGCCACCGGATTCAAAAAATGTGATATATGCTCTAAGAACATGTCGCTTACGGACACCCATGACTGTTGCTTGCAGTGTCTCAGGGCAGATCATGATCCGGAGCTCTGTTCGCTTTGTAAGAAAATGTCCTCCAAAGCCCTACTCTGTCGTAAGCAGAAGTCCGAAGACATTTTCAGAAAGACCGCCTCGGAGTCCCCGGTGGCGCTCAGTCGTCTCTCCTCCGGTAGGATCTCCC
This sequence comes from Ichthyophis bannanicus, assembly GCA_033557465.1. Taxonomy (NCBI): domain Eukaryota; kingdom Metazoa; phylum Chordata; class Amphibia; order Gymnophiona; family Ichthyophiidae; genus Ichthyophis; species Ichthyophis bannanicus. Next base: position 708,012,386 of record CM066034.1, read on the forward strand.
ACCTCAACCCCGTGGTCTCAGAGGCACTCCGACCAGGGGTCCCCTGAAGCGGAGCAGCGTAAGAAGAAGGCCTCAAAGTCGCTATCAGGGGGCTCCCGACAAGTGCGAGTGCTCCTGCGCTCGGTTACTTAGCTCTCTTCGGCATTCCTGAGAGTTGGACAAGGCGCGGCCCTGCAACGTACCCCATACAGACACGGAGGCTTCCGGCGAAGTTGCCCAGTCTCCTGAGGGCCGTCCCGGTGAGGACCCCCTCTCTTCCTCGACCCGGTGACCCCGGGATCGGCGTCACAGGGCCCCATGCCCACGTGGGAATCCCGCATGCTGGCGCTCGAACGCAGCGTTTCTGTGTTCATCACTTCCCAGCAGGAGCTCACAGCCAGCTTCGCTGACTCGCGCCCGAGACCGTGGCTCCCCCGTGGGGGACCCCCAAATCTGTCCAGGAAACCCCCAAGTGCCGCAGGCCTCATGAGGGTCCTCAACGTCTGTCTCGCTCGCCTTCCCGTTCCTCGGGGGCAAGGTCACCCAGGGTCTCTGGCTCCAAGCAGGCCTTGGCCGCTGGGTAGGGCGATATGCCTGGTTCGGATTCCTCATCTGAGTTCTTGGACTGGGAGTCCGATGGGGACACCTCCTCAGAAACCCATACCCATTGGGACCTTCCGTCGGACCCCTCTCCTCCTGCGTTTCAGCGGCGCTCGCCACCCGAGGACATCACCTTCCTCGTGTTTGTTCAGGATATGGCATGGGCTCTTAACCTGGCTACCCAGGCTGAGGAGGACCCTCGAGCCAAAGAGCTTGACATCCTACAGTATGAGTCCCCTCCTAGGGAGTCTCTTACTGTCCCGGCTCCTCCCATCTTGTCTAGGCTGCTACTCCACATGTGGGAGGTGCCTATCTCGGTTCCTATAGTGAGCAAGTTCCTCGACACTATGTACAGGGTACAACGCGGCCCTGAGTTCCGGAAAACCCAGCTCCCCCGCACTTCCATGGTGGTGGAATCGGCCATGAGAAAGCAAAAAAGCCTGAAGTCACATTCGTCGGTTCCTCCGGGAAGGGAGTTGAGAGCCCTCGACTCCTTAGGCCGCAAGGCCTACCAGGGGTCCATGCTTTCCTGTCGCATTCAGGCATACCAGTTATATATTGGTATGTTCTTGCACGACTTGGCCAAGGAGCTTGGGGGTTTCTCTTCAGGCCTTGAGGGCGAACCCCTCAACATGTTCGGCACCCTGCTGAAGCCCGTTGCGGAATGTTCCAAGTACCTCTCCCGCTCCGCTTACGATGATTTAGAGTCCTCGGCTCGAGTAGCGGCCACAGGTATCGGAGCCTGTCACCAAGCATGGCTTCAATCTTCTGACTTGGAGCAGTGGGTGCAGGAGAAACTTCTGGATGTACCCTGCCTCGGCGAGCAGTTCTAATGGCAAGCCGATGGAAGACAAGGCTGCGGAGATAGAGGCAGAGTTCGTCACCAGAACCCATCTTTCACGCAAGACCTCCACCCTCCCTCGGAAGAAGCAGCAAACCAAAAAGCCCTTCTTTCCGAGAAAAGGCCTTCCTTATCGTGGCTACCCGCCATAGCCACCTACCCCCGCGCCGACCACACTGGCACAAGGGAAGTCTGGCCAGGGTCATCGGAAGCCGAAAGGGCCCAAGATCCAAACCCCGGCTCCGTCGCAACCCACACAGGTGTTTTGATGCTATCCGCATAGCCTCTCCCCCCCCGGCCACTCACCTGTCCTCCTTCGCCCCTCAGTGGGCTTCCATCACCTCGGACGCCTGGGTCCTCCGGTTCATCCGGGATTGCTATCGCCTACGCTTGGACAGGCTTCCCCCTCCCTTCTCCCTGATGGAGCCTCCTCGACTCCCCGCGCACCAGGTCTTCCTGCAGCAGGAGTTAGTCAGCCTTCTCACCCAGCGGGCGATCGAGAAGGTGCCATCGCACCTTCGATGTTGGGGCTTCTACTCCCGGTATTTCCTCGTCCCAAAAAGGTCAGGGAGTCTGCAGCCCATCCTTGACCTCCGAAACTTAAACAAGTTCTTTGTGCAGGAAAAGTTCAAGATGTTATCTCTTGGCGTCCTGCTGCCCTGCCTCCAGCAGGGCAACTGGCTATGCTCCTCGGACCTAAAGGACGCTTACGCCGACATTTTGATTCACCCCCAGCACAGGCAGTACCTGTGCTGCAGGGTGCGGGGAGAGCACTTCCACTCCCCTTCGGCCTCGCGTCCACCCCGAGGGTCTTCACGAAATGCCTCTCCACAGTCACCGCCTGCCTCAGGCGTCAGGGCATCCCGGTCTTCCCCTATCTCGACGACTGGCTCGTCACGGGTCCCTCGGTCGAGGAGACTCGCCTAGCAGCATCGTGCACGATCCTCCTGCTTGAGGCACTGGGTTTCTTGTTCAACTACCCCAAGTCCCACCTCGAACCGGTGCAGGCCTTAGAATTCATTGGCATGCACCTCGATACTCAGCGGGCGACCGCATTCCTACCAGCGGATCACGCCACCCATCTTTGAGCCCTGGTGGCTCAGGTCCAGAGCACCCCTCTGGTCATGGCCCGAATGATGCTTCGCCTCCTGGGCCACATGGCCTCCACCATCCATGTAGTTCCCCATGCCCGCTTTCACATGCGGACAGCTCGGTGGTTCCTCAGCGCCCAATGGAGCCTGTCCTTCGGCCACCTCAGGGACCCAGTAAGGGTCTCCCACAACCTTCGCCTATCCCTCAGCTGGTAGCAAAACCCCTGCAACCTTCTCCGGGGGTTGCCCTTCGAGGCTCTGCAGCACGACATAGTGCTGACAACGGATGTCTCCCTGCTAGGATGGGGAGCCCACTGCGGTGTGCTGTGTATGCAGGGGCAGTGGTCACCCGAGGAGGCTCTGCAGCAGATAAACCTGCTCGGAAAACCTGCTCGAGCTCCGGGCTGTTCGGTGGGCTCTAAGGGCTTTCGAGGTTCACCTCAAGGGGAGGTTGGTGCTCATACAAACCGACAACTGAGTAGCGATGTTCTACATCAACAAGGAGGGGAGCATGGGTTCCTGCTTCCTTTGCCGGGAAGTGGCCCTCCTCTGTTCCTTCATCTTCTGCAGGGGGATAACCCTCAAAGTGGTCTACCTCCTGGGCCAGGAGAATGTCCTCGCGGACAAACTCAGCAGAATCCTCTGCTTTCATGAATGGCGTCTGGATCTGGGGGTGGTCGGCTGGCTGTTTCATCAGTGGGGGACCCCTGCCCATGGACCTGTTTGTCAGCCCATCGAATGCACAGCTTCCCTGCTTCTGCGGTCCCGTACCCCACCCGAGCAGGGAGGGTCCGGATGCATTCCTTTTGAGCTGGTCCTCCGGCCTGCTCTATGCATTCCCTCCCACTTCTCTGATCGCGAGGACCCTCCACAAAGTCCAGTGGGACCAGGCATCAATGATCCTCGTAGCATCCTTGTGGTTCCCGCTCCTGCTCCAGCTGTCGATGGAACCGCCAGTTCCACTGGGCTGTGCCCCGGGCCTGTTAACGCAGGAGGAGGGGCATGTATTGCACCCGAACCTAGCCTCCTTATCCCTCACGGCCTGGTGGATGATAGGGTCTCTCCAGCCCCGCTAGACCTCCCAGAGGAGGTCAAGGAGGTCCTCCTCGCGTCGAGGAAGACCTCGACTAGGAGAACTTACGCCTTCAAGTGGCGACGCTTCTCGGTCTGGTGCTCCGAGCTCCAGATCGACCCATTTTCTTGCCCCACTCGTTGGGTCCTTCAGTACCTTCTTCACCTCTCGAAGGAAGGCCTGAAATTGAATTCCGTCAGAGTGCACCTGAGCGCCATCTTGGCGAACCACCGCCCCGTCAAGGGAAAACCTCTCTCGGGGCAGCCCTTGGTTTCCCGCTTTATGCGGGGTCTCTTGCTGTCCAAGCCGCCCATCCGGCCTCCCCCGGCAGAATGGGATCTGAACATAGTGCTCATGCGTCCACCCTTCGAGCTGATGGCGATGTGCTTGTTCCGGCACCTTTCCTGGAAGGTGGTCTTCCTGGTGGCTCTGATCTCAGCCCGCCGGGTCAGTGAGCTCGAGGCTCTCATGGCTGATGCCCCTTACACTAGATTCTATGGGAATAGGGTGGTCCTTCATACCCACCCCAAGTTCCTGCCGAAGGTGGTCTTGGATTTTCATCTCAACCAGGAGATAGTGAGATAGTCTTACCGACCTTCTTCCCGAGACCCCATGCCGACCAGGTGTCGGCGGCTTTGCATACACTCGACTGCAAGAGGGCTCTTGCCTTCTATCTGCAGCGCACCCAGCCTCATCGCAAGTCTGGCCGACTCTTCATGACCTAGGATCTCAACCGCCTAGGGCAGGCAGTCACAAAACGCACTCTCTCTATTTGGGTGGCAGACTGCATCGCCTTTGCCCATACGAAGGCTGGTGTCCCTTTGGATCGGCGAGTCACCGTGCATGGTGTCCGAGCTAAGGCAGCTTCAGTGGCCTCGCTGCACTCAGTGCCCCTGCGGGACATTTGCCAGGTGGTGACCTGGTCTTCAGCGAATACCTTTGCTGCACACTACTGCCTGGTGAGGGAGTCGCATCAGGACAGCACCTTCAGCCAGGCCGTGCTCTGTAATCTGTTCGGGGTATAAGCAACTCCTTCCCTCTGAACCTTCTTCACAGCTACTGAGGGCTTTCCCCCGAGGACCCGAGGATTCGGGCTCCTTCGGGCATCAGCTTCTGCTCACAACCTCGCAGAGGCGTTTTTTGGTTACAGGTTCGGTAGCCTGTAGCTGGGGAGTCCCATAAGCGAGGACTGACTTCCTGCTTGTTCCTGGACAAAGCGTAGTTACTCACCTGTAACAGGTGTTCTCCAGGGACAGCAGGAATCAGTCCTTACTACCTTCCCACCTCCTCTGATGAGTTGCTGGATTTTTATCCTTCCCTTGCCATTTGCTTGGTAGGGCTCGAGCTAAGGGACCTGACTGAGCAAGATGGCACCCTTGGGCGGGAAGAGGACCACACATGCGTAGCAATCCCAAAGGCTTTTTTTGAAAGATGGGGAATTGGTCCATGCGGGCTCCATCGGTGCTAATGTCACCCATAAGTAAGGACTGATTCCTGCTGTCCCTGGAGAACACCTGTTAAAGGTGAGTAACTACGCTTTTTGGTATCATCTGCAAACAAGCAAAGCTTACCCGACAGACCTTCTGCAGTATCACTAGCAAAGATGTTAAAAAGAATAGGACTAAGGGCAGATTCCTGTGGCACACTACTAGTAACCTCCTCCTTATCAGAATGAGCTCCAGTTACCTTTACCCTTTGTCGCCTCCAACTCAACCAATTTCTAATCCAATCAGTAATGTTAGGGTCCATTTCTAGGGTGCTCAGTTTGTTTATAAGTCGTCTGTGCAGAATGGTGTCAAAGGTTTTACTTAAATCTAAATACACCACATCTAGGGCTCTCCCTCATTCTAACTCCCTGGTCACCGAGTCAAATAATCTGCAGGAGCACTGAAAGCTGAAAATGTTAGTGAGGTTGTCTATTTGCTTCTCTGTCATGTATAAACTTCATTACAATGAGATCAGAACTCAATCCTTCACAACAGCAATCCTCTATGCATAAGGTCTGGCACAAACAACTCAAAGATATCATTATTTGCTCATTCCAACATATACAAAGATCATTCATTCAGCTCTATGGGACAAATCACTAGATGCTCAATATTCAGAAGTCAGAAAGAACATTAATATCGTAAAAGTACCACCAACCAAAGCTGAAACATAAACCTTCTGGAGAAACCTATACGAGGACCCTATAGAGCACAATTAATAAGCAGAATGGTTACCCTGCATACAGGAACATTTAGAAAAAGCAAACATCAAACCTATGGAATGGCCTGCAGTAACAATAAAAGAGCTGGAAAACAAGTTAAAATGAGCCCCAAACTGAAAAAACCCTGGCCCATAATTCCACCAAGACCTGGCAAACTGCAAAAATCAATTGTTCAGGCAACCAGACTTAACACCATAACGGCTTACTACAGGAAAAATATTTCTCCTTCCGAAGGGGGATCCAAGTAATATTCCCAATAATTACAGACCAATAACTTCTCTGCCTACAACCTATAAGTTGTTCACTGCAATAGATTCAGACAGGATATATGATCATATCGTGTCCAATAACATCACAGCAATAGAGCAAAAGGGCAATGGAACCAAGGACCAGCTAATGTTGAATAAGGCCATCAAGACTAGCACTAAGAAACAGAAATCTCAGTATAGCATGGATTGATTATAAGAAAGCTTTTGACAGCATCCCACACTCTTGGATAATAAATTGCCTTGAAATGTATAAAATAAATCCTGGTTTGATAGAGTACATTAAGTTCATGTCAGTGTGGCAAACCACACTCTTTTTTAAATACGAATATGGTCCGTACATCATTCCTAATATTAAGATCCAGCGAGGAATATTTCAGGGAGATTCCTTGTCTCCCCTTCTGTTTTTTGTGGCACTTAATCCAATGAATACTGTCATCAACTCTTTGGAATATGGATTTAACCTGAATTCTAAAGAGGGTAACAACCCAGAAACAACATCTCATTTATTATTTGTAGACAATCTGAAGCTCTATAGTTCCAGTGACCAGCAATTAGCAGAGCAAATCTGTGTGGTGAAAAGCTTTTCTGATAACATCAGAATGATCCTTGGCCTTGACAAATATGCTAAAAAATCATTTTTTTTAGAGGAAAATTGAGCAAAATGGAAAACATCTCTCAGGCTGAGGGCTCTGACATCAAGGATCTTGAACAAGAAGGCGTATATAAGTATCTCGGAGTAGAGGAAGGAATGACACTCAAGCAGAAATTACTGAGAGAAAAGATCAGTAAAGAGTAGTACAGGAGATTAAAATCATTATTGAAAAGTGTTTTAATATCACAGAATAAAATACAGGCCATTAATCAGCTGGCAATTCCTGTACTCTCATGCAGCTTTGGGGGAGGAGAACTGGCCTCTCAAAGATCTTGAAAAACTGGATGTGCGAACAAGAAAACCCCTCCATGCCCATGAATGCATGTATGCCAAGACTGTACATCCCTAGAGCTGAAGGAGAGCTAGATCTCATAGAGATCAATTACCGAAGATCTCATAGAGATTGATTACCCATACAGAGCTACTATCATAGGCCTCCAGGCCTACCTAACTACATCATCGGATCCAAAAATGCAAAAAGTGCTGAAATATGAAATCTGTCTCCATCATCAAACTTGGATAAGCGTTCTGATGACTAGTAGGAAATGAGTGAGAATCCACAGGCATACATAGAGAAGGAAGTAACCGAATTTGCAAAACAAGAGAAAAAAACTCTACAAATAATTGGATCAACAAGCGAGGAAAAACAAGTGGCAAATGCATAAATACAGTGGGAAATATAGAGTGTTACTCCAGGAACCCTTTGTCAATCAAGAATGGACACATGATTAAAGAAAGGTGAACTGAAACCCAAGGATGAGAGAATGATAGTTGCAGCCCAGGATAGCAATTTAAGGACAAGATGGTTTACAGTGAGCATTGAAAAAACTGGCAAAACACATATGTCGCTTCTGTGGGAATGAGCTAGAAACAATGACTCATCTTATAGCTGGCTGTAAAGTTCTAATGGCTGAAAATTTCTATACACAAAGGCACCATAAAGTAGCGTGCCTCATCCATTGGAAACTTTGTAAACACTACAGCATCATTGTGCCTGAAAAGCACTGGGATCATGACACTAAAAGGATTACAGAGAATGAATCTCGCTTCTAAGCCCGAGTATATGGATTATGACCTCAGTTTCTCAAATTTACTACTAATGCTCAGTGTAGTACTTGTGTCATGCCAAAGAGAGCTTCCTTCCGGAGTTCATAAGAAGTTACATGTATGGGTAATTCATCAAGGTGTGCTTAGAAGTTCTTCTTAATTAGGCCTGTGGCACCCAACACGATGGGAAATAACTTGGTATGTTTCTGTCACATTTTCTTGGTCTCTGACTGCATTCCTTGGTACTTGAAGATCTTCTCCCTCTCACAGAGAAGTCGCTTGGAACTGACACTTCCATAATCAGTGTAGTTTTGGTGTTCTTATCCTTTACCACTATATCCGGTGTCCTCATATCAAGCTTTTTATCGGTCAGAATGGGATATCCCAGGTGATCATAACTTTTCAATACTGTCATGGTATGCGCAAAACTCACCCATTTGGAGAAATTTCTCCCGGGAAGTAATTTGTTTGGTGCAACCTGCACATTCAGAAATCATTCATATGGTTCAACCCTGACATTACCATATGCTTCACCACTTTCTTCAGCAATTTCTAGGTGAACCACTGTCTCAAGTCCATGACCCTCTACCTGGTTCAGATATAAGAACATAAGATATGCCATACTGGGTCAGACCATGTCCATCAAGCCCAGTATTCCAATCTAGGTCACATGTTTCCTAGCAGTTTCCCCAAAGGAATCACAGGTTCCACAATGCTTGAATGGGGGCAAGCAGTGGATTTCCCGGCTCCCCTTTAATAATGGTTTATGGACTTCCCTCTAGGAACTTGTCCAAACCTTTTTTAAACCCGGCTACACAATGAATTCCAGAGTTTGATTACATGTTGAGTGAAAAAATATTTTCTCTTATTAGTCTTAAATAGGTTAAACTGTAGATTCATTACATGTCTCCTAGTCTTTCTGTATTTTGATGGCGTAAACAATCGATCTACGTTTACCCATTCCACTCCATAATGATGCCTAAATCTTTTTCCTGGGTTCTTAATATGGAAACTTGCATCGTGTAACCATATTTTGGGTTATTCTTTCCTAGGTGCATAACTTTGCACTTGTCCACATTAAATTTCATTTGCTATTTGAACATCCAGTCTTCCAATTAATCAAGGTCTTTTTGCATTTTTTCACAATCCTCTTGCATTTTAGCAACTTTGAATAATTTTGTGTCATTTCCATATTTGATTATCTCACTCGTTATTCCCATTTCCAGGTCATTTACGAATATGTTAAAAAGCAGCGGACCCAGCACGAATTACTGGGGTACTCCAATATTCACTTTCTCCATCGGGAAAATTGGCCATTTAGCCCTACCCTCTGCTTTCCATCTTTTAACCAGTTCCTGATCCACAATAGTACATTGCCTCCTATCCCATGACTTTTTAATTTCACCAAGAGTCTCTCATGAGGGACTTTGTCAAAGGCTTTCTGAAAATCCAGATATACTGTATCAACTGACTCACATTTGTCTACCTATTTATTCACACCTTCAAAAAAAACAAAACAGATTAGTAAGACAAGACCTTCCTTAGTTAAAGCCATGTTGAGTGTCTCCCATTAAGCCATGACTATCTACATGTTCAGTAATTTTGTTCTTTATAATGGTTTCTACCATTTTTCCCAGTACTGATGTCAGGCTCACCGGTCTGTAGTTTCCCGAATCACCCCTGGAACCCTTTTTAAAAATTGGTGTTACATTGGCAATCCTCCAGTCTTCAGGTATTGTAGATGATTTTAGTGATAGTTCACAGATTACTAATAGTAGGTCTGCAATCTCATATTTCAGTTCTTTCAACACCTTCGGGTGTATACCATCTGTTCCAGGTAATTGCTACTCTTCAGTTTATCAAATAGTTGTAATACATCTTCCTGGTGTATCGATATTTCTTTCAATTCTTCTGCGGCATCACTTTTAAATACCATTTCAATCATAGGTAACATCCCTACATCTTCCTCAGTAAAGATCGAAGCGAAGAATTCATTCATTCTCTCTGCTATGGCCTTGTCCTCTCTTAGTGCCCCTTTTGCCCCTCTGTCATCTAATAGTCCAACTGACACGCTCACAGGTTTTTTGCTACGAATGTACTTGAAAAAGTCTTTATTATGGACTTCCGGTGATGACATCGGGGCAGATGGCGGTGTAGAGACGGAGCTTCACTGCCATAGCCTGTAGCAAGGGGGAAAGATACCCCTAAAAGCACTTGAGGAGAGGAGCCTAGTGGAGGAGAGACGGGAGACGGACCTAGCAAGGGGGAGGGGAAGATGCGCGACTCTCGCCCCAGCCGGAGCGCCGCTAGTGAAGTTGACAAAGCGAGAGCTGGTGACCCAGCAGACTCCGGGGTAGGCCGGAGTGGGGCAGGAGAAACGGTGGCGAGGGTTCGTGCAGCCCAGGGAGAGCAGCGAGGCCCGACGAGACCCGGAGTGTAACCCGGGAAGGAAGCAGCGTGGAGGAGAAAGCCCTATGAAGGGAGAGAGAGGAGGCCAGGAGCGTGGCAGAACCGGCTTCTCGGTCTGAAGACCACGTGGCGGGCCGAAGATGGGGGCCAGAGCAGTGCATCGTGCGGCTGCACTGCCCGGATCGGAGAAAAGGTGCGGTGCTGCCGGGATATTGAACCTGGGCAGGGAGAAGCTGCAGGAGGAGAAAGGTGAGCCAGAGGAGCGATGAATTGCCAGGAGGGCCAGAGCTGAGACCGGGGAGGCGGAGAGGTCTGGCTGGGAACATCAGAGAGTGGGGAGGCGGTGCAGCGCCCCCTGAAAGGCCAGGCAGAAATGCATAGGAGCTTGGAATAAGGAGACCAGAGGGAGCACCGATTGTAGCCCAGAAGAGAGGGGGCGACACGCAGCAGAGGGACCATTGGAAGGAGGAGTGAGACCCAAGGGGCTAAAGGAGAGTGGTGGAACCCAGAGGAGAGCGTACCAGCGGAGGTGCTAGCCCTGATAAGGCAGAAGAGGTGTCCCAAAGTAGTGCTAATAGAAGGGACTGCCCTGGTTGAACAAGTCTAAACCAGGTAGAGGCCAGCTTGAAGCCCGGGGAGAAGGCCGAGAAACCAGGCGAGTGGCCTAAAGGGGGAGTGGCCTCTTGGGGAGATTCCTGAATCCCCTGGAAACACAGCACTGCCCTAACGGCTCTCGGGGGCAGTATGGAAAAAAGCAAAGGAAACTTGGCTGCATGGAAGAAACTGGCTGACTTCTGTTCCCCTTACGCGACAGCCAGAGGTGGAAGAGAGGCGGAGAAGGAGAGCCGAGTGCAGGATGAAGAACCAAAAGATTTGGTTGAGGAGCTGGAGCGGGGGTGCAGCCCAAGAGGAGTAACCAAGTTGAAAGAATGGCTAACTGATTTGAAAGATGAGATTAAGACAGAAATTGGTGGAGTGAAGCATGAACTGAAAGAGTCCATACAGGCATTGAGACAAGATATAGTGGACATCGGGAACCGAGTGGAGGAGATGGAGACCCAGATGGAACAACAGGGGGAGGCAGTTGAAGAAATGCAGAAGGGCTGGGGAGACCTCAAGCGAACCCAAATAGAGCAGCAGGTGAAATTGGACGATCTGGAAGATAGATCCCGGAGATGTAATCTCAGGGTCCGGGGCCTCCCAGAGGAACCTCAATATAGAAATTGTGAAAAAGTTCTGCTAAAAATTTTCACCTCCCTAGTAGTAGCTGTGGACCCGGAGGGGGCAGGAAAATGGATCCCTCGCAAATAGAGCGGGCACACAGAGGTTTGGGGCCGAGACGGGACAACAAACGAAGAGATATAGTGGTGTGCCTTAGCTCTTTCAAAGTTAAAGAAGAGCTGTTGGCAGCTGCGAGGAAGGTACGGCAGATTACCTGGGAGGAGCACCAATTGGAACTATTCCAGGATCTTTCTGCGGGAACGCTGCAATGAAGACGTAACCTTAAAGAGGTGACTGCCTACCTGCGGAGAGAGGACATAAGATACAAGTGGCTGTTCCCATTTGGTCTACTGATCACAGCTAAAGGGAAATCAAGAAGGGTGCAGACTAGAGAGGAAGCTTGGAGTGAGCTTGAGGAACTGCGTTTCCCTAACATACCGGAGAGGGAGAGACCACTGCCGGGAACATCAGCAAATGCTACAACGCTCTCCAATCCAAAGAGGGGCGTCCAGAGGTGGCACAGAGTACCAGTGTCCGGTAGACGAGCAGCGAGATTGAACAGAGAGAGTCCAGGAGCGCAGGAGGCGGTACAAGGAGAAGGCTGAAAGTATGGACTCTGAATTTAAGGTTGTGCTGTTATGTTTTTCTCTGCTATAATACTTGTAAGTAGACGGGGGGAAGATGAGTTTTCGATTAGGGGGAAGGGGGGGGGAACGGTGAGGGTAGAAAGGGTATGAGCAGGGAGGGGCGGGAAGGAGGTGTTAGGAGGTGGGTCGGGGAAGAGGAGGGATGAGAAATGAGAGATGGGAGGGGGTATGGGAACGGGGGTGCCGAGAGGAGATGTGGATAGGAGGGGAGGGGGAGGGAAGGTCAGAGACAGGCATGGCCCAATTGCCGGTCATCAACATGGAAGACAAATCTCTCTTTATGAGAGGGGGGGAAGGGTAGGGGAGGGGAGGACGGGTGGGACGGGATGGGGAGGGGGGAGGGTGGGGTAGGAACTCTTTGGGTAGGGCTAAGGATGGGGGGTATGGAAAAATGGGTGAGTTAAGACTAGTCACATTAAGTGTAAAAGGGCTTAACTCGCCATTTAAATGACGAAAATTAACAGAGCTAGCTCGTCAGAGGGCAGAAATTGTGATGCTCCAGGAAACGCACTTGACAAGAGCAACCGAGTATCTGGTCAAGCCCAGGGGATAAGGGGTGTGTATTCATGCATCAAATATGGTAGAAAAGAAGAAGGGAGGAGTTGCTATTTTGTTTGCTACCAGGCTAAAGATGCAGTTGCAATCGATTGTAAGGGATAAAGAGGGGAGATATGCACTAGTGCGGGTGAAGGTGGGAAATGTATGGTATAATGTGGTGAATGTCTACGCTCCAAGAGGAGCGCAGCGTGAATTCTGGACAAAACTGGATGAGGAGGTGAGGAAAATGGGGGAGGGTATCCTGATATGCGGAGGTGATTTTATTTTAACATGGAATCCAACCCGAGATGCAATGGGGAAGAGAGAAGGCAAGAGGGCAGACAGGAAGAGATACCGTAATTTTGTCGAACAGCATTGCTTATTTGATGCCTGGCGCTTGCACCATCCGGGGAGGAGACAATTCTCTTACTTCTCGCCAGTACACGGGTCCTATTCATGCATAGATGCTATCTGGGTTTCAAAGGAGGTGGGGGGGGGAGGATAACAGGGGCTGAGATGGAGTCTATTGCCTGGTCGGATCATGCTCCAGTAGTGGTAAGATTGCAAATGGAAGATGAAGGGAAGGGAACACAGTTTTGGAGGCTCAACGAATCACTCCTGGAGGATAGAAGGGTTCAAGAGGAAGTAGAGAGAGAAACCCGGGAGTACTTTATAGCCAGTGACAATGGGGAGGCTACGTGGGGACCTACGTGGGGAGGGATATGGGATGGGTATAAGGCTGTGGTGAGAGGAATACTAATTAAATGGGGGGCAAGAATAAAAAGGGAACGAGAGAGCAGGGAGCGGACTCTGAGGGAACGCTTGATGGAATTGGAAGAGCTGGATGGGCGGGGCGGACGGGGGCTTACAGAGGGCAGGTATTGGCAGCGCGCACACGGCTAAACGAGCTGCAGGCTGAAAAGATACAGTACAAGATGCAGTTGTTAAGGCAAGAGGTATTTGAGGGAGGTAATAAGGCGGGGGAGGTATTTAGCGCATATTATCCGAGTGCGTAATATGGGAGGAGAGCTGGTTAATAAAGACGGAGAGATCAGAGACGCCTTTAAAGAATATTACCAGGAATTGTATAAAGCCAGGGACAACCCACAGGATGAGAGGATAAAACGATACCTAGATGCCATAGACCTGCCTACACTGGAGGAGGGGGGAGCAAGAGGAAATTAACCAGCCTATACGAGGGGATGAAGTGAGGCGGGCAATCCAGCAGTTAAAACTAGAGAAGGCGCCAGGGTTGGATGGGTTATCAGCACGATTCTATAGGAGATTTGGGGATCTCTTAGTTGTGCCTTTGGTGAGGTTATTTAATCAGCCACGCGAGGGAGGGAAATTGGTGGATACGATGGGGTGGGCGGGTATAACAGTAATTCACAAAGAGGGGAAGGATCCACAGGAATGCGCATCCTATAGGCCCATTTCTCTGCTCAATTTGTATGCAAAATTGTTAGCTAAAATACTCACCACGAGACTGAATAGGATTATCGGGAAATTGATACACCAAGATCAAGCGGGCTTTATCCCCGGCAGACAAGTAGCGGACAATATCAGGAAGATTCTTAATATCATATGGTCTGTAGAGCAAAGCGGGGAAGAGGCGCTACTCCTGTCGTTGGATGCGGAGAAAGCCTTCGATCAGGTATCGTGGCCTTTTCTTTTCCAGGTGTTAGAGAAAGTGGGGTTGGGGAAAGAGTTCTTATTATGGGTGAAGGCACTCTATGCCCATCCCAAAGCATGTGTGAGGGTGAATGGGGCCCATTTGGGTTTCTTTGACCAGGGGAGGGGAACGAGGCAGGGCTGCCCCCTATCACCGCTGTTATTCGCAATAGCAGTAGAACCGTTCGCACAGCGGGTAAGAGAACGGGCGGATGTGTCAGGCATAAGAGTGGGGAGGAGGGACAATAAAATCTCCTTGTTCGCGGATGATATCATTTTAAGCTTGGCTAGACCCCGTATAAGTCTCCCTGTAGTAATGTGGGAGCTGGAAGAGTATGGTAAGTTATCGGGCTTTACAATCAACTGGACGAAATCGGAAATTTTAAACTTAGCGGTTGGAGGGGAAGTAACGAGTCTTCTGGCTAAGAAATATCCCTTTTGTGGGCTCGGGAGAGTATTAGGTATCTTGGTATACGGATAAGCAACAAAACGGAAGAGCTATATAAATTGAACTACTTGAAAGTTATGGGGCAGGTTGAGGGCTGGCTGGCGGGGTGGGGGAGGGGCTATCTTTCATGGTTTGGGCGAATAGCGACAGTTAAAATGATGCTAGTGCCGCGACTGCTGTTCCTGTTTCAAACACTCCCGATATTAGTGCCACAGTACAGACTGAGTCAGATACAAAGGTTAGTCGATAGATTTATATGGGTACAACGGCGCCTAAGGGTGGCGATGAGGGTACTGCAAAGGGTCAAGGGAGAGGGGGGGCTGGGGGTACCTAACTTGCGTAAATATTATGAGGCTGCCCAATTAAAAACGATCTATGAGTGGCAAAGAGGAACGCGGAAGCAGTGGGTCCAAATGGAGCGCGAGCAGGTTGAGGAGGTAGGACTAGAAAGAGTAATTTGGAGGAGGAGTAAGGGTTCCGCCACATATCTACTAAACCCCATGGTAGCGAACAGCTTGAGAATTTGGAAACGAAATAAGATACAGCTAGTCCAAGACAAACGCTATACTCAGGGGATGACCCTTGAGGCCTGCTTCGAGAGAGGACAGGGGCCTGGAGAGCAGATACTCAGTAGGTGGGCTAAAGTGGGGCTGACGCACATTCACCAAGTCATATACTCCCAGGGGACTCATAAGTTTGAAGGTATTAAGGACCTATACCGGTTGAAGGAGAGTGATTATTTAGCGTAGTTGCAACTTTGCCACTTTATCAGACAACCGAGAGTATGGAGAGATCTATGGGAGAACAGGGGATGGTTTGAGGCTCTATGCTCCGGCCATATGGGTCATTGTCCAGAATTTACAAAGGCTTGATGGAGACCGGTGAATGCAAGCTGAGCTATATGTTGAAATGGGAGGAAGATTTGGGGATGTGTTGGGATGTCGAGGTGTGGGATAAGCTAATCCAGACAATAGCAAATGTATCTATAACAACACAAATTAAAGAAAATGCTTATAAAGTATTGTACAGGTGGTACTGGACGCCAGTACGCAGATGCAGAGCTGGGAAAGGACATGATGATTTGTGTTGAAGGGGGTATCAGAAGAGGGGGGACTGGATGCACATGTGGTGGAAATGTGACAGGATTTAGGAGTACTGGGGGCAGGTCATTGAGGTGATCCATAGTATGACAGGGCATAGCTTGCGGCAGAGACAAGAGGCATGTTTGCTGCACCAACTTGAGGAAGGCATCCCTAAACGATCAGCAGGGGTAGTGCACCATTACATAGCGGCAGCTAGGTGCGAGATAGCCCAGTGTTGGGGGGGACAGAGTATGCCCCAGTTGGGAGGTTTTGTTCAGAGGGTGGCAGAGGTGAGCGTGATGCATAAATTGACGGAACTGCGATGTGGGAAAGGGGAGAGGAGTGAGGCACAATGGCAGGGGGTGTAAGGTGGTTGGAGGATTGGAGGGAGGGGGGAGGGGGTAGGATGAGGATGGACCGTGAGGAGGAAGGTAGGGCACTAGAAGCATGTGCGAGTGGAGTGCATTTATGACATTGGGACTAGTACAAGGGGTTAAGGGGGCGAGGGGAAGGGGGGTAGTAGGGGGGGAGGATAGGGTAGGGTAGGGTATAAAGCATGTTTTACGTGATATTGTATTTACAATGAAAGTATCTAGACGGGTGAGATAAGGGGAAAAAGAATTATGTGGAGTAACAGAAGTGTTATGTAAGTGGTAAGTGGTAATTGTAAGAAATTTGTTGTAGGGTAATACGCATGAATAATGGGAGGGGGGAATAGTGTAGGGGGAGACGGGCGGGGGGGAAGTTTCCAGGATAGATAGGATGTAATGTTGTATTAGCTACCAGGGAAATATAACAAGGTAGATTATGAAACGAAATGTCAAAAGCTGGGTTATGACTATGTATGTATTGTATAAGCAATAAAGAACAAAATCAATAAAAGCTAAATGGAAAAAAAAGTCTTTATTATGCGTTTTTGCTTCTACAGCAAGCTTCTTCTCAAATTCTGCCTGCCTTATCAATGCCTTGCATCACACTTGCCAGTGCTTATGTTGTTTCCAGTATTCGTTATTTGGCTCCTTTTTCCATTTGCTGAAAGATCCTTTTTTGGAAACAACCTCCTCTCTGACCTCATCTTTAAACAATGCTGGCAGTTTTTTGGACTTCCTTCCACTTTTTTAAAGCATGGAATACAACTGGTCTGGGCTTCCAAGTTAGTATTTTTAAACAATACCCATGCTCGATAGAAACATAGAAACATGACGGCAGAAAAAGACCGCTTGGCCTATCTAGTCTGCCCTTCCATATCAACCACTACAACAGTCCCCTTTTTTTCCTTTAGAGATCCACTGTGATTGTCCCATGATTTTTAGAGTTCAGATACTGTCCTCATTTCTTCCACCTCCAACGGGAGACTATTCCACGCATCTACCTCTCTTTCTGTAAAGAAATATTTCCGCATATTACTCCTGAGTCTATCCCCTTTCACCCTCATTCTATGTCCCCTCGTAGCAGAGCTTGCTTTCCATTGAAAGAGGCTCTTCTAAAGTGCATTTATGCCAAGGAGATATTTAAACATCTCAATCATATCACCTCTATCCCACCTTTCTTCTAAAGTATACATATTAAGATTCTTAATTCTGTCCTCATATGCTTTATAACAAAGACCACTAAACAGTAGCCTCCCTCTGTACCGACTCCAACCTGTTTATATCCTTTTGAAGGTGCGGTCTCCAGAATTGCACATAATAATCCAAATGAGGTCGCACCAAAGACTTATACAGAGGTATTATCACCTCTTTTCTTCTGCTAGCCATTCCTCTCCCTATGCACCCAAGCATCCTTCTAGTTTTTGCTGTTGCCTTTTCTTCTTGTTTAGCTACTTTAAGATCATCAGACACAATCACGCCTTGGTCCCACTCTTCTTTTGTGGACAGAAATACTTCACCCCTATACTATATCGCTCCCTTGGATTGCTGCAGCCCAAATGCATGAACTTGCATTTTTTAACATTAAATCTCAGCTGCCAAATTCTAGACCATTCTTCAAGCTTAGTTAGATCCCTCCTCATGTTAACTACACCTTCCTGGGTGTCTACTCTATTGCAGATTTTGGTTTCATCCGCAAAGAGGCAAACCTTCCCCAATAGCACTTCTGCAATATCACTAACAAAGATGTTAAAAGGAATCGGATCAGGGACAGATCCCTGGGCCACACCACTGGTTACCTCCTTCTCCTCCAAGTGAGCTCCATTTACCTGTACCCTTTCTTGCCTCGCACTCAACCGGTTTCTAACCGAAGCAATAACTTTAGGGTCCATTCCTAGGGTGCTCAGTTTGTTTATAAGTCGCCTGTGTGGAATGGTGTCAAAGGCTTTACTGAAATCTAAATACACCACATCTATGGCTCTCCCTCGGTCCAACTCCCTGGTCACCCAGTCAAAGAAATCAATCTGATGAATCCATGCTGCCTCAGATCTGGTAATCCCTTGGACTCCAGAAAGCTCACTATTTTCTCTTTCAGCAGCTCTTCCAATAATTTACTCACCACCGAGGTTAAACTAACCGGCCTGTAGTTTTCAACCACATCCTTACTTCCACTTTTGTGTAAAGGGACCACATGAGCCTCTCTCCAGTCCTCTAGCACCACTCCCGACTCCAACGAGGCATTTAAAAGGTCAGTCACTGGAGCTGCTAGAACATTCCCAAGTTCCCTCAGTATTCTCGGGTGTATCCCATCTGGTCCCATTGCTTTGTCTACTTTAGGTTTAGCTAGTTTTTCATGAACACGGTCTTCTGAAAATTGTTCAAGATACCCCTTGCTTCTGATCCTGTTTGTAGGTGTTTTCTCAGGTCCTGCTCCTGTTTCTTCATCTGTGAACACAGAACAGAAATATTTGTTAAGCAATTCTGCTTTATCCTCATCAGCTTCTACATATTCCTCTCCTTCACCCTTGAGTCTGACAATAATACTTTTGACCTTCCTCTTCTCACTAACATATCTGAAAAATGTCTTATCCCCCCATTTTATTCCATTGGCTATTTTCTCCTCTTTTTGAATCTTTGTTTTCCTGACTACTTTGCTAGCTTCTCTAAGTTTTTCCAAATATAGATGCCTGTCTTCCTCTCTCTGTGATCTCTTATATTTCATGAAGGCCTCCCTCCTTTTCAGCTGCTTCTTTTGAAAACCATAGCGGTCTCTTTTTCCTTTTATCATTTTAACAAAAAGGTTGGTTGCCCTTAAAATATCAGTTTTGCCCACTGTTTTTCTACATCCCCCAGCTTTTCCCATCCTGCTAACAACTCCCTGAGGTATTGTCCCATCTTTGCAAAGTAACTATTTCCTAAAGTCTAAGATCCTCACTTTTGAATGGATTTTAGCAGCCCTAGTTCTAATACTGAACCACACCATCTGGTGATCACTGGATGCGAAATAATCTCCCACTGCAATATCAGAAACACTTTCACCATAGGTAAGCACCAGTATAAATGTAAAGATGTAAATCTTTAACCTTTGCAACTGCTTCTTTTAGTTTTTCTTAACTATTTTCCTCATTTTATCATAGTCTCCCTTTTGAAAGTTTAAAGGTAGTACTGTGGATTTGGATTTCCTTGCTGTCCTTCCTCATTTATTAAATCAAATGTGATCATGCTATGATCACTACTGCCAAGTGGCCCCAACACCCTTATCTCTCGTTCCACTAAGGACTGGGTCCAAAATGGCTTCCCCTATTGTTGGTTCATGAACCAGCTACTTCAAGAAGCCGTCATTTATTTCATCTAGAAACTTTATCTCCTTAGCATGTCCTGCCGTGACACTGACCCAGCCGATACTGGGGTAATTGAAATCACCCATTATTATTAGTGTGCTCTAACTTTTTTTTAGCTTCCCTGATTTCTTTGAGCATTTCATCATCCATTTGTTCATTCTGGCCAGGCGGTCGATAATACACCCCCCACTGCCATCACTTTCCCCTTCCCCTATTTAAATGGAATTTCAGTCCGTAGAGATCCTACAGTGTATTTTGTTTCCTGCAAAACTTTAATCCTTTGTGACTCAATGCTCTCTCTAACATACTGTAGAGTGCAACCCCTCCGCTAATTTGATCTGCTCTATCATTACGATATAGTTTGTACCCAGGTATCACAGTGTCCCACTAGTTGTCCTCCTTCCACATGTCTCTGAGATACCAATCATATTTAACCTCTCATTTAATGCTATATATTCTGTCTCTCCCATCTTATTTTTTAGCCTTCTGACATTTGCATATAAGCATTTTAGAAGCTGTATTTTAGTCATATTAATCTGGTTATTGGTAGGCAGTGGTAATTTGGGATCTAAGCTCTGTCTGCTCTGTATTTAAGGACATTTGTGTTACCTTTGTCTTTATTGGAATCTCTCTGTCGATATGCCCTAACTTCAATCTTTTCCTAGTATCTTTCAAGGGTACATTGTTCCGAACCAAGGGATCTTGGGCGGCTGTTGGCTTTCCCCTATAATCTATTTTAAAAGCTGGTCTTTCTTGTTTTTAAAGGTTAATGCCAGCAACCTGGTTCTATGCCGGTTAAGGTGGAGCCCATCCCTTCGGAAAAGCACCTCCTTCCCCAGAATGTTGCCCAGTAACTAAAAAAATCCAAAGCCCTCTTCCTTGCACCATCGTCTCATCCATGTATTGAGACTCCGGAGCTCTGCCTCCCTTTTGGGTCTTGCACGTGGAACCAGAAGCATTTTGGAGAATGCTACCCTAGAAGTTCTGGATTTCACCTTCCTACCTAAAAGCCTAAATTTGACCTCCAGAACCTCCCTACCACACTCTCCTATGTGATTGTTACCAACATGTACCAAGACAGCAGACTCCTCCCCAGCACTATCTAAGACCTTGTCTATGTGGCGCATGAGGTCTGCTACCTTCGCAGTAGACAGGTATGTTGCCAGTCGATCCTCATGTCCACCAACCACTCAGCTATCTACATGCCTAATGATCGAATCATCAACTAAAACAGCTGTCCTAACCCTTCTCTCGTGGGCACATGACCCTGGAGATACCTTATTGGTGCAAGAGGGTTTTACATCACCTGGAGGACAGGTCCTAGCTACAGGATCACTTCCTGCCACACCAGGTGATGCTTTCCTGTCACGTGATCTCTCTCCTCCATGGCAACAGGGATGCTGCCAAACTGGAGGTGGGACTTCAGTACTACATTCCTGTAGGTCTCATCTATGTACATCTCTGTCTTCTTTATGTCCTCCAAGTCTGCTACTCTAGCCTCCAGAGATTGGACTCGTTCCCTGAGATGAAAGAGCTCCTTGCACCTAGTGCACACGTAAGACTCCTTGCCAACTGGGAGAAAATCATACATGTGACACTCAGTGCAAAAGACTGGAAAGCCCCCATCTTGCTGCTGGACTGCTATCTGCATCTTATTTTTAAGGTTGTGATAAGGTATTTAAGTTGTTTACTTACTTAGGTTTTGCTGGGGATACTTATACTAATACATTTAATGGACTTTGTTCACCTCAAGATTAATTAATCCCAGGTCCTTAATGTATACCTAATGAGGATAAACAGCTGCACCTGAGAGTGAATATGGGCACCTCCTTCCCTTTAAGAGGTTTAAGCTCCTATAAAGCTACGATTATCCCAGGGGTAGGTGGGAGTTGAAGAGGGAGAGAGGGAAAGAAGACGTATTAAAAGTTGGCTGCTACACAGTGCCCTGTCCTGTGCTTATAAGGTAAAGATACTTATTTGTGTTCTAGAATGACTCCTATAGTATATGATGGCAGATAAAGACCAGAATGGTCCATCTAGTCTGCGCAGTAAAGTGACGAGTAGATATACCCACCACTCCTTGCAGGTCAACCCCCTCTATGCCTTTCTTTAGGGTTGTACCCATCACTCCATGCAAATTACCCCTCTCTTTGTTGAAGTATAAGAAATAAGTAAGTTTATTTAGATTTTATCCTCTTGCTATAAAGGGATCCACTATGTCTGTCCCATGCCATTTTGAATTCTGTCACTGTATTTGCCATGCCACATCCATCGGAAGGCCATTCCAAGCATTGACCACGCTTTCATTGAAAAAGAATTTCCTGTCCCTCCCACCCTCTTGCAATCTGCCTTTTTTGCCATCAGTCCTAGCACTCATTCTCTTCCTCCCTTGCTTGTCACTGCTTGCACCCTTCTTCTTCCCTTAACTCCCTACAGCTCTGCAGGCTGCAGTTGCCAGTTCCTTTGGTGATGACCGAAGTTCTGCATTACCTGCTCCTCCAACGTGACTGAGGCCTGGCTGCTCTTGTGCTTTCCCCGCTGACCCAACCTCTTTCTCTCTCATTGCAAGGAATGCCTGGTCTTGCCATCAGCTGTGGGTCCTTCAGGTTTCCCTTGCAAGCTCACTCTTTCTCATCAGCATGGTGAGTTGTAGGCCATGTATCCTTCAGGGCTTCTCTCATCGGTTGTGTCTGCCTTCCTCGGTGAGCTGGGGGTGCCATGGCTCCAGAGCTGCTGATATCCTCCTTCCGTTGGAGGAGTGGGATCTTCTGCTAGTCCCTGAGCCACTGCAATGTTTTCTTCTGCCAGGGGAGGGGGATGCCGCACGCATCTGTTTTGCACATGCACAGATACATACGGACACCAGAAACAGACACACAGCTGGCTCAAGCCTCCCCATAGGTGCCATTGCTTATGCAAAACGTCCTTTAAAAAGAAAAAAAGACTGTATTTAAAATGAAATCTGTAAAGTAGCCTGTTGCCACAGGCTACTTTAGGAACAGAACTTGTTGGGACATCACTTTTTACCCTTTTCCTTTGAGGCAGCCTGTAGCTAGTGAATCCCTATCCTGGAAAAAAGAGCCAAATGATGAAACCTGGAAACAGCACAAGCACTGGCAAGTCAAATGCAAGGCATTGATAAGGCAGGCAAAGAGAGAATTTGAGAAGAAGCTTGCTGCGGAAGCAAAAACGCGAAATAAAGACCTTTTCAAGTACATTCGTAGCAAAAAACCCGTGAGAGAGTCAGTTGGTCCATTAGATGATAAAGGGGTTAAAGGAGCACTAAGAGGCGACAAGGCGATAGCGGAGAGACTGAATGAATTCTTTGCTTCGGTCTTTACTGAGGAAGATGTAGGGATGTTACCCACGACTGAAGTGGTATTTAAAGGTGTGGAAGAATTGAAGGAAATATCGATACATCGGGAAGATGTCCTACAACTATTAGATAAACTGAAGAGTAGCAAATCACCTGGGCCGGATGGTATACATCCAAGGGTGTTGAAAGAACTGAAATTTGAGATTGCAGACCTGCTATCAGTAATCTGTGAACTATCATTAAAATCATCTCTAATACCTGAGGATTGGAGGATCGCCAATGTAACACCAATTTTTAAAAAGGGTTCGAGGGGTGATCCGGGAAACTACAGACCGGTGAGCCTGACATCAGTACCGGGAAAAATGGTAGAAACCATCATAAAGAATAAAATTACTCAGCATATAGATAGTCATGACCTAATGGGAGACAGCCAACATGGCTTTAGACAAGGAAGATCTTGTCTTACTAATCTGTTATGTTTTTTTGAAGGAGTGAATAAACAGGTGGACAAAGGTGAGTCGGTTGATATTGTGTATCTGGACTTTCAGAAAGCCTTTGACAAGGTCCCTCATGAGAGACTTTTGGTAAAACTAAAGAGTCATGGGATAGGAGGCAGTGTACTACTGTGGATCAGGAACTGGTTATAAGATAGAAAGCAGAGGGTAGGGCTAAATGGCCAATTTTCCCAATGGAGAAAGGTGAATAGTGGTGTACCCCAGGGATCTGTGCTGGGTCCGCTGCTTTTTGACATATTCATAAATGACCTGGAAAGTGGAATAACGAGTGAGGTTATCAAATTTGCTGATGACACAAAACTATTTAAAGTTGTTAAAACCCAGGAGGATTGTGGAAAATTGCAAGAGGATCTTGATAAATTGGAAGACTGGGCATCAAAATGGCAGATGAAATTTAATGTGGAGAAGTGCAAGGTTATGCACCTAGGAAAGAACAACCCAAACTATGGTTACACGATGCAAGGTTCCACATTAGGAACCACCACCCAAGAAAAAGATTTAGGCGTCCTTGTGGATGCCATGTTAAAACCCTCGGCCCAGTGTGCAGCGGCGGCCAAGAGAGCAAATAGAATGCTAGGTATGATAAGGAAAGGAATGGAAAATAAAACAAAAGATATTATAATGCCTCTATATCGTTCCATGGTGAGACCGCACCTTGAATATTGTGTGCAATTCTGGTCGCCATATCTTAAAAAGGATATAGCAATTTTAGAAAAGGTTCAGAGAAGAGCCACCAAAATGGTAAAGGGGATGGAAGGCTACTCCTATGAAGAAAGGCTAAAAAGGTTGGGGCTCTTTAACCTGGAAAAGAGACGGCTGAGGGGAGATATGATAGAAGTCTATAAATTAATGAACGGAGTGGAACGGGTAAACGTAGATCGATTGTTTACCTTATCAGAATATAGAAAGACTAGGGGACATGCAATGAAGCTACAGGGTAAACTATTTAAGACTAATAAAAGAAAATATTTTTTCACTCAACGTGTAATCAAACTCTGGAATTTGTTACCGGAGGATGTAGTAAAGGCTGTTAGTGTAGCTGGGTTTAAAAAAGGTTTGGACAAGTTCCTGGAGGAAAGGTCCATAAACCATTATTAAGAAGGGACCCAGGATATCAATGCTTGAACCAATACAAGCATTGTGGAACCTGTGTCCCTTGGGGAAACTGCTAGGTACGTATGACCTAGATTGGCCACTGTTGGAAACAGAATACTGGGCTTGATGGACCTTGGTCTGACCCAGTATGGCATATCTTATGTTCTTATGTTCTTAAGGCTTACCAATTTCCTGGGTGATTCTCATAGTTCTTGGTTTGATAGAAGGGGCCTTTTAAATTGCCCCTTTGATCTGTCACGTACCTTTAACACCTATTTAAGGCAACTTTACAGATCTTTTGCCTCCTAATGGGAAGGGCTCTTTGTAAATGCCACAAGAAACAAGTTTATTTTTCTTTCTACTCAGAGACTATTCTACTTGTATGCTAAGCTATATTCTGATTTGATTTAAGTACAAAAGCTCTCAAAACAAATTTATTTCAGTAACCATTTACTCTATTTTACTTTCTAGGTTAAGCTAAACTCTGATTTGATTTAAATGAAAAGCTCTCTAGAAACAAATTTATTTCAAAGTCTGTTTATTCTTATTTTATATTCTATGCTAAGCTATACTCTGCTTTGACATAAACACAAAGCTCACTGGTGGTACTAAGACTTGGATGACTTAGCAAAAACACTGAATTCTAAAATACACAGATTAATCAGCTTTAACCCCAATAAGTCCCTTTTACCCCAAGATTTAGAGTTTATTCCAGAAGATTATACTCACAAGTGTAGATCTACTTCCAATTGTAGCAGTCCCTTTTGGTAGTCCTATCCTCCTTTCCTCCCCTATCCTTCTTTCTTACAGTGGCTTCTACCGTTCAAATTCCTTAGACCGAAAAACAAATTTAAAAGTGCACACTTGCAGTGTGACTGAATGACATATTTCCCCCACTTGCAGAATGAGGCAGCTCTTTCCTCCCCCTCCGAATGCCTCTTCTGCTGGCTCCTCCCCCACTCTCTGTTCCCTTTCTCCCTTCCCCCCTAGCACTCGCACCCCATGCCCTCCATTCCCCCCCATCATTGTTATTGCTTTAGAAGTGCACTGCCCCTTTAAATTTTTACTGTCTTCTCAACCTTCCTTCCCTTCCCCCTAGCTAATCTTTAAAGAACTACAGGCCACAATCCCACCTCCTCCAGTCTAACCTCTGTGGATCTGTAGGCTGCGATCATGGCCCTCTCCTCTTCTGCCTGCTGGAGATGGAGTCTCTACCGGCAGCTAACTGCCATTGAGGCCACAATCGTGGCCTTCCCCTACTCTACTGCCCATGGGAGATGGGATCCCCGCTGACAGACAAAGGGATCTTTGCTGTAATCGCAGCCATCCTCTTCTGCTTGCTCTCATCTTCTGCCCGCGGGAGCGGCGTCTCCCACCGGCTCAGTGCAGTTTTCCCACTTCCTCCACTCTTCTTCCCATGAGAGATGCTACTCCTGCAGGCACTCTGCATCATTTTGCTAGAGGAATGGCTATGCATACATATGTTTGTATGCGCGTGCACAAACAAACGTGTATAGACAGACACCATGACCCTTGACAATAGGCACTATCACTTATGCGAAACATGTCAAAAGACAAAACTATCAAGCAGTCCTTCTTCTTCCTTTCCCTCCGAAGATAACTACTGCCAACTGGATACACAGGAAACATTTAAGATTCTCCAGATGTTCTATACACCTATCCTGGCTACATAAGGAAACTTAAGTTTGCTGGATCAATTGCCCTTTCTTTGTTCTTCTACATTTCTGCACAGTGCCTGCAGGCATCCTTTTTCAGTGCCAACAGTCAGTCTAAGAAGGTCGTCTCAGTTAAGCAACAAAATCTGACAGATGGTCTCTTAGTCAATCCTGCCACACCAGATATTGGTACCACAGTGTCTTCTATGCTGCATGGCCTTTTTATCTTTCTTCAGCCCACTAGAGCAGTAATGCTCGGGTTGTAAAAGCTCCCTATTAATAATCTAAATACTACTGCTCTTACACTCTCAGCTTGGGATTCGCCCATCCGTGTGACTGATTATATCATGCTTGTTCATGGAGAAAGTGAAGTTGCTTGCCTGTAACAAGGGTAACAGCAGGATAAATCAGCCACTCAATCTCCCACCTCCCCACTTACCCTGCTGGTGGAAGTTTTTCTTCCAATGCCGAGAGATGGACTGACGGAAAGGACAACGATCACATAGGAGAGATCAGTCACATGTACCCAAAGAGTTTTCTAGACTCTTCTGGGGTCTGAAAGAACAAGTCTGACTTGGGGCCGTCAGGGATGGCGTCAGCCATCTATGTGACTGATTTATCCTACTGTCCAAGGTAAGTAACTTCACTTTATTAGTTTTTCAGTAAGACTTTTAAATATTTAGCTCATGCCTTTTCAGTAGTAGTTCAATGCAAGTTACATTCAGGTGCAATCAGAAGAGTCATCTCCTTTCAGCCCAACTACCTGTTTTAGAAATAGCTCCCTGGTCCTCGGCTTTTGTTACCTCTATGAGGCATATTGCAATGCAATGTGTACCTTTGAATCAATGCTGAATCCTGGCGACCCAGCAACTCCTGGATTTTCTTGGCGATATAACTGGAAGTAGGCAATGGAGGGTTAAATGACTTGCCCAAGGCCACAAGGAGTGCTAGTGGGAATCAAACCTTGATCTCTTGGTTACCAAGCCAGTGCTTTAACCACTAGGCTACTCCTCCACTCCATGAGGCATATTAGCATTAGCAGCAAGTCAGATCTCAGAGGAGACTCATTCTAATGCTAATGCTCATAATAACATTGAAGTCTTAATTGTATTTTATGTTTTATTTTGAAATCAAGAAATTGGTTGTGTGACAGAGCAAGAATGAGGACCTTACAATGGACCCTGACATTGAAGTGCGCTCTTTCAAAAGCTTTATAATGCCAGCCTATTTAAAAGTTATTATTGTGAAGCTGCATGTTGTTGTTGTTGTTGTTAAGTGCCGTCGAGTTGGTGTCAATGTGTGGCGACCCTCTGGATAGTTGACCTAAACCGTGTTCAGTCTTCAGTCAGGTGGTTCATTGTTGATAAAGTGGCATCCATAGCTGCTGTTATTGTGTTGATCCATCTCATTGCTGGCCTTCCTCTTTTAAGTTGACCTTCAGCCTTGCCAAGCATTATGTCTTTCTCTAATGATCTCTCTTGTCGCATGATGTGTCCAAAGTATGAAAGTTGAAGTCTGGTCATCTGAGCTTCTAAAGAAAGCTTAGGTTTGATCTCGGGTTTGTTCTTCGGGCAGTCCATGGTATATACAATATTCGTCACCAGCACCATAACTCAAAGGCATCAATTTTCTTCCTATCTATTTTTTTCACTGTCCAACTTTTGCATCCATGTGAGGTTATTGAAAATACCATGGCTTGGACAAGTCTAATCTTTATCCAATGATGTTTCTAATATAAGCTATAAAAGAACATTGAAATTTTCAAAGATTGGCACCTAACAATTGAATAATAACTCAGGACTCATATGGCTGTCTGATATTGTTGTTCATGTTACTGTTGCTGATATGCCAATATTGTGTATTGGTCAGAAACTGTGGTAATCGATTACTAAGGAACTCTGAATGATTAATGTGTGTTTGGATGGTGAGGCAAAATAAACCAGTATTTGCCCGCCCCCAAAGTTCTCTAATTGCTGATGTTGTGTTAGGCAGAATATTGGTATGGTCATGACCCTAGAGGTCCACCCCCATTCTGCTGCCTATGTTATATATTCTGCTTATTTTTATTTTATCTGTCATGTTGTAAGCAGCCTTGAGTCTTTGTGGATAAGTGGAGATAAATCGAAGGACGGAAGGAATGAATTCCAGTGTTAGCATCCCCTGACACGGATTGACTTCCTGTTTCCTTCAGTGCTCATAAGCTACTGCTGGAAGGGAAGACAAAACAGCTTGGCACTGCTAGAAGTTGGGTTTAGCATGCTCAGCGCTGGCCCAATCATTGGCAAGACTAGGCATCTGCCTAGGGCAACAGCTTTTGAGGGGAAGCTAAGAGCAGCAGCAGTCAAATCAAAACAATAGATCTTGACAGCCTCACAAACTCAGAGTTGAAAGCCCAGTCTTTAGTCTATAGAGAGAGTAGGCTCACACATACATACAAAACCAAATGTAATATTTAAAAGTAGGATGTCCAATCATACATGTTTACAGGATTAGGATGAGAGGAGTGTTGTTTCGATGATCATGATTATTAGGTCTAATTATCAAAAATCTTGGAAGGGGGTGGTAAGGCTGAAGTTTTGCTTAGGGCGCCCAATTCCCTTGCACCGGTCCTGAGCATACTATGACAGCCATCCTTGCTATCATCCCTTTTAAAATAGTGATTTATAGCTCATTTTGAAAGTAGAACTGGGAAGTAGCCAGCTGCATAACCGTAACTTCTAGAAAGGCCATCAATTGATAATATGTGGAATAGAGAACATATGAATGTGGTGTTCTCCTTTGAAGAGTTATGAGATGTATATACTTCTGGGTATGTGACACTGAAATATCTCTAGTCTATTCAGTTTAAATGCCCAAGACACCACATTTTCTTTACTCGTCCATCAGCTGCTCATAATCTGTTTTCCATAATCAGGTTTGTGCAAAGATGATAATTTTGATTCATTTTGGCAGACCTGTGAGTAAATGAACTCTTTCCTTTTTTTATCAGGTTGGTGTGATTGATTTCTCCATGTATTTAAAGAATGAGGAGGATGATCTTGCGAGCGAGGAAAGGTACAATATCTTCAGTTGCCTTCTGTTATCTGAGCCTTTTGGCATTACAGTCCTTTAATGTGCATATGTTGGTAACACTTACTAGGCGCATATCACGCCTTGAATCAACCAGGACTGCCGCCTTCTATGTACTCGCCCCACAATTATGGAATGCTCTTCCACCATACCTGAGGGAGGAATCCTCTCTCAGAAAATTATAAGAAAAATCTAAAGATCTATCTTTTTGAGCAAGTGTTCGCTTAGCTTTCAAAGTATGGTCTGGTAACTTCCATGAGGGGCTGCAGAACATATAGACACAGGAAATTGTTTGGTCTTGTCTTTTTATTTTTAGGTATGTATTATGTTATGTTTTGTTGGGTTTTTGTTTTCCTTTTCTTAGGTATCCATTATGTTATTTTTTTATTGTTTTATATTCCTTACTTTAAATTATTTGTAAAGTGCTCCAGTACCTGGTGTGGGGTGTTATATCAAATGACAAATAAACCATAAAACCACGAGAGGCGGCTGTGTTGCTGCTACTCCTACTTATCATTTGTATAGCACTACAAGGCGTACGCAGTGCTGCACATAGACACATGGGAGACTGTCCCTGCTCACAAGAGCTTACAATAAATGCAATAGAGAAACACACCTGAAAGGGGACTAGAGATGGTTTTGACATGCAAAAGTGATAAACAGAAGAATAAAAGGTCAGGATCCAAAAGCAGCCTCAACAGGTGGGGTTTTAGCTTGCATTTGGAAAAGATAGCTACAACACACCCATTTAAATTTTAGTAGCTTAAACAATTGCCCAGATCCTGCTGTAAAAGCTGCCAAGGGCTGAATCCCCTCCATTGACTTTCAGGTCTATAAAACAGCATAGACCTGTGTCAAACCCAGATATAACAGGAGGTCCATAAGCTAACATTATCTTTAATTTCTATGACTGGAGGTCTCTCTGTCTTTACATAAGAACATAAGATATGCCATATTGGGTCAGACCAAGGTCCATCAAGCCCAGTATCCTGTTTCCAACAGTGACCAATCTATGTCACAAGTACCTAGCAGTTTCCCAAAAAGACACACAGGTTTCACAATGCTTGTATTGGGACAAGCAGTGGATTTCCCGAGTCCTCTTTTAATAATGGTTTATGGACCTTTCCTCCGGAAACTTGTGCAAACTTTGTTTAAACCCAGCTACACTAACGGCTTTTACTACATCCTCCAGCAACAAATTCCAGAGTTTGATTACGTGTTGTGTGAAAAAATATTTTCTCTCAACTTCAGGGTTCGTACAAGACTCTTTGCCATTCTAGGCAACTTCAAATTTTGGTGCCCTGCGTCTCCATTGCCGCCTCCGCTCCTGCCACCTTTCCCCATATTATATGCCTCTTTGTCCCCTTCCTCACCTATTTTCCTGCAAAGCACTTTGGGAGCTTAGCATACACTCGGTTCTCTTAGTAATCCCACCTCCTCCCACCTGGACTGCCTGTCTGAAATCAAAACCCACATAGGAGCAGGCGGTGGCTGAGCTGCTACAA
This sequence comes from Ichthyophis bannanicus, assembly GCA_033557465.1. Lineage (NCBI taxonomy): Eukaryota > Metazoa > Chordata > Amphibia > Gymnophiona > Ichthyophiidae > Ichthyophis > Ichthyophis bannanicus. The sequence continues at coordinate 708,043,046 of CM066034.1, forward strand.
GGACCATGAGCACTTACTGGCTCTTGATTCCTCAGGGACTGCTGCCTCTGACATTGCCATATACTTATAGCAGTAGGGCCTAAGCTTGCCTGCTGCTTTGGAGGAGAGAAGTGAATAGAAACCACAGGAGGAGGTGGGAAGAGAATGGGTCTTGGAAAATGCAGAGCGAGGCTGCAGATGGGCAGAGGTAGCTCACAGAGTGAAGGAGGGAGAATGGGCAGCAGTGGTGCAGGACTGTCGAGACAGTTCTAGCTGCTCTCTGAAGCTGGCTACTCTAGGCTGCTGCTATGCTGTCTATTATGTCATGTCAACCTTGAATGAAATACTGTGTTTCAGGCTGCTCTGATTACCTCAGACAGAGTATTTCTCATGAGACTCTGCTGGCCCTGTATTACTGTTTACCTGAAATCTCTCCTCATAGTCCTGAACAAAACACGCCTGCAGCTAGAAGTCTTTTTTTGTCCTTAAGACATTTATGTCATTTATATCACCACATCAATACACAGAAACTTGTTAAATGGTTAGAGTTACTAACTAGTACTTTTTGTGATTAAAACAATTTTATCCTGTCTTAGAAATGGACAGGTTGCTGCCATCTTGGACCAGAAAAATTATATAGAGGAACTGAACAGGCAACTGAAGTGAGTAACGCCCTATCTGAAATGTAAAATCCCTTATGCAACACATGAGTGTCAAAGTGGGAGAAATGATGGAATTACAACCAAAATATAGTTTGGTTTTAAGTATTTTTCATATAGTTCTATTTTAATTTTTTTTGTTTTCGCTGTACTAGAACAATGGGGCATGTTTACTAGCATGCACTAACCATTAGCATGGGGTTTGCTGTATGTTAAGAGTGCCACGCTAACAGTGTGGGCCACTTGCCAAAACTCTTGCGCTAACCGGTTAGGGTGTGATTGGGCAGGGACTGGGCAGGTTAGGGGTGGAATGTGAGTGTTGACAGGGTATCACAGTTAGTATGGACATTCTGGGTATGCGCTAACTGCGAATGTTATTGTTGTTATGGGTGCATGTAACACCACCTCGGTGAGTGGCGATAAGTGCACCACATGCTGGTTAGCGCAGTGCGTCGTGTTAGCAATACACTAATGACAGGGGATGGACGCACACGCCCCCCAAAAGTTAGCATGGGCTTCTGCACTGATTTTGCAGCAGAAATGCATATAACCTTTAGTAAACATGCCCCAGTGCGTACTTTGTCATGTCTGCTGACTCACAGAAGGTTTAGTTCTCACGGAAGGTTTAGTTCCTATCAAGCAGTTTATTTCTCATTGTCCACCTTGTTGATTGTTAAAAAGCTATTTAATTTCACCTTAAATAGCTATCTTAGAAAATGAAAAATCTTACTGGTAAATTCAGCAAATTATTTTCCCCCTGCATAATATATAATTGTATTTTGTTCAGTTATTGAAAAATTCTACCCAGTGGTTGCGTTCAGCAAACTCTTCTGACAGCTAAATACAAGTTGGACTAGATTACACAGTGCAGGTATGGGGTTTCCAGAGATTCCCAAACCTACAGCCAATCGGATTTTTAGGACATCCACCCTGGAGTCAGCACATACAGATATGTTCAGTGCATACTCATAGGGCCCGATTCTGATCCCGACGTACATCTCCTTTGTACGTCCGGGCTGACCTGGACATAATAAGGAGATCGTGATTCTGATCCCATGGGGCGCCTCTAGCTCCGTGGGATCAGAATCACGAACAAGCCTGTACGTGCAGGCCAGGACTGCTATTCAGTCCTGGCCTGCACGTACAGGCATTTCCCGGCTAACTCAGCCAGGGCTTTAAAATGGAGCCGCGGTGCCATGGCGTCATGTTGTTATGACACCACGGCTCCATTTAAAAGCTGCGATGCCGGCCGCCTGCTACAAAGGTTAATTCCCTGCAGCCTGACCCCCGATCAAGCCTCCTAAGGCCAGAGTCGGGCTGCGGGGAATTAACTTCGCCCCCCCCCCCAGCCCCTTCCGCGCCCCGATGCAGACCCAAAGAAACATCCTGGGAAGTTATTCCACCCCGGACATTTTGCCGGCCCTGGACGTACAGGGCCGGTGACTGCCCACTGCCCACCCACTCTCCGCCCCCATGCTGCCCATTCCTGTCCCCGTATTACATCCCTGCTATTCGTGCCTCGGAATGACTCCCATAGTGTATATCTTCAAAAACTGATCAACTGCAAGTCCCTGCATAAAAGTATGGCTTAATTATTGCTCCTCCCACTTTCATCCATATGAAAAAATGGACGTTGACAGGTCAGTGGAGTGAAAGTACATGCAAAGATTGCATTTTCAAATCTCTGTGCGTACTTGTCCATGGACAAGCAGGATAAAATCAGCTACACATATAGGTGTTATCATCCCTGATGGCGCCAGTTCAGATCTGCCCTCCCAGTGACCAGAAGATCTTAGAAAGACTTCTGGGCATGCTCCAACACTCCTTCCTGCTTACCCATAGCTCTTCCCTCTCAGTCTTCTTCATAAACCAGCGAATCTGCTCTCTCAAATGTTTAGATTTTTATCTGTATATCAGGGTTTAACAAAAGAGAAGAGGTATCTTCCAGTCTTTACAAAGACAGCCTCTCACTCAACAATTTCTGATTGCCCTCTACTGCTCCAATGGTCTGCTCTCAGGTACCCATGGAGTTCACCAGAACCACAATTCTACCTTCTCTTCCTCCCAAAGGGCTAAGTGAGGTACCTACAGGATGCTTTTTGTGTGCAGTCAGCAGCATGGACCCTCCGGGCCAAATTCAAAGTACCATGGTCCTTCACAAATTCTTCCTGTATTTGCCTTTTCAGAGTACTGGCCATTGATTTGACTGAGTCAGTGCAAATGGGTTACCCTGAGATACCCGTGAAGCTATCAACAACTGCGCCAAAACCTGTCTCTCTCCTTCCAAAGGGCTATGCGGAGATACCTATGGGATGGCTCATGATTGTATTCAACAGTATGGACCCTATGGGCCTCTCATGGTACCACGGTCCTCCTAATTCCTGCCTATAGTTATTTCATCTTAACTGCAAGCAAAAAATATCCTTGGTCAGCCATAAAGTGTTAGATGCTTCAGTAAGATTGCTGTGAGTCCAGCAGGTGCATTAAAAAATGCTCATAACTATCTTTTTTTCTCTTTCACCCCTGTTGCAAAATTGTGTGAGACAATGAAGCCTGGAAAATAAAAAGCTTTTGTTATTAGTCTCACAGCTTGCGGCATGCACATTAACCTTTGCCATGGTTCTACGAAGTGCACAGGAAGCTGAGAATTCAAATGTGAAATTCCCACCTATCTGTTAGAACTCCTCTCCCCCCCTCCCGACTCTTCAGAGGAACTGTGAAGAAAATCACCATTTGAACTGAGCTGGCAATAATAAGATCGCAACAGAGGTTTAATACTGCACCCATATAAGTTCCTTATGTTAATTTAGGTGCTTTTAACAGTGAAACTAGTAAAGGGTCAGGGTCAGCAAATGGTGTTTGCAGTACTCTATATGTCAGAAATTTGAATGTAAAACTTTCAGCAAAAAAGAGTGAACTTGCATTACTCTTGCCCTTTTTGACTTAGTCGTGCTTTTATTAGCACTAACCCTGTGTTTTCTAGAACCGGGTAAGAAGTTAATTTCTGATTTTCAACCTTTCTCGTGACAGACATAATGATTTTATGTTACGCCTGTATTAAAAATATATTTGTGTGTATAGATAGATAGATATAGATATAAAATTAAGAATAAACCTAGCTACATATCTACTGTATATAATTATGAATATATATAGGATTCCCTCACTTGGTTTGCAGCTTGTCATGCTTTGAGGGCTTGTGTGCATCAGTGATGCTGAGGACTAAGCTTTCAGCAGCTTAATTATTGGCAGGGTCTCCCAAGATGGACAGGTCTCAGCTGAGGTGCCAGACCAAGACAAACCACCCATCTGGGCAGCAGCAGAATGGGACGGTGTTGGCGGCGGAGGATCACATTTCTGTGACAACAGCAACAACACTAGAATTAAACTACATGGAAGAAAGGCTTGGCACTCTACTTCCGTATCTTGCCACAAAAACCCAATGGATAGTCACAACAAAGCAAATTGCACTGTAATGTTGGAAGATGAGATCCCAGGTTGGAAGGCACTCAACTGGCTACTGGGGAGGAGCTGAAGACTTTTCAGAGTAAAGCCAGCATTTATGATAGGTTTGGAACAAAGCTCTTGGGATATCTGACTGTTGATGTAGCTGCACATGAAATGAGAGTCAGAAGCTGTAGGGAAGCTGCAAAGATGTCTTACATATTGGGACATGGAACATACGAAGCATGAACCAAGGGAAGTTGGAGGTGGTCAAGAATGAAATGGAACGTGTACAACTCAATCTGTTGGGTGTCAGCGAACTGAAATGGACTGGCATCGGGCACTTTGCATCAGATGATCACGTGCTCTACTATGCTGGAAGTGAAAGACAAAAAATGGTGTTGCGTTTATAATTAAGAAGAAACTTGCATGAACTGTAATGAAATGTATTTTATTTAATTTATTTATTTATTTAAAATTTTAATACCTCATTTTCCAGCAGATCAAATGTGGTTAACAAAGAACAATACATTGAATTGTATAAAACAGTACATATTCAGTTACATAGAACAATTAACTATATACAATGGTATAATAACAAATATAATATTTATGACTGAAACCTGGCTCTCTGATCTTGATAACGTTATACTAAACCAACTATGCCCACCAAACTATAAAATATTTCAGACCCCCAGAACAGTTAAACAGGATGGAGGCATTCTAATTTTAATTAAAGACTCTTTAGGTCCACAACTACACCGCTCTGCCTCCACACCAGATGCTGACCTTCTAATAATCATTACCGAGATAACTTCTGCCTTGTATACTGACCTCCAACTGCTGACCCTGATGGCCTTACAAGCATCATTGAAGAAACTGTTAACATCACACCAAATAAAAACCCCATGCTCTTAGGGGACTTTAATCTCCCTTCATTACAAAATTTGCACTCAGACTCCTTCATCAGTTGAATGGAAGATTAAGTTATAAACAAATTATTTCTAATCCCACACACAAGAAAGGTAACATACTTGATCTTGTATTTATTCCTCAAGAAATTAAACTACCTCACCATTCCCCACCTCGGATAACCCCATTTCCATGGTCTGAGATCATCACCTCATTGAATTCACCCTTGAGATTAAACAACTACAACCCATACTGAAAGAAATCATCCTAAATCCTATTTTAAATTCAAACAATTTGATAAAGACATCTTCATTGAAGTGCTTCAAAAGTCTGATAACCTCAATTCAAATGATCTTGACGCAATTATAAACAATTGGAACACCTCAATTACTGACTTAGCTACCAAACCACTTAATTCTAAAAACATATCAAAAAAACCCTTCTAAACAAAAAGACATTGTATTAGAAGGTGTGTTTGCAGCATAATGATATCACAGGTATGCCAGAATCTGACCAGGTAGCCAGAAGTCCAAGCTGATAAATAATTCCCCCCCCCCCTTTTAAAAAAAAAAACAAGTCTTTTCTCTGCAATAAATTGCACTAGTTGTATTATGTTACATTCCCTAGTTAACCAAAGAAGCTCATTGAACAAGTTCTTCCTTGGAGCAAATGTTTTTCTGAAGGGTGCTGCCCTAGCAGTGATAATGAGCCCTGTACTCTTCCACTTCTTAAAGTATCTACTCATGTATCCTTCGAATACTATTTTAGCATACCCTTAATGGTTAGCATCCAGTCATGAAGACACATTGTTACCAAATTGGCTTCAATCAACCAGGGTCACTTATCCTCATTCAGTATATGAGATGCGATCAAAAAGTATTGAGACTTGTACAGTAACACAAGAAGTATAACACTGACAGTTATTGCACTCAGTCTCCTTCAAAGTAGTCCCCTTCTGATAAAACACACTTCCTTTAGTATTCCTGCCATTGCTGGAAACAATTTTGAAATGCCTCTTTCATTATGCTGTGAAGCTGCTGTGTCAGATTTTGCTTACTGGTCTCCAAGCGTCGAATCTCCTTCCTTTCAGTGGTAATTTCAGTTTTGTAAACAAGAAAAAGTCATAGGGTGTGAGGTCAGATGAGTAGGAGGCTGACAGACTTGCTTGATTTGGTGTTTGGCCAAGAACTGCTGGACAACTGTGATGTGTGAGCTGGGGCGTTATCGTGATGAAGCAACCATTCACCATTCCTGTGCAATTCTGGCCTCTTACGTTGAACTGCGTCTCTCAAAAGAGTCAGAACTTGGACATAGTACTCCTTATTGATGGTTTGGCCTTTTGGAGCATACTCATGGTGAACATTACCCTGGTAATCAAAGAAAACTGTTAGCATGACCTTGAAATTGCTCCTCACCTGACAGGCTTTCTTGGGTCTGGAAGAGTCTGGAGTCTTCCTTTGTGATTAGTTTCCAGGTCATAACCATAAGCCAGTAAGAATTTTTTTGATGAAATCTGAGTCATTTTCAGTGCATTCCAACAACTCCCTGGCTGCAGACAGTCAATCTTCTTTTTGGCCAGGGGACAGAATTTTCTGTACGAATTTTGCAGACACATCTCATCCCAAATTGACAATAAGAATGGACTGTACTGACCCGAAACTGATGTCCATGTCCTCAGCAAGCTCCCCTGATAGTCAACGATTTGAGGCACGCACTGCACAACTGGATCAGACCAAGGTCCATCAAGCCCAGTATCCTGTTTCCAATAGTGTCCAATTTAGGTCACAAGTACCTAGCAGTTTCCCCAAAAGACACAGGTTCCACAGTGCTTGTATTGGGGCAAACAGTGGATTTTCCGGGTCCCCTTTATTAATGGTTTATGGACCTTTCCTCCAGGAACTTGTCCAAACTCTTTTTAAACCCAGCTTTACTAACAGCTTTTACTACATCCTCCGATAACAAATTCCAGAGTTTGATTACACGTTGAGTGAAAATATATTTTCTCTTATTAGTCTTAAATAGGTTACACTGTAGCTTCATTGCATGCCCCCTAGTCTTTCTATGTTTTGATAGTGTAAACAATCGATCTACGCTTACCCGTTCCACTCCATTCATTAATTTATAGACCTCTGTCACATCTCCGCTCAGCTGTCTCTTTTCCAGGTTGAAGAGCCCTAACCTTTTTAGCCTCTCTTCATAGGGGTATTCTTACATCCCCTTTACCATTTTGGTGGCTCTTCTCTGTACCTTTTCTAATAACGCTATATCCTTTTTAAGATACGGTGATCAGAATTGCACACAATATACAAGGTGCGGTTGCACCATGGAACGATACAGAGGCATTATAATATCCTTTGTTTTATTCTCCATTCCTTTCCTTATGATTCCTAGCATTCTGTTTGCTTTTTTGGCTACTGCTGCACACTTGTCTTCGTTCCTGCTTGTGGATAGCCTTCCAGAATGTTCGTCACTGTCAACACTTTGGCGGCCTCTTGGAAACATTTGTTCCAGTCATAAACTCGAGCATGACTCACGCATTCATCTCCATATACTTGCTGTAACTTGACATAAGTCTCTTTGCACGAATCTCCAGGTTTCCAGCAGAATTTAATTAAAATTTGCTGTTCAGTTTTTTCACTCATCGTAAATCTGATGATCTGCTTTTACATGATACCAAAAATCACATGATTAAAAAAAGTACAAGTGTGCTGCAGCCACACTACACTCTGCACTTGAAGAGCACATAACTAGGTCACTGCATGCTTAATAGCATCGTGGTGCAACGTATTGTTATATAGCTGCACAAGTCTCAATACTTTTTGATCACACCTCGAGCTATCCCTCTTGCACGTTCAGCTTGGGAGTCACCGTGTGTTTGACTGATTCTGTCCTGCTTGTCTATGGAGAAAGTGAAGTTGCTTACCTGTAGTATAGGTTCTCCTTGGACAGCAGGAAATTCAGCCACACGACCTTCCCACCCACTCCCCTTACGGTCAAACTTGTCTTAGCTTTAGAAGGGACTGACGGTGAGGAGTACTAGAGCATTTACAGAGGTTTTCTAAACTCTTCTGGGTTCTGGGAGCTAGGATCTAAACTGGCACTGTCAGGGATGACAACGTCCATATGTGTGGCTGATTTATCCTGCCATCCAAGGAGAACCTACAATCTCCAGGAACAAGCAGGAATATAGTCTTCACATACGGATATCGTCGGTACCGACGGAGCCTGCACGGGAACGCTCCCCATCGTCCAATTATAAAGCTTTTGGGAGCATCCCACAGCGCCTGCGTGCTGCCTTCCCGCCTTTCCCAACTGCCTCTCTCCAGTTCTTCGTTTTCCGCGGAGCCAGCAGGTTGTCGTTCCTGTCACCGCAGAAAATTATCCTATTCTCCTTCTTTTTTGTGGTCGCGTCTGCCTTCCCTCGACGCTATACCGGTACCGCCAGTTCTTTCTTTTAAAAAAAAAAAAAATCTAATAGTTCTTTTTTCCAAAACTTTTCTTCTTCAGGTGCACGCGCCATTTTAGGCACTAGGCCCAAAATTTCCTTCACTATTGAAAAACCCGCTTCGGGTTTCAAGAAGTGTACCAAGTGTGGCGGTACCATCTCCGTCACCGACACCCACGAGTGGTGCCTTAAATGTTTAGGTCCTGACCACTCCATCTTGGAGTGTATGGCCTGTGGGATGATGTCAAAGAGGGGTCAGCAAAACCGAGCTGCTAAGCTCAGCACCCTTTTTTCCTCCGATGCAGCCTCGGTGGCATCGACGTCTTCCAGGGCTTCATCTTCCTCCCATGGATCTCAGGTAACTAAACATAAGTCTGGCCGGTCCTCAAAGGGTAGATCTCCTTCCAAGCATCGAGATGCCTCTGGCGTTGCCCTTGAGGGTCTTGCACTGGCAAAATTGCCCCGGCGGGAGGCTTCGGCTTCCAAAGCATTATCGGGGCTCCAGGATGTTCTTGAGGCCTCAATCTCGGCAGAACTACTGGTGCCATGCTCTGGGGTACCGGCTGCTTTCTCCAGTACCGATACCCAGGCATCGGCAGCGTCGATAGACCAGAGGTTCCTGGCTATTGAACGCAGTCTGGTGGCTCTCCTTGCGGCATCGGTACCCTCGGAACCGCTTCAGACAGTTCAACCGGTACCGGCACCGATTCTGGCACCAGTCTCGGTACCGACAGCATCGGCATCGACATCGGTGTCTGTATTGCCGGCACCGAGTCATGCTATACCTTCCGGTACTGATACACCGGTACCGATTCCCCCTGTCACCGACTTCTGTCGGTATGGGTATCGTGCTCTACAGGAGCATCCGGATAGAAGGTACTTTGAATCCTCGGAGGAGTCTGAGGATTCTGACAGTTCGGTCGATACCGGAGTACTTCTCCTGGAGGAGCCTTCCTCTCCTAAGCATAGGATGTCTCCTCCAGATGATATCTCCTTTCAGGATTTTATCAGGGTGGTGGCTCGAGGTCTTTCCATTACAGTGGCTCCTGAAACCAGAGCCCAGAGCAAAGGAGTTGGAGATTCTACAATATTCCAAGGCTCCTAAAGAGGCAGCTACTTTGCCTATCCATGAGATCTTACATGATCTCATGTTAAGAATGTGGGAGACACCTCTTACCACCTCTCCTCACTCTCGTAGACTGGATACCATGTATCGAGTGCCTCCTTGTCCTGGCTTCCAGAAGACTCAGCTTCCTCACCACTCCATTGTATTGGAATCAGCTATGAGAAGGATCAGAAGTGCAAAGAGGCATGCCTCTAATCCTCCAGGACGTGAGTGTAGAACTTTGGATGCCTTTGGACGTTGTACTTTTCAGGCTTCCATGCTTTCTGCCAGGATCAGTTCATATATTTTATATATGGGAATGTTCCTTAAGGAAGTCACAGGAGATTTGGGGATTTTGAGCTCTCTCCTCCCTGATGATAAGAGGCAGGATATTCTCACACTGGTTAAACATGCCCAGGATGTTTCTAAGTTTGTCAATCGTGCAGCTTTTGACTGTTTTGAGTGCATAAGCAGAACCTCTGCCATTGCCATAGGTGCACGTAGGATTGCCTGGCTCCAGGCATCTGATTTGGAGTTCTGGGTGCAGGACAAACTGGGCAATATCCCTTGTACAGGTGAGAATCTATTCGGCAAAAATTGGCAAGAGAAAGCCAATGAACTTGATGCTGACAACTCCACTTTGGATAGATTATCCAAAGCTACAGCTGATCCTGCAAGGAAGAAATCTTTCAAGAAACCATTCTTCTCCAAAAAGAAGAGGTTTTATCCCTCTTATACCCAGCAGGGACGTTCTGCAGGTCAGTCTGCCCGAAAGGGTCAGCAACCACCTAAACAAAGGAAAGCCTTTGACTTCCATCTAGAGAACTTAGCCTTCCTGGCCCTCAACGGACCAGAGCCTTCCACCATTCCAGGAAGGTTATGTCATTTTTCCCCCAGATGGGGGCAGATAACAGCAGAAGATTGGACTCTCTCCATTATAAAAGAGGGGTACAAGCTTCACTTTCTTTGCATGCCCCCTCCTACAGTGGTCAGACAGTTCAGTTCTCAGACCTCTCTCAACAGGCTGTTAGATCAAGAGGTCACTATGCTTCTTGCCCAAGGGGTAATAGAAGAGGTACCCATTCCTCAACAGGGTACAAGGTTTTACTCCCCCTATTTCCTTATCCCAAAGAAAACAGGGGGACACAGACCTATTTTAGACCTCAGAGAATTGAACAAATTCCTGTTCAAAGAGAAATTCAAGATTTCTCTGGGAACTCCGCTGCCATACCTTCAGAGTCAGGACTGGCTTTGTTCTCTAGATCTCAAGGATGCGTACACTCATGTTCTCATCCATCCAACTCACAGAAGATTCCTTTGGTTCCTTTTTCAGAGAAAGCACTACCAATACAGGGTGCTTCCTTTTGGCCTGGCCTCAGCACCAAGGGTGTTTATGAAATGCATGGCTGTGGTAGCAGCATTTCATCGCACTCTAGGAATATTCGTCATCCCCTACTTAGACGACTGGCTTATTCGAGCCCCATCAGAGTCAGAGGCCAGGATTTCTCTATCTTGCACAATGCGTATCCTTCAGTATTTGGGTCTGATCATAAACATCCAAAAATCCTGCCTAACTCCCACTCAGTCTCTAGAGTTTATAGGAGCTTTGCTGGATACCAGAAAAGCAAGGTCCTATCTTCCACAGCCCCGCTGCCTTCGCATTGTGCAGTTAGCCTCCCAGGCAGTGTTGAAAACTCATCTCACTGCTCGGGAAATGTTACAATTACTAGGCCACATGGCATCTACCGTGTATGTGGTCCCCTATGCTCGCTTCCATATGAGAGCAGCCCAATGGACCCTATCCACTCAGTGGACTCAGGCATCAGGCTGCCTATCAGACAAGATAGCAAACACAAGTCGCCTTATTTTGTCTCTCCAATGGTGGCAATCAACCCTTTTCAGCAGCCCCTACCCCAGGTTACTCTAACAACAGATGCCTCACAGCTGGGTTGGGAGCTCATCTGCAAGATCTCTCTACCCAAGGCACCTGGACTCCACAGGAGACCCACTTACATATCAATCTCCTAGAACTCCGAGCAATCTTCCTTGCTCTTCGAGTGTTCCATACCCAGCTCAGCTACAAGACAGTCCTAATTCAGATGGACAATCAAGTAGCTATGTTCTATCTGAACAAGCAGGGAGGAACAGGCTCTCTGTCGCTTTGCAACGAAGCTTTGCGACTTTGGGCCCTCGCCAGAGAGCATCAAATTCATCTCCTGCAGTGTATCTGCCAGGCATTCAAAACTCTTGGGCAGACAGACTCAGTCGAATTCTGCTCCCGCACGAATGGTCACTCCATGCAGACCAGGTAGCAAGGATTTTTCAAATTTGGGGAACCCCGGACATAGACCTCTTTGCAAGTCCACTGAATGCCAAACTTCCCCGGTTCTGTTCCAGAATTCCGGCTCAGGGTTGTCAGGACAGGGATGCTTTCCTCCTCCATTGGGGTCAGGACTTTCTATATGCCTTTCCACCTATTCCCCTAATTCCCAAAACCCTATTCAAGCTTCAGAGAAACAGAGGCCATATGATTCTCATAGCTCCACATTGGCCACTGCAAGTGTGGTACCCTCTGCTCCTACATCTCTCTCAAGCTCCATCTCTGGATCTCGGATCTGCTCCAGATCAACTGTCTCAGGAGGGCGGGATGTTGTGGCATCCAAATCCCCACGCTCTGCATCTCAGGGCCTGGTTGCTGAGAGCCTAGACCTACATGGTCTTAAGCTTTCTCAACAAGTAAAAGATATCCTTTGTGCTTCCAGAAAACCTTCCACAAGACACTCTTATGCTTTCAAGTGGAAAAGGTTTTCCATATGGTGTTCGCAGAAGGGTCTTGACCCCCTTGCGATACTTCTGGAATCATTACTGGAGTATCTCCTTCATTTATCTAATGCAGGACTTAAGACTAACTCAGTAAGAGTCCATTTAAGTGCTATTTCAGCTTCTTTAAAGCCTTCAAATGGGCAGCCTATTTCCTCTCATCCTCTCATAGCGAGATTTATGAGGGGCCTTCTTCTAACTAAGCCTCCCATTAGGCCACCACCAGTGGCATGGGACCTGAATCTGGTTCTTGGCCAGCTCATGAAGCCGCCTTTTGAACCCTTAGCTACTACCTCCTTGAAATTCCTTTCCTGGAAAGTTATCTTTATCATTGCAATCACATCAGCACGTCGCATCAGTGAATTGCAAGCACTGGTTGCTGATCCTCCTTATACGAGGTTCCATCATAAGGTAGTCCTTAGGACTCATCCACGCTTTATGCCAAAGGTGGTCTCACCTTTTCATTTGAACCAAGCAGTTTATCTGCCTGTATTTTTTCCAAGGCCTCATGCTTCAAATGCAGAAAGGAATCTTCATACTCTGGACTGTAAAAGGGCACTTGCCTTTTACTTACAAAGAACACAGCAACATAGAAAGTCCTCTCAACTCTTTGTTGCTTTTGATCCTTCTCATTTGGGACTTCCAGTCTCCAAGAGAACATTGTCCAATTGGATTGCACAATGTTTTTCTTTTACCTATCAGAGTAAGAACCTTTCTCTGGAAGGCCATGTCACAGCTCACAATGTGAGGGCCATGGCAGCCTCAATGGCTCATCTTCACTCTGCGTCTGTTGACGACATCTGTCGAGCAGCTACTTGGGCCTCGGTTCATACCTTCACAGCTCACTACTGCTTGGACAAGGACTCCTGCCGGGATGCCTTGTTTAGTCAGGCTGTTCTACAACACCTGTTCCATACTTAATCAACTCCTACCCACCATTCCCGGTAGGATGCCAGAGATCCATGGGGAGAAGTAGAGCCCTTTCACAGGGGCACACAACTTCTGGGGCCTCTTCCTGGCATCAGGAGCTAGGGAGTCCCCATATGTGAAGACCACCAAGAAAAACAAGTGGCCACATGAAGATACAAACCCAGTCACAGAACGTGGTATAAGGGAAGGATAGCTTTATTAAGCCTCAAACACCATGCTGCCCGACATAGGCCATGTTTCGAAATAAACTTCTTCAGGGGAAACTCTGGTGTACTACATGTATAACAAATAAATAATAATAAAAATATTATAAAAGCAATTGTATGAACAAGCACAAACAATGTGGACATATTATACAATCAAATAAATAAATAAATAATGTTATAAAATATGACCAACAATTAAATTAAAACATAACTAAAATCAGACATATTCTTACCAATTAACAAATAAAAGCTTTAATAAATAAATCCAAAACACCTAAAAGCCATTAAAACAAACATGCACCTTATAAAGAGCATGGTTATTCATGTAATTGAAAGGGTGAGTAACTTTTAATGAATGAATGCAACTATATTACTCCCATACTACAAGAAAAAAGGGTGTTACTTATTCCATCTTATCTGTTTCTCAAAATTAATAAAAACAGGAAGCAGGAGTGAGTTTCTAAGGCATGCGCTGTCATCACTATAGTTAAGTTTAGTTCCCTTATTATAAATTGTGTCTGCTAGGGAAACATTGTTAACAAATGGCAGTCATCAAATGAACATCTTGATTGTTATTTCAACTAGTGCCAACCAGACACTAGGATTAAATTAAAATCATTATGTACATATTAAGACCTGACTTAAAAATAATAAATAAATAACGAGTTGTGTGGTATGAAATTTATAATCCATTTATAAATTAGGCTGCCCATATAAACAACATTAAAAAAGAGAGTACTAGCGTGCAAAACAACTAATGTGTCCTACTGCAAGTCTTGGTTACAACACATAAGCATAAAAACAATTATACAAATTATTCCTTAGTATCTACCCTAAAGAATACATATTATTTGTTATTAAACCTCCTTTTTTCTATATGTATATCACACCCAAAAAGGATCATATCATCTCAGCATTGCTAAAAATATACCTGAATCCTTCATGTGCGTTATCAATACTAGCACGTTGCAAATGGAGGACTTTCTCCGTGGGCATTCATCCACATTCATACATCACTGGAAGGTGAAAAACGTTTTAATGCTCATGAGTCTTGTAAATAGGGTATTGTACACTTTTGATGAATTACCCAAAAGTAAATGGCCTTCTATTTGAACCGCAACAAACAACCCTATAGACATGGAGATACATTATCCCTACAAATTCAAAACCTAAAAAATATATTATTTAAAAACCTTCATGGTTGATAAATGTTAGATGAACTTGACCTTAATCTCACATAATCTATGTGATAACGATATCAAGTCCCACCTTTATAAGTGTTTCAACCTAAAATAAATATAATGCCGTAGCAATAAAAAAATTATAATTGCAATCTTTGTTACCATCACAAACTTCAAAACTTTACAATGCAATGCCGCTATGGTAACTCATCAAAACCGTGAGCATGCAAATCTTGCCTTTGGAAATTACATGTAAACAGATGCTTCTACACGAAGCCGACTGTGAGATACACACTGAACATTAGAAAACCAACCCTTTGCATCTAACTATACATTCCATTGTTATATATGCTTTACCTGCATTAATCTTGCAAAAGATGAATTTGCATGGAGCTGCAAGACCATCGCGGTTTGTCCGCCGCTTTACATCGCAGTCGCTTCATAACACTGTCCACTTACGCTGTAGAAACCTTCTGCAAACCGCGGTAATGTGTATGCAATCAAATGCTTTCAAAAAACGCCCGCACTTGCGCTGTAAAAAACTTTCACAAGCCGCGGGAAAATGTACGTCACAGTGATGCAATTGATCATTGCTATTCCCTAAAAAGCTGCTACAATTCAACTGCCTGCAAACAAAAGTAGGAGTTACCCATTGCGCTTCTCTTACAAGGCTTATTCTATAAGTGGGAGGAGTAGCCTAGTGGTTGGGGCAAGGTACTTCAGGCCAGAAGGTCGGGGGTTCAAATCCCACTAGAGGACAGCAACCTTGGGCCGGAAGGACTGGGGTTTCTAGTCCCACAGATGCTCCTTGTGGTCTTGGGCAAGCCACTTAACCCTCCATTGCCCATGTTCCCTGTAAGTATTAGTGTATGTGTCTCATATCGCCGTGTGTTAAATGTATCCCCCAATTGTGTTGTGACCGCTTTGATTGAAGGATAAGGCGGTATCCAAACTGTCTAAATAAATAAATATATCACTGTATGTAATTGTATTATAAGTTAAAACACTTCCACTAACTCCGTGTACTTTTTATCGTGGTGGTTAGGGTGAATATTAGCAGAATAACATTTATTCCTTAACTTGTCTTACATTATATAGATTTAAACCACTGGTGGTACTGTTATTGAGGTGAATGCTTACACATCATTATTTACTCCTCAACCTATGTCATGTAATAAAAATATGAAGATGAGAGCATAAAAATAGGGGATGTAACCTACCCCCATGTGCACAATTCTTCCATATAATGTACTATATCTAACTGATCTCACCCACAAGAACAAGTGTAAAAGGTATCTAAATTAATCTCTTCCTTACACTGTTTGGATAGTGGCTCCCTCTGAACAGCAATTAAAGGAACACTGATAAATCTTTCTCTAAGTTCAAACCATTAGGAGTCGGGGAATTCAACCTAAAAATATATCTCTGTTCCAATCTTAGTATTGTCTTGTTTATGTCCCCTCCCCTCCAGTTTAACTTGACCTTCTTGATTACAAAAAATTTTAAATCATACAATTGCTTTTATAATATTTTTATTATTATTTATTTGTTATACATGTAGTACATCAGAGTTTCCCCTGAATAAGTTTATTTCGAAACACGGCCTGTGTCGGGCAGCATGGTGTTTGAGGTTTAATAAAGCTATCCTTCCCTTATACCACGTTCTGTGACTGGGCCCATATGTGAAGACTACATTCCTGCTTGTTCCTGGAGATAGCATAGTTACTCACCTGTAACAGGTGATCTCCGGGAACAGCAGGAATTTAGTCTTCACAACCCACTCACCTCCCCTAGGAGTTGTATTTCTCTTTTCTTTCCTTTCCCTCTCTCTCTCTTTGTCTCAGCTTTAAAACTCAACTGGAGAGAGGCAGTTGGGAAAGGCGGGAAGGCAGCACGAAGGCGTTGTGGGATGCTCCCAAAAGCTTTCTAACTGGATGCTGGGGAGCGATCCCGCACAGGCTCCGTCGGTACCGACGATACCCATATGTGAAGACTAAATTCCTGCTGTTCCTGGAGATCACCTGTTACAGGTGAGTAACTATGCTTTACAGTAAGCAATTTCACTTTCTAGAATTTTGCACACTAGACATCTTTGCAAGGGTTTCGAACTTGCCCTACCTAAATTTTTTTACCTCATAAAATTTTTTTTTACCTTATAAATTTATTTTGCTCGGCTCTATTTAAGAGTACTGTACAAAAGATCTGTTTTGTTAACACCCACAGCAATGTAAAGGAAAAACGGATTTTCATTTTTCCTCTAGCAATTAGCCTGTCCACTACCACAGGAGATTACTTACTTTTGTGTTCAGATGAGCTGCTGCCTCTCGTATTGTCAGGGCTCTTTTGAATGTCTGCTGCCTCTTCCTCTACAGTGATACCATCAGCGGTCTGCATGCAAGAGTTGATTCGCTGGAGAAGTCTAACACTAAACTGATTGAAGAGGTAACTAGTTATGTTTGTTTTTTAAATTCTGTGTAAAGGAATTTTTTTCCTACCTGCTAATAAGATTTCTCAGATTTCCACCAGAATGAGGATGTCTTCTCATCAATTAATGGAGATAGACCAAAACTCAGCCAGAGGCCTCCTTTCTTTATAAAGGACTTGTTGATTTCCCCTGTGCCACTTGAAATATATTTCTGAGCTGAAAAATGTAAGTACAGTTTTGTGTGCTACATAGGAGGCTGAACGCATTGAAAGTGCTCACCATATAGATAGTTCTCCAGGAACAAGCAGGAAGCCCTCACTTATGGGTGACGTCGGCACCGACGGAGCCCACATGGAGCAATTCCCCAGCTTTCAAAGAGAGCCTTTGGGATTGATACCACACATGCGTGGTCCTCTTCCTGCCCAAGTGTGCCATCTTGCTCAGTCTCCCTTTTTCCGCAGAGCCCTAAGGACACACGTCCTCATTCCTCGGAAAAAGGTTTTGTTTTCCTCGCCATAACAGGCTATATCTCTTTTTTTTCGGTTGCACCAGTCTGCTACCTGTCCTTCCCTTGCTCTCTTTTGGAGCTTGCAGGGATACCTTTTCTAAATTTTTTCTTCCCGGGCTTCGTGCCCTTTTTTTCTCTCCAACCGTTGGCCGTATGGGTCTTCGACCTCACAGGGGCCCTTTTTGCCCCCATGGCCACCAGGTTTAAAAAATGTGATAGATGCTCTAGGAACATGTCGCTTACAGACACTAATGACTGCTGTCTAAGGTGTCTGGGAGCTGACCATGACCCAGAGCTCTGTTCGCTCTGTAAGAAAATGTCCTCTAAGGCCCTGCTCAGCCATAAGCAGAAGTCCGAAGACATTTTTCTAAAGGCTACCTCAGAGTCCCCGGTGGCACCATTGGTGGTCGTCTCCCCTCCGGTGGGTTCTCCCCCTGCGGCACAGCATTCCAGGCGGCATTCAGACCAGGGGTCCCCCGAGGTGGAATGGCGCAAATAGAAGAAGGCCTTGAAGTCGCTGTCTGGGGCCCCTGACAAGCGCGAGCCTCCCATGCCCGGTCGCCTAGCCCCATTCAGCGTTCCTGAAAGTTGGACAAGGAGCAGCCCTGCAAGGTACTTCTCAGAGGTCTCCTGAGGGCCGTCCCGATGAGGACCCCCTCTCCTTCTCGACGCCTGATCCAGTGACCCCGGTATCGGCGTCCCAGGACCCCACGCCCGCGCGGGAGTCCCGTATGCTGGTGCTAGAATGCAGCATTTCTGCGTTCATTGCTTCCCAGCAGGCGCTCATGGCCAGCTTCGCTGACTTGCACCCGGAGACCGCGGGTCCCTCGCGTGGGAAACCCAAATCCGTCCAGGAAACCCTTGAGAGCCATGGGCCTCTTGAGGGTCCTCGACGTTGGTCTCGCTCACTCTCCCGTTCTTCGGGGGCGAGGTCGTCCAGGGCTTCCGGCTCCAGGCTGCCGGCCATCAGACAGGGCGAACCGCCCGGCTCGGATCCCTCGACCGATTTCTCGGACTGGGAATCTGATTGGGGACACATCCCCGGAGACCTGCACCCAGCAGGATCTTCCATCAGACCCCTCACCGCCTGATCTCCAGCGGTGTTCACCACTCAAGGACACCTCCTTTTTGGTGTTTATTCAGGACATGGCTCGGGCCCTCAGCCTGGTCACCCAGACCGAGGAAGACCCTCGTGCTGAAGAACTCGATATTCTTCAGTATGAGGCCCTGCCCAGGGAATCCCTCACCGTGCCAGTGCCGCCGATCCTCTCCTGGCTATTGCTCCACATGTGGGAGGCCCCGGCCTCAGTCCCCATTGTGAGCAAGCACCTTGACACAATGTACAAGGTGCAGCGAGGGCCAGGCTTCCATAAGATTCAACTTCCACACACCTCGATGGTATCAACTATGAGGAAGCAGAAAAGCCCGAAGTCCCACTCCTCGGTTCCGCTGGGCCGAGAGTCCAGTGCCCTTGATGCCCTGGGCCAGAAAGCGTATCAAGGTTCCATGCTGTCCTGTCGCATCCAGGCATACCAGTTATATATGGGTATGTTCCTCCGCGACTTGGCAAAAGAACTTGGAGGCTTCTCCGCGGGACTCGAGGGCGAGCCCCTCAACAGTTTCCGCATCCTGTTGAAATCAGTAGCAGATTTCTCCAAGTATATTTCTTGAGCCTCCTATGACGGCTTCGAGACATCGGCTCGGGTGGCGGCCGTGGGCATTGGAGCCCACCGCCAGGCTTGTCTCCAATCTTCAGATTTGGAGTAGTGGGTGCAGGAGAAGCTCCTGGACGTACTCTGCCTCGGCGAACAACTTTTTGGTAAACTGATGGAGGAGAAGGCTGCGGAGATTGAGACGGAGTATGTCACTAGGACCCATCTCTCCCGCAAGACCTTGATGCTGTCTCGGAAGAAGCAGCCTGCCAAAAAGCCCTTCTTTCCCAGAAAAGGCCTCCAGTACCTTGGCTACCCGCCATACCCGGCTACCCTCATGCCAACCACTCCAGCGCAGGGGAAGTCTGGCCAGGGTCACCGTAAGCCAAAGGGCACGAAGGCCCAAACGCCGGCTCCCCCACAACCCCCTCAGGGGTTTTGACACCAGTGGCATGGCTCCTCGCCCTCTGGCGGCGCAGCAGCCAGTGGGGGGACGCCTGTCCTTCTTTTCCCCGTCGTGGGTGCTTATCACCTTGGACACCTGGGTCCTCCAGGTCATCCGGGAGGGCTATCGCCTCCACTTCGACAGGCTCCCACACCCTTTCTCCTCGGCAAAGCCTCCTTGACTCCCTGCACACCAGCTCTTGCTGCAGCGGGAATTACACTCCCTCCTTGCCCAACGGACAGTCGAGAAGGTCCCTTCCCACCTTCGAGGTCGGGGCTTTTATTCCCGGTACTTCCTCATCCCAAAAAAGACGGGGGTCTGTGGCCCATCCTCGACCTCTGCAAGCTGAACAAGTTTCTGGTGCGGGAGAAATTCATGATGTTATCTCTTGGCGTGCTGCTGCCCTTCCTCCGGCATGGTGACTGGCTATGCTCCTTGGATCTAAAGGACGCTTACGCCCATATCCTGATCTACCCCGAACACAGGCAGTACCTGCATTTCAGGGTGCAGGAAGAGCACTTCCAGTACAGGGTGCTCCCCTTCGGCCTTGCATCCGCCTCACGGGTCTTCACGAAGTGCCTCATCGTGTCCACCGCTCACCTTCAGCGCCGGGGCATGTCAGTGTTTCCCTACCTTGACGACTGGCTCGTTATGGGCTCCTCGGTCGAGGAGGCCCGTCAAGCGATGTCTCGCACTGTCCTCTTCTTGGTCAATTACCCAAAATCTCACCTCGAGCCGGCACAGGCTCTCGAGTTCATCGGGGCGCGCCTCGATACTCGACAGGCCATGGCCTTCTTGCCAGTGGATCGCTCCACCCGCCTCCGGGCTCTGGCGGCGTGCATCCAGAGCACCCACCAGGTCACTGCTCGGTCCATGCTACATCTCTTGGGGCACATGGCCTCAACAGTGCATGTTGTAATGGGTCTGTCCCTTGTTGGTCACTCCAGGCCAGGGAAGTCCCGAACCCTCATCTGCGGTATGCTGCTCCGGCTGTCTGGAATCCAGGGGAATGAACTCACACCCGACACCCAGAGGAAAAATGTGCAAGTTTATTCCGTATGTTAGAAGTGCAGTCTATCTTTTATACAGTAACAAAAATATATATACGTCATAAACCCATCCCAGCACTGCTTATCAGCAACCGTACAAACTGGTACTTGTCTCTGTGAAGATCACTCAATTTTGCCTTAGCACAACACATTCCTTTCCATCTAGGTATGCACAAACTATCCATTTTCCCTTGTGGGCCTTATGGTCCCTCTGTACAACAAGAAACTTATTTTTCCCCTTACAATACTTATTTTTCCCTACACATGTGGTTCCTCATTCCCGCCTGCACATGCGGACGACCCAGTGGTGTCTCAGCTCCCAATGGAGTCAATCCCTCGGACACCTCAGGGACCCTGCCAGGGTTCTTCCCAACCTTCGTTTGTCCCTGGACTGGTGGCAAAACCCCCGCAACCTCCTGCGGGGATCACCCTTCCAGGCCCCACAGCACGATGTGGTATTGACCACGGATGCTTCACTGTTAGGGTGGGGAGCCCATTGCGGGTCTCTCTGCACACAGGGGCAGTGGTCGTCAGTGGAGGCTCAACAGCAGATAAACCTGCTCGAGCTCCAGGCCATCCGAAGGGCCCTGAGGGCCTTCGAGAATGTCCTCAACGGGAAGTTGGTTCTGGTGCAGACCGACAACCGGGTAGCGATGTTCTATATCAACAAAGAGGGGGGCACGGGGTTGTGCTCCCTCTGCAGGGAAGCTGTCCTCATCTGCTCTTTTGCCACCTGGCGGAGGATGTCCCTCAAGGCAACGTACCTCCCTGGTCAGGAGAATGGCCTGGCGGACCGGTCAGCAGAATCCTTTGCCCCCACTAGTGGCGCCTCGATCCCAGAGTGGCAGGCTGGCTGTTTCTATGCTGGGGCACTCCAGTGATGGACCTCTTCGCCAGCCTTCAGAACATACAACTCCCTCACTTCTACGGCATGGTGCCACACCCGAGCAGGGAGGGCCCCGATGCATTTCTCCTGGATTGGTCCTCCAGTCTTCTCTATGCATTCCTTCCTTTCCCCCTCATTGCGAGGACTCTGTTCAAGACTCAACAGGACAAAGCATCGCTGATTCTCATGGCCCCCTTGTGGCCTCGGCAACCTTGGTTTCCACTCCTGCTCCGGCTGTCGTCGGAGCCTCCGATCCCCCTGGGCTCTGCCAGGGACTTGCTGATGCAGGAGGAGGGTCGAGTACTACACCTGAATCTACCCTCCAATCCCTCATGGCCTGGTGGCTGAACGGGTCTCTCTAACCTCTCTGACCCTTCCTGAGGAGATCAAGGAAATCCTCCTTGCCTCAAGGAAGGACTCCACTAGGCGAGCTTACGCCTTTAAGTGGAAACGCTTCTCCGTCTGGTGCTCGGAGCACCAGATCAACCCCATCTCATGCCCGGTTCGGTGGGTTCTCCAGTATCTTCTCCACCTCTCGAGGGATGGGCTGAAGTCGAACTCTGTTAGAGTTCATCTGAGCGCCATATCAGCTAATCACCTCCCTATCGAGGGAAAGCCTCTCTCGGGGCAACCACTAGTCTCCTGCTTCATGCGGGGCCTTCTATTATCCAAGCCGCCCATCCGTCCCCCTCCGGCGGGATGGGACTTGAACATGGTGCTCATGCAGCTCACTCGTCCACCTTTCGTGCCAATGGCGACGTGTTCACACCGCCATTTGTCCTGAAAGGTGGTCTTCCTGGTGCACTGACCTTGGCTCACTGAGTCAGTGAGCTTCAGGCGCTCTTGGCTGGTGCGCCTTACACCAGGTTTTAATCGGAACAGGGTGATCCTCCGGACCCATCCTAAATTCTTACCCAAGGTCATGTCGGCTTTTCATCTCAACCAAGAAATAGTGCTCCCGACCTTCTTCCCCTGGCCCCAAGCCGACAGGCATCGGTGGCTCTCCACACCCTCATCTGCAAGTGGGCCCTCGCCTTCTACTTGCAGCGCACCCAGACTCATCGCAAGTCTGACAGACTTTTCGTGACCTACGATCCCAATAGGCAGGGGCAAGCAGTCACCAAGCGCACCCTCTCTATTTGCGTGGCGGACTGCATCGCGTTCGCTCATGCGAAGGAGGGTGTTCCTCTGGATCGTCAAGTCACTGCACATGGGGTCCGAGCCAAAGCGGCCTCGGTGGCCTCGCTACGCTCCGTGCCCATGATGGACATCTGCCGGGCGGCAACCTGGTCTTCTACAAATACCTTCGCTGTCCACTACTGCCAGGAGAGGGAGTCCCGCCGGAACAGCGCCTTCGACCAGGCTGTACTCCGTAATCTTTTCGGGGTTTAAGCAACTCCTGCCCTCTGACCCTTCTTCACGGCTACCGAGGGTTTCGCCCCGAGGACCCGAGGACTTGGGCTCCTTTGGGCTTCGGTTTCTGCTTACGGCCTCGAGGAGGTGTTTTTTGGTTGCAGGTTCAGTAGCCTGTAGCTAGGGAGTCCCATAAGTGAGGACTGACTTCCTGCTTGTTCCTGCAGAAAGCGTAGTTACCCACCTGTAACAGGTGTTCTCCAGGGACACCAGAAATTAGTCCTCAGTACCCTCCCGCCTCCCTGATGAGTTGCTGAATTTTTGTCCTTCCCTTGCCATCTGCTTGGTAGGGCTCGGGCTAAGGGACCTGACTGATTCCTGCTGTCCCTGGAGAACACCTGTTACAGATGAGTAACTACGCTTTTGGCAGCCTCACCCTTAGCATAATACTGTGGGTTTACTGCTAGTGGTCATAATGGCCATTCTGGAACCCAGAGCAGAAGTAGCAGGAACGATTGCGGATGGATACTGCTCCCACTAGGCACCAGGGACCCTGCTAAGAGCCGAGGAGGGAATCGGGGTCCTGTGGTGGGGGGGGGGGGGGGTTGGATGTGGGTCATCCTCCTGGCATAGGGGAGGTCAGGTGGAGGGATTGGATGGCTGGGAGAAACTGTTGACTTGGAGGTAGTTTAGGGAATAGAATGACTTGAGAGAGTCATCAGAAGTTTCTGATGCCATGGGGGGTCTTAGAGGGGAGTCTATGTTGGGGGGATTGGGGATGGAGCAGGACCTCAGCATTGGCACCTTCTCCTTCAGGCAGGTACTGATTCTTATCTGGGGGCAGGTGTAAATGCCGATGTCTAGAGGTTTTTTAAGATCCTCTTGTAAGATGGGGAATCCACGCCAATGTGTTAGGCCCATGCAAACCACTCCCTCTTCATCCCTATCACACCTCCTGGCAAAAACGTGGTGAACATCTCCACATGTGAATAGTCCCTTATCTAAAATGGCATTTTTACTTATATGCCATTCGGCACTTGTAAATGCTCCTCTTTATATGTGGGAATGTTTCTAAAATCACCTCCTTAGGCAGATAAGGTGGGCAAGACACAAGCATTGGGATAAAAAGAAGGGGGTGGCTAAGCTGAGTGTTAATCGTATGTACTCTTGAATAAGGTATATGCAAATGATCACAGAGGCTTTGGAAAAGAGCCAGGCTTCACCTGTTTCCTGAAGTTGACATAGTCTTGAGCTAGGCATAGCCCCTCAGAGAAGGCTCGCTGGTGAATGTTGCATCACATAATTTCTCTTGGCAAGGGTATAGTTAGGGATGCTCCTTGAGAGCACTTCAGAAGCCTCAAAGGTATGTTAGGTTTAACCTATTCTTTAGGTGCTCTGGCCCATTTCCTCCGAAAGCCATTTAGTTAAGGGGAAGTAACTTGTAGTTAAACACGTGGAGCCCCATTCTGGGAGGGGGACGTCTGGGCCGTCCGGAGAACCCTGCTGAAGACGGGGCCATTAGGACCTGATTCTGGTCCGCAGAAACAAAATGTTGCCGCAGCAGCCAGAAACGGGCCCGAGGACAGCCCGGTGTGCCCCTCCATCTGTAGGGGACGTCCTCCCCGCAGGCACCCCGGCACTGTGGCTCTGAGCCCTCAAATCCCCGCTGCCTGTCCTATGGCTGGCCTCCCTCAAACTAGATCAGGTGGGAGGGACCCCCCCCCAGCCCCGGGGAGGGACCCCCCCCCCGCCCCGGCCCCAGGTTGGCTCCCCTGCCCTGATCTGTCAAATTGTGCTGCTTATACACGTCTGAGTTGATATAAGCAGCACATCCCAGCAGACCCGGCAGCACATACTGGGCCGTGACCTGAATCAGCCCCGTACGTGCTGCCGGGCTGGCCCACTCCCACTCTGTCCTGATCCCACCCGCTGCCGGATCTCCCCATCCTGATGCACAGGACATGTAGGGAGAGTCTGTGGGGGTACAGATGGCTTGCGGGCTGGATGTGCAGCCCCGCAACCCATGTTCGAGAATGAGGGCCATATTGAATTTTATTTTTTCAATCACAGAATATGAAAAATGTAGAAAGGTGAAGATTTTTGCAAAGCACATAGGATTAGTAAATGTGATTTTACAATTTGATTGAAGCATAGATATAAAGGAGGAAGAAACCCCCAGATAGTCAAGGAATTATTTTTTTCTATGTAATGCTAAAAGAAGGAAGGTCTGCCTCATTGGTGGGGGGGGAGGGGGGCAAGGGTGAGTGTAGCCTATAGAAGTGTTTAAGCAATAATTTCATTTCATCTTTCATATAGATAGGTTAGCTTTTGCAGGAGATTTACTAAACTATTATTGGATTTTTGCTTCTTTCAAGTTGGCAATAGCAAAGAACAACATAATCAAACTTCAAGAAGAAAATCATCAACTGAGAAATGAGAACACCCTCATTTTAAGGAAAGCTCAGCATCATTTAGAGGTAGGTGAATCCGATACAAGCAAATAGGATGACCACTTATAGGAGGCAGCTGGAATGATTTATAGGTTGAGGTACATGCCCAGAAATATGTTAGTTTTAATATACAGCAAGGTGTATGTTATACCTTTTGTTTTACATTTTTCTTTAGATTTTCAAGGTAATTTTATGTTGCAGTTTAGTTTGGAGAATGCATAAAATTAAAATTAATGACAGATAGATATGTCCATACTTCACAGACTGTATTTAATCTGTGGCTTTACCCTTGCATTCCTGGCTCTAAGGATCCTACGTGCTTCTCCCACCAACTCTATGGGCAGACTGTTCTTTACTTCCACCACTCTCTGTGTGAAGAAACACTTCCTTCCATTATTCCTGCTGTCCTCTTTCAGTCTTGTATGTATCATGGCCCTAGACACCACTTACATCTAAAATAAAATTAATAATAATTGTTTGCTATAATTAGTGTGCATAGCAGTGTAGAAGATGGCTGATGGGGATGCCATGGATTAGTTGTATGAATAAAATATTCCTTATTATCCACTAGACCAGTCTAGACACATGGGTTTTGTCCCACTACCAGCAGATGAAGACAAAGAACAAGCGCTTGTGTGACCTGCCCTGTGCAGCCTGATGCTGTTTGGTATTCTCTGTCTCCAACAGACGGTAGAAGGGCAAACTGTGCAGATGTGGACTGGAAGATAAGAGAAGCTTCTGAGCCCAGTTAGTCACCTAATTGTGGGTAGGCAAGTGGGAAGGAGATGTCAGGGCTTTCACTAGTCCATCTTTGAGCACCCAGGGTAATACCTGGAGGCATCCAGGTCCCTCTCCTTTGGACTCCATCTTGGGGCACAGAACTTATCTCCCTTCTCTCCTCCTTTTCCTATGAGAGTTTGTTGGCTGTAAAATGTGAAAAAAGAGGAGGGAGGTAATAATGCAAAGAAGAAACAGGAGGTAAGAACAGGGGGACTTTGGAGGCTAAGACTCAGCAGTAGCACTCGAGCGGGCAAAGGATGGAGTGAAGATGTGGTGGTTTTTGACCCTGCTGTGAAAATCCCTTGAGTAGTGGGGATCCATTTTGGTTCAGCGCAGGGGACTGTGGGCACAGAACTAGCATTAAGAGTGGTACCTTTTGGCAGCAGCAGCAACAGTATTAGGTTGCGTCAGTGGTAATAATGCTACCCCCCCCCCCTCGCCCCGTTGCGTGTGAAGCTGCAAATGTGGCAAGCAAGACATTTCTGGGCAGAGCACTGTCTGTCCTGGGGTGAAGTGCTGCCAGACTAGGGGGTGTGTGGTAGGTCTCCAGGGTTGCCCTCAGGAAGGAGAGCTGCCTGAGTCATGTGGCAGCATAGGGGCGCATAAATAAAAGATTTGCAGGAATAATTTCACATTTTTTTAACTTTTAATCAAGAGATCTGTCCTTAGATTGGGAAGCTCCCAAATAACCACTTAACAAAAAAGAACAAACAAAAACAAAATTCTTCATAAAAATATACATAAGCTGTTAACAGAAAAATATGTTTAAAAGGGGCTCAACACCGGGACGCACTAGCAGAAATGCTTAACGTTCCCACCTTCTCATCACCGCTCCCCACAAAAAAGTTCTGTCATATTTTACTCTTGCTTGCATAAAAATATGTCCATACAGTTGTGGTTAACATTATTGGCACCCTTGCATTTTAGGTATGTTGTGTGCAATATCTTGAGAAATAATTGGAAATATTCTAACTGTATGTCATCATAATAATTTAATAATATGTTCAAAGATAGACAAGAAAAAAAGATGTCTATGCTACTTAGATGTAGTAAGTTCTGAGAAAATAAAACAAAATATTACCTGGACAGGATTAATGGCACTCTTCACTAATATTTGGTTGCACAACCCTTGGCAGTGATGACAACCTCCAAATGTTTCTTGTAGCCATCTCTAAGTTTCATACATCTGTCTGCTGGTAGTTTCTGCTGCTCTTCAGCTGCGATTTTTTTCTACTCGTATCTTATGAATGTTTTCAAGATTCCTTTTACCAGTGCAGATTTAAGCACTTTCCAAAGGTTCTCAATTGGATTGAGATCAGGATTCATTGCTAGCCAGTTTAAAATAGTCCATTTTTTCCTTTTTAAGGAGTGGAGGAGTAGCCTATTGGTTAGAGCACTGGCTTGGTAACCAAGCAACCAGGGTTCTATTCCCACTAGCACTCCTTGTGGCCTTGGGCAAGTCACTTAACCCTCCATTGCCTTGGAAGAAAGGCCTGGCAATCTACTTCCAGTGACACTGCCAAGAAAACCCAGGAGCTTCTGGGTCGCTAGGAGTCAGGACTGACTTGAAGGCACACATTGCATTTTGTACTTTTGGATGTATGTTTTGGGTCATTGTCCTGCTGGAGGACCCATGACTTTTGACCCAGAACAAGCTTTCTTACACTAGGTAGCACATTTCGCTTCAAAGTACCTTGGTAGTCCTCTGACTTCATGATTCCTTTAATACGTTTCAGGCCTCCAGTTCCTGAGGCAGTAAAACAGCACCATGACATTATGGAGCCTCCATCATATTTAACTGTAGGAAGGGGTTTTTTTTCCTTATAAGCTTCATTTCTTTGCTTCATTTCTTCACTGGTCTACATTGCCAAACCGCTCAAGTTTGGTTTCATTTATCCACAGAATATTTTCCCAGAAGGATTGTGGTTTCTCAGGGTGGGTTTGGGCAAAGATCAGGTATGTCTTTTTATATCTGTCTTTGAGCAGTGGGGTCCTCCTTAGCCTTTACCCATGAAGTCTTTCTTTGTTTAGTGCACAGTATATGGTGCGGTTGAACCCCCACTCCAGATTGCTTCAGGTCAGCCTTAAGTTCTTTGGATGTTTAGAAACATAAAAACATGATGGCAGAAAAACACCGCATGGCCTTTCTAGTCTCCCCTTCCATATCGACTACTACAATAGTCTCCTCTTTTGCCTTAGAGATCCTCTGTGTTTGTCCTATGGTTTTTTGAATTCAGATACTGTACTGGGAAACTATTCCATGCATCTACCACTCTTTCCGTAAAGAAATATTTCCACATATTACCCCTGAATCTATCCCCTTTCACCCTCATCCTATGTATCCTTGTAACAGAGCTTGTTTTCAATCGAAAAAGGCTCTTCTCCTGTGCATGTATGCCATGGAGATATTTAAATATCTCTATCATATCTCCTCTATCCCGCCTTTCCTCTAAGGTATACATATTAAGATCCTTAAGTCTGTCCTCATATGCTTTATAACGAAGACCACTAACCATTTTAGGAGCCACCCTTTGCACTGACTCCAACCTGTTTATAACCTTTTGAAGGTGTGGTCTAAAGAACTGCACACAATGCTCCAAATGAGGTCGCACCAAAGACCTATACAGAAACACTGTTACCTCCTTTTTTCTGCTGGCCATTCCTCTCCCTGTCCACCCAAGAATCCTTCTAGCTTTTGCTGTTGCCTTTTCTACCTGTTTAGCTACTTTAAGATCATCAGACACAATCATGCCCAGGTCCCGCTCTTCTTTTGTGGACAGAAGTACTCCCCCCCCCCCCCACACACACACTATACTGCTCCTTTGGATTTTTGCAGCTCAAATGTATGACCCTGCATTTTTAGCATTAAATCTCAGCTGCCAAATTTTAGACCATTCTTCAAACTTAGCTAGATCCCGCCTCATGTTATCTACTCCTTCTTGCATGTCTACTGTATTGCAGATTCTCCAGGAACAAGCAGGAAATCAGTCCTCACTTATGGGTGACGTCGGCACTGACAGAGCCCACGCGGAGCAATTCCCCAGCTTTCAAAGAAAGCCTTTGGGATTGCTGCCACAAATGCGTGGTCCTCTTCCCACCCAATGGTGCCATATTGCTCAGTCTCCCTTTTTCCGTGGATCCCTTCGGATGCACGTCCTTGTCCCTCGGAAAAAGTCTTTTTGACTTTGGCTTTTGGCCCCTTTTTTCCAGTTGCACTGTCCTCTCCCATCCTCCCCTTCACCCCTGCTTCGGCTGTGGGCTAGGGGATCTTTTTCTTTTCTTATTCCTTAATGTTTTTCTGTCGGGATCTTTTCGCGCCCTTTTTTCTCCAACCGCTGGCCTCAAGGGTTTTTGACCTCGCAGGGGCCCTTTTTGCTCCTATCGCCACAGGATTTAAGCAATGTGACAAATGCTCCAAAAACATGTCGCTCACGGACACCCACGACTGCTGTCTACAGTGTCTGGAGGCTGACCACAACCCAGAGCTCTGCTCACTCTGTAAGAAAATGTCCACTAAAGTCTTGCTTAGCTGCAAGCAGAAATCCGATGACATTTTTCGCAAGGTAGCCCCAGGATTGCCCTTCCGATCCACCGTTGGTGGGGTCCCCCGCAGTGCTCCCAAAGTCAAGGCGTCACTCCAACCAGGGTTCGCCCGAGGTGGGAACGGTGGAAGAAGAAGAAGACCTCGAAGTCACTGTCGGGGGCTCCAGATAAAAGCGAGCGGTCTCACGCTCATTCCCTTAGCCCTCCCCGACGTTCCTGAGGGTTGGACAAGCAGCGGCCTCAAAGTTCCTCATATGGACACGGAGGCCTCCGGCAATGGGGCTCGGTCTCCGGAGGATCGTCACTGTGAGGACCCCCTCTCCTCCTCCATGCCAGACTCGGTAACCCTGGCTTCGGCATTGCGGGGACCCATTCCCAAGTGGGAGTTCCGAATGCTAGCACTGGAGTGCAGCGTTTCTGCCTTCCTCACTGCCCAGCAGGCGCTTTTCTCCAGCATGGCTGGCTCACGCCCCGGGACCAAGGGTCACCCAACTGGGGTCCCGACAACTGCCCTGGAAACCCCCGAGAGCCGTGGGTCATTGGCACTGGTCTCGCTCGTCGTCCTGTTCTTCGGGGGTGAGGTCTTCCAGAGCCAATGCCTCCAGCTCCAAGTGGGCCTCAGCCACAGGGCATGGGGACCAGCCTGGCTTCGAGTCCTCCTCGGACCTCTCGGGCTCGGAATCGGATAGGGGAACTTCCCCGGAAACCCACGCCCACAGGGATCTCCCTTCTGACCCATCCCTGCCCACCGCACAGAGGCAGTCGCCACCAGAGTACACCTCTTTCCTTCCGTTCGTGCGGGATATGGCTCAGGCCCTCAACCTGCTGACGCAGGAGGAGCCAAAGGCAGAAGAACTTGACATCTTGCAGTACGAGTCTCTGCCCAGGGAGTCCTTTATGGTCCCGATACCATCCATTCTATCCCGGCTACTTCTCCACATGTGGGAAACGCCTGCCTCGGTCCCTATTGTTAGTAGGAGACTCGATGCAATATATAGGGTAAGTGTGGCCCGGGGTTTCGGAAAACCCAGCTTCCTCACACCTCCATGGTAGTCGAATCTGCTATGCAGAAACAAAAGAGCCTGAAGTCACATTCTAAGGTCCCACCTGGCAGGGAATCCTGTGCCCTCGATGCCCTCGGGTGCAAGGCTTACCAGGGGTCTATGCTGGCATGCTGCATTCAGGCGTACCAATTGTATATGGGTATGTTCCTGTGCGACCTCGCCAAGGAGCTCGGTGGTTTTTCCGCAGGTCTGGGTGGGGACCACCTCCTTAGGTTCCAGTCCCTCCTGAGGTCGGTCGCAGACTGCTCAAAATACCTTTCCCAAGCTGCGTACGACAAGTTTGAATCTTCCACCCATGTAGTGGCGGCGGGCATCAGAGCCCGACGCCAGGCATGGCTCCAATCTTTGGACCTGGAGCAGTGGGTTCAGGAAAGGCTCCTGGATGTCCCCAGCCTCGGTGAAAAGCTCTTCGGCAAGCCCATGGAGGACAAGGCTGCCGAGATTGAGACGGAATTCGTGACTCGCACTCGTCTCTCTCGCAAAACCTCCACACTCCCCCAGAAGAAGCAGCACACCAAAAAACCCTTCTTCCAGAGAAAAGGGCTCCCCTACCGGGAATACCCACCATATCCGCCTGCTCCTGCGATGGCGTCCAGCACTCAGGGCAAAGGGAGTACTCAGGCTCATCAGAAGCCCAAGGGGCCCAAGGTCCAACCATTGGTGCCACCTCAGCCAGCACCGGGGTTTTGACGCCAAAAGCATAGCCTCTCGCCCCCCAGGGTTGCTTCTGCCCGTGGGAGGATGCCTGTCTCTTTTCACCACTGAATGGGCGGCTATCACTTCAGACACCTGGGTCCTACAGGTGATTTGGGACGGGTATCGTCTTTGCCTGGACAGATCCCCTCCTCCCTTCTCTCTGGCGGAGCATACCCGGCTTCCTTCGCACCAGGCTTGCTTGCAGCAAGAGTTGAATAATCTCCTTGGCCAGCAGGCGGTCGAAAGGGTCCTGCCGCACCTCCGGGGTCTGGGATTTTTTTCCTGGTACTTTCTCATTACGACGAGGACAGGGGGCCTCCACCCCATCCTTGACCTCAGGAACCTAAACAAGTTTCTGGTGCGGGAGAAGTTCAAAATGCTATCCCTTGGCGTCCTGCTGCCCTACCTTTGGCAGGGTGATTGGCTATGCTCCTTAAATCTCAGAGACCCTTACGCTCACGTTCCTGTCCACCCCAAGCACAGGAAGTATCTGCGTATCAGGGTGCAGTGAGAGCACTTACAGTACAGAGTGATTCCCTTTGGGCTTGCGTCTGCACCGCGAGTCTTCACCAAGTGCCTGACGGCAGCTGTGGCTCACCTCCAGCTGCAGGGCTTATCCGTCTGGCTCGTCTCGGGCACCTCAGCAGAGGAAGCTTATCTCTCAGCGTCGCACACAGTCCTCCTCCTCGAGCACCTCGGGTTTCTGATCAACTACTCCAAATTCCACCTCAGACTGATGTGGACCCTGGGGTTTATCGGCGCTCTTCTCGACACAGAGCGTGCAACTGCTTTTCTCCCTTGAGCATGCGCAGATCGATTCCGTGCTCTGGCTACTAGGGTTCAGGGCTGGCCCAGAGTTTTGGTGCGGGCAATGCTGTGCCTCCTGGGGCACATGGCCTCAACGGTGCATATCGTTCCCCATGCTCGCATGCACATGCTCGCGGCCCAGTGGTGCCTTCGGGCGCAATAGACTCAGGCCTCGGGCCACCTTTGGGACCCCGTCCAGGTGTCTTATAACCTAGTTGAGTCCCTGGTCTGGTGGCAGGTCCCCCAGAGCCTCCTTCAGAGCATGCCTTTCTAAACTCGTCCGCACGACCTCATCTTGACAACTGATGCCTCGTTCTTGGGCTGGAGAGCCCACTGCAACAACCTCTGTACCCAGGGAAGGTGGTCACCCGAGAAATCTCGTCAGCAGATCAACCTGCTCGAGCTTCGGGTGGCCCGGTTGGCCTTGAAGTTCTTCCAGTGCTGTCTGAGGGGAAGGTCTGTGCTCATGCAGACTGACAACAAAGTCGCGA
This sequence comes from Ichthyophis bannanicus, assembly GCA_033557465.1. NCBI lineage: Eukaryota > Metazoa > Chordata > Amphibia > Gymnophiona > Ichthyophiidae > Ichthyophis > Ichthyophis bannanicus. The sequence goes on from CM066034.1 coordinate 708,075,876, forward strand.
TGTTCTACATCAACAAGCAGTGGGGCATGGGCTCCTGTCTCCTCTGCCGGGAGGCAGTTCTCCTCTGCTCCTTTGCAGTGCACCGGGGCATGACCCTAAGAGCTGTCTACCTCCTGGGCCAAGACAATGCCTTTGTGGATAGGCTCAGGAGGCTTCTCCGCCCGTACGAGTGGCGCCTGAGTCCACAGGTGGACTCTCCACCTGTTCCGCCATTGGGGGACTCTGTCCATGGACCTGTTCGCCAGCCCAGCGAATGCGCAACTCCCCGCTTCTGCGGGCCGACACCACACCCAAGCAGGGTGGCCTCGGATGCACTCCTCCTGTCTTGGACCTCTGGGCTGCTGTATACGTTCCCTCCCACTCCTCTCCTAGAGAGGACCCTCCACAAGATCCAGCAAGACCGAGCCTCAGTGATCCTCGTGGTCCCTTCATGGCCTTGACAACCTTGGTTCCCACTTCTACTCCAGCTCTTGTCGGAGCCTCCGGTTCCCCTGGACAGTGTTCCCGGTCTGCTGACGCAAGAGGAGGGGCGGGTGCTTCATCCGAACTTGGTCTCACTATCCCTGACAGCCTGGCAGCTGAATGGGTCTCTTTAGCCTTGCTGCACCTCCCAGTAGAGATCGAGCTCCGAGCTCCAGATTGACCTGTTCTCCTGCTGCATCTGTTGGGTTCTCCAGTACCTCTCCAGCTTTCGCAGGTGGGACTAAAGTCCAATTTGGTCAGGGTTCACCTGAGAGCCATATTGGCCAACCACTTGCCCATAGATGGGAAACCCCTCTCGGGCCAACCTGTGGTCTCCCGCTTCATGCGGGACCTCCTGCTTTCCAAACTCCTCATCCGGCCTCCACCAGCAGAATGGAATCTGAACATCGTGCTCATGCAGCTGACGCGGCCGCCCTTTGAGCCAATGGCGACGTGCTCGCTCTGGCACCTCTCCTGGAAGGTGATTTTCCTGGTGGCACTGACCTCGGCGCTGCGTCTCAGTGAATTTCAAGCCCTCATGACCGAGGCCCCCTACACCAAGTTTTACAGGAACAGGATGGTCCTCCGCACCCATCCCAAGTTCCTACCAAAGGTTGTATCGGATTTCCACCTCAATCAGGAGATGGTCTTGCCGACTTTCTTTCCAAGACCTCATGCCGACCGGGCATCGGAGGTCCTGTATACACTGCAAGAGGGCTCTCAACTTCTTCCTGTAACGCACCCAAGGACATTGCAGGTCCACCCGGCTCTTCATTGCCTACGATCCCAACTGCCTGGGGCTGGCAGTCACCAAACGCACCCTCTCCATCTGGGTGGTGGACTGCATCGTCTTCGCCCAGGCAAAGTCAGGCGCCCCACTGGATCGTCAGGTCACCGCGCATGGCGTCCGCGCCAAGGTGATGTCAGTGGCTTCACTGTGCTCAGTGCCTCTGACAGACATATGCCGGCGGTGACCTGGTCTTCAGCAAGTACCTTTGCCTCGCACTACTGCCTGGAGAGGGAGCGCCTTCAGCCAGGCTGTACTCTGGGATATAAGCAACTCCTGCCCTCCGACCCTTCTTCTGTGGCTACCGAGAGCTTGCCCCGAGGACCTGAAGATTCGGGCTCCTTTCGGACATCAACTTCTGCTTACGGGCTCGCAGAGGCATTTTTGGCTTACAGGTTCGGTAGCCTGGAGCTAGGGAGTCCCATAAGTAAGGACTGACTTCCTACTTTTTGCTGGAAAAAAGGTAGTTATTCACCAGTAAAAGGTGTTCTCCAGGGACAGCAGGAATCAGTCCTTACTACCCTCCTACCTCCCCTGAGGAGTTGCAATTTTTTGTCCTTCCCTTGCCATTCTGCTTAGTAGGGCTATAGCTCTGGAACCTGATTGAGCAAGATGGCACCTTTGGGTGGAAAGAGGACCACGCATGCGTGGCAGCAATCCCAAAGGCTTTCTTTGAAAGCTGGGGAATTGCTCCACATGGGCTCCGTTGGTGCCGATGTCACCCATAAGTGAGGACTGATTCCTGCTGTCCCTGGAGAACACCTGTTACACGTGATTAACTATGATTTTTGGTATCATCCACAAGAGGCAAACCTTACCCAACAGCCCTTCCACAATATAACTAAGATTTTAAAAATAATTGGACCAAGGACAAGATCCCTGTGGCACATTACTGGTAACCCCCCTCCCTCTCTTCAGAGTGAGCTCCATTTACCTGTACCCTTGTCGTCTCTCCCTTAACCAATTTCTAAACCAGTCACTAACTTTAGGGTTCATTCCTAGGGTGCTCAGTTTGTTGATAAGTCGCCTGTGCAGAACGGTGTCAAAGGCTTTACTGAAATCCAAATACACCACATATAGGGCTCTCCCTCGGTCCAACTCCCTGGTCATCCAGTCAAAGAAATCAATCAGATTTGTCTGACAAGACCTGTCTCTGGTGAATCCATGCTGCCTCTGATCCTCTAATCCATTTAGACTCCAGAAACCTTACTATTTTCTCTTTGAGCAGCGTTTCTAATAATTTACTCACCACAGAGGTTAGACTAACTGGCCTGTAGTTTTCAACCACATCCTTCCGCTTTTGTGTAAAGGGACCACATATGCCTCTCTCTCTAGTTCTCTAGCACGATTCCCGATTCCAAAGAAGTATTGAAAAGGTCAGTCAGTGGAGTCATTAGAACATCCCCAAGTTCCTTCAGTATTCTCAGATGTATCCCATCTGGTCCCATCGCTTTGTCTGCTTTTAGTTTATCTTCTGTTCCTATTTGTGCATGTTTTCTGAGGTCCTGCTCCTCACCCTTCATCTGTGAACACAAAAAAGAAATATTTGTTAAGCAATTTCACTTTATCCCCATCCGCAGGGGCGGCTCTATAACGAGGCTGAGTGAGGCGGTCGCCTCAGATGGCAACTTTTGGGGGCGGCAAAAAATGCCACCAAAAAGGCCGCCTCACTCGGCCTTCAAAATTTAGGGCAGGACAAGCTTCTGCTGCTGCTTTTTGATAGCGGCAGAATCAACCTCACCTTGGCCCCCGCTGCCCTGGAAGAGCCCTGCAGTTGCCTGACCAGCATCCCGGCTCACCTTTCTAGAGCCGTGAGAAGGAACAGTGTTTCCCTTCTTTCCCATGGCCCTCTTAAAGTTGAGCCTGCCAGTGCTGAGGGTAAACAAGACATTTCCTGTCTCACAGAAAACAGGAAATGCCTCGTTTACCCTCGGCATCAGCGGGCTCAACTTTACAGAGCCGCGGGAAAGAAGGGAAACACTGTCCCTTCTTGCGGCTCTGCAAGGGTGAGCCGGTCAAGCAACTGCAGGGCTCTTCAACGGGGGAGGGGGGGAGGGGCTTGGATTGGAAATGGACTGAGCAGGGCTGGTAATGGGATAGGCTGGACTGGGCTGAGCTGGGCTGGGGCGGGGTTAGCACTGGAAATAGTCTGATTGGGAGGGCTAGGACTGGAAATGCTCTGATTGGGGGGTGGAGGTTAAGACTGGAAATGGACTGATCGGGCGGTTAGGACTGGAAATGGGCTGATCAGGTGGGGTTAGGACTGGAAATGAGCTACGACTGGAAATAGACTGATCGGAGCTAGGACTGGTAATGGGCTGTTCAGGGAGTTTAGGACTGGTAGTGGGCTGATGGAAGGGCTAGCACTGGAAAATGGCTGATGGGGGGGTTAGAAGTGGAAATGGGCGCTTAAGGGAGGCTAGGACTGGAAATAGGATGATCGGAGTAGTTAGGACTGGTAATGGGCTGATAAAATGGAGTTAGGACTGGAAATGGGCTGATAAGGGGGGCCAGGACTAGAAATGGGCTGATATGGGAGGCTAGGACTGATAATTAGCTTATCAGGGGTGGTAATGAGCTGATGGGGGGCTAAGACTGGAAATGAGCTAGGACTGGTAATGGGCTGATTGGGGGGGGGGCTAGGACTAGAGTGGGCTGATAAGGGGGATAGGACTGGAAATGGGCTGATGGGGGAGGAGAGAGTTGCTGGCACTGGAAGAAGACTGGGGGCTAGAACTGGAAATGGGCTGATGCGAGGGGATGAGAGAATGGGACTGGAAGGGAGCAGATACTGAGAGGGTCTGCCAGGGGAAGGAGGGAGTAGGAAAGGAGCTGACATGGGGGGAGGTGGGGGCAGGAAGGGAGCTAACATGGGAGAAGGAGAGAGCTTGAAGGGAGCTGATATGGGGGGGGGGAAGGAGAGGGCTGGAAGCGAACTGACACCTGGGGATGGTACTGAAGGGGACTGGAATGGAGCTGACACTTGGGGGTAGGATTGGTAGGTGGCTGGGTAATGGGGGAGGAGGCTGGAAGGGAGCTGACATGTGGGGATGGACAGAAGGTAGGGTGACTGAAAGGGAGCTGATGGGGGGGTGGTACTGGGAGTGGAAGTGAGCTGATACCTGTGATGGTATTTGGACTAGAAGTGGCTGGACATTGGGGAAGGAGGGGGACTGGGCACCAGACACAGTCCTGGGAATGCAAGGCAGTTGACATTGGAAGGTATTGGGAGGGGAGGACTAGAAAGGGGGCTGATACTGAGGAGGGTTACTGGGATAGGAAATAGGCTGATGAAGGAAGTGAAGAAAACGAAAGAAGAATAAGAAAAGCAGATGGACTATAGATCATAGAAAGAGAGCTAAGAAAAGACAGGAAAGCAGAAGCCTCAGATTGGGACCAGCATGATTAGAGAATAAAATGGTCAGACAAAGGTAGAAAAAATAATTTTAATTTCATTTTAGTGATTGGACTTTGTGCTATCTTTATATTTTACACAGTATGGGGAACTGTATCTCTTATTTATTTGATTTTTCACTGCATGCGGAGTCTGGCTTCTTGGGATTTCATTTTCATTTTTGCCTACATATTTTTATTTTTACTTTAGGTTGTAGTCACTTATTCTGTACTCGGTGAGGGTCTGTGTTCTGAGTGTGTGACTTAGGCCAGGTGTTCTGTTAACATGGCGTTTGTACATAGGGATTTATACTGTACTACTGACTTGCTCAGCTTTACAAATAGACATATGGATGTTCTAGGGCCTACTGCAGTATTTATAGTGCTGCTTTTTTCTGGGTAGGTCCCTTGTATGAGTTTTGGAAGTTTATGCTGGTATGGTATGATAGATTTGGCCTTGTAGATCTTAGGTGACTTTTATAGGGTTTTATATTAGTTCCTAGTATGCCTGGTACTGGAGAATGTTTGTTTGTTAGTGAGATGACCAGAATCCAATTTTTTTTTAATATATTTAGTTCTGTGGGTGAATGTCCTACTTCTGCTCTGCACCCATTATCTAGGGAGGGGTTTCTGTGGATGCAGAATATATATGCAAAAAGAAAAAGTGAGAACCATAACGCAGTTTATAACAGAATAAAATGAGTTATAATTTGGTTTTATAAACTGTGCTGTGGTTCTCACTTTTTCTTTTAGTTCCTTCGTGTGCGAAACTTGTCCAAATCTTTTTTTTAAACTCAGCTACACTAACAGCTTTTACTGCATCCTCTGGTAACTATTTCCAGAGTTTAATTACACGGCCATAGGCTAACTGCAGGGAAGCAGTTAACATCCCCCTGCAGTTATCACATTTCAGTGTGGCAAAACAGCTGCCGGTGCAAAAAAGACCACCCACTGAGGTGGCATTAGTTGCACTCACACTACTTGCGCTGAGCCATTATCTTAGTTTCTGCTGACAATGCAGATGCCTATATGTGAGAGTTCTTTCTCTCACCTCATTCTGCAGTAAAGTATAATTTTGGGAAAGAAATCATGTAAACCTAACTGTAATGGGTAAAAGCATTTTTTTAGCTACATATGCCAATCATATCGAACCTCTCATTTAGTGCTATATATTCTAACTCTCCCATTTTATTTTTTAGACTTCTAGCATTTGCATGCAAACATTTTAGAGGCTGTATTTTATTCATATTAATCTAGCTAGCTTTAGGCAGGGGTAATTTGGAATCTTTAAGCTCTGTCTGCTCTGTATTTAAGGGCATTTGTGTTACCTTTGTCTTTATTGGAACCTCTCTGTCGATATGCCCTAACTTCAGTCTTTTGCTAGTATCCTTCAATGATACATTGTTCCGAACCATGTGCTCTTGGGCGACTGTCGGCTTTCCACTATTATCTAGTTTAAAAGCTGCTCTATCTCCTTTTTAAAGGTTAATGCTAGCAGCCTGGTTCTGTCCCGGTTAAGGTGAAGCCCATCCCTTTGGAAGAGCCCCTCCTTTCCCCAGAATGTTGCCCGGTTCCTAACAAATCCGAAACCCTCTTCTGTGCACCATCGTCTCATCCACGCATTGAGACTCCAGAGCTCTGTCTGCCTTTTGGGTCCTGCGCATGGAACTGGAAGCATTTCACAGAATGCTACCCTGGAAGTTCTGGATTTCAGCTTCCTACCTAAAAGCCTAAATTTAGCGTCCAGAATCTCTCCCTACCATACCTTCCTATGTCATTGGCACAGACATGTATCAAGACAGCAGACTCCTCCCCAGCACTATCTAAGACTTTGTCTATGTGGCACATGAGGTCCGCTACCTTTGCACCAGGCAGGCATGTTACCAGGTGATCCTCACATCCACCAGCCATCCAGCTATCTACATGCCTAATGATCGAATCACCAACTATAACGGCTGTCCTAACCCTTCCCTCATGGGCACATGGCCCTGTAGAAACCTCCTCGGTGTGAGAGGGTTTTATATCACATGGAGGAAAGGTCATAGCTACAGGATCACTTTCTGCCGCACCAAAGTGATGCTCTCCTGTCACGTGAACTCTCTCCTCCATGGCAACAGGGATGCTGTCAGACTGGATGTGGGACTTCAGTACTACACCCCTATAGGTCTTGCCTATCTACCTCTCTGTCTTCCTTATGTCCTCCAAGTCTGCTACTCTAGTCTCCAGAGATTGGACTCGTTCCCTGAGGGCAAAGAGCTCCTTGCACCTAGTGCACACATAAGACCCCTCACCAACTGGGAGAAAATCATACATGTGACACTCAATGCAAAAGACCGGAAAATCCCCATCTCGCTGCTGGACTGCTGTCATAAGAACATAAGATATGCCATACTGGGTCAGACCAAGGTCCATCAAGCCCAGTCAGTATTCTGTTTCCAACAGTGGCCAATCTAGGTCATATGTACCTAGCAGTTTCCCCAAGAGACACAAGTTCCAAAATGCTTGTACTGGGTCAAGCATTGATATCTTCGGTCACTTCTTAATAATGGTTTATGGACCTTTCCTCCAGGAGCTTGTCCAAACCTTTTTTAAACCCAGCTACACTAACAGCCTTTACTACATCCTCCGGTAACAAATTCCAGAGTTTGATTACACGTTGAGTGAAAAAATATTTTCTTTTATTAGTCTTAAATAGTTTACCCTGTAGCTTCATTGCATGTCCCCTAGTCTTTCTATATTCTGATAACGTAAACAATCGATCTACGTTTACCCGTTCCACTCCGTTCATTAATTTCTAGACTTCTATCATATCTCCCCTCAGCCGTCTCTTTTCCAGGTTAAAGAGCCCTAACCTTTTTAGCCTTTCTTCATAGGAGTATCCTTCCATCCCCTTTACCATTTTGGTGGCTCTTCTCTGAACCTTTTCTAAAATCGCTATATCCTTTTTAAGATACGGCGACCAGAATTGCACACAATATTCAAGGTGCGGTGTCACCATGGAACGAAATAGAGGCATTATAATATCTTTTGTTTTATTTTCCATTCCTTTCCTTATCCTACCTAGCATTCTATTTGCTCTCTTGGCCGCTGCTGCACACTGTGCCGAGGGTTTTAACATGGTATCCACAATGACGCCTAAATCTTTTTCCTGGGTGGTGGTTCCTAATGTGGAACCTTGCATCGTGTAACCATACTTTGGGTTGTTCTTCCCTAGGTGCATAACCTTGCACTTGTCCACATTAAATTTCATCTGCCATTTTGATGCCCAGTCTTCCAATTTATCAAGATCCTCTTGCAATTTTTCACAATCCTCTTGGGTTTTAACAACTTTAAATAGTTTTGTGTCATCTGCAAATTTGATAACCTCACTCGTTATTCCACTTTCCAGGTCATTTATGAATATGTCAAAAAGCAGCGGACCCAGCACAGATCCCTGGGGTACACCACTATTCACCTTTCTCCATTGGGAAAATTGGCCATTTAGCCCTACCCTCTGCTTTCTATCTTTTAACCAGTTCCTGATCCACAATAGTACACTGCCTCCTATCCCATGACTCTTTAGTTTTCCCAAATTCTCTGATGAGGGACCTTGTCAAAGGCTTTCTGAAAGTCCAGATACACAATATCAACCGACTCACCTTTGTCCACCTGTTTATTCACTCCTTCAAAAAAACATAACAGATTAGTAAGACAAGATCTTCCTTGTCTAAAGCCATGTTGGCTGTCTCCCATTAGGTTGTGACTATCTACATGCTGAGTAATTTTATTCTTTATGATGGTTTCTACCATTTTTCCTGGTACTGACGTCAGGCTCACCGGTCTGTAGTTTCCCGGATCACCCCTGGAACCCTTTTTAAAAATTGGTGTTACATTGGCGATCCTCCAATCTTCAGGTATTAGAGATGATTTTAATGATAGTTCACAGATTACTGATAGCAGGTCTGCAATCTCATATTTCAGTTCTTTCAACACCCTTGGATGTATTCCATCCGGCCCAGATGATTTGCTACTCTTCAGTTTATCTAATAGTTGTAAGACATCTTCCTGATGTATCGATATTTCCTTCAATTCTTCCGCACCTTTAAATACCTCTTCAGTCATGGGTAACATCCCTACATCTTCCTCAGTAAAGACCGAAGCAAAGAATTCATTCAGTCTCTCCGCTATCGCCTTGTCGCCTCTTAGTGCTCCTTTAACCCCTTTATCATCTAATGGACCAACTGACTCTCTCACAGGTTTTTTGCTACGAATGTACTTGAAAAGGTCTTTATTTCGCGTTTTTGCTTCCGCAGCAAGCTTCTTCTCAAATTCTCTCTTTGCCTGCCTTATCAATGCCTTGCATTTGACTTGCCAGTGCTTGTGCTGTTTCCAGGTTTCGTCGTTTGGCTCTTTTTTCCATTTCCTGAAAGATGCTTTTTTGGCAACAACAGCCTCTCTGACCTCACCTTTAAACCATGCTGGCAGTTTTTTGGACTTCCTTCCACTTTTCTTAAAGCGTGGAATACAGCTGGTCTGGGCTTCCAAGATAGTATTTTTCAACAGCACCCAAGCTTGATGTACGTCTTTAACCTTTGCAACTGCTCCTTTTAGTTTTTTCTTAACTGTTTTCCTCATTTTATCATAGTCTCCCTTTCGAAAGTTAAAAGGTAGTACTGTGGATTTCCTTACTATCCCTCCTCCACTAATTAAATCAAAGGCGATCATGCTATGATCACTATTGCCAAGTGGACCCAACACCCTTATCTCTTGCACTAGATCTGGTGTTCCACTAAGGACTAGGTCTAATATGGCTTCCCCTCTGGTTGGTTCATGAACCAGCTGCTCCAGGAAGCAGTCATTTATTTCATCTAGGAACTTTATCTCCCTAGCATGTCCTGACGTGACACTGACCCAGTCGATATCGGGGTAATTGAAATCACCCATTATTAGTTTTAAGGTTGTATTTAGATATTTAAGTTTTTTACTTACTGAGGGTTGCTGGGGATTCTTATACTAATAACTATACCTAATACGTTGATTGTACTTTGTTCACCTGAAGCTTAATTAATCTCAGGTCCTTAATGTATGCCTGATGAGGATAAATAGCTGTACCTGAAAGTGGATATGGCACCTCCTTTCCTTTAAGAGATTTAATCACCTATAAAGATATGATTATCTTAGGGATGGGTGGGTGTCAGGGATGGAGGGAGGGAAAGAAGACTTATTAAAAACTGGCTGCTACACAGTACCCTGTACTATGCTCTAAGGTAATCTATGACTATTTTCCTGGGTGATTCACACAGCCCTTGCTTGGATTGAGGGAGTCTTGGGTTCTAAATGTAACCAGAAAGCTCTCTGCTGCTATTAGGCCCTGACTGAGTATTAAATTTAAACTAGAAGCTTTCTTCTGGGTTTTAAACTTAAACCGAAAGCTACCTGTTGAGTTTTTAATTTAACTAAAAGCTCTTTGCCGATACTAGGCCCTGACTGATTTAACAAATACCCTGGATTCACAGATTAATCAGCTTTAATCTAAAGAATTCTTTTTTCACCAAGATTTGGAAAAATTCCCAGAGGTAAATACTTACAATTGCAGATCTCTCTCCAGAAGTAGCAGTCCCTTTTTGAAGTCCTTCAAGACTCAAAAACTTCATAATGTACAATCAAAAGGGATATAGATAACTTGGATTCTTCTGAGGCAGTGAAGGGTTAAGTGACTTACCCAAGGCCAGAGGGAGTACTAGTGGGAATTGAACCCTGGTCTCTTGGTTCCCAAACCAGTGCTCTAAAATTTCACTTATAAAGGCTCTATACATAATCAATCAACTGAATTTCAATCATCACGGGTTCATGATGGTGATCGTGATCATGATTATGACCGTGATCAACCTTTGGATTTTCAGAAGGTTGATATCGAGGACATTCAACCCGCACTCGGTATCACAGTGGCAAATGGTGGGGTCCCACAACCAGGCTCAGATCCAAACGTCAATCATCAACCTTAGTAACAGAATTTTAACATCAGCACAGCTGTTGAATTTAGGGCTATCTTTTGTCCCTACGGTGCATTATGATTCTTTTACCATGAGGTGGCATTGCATAAATGTTTCCGTTTACTTCAGGTTAAACGTTTTTTGCAAATATCCCCAGTACTGGGAATGATTAGTGTGCAGTTTTTCTAAGTGGCTTCCATCGGGCTCTGTTGACTCAGCTGTCAGTACGTTTCAAAGATTAGTACAGGCAGCATTGGAGGAGATGGAATCAAGGCCAGTCCATCGATTTTCTAATCTCACCCCTTCTCAATGGAGGGCACTTCTTGAATTACACAGGTCTGTGACTAAAAAGCTGTTTGATTATTTTCATCTAATTTCCATGTATTTTGGTGTGCTGAAAACAAATAAAATATTGAAAAAACTCCTAGACATCATGATTTGCCACAACATGCAAAATTGTCTTCAAATTTATCAAATTTTTTCAAATTACTATTAATTAATTCACATAAGTGCATTTAAGATATAATATGCCAAAAAAACCTTAAAGGGGTTGTCCGAGTTATGTAAAAAAAAATAGCACTGTAAATCTGATGGTCAGCAATATATACATAAGCTAAGCAACTTTTAAGCCGTGCTTCTAATGGTAGAAGGGTTTAATCTTTCCTGAAGAATCCAGTGGGAGGGAGACACAGGGCAGATAGTAGCAGCTCTGGTCAGTGCAGGGGGGCGTGGCCAGCACTGTGACGTCTCGTGTACAGACACAGAGCTGCTCTCTCCTGCATGCCACACTTGTGCACGAATCATCATCAGGTTCTTGGTTCTAGGCTGTTCACACTTTTTCATCGCAATTCGTGTTAGCTCGCCATTCTTCCACCGTTATGTTATGGCTCCGCGAAAGTGTATTAATTCGCCAGACAGTTTCTGTTTCATCTGTGGTGACTATACAGTGTTGAAGCAACAGCAGAATATTACAGACTTTGTGAAAAAAGTATACTTTGCATGCTTTGGACTAAAAATTGGAGATCAAGATAAAGTCTGGGCGCCTCATAAAGTGTGCAAACGGTGTGTTGAGGGCCTCCGAAACTGGTTCAAGGGTAAGAAAAAATCTTTCCGTTATGGGATTCCTATGGTATGGCGAGAGCAAAAGAACCATAGTGACGACTGTTACTTTTGTTCATGCGATATGAAAGGGTTTAATTCCAAATGGAAGCATTCCATTTCATACCCCAATCTTCACTCAGCAATTCGTCCCATCCCCCATGGCACAGATATACCAGTACCCAAGCCCCCTGCTACCTTGGAAGAGATACCTAGCTCCAATGAAGGTGAAGTCATACCTGAACCAGATGACGAATCAAGTTTTGACTTTGAAGATGATACAAGACCAAAATTGTTTTCTCAGGAGGAGATGAATGATTTGGTAAGAGACTTGAATCTTCCCAAAGATGCCGCTGAGTTACTTGGATCAAGGCTGAAAAGCAGGAATTTATTGTTGCCAGGAGTGTCATCTTCATGGTTCAGACATCGTGAAAAGGAGTTCGTTCCTTACTTCGCCCAGGAAGACAAGTTGGTTTATTGCATCGATGTCGAAGGTCTGATGGGTCAATTTAAAATCCAATATGATTCAGAGCAATGGCGTCTTTTTATAGATTCTTCAAAAAGAAGTCTCAAAGCAGTTTTACTCCACAACGGTTTTTACGCTTCCATACCTGTAGGTCATTCCGTACACTTGAAGGAAACCTACGAGAACTTGGAATCGGTTCTTCGTAAACTTAAATATGAAGACCATGGTTGGCAAGTGTGTGGGGACTTGAAGGTCTTGTGCATGCTGCTCGGGCAACAAGCTGGGTATACCAAATATCCTTGTTTTCTGTGTCTATGGGACAATCGAGACCGACAAAATCACTGGACCAAGAAGAATTGACAGCCGAGGGTGCTAACAGTCGGTGAAAAAATGTCCTCCGAGAAACTTTGGTACCTTCCCATAAAGTTCTTCTACCACCTCTCCACATAAAATTGGGATTGATGAAGCAATTCGTAAAATCACTTCCAAGAGATGGAGAATGCTTCAAATACTTGGTCACCAAGTTTCCAGGCCTGTCTGAGGCAAAATTGAAGGAAGGTGTGTTCGTCGGACCAGACATTAGAAGGCTTATAGTTGATCAAGAGTTTGTCAATACCATAATGGATCCTCAAAAAGAAGGGTGGATTGCATTTAAAGAAGTCGTACAGAAATTTTTAGGCAATAACAAAGATCCTCACTACAAAAAGATAGTCGGACGAATACTGAAAGCATTTCAAGCTTTAGGTTGCCTGATGAGTTTGAAAGTGCATTTCCTCCAGTCCCACCTTGACTACTTTCCTGAAAATTTGGGAGCTGTGAGTTAACAACAAGGTGAACGATTCCACCAAGACATTAAAGAGATAGAAAGGAGATACCAGGGAAAATGGAGCATTACAATGATGGCAGACTACTGTTGGATGCTTCAGAGAGACATTCCAGATGCTACTCACAAGCATAAATGCACCAAGAGGAGCCTCACAAGGAAGAAGAATTAAGTTTAGTGTGTGTAGGTGAGCTCATTTCAGTTCAAAAAAGGATTTTCATGAAAATATTGTAATAAAACTTTAATTTTATAAGTCTATTTCCATTTATTTTGAGGTATTGCCTTATTTAACATAGTTACCTAAATTGTCAAGAAACGTGATGTCCTATGACAAAATGGAGGTCATTTTCGGATTCAGCGCACCAAAAACATAAAGATTACGTGGAATAACCAAAACAGCTCTCGAAAAATTTTTTTTTGCAGACCTGTGTTATGCACAGATACAACTTTAGTGATCCATAGAGCGGACAAGGGTGGCGCTATGGTCATCCAGTCATGGCCTGCTTACCATCAAAATATGTTAGACCATTTGAAGGATACAAAGGATTATCAACCACTTACTGAAGATTCATCCCCTGAGATTCGATCGGCTATTTCACAGCTTTGCACTCAAGCATTAGAACATGGATGGATTACCCATAAGGAATATTCTTTTCTTCAATTAGATCATCCTAAAGTTCCAGTGATGTATTCTCTGCCTAAAATTAATAAATCACTTCACCTCCTGGACGCCCTATAGTGTCATTTTGGGGGACAGTTTTGGAACCTCTGTCCAAATTCTGTGACTGTTTTTTACATCTGGCAACAGCAAAAATTAAGTCATTTGTAAAAGATACTACCCATTTTTATCATCTCTTCAGGATTTGGTTTTACCTATTTCTGAGGTTTTTTTGGTTACTTTAGATGATATGGCTCTATATACAAATATTCCACAGAAAGAAGAGTTAAGGGTCATGTCCTCAGTCCCCCTGTCTCTACCTCCACGTTTACTTAAGCATTTTGCTTTATCATTGTTGGAATTGGTATTATTAAAAAAAGATTTCTGGTATGAAGGAGTTTTCTATTTGAAGATATGGGGAATTGCGATATGAGCCACAGTGGCTCCCTCTATAGCCACGTTGTTTATGGCATTTTTGGAGGAAAAACATATTTATCCTTCTCATTGGTTTCAGAAAATTTTACTTTGGTGGCACTTTCTGGACAATATCTTTTTAGTTTGGGCGGGATCATCAGATAAACTATCCTTGTTTATAGACTGGTTGAATGTTTGCAAAGAAACTTAAATTTACAGCAAAACATCATACTACTGCTATTGAATTTTTAGATGTAACAGTGTTCCGTCAAGACGATCATTTGCTTACCACCTTTTACAGGAAACCTGTGCAACGCAATACCTTGTTGAGTTACCAAAGTTTTTATCCATTGTTTCTCAGGCGAGGTTCACCTTATGGACAATTTGTGCATATCAGAAGGATTTGCTCTACATTGGAGGAGTTTAAGTTTCATGCCTTAAAACTGAGTCAACACTTACATGCTCGGGGTTATCCAAGCTTTATGGTTAGGAGGGTGTAAAAGTGAGCTTTAAATAACCACAGAGAATGGTATTTATCTTTTCCATGTCAATTGATTACTAAGACTGAAGATAAAGTTGGTATTTTACCTTTTAGTGACCGATCCATTCAGGTCACTAAGGGGTATGTTTACTAAACCGCGCTCATGTGCGCGACGCACATTAGCGTGCGCTAAGGTACCTTAGCGCACGCTAATGATGCGTATTTGTGCCCCGCACACGTGCGCGCCGCACTAAAGTGCATGCTCATGTGCACGACGCGCTGATGTGCGATAGAGGCCTGGAAAGGCTCCCGGAGGGCGGAGGAAGGCTCCCCAGGGGCGGAGAGAAGGGGTCAATGGGTGGAGAGTGGGAGGGGAGAGGCTCCCCGCATACGAGCGGGGCTGAAATTCAAGCCAAAAAATACCACGAGTGAAAACCTCGCGGTAGAGACAATTTAAAGGGAAGAGAAACCATTTCTGTCAGCAATGTACAGCAAAACCAGGGAAACCTACAAAACAGTGATAAGTGTGATACATGTGCACGGTACAAAAGTGCAAATAAACATTGAAAATGACCCCAACAAAATCTAAAAAAATTATAATCAAGCTGGGCAATAGTGATAGTAATGGGAAACATCAAAAAACACGCCCAAGAAAGCCCCAAAAAATAAATATGAATTTTAGAAGGGTTTACGCTCCATCCCCATACAAGGTGAATGATCCCACAGTGAAATAGCACTGATCAGGGTTTCTCTCTCCATTGGACAGGTTACCTATGGCATGCACATTTCCACAACAGCAGGGCAGGTAGGTCGGAATGGGCAGTTGGACAGATGCTGGGAAAGGGGATACAGAGGGCTGCAGGCAGCACATGCTGTGGTGCAGCTGGGGCACAGTGCGGACTAGGCAGATGCCTAGATGGCACCTAGGAATGCTGAAACTGAACAGCAGCCAGACAGCAACTGATGAGGGCCCAACATGGGCACGAGAGTTTATCACAGTGTAACAGGGGATAGTACCCAGCAGGTACCCCCAAGGGCACAGAACATTGGCAGGCGGTGATTGGGGGACGTGCGGACAAATTTGCAGGCACCCCTACCCCAGAACCCGCACCATAGGCAGCCGCCTACCCGCAAACAGGATGGCCTCAGACTGCGTACCACCAGCACCACCAGCAGAAGGGCATGTCAGCAGGGTGGCACAGGGGTACTGGAGGTGGAGGGGGGCAGTGGCAGCTGCCCAGAGCAGACCATGGCCTAGTCCTGTGTAGGTGGGTGCAATGCACTGCAACAGACAGGCCCTGCCGGACAAACAGTCATGGTATCATCAGGGAATGCACTGTCTCTGTGGCAACACGGTGGTGCAGTGCACACAACCAGCGTGTTTGGAGACAGAAGGTCACAGGTTCAAGCCCCAGCTGGGGCTCCTGCCAATCCAGTCCCCATATTTTACCCACAACTAACTAGTGATAGTAAAGACGAACCTTTATTGCAGAGAACATAAGCATGGCTCAAACACCTCTATTTTACCCTACAGAGCACAGACACCATAAACAGGTGCATTACCTAGAGCAGAGTCTCCCAAATGCAGTCCTGGAGGGCCAAACACCATTCAGGTTCCATGCTGCCTCTAATAAAGATGCCTGTGCTGCATATCTATGCACCACCCCCATGGTATGCAAATGTATCTCATGCATATTCATGAGGGACAGCATGAAAACCCAAACAGTGTTTGGCACACCAGGACTGGAGTTGGGAACCTCTGCCGTAAAGCAGCAGCCAACAGGGGCAGACACACCCACAGGCCCCATTAGCCAGGACATTGGGCCCTGCGTGCATCTCCCAATACGAGCACTTGCATACCTTAGCAATGCCACCCTACACCTGGGTATACGGTACACACACAGCTATCAAACGTTTCCTATGATTACTGGCAGATAGCAATTCCTACGTTAAGCACAGTTTGCTCATTGAGCTCCATCATAACAATCTTTCTGATGTCTGTGGTGTGTGCTGCAGGTCTGGTCTCTGACAGTGTTTACCACCCTGGGGAGTGACCCCCAACAGTATTGCATACCATATCCATGCCTGTACTGTGCCCAGGACTGGTGTGGTGGCCAGGGCTGCTAAACTCCTCTATAGTAGCACAATGCTGGCATAGGTGTGGGGGTGTGTGTCTGTCTATCCAGTGTGTGGTGGCTGCAAACACCCTCCACAGCCCACACTGCCAGCACTGTTGCCAGTATTGGCCTGCCAATGTGCATAATGAGGAGCAAGGTACCATGGGTATAGCTCGGACAGGGTGGCCTGGCCAGGATGCATCTGCACAGGGCATAGGGCACTGGCTGGGACGTTTTAGTGCCCGGCCACCACCTACACAGACAGGGTGGCCTCAGCATGTCCTGCTGGGAGATCACTCTCACCCTGACTGTGCAGTGACCACAGCATGGCTAGGCACCCCCATAGTGCTATATAGTATTTCTTTCATGTGATATTTATAGTTTTCCTTTTGGAGCCCAGTCACTGACTTATCTGCTTGTTGTGTATGCCGACATCCCAGTTCTGGGTGCACGCATTTCCACCAGGAACATGCACTATGGACTAGCTAGCAGACTGTTTGCAGCTGGTATGTGTCTTGATGGAGTGCCTTGCAGGGTGCAGCGGCTGAAGGCTTGCTGCAGGAGAATATCAGATAGTGGTGGGGTGCAGCTTAGCATATCCAGGCCTAATGTCTGTCTGCTATTGTGTTATGGATGTGTACAGAGCTGCATTGACTGCCCTGTAGGGTGTCTGTTCCCCAGCAGGACTGGGGTTGATGGTCCCCTCTACTGCCACCATTGCAGGGAGGTAGAATGTGCATCTGTTGATGGGAGACCATGTTTACCACCCTCAGCCCTGGAGGAGGAGGGTGGTGGTACATAATCCTCCTAGGGGTCCATAGGGGCTACACCTGACTGAGACAGACAGATATATCCAAGGTGTTTCTGCAGAAACTACCTATCTCACACATTAGTACTGCTGGGGACCTGCAGCATGGCCTATTTCTGCCATGGAAGGTGCTGTGGACCTGGTGCTGGGTGCCCCACCGCACACTCAGGGTGAGCACAGTACCCGCACAATGTGACGGTGTGTAGCTACTCTGTGCCAGTAACACACACGGTCAGTACCACCTACCAGGCCGAGGTGCTGTGGGGGTGCATACCCCATCTTGTGTTCATCTGTGGACAGCTGATTTGCATGTGCAGTGCATCATGGATACGGGTGGCCTAACCCTATCCTGGTGACCACAGCAGACTGTCTGTGTGGTGACGTGCAGTCCCTCTACAGCCAGCCAGGGGCTTGCTAGCAGCTATAGAGCTGTAGCCCACTGGTTACTTCACTGCCTGTGGAGCCAGAGGTCATGGGTTCAAAACCACAGTGGGGTTATTTGATAGGGCTGCCCAAAGCATTATCTCTTTTTAATGTACATTATTGCTGCCAGCAAAAACACTCTCTGCGTACTGTACCCATAAGGTGCCTCAGAGGGCGCTTTATAGGGCGCCCTATAGGGCACCTTATGGTTACCGTCCATATAAGGTGCACTATACGTTATCCTGTGGAGCGACTTATAGGGTGCCCTATAGGGGACATTTTAGGGTACCATGGCGGACAGTGCACTTTATAATGTGCCCTATGGAGTGCCTTATAGGGTGCCTTATGCGGCACCTTCAGTTACGGCACGTGAGGGCGTGTTTGCTGGCAGCAATTAATAAAATACAAATGAAGTGCTGCAGGAAACAATACGTACATTGCAAAGCTGATGCCTCAGCCAGCCTTACGTATTAGGCACACTGGGGAGCAAACTCATGACCCCTGTATCAGCAGTCAGTGCCTTAACCATTGTGCTACACTGCTGTTCCTCCTTGCATGTCAGCGCACCTACTTCAGATTTCCATGCGTTTAAATGCACAGTGCTGCCATCAAACACAGTGCTATGACCTTGCTGTGCCTCATAGGGCACCCTATATGGCGCCCTATAGGCCACCCTTTCAGAAACATTGTAGGGTGCCGTGGCGGACAGTGCACTTTAGAATGTGCCCTCTGGGGTACCCTATGAGGCGCCTTATGCAGCACCTTATGTTACAATACTTTGAGGGTGTGTTTGCTGGCAGCACTAATTAAAATAAAAATAAAATGCCCCCTACAGCACTATTACCTATAACAGGTAATGCCTCAGCCAGCCTTCTTCATTAGGCACAGTGGGGGATTGAACCCATGACTCCTGCATCATTGGTCAGTGTCTTAACCACTGTGCTACACTGTTGCTCCTCCTTGCATGTCAGCGCACCTACTTATGATTTTCATTCCTTAAACTGCACAGTGCTGCCATCAAAAACAGTGCTGTGACCTTGCGGTACCTCATACAGCACCCTATAAAGCGCCCTATAAGCAACATTCTAGGGTGCCTTGGCGGACAGTGCACTTTAAAATGTGCCTTATGGGGCGCCTTATGTTAACACGCTTTGAGAGTGCGTTTGCTAGTAGAAGTAATTAAAATATAAATAAAATGCCTCCTAAAGCAATCTTCCCCATAATAGGTAATGCCTCAGCCAGCCTTCTTCATTCGGCACAGTGGGGGATTGAACCCATGATCCCTGCACCATCGGTCAGTGTCTTAACCATTGTACTGTGGCTCTGTTCCTGTGCGTGCACATCAGCGCACCACTTATGCTTCCCGCACAAGTTTCTCATGCGCTAATGTGCGTGGCACACATGAGCGCAGCGCACATTAGCGCATGATTAATCCCGGTTTTGCTTTTTTCTGACTGAAACGCCCACTCCTTATATGGCATCCCGCACAATAGCGCGACGCGCACCTAACGGGGTTTTAGTAAACATACCCCTAAGATTCTCCGTAGGTTCTGGCATATGCTTAGCGTGCATACCTATTTTCAAAAGCCTTTGAAAGTAGCGTTTACCAAAGGTAACAACTTACGGGATCGTTTAGTGCACATGGTTCTGGCTCCACGTTTTGGGCCAGAGCGGAAGGGCCATTTCCCATGTGGGGAGTGCTCCTTTTGCTCTGGCACTTTGGAGGGCGAATCATAGTTAGACACCGCATCCCAGAAAGAGTGGTATGCACGCTATTATACATGTATTACTAACTTTGTGATTTACCTTATCTGTCCTTGTGATCTAAATATGTAGGTAGCACGATTCGCTCCTTTAAAAAGTGTTTGTCGGAGCATGCATCCCATCTTTGTACTAGGACAATGTCAGCTCCTTTGATTCAACACAGTTTATAATTTCAATATTCATTTTCTCAGTTCAAATGGAGAGTTTTGGAATGGATTCCTCCATTCTCCAGAGGTGGTGATCGTGAGGCAACTCTCCAAATGCATGAACAGAGATGGATCTTTACATTAAAATCAGTTTTCCCTTTGGGGCTAAACCTGGAACTTGATCGGTATAGCTTTGTATGATCTGAGCCTATGAGATAGGCGTATGTTGCCTTCGCCTCCCCATTGGCTCGAGCTGTAATCAGCAGGGTGGTGATGTCACACGCAGGTTTTTCAATGAGAAGGTTCTACCGTGGCAATTTATGCTTTCATGATCTTCATTGCTTGTTTGGGGATGTTTGCCTGGTGTAGGGTCTCTAGAATTTAATGGACCCAAAACGCAGTGCTGTCGTACCCCATGATGGCTTTTTGCTGCATGAATTGTGGAGATCGTGATTGTTTCAAGAAATGATGGATTATAAGATAAGTGCTTTGCGTTATTGAGCGTATTTTATAATGCATAAATTGAGTAAAATGAACACGGACTGTAGTAGGGGTTAAGTCTTCACACAGACTACTGGTCCAACAAAAATTATCAGTTATTCCTGGTGTTAGTACAGAGCCTTTATTGAGACTAGGTCTTTTTTTTTGAACGATCATGTCTTGGCAATGTCCCAGTTTTAGTATTTCCTACTATCCTTTTTTAATTGGTCTTGTTTTATTTGATCCTTTTATGTGTCAAATATGTATGCATACATAGTCCAAAGCCATTTCACTGGGGTTGAACTGCAAGGGTGCCAATAGTGTTGACCACTACTGTATCCTGTTCAATTACATCCATCACCAAAAACAAGGTTTTAGACAATGGGATATTTAAGAGGATGTTGTCTTGAATGTGTGGACATACAAGTGGATATGTGTTTGAACTACTGAGCTATTGGCATGCTTATGCAAATCACAGATATGTTTTTTCAAACTTGTTTTTGGTGATGGATGTAATTGAATAGTGATGTGGACATATTTTTATACAAGCAAGAGTAAAATATGACAAAACGTTTTTTGTGGTGAGTGGTGATGAGAAAGTGGGAATATTAAGTATTTCAGCTTGCCAGGGTTGAACCCACTTCAAACATATTTTTCTGATAACTGGTTATGTATCTTTTTGTGAAGACTTTTGTTTTAGTTTTGGGTTTTTTTGTTGTTAAGTGGTGGTTAGGGAGATTCCCAATATAAGGAAGGATCTCGATACACCCAAGATGGTGGAGGAGTAGGACGCCGGGTGAGGTCTGAGAGAGCCTGGAGTACAAATCGGTCCGATGGGGAAAAAGAGGAAGCAGCGATCAGCCAAATCCCCTGAAACCTCTTCTCCATCTGATGGATTGACGCAGTCCTCCATTCCGGCTTTCTTTCCCCTTATGGCAGCATCATTGGCTTCGGCGGATCAGTCGGCTAGTTCGGCCGATCTGAGCGATGGGGTTGTTCTGAGCCCCATGCAGAAGTTGCCGCCACAGCCCGGAAGGAGAAACGGGGAGGGGCTGAGCGCAGGAGTACCTCCGGGTTGTGCGGGTATGGCTGCGTGTGGGGGTGCTTCCCCGAAGTTAACTTCGAGTAGACCCGCGGCTCCCGCTGGAGGAGGTGAAGTGGATGTTACAGCTGGAGCAAGCGGTGGGGTAGAGCTTTTGAGTATCGGCTCCCCCTTGCACTCAATGTCGCGATAGTTGTGTGTAATAGAAAAACCGGCAACAGTAACATTGGAAAGCTTATGGGATGCTATCTCTTCTCTTCAAAAGTCTCTGTTTCCTTTGGTGGTGTCTTTTTCACAAGAATTATCAGCTGTTAAAGTGCAGAGTGCAACGTTTGATTCAAATATGGCAGAGCAAGCTGGTAGAGTCTCACGTCTGGAAACCCAAGTGGAAGAGCTTCAGGTGTTGGGGGGAACCCAAACCAAGGATCGATTGATTACTGCTCAGCGTCTGGAGGCTATGGATAACCAATTGAGATGGAATAACTTGAGATTTCTAAATTTTCCTAGATCTCCGCTGTTGGACTCACTGGGTTTGGTTCGTAAGTACCTTATTGAAGTTTTGCTCATGCCTGCTGACACTTTACCTCCTATTGTACATACTCAGTATGTTTCAATCTCCAGGAACAAGCAGGAATAAGTCCTCACATATGGGTACGTCGGTACCGACGGAGCCCGTGCGGGAAAGCTCCCCAGCTTCTTAGAATAGAAGCTTTTGGGACCTCCCACTGCACATGCGCACTGCCTTCCCGCCTTCCTGAACAGCTCTCCTCAGTTTTCTCTTTTTCCGCGGAGACAACCCCGGCGGGAAGTCCAACTTCCAAAAACGCCAATTCAGGGGTCTCAGGTTGATATCGATGCTACGGCCTCGACAGATCACCTGTTAGCCTGCTCTGGGGTACCGGGTCACTCCGGTACCGACATCCAGGCAGCTATGGCGTCCATGGGCGATACTGTACAGTCCATGCAGCAGGCCGTCATGGCTTTCATTAAAGCTGCAACGCCATCGGTTCCGCTTTCAGCGGTTCCGGGCCCGATACCGGTATCGTCCGCCATGCCGGTATCGAGGCCGTCCACCTCTAAACGCAAGTCGGTACCGTATGGGCTTTCGCTCCATACCGGTTCCATACCCGATACGCCCGATATCGATACCGATCGGTACGCGTATCGTGCGTTAGAGGAAAGCACCGATTCCTCTGAGGATTTTCACTCCTCTGATGATTCTGCTGAGTTTTCACTCAACTTACCTGAGGAGCCCTCTTCTCCTAAAAGGAGAATGTCCCCTCCAGAGGATTTGTCCTTCCAGGACTTTGTTTTAGATATGGCTACAGCCCTTTCTATTACCACATCCTCTGAAAAGGAACCCAGATCCAAAAAACTGGATATTTTGGGATACTCAAAGGCCCCTAAGGAGGCAGTTACCCTGCCTATCCATGAAATCCTTCAAGAACAACTGATGGATTTCTGGGAAAATCCTTTGACTTTGTCTCCTTATTCCCGTAGGTTGGACACCATGTATAGGGTCCCTCCTTCTCCTGGTTTCCAAAAGACTCAATTGCCCCACCACTCTATTGTGGTGAAGTCTGCAATGAAGAAGATTAGGAGTACCAAAAGGCACTCTTCCACCCCTCCAGGACGGGAATGTAAGACTTTGGACTCTTTTGGTAGGAAAATTTTCCAGGCTAGTATGCTTATAGCCAGGATTAATTCCTACAGTCTCTATATGGGCATGTTCCTGGAGGAACTTGCCAAAAAGGTGCGGCATTTTGCCCCCTTTATCCCTGAGGATAAAAAGCAGGGATTCCTTTCCCTAGTGAAACAACTCTTAGAGGTTTCTAAGTTCTCTAATAGGGCAGCATATGATTCCTTTGAGGGAGCCAGTAGGGCTTCGGGCATTGCTATTGCAGCCCGACGTCTTGCTTGGCTCCAGGCCTCTGATCTGGAACCTTGGGTTCTAGATGGCTTACGGAATCTGCCCTGTACAGGTGAGAACTTATTTGGGGAAGAGTGGCAAATCAAAGCCACCCAGATGGATGCTGAAAATGCCACCTTGGAAAGACTTTCAAAGTCCACTTCAATTCCTACTAAGAAAAAGTCTTTTAAAAGGCCTTACTATAAGAAGGCCAGAGTTGCTTCAAATACTGGCCAGCAGTCTTCTCAACCTCGCTATACTGCTAAGCGTCAGCAATCCAAACAAGCACGAGCTAAGCCTGCAGCAGCTACTGTAGCTCAGCAGGCTCCAACCCCTCAGGGGTTTTGACTTGCTCCTAGGGAACTTGCCACTTCTGGTTCTAACACAACCAGAACCTCTCACCATACCCGGAAGGTTGGTTCACTTTGCTCCCAGATGGGAACAAATCACAACAGAACAATGGACCCTCTCTATCATTCGAGAGGGTTACAAACTTCATTTCTCCAGCCTTCCTCCCCATCATATGGTGAGACCATTCAATTCTCCCCCATCTCTCCTAACCCTGTTGGGTCAAGAGGTTTCCTCTCTTCTTGCCCAAGGGGCCATAGAAGAGGTTCCTCTTCCTCAACAAGGGTCCGGTTTCTACTCCCCTTATTTTCTCATTCCAAAGAAGACAGGGGGATTCAGACCAATCCTAGATCTGAGAGAATTGAACAAATTTCTCTTCAAGGAGAAATTCAAAATGCTGTCTCTCGGCATTCTCCTTCCTTACCTCCAGGGTCAGGACTGGCTTTGTTCTCTAGACCTACAGGATGCGTATACACATATACTCATCCATCCATCCCACAGAAAGTATCTTCGCTTTCTGTTTCAGGGAAAACATTTCCAATACAGAGTACTCCCCTTCGGTCTAGCCTCTGCTCCAAGAGTATTCACAAAATGCATGGCAGTCGTAGCCGCATTTCTAAGAGGCATGGGAATCTTTGTCTTCCCATATCTGGACGACTGGCTCATCCGAGCTCCAACTCAGTCACAGGCCCAGATTTCCCTGGACCACACAAGGAGCCTTTTGCAGTATCTGGGACTGGTAGTAAACCTTCCCAAGTCCCAACTCATCCCTACTCAATCTCTAGAATTCATAGGGGCCCAGTTGGACACCATCACTGCAAGGGCCTACCTTCCACATGTTCGAGGCCAGCGCCTCCTGAGTTTGGCCTCCCAAGCTCAGTCCAGCACTCACTTGACAGCCAGGGAAATGCTACGCCTACTGGGTCATATGGCCTCCACAGTGCATGTGGTGCCCTATGCTCGTCTTCATATGAGAGCAGCTCAATGGACCCTGGCCACTCAGTGGACTCAGGCGTCAGGAGCGCTCTCAGACCAAATACAAACCTCCGATCGTCTGTTTTGGTCCCTCCACTGGTGGACTTCCACCAAGAATCTGTTGTTGGGGGCTCCATTTCAACCATTGCTACCCCAAGCAACCCTCACAACAGATGCCTCCCAAACAGGGTGGGGAGCCCATCTGCAAACTCTCTCCACTCAGGGCACTTGGTCTCTACAGGAGACCACCCTTCATATCAATCTTCTGGAACTGCGAGCAATTTACCTTGCCCTCAAGGTCTTCCACTCCCTCCTAGCCAACCTCACTGTCCTAGTTCAGACGGACAATCAGGTGGCCATGTTTTACATAAACAAACAAGGAGGGACGGGCTCTCTGTCGCTTTGCAACGAAGCTCTAAGACTATGGGCCTTCGCCAGAGAGCATCAGATTCACCTGCTAGCAGTGTATCTCCCAGGAGTTCAAAACTCTCGGGCAGACAGGCTCAGTCGAGTTCTGCTGCCACACGAATGGTCCCTACATTTGGACCAAATAAACCGAATCTTTCAGGAATGGGGGACCCCGGACATAGACCTCTTTGCAAGTCCGTGGAATGCCAAACTTCCCCGGTTCTGTTCCAGAACTCCGTGTCAGGGAGCTCAGGCTACGGACGCCTTTCTCCTGAATTGGAATCAGGCATTCCTATATGCCTTTCCACCCATTCCTTTGATTCCCAAGACTCTGTTCAAACTCCAGAGGGATCATGGAACTATGATCCTCATAGCTCCACGCTGGCCACGCCAAGTGTGGTTCCCTCTACTTCTACAGCTCTCCCAGGGATCCTACTTGGATCTGGGAGCTGCGCCAGACCTCCTGTCTCAGGAGGAGGGGACTTTGTGGCACCCAAACCCCAAATCCCTTCACCTCAGTGCTTGGTTACTGAAGGCTTAAACCTTCAAGACTTTCATCTTTCCCAACCAGTGAAAGATATCCTTTCTGCCTCTAGGAAACCCTCTACCAGGCGTTCCTATGCTTTCAAATGGAAACGTTTTTCCATTTGGTGTGCTCAGCAGGGTCTTGACCCTCTGGCACTTCCTTTGAATTCTCTTCTTGATTATCTCCTGCATCTCTCCAATGCAGGCCTCAAGACGAATTCGGTAAGAGTCCATTTAAGTGCTATTGCAGCATCCTTGAAACATATAAATGGACAACCTATCTCCTCTCATCCTCTTGTTGCAAGATTCATGAGAGGCCTGACTCTCACTAAACCTCCCATCAGACCACCCCCGGTCGCATGGGATTTGAATCTAGTGCTCGGTCAACTTATGAAGCCACCTTTTGAGCCAATGTTTTCCACCTCCTTGAAATTTCTTTCCTGGAAGGTCATCTTCCTCATTGCAGTCACTTCGGCTCGCCGCATCAGTGAGCTGCAGGCTTTAGTGGCTAATCCACCTTACACAAGATTTCATCATGATAAGGTGGTCCTTAGGACGAATCCCCACTTTATGCCTAAAGTGGTCTCGCCTTTTCATCTTAATCAAGAGGTATATCTACCTGTCTTTTTTCCAGCTCCTCATGCATCCAATGCAGAGAGGAACCTTCATACTCTGGATTGTAAAAGAGCTCTCGCTTTTTACCTTAATAGGACTCAGCCACATCGAAAGTCTTCTCAACTTTTTGTGGCCTTTGATCCTTCCCATTTGGGACTTCCAGTCTCCAAGCGTACACTTTCCAATTGGATTGCTCAGTGTATTTCTTTTGCTTACCAGAGCAAAAACATTTCTCTGGAAGGCCATGTCACTGCTCACAATGTGAGGGCCATGGCAACTTCTATGGCTCATCTGCACTCTGTTTCCATAGATCAGATCTGTCGAGCCGCTACCTGGGCCTCGGTTCATACCTTCACAGCCCATTACTGTTTGGACAAGGACTCCCGCCGGGATGCCTTGTTTGGCCAGGCTGTCCTCAAGCACCTGTTCCATTCCTAAACAACTCCTGCCCACCTTCCCAGAATGGATGCCTGAGATCCATACGAAGATGGCGAACCTTTACAGGGGATCCCATGCATCTAAGCTAGGGAGTCCCCATATGTGAGGACTTATTCCTGCTTGTTCCTGGAGATAGCACAGTTACTTACCTGTAACAGGTGATCTCTGGGAACAGCAGGAATTAGTCCTCACAACCCACCCACCTCCCCTAGGAGTTGTATCTTTTATCTATCTATCTTCCTGTCCTCTCTCTGTTGACTCAGCTATAAACTCGAAACTGAGGAGAGCTGTTCAGGAAGGCGGGAAGGCAGTGCGCATGTGCAGTGGGAGGTCCCAAAAGCTTCTATTCTAAGAAGCTGGGGAGCTTTCCCGCACGGGCTCCGTCGGTACCGACGTACCCATATGTGAGGACTAATTCCTGCTGTTCCCAGAGATCACCTGTTACAGGTAAGTAACTGTGCTATTTCTGCTCGTGAAACTGGTATGGAGAGGGGCCCAGTAGGTACTGATGAGCCGACCCAGTTGGATCTGACTGAGTTTTTGGAAAGTTCCTTGGATGTGGTGACCAGCCGTGCAACACTTTTGATTTCCTTTGCCTTTGAATCCGATCGGAATTCTGTGCTGAGATTGTATTGTTTGAAAATGTCTGGTTCACAATTTATGGGGTCAAAAATTTCTATATTTCCTGATTTATCAAGGGATACCCAAAGAAGGCGGAGAGAATTTCTGGCCTTGCGTCAGAGATCTCTCGATTTGGGGGCACAGTTTAAGTTGAAATACCCGTGTAAATGTTTGATATTGTTTCAGTCTAAGCAATTTCTTTTTTTTGAACCCCAACAATTGATCTTATTTCTTCAGGGTAAGGAGGTGAAGTGGGTGTGATTCCTGTACCGGCAGCCATAGTTAATATCTTTGCTCATATGATTGGGGAAGTTCCCCTTTGGGGGTCTTCCTAATTTATTTTTCTTCTGAATATTTCTTTATTGGGTCTTTATTGTGGTTGTTTTTTGAGGTCTAAACCAATGTATTATGTTTTTCTTTGATTTTTTTTTATATCTGAATTGTTTTTCTGTATTCTTATTCAGTTGTAAAATTCTGGATTGTATTGGAAAATTTATTAAAGATAAAATAAAAAAAAATAAGGAAGGATCTCTTCTGAAGTGAATAAAAGTTAAAACATTTTGAAGTTATTCCTGCAAATCTTGTATTTGTGGCTATTATATTTTAAGAGGAAGAGAAGTTGATCAATTTTTGATGGTCTACACAGAATCATGGGAACGAAGCCATTTTGGCTGTTCTTAGATTAGGAGGTGCTGGCCTTCTAGATCACCTTGCCTTAGCTCTGGAGGAGACTTTGGGTGCAGCAGAGATCCAAGGCTGGACCATCAATGTCTAAAGATCCAGGGTCTGGGGAACCTCTTTTCTTCTGAGATTGTGTTTTTGCTACACAAGGCATTCTTAATGCATCTGAGATGGGTGGCCACTCCATCTTTGGAATCGAGAACCCAGTTATCAAATTGCATGCTCTATGAAGACAGTTTTCAGTCAGTAGCATAAATTCTGCCGAAGTAGTCACCACAGTGCAGGATGCCCCAGGTGTAACCTGCAGATTGCAGAAACAGAGACAGAGCATGGCACACACTGTACTTTCCTCTAACAGTGTTGCTGTACTGCCTCCCAACTTTATCTTCGATTACCTTATGTCCCAGCCTGGCTCCAGCAGCATGACAAGCGTTTAAGTGCCTCAGTGTCCTGCTGCTACAGTCCTGCAATAAGAGCCACATGATTCATGGTTCTTATTATGAGTCTTAGCCCTTTGGCAGTGATGCACTTTAGTACTTCTGCTGTCAAGGCTGGATTGGAAGATTGAGTAATAAGACATAGTCGGGAGGCAGGAGAGTACAATGTTTGTGGATATCACCTCCCACCAACCTCAACAGGGGCTTGTATTTAAAGCTTTATCTGATGGTAGTAGGTGAGTCAGGAATGTTCTATCTCCTCTATCTGCTATTGAGGGCTCATGCAAAATTCTGCTTGGTGACCCACAATTTCAAATTGCATAATTACCTTCAGTTATTTTGGATGAGAGCTCTGCAATGCCTTTTGATAGGAACAGAGACACAAGGGTAATTTTATTATTCTAATTAGGAAGAAAATAAAGGCCCAGTTTCGCAATCAAAGTTTTACTCTGTAGGGAACAAGTGATAAAAGGCTTTTATTGCTATAACTGTTGTCTTATTTCCTGGACTGAAGGAATTGGAAGGGGAGGGAAGAGGGAGAAAATGGATTACATAGAAGGCTTTTTGATTAAAGGCAAAATTGATCTTCTTATGGGGAAGCAGATGGATGAGGGCTTCGGTTTGGGGGGACGAATTTGATGGGATTTAAAGAGAGCTTTTTTGTATTGTTTAGTATTATATATTGTGTTGCTATTTATATTTTAATTTAGTTGGATCTTTGTAGACGTGAGTAATCAAGTGTTTATAAATAAATAGAAGACATAAAGGTGGGCTATGAGGCCAGAAAGCACCTTCCAAAGGGGAGATGCTCCACCTGACACTTGGGACTCCGTGTGCCCAAGTAAAATTTGGCTCAAGGTGGCACACGGAGAGCTAACCCAGTGAATTGCTAGTCAGTCACCTCTACCAGAAGCTCTTACTCTGCTGTTCTGATAGGAGTGACATTTTTCAATCAAGCATCTATCTGTTGATCACAGCAATAATGTGGACCAGTGCTCCCCAACCCAGTCCTAGAGATGCCCCAACTCATCTGGGTCTCCGGTTTATGAAAATCTCTCTCATCCATATTCATTACAGATATCTTGAAAACCAGACCATTTGGATGTGACTCCAGGAATAGGTTAGGAACCACTGGTGTAAACCAATGCAGAGAGAGAGTTAAAAATATTTAGCGGTCAGAAACCTCATAACCTTTTTTGAATGGCGTGGGGAGAGGTGTTTGAATCATGCAGCCAGTGCAGTAAGGAAATGGTTTGTTCCTGGGAGATCACAGTGAATTTTGCCTTTGATTTGTTAATAAGCATTGATGTACCAACAAAGTGATGGATTTTGGTATTTTTGTGGTTCTTGTATAGGTAACTAAAGTGGATGTCGATGCTGAGCTCCAGACATATAAGCACTCAAGACAGGGACTGGATGAAATGTACAATGAGGCTCGCAGACAGCTCCGAGAAGAAGCCCAATTACGACAAGTGAGTAGGATGCAGAGTTAACAGATCAGACCCTGACTGTGGCTACATATCCCTTGCTGGCGTCTCTCTATAGAGAGAATAATGACAAGTTTTGTACATAGTTACGAGTCCCAGCCATACCGTTGAACTTTGTAGCAACAAAGGGCTCAGCCTGTATATAGTTGCCCCAGTTATAAATCCAAGTTACATCACCTGTTCAATGTAAGTACAATGCAGGTCCTTCCTGCATTGTACAAGGAAATGTTACTTGTAAACCGTACTGATTTTAAAGAGCGCGGTATAGAAACGCTTTTAAATAAAATAAATAAATAAATAAGAGAAGCTGTTCATACAAAGAGAGAAACAGATTTAAGTTTGGTCTGGTTTTCTTTTCTATTTTGGCAAACCAGACCTTTTTCCAACATGTTCCTTGCTTTTTGAGGCCCTTCCCTATTAGACATCACAGCACTAAATTTATTGGCCCAGCCGTTTTAACACTAGGTGCAGAATAAAAATCCAAATGTTTCTGGGAAGGGCATGCATTCCTTCTACACAATACTTCTCTCTCTGTCTCTCTTCTTTCCTCCAGCTACCCTCTCCTCCTTCTCTAGATTGTTTTTTTGGACTTTGCAACCATCTTTATGGCCTTTTTCTTCTATTCCTCTTTTTCTTATTCTGGATGATACAGAGATCCCGACTAACCTAAGGACTGGAGGAGTATCTCCTCAGAGATGTACAGTCAAACCTCGGTTTTCATGATTAATCCGTTCGAAAAAGTCTGACTAAAACCGAAACGTATGAAAACTGAAGCAATATTTCCCATAAGAAATAATGTAAATCCAATTAATCCGTTCCAGACACCCAAAAATATTCACAAAAAATACATTTTATAGAGAATAACTATATTTTTACATACAAAAAACAATGAGAAATAAATATAAATGACTAATGAAATGGATAAATGAACATTTAACATCACACTTACCTTTATTGAAGACTCTTGTTGGCATATGGAAGATGGCGAGGAGGGGAGAGGGAGGAGGAGAGGTTATTGTTTGGAAGGGGAATCCCCCTCCATAAGGACCTCAGGTATCAAGGCCCTATCCGGGGTTACTTCCCTTCTTTGTCTTTTACTGGCACTAGGACCAGCTTGAGAGTCACTGGACCCCTGTCGCACAAAAAATCTGTCCAGAGAGGTCTGTTTCTGGCGTCTCTTTAAGATTTGCCTAAAATGGAACAAGGCATTGTCCTTGAACATGTTGCAGACACGGCTTGCAACAGCTTTGTTAGGGTGATATTTCTCCACCAAACTTTGCAATTCACTCCACTTTGCACACATGTCCTTAATCACTGAAGAAGGCACCTTCTCTCCTCTCTCTTCTTCCTCCTCCTCTGAAGCAATTTCCTCAGCTACCGTCTGTTGCTGTTCCAGTTGAAGGTCTTGCAGCTCTTCAGTGGTTAGCTCTTCCTTGTGGTCCTCCACCAACTCTTCCACATCCTGGCCACTCACATCCAACCCCATGGACTTCGCCAAAGACACAATAGATTGCACAACAGGCGTAGGGTCATCAGGGTGAGCCTCAAAACCTTGAAAATTCTTCTCGAGGACACATTCTGGCCACAATTTTCTCCAAGCAGAATTCAACGTCCTGGAAGTTACCCCCTGCCAAGCCTTATCTATAAGGCTTATGCAATTGAGGATATTGAAGTGATCCCTCCAGAACTCTCTTAGGGTCAATTCAGTGTCCAAGGTCACTTCAAAGCACCTTTGAAACAGTGCTTTGGTGTAGAGTTTTTTGAAGTTTGAAATGACCTGCTGGTCCATGGGCTGGATGAGAGGAGTGGTATTAGGGGGCAAGAACTTCACTGTGATGAAACTAAACTCCTCCAACAATTGGTCTTCCAAGCCTGGAGGATGAGCAGGAGCATTGTCCATTATCAGGAGACACTTGAGTGGCAATTGATTTTCCAGGAGATATTTCTTCACACTCGGGCCAAACACTTCATTGACCCACTCAATGAAAATTTGCCTCATGACCCATGCCTTATTGTTAGCCCTCCACATCACACACAATTTACTCTTGATGACATTGTTTTTCTTGAACACTCGGGGATTTTCAGTGATACACCAGTAAAGGCTTCACTTTGAAATCCCCACTAGCGTTACCACACAACAAAAGAGTTAGCCTATCCTTCATAAGCTTGTGTCCTGGCAGTGCCTTTTCCTCCTGCATGATGTAGGTCCTCTTTGGCATTTTCTTCCAAAAGAGGCCTGTTTCATCACAATTGAAGACTTGTTGGGGGAGGAATCCTTCAGCCTCTACGTACTCCTTGAATTCATCAACGAATTCTGCGGCCCCAAGTTTGTCCGAACTTGCAGCCTCGCCATGCCTTACCACACTGTGTGTATGCCAGTTCGCTTCTTAAATTTGTCAAACCAGCCTCTGCTGGCCTTAAATTCAGTAACATCAGCACTTGTTCCAGGCATTTTCTTTGCGAGATCCGCATGCAACAGCCTTGCCTTTTCACAAATTATCGCCTCTGAAACACTATCTCCCGCTAACTGTTTTTCGTTGATCCACACCAACAACAACTTCTCAACATCTTCGATTGTTTGCGATCTCTGTTTCGTTAGCGCATTTACCCCTTTTGCAACATCAGCTTCCTTGATTTCGTTTTTCTTCACCAGGATGGAACTGATTGTTGATGCGGGCTTCCTGTACATCCTGGCGAGATCGGCCACACGTATGCCACTTTCGTACTTTGCTACGAGTTCTTTCTTGAATTCTATCGTGTTTCTTGCCTTCTTTGTCAAAGGGCTGGCACTCGGAACTTTCTTTGGCCCCATGGTGGCTTATTTAGCAGTCGCACTCAATGAATGCGCGGGGTGATGCTCACTCAATGAGAAACAAAGGCAGAGTCCCAGCAGGGGGTCCTAATTGAACGTCGGAAGCATCAGAACAGCTCCAGGCACTTCTCTCACCTCACCGGTCAGCACACACAGAGATTCTGATCGCCGACTCTCTCCCCCGCAGCACACACACAGATCCCTCAAAGTTTTGCCATCAGCAGGGAGCATCGGGAAGCCACACTCTCACTGATTCTTGCTACAGTACAGTATTTTTCAAAGCTCAGGATCGCTGAAAGCAAAGAGCTCTGTGCTGAGCGCCCCCCCCCCCCCCCCAGTATGGACCATTTTTTTTTTTATTATTATAAATTTGTTTTATTTATTTCTTGTATCCCTCTGCTGCTGCTCCTCCTGCCCTGGCGTTCTCTGCGCTGCTAAGGCCTTCTCTCCCATCGGATTGGTGTCAGGTGTTCTGTGCCTCTATGCACTTCGCCTTCTCCTCCTCTCACTTGTTCTCTGCCTGTACTGTACAGTATTATTGGCTCCCCCCACACAGCACCTTCAGACCGGCTCCTTTCCCCGGCTGCTGCGTTGTCTCTGCTGCCCACCGGGTCTCCGACTGCACTGGCGACGATCCCCGGCCTTCTTTTTCTGGCCAGCCCACTCCTCTTCCTGGACGGCCCGGGGGGGGGGGGTAATGATGGCTTCAAAAGCCACTGACGCCTAGATATCGCCCTATGTAAAAGTTACTGTATTTTGCCCTCTAAAAGGCACATAGAGCGAAACCTTGCATGAACCGCACGTGCCATTCCTTCTCGCGGCTGCTCCCAGCATGCATCTCGTTAAAAACAAAGTCCTACCTGACCGGCTATACTGTCATGGCGTCTCCCAGCAGAAAAGTAGCCCGTCCGCCGTCGTCGGAGATTGCTGTGGCTGCTAGCGGTGTTCCACGGGGAGGTGGCGAGCTCTTGGACTCTGTGGACGATGCTGAGGGACTGTATGTGGCGGTGGAGAGGTGTCCCCTGTGTAACACCACCCGCTGGAGGCTGACCTGCGCCAAGTGTGTCCAGAGCAGAGACTTTGTCTTTTTTGACGGCCAGAACACGGAGAGGTAACTACAACGGCGGCTCCGGCACTCGGTACCGCTACTCTCTGGCCTTTGCTCCTAGAGCAAATATCGTAGCCTGGGCTAATGCTCCTGGAGCCGTCTCCCCCACCTCAGTCGTTTATCTTTAACCAGTTACTGTAGCGCTCCTGGCCTTGTACGAAAACCGAGCGGATGTACGAGAACTGAGACAACATAGCAGTCATCGAAAACCGAAGCTAACGAAAACAGGGGCATACAAAAACCGCAGTTTGACTGTATTTCTGCTGCTGATTGACTCATAGGAGCTATCCCTAAAGTGGGTCTCAACTTCCTCCCCTCGACTTTCCTCAGTCCTAAAGAGTCTAAATGTACTGTTTCCATGGTACAGCAATGTCTGTCCAGCCCTAATAAGCAGGAAATCCAAACCTGGATCTCCAGCACTGCAGCACTGTGACCTCACCACACACTAGTGCTTTGTCTTGTATCTCACAAGAAGCTGGCCTATGTGATATAAGCTTATTCCATATCATCCTGCTAGGCCAGTCCAGACAAGTAGGTTGTGTTCCCCTATCAGCAGGTTGGTGGAGACAAACAACCAATCAAAATCCCAGGTTCCAATGACATAACTCCCATGCCTCTATTTGCCTCAGTCACCAGAGGTCTCTTAAGTATTTCTTTGTCTCCAGCAGATGGTGGATGGATTTTCTCCTCTCTGAAGAAAATCTGAAGATTGAAAAGAAAAGACTGAATAAACACTCGTGAACGACCACCTTGAGGGTGACTCTTTCACTTGAGCGCGACATGGGAGTCTCCACTAGACTGAGGTCTTTTCGGTAGCCATAGGAGGAAGGAAAATTGATTCAGTTCCACATGCTTATGATAAGAGTCTGTTCAACAGCCAGAATTGGAAGGATCTGGGCCTGCTGCTTTTTAACATATTCATTAATGACTTGGAAATAG
The DNA here is from genome assembly GCA_033557465.1 of Ichthyophis bannanicus. NCBI lineage: Eukaryota > Metazoa > Chordata > Amphibia > Gymnophiona > Ichthyophiidae > Ichthyophis > Ichthyophis bannanicus. The sequence continues at coordinate 708,110,513 of CM066034.1, forward strand.
GAATAACGAGTGAGGTGATCAGATTTGCAGATGGCACAAAATTATTTAAAGTTGTTAAAATGCAAGAGGTTTGTGAAAAATTGCAAGAGGACCTTGAAAAACTGGAAAATTTGACATCCAAACAGCAGATGAAATTTAATGTGGACAAGTGCAAAGTTATGCACCTAGGAAAGAACAACCCAAACTATGGTTACATGATGCCAGGGTAGCATCTTAGAAACCACTGCCCAGGCAAAAGATTTAGGTGTCATCATGGATAATACGTTGAAACCCTCTGCCCAGTGTGCAGTGGCTGCTAAGAAAGCAAATAGAATACTAGGAATCATAAGGAAAGGAATGGAGAATAAAACCAAGAATATTATAATGCCTCTATTTCATTCCATGGTGCGACCACACCTTGAATATTGTGTGCAGTTCTGGTCGCCTTATCCTAAAAAGGTTATAGCGAATTAGAAAAGGTACAAAGAAGAGCGACAAAAATGCTAAAGGGAATGGAAGAATACCCCTGTTAGCAGAGGCTTAAAAGATTGGGGCTCTTCAACTTGGAAAAGAGATGGCTAAGGGGGGATATGATAGAGGTCTATAAATTAATGAATGGAGTGGAACTGGTAAACGTAGATCAGTTGTTTATGCCATAAGAAAATAGAAAGACTAGAGGACACACAATAAAGATACAATGCAATCCTCTTAAAACTAATAGAAAATATTTTTTTACTTAATGCGTAATCAAAGTCTGGAATTCGTTACCCGAGGATGTAGTAAAAGCTGTTAGTGTAGCGGGGTTTAAAAAAGATTTGGACAAGTTTCTGGAGGAGAAGTCCATAAACCATTATTAAATAGAACCCAGGTAATCCACTGCTTGCCCTGGGACAAGCGTTGTGAAATCTGTGTGCCTCTTTGGGAACCTGCCAGGTACTTGTGACCTGGATTGGCCACTGTTAGAAACAGGATACCTAGGCTTGATGGACCTTGGTCTGACCCAGTAAGGCATTTCTTATCTTCTTATGAGTGCAGCAGCCTTGCACAACCTCATCACTGCCAAGGGTTATGCAACCAAGTTTTCTACCTCGTCATTGTCCTTGTTGGGGGCTCCCAATTCTGTCTTCCTGGGATACAATTTGGGGTGGACTGCTGATGGCTGTTGGTGCAGTGTGGGGGCTTTCTGCCATTTTATGCACACGTTAGTAGCATTTTCTATTGTGCACTTGGCGGTCGCGCAGTCTGTACACGTGTTACACCCAAGAGACCCCAGTGCGCGTTCCTACCCTAGCGCCTGTAACTCGCACCGCAATAAACCGTAGTTAATGTGTGCCTTCGGGCCACCATGGCCTTAGCCCTTGCTGTTGTTAGACTTGCCTTAACGCTCTATGTCTTCTTCCCAGAAACTTTGCTTGACCTGTGGCAAGCAAGATGCCTTTTCTCCAGATTCTATACTCTGCTCTTCTTGCATTGCAGCTTTTGAATCGTCCCTGGAAGGCCTGCTTCCTCGCTCTCCACTGGGGGATGCAGTTAGTGCGGCCTTGCCTGCCTCGGGTCAGGAAGTGACAGATAGCACTATGGGTAAGGATATCCAGCCAGCCGGAGGGTCCGGCGACCATGCTCTGAGCAGCTCCTCATCTTCTAGGGGATCTGCGGTGACTTTGCCCCCTAGTGTTGGGGGGTCATTTTTGAGAGGAAAACTTCCAGACTCTGGATTGTTCTTCCTAGAATTATTTTCTTTTTTGCAGCAGGTCTGGTCTGTCTGGCATGAAAATTCGGATCCTGGTCTGTCTGGCATGAAAATTCGGCCCCCCGGCAGTCTCATGTGGGGGAGGTTAAGTAGAAGTCCTGTTTGATTGCCTTTAACTGTGTCCCCGGCGAGGGGCACCTTCTGGAGATAGAGAACAGCTGGGAGCTGTCTGAGAATTTTTTTTTTTTTTAGAATTTATAGTTTATTAAATGTATATCAAATTCCATAATACAGAAGCTTATGCAATCTTTAACCATATAACAACATTCCTTAACCTATCCCTCCCCCTCCTTCTTACATTGGCCTACTTCCAGCAATAACAGAACTTTCACAATTATAATCCCTTGCCTCTTTTCCATTGTTTTTTTTCCCTTAACGTCTCCCCCTCTTTACCCTATAACTTGCCTCCCTCCCCCCCTCCCCCTCCCCCTTCCCCCCCCCATCCTCACTCTTGGAGAAGCTGGTAAAGGACCTGGGAAATACAGAATCTTGCTGCCTTCTGGAACAAGCAGAAATGCAGTCTTCACATATGGGTGAACGTCACCGATGGAGTTCGCACAGGAACGCTCCCCAGCTTCCAATAGGAAAGCCTTTGGGAGCACTCCACTGCACCTGCATGTCTGCCTTCCCGCCTTCCCAACTCCTCTCCTCAGTTCTTCATTTTCCGCAGAACTGGTAGGACGCATTGTCCTGTGATAAGAACATAAGATATGCCATACTGGGTCAGACCCAAGGTCCATGAAGCCCACTATCATGTTTCCAACAGTGGCCAATCTAGGTCACAAGTACCTAGCAGTTTCCCCAAAAGACATAGGTTCCACAATGCTTGTATTGGGGCAAGCAGTGGATATCCCGGGTCCTCTTTAATAATGGTTTATGGATCTTTCCTCCAGGAACTTGTCCAAACCTTTTTTAAACCTGGCTACACTAACAGCTTTGAGTCTTACACGTTGAGTGAAAAATATTTTCTCTTATTAGTCTTAAATAAGTTACCCTGTAGCTTCATTGCATGTCCCCATGTCTTTCTATATGTTGATGGCGTAAACAATTGATCTATGTTTACCTGTTCTACGCCATTCATTAATTTATAGACCTCTATTACATCTCCCTTCAGCCGTCTCTTTTCCAGGTTGAAGAGCCCTAACCTTTTTAGCCTCTCCTCATAGGGGTATCCTTCCATCTCCTTTACCATTTTAGCGGCTCTTCTCTGTAACTTTTCTAATTCCGCTATATCCTTTTTAAGATATGGCAACTCCAATATCCTCCCATGCCCAAGGAGGCAGCTACCTTACTGGTGCATCGCATGCTGCAGGATCTTATGCTCCATATATGGGAGACACGCTCACAGTTCTGCCTGTCAGCAAGAGACTTGATACCATGTACCTAGTACATGAGTGCCCAGGCTTTCAAAAACCTCAGTTCCCCCACTACTCAATGGTGGTGGAATTGGTGATGCGCCAGATAAAGAGCTCTAAGAACCATTCATCCATGCCACCTGGAAGAGACTCGAGACACTTGATGCCTTTAAGCATCGATGCTTCCAAGTATTCATGTTGGCCTTCAGAATTAACTCTTACATGCAGTACATGGGTATGTTTCTGAAGGATGCCACCAGGGATTTGGAAACTTTTACCCCATGCTTCCTGAGGATAAGTGGAGTGCATTCCAGACACTTAACAAACAAGGCCAAAATACCTCTAAATTTCTTACCAGGGCCTCTTTTGATGCCTTTGAATCAACAAGCAGAGCTTCAGCAGTCTGCATTGGGGCTCGCAGGATGGCCTGCTTGCAGGCATCAGATCTTGATGAATGGGTCCAGGGTAAACTGGTCAATATCCCATGTACTGGAGAAAACCTTTTTGTCAAGGATTGAAGGGAAAAAGCAGAGGAGATTGAAAGAGATGATCTTACCCTAAAGCGCCTTTCCAAGAAAACAGCTGACCCATCCAAGAGGAAGGCTTTTCCCAAGAAATCTTTCTATTCTAAAACAAAGAGATATTATCCTTTTTACCTGCCTTCTGCTGCCTATGGACTCAGCAGAGGCAGCAGGGCCCTTGCCAACCCAAGAAGTCCAAGGCTCCCAAGTGTCAACCAGCTGCACAAGCGCAACCTGCACCTGGTTTTTGACTCCTTCCTAGAGAGCATTGCCATTCTGCCCCTGGAGGGTCCCCAGCCCCTCCACATAGCAGGCAGACTTTGTCAGTTTGCCCACAAGTGGCACCTCATAACATCAGAGCAGTGGACACTCCAGATTGTCCAAAGGGGTTATCAGCTTCACTTCGAAACCTTAACGTATAACAGCTTCACAGGGGATTATCCCACACAACCCCTTCAAAGCACACTCTTAAAAGAAAAGATGACCACCCTATTCTCCCAGGGTGCCATAAAGAGTTCCTCCTCCTCAAAAGGGATGGGCTTCTACTCTCCATATTTTCTCATTCCAAAGAAAACAGGAGGCTTCAGGATCATCTTCGATTTCAGAGACCTAAACAAGTTCATGGTCCAAGAAAAATTCAAAATGATTTACCTGGGAACTCTTCTACCATACTTCCGGAGACACGCTTGGCTATGTTCTCTAGACCTAAAAGAGGCATATGTGCATTTACTGATCCATCTCTTCCACAGACAGTATCTGCCCTTCATGTTTCAAGGAAACCATTATCAATACTGGTTTCTCCCCTTTGGTCTAGCCTCTGCCCCAAGGGTCTTCACCAAATGCATGGCAGTCATGGCTGCCTACCTACACATCCTGGGGGTATTCGTCTTTCCCTACTTAGACAATTGGCTAATCAGGGGAGACTCCCCTCAAGCGGTAAGAGTGTCCCTTCATTGTACCATCATGGTACTACCAGTACCTGGGCTTTGTCATAAACTTTCCAAAATCTCACCTCGCTCCAACCCAATGACTGGAGTACATCAGAGCAGACACACAACGAGCCCGAGCTTGCCTCCCACAGAATCGCTGTGCCTGCCTTATCAAGCTGGAAAAAAGGGTACAGAAGCAAAGCCAAGTAACAGCTTGAGAGATGCTATGACTATTAGGACACATGGCCTCCACAGTCCATGTCATCCCCTACGCTCGATTACACATGCGACAAGCGCAATGGACTCTCTCTTCTCAAGGGACGCAAGTGAAGGGGCGTCTCAGGGACAAGATCCACATCACTCCTCAACTGATCAAGTCACTTCAGTGGTGATGGTCCTTACAAAACCTACTCATCAGGTCACCTTTTCAGATGCCTCCATCTTGATGCACCCTGGCAACAGAGACTTCCAAGCTGGGTTGAGGAGCGCATCTGAATGACCTGACCACACACTGACTGTGGACACCACAGGAATCTGCCCTGCAGATCAACTTGCTAGAACTACAGGCACTAACAAATGCCCTTCGGGGTTTTCAACCCCAACTTTCAGGGCAACCTGTTCTAGTCAGGACAGGCAACCAAGTTGCCATGTTCTATGTGAACAAACAGAGGGGGATGGGGTCCCATCCCCATCTCCTATAGTCTTTTGCCATCTCTCACCATATTCACCTCAAAGCGATGTACCTCCTGGGTGAACTCAATGTCCTAGCAGACAGGCTAAGCCATATCCTTCGTCCACAGAAATGGACTTTGCATCAGGAGACAGCTGCTCGGATCTTCAAAATGTGGGGAACCCCACTCATAGATCTTTTTGTCACTCCGGAAAACACACAGCTTCCACTCCTCTGCTCCAGGATTCTGTCACTGCACCAACAGGTCCCAAACGCCTTCCTTCTCCATTGGGGACAGGGGCTGCTCTATGCATTCCCTCCCATCCCCTTGCTACCCAAGACACTGTTCAAGCTACATGCTGACAGGGGCTTGATGATTCTTATAGCCCCCTTTTGGCCCCATCAACTGTGGTTTCCTCTGCTTCTTTGTCTTGTGCAGATTCAACCACTCAACCTGGGATATGCACCCGACCTCCTTTCTCAGGACCATGGGACACTCCTCCATCCAAGTCTTCACTCCCTATGCCTGATAGCACGGCTGCTGAAAGGCTAGTGCTTGTCGATCTCGACCTACCACAGGGTGGTCAAGAATGTCCTCCTTGCATTTCGTAAGATTCCACCAGGTGATCTTATGCCTTCAAATGGCGTAGGATTGCCCCCTCGTGCTCCCCGAAGGACCTTGACCCCTTTTCTTGCCCGGTGGAGTCGCTTCTACAATATCTCCTCCACTTGCCCTTGACAGTCTTAAGACTAACTCGGTGAGAATTCACCTTAGTGCCATTGCAGCCTCTTATAGACCAATGAATGGATAGCCTATCTCCTGCTATCCAAGCCACCCATTAAGCTGCCTCCGGTGGACTGGGATCTGAATGAGGTTCTAGCGCAACTTCTAAAGCCACCTTTTGAACCTTTAGCCACCACTTCACTGAAGTTTCTATCTTGGAAAGTCATTTTATTTATTTATCTACTTTTTTATACCGCCTTATCTGGGAATCAAGGCGGTTTACAAGGAACATTACAACAATTGTTTACATAGAACTTTGGTAGCTGAAGACATTAAACAGTAGACTTAACATAGAGACTAAGTATGTTATAGTATCACTAAACTGAACCTATATATATAGCTTGTTGGGGGTGAGGAGGGGGGGCATAGGGGAGTAAGGGGTTGAATGAGAGAGTTAGGTTGTTGAGGAACTGGTGTGTGTCATTTAAGTGATGTATTGTTCATTAAATAATAAAATTTTGAGCTTTTTGCGGAAGATGGTGAGTTTGTGTGTTTCTCTGAGGTTGCTGGGAAGTTTGTTCCATAGGTCTGGTGCATAGGTAGAGAAGGCCCTGTTATGAGTGTTTTGATTGATTCTTGTAATGTCTATAGGTAAGTTGAGGAGATTTGTACTGCATTTGCACCTTGACCTGTTGGTTGTTGATGCGTGAATGAATGTCTTTAGGCACGATGAGGATTGGTTATGAAGGCTTTTGAAAATGTTCATGGTCGCTTTGTATCTGATTCTGCTGTGAACCAGTAGCCAGTGCAAGTCTTTTAGTAAAGGCTTGATATGGTCATTGTTTCTTGCTCTGCTGAGAATGCGTGCTGCAAAACCTTTCACCATTTGTAATTGGTGGAGGGCTTGTTTAGGTAGTCCTTGGTATGTACTGTTGCAATAGTCTAGCAATGGGAAGACCAGAGCTTGAAGCACAGAGCGTAAGTCGGAGGCGGTAAGCAGTGGTTGGATGTTACGGAGCTTACATAGTGTAGTAAATTAGTTTTGTGATTCTGGAGATGTGGTGGGGAGAAGGTAAGGCATTGATCGATGGTTATGCCCAGGTATTTCACTTCCTGTTTAGTCTCAAGGTGGGCATCATGTATTTTGATCGTGGTGGGGGGAGAAAGCATTTTATTTCTGGATACATGGAGTACCTCTGATTTCTTGTGGTTTACTTGGAGCCCATGTTCATATAGCCATTACAAGATGTCTTGAAAGCATGAGGATATGTTGCTGTGGTCTGGACTGGAGATGTCATAGGGCCATGAATATCATGATGTCATCGGCATAGATCTTGTAATGGACATCCTGTAATGAACATCTTCCTTATTGCTCTCACTTCAACTCGCCGCATCAGTGAACTGAAAGCTCTAGTGGCGGATCCCCCTATACTTGGTTCTACCATGACAAGTTGGTTCTCTGTACCCATCCACACTTCCTCCCAAACCTCCATCTAAACCAGTCTGTGATCCTCCCGATTTTCTTCCCTAGACCCCATGCGTCTTAGGCTGAAGCAGCGCTACAGACTTTAGACTGCAAGCGAGCGCTGGCCTACTACTTGGATAGAACTAAGGATTACAGAAGATCCTCTCAATTTATTCATTTCCTTTGATCCTAATCACCTTGGTCTACCAGTGACGAAACGTGCTCTAACTAGATGGAAAGCCTCGGCTTGGTGATCAGTCGGAGAAAGAGCCAGCTGTTGCCTTCCCAGTCCCTAGAGATTCTGGAAGTACGTTTCGACACTCGAGTGGGTAGGGTTTTCCTGCCAGAGGAGAAAGTCAAAAGACTGTTGGATTGCCTGGCACTGTTATGTGCACAACTGGCTTCCAGCATCTGGAATTATCTTCAGCTCCTTGGACTGATGGTGGTGACCATAGAGATGGTGCTGTGGGCGTATGCTCACATGTGACCACTCCATGATCCTTGATGACTCGGTGGTTCAGGATTTGAGCACATATTCCTGCTCCCTTTGATGTGAAGTCCAGCCTGCGGTGGTGGCAGCAGCCCTGTCCTCTGAGAAAGGGTGTGCCGCTGGACGATTTCTTGTGGATCCTCCTGATGATGGATACCAGTCTCTCAGGCTGGGGAACTCATTGCCAAGACCGTACAGACCAGGGCCTTTGGAACCACAGGGAAGCAGTGTGGTCCATCAACCATCACAAGGCGAGGGCCATCAGATTGGCTCTTCTGCGTTTCAGGTTGAAGGCTGGACAGTTCGAGTGTTTTCTGAAAATGCCACAGTGGTGGCTTATGTCAGTTGGCAAGGTGGCATGAGAAGTGCCAGGGTAGCTCTGGAAATGGCTCTCCTGTTTGCCTAATTGGAAAGGAACCTCCTAGCCTTGTCTGCTCAGCACATGGTCAGGGTGGACAATGTGGAAGCAGACTTCCTCAGCCGGCACTGTCTGGATCTTGGAGGTGTGAGTTGAGTCAGGAAGTGTTTCAGTTGATTCTGTGTTACTGGGGTCGCCCCATAATGGATCTGATGGTGACCCGCTCTAGTGCCAAAGTTTGCCACTTCTTCATTTGCCACACGGAGACGGGGTCCGAGGGCGTCAACACCCTGTCCCAGCCTTGGCCAAGTCAACACCTGCTGTACATGTTTCCTTTGTGGCCCCTAGTGGGGCATGTGATTCGGTGTATAGAACACCACCCGGGCAGGATTGTCCTGGTGGCATCGGATTGGCTGAGGAGATCATGGTTCGGAGACCTGATGCAGCTCCTGCAGGCGCCTCCTCTTTGGTTGCCTCTGTCTTGAGGTCTATTGCGGCAGGAATCAATCGTCCTGGAGGATCCAGTTCCCTTCTCGCTTATAGCTTGTCTCTTGAAAGGAGACTGCTAGTATGAAAGGACTATTCTCCACTGGTAGTCTCCACTATGCTCGGAGCCCTGGAGAGATCTACCAAGCTAGCATATGTGTTGGTCTGGTGCCTCTTTAAGCGATGGTGCGGCAGTTGGCAATTGGTTCCTGAGGTGGCAAAGGTGCCATCTCTGTTGGCTTTTCTACAGGATGGCCTAGAGAAGGGCCTTTCCATTAGCTCCCTAAAAGTTCAGGTGACAGCTTTTGCCTGTTTCTGAGGTCCAGTGGCTGGTAAGTCTCTTGCCTTGCACCCAGATGTTTTGTGCTTTCTCCAGGGGGTTTGGCATCTGCATCTTCCCCTCTGGTCTGATATCCCTTCCTGGGATCTATGTCTAATGCTCAGGGTGCTGATGTTGGCAACCTTTCAGCCGTTGACGCGTGCTACTTTGAAGGATTTAATGCTCAATATGGTCAATCGCGATTTGTTCTGCAAGGTGGATTTATGAGCTGAAGGCTCTGTCTTGCAGAGATTTTTATCTGTCTTTTACAAGGGAGACCATTTCCATTCGGCTTGTGCATTCCTTCTTGCCTAAGGTGATTTCTCCCTTTCATGTGAACCACAAGGTCTGCCTGCCCTCCTTCTCTAAGGAGCAGTGTCGGGGGAAGAATAAGGATCTTCGCCTTGTGAATGTCCGGATGGTGCTTCTCTGGCACTTGGAGGTTACAAATTCTTTTCATAGGTCTGACCATCTTTTTGTGCTGTTTGCTATCCCAATCAAAGGTGATGCAGCAGCTAAGTCAACTTTGGGGTGCTGGATTAAGGAGGCCATTGCCTTCGCATATCTGTTCTGGAACCAACCAGTCCCGGAGGATTTGCATCCCTATTCTACCCGAGCATAAGCATCCTCGTGGGCAGACAGAACTCGGTAGCCCCTGCAGACATTTGTCAGGTAACAAAATGGGCACCACTTTCCACTTTTGTCAAGCATTACTACTTGGATGTCCACACGCAGGCGGACACGTCTTTTGTCAAGCATTATTACTTGGATGTCCACACGCAGGTAGACACGTCAAGGGTTTTGCGAGCTGCTGTCTTCTTCCTGTCCAGTGGAGTTATAGCTTTAGTACATCCCACTTGTCTAGCAGTATTCAAGGAAAGGACATTATCTGGTAAGTAAAATGTCACTTTCCATATCATCCTTCAAGATTAGTCTAAGGCCTACTCATGCAACTGTTTTTGTTCTGTTCTTCTGCTGTGGTACCCTTGGCTCCGCTCTGATTTTTATAGTTGGCTCTACAGGCTCATCTTCTACTGGCAGCCTTCTGTTTATGCTTTCCTGTACATAGTACATTACTGTTGATTGCTCATGTTTGTCCACGATTGAGGTTGTGTAAGGCTTGCAATGTTTCTCCTATATGCTCTGGTACAAATACCGAGGAGACATCGGTGTCTGAGGCGAATAGAGGCATGGAAGTGATGTCATTGAAATCTGGGCTTTTCAATGGTTATTAGTTCTTTGTCTCCACCTATCTGCTGATAGGGGAACACAATCCACTTGTCTGGAATGGTCTAGCAGGACTCAAGACAAGGACATTAACTGGTAAGTAAAATGTCACCATATTATAGTACTCCTGATTAGAGAGCCAAAGGCTGTGAAAGGAGACACTCTGGAATATCAGTTCCTCAGATAGTGCCCCTAGGAGATGCACCTTAAAAAGCTTCATGCTACTCTAGAAAGCATGCTCATGAATGATAGATCTTCCTGCTTTTGTTCAGCATAATTATAAGGTGAAAGATTGTGAAGGTTTTTTTTATAAAGATATATATTACCCTTATGTGTCTGCTATTTTTTAGGATGTGGAGAATGAGCTAATGGTCCAAGTTAGTATGAAGCAAGAGATAGAACTTGCAATGAAATTGTTGGAGAAAGATATCCATGAAAAGCAGGACACCCTAATAGGGCTTCGTGAGCAATTGGAGGATGTCAAAGTCATTAACACTGAGATGTATAAGAAACTGCAGGTAATGGCCTGTATGGAAAAACGTTAAAATGGAAAACTGTTTTATGGTGGTGTGTCTGTGTGTGTGCTCAGTTAATGCTGACTTCAATTTACCCCATCATATATCCTGAGCTAATATATTCTATAGTACATTCTGTCTCTAAAGTACATTTACTGCTTCATGGTTAGCAGGCATCTGCTATTTCTTGTGCATCTTCAATCCATATATAAAAAAACATCGTCAGTTTGTCATGCTGGACAGATAGCACATGTATGGCATGCAGTGCCAGTTGCAGTTTGCAGCCCAACCCAACAGCAGCACCAGAGGCAGTTAGCAGTGCAGCAGGCAGAAAGCCTGATTCCCACCTTCTGAAGGGTCTCTCATGGCAGCGGATCTGCATAGCTGGCAGGGAGGTGAGGTCCTGCTGGCTGAACAAGAGGCAAGGACAGAGAAGACTAAGCAGCACCAAAGCTTCACCCAGTTCTGCAGAGGCAACGCAGGAAGATTTTTGTGGCCTGGCTGGAGAGAAACCTAGGTCTTGTGTGCTGAAGCAGAGGAAAAATTGCCACTAACAGAGGTGGGGATGTGGATGAGAGAGGGAGGAAGGACAAAAGAAGGAGGGAGGGAGGAAAAGGGTCACAGCAGAGACTGAAGGGAAGTGAATAGACCCCATACACCACATCCACTGAACTTGCACACACAGTTCACCCAGTCAGTAACTTATTCAGATACACACCCCCACCCACTCACTCACTCACTCACACTCCATCCACTCACACACAGCTTACGCACTGACCCACGTAGGCACCTTTCATTTACTCATTCATAGATACACACAGAGACCAGGTATTCAGACACACATGCGCTCCATGCACTCATGTGGAGTGAAGGACTAGCCTAATGGTTAGAGCAGCTAGATGAGAACCAGAGAAACCAGGTTTTAATCCCACTGTCCTTCATGTGATCTCGGGCAAGTCACAACTCTCTAGTGGCTCAGGTACTAACTTAGATTGTAAGCCCTTCAGAGACAGGAAAATACGTACTGGACTTGTTTGCAACTCGCCTTGAGCTACCACTGAAAATGGCTTGAACTAAAATCCAAAATCCCATGAATTCACTTGAAGATTCAAAACCCACCATACACACACATACTCAGATTCAGACTCCAGTACTCCATCTACAACCCCCACATATTGATAACCCTTCCCACTATCCTCCTATGCAGCTGCTCCACTGAATGTTACCCTATCATTTTTGATGGCTTTTCTACTAGTAATGATGATGATAACAAGTGGTAATTATAGTTTAAAAGTTGTCCCGATTGCTTGTTTCTGCTATGGATAGTGCAAATATGGGTTCTGCAAGAAACACCAGCTGTTTGGTAAGGGTATAGTATATAGAAGGTCTTAAGTCCACACACCAGTGAGCCCTCGTGGTCATGTCTTATGCTGTCAGAATAACAGGCACATCTGGCAGGAGTCCTCATGTAGACTTTATAATCTGAATGGATGATGGAAATTAAAATTCTAAACACAGGATCCTTAATAACAAAAAGCAAAGAGATAGTGGAAGCTTGATGTAGTGAAGATACACACCATGTGGGTGTCCAAGGGTAACCTTCATGGAGCAGTAGTTGCAACCCTGACAGCAGCTGTAAGACTGTATCCAGCTTCCAAAAAAGCATTGTGACAACCTTCATGGAACAGCAGCTATGGCCCTAACAACATATCATTTTTATTTATTTTGGGCCTGATTTTCAACTAGACAGGCTATGGCCACATCAGCACATAGCCTGCCCGCCGACCCCCTTAACCTGGATTTTCACTTCCACGGCGACGGAAGTGAAAATCCGGGTTTGGCTGGATGCGCCTGGAGTTGGCGAGGCTAAACAGGGAGCAGTGATTTTCTATGCTACCCGTTTAGTCACCTGCACCTTAAAGACAGGCGAGGTTTTTCCTCGCCTGTCTTTAGGGCGCAGAGGGGTAAGCGGGTAGCATCGAAAATTGCTGCTACCCATTTAGCCCTTTCCTCCGCTCCTGCTCCATGCCAACATGCCCCGATGCTAACCGCATAGCATCTGGTCATGTTAGAGACTTATCTGGGATTTTCCAAAGGCATTATCTGTGTAGGTGCCTTTGGAAAGTCCCGGATAAGGCATTGTTAAATAAATAAATAAATTTACACAGTAACTAGGGTAGTTACCCATGTAAATGCCTTCAAAAATGCCGCCCTTTATCTCTTTAAAGTTTCTTATATTCCAGCCCTCCAATTACAAAAAGATCGGAGTGGATCACAATTAAAATATAAAATAAAAACATTTAAACACACACAATAAAAATAAAACAATATAGCAAGCATAACCAAGTTTTGGTGGACATCCTCAAATGCCTTGTGAAAGAAAAAGCTCTTTAACTTCTTTCTGAAAGCCAAGAAGTCCAGTCTGCAGATTGACTAGCAAAGTGTTCCATAACTTGGGGCCAACCTCTGACTAGGACCAGTCTCAACTTTGAGACAGGCATGCACAGGCAACAGCGGACACTTCTTATCTGTAGATAAACAGGATAATTGCCCACATATGGGTGATGCCATCGAGGAAGCCCCTTATGGAAACCTCTCCAATCTCCTCCTAGAAACTTCTAGAGTGGTTCTACCATGCATGTATGCAAGCACCTGCCTGCTACCATGGTGTCTTATCATTCCACTCTTTGTCTATGGAACCCCAAGGACATGTTTACGTTAGATCCATGTGCTTAATCAATGTTTTTGCGCTTACTTTGTATGTTATTTTTCTTCTGTATGTTCGTTATTCTGTTAAAGCGATTTTAAGTTTCCTTATTTTTTACCTCATTACCACTGTAGTCCTTATTTAGGTCTCAGGTGCACCAGTCGGGTTATATTTTTCTTTCAAAATAGAGTTGTCCTGACTCTTGAGGCAACCGCAACATGAAGAACATTCACTCCCTTCTTGGTATTAGAGGGGTTGTGCCAAACTCCACGAGTCTGAGATCAGCCTGCCAATACTTCCTGGCAGATTCTGCAGACATTGGTTGTGTCTGCAGAGACCCCAACACTTTTGTCGATGACAGCACTTGAGGAGCCTCTCATGAGAGGCCTCAAGGAGAGGATGACAGTATTTTTTGCCCTGCACGAAGCTGCTGTTTTTCTGGAAACAAGCAGGAAAGTCAGTCCTCACATATGGGTAACGTTGGCACCGATGGAGCCCTCGTGGATGCATCCCCCCAGCTTTCAAAGAAAGCCTTTGGGAGATGCCACCACGCATGCCTGGTCCCCTTCCCGCCCACAGGCGCCATCTTGCTCGGTCTCCTTTTTTCCACGGAGCCCTTCAGACGTTTGTCTGGCTTGTCCCCGGAAAAAGTTGATTTTTCTCTCCGCGTTTCATACTCAACTCCGGTATCCCACCAGTACTCTTCCCACCTACCGACCTCGGTGTCGAGTTCGGTCTATTTTTGTAGTTTTTCGTTCTTTTCTTTTCCAGGTGTCTTCGCGCTTTTTTTCTCCCCCTGGCAGCCCGGAGAGTCTTCAACCTTGCAGGGGTATTTTTTTTCTCCAGGGCTACCAGTGGCTTTAAGCATTGTGATCGGTGCTCCAAAATTATGTCTTTGACTGACACACATGACTGCTGTCTCCGCTGCCTTGGGCCAGACCACGACCCTGCTGCCTGTGGTCTCTGCAAGAGGATGTCCAGTAAGGCCCTCAAGAGCTGCCAGCAGCAGCATGATAAGTTTTTCCCAGAGTCCCCGGTGCCTCCGAAGGTCAGGGCCTCATCTGAGGCTCTAACAAAGGGCACAACACCACGTGCAAAAGCTGTCCAACAAAGAAACGTGGATAGCAAAGGAGGACGTGTGAAAATCTTTATTGGTCAAATCAGCCAAAGGCCCGACACAGGCTGTGTTTCGGAATTCCCTTCTTCAGGGGCTAAATGGCTAAAGACAAATACACAAATTAAAATAAACAACAAAAATAGTTATTTAAAAACAATGAAATAAAATAAAACTGGCTAAAACCACGGACATCAATGAATGCATACTAAAACAGTTTTAAATGTAAAAATAATAACAAATTAAAACCATTTTTCTAATAAACGGTTGTATCAATATAAATATATGAATATAAATATAAATGGTGGAACAAATAAGTACGGCTAACAGCAGAACGACACAAAAAAACAAAACAGTACAATTAAAATTAAATAAAAATATATAAATATATATAAGAAAATATAAATATATAAATATAAATTTGTAAATAAATAATAAATGTTTCAACAGACGATAAACATTTCATAAAAAAAATTAATGTTGTATCTAAAAAACATATAAATTACACATACCTGAATCAACAGACTATATCAATTAACCAAAAAGAACTAAAACAATGTGTGTCTTCAAAAATGTACTATAACAAATATGACACCTAAACAGTACAATTACTAAACACATATTAAAATATACTAAAATAGGATATATGAGTGTATAAATATAAATATGTAGATGGATAATAAATGTTTCAACAAACGATAAATATTTGATAATATAGCATAAAAATAATGTATTTAAAAAACATATAAATTACACATACCTGAATCAACAGACTGTATAAATTAACCAAAAAGGACTAAAACAGTGTGTGTCTTCAAAATTGTGCTATAACAAAAAACAAGCATTTAAATTGAAAACTTATAAATAAATTACTCTTAAATAGAAAAAACAAACATCATGAAATCCATACATATATATAAAAAATATTAAAGATTAATTATAAAAATTTTTATAAAAAATAATTTCGAAAAATATAAATAGAAAACGGCCTGATTTAAAGAGAGATGAAGACAACCCATGTAAATTGATATTTAAAAAGAGTAATAAAATGAGAGAATGAAAATAAAAATAATACCTGACCAAGAAACTCTTCCTACGACCATAAATGTGCAATCTGTGAAACGTGAAGAATGTATAAATAATTAAATTGTTCTTAAAAGATAATAATTTGCCAAGATAATGATGTAAAAACAAAGGCTAAAATCTGACCAAAATTGACAAAATATGATTTTAAAACCAACGACCATTCGGAATCTCAAAACGGTATGAGTGGCGTCTGTGAAAACAATCAAATGAATTTATGAGAAATACAAAAAAACAATTAAAAATTGGGGGACACAGCGGAACATAAATGCATGGAAGTAGTCACAGAGTATATTCAAAAGTGATGCATAATAGTCACAAACTGCCCATTTCACCGGTTGTTATACTACACAGGCCACTTCACTTAAAAAAAGGCTAAAAACATCAATTCTAAACAAATAAAATGTTGTCATTGACAAAAGCCTCTGACCACCTCAAACCATGTATCGATGATTTCAAGAGGGATGGAAAAACTGTTTATTTATGTGAACAATTAGAAAACATCGAAAGACTTTTAAACCCACTCAACCATTATCAAAAATTAAAAATTATCAATGATAGTGATATAACGGATACAATAAAAGTTTTTAATTCATTTAATTCACCAGATTTGATGGTTTGACCACCTCTTTATTTAGGAAGCCTACAGATCGGAACCAATTATTACACTATTCAAGTTTTCATAATGCTTCTTTGAGAAATAATTTGCCAATTGGACAATTCTTGCGTACTAAACGTGTCTGCACAACTGAATCCACTTTTGAGACACATGCCACTATAATGAAAGAGAGATTTAAAATGCGGGGATATCCACAGTCTCAAATTACCAAGGCATATTCTAGAGCCTGTAATGCTAAAAGATCTGATTTATTGACCTTACGTGAGAAAAATTCTAAAGTTGGCATGGTCTGTCCATTATTGTATTCACACCAATCTACAACTATTAGTAAATGTCTGAAGAAATATTGGCACTTAGTACAGGCTATTCCTGGTTTTGAAGAGACACCACTGACTATCGCACACAAACGTAATATCAATCTTCGAAATCTTCTTGTGCCTTCTGCTTTTACTGAACGACGATTTTTATCAAAATATAAAGGACACTTCCCATGCGGACAATGTTCCGTATGTACTCATGTTATTTCTGTAAAAAATTGTTTTGTACATCCAACTACTAATCAGAAATTCTATTTGGATGATTTCTCAAACTGTATGACTAGTCACGTAATTTATGTAGTGAAATGTCCTTGTAATAAATTGTATGTAGGGAAAACTATACGTCCCATTAAAACTAGAATAATAGAACATAGAAGTAATATTAAGAGGGTTGCAATGGACAAACCGCTTGTCATGCATTGGCATACGGCAGCACATAAGATATCTGCTTTAAAATTTTTTGTTATTAAAAAGCTTAAATTTAATTGGCGCGGAGGTAATGCAGACAATACCCTTTTACGATTAGAACAACGCTATATTTTCAATTTACATAGCCTACATCCAGAGGGTCTTAATATGGAAAGTGATTTTTCTGTCTTTCTTTAATATTATTATTGACGCAACACCAATTCGACTTTTATACATTTATTTGTATATCATTTTATCTTTTGCTGCATATTCTCTTTGTTTTGTGGTCAATGAAGACCCTGTCGTCTTGTTTGACAATGGTTATTCATTTTTGCGGGCAATGAAGATCTTTTCCCCTTGTATGACAATGACAATTCACTTTTGCCTTCAGCATTGGTTTCATTCGTTTGCTCCTCTTTTTATATGGAGTTTTTTTTATATTTATTTTGCATAATTATTTATTTATTATTCATATTTTACCATTTATTTATATTTTTATTTTTATTTATTAACATTTTTTGGTTTTTTATTTTGTCAACATTTAAAGATATACAATTTTTGAGTATTTACACTCCTGAGTCATTTCTTTATATACATCAGTTTTTATCCCGTGGAATAACTCAGGGTGAATTTTTTATATATATTGGATTGATACATTTTGATGTTTATTTTTATACTCTTGTACTCATTTTTATTAAGCAATAAGACTTGACAAATCCTTCATTTGTCTTTTCCGTGAAAGGTGTTACCTTTATGGTTTCTTTATTGAATTGCGTTTACATAATGTAGATGACGTGGTCAGCCTCGTTCTCTATTTTACCTCTGCACTGCGCAGATGCAGGCGTCTATATTTCGTAAAAGAACCGCCGAGCTCTGGCGCGTTTGCTACAGGATACAATACGATTTTATGGTAGCAGTTTGTTTAAATCTCTGCCTTCTGGTTCGTTTTGATTTCAGTTTGTTTGGGTTCTTCTTATCAATGATGTTTAAGTTTGGTTTGTAGCACAATTCTTTGTCAATATGTTTCTCTTAAAATTAGGTTCTAATTTCCTACCTCGAGTTAGCATGTTGCTATCATTGATTACTTTTGAGTGAATGCAAAGTCTTTTGATGTCTTTTTAGAAAATAACTATGTATCTGTGCTTTCTTGAAAATGGTGAGAAACGGTTTTAGGTCATTAAAATCGAATGTGTTTGTGTTAATTTAATTTGGTTTGCATAATGACGACCACGTTGCTAACATCAGCCTTTTATTTGGTTTGTATAATGATGACTATGTTGCCTACCTCGTTTCATTCCTGCCATGTGCAGATGCAGGGGGCTACATTTTGAAAAACCTGTCGGGTCTGGCGCGCTTACCGTATGACTTAAACATGGTTTTGTGATAGTTTACATAACGATGACTATGTTGCCATCCTTGTTTCATTCCTGCAATGCGCAGATGCAGGGGGTTACATTTTTAAAAAAAAGTTGCCGAATTTGGCGCGCTGACCGCATGACATCAATATGGTTTTATGTTAGTTAGTCTGCAGCATCCTGTCGTTCTGATTTTATTTAATTTTTTATTTTATATTTTCCTCATCGATGCTGCTTAAACTTAGAGTATACGTAGCAGTTTATAATGCGATTCCTAAAACTTTTTTATAAATGAATTAAAAACTTTTATTGTATCCGTTATATCACTATCATTGATAATTTTTAATTATTGATAATGGTTGAGTGGGTTTAAAAGTCTTTCGATGTTTTCTAATTGTTCACATAAATAAACAGTTTTTCCATCCCTCTTGAAATCATCGATACATGGTTTGAGGTGGTCAGAGGCTTTTGTCAATGACAACATTTTATTTGTTTAGAATTGATGTTTTTAGCCTTTTTTTAAGTGAAGTGGCCTGTGTAGTATAACAACCGGTGAAATGGGCAGTTTGTGACTATTATGCATCACTTTTGAATATACTCTGTGACTACTTCCATGCATTTATGTTCCGCTGTGTCCCCCAATTTTTAATTGTTTTTTTGTATTTCTCATAAATTCATTTGATTGTTTTCACAGACGCCACTCATACCGTTTTGAGATTCCGAATGGTCGTTGGTTTTAAAATCATATTTTGTCAATTTTGGTCAGATTTTAGCCTTTGTTTTTACATCATTATCTTGGCAAATTATTATCTTTTAAGAACAATTTAATTATTTATACATTCTTCACGTTTCACAGATTGCACATTTATGGTCGTAGGAAGAGTTTCTTGGTCAGGTATTATTTTTATTTTCATTCTCTCATTTTATTACTCTTTTTAAATATCAATTTACATGGGTTGTCTTCATCTCTCTTTAAATCAGGCCGTTTTCTATTTATATTTTTCGAAATTATTTTTTATAAAATTTTTTATAATTAATCTTTAATATTTTTTATATATATGTATGGATTTCATGATGTTTGTTTTTTCTATTTAAGAGTAATTTATTTATAAGTTTTCAATTTAAATGCTTGTTTTTTGTTATAGCACAATTTTGAAGACACACACTGTTTTAGTCCTTTTTGGTTAATTTATACAGTCTGTTGATTCAGGTATGTGTAATTTATATGTTTTTTAAATACATTATTTTTATGCTATATTATCAAATATTTATCGTTTGTTGAAACATTTATTATCCATCTACATATTTATATTTATACACTCATATATCTTATTTTTTATATATATTTATATGTTTTTATTAATTGTACTGTTTAGGTGTCATATTTGTTATAGTACATTTTTGAAGACACACATTGTTTTAGTTCTTTTTGGTTAATTGATATAGTCTGTTGATTCAGGTATGTGTAATTTATATGTTTTTTAGATACAACATTAATTTTTTTATGAAATGTTTATCGTCTGTTGAAACATTTATTATTTATTTACAAATTTATATTTATATATTTATATTTTCTTATATATATTTATATATTTTTATTTAATTTTAATTGTACTGTTTTGTTTTTTTGTGTCGTTCTGCTGTTAGCCGTACTTATTTGTTCCACCATTTATATTTATATTCATATATTTATATTGATACAACCGTTTATTAGAAAAATGGTTTTAATTTGTTATTATTTTTACATTTAAAACTGTTTTAGTATGCATTCATTGATGTCCGTGGTTTTAGCCAGTTTTATTTTATTTCATTGTTTTTAAATAACTATTTTTGTTGTTTATTTTAATTTGTGTATTTGTCTTTAGCCATTTAGCCCCTGAAGAAGGGAATTCCGAAACACGGCCTGTGTCGGGCCTTTGGCTGATTTGACCAATAAAGATTTTCACACGTCCTCCTTTGCTATCCTCATCTGAGGCTCTGACATCTTGGGCGGAACCTTCCAAACCTGAGCCTCATTGTGGGTCCTCAGAAAGGGGGTCTCCCAAGAGGGAACCCAGGAAGAAGAAGAAACTCTCAAAGGCGGCATCCTTGGATGGTTCTGACCAGCCAGATGCTCCCCAGGCTCGGTCCCGCAATCCGAGATGTTCATCCGAGGTGTTGGAGAAGGAGTGGCCTGCGAAGGTCCCCAGAAAGATCCGACCGTGGACTGGCCTCGGTCCACAGACACTATCCTCGTTGAGGATTCCTTCTGGTCTGGAGTCCACCAATTCCTGGGTACTTCGGGTAGTCAGGGAGGGTTACCTCCACCACCTGACTCAAGCACCTCCCCCTTATTTATTTATTTATTTATCTGCATTTATATCCCGCTTTTCACCGGGTCGAAGCGGTTGGGGGATACATTTAACACGAGGGGATATGAGACACATACACTAATACTTACAGGGAACATGGGCAATGGAGGGTTAAGTGGCTTGCCCAAGACCACAAGGAGCACCTGTGGGACTAGAAATCCCAGTCCTTCCGGCCCAAGGTTGCTGTCCTTTAGTGGGATTTGAACCACCGACCTTCCGGCCTGTAGTACCTTGCCCCAACCACTAGGCCACTCCTCCTCCTATACCTTGCCCCTTATTTCCCGGGAGAGCCCCTCAGGTCTCCCCTCCACCGAGACTTTCTGAAGGAGTTGGCAGGTCTTCTCAAGGACAAAGCGGTGGAACTGGTGCTCCACCATCTCAAAAGCAAGGGATTCTATTCTAGGTACTTCCTCGTGCCAAAAAAGACAGAGGGCCTAAGGCCCATCCTCGACCTGTGCAACCTCAACAAATTCCTTGTGAGGGAGAAGTTCAAGATGCTCTCCCTTGGAACATTGCTACCATACCTCCAGCAGGCAGACTGGCTGTGCTCCTTAGACCTCAAGGATGCTTATACCCACATCCTCATCCACCACAACCACAGGCAGTAACTGCGGTTCATAGTGGGGGGCAGGCACATTCAATGCAGGGTGCTCCCGTTCGGCCTTGCCCCAAGAGTTTTTACAAAATGCCTGACGGTCGTGGCAGCCTTCCTCTGGCTCCAGAGGATCTTCGTCTTTCCCTAAATGGACGACTGGCTCATAAAGGGAGGCATGACCTCAGAGATGCATGCACCATCCAGGTTCTGCAACACTTTTGGGCTTTGTCATAAACTTCCCCAAGTCTCACCTCCTCTCGACACGGTGGCTGGAGTTCATTAGGGTAAAGATTGGCACTCTCCAGTCGAAGGCTTTCTTGCCCAGAAACTAAGCCAGTCATCTCAGGACTCCTCAAGCACATGGCCTCCATGGTCCATGTCACCCCTGATGCTCGCTTCCAGATGAGGACAGCGCAGTGGTGTCTCCAGGACCAGTGGTCTCAGGCCACAGGCTGCCTCTGAGACAGAGCTTCTATGACCCGCTAACTGACAGATTCTCTGGTCTGGTGGTAGTCTCCCCAGAATCTCGAAGCGGGCATGCCTTTTCAGGCCCCAAGCTCTCAAGGGTCTTCATCATGAACGCCTCCCTGCTTCTCCGCACTCAGGGCAACTGGTCACCAAACAAGAGCTCCCAGCAGATCAACCTGGAGCTCCGAACCATACACCTAGCCCTGAGGATTTTCTGTCACCACCTGCGTCACCAGCCGTTGCTGGTCCAGACGGACAACCAGGTAGCGATGTTCTATATGAACAAACAGGGGAGCACAGGGTCTCATACCCTTTGTCAGGAGGCACTGGTCCTCTGCTCGTACGCAGTCCAACAGGGTATCCTCCTGTGGGCAGTGTTCCTGCCAGGCCAGGACAACCTGCTGGCCGACAGGCTTAGTAGAGTTCTACAGCCGCACGAGTGGCAGCTGGACCTCAGGGTAGCCAGTCGGCTTTTTTGGCTCTGAGGGTAACCCATGATGGACCTGTTCGCCAGCCCGGACAACTTTCAGTTGCCCCACTTCTGCTCCCGGCAGGCCCACCCCTCCAGGGTGGCAGCGGACGCATTCTTGGTCTCATGGTAGGAAGGCCTCTTGTACGCCTTCCTTCTTACGCTGCTGATTGCCAAGTCCTTGTTCAGGACCCTCCACAACAGGGCCTCACTCATCCTGATATCTCCTTGGTTGCCCAGGCAACCGTGGTTCCCACTGCTTCCACAGTTGATGGTGGAGACCCCAATCCCTTTGGGGACCATCCCAGGACTCCTATATCAGGAGAGGGGCTCTCTCCTGCACCCCAACCTGAGGTCCCTGTCACTGACAGCCTGGCTGCTGAGAGGGTGACTCTGGCCTCTTTCAACCTTCCGGTTGAGGTGGAAGGCCTCGCAAGGCCTCTGCTAGGAAGGCTTACGCCCTCAAATGGCGCAGGTTCTCTGTTTGGTGTGCCGAACATGGGGCTGACCCTTTCTCCTGCCCTCTGGCTCTGGTGTTACAGTACCTTCTCCACCTCTCTCAATCCAGGCTCAAATCTAACTCCGCCCGAGTGCACCTTAGTGCCCTGGCGGCACACTACCATTCAGTGGATGGCAAGCCCCTCTCGGCCATTTACCTGAGACACTGATGTATCCCTTCCCCTTTTTTAGACATGTTTTTATCTTCATTTTCATTGAATTATGTCCCACAGGAGTCATGAGAAGTTACCCCCATATGATTTAGACTGGATCAACATCTTATAGGAGTCTCTTATTAGGTTCTATGGTTTCCTACAATTTTTTAATAATCCTAAGGGGGTTTTTTGCCTCTCTTTTATACTGTGAAAGCATTTTCATTTTTGTTGTTTTATTGAATAAATGTACACTTGGTTGGTTTATTTATCTATTTTTGATCGTAGCTGTTTTTAGCCACATATCTAGTTTTTATAGTTGTTTTCTAATGGACATGTGTTCCATGGGATAAATGGATTTGATTTTTATCATAGTCTTAAGGTTTTTATACTTCCTTTAGCACAGGTCTGATTAGTTTTTATCAATTTTTACTAATGGTTCATTTACACAGCTCACTTGATCTCTATTCATTTAGCATGTAGAAGTAAGGCAATTTGTTTTTATTCTGATTGTTTTATTAATCATTTTATTGTCATGCTATTCATCGGTGTCATTGCACTACTGGTTTTTATTTATCATTAGGTCCGGTTCTGCATGTGATAGTTTCATTGGGACAATATTAACAAAGAATACAAATTATCATCACAATTGAGTCGTACGTGTAGCTTCAGTGTTGAGTTTTTGCATAAACTCTTTGCACCCTCGATCTTCTCCTGGGGCACGATTTGCATTCACATATGAGTTCTGATTTTATCATGTTCCCCTCCCCTTTTTTTAAAACAATTTAGCATTCTCTTTCAGCATTTGGTTTTAGACATTCTTATACTAGTTTTTTATGGTGTTGGTTCCTAAATTTTTATTGATGATATTATATTTACTCCTGTTTGGTGAGTTACATACCACAATAACTGCACGGTGCGTATGACCAATTTATGTTTTGCATTTAATTCCTTTTTTTTTTTTTTTTTAAATTCTTTATTTTCATTTTATAACAACAAAGGAAAAGGAAGACATACAGCTAAAAGACAGATACATAAAGTGTAATACATACACCAAAGTAAACCCCTACCACCCCCCTCCCCCCTGCTTCTTCTCTAGAAAACTAATCATTCCCGAAGCGGGCGTGTACTTACATTATTGTGTTACAAAACCTAACGGTGATCTGAAACATGATGAGTGCACATTATACAGGCATGTTGGAGCAATGAGCAGATTGTACATAATCATTAAGCATCTGCCATGGCAACCCCACATTTCTTAGAAACGGCTGGGGAATAGGCGGCCACCATGTAAGGTTTAATATTGAGTTTAAGAGTTTCCTTCGAATTTAAATGCGTTTCTTGGAGAAAGATCAGATCCGCAGCTTCCTGACTTAGGTAGCTTAGGATTTTCTTCCGTTTGATCGGATTATTGATTCCTTTTACGTTCAATGAGAAAATCTTACATGGTGCCATCAATCAGTAATAGACATTTTAGGTAAGGGCGCTTGAAAACATACAACATAATCAGAATCTGTGCAACAATGACATAATCACCAAGTAATCTGACTAATACACCCCATATTGAAAAGTATGTACCAAAGTATCTTAGAGAAGAAGCAAAACCCCCAAAGAATATGGCGACCATATGTCTGCGGGAGGAGGCCCTAGAGAGGAAATAGAAAGACATGAAAAAAGGAAAAGAAACACCAGAGTCCATAATTAACACTGTCTCTGATATTCATCGAGGCTACTGTGGATAGATGGAGTCGGGTCACAGATATCATCAAAGTAAGGCAACAAACTGCCCTCGCCAGACTCTTTGCTGGGCTGCGGCAGATCCAATATGGCAGGTACAGCGAATATGAGAATACTTGCAGGAATATTCAGGAAGTCAGCGCATCAAGTCGGCTTCTTTGGAATCCAGAAACTCCGCTAGTAGATCAGGGTCCTCAAATGTTCTTGTCTGATTGTGAAGCGTGACTCGGAGCTTGGCCGGGTACATTAGGCCATAGCGTGCTTGTAGTTGTTGAAGCCGCGGCCGGAATTCCAGAAAGCGCTTTCGGCGGTCGACCGTGGGTTTGGCCAAGTCGGGATAGAAGGAGATCTTGTGGCTCTCAAACTCCATATGGCCCCTTGCCCGAGAGGCATTTAGAATTTGCTCAACGTGTGGATATCTCAAAAGTCGAAAAATGATAGGCCGCGGGGTCTTCCTGTTGAGCGTTATGCTTGTGGGTACACGATGAGCGCGATCGATCTCCAAATCTTTGGTAAAGGTGATTTGGAGCAGGGAAGGGAGGATTTTGCATAAAAACTCTTTCATGTCTCCCGATTCCGCTCCCTCCGGTATGCCCACGAGTCGTATATTGTTGCGGCGCGCTCTATTATTGCCATCTTCCACTTCTTTCTGCAAGGCCCGCACCTGACGTTCAACTTTGTCGAGTTTGGACAACCGGGCCGCATGGGAGTCCAATATGCTCTCCATTTTGTCCTGACGCGAAGAAAGCCCTTCTAGCTTGCTTTGCAGCACACCCAAATCTTCCCGCAGCGCTCGGAGT
The DNA here is from genome assembly GCA_033557465.1 of Ichthyophis bannanicus. Taxonomy (NCBI): domain Eukaryota; kingdom Metazoa; phylum Chordata; class Amphibia; order Gymnophiona; family Ichthyophiidae; genus Ichthyophis; species Ichthyophis bannanicus. The sequence goes on from CM066034.1 coordinate 708,135,974, forward strand.
GCTTCACCGTTTGACTGCACGAGGTCTTTGACCCCTCTAATCTCTGCGAGGATTTCCCGCTGCATTTCGGGGCCCTCGCGCAAGGCCAGCCCCTTCTGCGGGGACGGAGGTTCAGTTTTGGAACGTTTGCCGTGAGAAGCCGCTGGAGAGCCAAATTCCAGGCGCGTGGGTTTGGTCCCCGCCATCTCACCAATGTGCCCCGGCAAGATCAGAGAAGAAGTTCCAAGTATGTACGGTGTTAATTCAGGATTCTGAGTAGGCCTCTCGGGAGCCTCAGCGCTATGCGACCATCCCGCTGGACATCAGGCTCCGCCTCTGTCTAATTCCTTTTTTTAAAAAATCAAAAAGTCATTCTTTTATACCCCAGGGTCATGTCAATTTTATTTTATTTTTATGTTGGCACACATACATTATATAGCATGACCTATGATCCCTTTCCTTGGTGGGAATCCTCCATTTAAAGCTGGTCCAGATCTTTGCTCACTTTTGACTGGATTGTTACCTTGCGTTGGAATTGTGAGGAACCTGTGTCTTTTGGGGAAACTGCTAGGTACTTGTGTCCTGGATTGGCCACAGTTGGATACAGGATGCTGGGCTTGATGGACCTTGGTTTGACCCAGTATGGCGTTTCTTATCCTCTTATGAGTATGATCTCTTCAGTAATTCTATTACACTTTATTAGATTTGCTGACTCGCATGTTTGGTATGAGAGCATTTAAGTATGTTCAATTTTAAAAATGTGGTTCATTACAATATTACGATGTCTCTCACCTGCAACCTGATTGTTTTCTAGTTCACTTCAGCTATGTGGCTTTCAGGACAGTTATTTTATTTTTGTACTGCACAAATATTTACTACATTAGCATTTTGTTTCATCATATATTTATTTATAGGTCAAATGTTGTGATTTGTATTCAGTGGCTCTGTTTCATTCAGGTTCAGCTGAACAACAAAGATTTTCATTGTATTTCATGCCCAGTTGCTTTATTCCTTACAGGTTCAGCTGAATGAAAGGTAATTTTAGCTAACCTTGGTTAGCACTTTAATTTTCATTAAATTCAAACATCCTTGTCCTTTAATATGGTTCTTGGTCCTCGTCTCCCTTACCGTTTATTTTTATTTTTAGTGTATCCATTCTCTATACACTGTGCTTATCTTCACCTTTAACTAGTTTGTAGAGTGCATATTGAATTCTTAATATTGATTGTCAGCCTTTCAATTTAGTTATTTATATATTATTCATCTGTTTAGTTTATTTAATATTGATTGTCAGCTGTTTAGTTTATTTCATTTATTTTGACATATCTATTTATGTGCATGTTTTAGATAGTTTTTATCGTATGTTTTTAGTAGGATTTTGCACCCTTTATTTATTGGATTTGTTATTTGTTGATGTTCTGTGTATTTATTTGGTTGTTTTTCAAAGTTTTGCACCCCCTGAGGAAGATTCTTCGGGCCGAAACGCTTTGGGGACTGTTAATAATAAAAAAGAGCTTCACCACTTGTCCTACAGACATGCTGTTTTGTGTTTCCTGTTCCATGTGGTTTTTTTGCTCTCCGTGGTTCCTAGGCAGAGACTCGGACATCCTATGAGAACCTCTCTGACCTGCATCTGAGCACTCCTGGAAGTCTGAGTATGACTCAGAATATTTGTCGGAGGGGAGATCTCTTGAGCTTCCCTCAGATCCCACACCTCCTCAAGAGGGTCGCAAGTCCTCCCACCTGAGGAGCTCTCCTTCCATGATTTTGTCAGTATAATGGCTAAGTCCATTTCATTTCAGTTGGAAACGGAGGAGGAGCCCAGGAAGAAAAAGCTGCATATCCTCCAGTATTCTGATCTCCCTAAGGAGGCGATAGCGGTGCCCATGCTTCCTCCTTCAGAGGCTACAGATGAGAATGTGGGAGACCACCCTCTCTGTGCCACCAGTAAATAAGAAAGTCGATTCTATGTACAGAGTTCAGAAGGCTCCTAGATTCGAGGAGCTGCAGCTGCCATACCATTCCATAGTCATTGAATCTACTGTCAAAAGAGCCAAGAGTTCTAAGGTGCACTCTTCAGCATCCCTTGGGAGAGAGGCTAGATAGTGGATTCTTTTGGGAGGAATTTTTTTTTCAAAATGCTATGTTCACATCCTACATAACATCCTATCAGCTCTTCATTGACATGCACTTGTGGAGCATCATGCACAATCTCGATGAGTTTGCGGACCTTCTCCCTCCAAAGAAAGTTTTGCAATACCAATCCCTGGCAATTCAAGGGAAGAGGTATGGAAAATATTGTCTTAGTGAGTATGGAAAATATTGTCTTAGTGACATATGATATTTTTGATACAGCATCAACAGCATCCTGCATGAATGTTGGAACTCAGAGACTCTCATGGCTTTAGGCCTCAGACTTACAGCCAAGTGTACATAAGCAGCTCGCTGATGTGCTGTGCCATGGATAGATTCTCTTTGGAGATAAGATGCAGAAGACTGCCACTCTCATCAAGCAGCACAGTGATCCCCATAAGACCCTCTCCAGGCCCACTTCCAATTCATCCTCCATATCATTACAAAGGTGCCATAGCGGGTTATAAGTGCTTTTGAATCTCAAACAGTAAAAATGCAATGTGTGCCTTCGAGTCAGTGCTGACTCCTGGCAACCCAGCAGCTCCTGGGTTTTCTTGGCAGTGTGACTGGAAGTAGCTTACCAGGCCTTTCTTCCAAGGCAATGGAGGATTAAGTGACTTGCTCAAGGCCACAAAGAGTGCTAATGGGAAATGAACCTTGGTCTCTTGGTTACCAAGCCAGTGCTCTAACCATTAGGCTGCTCCTCCACTCAAGGGTAATTTTATAACAGGTCACCTATGTGTGAAGGCCAAGTAAAAGTGTATTTTTATTTTAAACTTTTTATTTCAAGTTTATTTTATAAAGACACACAAATGCCTATGAGACATGTTTACTAAAGCACGCTACCTAGGTAGCGCGGGATAGTGTGAGTTTTTGATGCCATGCTAAAACGTAGCATGGGGCCTGCCCCAAAAAACTATGCTACCCGGGCAATGAACATCTGGGCAGTGCCTGGACAAGGTGTGGATGTTCCTGCCATGATGCTGTTAGCATGGGCTTTGAAAGCCGGTGCTTGGCAGGGATCAACTACCAGCAGTACAGTGGGTGGCGGTAGTTGCTCCCCGCAACAGTATTAAAACAGCGAGCAGCGCTGAATTCAGGGGGGATGGCTGTTTCCATCCCCTTGTATCTAGCGCTGCGGCGCATGCCCTAGTTACTTGCAGTAGGCATAGTAAACATGCTCCATGTGTCTTTTATAAAATTAATCCAACAGAAATCACAGCTAAAATAAAGTCACAGACGTTTATGCCTGCTCAAGAGAAAGTGTAAATGTTAGCAAGTAAAGTATGTGTAAAAATACACTCCTAATTTGTGACTCTGCCTGTGCTTTGCTCAAACTCATCAGAGCATGCCTGCACCTGGATTGCTTATAAGTATACATGTTCTTGTGATCGCGTGTACTTTTACCTTTGCGGCAATTTTATAAGAGGCCTTTTACATGCTTATACTAGTATACACCCACGAAAAAAGCTTTATTAAATGACCCTTTAGTGTTTGCCTGTCATCAGTAAACACAATGAAGCATATCTAGGTGAATGGGGCAAGACACATGTTTTAGGGAAAGTTAGTATGTATGAATGTATTCATGCCATGTTAAATTATGACTAGATTTGGCATTAGAACAAAAAGAAGGAGAGACATACAACAAGGTTTCTTAAGAAAAATATACCAAGCAGTCTCTTTAGGTTTTGTCCTTAACATGTTTAAGCATTTTACTGCAGATTGGAGATGGCTTTTGTGCTCATAGTCTCATGGAAATCATTCATTCCTCATCCTCTTGAAACTAAAGGAATTTTGGTTGACAGATATAATTTCTAGTATGCACATGTGCAGAAGCAGTTTGTAATGGCAGACATCAGCTTCAGCATGTTCATGTAATATTTAGCATAACCTGAAAAATATATTTGTACAATACGAAGGTTTGCATTGTATCTTAAGAACTTGAGGATTACCATTTAAGGTCATACCAAAGGTCCATCAATCCTAGTATCCTGTTGCCAACTGTGGTCAATCCAGTTCATAAACATTACAATCAAGGAACACCGGAGGGGGGGGGGGGGGGCTTGCTCTAGATTGTGCATGTTCACTTTGTCGTCACCCTAGCCCGGGCCAAAGGCCTAAGGGCGCAGGACTGCCAATGTTAGTCCTTAAATAAAGAATTATACTATTCTTGTCCACAGCTTGGACTTCTGGGACTTGTAGTTGTTTCTCCTTATTTAAAGACAGTAGTGTGAAACCGATGGTTTTTAAAGGCAAACAAGAAATTTATTTATCTTCCCCAAAGCACTAAGGCTCAACACAAACGTTAGGATTCTTCTCCAAGCAATAACATCAGGAAATTATACACAAACTAGAACTGAAACTGCTTCATAAGCCTTTTAACATGTGTAGCTGTTTTCATCAAATGTTCAGCAAGCAGAACATAGCTTCTTCCTTCAAGCAAAGCAAAATGTCCATTTTTATCTTCTGCTTCTTTAGTAATTCAAATACAAGTCATGCATGTATTCTTTTCATTAGAGGCGGTTCCTAGCATTAACACAGATAGGTTAACTCACCCTGTTTCTTCAGTGCTTTCTTGGTTAAAGACTTTTTATCAGAAAGCTTTCAATCTGCCTTCTGGCACAATGAACAGTCCATTGCTAATTCCTCAGTTATAGAATCCTGCTCAGGACAGTCTACCTGCATCTCTTCCTGCTCTTCAGCATGTACGTCTGACTCTGAGCTTTCATGAACTGTTTCTGACTTAATGCTTTGTAAAAGCTCCTGGACTTCTCTCCACAGGTGTTCTCCACAATAAGGAATGTTTGTACCTGGAATGTGAGGATTCCTTCTCTGGATCAACTGCCTCAGTTCCTCTAACTTGTTCAGCCCTGGTTCTTTCCACCCAGCTGGGTTCTGGTCACTTCTAGCTGTGAGTTTGTCCACCCACCTTTTGGCAGCTTGAACTCTTTGAGCTGGACCACGAACCGTTTGAACTGCAGCCTGACCCTCGTCAGCAATTCTCCTAGCCACACCTCGGCTGGCTTCAGGACTAACAGCACTCCTCCTGCAAGCCTGGCTTTGTTTATGGCTGCTACTTTCACTGCTGAGCTCCTCACCAAAGTCTTCACCGTTCTCCTCCCCGGTGATCTCCTTCCTGCTTCCCGGTGCTGACCATCTTCCTTTTTCTCCCCTGGGTTTATAAGGCTGTTTCTTAACTAGCGTACCCTGCTTCCTACTCAGGTGTTTTTCATTACTCCCCAAGCCTGCACTTAGGTTAGCAGAGCTTGGGTGTGGCCTGACTTCAGTGACTGCGTGTTTTCTTCCTTTACCTGCACTCTGAAAGCTGTGAATTCCCTGCCTGTCTCTCTCCTTAAAGGTATATTTACAATTTTCCTCTATTTCCATGGGTTCAGCAGAGCTCTCCTCATCACAACTTATAACAAATTCTTTTCCCTTTGAGTTGAGTCTTCTGGTACTCAGAAATTGCTAGGACTTAAAGCATAAGCTCCAAGAGGTTCTCACAGAACTTAGCATTAGTCGCCAGTTGCCAGGTAGTAGGAGGCTGGAGAAGTACAGGAACATGATCGGACAAGCTTGGACAATACCAGGGAATCAGGAACAGTACAGAATTGTTTATAGTTGAGAATTAGACACTGGTTGGGTTGGCAGAACAGGTTCGGAAATGATAGGTAAGCCTACAGTGCCTGGTATTTCCAGGCAGTCTTCCATCCAAGAACTAAACTGGCCCGTCTTCTTTGCTTACAAGATCAAACCATCCATTCACCTAGGGTAGTGTGACATAGGCTAAGCATAAAGCGATAACAAAATGCAAACATAAGTAGTAACATGCCCTTCTCACAAGAGGCCTATCAAAGGGCAAGGCAGAATGTGAGTTCTCTGGTTTAAATAGCTTCAGGCAGCCAATAATTATAGCAAGTTGCATCATCAGGATGTGACAGCTTCAAGAGACTACACACTCAGCTAAGGCTTTCAGACTTTACAATTGCCTGTTTTTAATATCAGTTTTAACTATTGGATATAGGTTTTTAAGAATATTCAGACTGCCTACATTCCTTGCATAGCCTTTAAATCAGATATCTGAGTCTGCCCTCAGTTCATATAAGGTCTACTGGCCAGGGACACTTAAGTTCCAGTCCACTCTACCCCTCAACCCACCTACCCAAGGGTTGCATTGCCTACATAGTCATCATATACGTTGACATCTGTCCTTTAATTAGGTGTTTCATCCACTTTTTCTCCTTTTCTACTCCTAGGACAGCTAAATCGGCATGTTGTGTATTCAGTGCAATAGCTGTGGTGCTTTCATTCTGAAAAGAATCATTGGAACCTAAGAGCTTGCCCAATACGTCTCAGGTTATCTGCTATGCATAAAGAATTGACTCTGCTAAGGGAAGAATTAGCTGCAATTAAACAGACTTCCTCTAGGGTACAAACTGAACAAAATCCACCACCACTCCCACAAAGAATCAAACAGCCCAGGAACAAATGGATCACAATAGGCTCTGGCAGGTTGCCCAAGAGATATCTCTGCATAATGCCTTCTCTGCCTGAGATAATGAGGGTGCTCAATTCATGGAAATTGAAGTGCCCTTAAATGAAAGACTCAATGCCAAATCTACTGATAATGTACCAAATAGGAAAAAAAATCACAAAACAAAAAACTGCTACTTCTTGGAGATTCCATCATCAGAGGCACCATCTTGGGAACACAGTTCAAAGGAGAGAAGATGGTCAAATGTCTCCCAGGCTCTTCAGCCAGCAGGAATACGAACCAAATTGTTGGTATAGTTAGTACAGAAAGTGAGCACTCCAAAACAGATACTGTCATCCACTTGGATATAAATGACCTGGCTAGAAACAGTGCCTTTGCAGTTCAAAGGGACTTCAGATTCTGGGAGAGAAACTCAAGCCCATTATTAACACTATAGCATTCTCAGAAGGTCTACATGTTCATGGTAAGGGGGCAGAAAGGCTGCATTGCATAAACAACTTTAATACATGGCTCCAAACCTGGTGCAAACAAGAAAGATTTAGATATATATAGGCGACTAGGGAAACGGATCAACAAGAGACTATGCTGTGCTGATGGACTACAACTCTCCGTTGCAGGGAAAAGGATCTTAAGTGAAAAATTCAGGCAGTATGTGGACAGGCATTTAAACTAGGGAAAGGGGGTGACGGATGGAGAAGGACAAGTTCAGGATGTCACTCCCAGCAAGAGCAATATGACATTGGAAACAGCCACACTTTCAAACCACACATCAATGGCACGTGGAAAGGGGGCGTGTAGAACAAAATCCATGCAAAACACAGGCAAGCCAGTCAACAAATGCTGGAAAACAATGAACACAAATGTTCGAAGCCTAGCCAACAAAGTTCTTGATCTGGAAGCCCTAATAGTGGAAATGGACTTGGACATTGTGGCTATTACAGAAACATGGTTTAACAAGTCGCATAAATGGGATATAGCCATAACTGGCTATAATCTATTTAGAAGAGATAGGGTAGAAAAGGAGGAAGAGTAGCCCTATTTGTCAAAAGCAATATTAAAGCTGCTGAAATGCAGGGAACGTGAGGAAAAGAAAAAGCGCCGTGGATTGTGTTGGAAAGAGGAGATGGCACTGTCATCCATACTGGTGTAGTCTATGGGCCTCCAACTCAAACCGAAGAAATGGATAGTGAATTGATTGCTGATATTGCAAAGATAGCCATGAAGGGGGAAGTGGTCATACTGGGTGACTTTAATCTACCTGATGTGGATTGGAGTATTCCTTCTGCAGATCTAGAAAGAAGTGAAAATATTGTAGATGCCTTCCAAGATGCATTACTTAGATAAATTTATTTATTTTATTTATTTATTTAACATTTTTTATATACCGCACTATTTAACATCAGCGCGGTTCACATGTAACACAAATGTCCAGTGTGGGAAAACTACATTGGACTTACAATAAACAGGAATTTGAACTTGGAGAACAGGTCAAACTATGTACATCACTCTTCAATCTATCTATGCATGTATTTAAAGGCCATTGTGAGGTGTAGAGTTAAGGTCGGTAAGGTGATTAACCGGGAGAGGAGGGACGGAGGGTCGGAGAGGGCGATTGGATGGATGGTGGGTAAGGATGAGGTGTGGCTACGTAATGTCTTCTAAGTTGGGGAAGCATTGCAGGAAGAGGTAGTGCTTCAAAGCCTTTCTGAATTGGTGAAGGTTGTTTATGGCACGGATGTTGGTTGGTAGGTTGTTCCAGCATGAAGGTGCTGATAGCGCAAAGGCGCGGTCTCTGGTGGTTTTCGTACATTTGGTGATGGGTTTCGGGAGTATTAGGGAGTTGGTGGCGGCAGATCTTCTCAGTCTGTTGGGTGGAGTGAGTTGAATAAGTTCAGAGAGGGCGCTGGCTGTGCATTTGTTGATGGCTTTGAAAGTTATTGTTAAGATTTTGAAGGTGATCCTGTGGCGTACTGGGAGCCAATGTAGCGTTTTCAGGATGGGGGTGATGTGCTCCCTTCTAGAGGCTTGGTGAAGGGTTCGGGCTGCAGTGTTCATTGCTAGCTGCAGAGGTTGAAGAGTGCACTTCGGAAGGCCGTGGAGAATGGAGTTCGCATAGTCGAAATGGGGCATCACCAGTGACTGAAAGACTGTTCGAAAGTCCTCTGGCTCAAGTAGAGGTCTGATGTTACGTAACATACGGATCTTGTGGTAAATAGCTTTTGAGATGTTGCTTATCTGGGCGTTTAAGTTGAGATGTTGGTCGAGCGTTACTCCAAGGTAACGGATCGTTGACTTTGTGAGAAGTTCGGCATCACGTACTTTCAGTGAAGGTGGCGGGGTAAATTCTTGATCTCTGCTGATGAAAAGTACATCCGTCTTTTTAAGGTTGATTTTGAGCTTCTGCGAGTGTAGCCAGTCTGTGACTGCGTTGAAACATGAGGATAATCGGGATAGATCTGGGTGATCAGTATGTATTGGGGTGAACATGAGGACATCATCGGCATAGATTAGGCAGTTTATACAAAAGGACCTGATGATGGAGCAGATAGGCTGCATATAGACGTTGAAGAATAGGGTGGAGAGTGAGGAACCTTGAGGGACACCCTTCATTAATGGGAATGGGGTGGAGGTTGAGGTACCGGAGCGGACGTGTTGCCATCTGTCATGTAGGTATGAGGTACACCATGCGAGGGCGGTGCCGTGGATTCCCTTTTCGACCAGGCGGGCCAGAAGTAGATCATGACTGACGGAGTCAAAAGCCGCTGCAATGTCGAGAAAGATGAGGGCGAATCCTTGTTTGGCGTTATCTATCCCTGTTATCAGAGTGCTGAGTAGAATTGTGAGCAAGGTTTCTACGCCATGTTGCTCGCGAAACCCGTGCTGGCAGGGGTCGAGGGGTGAATTATCTTCGATATATTGTCTCAGTTGACGGTGTACTATTTTCTCTTTTAGCTAGAAGCGGTATACTGGAGATGGGTCTGTATGAGTCCATCTTTGTGGGATCCAGTTTATTGTTCTTGAGCAGTGGTCTGATTGAGGTTTGTTTTAGGCTTCGGGGGAAGATGCCTGTCTGGAATGAGTTACCGATCAGTTTAGTCAAGAAGGTGCTGAGTTCAATACGTAGGGTTTTTTTTTTTTTTTTAAATTTAATTTTTATTGAGATTATACATAACATCAAAACATAAGCAATATAATAATCACAGAAATGATAAGAAAACTAACTTAGTCCACATCACGGGGAGCGGTGAGAGAACATTCAGCCAACTGCCAAATATAACAAAACTCTAATTATTACATACATTGCTAATGGAAACAACCTATGCATCTGCTACAACCTGAGGGTCTAATCCCTTAAGAAATACTTCTAATGATCCAACATCCATAAACACATATTTAGTATCCCCAGAGGTGACCAGGCATTTGCAAGGAAATTTCAAAAAGAAAGATGCACCAGATGCGAGAACCTTTGGCTTAAGAGCCAAAAAGGCTCTACGCCTAGCCTGTGTTTGCCTGGCCACGTCTGGGAATATATTAACCTTTCCACCACAGAATTCAGCATTCTTATTACGAAAGTAAAGTCTCATAATAGTACTCTTCTCCATCTCCGAAGAGAAGGATACTAAGAGAGTAGATCTAGTTTCAATTAAATCACGCGAAGACTCAATAAAATTAGTTATATCTAAAGAGTCTACAGGTTCAGCCAAGGCCACAGATTGCCGTTCACCGGAGGTTAAAGACCTCGGGCCAGGCAGGTAATATATTTTAGTAATCACAGGCATAGTATTTACTTGATACCCCAATACTTCTGTCAAGTATTTTTCAAATAAAATTTTTGGCGACAATAATCTAGTTCGAGGAAAATTCAAACAGTGAATATTTACTGCCCTCAAATTATTCTCTAACAACTCTTGTTGAGTATGTAACGTTAAACTATCCTTCATGAAAGACATATTAGCTGACTGTAACAGAGAATATTGTGCATCAAATTTCTGACATTTATTATCTAAAGCAGATATTTGTAAATCATGCTGGGTCATCTTGGCAACAGAATCCTGTGAAAAACCATTAATCTGCATAGTTACTAAAGATAACGAGCGCTCAATCCTGGACAGAACACACCAGATGTCCGATAAAGACACATTCTGAGCAACCTCAGGGGAAGCAGATGCACCTTCACTTTGAATGCCTCCAGTAACCGCAGGGAGCTGGAGGGCTTGAGGCAGAGGCACTGCCGCAATGTCCACCAGACAACTAGATGTTACCACTGATGATATAGGTTCCAGGCCCACAAGGGGCCCTCCTTCAACGGGTGAAGACGTTAAAAGTTCAGAATTCAATAACTTAGCATGTGGGGCAGAGTTAAAACCCCCTAAAGAACCAATGGAGCTATCAAAGGATACCGAGGGCTTAGATACGGGAGCAAGTGATTTCCCATCACCAGGAACAGTTACAATATGCCTGTCCATTGGACCGGAGATCTTTACAGCCTTATCCGGGTTGGGATTACTCACATTTAGCTTCTTCTTCCGCTTACCCATATCAGTCCTGGGATCCTCCGCTCCCAGCGCGCCACGTGCGCCTAAGGGGCGCACAAGGGGCCTAACAAACCCCTTTAAACGCACCCCTTAAAACGCGACCGCGCAACCGCGGTATAGCCGCGGATTTCTAGCCCCGGAGATGACGTCGGGGCCAATAGCTGCGTCGCACCGCTGCTCCGGAAGGTAGGACTCCCCAACCGCACAGAGTAGGTACAGACCACAGTCGGGCATCAGCTGGACTCCTCTCACACACCCCCGGGATGCAACACTCCGCCACTTCCTTTTCTAGCCCCGGAGATGACGTCGGGGCCAATAGCTGCGTCGCACCGCTGCTCCGGAAGGTAGGACTCCCCAACCGCACAGAGTAGGTACAGACCACAGTCGGGCATCAGCTGGACTCCTCTCACACACCCCCCGTACGTAGGGTTTTTATCCAGAATGCTGGACATGGGTCGTTTGGTGCCGTGGTGGTGTTTATGTTCAGAATGATGTCTTGTATTTCTCTTTCAGTTGGGGTAGTAAAGGTGGAGATGGAGCATTGGGTAGCTGTCAATACTTGTGTAGGTACAGGTGGGTGGGAAAGAGCCGGCATAATGTCTTGCAACCCGGATCTGGCGGGTAGGGTGGCCTGGTTTGCTTTGGTTTGCAGGTAATCTGCATATTTTTGTGGGTCAGGCTGGTTTGCCTGATCAGTCGAAGGTTCCTTAGCTAAGGATTTGACAATGTTGAATAGTTCATGCGGCTTATTGAGGGATCGTTGTAGAACCTCAGCATGGTATTGCCTCATTCTCTTTGAAACTGCTGTTCTGTGGGCGCATAGCTGGGTAGAGTAAGCTTCCTTGCTTTCAGTCGATCTGGAGCGGCGCCAGCGTCTTTCTAGCTGTCGGAGTTGTCGGAGGGAGGTCTTGAGCTCGGGCGAATACCAAGGTGCTTTCTTCTTCTTGTCATGTGAAGCGTTGATGGGAGGAGGGTCAATTGCAGCATTAAGGCATGAGTTCCATGTGGAAATCATGTCATCAAGATTCAATCCATGTGTATTGTGGAGAGGTTGTATTTTCACTAAGACCTCTTCTCTGTTGAGCTGGCGGAAATGTTTTGAGACTGGTGCAGGTGGATTGTTTGAGGAATGAGGGTTGGAGAATGAGGGATTTGTGGGCATCGCAAATCTGATTAGACTATGGTCTGACCAGGGTACTGAGCATAGAGATAGGTTGAACTTGGATGTAGAACAGGGAACTGATTGTGGTGCGAATATGAGATCAAGAGTGTTTCCCTTGATATGGGTGGGGGAGTTGATCAGCTGGGTGTAGCCCACCGTCTCGAGAGCATCTAGGAAGGCTCTGGCTTGATTGTCGTGGAGTGAGGGGAGGTTGAAATCTCCTAGTATCCAGTTCGAGGTCTGTGTCTTGATGGGGTTACAGGCGAGGTTAATAATTGTGGAGAGTTCATCTGGTGATGGTGAGGGTGCTCGATATAGGAGGTTGATGGTGAGATGTTTGTTCGCTATAGTGATGTGGTCTAGATAGGGGGAGCTGGTTGATGCAATTGTCTGGAATTGTAGAATGGTCTTGCTTAGTATAAGTACCCCTCCCCCCTTCTGTCAGTTCTGTGGCACGAGTGGGTGGAGAAGTTGGGGGGGGACAAACTGGTGGAGGATTGCCGCGTCTGCCTCTGACATCCATGTCTCTGTGATGCATAGTATGTCGATGTCAGGAGTAGATAACAAGTCGGATATGGCAGGCCATTTCTTTCTGATAGAGCGGGCATTTATTAGGGCGCATTTCAAGTCGTGAGGGGGGGTGTCGTGGTTGTGCTGAGAGGGTCTAGCCTGATGGAGGGTCACGTAGATGAGGTGAGGGTGTGTAGTGTGCAATGATCTGGCTGTATTGTGGTTGGTGTGGTCATGGTATCTTTTCCAAGGGTTGTGAAGGATTGGGATGGAGCTATGGGGGGAGGTGAGGGCTTGGGAGATTTGTGTCAGTGCGAGCAGTATGTAGCAGCTGATGACTGTGTGCGATAGTGTGACAGTGGTGGGAGGTGCCATGGTGTCCGGGAGAAGTAGGGAGATCAGGATACTGGGGCAGGTACTGGCAACAGTAAATGCAAGAGTGTTGGCTACAGACAGCAGTGAAGCTACTGGCAACAATATACTGACGACAGTAATCTGTAATGTAACAAACAGTGAATCTACTGGCAACCATATACTGACGACAGTAATCTGTAATGTAACAAACAGTGAAGCTACTGGCAACAATATACTGACAACAGTAATCTGTAAGGTAACAAACGGTAAGGTTACTGGCAACGATTTACTGACAACAGTAGTCTACAAGGTAATAAATGGTAAAGTTACTGGGAACAGGTTACTGAGAACAGTAATCTGTAAGGTAGACCAATAGGGTAAAAGTAGAATGCTGGTTGTGTAATTAATGCAAGCTCTCGGTACTTGTACGATGGGAAGTTACTGGCGACAGTAAAGAGAGAGTTCAGGCTGCTAGGTACAGTACAAGTGGTTAAAATGGAGACAGATGCTGGATGTATACTTGCTGTAGTGGCGCAGTTGTTCTCGCTGATGACGATAGCGAGCTCGACCCTGGGGAGCTCAAGCAGCTGGTCAGTCAAGGTAATGAGTACTTGGACGTTCCTCAGGTGCTTCTGAGAAGGCCACTGCCTAAGGGCCACGCCAAAGGGCCCTCTGGCGGGTGCGCCTGCTGCCGGTTCTTTTAAATGAGCGGCGCTGGCCCGATTGGTCAGCAGATGGAGCTGGGGGCGTCCGGTTGAGCTCGATCCCTCCTGGGAGAGCACGCTGCGATGGAGAGGACTCTGCTGCTGCTGCTGCCGGCTCTTTTAAATGAGCCGCGCTGGCCCGATTGGTCAGCAGATGGAGCTGGGGGCGTCCGGTTGAGCTCGATCCCTCCTGGGAGAGCACGCTGCGATGGAGAGGACTCTGCTGCTGCTGCCGGCTCTTTTAAATGAGCCGCGCTGGCCCGACTGGTCAGCAGATGGAGCTGGGGGCGTCCGGTTGAGCTCGATCCCTCCTGGGAGAGCACGCTGCGATGGAGAGGACTCTGCTGCTGCTGCCGGCTCTTTAAATGAGCCGCGCTGGCCCGATTGGTCAGCAGATGGAGCTGGGGGCGTCCGGTTGAGCTCGATCCCTCCTGGGAGAGCACGCTGCGATGGAGAGGACTCTGCTGCTGCTGCCGGCTCTTTTAAATGAGCCGCGCTGGCCCGATTGGTCAGCAGATGGAGCTGGGGGCGTCCGGTTGAGCTCGATCCCTCCTGGGAGAGCACGCTGCGATGGAGAGGACTCTGCTGCTGCTGCCGGCTCTTTTAAATGAGCCGCGCTGGCCCGATTGGTCAGCAGATGGAGCTGGGGGCGTTCGGTTGAGCTCGATCCCTCCTGGGAGAGCACGCTGCGATGGAGAGGATGATAATGGAACCTACCAGGGAGAGCTCGGTGCTGGATTTAGTGCTCACCAACGGAGATAGCGTGTTGAATATCCAGGTGGGTGCCCATGTGTGCAGCAGCGATCATCAGATGGTGTGGTTTGAGATAAAAGCCAAGGTAGAATCCAATCACAGCAAGCTTAAAGTCCTAGACTTTACAAACACTGACTTCAGTAAAATGGCCAAGTACCTGAAAAAGGAGTTGGCAGACTGGGAGGGGATAAGGGAAGTGGAATTGCAATGGGATAAACTAAAGGAGGCAATAAAAGGGGCAACAGATACATATGTAAGGAAAGTAAATAAAAACAAGAAGAAAAGGAAACCTATTTGGCTCTCCAAAGAAGTGGCTGCTCAAATAAAGGCAAAAAAACCCAGCTTTCACAAAATTCAGAAGTTCACAAACAGAGGAACACAGAAAGGAATACAGGATCAAACTACAAGAGACAAAAAGAGAAATAAGGAGAGCAAAATCAAAGGCAGAAGAAAAGATGGCTAAAGATGTGAAGTGTGGCGACAAAACTTTTTTCAGATATATTCGGTAGAGGAGGAAAATCAGAGGTGGAACTGCAGGACTCAAAAAGTGCTGGGAACAGATTTGTAGAAAGTGACATTGAAAAAGTGAAAATGCTGAACAAATACTTCTGCTATGTTTTTACTAGTGAAAATCCTGGAGAATGACCATCTGTGATTGACAAAAATACAAATGGGAATGGAATAGATACCACACCATTCACAGAAGATGATGTATTAGAGCAGCTTGCAAAACTGAAAGTGGCCAAGGCCATGGGACTGGATGGGATACATCCCAGTATACTGAAAGAGCTCAGAGAGGTTCTTGCAGGGCTGTTAAAGATGTTTTTAATAGATCCTTGGAGACAGAAGTTCCACATGACTGGAGAAGGGCTGATGTGGTACCTCTTCACAAAAGTGGCAGTAGTGAAGAAGTACAAACTACAGGCCAGTAAGCCTTACCTCTGTGGTGGTAAAAGTAATGGAGGCGCTCCTGAAAGTAGTAGACTTCCTCAAAAGCAGCAGGTTGCATGATCTGAAGCAACATGGTTTCACCAAAGGACGATCTTGCCAAACAAATTTGATTGAGTTCTTTGACTGGGTGACCAGAGAACTATGTAAATCAAAGGCATGCGATGGATATGATCTACCCACATTTCAGCAAAGCCTTTGATACTGCTCCTCATAGGAGGCTTATCAATAAACTCAACAGCTTGGTGATGGGTCCCAAGGTGGTGAACTGGATCAGAAATTGGTTGACTGACAGATGACAGATGGTGACTGTAAACTGAACTCAGTCAGATGAAATGAATGTGATTAGCAGTGTGCCCCAGGGTTCGGTCCTGAGACCGGTACTGTTCAATGTATTTGTGAGTGATATTGCTGAAGGACTGAATGGAAAAGTCTGTCTTTTTGAAGATGACATGAAAATTTGCAACAGAGTGGACTCTCCTGAGGGAATGGGTAATATGAGGAAAGATTTACAAAAGCTGGACGAATGGTCTAATGCTTGGCAGTTAATGTGAAGTGTGAATCCCCTTAGGAAGCAGAAATGCAAGGGACTTGTATGTGATAGGGGGCGAGAGATTTTTGTGCACAGACCAGGAGAAGGACCTTGGAGTGAGTGATTCTGAGGATTTCATGGTGGCGAAACAGTGCGACAAGGTGGTGGCAAAAGCCAGAAGGATGCTGGATTGCATACAGAGAGGAATTACTAGCAGAAAGGAAGAGGTACTAATACCACTGTACAAGTGCTGGTGAGGCCTCACTTGAAATATTGTGTTCAGTTTTGAAGACCATATTTCGCAAAGGACATAAAAAGGCTAGAAACAGTTCAGAGGAATGCGATCAAAATGAGTTGGAGCCTGTGTCAGGAGACTTATGAGAAGAGACTTGAGATGTGATACAGACCTTTAAATACTTAGAGTATTGATGAACAAACAAACCTCTTCCAAAGACAGGGAAGCTGTAAAACTAGAGGGCATAACATGAAACTATAAGGGGTTAAACTGAAAGGCAATGTCAGGAAATATTTTTTCACTGAAAGGGTGGTGGATGCTTGGAATGCCTTCCCGATTGAAGTGGTGGGGGCAGATACAGTGACAGAAATCAAAATGGCATGGAACAGACACAGTGGATCCCTTTATAGCAACAGGATAAAATCAAAATAAACATATCTATCTCTTATATCTCAGCAAATAGGGTTGACCTACACGGAGCGGTGGGTACACTCCTAAACAAAGGCATGGGGAGGAGTGACCTGCACGGAGCGGCAGGTGCACCTACTTTTGCCGCCTTGCTGGGCAGACTAGATGGACCATACTAGTCTTTATTTGCCGTTATATACTATGTTACTATGTTATGATGATTTAAAAGGGTTAGAGGGAGCCGTGGCCCTGGGGCATAAATTCTGCCCATGTTGTGCCTGCGGTGAAGGGGGACCCCAAGGAAGAAAGAATCCCACTTGCAGCTGCTCCTATATTTTCTGAAGTGAACTTCTTCTTCTCTAGGGGGCCTTTAAAAATTGTTGCTTATCAAGATGGCGGATAGTGGTGCCGAGCGGTGAGCTGTAACTCCGAGGAAGGCATTTGCTCATGGAGCCTCTAGCATTTGGCATGGGGCGGAGAAAGCGGAAGCAGGCGCCCTTACCTCCTGGGGTGAACCTGCTGAATCCTTCAGGCCAGCGGACACTTGGGGAGTGCGGCTTCGAGCTCGGCGCTGGAGCGGCGTCTTCAGCTGGGGCGACGGGAGGAGTATCGCCCCAGAGTGTCTCGGGAGTTTCGCTGTCTCCGGAGCAGCGCACACCGCCGCCGCAACCCAGAAGTTTGACCTCGGCTGCAGCTGCCCTTACAGAGGCTGTAACTGCAAGTATGCCTCTTTTGGAGGGCAATGGAGGTGCTTTGGCTGAGCTAATTGTTTCCCCTGATGGTGCGGGACAGCGTGGAGCAAGTAAGGAAGGATCTCATCGGAGGTAGACTTGGCTGCTGACCAGGCACAGAGGGAGGTTCATCCTGGAATACCTGTATTGGTGAGACCAGCGGCTTATACGATGGAAACGCTGTGGGAAGGAATAGCAGCCCTGAATCTATCCTTGACTAAAATAACTGGGACGTTTAAGACTGAGATAAATGTGGTTAATTCTATTTGTGTTAACCTTACCAATGCATATGAGGAAGAGGTTTGGAGGATTAACAACCTAGAAAGGGAGTTGGGGGGAATGCGGGAACTTGTTAATGCCCAGATTAAGGATAGTGCTGTGTCTACTAGGAAGTTGGAGTACCTGGAGAACCAGGCCCGACGATGTAATCTTCGGTTCCTGAGTTTCCCCAGGTCTCCTTTATTGTCAGCTATTCAGATGGTCCGGAAGCACTTCGGGGAAATTTTGAAGATCCCCCCGAAGCAATTTCCCCCCATAACTAGAGCGCAGTATCTATCTCTGGGTAGTAGAGACAGGGTAAATGTGGTTACCTCCACCCCGTCTGGGTTGGGGGACCTCACAGGTTTCTTAGAGAATTCGCTGGAGGTCGTGACTGAAAGAACTACCCTTCTTGTTACATTCGCCTTGGAGGCAGACAAGTTTTATATCCTTAGAATGTACTTCAGGTATGCTAGTGAAGATTTTTTGGGTTCTAAAGTTAGGATATTTCCTGATTTGTCTCGAATGTCACAGTTGAGAAGGAAGGACTTTCTGGTCCTTCGTCCCAGAGTTGTGGCTCTGGGAGCTACTTTTCAACTTAATTTTCCTGTTAATTGTGTTGTGGTATATAAACAAAAGATGTATTTGTTTTTTTGAACCAAAACAGTTGCTGGCATTTCTGGAGGCTAGAGAGGGGAGTATAGTAGAGGTGGTGCTTCCATCTCATGTGGCTGACGTGTGAGTCTCCTATCTGCCTATAAATTAATTTGTGTTTAGATGTTAGGATGTACCCTTGGGGATCCGGTCTATTTATTTATGTTTCCTGGAACTTCCTCATTTCCTTTATATTGTGGTCTAATTTGATGGAAAAAATGGTTTCTTATAATGTTTTTGCTTTTGGTATTTGATACATCCGCTTTTCTGTTCATTCAATGCGATTGTTTGGATGTAAAGATTGAATAACTGAATAACTATTAAGATATTAAAAAAAAATTGTTGCTTGAGAGCCCATAATTTGAATTTCTGCTACTTCGTGGCCCCGTTCTTGCATGAGGAGGGCATCCTGGGAGGGTAAGTATGTAACAACAACTACCTGACAGGATCCCAAAAGTACTTACCCCCAGGGATAAACAGTGGGTTTTCCCAGATCTACCTTTATAACAGTGACCTTATCTCGAGGAACTTGTCCAAATCTTTTTTAAACCCAGCTACACTAACTTCTTGTATCACATCCTCCAACGAATACCATACCTTAGCTGTGTGTTGAGGAAAAAAATATTTTTCTCCTATTTGTTTCAAATGCACTGTTTTGTAACTTCATGGCATGTCCCCTCGTCGTTGTCCTTTTGGCAAGAGCAAAGAATTGATTTGCGTTTACCCATTGCACTCCACGCAGGGATTTATAGACCTCTATTATAAATAAATATCTCCCCTCAGCCATTTCTTCGCCAGGCTGAAGAGTCCTACCCTCTTTCGCTTTTCTTCATAGGAGAGTCGTTGCATCTTCTTTATTATTTTGGTTGTCCTTCTGTCTATCTTTTCTAATGCCGTTATATCTGTTATGAGATACAGTGACCAGAAACAGCACAGAATTTTGGGAGTCCTTTAAAAATATATGAGGCAATATTTAAACTCTGTGATCGTGTTTTGTTTTGTTTTGTTTTTTAAACATCAGCCGCAGCATTTAAATGCAATCCAGATCTTCAGCACCTGTATCCGGACAGTGATTGGTGCTGAACATCTGGATTCAGTACTGGCTGCCAGTGCTGTTCAGGTAGCAGGGATTTTCAGCCCGCAATCCAGATAGCTTAGGACAGTTTTTTGCTGTCCTAAGCTATACAGATAGCTATCCAGATAGCAACACTGAAAAGCGCTGCTATCCAGATAATCTCTTGACTGTTCCGTCGGATTGCCCTGGCAATATGCGAGCAGTGCTGAGGCAAGCGGTGGTGATGTTTAGCAGCTATCTGGATAGTGCCTCTGAATATTGGGCCATTCGTATTTTCTCACTGTCATTTGCTTGTTGTGCATTTGTTTTTGTAAATAGAGCTCAGAAAACAGCATGAAAGAAAAAAATGTGATAATTGATCGACTGGAAGAAAAGACCAATCAAATTACTGCGACTATGAAACAACTAGAGGAAAGGTACAGAGCTGCTCTTGTCTTAACACCATTGTATTCTCCTTACCTTAAGGTATATTATGCCATTTATATTTCTACAGAACTATCAGGGTATGCAGCAGACCTAGACACAGAAAAGGATTAACAGAATTTATAGCTAACAGCAATAGATGATGCAATTCCCTGCACCAAAGAATAAGAGGCTTACACAGAGACAGGAAAAGAATGGGGACAATGGTAATTAATGCTCTTTCTGAAGGCTACCATTGAAATAAAACTTCTAGCAAGCAATCTGAAGGCATGGAATGTCCCCAGAGAATGCAGCTTGGTTTTGGATTTTCAAAACTGTATTTGCTGTTTAAAACAAATATAGAGCATTTTTTTCTCCATGCTTGTGGCCCTTATTATCCCAACCACTAGCCAGGAACACATTATAACCACCGTCTAGTTCCTGTGCTATCTCCGGCACTGGCTAATAACCATTACAGAGTGTTTTATAACACAGTCATCCCCCACCTCCCATTGACGGCAATAAAGCGGTCTCACACTCTCATCTGTGCAGTTTGAACTTGCTGAGATCCTGGCATAAAATGGGCGTTTCTTCTTGCTTTGAAATCATTGCTGTGCTTATTTTTGTTTACCACTTGTATCAGCCTTAAAAGCTGCTTTGTACCTGTAGGATAAGAAAGCCCTTTGTAGGCAGTTGTATGAAAGATGAAATCCTGCTGATTTTGTTCAAAGCAGAATTGTTGCACTTCTGTATGGGAGCAGCTTTATGAGCTTTGCAGGTTGGGTGACATAAAGTAAGATCAGCTTGTCTATAGCAGTTAGAGAGGTTTATTAAATACTCTTCTGGCAACTCATTAGCATCTCTTGAGGAGGGGGCAAGGGTCTTGGTTTGCAGATAACTTCTGAGGCACCTGTTAATTGAAAAAAGACACTCACTCTCCTGGTTATACTATTTTCCATGTGACTGAAGATACCTAGCTGTAGTGCATATCCATATGCTTAGGAGTCAGTTTTCAAAGATCCACTGCCCTGGTTTATTTTTGCTGATTATCTATGGGAGAATTTTCAGTCGAATCCTAACCAGCTAGATTTTTGGCTAAAAATTCCACTGGAATTTAACCATTTAAGACAGCCCTTTGTACAGCTGGGATTGCTCACCTAAATTTAGCCAATTAGGACTGAAAATCAGCAGTAATCTGGCTGTTAAAAGCCTTTCTCTCTTTGCCTGGCTAAATTTTTTCACCTTTGGAATTTAGGTGGCTGAATTCAGCAGGTTGATGGAGGAATTTTTTTTTTAAAGCAGAGGTTTAACCAGCTAACTCCTAAAGTTAGCCAGGTAAACCTTTTAGCTTTCTGCATGGATAAGGCAGATTAGCTTAAATGGGCATAGTAACCAAGTCACTTTGCGAGTTGTAAGAAATTGTTTCTCTTGCACTTTCTGTGTGTCATGAACTCTCTCCATGAACACGCAGGATACAGTCAGACACACATATGGATGATATCATCCCTACTGGTACCAAGGTCAAAGCAATTTTCCCAGAGTCCAGAAGAGTCTATTGGCATGTGCTTCCTCCTGTGTGACTATTGCTCCTTTCCCTCAGTCTAGTTCATTCACCTGGCAAAGCAAGAACAGATCTGCGCTCTCTCTTTTTCGTTTCTTTTAACTTTATTTTTTAGAAGTTTTTGAAATTAACAAATTGCCTATGCAGAAATAAAATCTAAACATTATTACAATCCAACCTGATCCCATCCCATTACCCTTACTCTCTCCACCGTTTTCTTACTCTCCTCAACTTCTGGTAAAGGTGGCTACCTAACAGCATAACAGCTAAGACAGTGAGATAATGCAGTAGAATAGCGATACAAGGATACTTAAATCCCAGCTGGAAATTCAAGCTTGACCTCAGACAGTTATCAGCCCGACAAGGGCTCAACTACTGCTCCTATCAATTGTCATTGCTACTGCCCAAACTATAAAAGGAGCCCAGTCAGTTTCAAGCTGATGGAGTCTAACATGCCGAATCACCGTGAGTTTACTCAAGAAGACAGACAAAAATCTTTGCACAAAGATAGAATGCTCTGGAGTCAGTGAAGACTACCAGCACTTGGCCAGTTCACATCTAGCAACATCAATAAATGCACGTATCATATGGGCTATAGATCCAGGCTGTCACCATTATCCAGGTAATAGTTGAAATAAAAACACATGAGGTGAGAAAGGCAAAAGCATATTAGTATTATCATTCATCAAGGTCACACACATCTGCCAATAAGGACACACCACATCACACTCCCACCAAATATGCAGAAAGGTACCTGGAGACCCACAGTAGCACCAAAAAGAGGCATCAACCATGGAAAACATTCTCTGTAAGCATTGGGGAGTCAAGTACAATTGGTACAGGATTGTAAAGCTATTTTCAACTAAATTGACAGAAATGGCTATTTGATTTGTTGCTCGAAAAATATCCTCCCAAGCCTTAGTATCCAATACATCACCAAGGTCTGCGTCCCATTGTTGAATATATTTTGGCCTCTCTGTAGGAATGACCTCAATAACTTTGTATAGCTTGGAAAGTGCCCCCCCCCCCCCCTCACCCATTGCCTACATCCAATTTTCAACAAAACTCAAAAGGGGTGACCTCCATAGTGAGATATTCTTTCACTGGAGGGGAGAACAGGATGTGCATAATTCTTCTGAGAGAGACGATAAGCGGCAGACAGCTGAGGATAATCTTGTATCACATGGCCCTCAAAGAGCTGTTCCCAGTCCCACAGACTCCCCCCTCAATACCCCAATCAAAGAAGCCCCATTAAGCAAGTCTTGTAGGCCGTGGAGAGGGCATCTTCTTTCCCAGTAACTGCAAAGAGATGTTTAACTAGGTCTGCAGAGTAAGAACTCCACTAATGGAGAGCCACCTAATGCACAGCTTATGCATATCTGCCCACCATGGGCACTTTACAGTGTGATACTGTTTGCCATCTACTGCTGTATTCTTACCCACTGCTTTGGGCGAACCTGGGACCACTCAAAGGATGCTCTCAGCTGGGTGGCCTGGTAGTACCGCATCACATCAGGCACTCCCATACTGTCCTCCATTTTTTAACGCACTAGAATTCTCTTGGACACACGGGGTGGCCTACATTTCCAGATACAGTTGTGGTCAACATTATTGGCACCCTTGCATTTTAGGTATGTTGTGTATAATATCTTGAGAAGTAATTGTTTGTGTATTCTGCATCTCCCCTCACTGGTAATTCACCAGGGCTCTTGGGTAACGGATATCCACACACAAAGCAATGAGAAGGAAGCACGGTTAATAATATACAACACACACTTGTATTATAAATACCACCAAAGCTTTGGGAGAGCAAACCAAGTCAGCACCTTCTTCACTCTGCCATCACAGCCTTCAGCCATTTTATTTATAGGTAAATATTCTATTACACAGCATAATTTCCACCTTATTGTTCTACGTCAAGCATCACGTATATTCATAACGTGCATCTCTATATCTCTACATCATAGGTCAGTTCTTATTAGAAACATAGAAACATGATGACAGAAAAAGACCACAAGGCCCATCTAGTCTGTCCTTCCATAACAACAACTACAACAGTCCACTTTTTACCTTTAGAGATCCTCTGTGTTGGTCCCATGCTTTTTTGAATTCAGTTACTGTCCTCATCTCTACCACCTCCACTGGGAGACTATTCCACGGATCCACTACTCTTTCCGTAAAGAAATATTTCCGCATATCACTCCTGAATCTATCTCCCTTCACCCTCATCCCATGTCCCCTCGTCGCAGAACTTGCTTTCAATTGAAAGAGGCTCTCTCCCTGAACATTTATGCCACGGAGGTATTTAAACATCTCAATCATATCACCTCTATCCCGCCTTTCCTCTAAGGTGTACATATTAAGATCCTTAAGTCTGTCCTCATATGCTTTATAATGAAGACCACTAATCATCTTAGTAGCAACCCTCTGCACCGACTCCATCCTTTTCACATCCTTTTGAAGGTGCGGTCTCCAGAATTGCACACCATACTCCAAATGAGGTCGCACCAAAGACTTATACAGAGGCATTATCACCTCCTTTTTTCTGCTAGCCATTCCTCTCCGTATGCACCCAAGCATCCTTCTAGCTTTTGCCGTCGCCTTTTCTACCTGTTTAGCTACTTTAAGATCATCGGACACAACTACGCCTAGGTCCCGCTCTTCTTTAGTGGACAAAAGTACTTCACCTCCTATACTGTATTGCTCCCTTGGATTGCTGCAGCCCAAATGCATGACCTTACATTTTTTAACATTAAATCCCAGTTGCCAAATTCTAGACCATTCTTCAAGCTTAGCTAGATCCCTCCTCATGTTATCTACACCTTCCTGGGTGTCTACTCTATTGCAGATTTTGGTATCATCCGCAAAGAGGCAAACCTTACCCGACAGCCCTTCCGCTATATCACTAACAAAGATGTTAAAAAGAATCGGACCAAGGACAGATCCCTGGGGCACACCACTGGTAACATCCTTCTCCTCAGAGTGAGCTCCATTTACTTGTACTCTTTGTCGCCTCCCACCCAACCAATTTCTAACCCAAGCAGTAACTTTAGGGTCTATCCCTAGGGTGCTCAGTTTGTTTATAAGTCGCCTGTGAGGAACAGTGTCAAAGGCTTTACTGAAATCTAAATACACCACATCTAGAGCTCTCCCGCGGTCCAACTCCCTGGTCACCCAGTCAAAGAAATCAATCAGATTTGTCTGACAAGACCTGCCTCTGGTGAATCCATGCTGCCTCGGATCCTGTAATCCGCTGGACTCCAGAAACATCACTATTTTCTCTTTCAACAGCGTTTCCATTAATTTACTCACCACTGAAGTTAAACTAACCGGCCTGTAGTTTTCAACCACATCCTTACTACCGCTTTTGTGTAAAGGCACCACATGAGCCTCTCTCCAGTCCTTTGGCACCACTCCCGACTCCAACGAGGCATTGAAAAGGTCAGTCAGTGGAGTTGCTAGAACGTCCCCAAGTTCCCTCAGTATTCTAGGGTGTATCCCATCCGGTCCCATCGCTTTGTCTACTTTAAGTTGAGCTAGTTTCTCACGAACACAGTCTTCTGAAAATTGTTCAAGATGTCCCTCGCTTCTGTTCTTATTTGTGGGTGTTTTCTGAGGTCCTGCTCCTGGTTCTTCATCTGTGAACACAGAACAAAAATATTTGTTAAGCAATTCCGCTTTATCCTTATCAGCTTCTACATATTCCCCCCCTGCACCCTTGAGTCTGACAATACCACTTTTGCCCTTCCTCTTCTCACTAATATATCTGAAAAATGTCTTATCCCCCCATTTTATTGCATTGGCTATTTCCTCCTCCTTTTGAATCTTTGCCTTCTTGACTACTTTGCTAGCTTCTCTAAGTTTTTCCAAATACAGATGCCTGTCTTCCTCTCTCTGTGATCTCTTGTATTTCATGAAGGCCTCCCTCTTTTTCTTCACTTTTTCAGCTACTTCCTTCGAAAACCATAGCGGTCTCCTGTTCCTTTTGCCTTTATTTACCTTTTTAATGAAAAGGTTGGTTGCCTTTAAAATACCCCCTTTCAGTTTTGCCCACTGTTTTTCTACATCCCCCAGCTGTTCCCATCCCACTAACGACTCCCTGAGGTATTGGCCCATCTTTGCAAAGTTAGTCTTCCTAAAGTCTAAGATCTTCACCTTGGAATGGATTCTAACAGCCCTAGTCCTAATACTGAACCACACTATCTGGTGATCACTGGATGCAAAATGATCTCCCACTACAACATCAGAAACACTTTCTCCATTGGTAAGCACCAAGTCCAGTATGGCCCCTTCACGTGTGGGGTCTGTTACCAATTGCCTGAATAGTTCTCCCTGTAGAGAATCCAGGATCTCCTTACTCCTAGATGATACTGCAGCAGGAATGTGCCAATCAACATCTGGCATATTGAAATCTCCTAGCAGTAGCACTTCCCCTTTCCTAGCAATGCTGCGTATGTCTTCAATTAACTCTCTGTCCACCTCTTCCTCTTGTGAGGGAGGTCTGTATAGCACACCAATGCAAATAGATTTCTCTTTCCCTCTTTCTAGTTTAACCCACAATGCCTCCTCTCTCCCTTTTAAGCTCTGTAATTCCAAAGCTTTAATAGTAGTTTTTACATATAGTGCCACTCCTCCTCCCCTTCTTCCTACCCTGTCCTTTCTGAATAAAGTATAGCCAGGTATAGTTACATCCCAATCATGGTTTTCTGTGAACCATGTTTCTGTAACTGCCACTAAATCCAAGTCAGCCACTCCCACCAAAGCTTCAACTTCAGAGATCTTATTTCCCATGCTACGGGCATTAATACACACTGCTTTCCATATGTTACCCCTGTTACCCATTTCCATAAAGGTATTTAATGTATCACTTACCTGGGGGCTTTCTTCACCCATCCCCAACGAATCTAGTTTAAAGCCCTCTTCAGTAGATTAGCCAGTCTACTACCAAAGATGCGTTGACCTTTCTTGGACAGATGGATGCCATCTCTGCTCTGCAACCCTTGGAACAGCATCCCATGGTCTAGGAAACCAAAACGCTCTCGAAGACACCATCCACGCAGCCATGCATTAATCTCCAGCATAGCATAGGTCATCATGAGGAGACATACATGCATTCCCAGACATAACGTCTTAAACAATAATTCTAACACTTGCAGTTTTGATTATTATTATTTATTTATTTATTTTATTTACAGTCTCTTATATACCGCACTATTCAGCATCAGCGCGGTTTACATGGAACAAAAATGCTCAGTACAGTTAACATGTATGAGTTTACAGAGAACAGGGCAAAAAACCTGGCTAACAGGGGTAAACTATTTACAAGACTTGCTACATAGAGTCATATGAACAGGAGTTTCATAGAAACATATGCACCACTAAGGGTTAGAGTATCTGTCTTGGCGTGTTGTTGGGCATCCATATATTTGCTAGCGAATTGTTTCGTTGGACTTTATGGGGTGTCGTTGGGCTCTATGAGGTACTTGTTGAAAAGGTGGAGTTTGAGGGCTTTCCTAAACTGAGTTAGGCTCTTAATAGCCCGGATCCCTGTGGGTAATGCATTCCAGCATCTTGGCGTACTGAGACTAAAGGCTCTATTGGCTGTAGATGTAGTGCAATCTGTTAGTGCTTTTGGGACTTTTAGAGAGTTTATAGCCGTGGATCTTCTTGCTCTATTTGGAGATGTGGTATGGATGAGGGCAGTTAAGGATGCAGAGGAGAGCTTGTTAACAGCTTTAAAAGTGAGTAACAAGGTCTTGAAAACGATTCTTGCCTGGATGGGTAGCCAATGTAACTGTATCAGCAGAGGCGTCACGTGGTCGCTCCTGGAGGCTCTATGGAGGACCCTTGCTGCCGCGTTCATGGCGAGCTGAAGCGGGTTCAAGGTGGATTGGGGTAGACCATGTAGGATGGCATTGGCGTAGTCAAAATGAGGTATGATCAACGCCTGGTAGATTGTCCTGAAGTCATTTGGTTCCAGCATGGATCGTAAATGCCTAAGTGAGCGGATCTTGTAGTATACTGCTCTGACTGTATTTCCTATGTGGGCCTTCATGTCCAGGCGTTGATCCAAAGTGACTCCCAGGTAACGTATTGAAGGTTTAGATTGTAACTCAGCGTCTTGTACTTTGATATATTGTGGTGGGGTAAAGTTAGGGTTCCTCGTAATGAAGAGTACTTCCGTTTTCTTAGGTTGTATTCGGAGGTTTTGGGAGAGAAGCCAGTCAGATATTGCATTGAAACAGCTCGTCAGTGGGGAGAGGTCCATATGTTCAGTAGAGAAGGGTATGTAAAGCAGGACATCGTCAGCGTATAACATGCAATCAACATTGAAGGACCGGATGATCTTACAAATTGGCCGCATGTAAATGTTGAACAATAGGGCAGAAAGGGAGGAACCTTGTGGGACTCCCTGGCTTTGGTGGAAGGGTTCTGAAGTTGTCCCTCCAGAACGAACATGCTGCCATCTTCCGGACAGGTAAGATCTGCACCATTCAAGCGCTCTTCCATTAATGCCTTTCTCAATTAGTCGTCCTAAGAGAAGCTCATGACTTACTGAATCAAAAGCTGCAGCGATGTCCAAAAAGATGAGAGCAAATCCTTGACGGATGTCGTCAATGCCGGTGATTATCTTGCAGAAGAGAGTGGTAAGAAGAGTTTCCACTCCATGGAATTCCCTAAAACCATGTTGGCAGGGGTCTAACGGTGCAGCGGTGTCGATGTGATCCTGTAATTGTCGTTGAACCTCTTTTTCAATGATCTTCGCGAGTAGAGGTATGCTGGATATAGGTCTGTAAGATTCTGCCTTTTGGGGATCGAGCTTGCAGTTTTTTAGCAGAGGTCTGATCGAGGTATGCTTAAGGGCTGAAGGGAATGAGCAGGTTGAGAAGGAGAGGTTCATTATTTTGTATAGTACTGGGCTGAAGTGACTGCGTAGCTCCTTAATCCAGAAGGCTGGGCATGGATTGGACTGGGATGTGGTGATGTTCAGGGCCATAATAGTGTCCTCAATTTCTTTCTTGGTAGGGGTAGAGAATAAGGTTAGGTCTGTTGGGCAATCTTGCTCTGGGATGGTGGTTGTTGTAGAGGTTTTGTTGGTCTGGCATATCTTGGATTGTACGTAGGTTGCAAAAACTTGTGGATGTATCTCAAATTGAGGCCCAGAGGATGGTTCCTTTGATAGAGTCTTGACCAGGTCAAAAAGGTCGTGTGGTTTATTAAGTGATCTCTTTAAGGTATCCGAGTAGTACTGTTTCATTGTTTCAGTGATTGCCTTGCGATGCGCAGCCAGATGACAGTTGTATGCTGTCTGGTCACTTAAAGAATGAGATCGGCGCCATCGTTTCTCGAGTTTTCGTAATTGGGTAAGAGATACTCTAAGATCAGCTGTATACCATGGAGCGTTCGCTCTTTTCCCTGGGGGCTTGTTGGTTGGTGTGTGTAGGGCGATTGCACTGGAGCAATTGTTCCAGTGAGAAATTAGGTTGTCAAGGTTCAGGGTGGTTTCGTTGATGAGTTGTTGAGTTTCTGCAAGGATAAGATCTCTGTTGTATGGCTTGAAACATCGAGAGGGCGGTCTTGCGGTGTTGCTTGGTATCTTGTTGCTCTTTGAATAGGCTTTGTGCGAAGGAATTTGAATCGAGACTGAGAGCTTCTCCCTGCACTATCTGTTTAATAACATAATATCTTCGTTATAGGAAAATTCAGCCTAGTTATTTCAGTAGATTCTTTCAAGGTTGTTGCTGAGTAATAAGCTTTGGAATGTCTGTGGTGTTAACTCTTTCTGAGGGCTTTTAGTAATATGATTTTATTAAGTATCCTGACTGTGTACACAGCCCTGTACAAACAAGCTTCCTTTCAGTCCCTCCTCTGATTCTGGACAGAATCACTACAAATAAATGATAGCCCATGCATATCCAAGTCCAAAATAAATCTTCTGCCATAGTAGAGAACATCTTTCTCTTCATGTACTTCAGTCCTAAGCACTATATCTGATTCACAGGCGAACTTCATCTTGCTGGTTGGAAGAAGTCTTTATACATATGCTCCATTTGACAATATAGAAAGGATTACAAGCATTCTCCAAATTAACCAAAATTATATGAAACTATTTGCCCTTGCTAGGTCTCAATAAGAATGTGTATAGAGAGTAAGGTGCTACCAATTATTCTTACAAGCAAAATATCTGACTGCGCTTCATAGATCTTCCAGTAGTTCGAGATTTATGCTCACAACATCACGACACTAGTCACAACTGTAATTCTCCAGCAGCATTCTCTTTTTCACTTTGGGCTGCACTATGCACATCTTGGACAGTTTCAGTGATGTCTACCCAGCTTCTTGGCCGCATATATATCTTTCTGTAGCAGTGCAGGAATCACTTATCCTTGTTTCTATTTGGCTTTCAGCAGCATTGCAGACTTCCTTTCATTCACAGTAGTCGCCATCTTCCGTCCATAGGAGTCAATGCATGTAATATATAATCTGCAGAACCAAACTCACCACTACAACACTCCTCTGATTCCCCACAATTGCAAATAAGCACCACTGCTAATGGCAATATAGAATTGAACAGAATTATCTTATCTAATCGAATGTTAATTAATTACAATACATCTACTGCTAGCACTAAATGATTACAACTTATTTGAATATATGTATACCAAGTTAGCTTGCAACATACTTTTGCTGACAGTTTATGGCAAATAAATTAAACTCATTTCGATTGTTTACCAAAAGGAAAGCTTTCTTATCTCAGGTAATGGTTTGACTCTTTACCCTGAACATTGTTCAATGTAATTTCAGTTTGTTCAATGTAAACCGCCTTGATATTATGAAAGGCGGTATATAAGAAATGTTAAATAAAATAAATAAATAAAAATAAATTGTCAGATTGACATAGATAGCTCACAAAGGACGGACATCAGGACATAAAACAAAAGGATCAAATACATATAGGTCATTACATAGTATTCCAGGGATTATGTTCCACAAAAGGTATTGTATTCATAATCACAAAACTTTCAAAACAGAATTTAAACCAGTTTGAAATTCAGTTGTCATTGTTTACAACTTCTCTTTGTTAACACTTCATTCAAGACCAATTAATTTCTTGCACAGGGAAATTTATTTACAACTTGAATTTACCTCAGTCGATGATACTAATTCAGTACCTATTCCACTAGCAACAAAACATCAGTTCTGCAGGGGTCGTTTCAGAATCACAAAACTGAAACACACATTATAAGAATTTAAGATCCAGTAGACTCTTGTAGGTGGCTCATAATAGACCAGGACATTGCTACTCTAATCTCTTGACACACAGAATGAAATCAGCAGACAAATTTTCTTAACTAGGAAACAAAACTTACACATCATGGATTAAACATATTTGCTGCACACAAATAAAGAAATGGTTAATGTTCTTTCTTCTTCCTCTATCACACTTGTGAAATCCAAATAATCTTAAACATCATAAAATTACGATCATGCAGATTTATTTCTCAATAATTCTACTGCCAATTAGAATTAGAAGTTGTTCTTATTATATATTCACAGGGAAAAAGAAAAGAAAAAGAATTTACAACATTCAGGCTGTACTTTAACTATAAACTATATGTTTAAATGAAACTTCTCTAACAAAACTTGCAGTCAAGGTCTTCTCGCTAGATAACTGCACACAGTATCTTTCACTAAAGAGCTATTGTAAACACACAAAATGCTGCCAGGCTTGTTATTTGTACTGTCTGCTTCTAAGGTTGTTCTTTCTTCAGTGTAAAATATGTTCCAATCCCAATCCATCGTCTCAGAAAATCCATTCCATACAACTCATACAGATAGAAAAAAAGCACTAGCTGTTCAAATATATTAACACTGCAAAATCCATCATAAATCTTGTCTCCTTTCCATATTCATCAAAGCAACACATCCCATCACAGCAGACTACCCTAATCCATTTACTATCAAAAATCCTTCTATCACTATAAATTACTCCAAAAATAAATGTTCTGAGAAAAATGAAAACACAACTATCCTTCTTAGTACTATGAAGATAAACACTATAACTATAACCACCCCCAACTCCCAATCTCTTCATGAAGTAGAGGTTAAGTGCCAAAAGGTCATTGCTTATATATCAGCAAAGCACTAATTCAAACTAATTTTATCAACCTAATCAGCAGTATAGATGCTGGAAAAGGTCTCTTACATAATTAGTTCATTAAAAAAGCACTTAATCATGATAGTCTTTTCTGCAATATCACTGTTGTCCAGGTCTGAATGACTCTCTGCGTTGCAAGCAACAGAAGACACCTCTCTTGATTCACAGATGCAGGGAACCCCCTTCTGGATCCTGTGAAGGAGCCTTTTTACACTGTGTAAGATGTATCCAACGAGAATGTCCTTCCACTGTACAAGCTGAGTATCCCACCAGGAGCACACGGAATGGACCTAGGAACTTGGGAGTCAAAAGTGTCTTTGGATGCAAGTTCTTAATCGGGACCCAATCCCCTGGCTTCAATTCTGGATGTGATGACCCTGAAAGAGTATCTTGCTGAGGATTCACCTGCAATAAAAGGGGAAACAGACAAGACTGAGTGCAATCGTGAGCAATAAGTCAAATATCGCTGCGCAACAGTTGAGGATCTCTGTCAATTCATGTGGAGAAGCACCTGGACGTCCAGTAACTATTTCGTATGGTGTCAGGCTTCCTCGAGCACGCTGGGGGAATTATGCACAGCCATAAGGGCAAAAGGAAGGGCTTCTGTCCAATCTGTAGCACAATCCAGTATCAGAGTGCATAAGTGACTTTTGAGTGTCCTATTCATCCGTTCCACTTGGCAAGAGCTTTGTGGATGATAAGGAGCGTGCAGTTGTCTTTTAATACCAAACCATTGTTCAATACCCTCCCAGACACTTGCAACAAAGGCTGGACCCTGATCAGAAGAAAGAACAAAAGGTACACCCCAAACAGGAATAAACTGAGTGAGCAATGATTTGATGGAGACACTGGTAGGGGATAAGCTTCTACCCATCCGGAGAAAAGACAAGTGATCAATAACAAATACCGTTTCCCCCCTCTGGCACAGGACAGGTCTGCAAAAGCAAGCTGCAAAATCAAAAAGGGTCTGGAAAGTTTGGGAAGGGCAGCAGAAACCCTTATAACTGACCCTAAGCTGACCCTACTCTGCCAGCCTTGAAACAGTGCAGACAAGTTGTGCCATAGAAAAAAACTTCAGGTGATACCGGAGAACTGAAAAGGCATGATTCATAGCCACATCGGACAGGTGAAGCTTATGATGCAGGAACAGGGCAAGTGGAAACAATAGACTGTCAGGGCAAATGAGCAGATGATCCTTTTTCCAGTAGCCCTGTGCATCACAGGTCGCACCCCACGAAGTTCACAGAGTCTGAGTTCCAAAGGTAGTATCTTGATAGTGCTGTAAGAGAGACGAAAGGGAAAACAAAATCATGTTAGATGGTGTTAAGTACAACAATGTTGGTGAAGCTGATGCTCGGAGGGCAGCTCGCCATGCTTCCTGGTCTGCAAAATGGCTTGAAAACAATTATGAGACCCATCATCCTCCACAAGATCTTTCAGTAGAGCTAGAAGTGTTGAAGGGTTGCAGTTTGATGTAGTAGATACTGTAACATGAGGCTGAGAAAACTAGAAAATCAGTAATTTCAATTGCAAAAGCCACTGCTACCGAACTACGTAGACATGGTGGAAGTCCCAAAGTCACTGAATCAAATCACTTTGAGAAATGGCCTACTGGCTTGTGACCAGTCGGGAAGGCTTGTAAAAGCACACAAGTAGCAGAGGAATCAGAAATAGCCACATACAGTTTGAATGGCAGAGAATAATCTGACAATCTGAGAAACGTGCTAGCCATTGTTTACAAAAGATTAACAGACCCAGGAACCTGCGCAGTAATACTGGTGTTGCTGGGAAAGACAATGAAAGAATAGGTTTCAATCTAGCAGATGTGATTGCACAACCAGATGATGTTAGGACAACACCCAGGAAAGTAACATTTTGAGATACAAATTGCAGTTTTGACAAATTGACTTTCAATCCTAAATCAGCAATGTGAGACAATAAAGATAAGGAATCTGACAAACAAATCTCATAATTTGGTGAACATAAAAGCAAATCATCAACATACTGAACTAAAAAGGAATGGTCGAGCCTTACATCAAGCAGTGCAGTTCTTAGGGCCTGCGCAAAATACATAGGACTATCAGTGTACCCTTGACACAAAGTGGTCCAAGTATATTGTTTATTGTCAAATTGGAAAGCAAATAAAAATTGATTTTCTTTGCTAATTCTCACTGAAAAGTAAGCAGAACTCAAATCCACAACAGAGAATCAAGTAGTCCCTGTAGTTATCTGTGTCCAGATATCATGTGGATTAGGTACCAAGGGAAAAATTGGCAAAATCACATTATTTATTGCTCATAGGTCTTTCACAAATCTATAAGTCTCACCGTCAGCCTTTAGCACAGGAAGAATTGGCGTATTACATGGTGAAGTTGTAGAATAGATGACACCTTGTTTCTGAAGATCTTCAATCACAGGACGAATTCCGTCGATGGCAGCTGCTGGTAGCGGATACTGCTTGAATCTGGGAAGTTGGGCTCCAGGTTTCACAGTGATCTTCACAGGCGGAATGGAAAGGGATCCGACATTGGATCCTGCCACTGCCCACAGGGTAGAAGGAAGTTCTGCAAGAGCAGGATGAATGGTACTGGCATCTGCAGGGGACGGTACTTCAGAGAGAGAATACAGCTGGAAAAACAGCTTCCTTATCGTTCCTCCAGTTCAGTCCTCTACTTCTGGGTTGTCAATCTCCTCCTGCAGCTTGGAGACTGGTATGTCAATCTTCTGACATCACTGAATATAGCCTGCCACCCTTTCACTCCAACTCCAGTGTGACCAGTCTCCAGGCAGCAGGAGGACATGGCGAGCCCTAGGGAGGGCTCTCTGGAGTAATGAATAAGGAGCTTGTAGATTTGATTTTTTTGGCATATATTTTACCAATTGGTTGCTGATTCTATATATAATTAAAAAAAAAAAAAGATAGGGAAGCACTGGGGGTCCTGTCACTCCGGGTTACAGGACAGACTACAGGCTTTCTTGCTCCCTGCCTCTGTGAGTGCTTTTAGCCAAGGCGGAGGTGTAGACTCAGGACATCGAGTTGTTACCTCTTGCAAGGGAACACCGGTTCTCTCCTCCCTGACTGATCGGGGGAGAGCCCTTGGTGCTGGCAGACTTCCTTCGGCTGCAGTGTCTCCTGGACAGCGTCGGAGGCAGCAGCTTGGCGGACAAACGGTGTTCGCCAGAGGAGTTGAATCATAGGGCTCCTCTGTACTCTACAGGAGTGTGAGTCCGCACGGTAAGGTCTGCGGGATTAGGAGCGGCTATTAGCGGGGCCCGGCATTTTTTGGAGCCGGAGCAGCGTGGGGATGTTTTTCGCGCCCTTTTTGTCCTGTCGGCGGCGGGCCCGGCGGCCATTTTCGCTGCCGCGGCGGAGCCACATGGCATTCAACCGCTGCAGATTCGGTATTTGCCTTTTTCAGGGAAGTTGGGGAAGTGGTGTTTCTCTTCCTTTCTAGCCCATTTTTCTTTTTCTTGCTTCCTCGTAGTCGGGGGTCCGGGGAAGCGGGTGGTCTCTTCGCGGCGTTTCCAGCCTTCCTGGGGGGAGGGGGGCTTTAGATTCTTCGCGGGTTGACAGTGCAGGAGCATTACTTACCTTAGTTTCTGTGCCTTCTTTAGTTCTTTACCTTTGTTTTCGACCTTTTATTTCCTTCTTATAACAAAAAAAAAAACAAAAAAAACAAATAAGGGATTATGGCATCTAGGCCCCAATGCCTGGTGTGTGGCACCAGAAGGGGGGGCAGTGGTGGAGACGGGGGTCTGTCGGGGATGTGCAACCCTATCGTCCGCTGTGGAGATGCAAATAGATATTAATGAGACCCCAGATACACAGGGGCGGCAGGCAGGTCCGGGGGTGGCTTCCCCGCGTTCGCTAGCACGCGACCCGGCTCTGGAAGAGCAGGCGGGGCCCTCCGGCTCTACCCTGTAAGTGTCAGGGTCGGAGTTTGGGGGGTTCAGTGCGGAATTTGTTCTACTTCTGCATCAAGCCTACTGCCTGAAGCGCCAAGGACAGGCGTCCAGCTTCAGGGCGCTTAGTGGAACGGCGCAGCTCCCGGCGGCTATAGGAGAGGTTGCCCAGGAGCCTCCAGCCGCTAAAAGAGCAAAGGCTATGGATTCTACGGCGGGGGACGGCGAATGGCCGGGGCTTCCGGATGTGGAGTGGGAGCAAGAAGAGGGTTCACAGGATCTGGAGGAAGGAGAGATCCAGGAGCCCGAGGATCAGGCGCGCATCATCCGGGTTTTCCGTAAGGAGGAGCTCTCGGCCTTGATTACGGAATCTTTACAGATGTTGAAGTTGGTCACTCTGTCGGCAGTAGAGGACGAGGTTGAGGATCCCGTCATTCAGGCGGTGAGACAAACCCAGGTGTTTTTTCCGGTGCATAAGGTAGTTGAAAAGATGATACAAGACGAGTGGGATCGGCCGGAAGCCGGTCTCCGCGGCATTCGGACTATGACTAGGCTTTACCCTTTGGCCGATAAAGATAAGGAGAGGTTCCGGGCACCAGGGGTAGATGCGGTGGTGTCAGCGGTGACGAAGAAGACTACTATCCCCGTAGAGGGTAGTGCTGCTCTCAAAGACGCTCAGGATCGTAAGGTGGACGGTTTGTTGAAGCAGACCTTTTAAGCGGATGTGCTGTCGCTCCAGGCTTCCATCTGCGGAGCATGGGTGGCTAGAGCGTGCTTGAGATGGGTACAACGCCTACGTCAGGCATCTCACCTGGAGTCCGAGGACTTGAAAGAGCTAGATCGCCTTGAGTCCGGCACAGCTTTCTTGGCGGACGTCCATTACGACTTAATTAGAGCTTTGGCGAATAGTACCGCGTCGGTGGTAGCTGCCCGTCGCTCAGTGTGGTTACGCAATTGGGCGGCGGACAGTTCGTCTAAGTCAAGACTCAGCAAGCTCCCCTTTAAAGGGGGGCTGCTCTTTGGAGAAGATTTGGATAAGTTGGTGAAGGATCTAGGTGAATCTAAGGCGGGTAGGCTACCCGAGGATAAGCCTAAACAAGGGAAGTCCTCTCAAGGCTTTCGAGGGCAGTGGCGGGACTTCCGCAGATTTCGTTCACAAAGGTTTGGTGCCTTTCAAAGGGGCCGTTTTCAGTCACGGGCGCCGGGATTTCGCGGGTTTCGAGGAGCCAGTAGAGGTTTCTCCTCCTCCCCCTCCTCGGCAAACCGAAAGCCACAATGAAGCGAGGCGGGTCCTAGCAGGCGGGGTGTCCATAGGAGGGCGGCTCAGGGACTTTCTGTCTGCTTGGACCCACATAACCTCCGACCAGTGGGTGTTGGAGATCATTCAGCACGGATATGCACTGGAATTCGCTCGCCCAGTACGCGAGGCCTTCGTCATGTCGCCTTGCAGGGGCCCCAAAAAGGCCGCGGAGCTGCGCCTTACGTTGGACAGGTTGATGCAGTTAGAGGCGGTCGTCAGGGTGCCCGACGCCGTTTGCGGAGCGAGTCGGTACTCCATCTATTTCGTGGTGCCAAAGAAGGGAGGCGCCTTACGGCCCATCTTAGACCTCAAGGCTGTAAATCGTTGTCTGCGGATTCCACATTTTCGAATGGAGACTCTGCGTTCCGTTATAGTGGCGGTCCGTCAGGGGGAGTTTTTGACGTCCCTGGACCTTACCGAGGCGTACTTGCATATTCCCATCCGAGTAGCGCACCAGCAGTTCCTGCGTTTTGCTCTTCCTTGGGGTCATTTTCAATTCCAAGCTTTACCCTTTGGTCTGGCAACGGCGCCGCGCACCTTCACCAAGGTGATGGTGGTGGTGGCGGCGGCGGCATTGCGCAAAGAGGGCATTCTCGTGCACCCTTATCTCGACGATTGGTTGATTCGGGCGAAGTCCAGGGAGGAGAGTATCCGGGTAACCGACAGGGTAGTACAGTTCTTGCAGGAGCTCGGTTGGATTGTGAATCCCCTCAAGTCGATTGGAACCCTTGCAAAACCTGGAATATCTCGGAGTACGCTTCGACACGAAGAACGGGCAAGTGTTCTTACCGGACCGGAGGGCCGAAACCTTGCGGTCCTTGGTTCGCCAGTTTTTGACGAAGTCGGCACCGTCGGCGTGGGACTACCTTCGAGTACTGGGCACGATGGCAGCGACACTGGAGGCGGTACCATGGGCCAAGTTTCATATGCGACCACTGCAATGGTCTCTTCTTCGCAGGTGGTCCCATCAAGCCGATTCCTTGAGCAAGCGGCTTCCCTGTCCGCTCCAGGTCCGGAGATCGCTGAGATGGTGGTTGCGTCGGACATCTCTGGTGGCGGGCATGCCATTGGAACAACCAGACTGGATTCCGCTGTTGACGGATGCCAGCTTGGTGGGCTGGGGGGCTCACAGCGGGAGCCATTTCGCGCAAGGCCTTTGGTCCCCCCAGGAGGCCTCCTGGTCGATCAACCGTCTGGAGCTCCAAGCAGTGGCCAGAGCTCTGCAGGCACTCGAGGACTTGGTGCAGAGGCGTCCGGTGCGGGTGCTCTCGGACAACTCGGCAACGGTGGCGTACATCAACCGGTAGGGCGGCACGGGCAGTGCCGCAATGGAAGAGGAGGCGGACGCGCTATTCGGCTGGGTAGAACAGAAGCTGTCCGCAATTTCGGCGGCGCACATTGCAGGAAAGGACAACGTCACAGCGGACTTTCTCAGCAGGGTTCACGTGGATGCGGGGGAGTGGGAGCTGCATCCCGAGGTGTTCCAACAGATCGTCGATCGCTGGGAAATGCCCTGGATGGACCTAATGGCGACCTTCCGGTCGGCGAAGGTGAGCAGGTTCTTCAGCAGGCGGCGCGAACGGATGTCGGAAGGGTTGGACGCCCTGTTACATCCCTGGCTGTCCGACGGTCTTCTTTATATCTTCCCTCCGTGGGCGTTGATAGTCCGGGTGGTTCAAAAGATCGGTGCTCATCCAGGGCCCGTACTGCTCGTAGCACCGGACTGGCCGAGACGCCCTTGGTACGCGGATCTAATGCGTCTTCTAGACGGCGAACCGTGTCGGCTCCCGTCGAGAGCGGATCTCTTGCTTCAGGGTCTGCTGTTCATGCCTCAGGTGGATCGATTCTCGCTTACGGTATGGCCATTGAGAGGGCGAAGCTGAAGAAGAGAGGCTACTCGTCGGCGTCGTCACAACTTTGCTTAATGTCCGCAGGCGATCGACCTCTTTAGCGTATGTGCGGATCTGGCGAGTCTTTGAGGATTGGTGCTCTCGGCGGCAGGCCCGAGCGGCTACGGTTCAGGTTCCCTTGGTATTGGAGTTTCTACAGGACAGTTTTGATAAAGGTCTGGCTGCCAGTTCCTTGTGAGTGCAGCTGGCGGCTCTTTCTTGCTATCGCGTTAAGGTCAATGGGGTGTCCTTAGGGGTTCACCCGGATGTGCGACGCTATCTGAAGGCAGTTTCGGGTTTGTGACCAGTACGACGGGTGTGCCTTCCGCCTTGGGATCTGAATCTCGTCTTGACGGGGTTATCCCGTCCCCCTTTTGAGCCCTTGCGTCGCGCGTCGGTGAAGGATGTGACTCTTAAGACTGTGTTTCTGGTGACTATCTGCTCGGCGAGACGTATTTCGGAATTACAAGCGTTGTCCTGTAGGGAGCCGTTCTTATCCTTCTCTAAAGATAAGGTTGTTCTGCGTTCGATTCCGTCCTTTTTGCCCAAGGTGGTGTCTCCCTTTCACTTGAATCAGACGGTCTGCTTACCGGTGCTGGGGAGCACTGGGGATACCGCGTCGGCTTCCTTTCCCCGTTGTTTGGATGTAAAACGGGCATTGAAAGTGTATTTGAAGGTGACGGAGTCCTTTCGCAAGTCGGAAAGGTTGTTTGTCTTGTTCGGGGGCCACCGCAAAGGAGAGGCGGCGGCTAAGGCATCCATTGCTCGGTGGGTTCGAGAGGCCATTGCATCGGCCTACATGGTTCAGGGGCGGTCCGTTCCTAGTGGGTTGCGGGCGCATTCTACCAGAGTGCAAGCGTCTTCTTGGGCGGAACACTGTTTAGTGCCGCCAGTGGATATTTGTAAGGCGGCGACCTAGTCGTCGCTACATGTCTTCAGTAAGCATTACAGGCTTGATGTCGCGGCGGCGACTGATGCTCGTTTCGGTTCGGCGGTGTTGTCCGCCACGGGGAATGGTCCCTCCCATTAATTACTGCTCTGGTACATCCCAGAAGTAGAGGACTGAACTGGAGGAACGATAAGGAAATGATAATTACACTTACCTGGTAATTGTAGTTTCTTGAGTGACGACAGTTCAGTCCTCCATCCCACCCGAAGGAGGTTGAAGGTGTTCAGGATATGCAATGTGTATGGCGGGCACGTATTACAGGTAAGTCGTTCTTGGCTTCTGTTGACGGTGCCGTCACCTCTGCAGGGTAGGGTGTCAGAAAGCCTTGCCCACATTAAAAAAAAAAAAAAAAAAATTGAAATGTGATAAAAGAGGGGGTGGCGGTGAGTAGCGTTAGTTAAGATGTTTTCTACAATGTTAATATTATCTACTTGTTTGTTGCTCCGTTGAGTCTGCTTTGTTATAGTGGAGTGGAGGAGTGGCCTAGTGGTTGGGGCAAGGTACTTCAGGCCGGAAGGTCGGGGGTTCAAATCCCACTAGAGGACCGCAACCTTGGGCCGGAAGGACTGGGGTTTCTAGTCCCACAGGTGCTCCTTGTGGTCTTGGGCAAGCCACTTAACCCTCCATAGCCCATGTTCCCTGTAAAATAGTTATCTCCAAGTTATAATGCCCTGTTCAATGTAATTTCAGTTTGTTCAATGTAAACCGCACTGATGCAGAATAGCGCGGTATATAAGAGAATGTAATAAATAATAAATAAATAGTTCACACTGGAGTTGGAGTGAAAGGGTGGTAGCTGGCAGGCTATATCCAGTGATGTCAGAAGATTGACATACCAGTCTCCAAGCTGCAGGAGGAGATTGACAACCCAGAAGTAGAGGACTGAACTGTCGTCACTCAAGGAACTACAATTACCAGGTAAGTGTAATTATCATTTTCCACTCATCCAGGATAGAGTAGCATGATGTGAAGCTAAAAAGTCCTGACCTAAAAGATTTACTGGTAAAGTGTCTCCTACAAGAAAGTTAGTAGGATACACAGTCTCTCCAATCTGCAAAGGTAAAAATTCAAGCTTACGATGGGGAATTATCTTACCTTCAATGTCTTCACAGTGTACTATCAATGCTTGAGCTAGCTGAGCATGATAAATGGCAGGCAAATCTTGTAAATGCAGTGCTGAAATAGTAGCTCCAGTATCAATAATACACTTCAAATTAGATCCTTCCAGCTTAGCTTCTAACTCACGCATTCCTTTTGACTGTCCATGTCCTTGCTAGAAATTCACATAACCTCCTCTCCCTCTGGCTTTACTCCTACCCCTACCCATGTGTGGCTGCATAGAAGCAATCTGTAAATTGAGCAGTTTAGTCTTTTTCGCATCTATCTTGGTTTGCTCTTCTTGCTGTTCCTTGATAAATTTCAATTCACTGTATCAAGCACCTTCCAGAATTGCATCTGCTGTTCTAGTTGGCCAATCTATTATTGAAGTCTCCAAAATTTCTTTTATTCTCAGATGCAAGACGTTTACAAAAATATTAGGGAATCCTGAAAGTGTTTCTTCTGCCTTACCAGAATAGTCCTTAAAAGCTAGCATACACCTAGTGTGAAAATCTGTAAGCTTTTCACCCCTATTCTGCCTTAAAGATGTTAGTCTCGACCAGTCCTTTACAGGCTTACATACTACTTTAATAGATTCTAACAATTTTTCTCTACTCAAAACAAAATTATCTCTCTGAGTCTTCTCTTGAAAATCTATCACAGGGTCTGTGAGTGGCCACTGCCAGTTATCCACATGGATTGGATGAAAATAAACTGGATTTAAAAACACAGCCCTAAACAAATTATCTAGATCTGCCCAAGTTAATTATTTGAGACCATAAGGCCACAAATCTACAAGGGTTATCCCTGTAATTAGGAAATGTTTTAGCCAAATCAAACACTTCCTTAGGGCTCCAATTTGCAGGAACAGTCATAGAACCTGTCAAGCCCGCTGGATACAAACGTAAAGGATAAGTAAGCATAATTTCACTTCCCTCAGCTGTTTCAGAACATGCTAGAACGTGAGTTATTTTGCTGGTGCATAGCTTCCTGAATAGAGACTAGAGCATGATATAATCGGTCATGCACCTCTTTATAGGTTTCATAATGTCTGTCCAAATCTCTCTCAATTCTATCAATAAGTTCATCAGTAACTCTTAATTCTTTTGCAACAGTAACACTATGACCTATTGCCACTCTTAAGGTCCTTATTACAAGTACAACACTTTCCGTTTCTTTGTCCACACGTGCTTTCAATTCTTATTATAAATACCCAAAATACACAATTCTACTCCCCCTAACTTCTGTTTCTCTTTAAGTATTTCTTCTCTTAGTTCCGCTGCACGAGTGACCTGCACTCGCTCAGCTGGGCATTAGTTACATTTCCTAACACAAACAACTTTTGTTTTAAATCTTGAACTTCATTCCTATGTTTTTCTTCGTGTACCATCCGTTCCCACCATGTAAGCACAATCCATTCATGACTATCGCATGGTTTACCTTTAACCGCCAACTCATATCTCAGGTAATGGACCTTATCCACAGAGAAAGTTCCCTCCAGAGGAAACTGCAAATTCTCATTACCTCTAGTCACTGAATCCCTATGTGCTACGGAATCGATGGCTACATCACCATGCTTCTCATACATACAATAGAAGCATACAAAAAGATGGGCTATCTTTCTTAAACGCTAAAACCCTAGCTCTGTCATGCCATTCACGCATCTGAGACAGAGCCTGTCTACTTAACAGATTACCCATCACTGGTAATACTCACAAATCTTCTGGCACCTTCTGCCCTTGCCCTGAATGCAGAGATCCGTATCCGGCACGGCACCAACTGTTTGTGTACTCTGCACCTCCCCTCACCGGTAACTCACCAGGGCTCTTGAGTAACGGTTATCCACACACAAAGCAATGAGAAGGAAGCACGGTTAATAATACACAACACACACTTGTATTATAAATACCACCAAAGCTTTGGGAGAGCAAACCAAGTTAGCACCTTGTTCACTCTGCCATCACAGCCTTCAGCTATTTTATTTATAGGTAAATATTCCATTACACAGCATAATTTCCACCTTATTGTTCTACGTCAAGCATCACGTATATTCATAACGTGCATCTCTATAGCTCTACGTCATAGGTCAGTTCTTATTAGCATAGGTCATCATGAGGAGACATACATGTAATTTCAGTTTGTTCAATGTAAACCGCACTGATGCAGAATAGCGCAGTATATAAGAGAATGTAAATAAATAAAATAAAATAAAATACATGTATTCCCAGACATAATTTCTTAAACAATAATTCTAACACTTGCAGTTTTGATATCTCTGAATCGAGACTGAGAGCTTCTCCCTGCACTATCTGTTTCATAACATAATATCTTTGTTATAGGAAAATTCAGCCTAGTTATTTCAGTAGTCTTTCAAGGTTGCTGAGTAATAAGCTCTGGAATGTCTGTGGTATTAACTCTTTCTGAGGGCTTTTAGTAATATGATGTTGTTAAGTACCCTGACTGTGTACACAGCCCTGTACAGACAAGCTTCCTTTCAGTAAATGGAAATATTTCAAATGTATGTCATCATAATATAATAATATGTTCAAAGGTATACAACCCAAAAAAAGATGTGTGTGCAACTTAGAAGTATTAATTTCTGAGAAAAAACAAAATATGACCTGGACAGGATTAATGGCACCTTTCACTAATATTTGGTTGCACAACTCTTGGTAGTGATGACAGCCTCCAAACATTTCTTGTAGCTGAAAGTGTACTCTGCTCCTCCCCTCACCGGTAACAGCACCTGGGCTCTTGGGTAACAGATATCCACACTCAGAGCAATGAGAAGGAAGCAATAGCAATTAATAACGCAATTCACACACACAATTGTGGTACACTCACAACCAAAGCTTTGGGAGGGAGAGAGAGCAAGAGTTGTGTTTCTCTCTCTGACGCTGCCTACTTTGGTTTCCTTTTTTATTGACTTAAGATCGCATCTCACAGCATAACTTCCACCTTATTATTCTGTGTCAAACATCCATTACATCTTTTACTAATGCATATTCATAATGTGCATCTCTATGTAATAGATCAGATCTTATTAGTATAGGTCATCAGGAGGAGACATACATGTATTCCCAGACATAACTTCTTAAACAATAATTCTAACACAAGCAGTTTTCACAGTGTATGTTTCAAGACTGAAGAGAAAGTTCTTCCCTACACTTTCTGCATTATAAACAAACCTAGTTTCTCTGTTATGTGAAAGTTCAGCATAGTTTTTCAGTAGAGTCTCTCAAGGTCGTTAGTTAAGTAAAAGGCCCTGGAATGTCTGAGCTACTGAATCTGTG
This sequence comes from Ichthyophis bannanicus, assembly GCA_033557465.1. Classification (NCBI taxonomy): domain Eukaryota; kingdom Metazoa; phylum Chordata; class Amphibia; order Gymnophiona; family Ichthyophiidae; genus Ichthyophis; species Ichthyophis bannanicus. Next base: position 708,179,994 of record CM066034.1, read on the forward strand.
GTGTTAACTCTTTCTGAGGGCTTTCAGTAATATACTATTATACATTGTACGCAGCCCTGTACAGACAAGCCTCCTTTCAGTAGCCATCTATAAGTTTCGTACATCTGTCTGCTGATAGTTTCTCCCACTCTTCAACTACGATTTGTTCCCGCTCATGAATGTTTCCAGGATTCCTTTTACCAGTGGCAGTTTGCAGCTCTTTCCAAAGGTGCCCGATTAGATTGAGATCAAGACTGATTGCTGGCCAGTTTAAAACAATCCATTTGTTCCTTTTTAACAATTCTTTTGTACTTTTGGATGTATGTTTTGGGTCATTGTCCTGCTGAAGGACCCATGACCTTTGACCCAGACCTAGCTTTCTGACACTAGGTAGCACATTTTGCTCCAAAATATCTTGGTAATCTTCTGACTGCATGATTCCTTTAATATATTCAGGCCTCCAGTTCCTGAGGTAGCAAAACAGCCCCACAACATTATGGAACCTCCATCAGATTTAACTGTAGGAAGGGTGGTTTTATCCTTATAAGCTTTATTTCTTTGTCTGTAAATGTATCGCTGGTCTGCATTGCCAAAGAGTTCCAAGTTTGGTTTCATCTGCACACAGAACATTTTCCCAGAAGGATTGTGGTTTCTCAAGGTGGATTTGGGCAAAGATCGGGCATGCCTTTTTATGTCTGTCTTTGAGCAGTGGGGTCCTCTTTGGCCTTTGCCCATGAAGTCCTTCTTTGTTTAGTGCACAGCATATGGTGTGGGTTCAAACCACCACTCCAGATTGCTCCAGGTCAGCTTTAAGCTGTTTAGATGTTGTACAAGTACATGGTGTTTTCCAACAGTTCGCACTAACCTTCAAAGACTCTTTGGATTAATTTTCCTCTTCCCACCACGTCCTAGGAGGTTCTTGACAGTTCTATGAGCAGAAAACTTCTTAATAACATTGCAAACTGTAGACACAGAAATCCCAAGGCCTATGGAGATGGCTTTTTTTGATGTTTTGTGATAATGGCTTTTCTGGAGGTCTACAGCATCTCTTTTGTCACCATTGTGAAAATGGAACAGGGAGTAAATGTGGCCAGTTTAAACAGTAGCGCTATCTTTTATTGGTTGATTCAAATCATGTTATGATCATAGGTGCATCTAATTTTATTTATTTTTTATTTATTTATTTAGACAGTTTTGTATACCGCCTTATCCTTCAATCAAAGCAGTGGGAATGTGGTTCTTCTGTTCAAACTGATTTGAATTGTTTATAAGGGTGCCAATAATTGTCCTGGCAATGTCCCAGTTTTTATACTATTTCATACTATTTTGTTTTTTAATTGGTCTTCTGTTATTTGATTCTTTTATGTATCAAATATGTGTGCATATATAGTCCAAAACTATTTCACTGGCCACTTTTTTTTTAGGAGATATTGTATATTAAGGGGATGAACTGCAAGGGTGCCAATAATGTTGACCACAACTATACATCTGAAAACATAACTTGCTTCAACCTACCACGCCTTTATCCAGGTTGCAAAGGCTGTCCAGTAGCCATCTGAAAACTTCTTTCTGCCCTTATACCAGAAGCTTGGGAGACACCCATGCCTGTGGCTGATTATATAATCTGCTTGTCCACGGAGAAACAGAGTTTACTTACCTGTAGCAGTGATTTTCCGTGGACAGCAGGATAAATCAGCTACACAGTCCTCCCCACCTCATTTTATGGTTGAAGTTTTTGAAGCTGCTTAAGCTATGAGAGACTGAGGGGGAAAGCAATGAACATGCAGGACGGAGTACTTACACATGCCCAGAGAGGTTTGCTAGACTCTTCTGTGCTCTGGGAGAGCGGATCCTACCTCTGTGCCATCAGGGATGACATCACCCACGTGTGTGGCTGATTTATCTTGCTGTCCACAGAGAACCAGTCTTACAGATAAGTAACCTCTCTTTCTCATAACTGGAGAAAAGAACAGTAAACTAAAACATAACAACTAGAGAAAGTTTTAGTGATGGAGAGTCTTTTATAACATCCTTTTTCCTCTTCTTCCTGTCTTTTTTTATTTCTCATTTTTGTTCCTTTTTATCCCAATTTATGTTTTGCCTACTTATTATCTTTTTATCTTTCCTTGCTGTTGTTGTTGTTATTTTTGTCCACTTACATAATCAAAGTGACAAAGATTTGTTAAACCAAACTAGGACTATTGCAATGTCGTTTGTGAAATGCGCCAGTTCCAGTTCCCCACATCAGTACAAGCTTGTCAAAGATATATCATTCTGACCACAATTTCCCTTCCAGCTTTTTAAATGAGTGACAGTAGTGTATATACAGTGTAGTAACACAGACCAGAAAACGTTTGGATAAATTTTGCTGATTGTAAACAAAATGACTGCCATGCTTGATTTTGTTTTGTTGTTAACGACTGCACCACTCTAGCACATATTGTAAGACAATGGTTATTAGGCCATTGAACTAGTCAAACATACATTCAGGATTTGTCACCTATTGTTTTCATGTGTCAGTCATGAAAAGAAAAATAAAAGCTAAATTAAAACCACTTCCTGGAGTATCATCAGACATTGGGGAATACACAACATTTTTCAAGTTGTGTATGGCTCTCTCCTATTTGTAAACTTTCCCCAAGCTTTGTTTTGTTTTGTTTTGTTTTATTTTTTCCTTTTTTTTAGGATTGCTCTGTTCCCTTCTCTCTCCTTTTTTTGCTTTGGTTTGTGTCCTTTACCCTGCAACCCCTAGTTCTAGCCTCAGTTTTACCCAAAGTTGATTTGAATTACACCAGATTGCAGAAATCGGAGAGGGCTCACCAGGCAGCGCTCAGAGAAGAGAAGACATTTAAGCAGGAGTCTTTGAGTAAGTCTGAGAGCCTGCAGAAAAATATTTCCCAAAAGGAGGAGCAACTGTGAGTAGAACACTGCTGTTTGTCCATTTTGCAGAATATGTTGGATAAGATTTATCCAGGTTTTATACCATTGTGAGGCCAATCTTCAACCTTTCAGACTATAAGCCAATTTTTAAAAGAACATCTCCTGATGAGTTTCTCTTTAAAAAGCCATTAGTTAGCTGCAGGACTGGCCCAAGGGTTTCTGCCGCCCTAGGCAGAAGCTCTGGTGCACTGCCCTCCCTTCCCTGTGTTGAGCTGCGCTGGTGATGATTCTGGCGGCAGGATCAGCTCAGCAGCAGTGGCAGATCCTGTGTTTCATCACACCTGGTCTGCTGCCGCTGAGCCAACTCCACCATCAGAATCAGCGCCAGTGTGGCTCAGCACGGGGAAAGGGGGCAGTACGCCAGAGGCCACGAGGAACGGGGGCTTCAGCCCTGCAGCTAACAAATCCACCGCTGGAATCAGCAGCAGGGGGGGGGGGGTAGTAGCCTGGCTTGGCTCAACACGAGGGGGCAGCAGGCAGTATGTGCCATGCCGTCCCATGGAGGTTTGCCGTCTTAGACAACCGCATAGTGGATAGTGGATGGGCCGGCTCTGGTTAGCTACGTACCATGTATATGCTACAGATGTATGCAGGGTAAATAATGATCTCCAGGAACAAGCAGGAATGAGTCTTCACATATGGGTACGTCGGTACCGACGGAGCCTGCGCGGGAACGCTCCCCAGCTTCCCAAAAAGGAAAGCTTTTGGGAGCATCCCACAGCGCCTGCGCGCTGTCTTCACGCCTTTCCTAACCGCCTCTCCTCAGTTCTTCTTTGCCGCGGAGCCAGCAGGTCGTGTTCCTGTCACCGCTGAAGAAGTTCTTTATTTTATTTTATTTCTTTGGTCGCGCGTCTGCCCCCGACTTCGGACCGGTACCGCCGGTCTTTTCTTTCTTTTCTTATAAAAAAAAAAAAGAATATATAGTTTTTCCCTCACTTAGTGTGTTTTTCTTCTTTGGGCCTTAGGCCTCACAAAGAATTTTTTCCTCATGGAAAAACAAGCCTCCGGGTTTAAAAAATGCACTAAGTGCAGCGGTACTATTTCTGTTACTGACATCCATGAATGGTGTCTTAAATGTTTGGGTCCTGAACACTCCATTCCGGATTGTCCGTCCTGTTCTTTGATGTCTAAACGAGGTTTACAGAACCGAGCAGCCAAGCTCCATATGCTGTTTCCCTCTGTTGCAGCTTCAGTGGCATCGACGTCTTCCAGGGCTTCTTCTTCCTCCCATGGATCTCATCGACCAGGATGCCGACTGCAGCGGTTCCCTGTCCAGGGATGCTCGTCAGTACCGAGCCGGTACCGACGACGCCCGATGTCGATACCGCTCGATATGCGTACCGAGCTTTAGAAGACCACCCTGACAGGCGATATTTTGATTCCTCTGATGATTCTGATACATCAGAGGAGTCTGCTGAAGTATCCATAGCCCTTCCTGAAGAGCCTTCTTCTCCAAAAAGAAGAATGTCTCCTCCAGAGGACTTATCCTTTCAAGACTTCATAAGAGAAGTGGCTAAAGGACTTTCTATTTCAGTAACCTCTGAATCAGAGCCTAGAGCTAAAACATTGGATATTTTAGGTTGTTCTAAGGCTCCTAAGGAGGCAGTCACCTTGCCAATTCATGAGATTCTTTATGAGCACATGATTGACTTATGGGAGACTCCTCTCACTATCTCTCCTCATTCTCGTAGATTGGACACTATGTACCGTGTCCCTCCTTGTCCTGGTTTTCATAAAACACAGCTTCCTCACCATTCTATTGTGGTGCAGTCAGCTATGAAAAGGATAAAGAGTGCAAAAAGACACTCTTCTGCCCCTCCAGGAAGAGAATGCAGGACCTTGGATGCTTTTGGCAGGAAAATCTTCCAGGCCAGTATGCTCATTCCCAGAATCAATTCCTATAGTCTTTACATGGGTATGTTTCTAAAAGAAGTTGCAGATAAACTGCACACTTTCCTCCCTTTTCTTCCAAAGGATAAAAGGGAGGAATTCCTTCTTTGGCTCAAGCATACTCAAGACATTTCAAAGTTTTCCAACCGTGCAGCTTTTGACTCCTTTGAAGGTGCCAGCAGAGCTTCGGCCATTGCCATAGCTGCTCGCAGAATTGCTTGGCTCCAAGCTTCTGATTTAGAACCTTGGGTCCAGGATGGTTTGAGAAATCTCCCCTGTACAGGTGAAAATCTGTTTGGCAAAGAGTGGCAAATAAAGGCCACTCAAATGGATGCAGAAAATTCTGCTCTGGATAGACTTTCAAAGTCAACCTCCATTCCTGCCAAGAAAAAACCTTTCAAGAAGTCTTTTTTTCAAAAAGGGCAGATTCCCTTCTACTTCTGGCCAACAATCATCTACAGGTCGCTTTGCTACTAAGCGTCAGCAACCTAAACAGGCCAGGCCTAAGTCTACAGGGGCTGCTGCAACTCAGCAGTCCCAACCTCCTCAGGGTTTTTGACTTGATGCTAGAGAACTTAGCCTTTCTGGCTCTAAAACAGCCAGAGCCTCTCACCATTCCAGGAAGGTTAGCTCACTTTGTTCCCAGATGGGAGCAAATTACAACAGAGCAGTGGACCCTCTCCATCATAAGGGAGGGCTACAAGCTTCATTTCTCAAACCTTCCTCCTCACACCATGGTGAGACACTTCAATTCTCCAACATCTCTTCTCGACCTTCTAGGTCAGGAGGTGGCTACCCTTCTTGCCCAAGGGGCAATAGAAGAAGTACCTCTTCTTCAACAAGGGTCAGGGTTTTACTCCCCCTATTTTCTCATCCCAAAGAAGACAGGGGGCTACAGACCCATATTAGATCTCAGAGAATTGAACAAATTTATATGCAAGGAGAAATTCAAGATGCTTTCTCTGGGCACTCTCCTTCCATACCTTCAGAGTCAGGATTGGCTTTGTTCTCTAGATCTCAAGGATGCGTACACACATGTCTTCATCCATCCTTCTCACAGAAGGTTCCTCCGTTTCCTTTTCCAAGGAAAGCATTACCAATACAGGGTACTTCCTTTCGGTCTGGCCTCTGTTCCAAGAGTGTTCACCAAATGCATGGCAGTAGTAGCTGCATTTCTACGCACTCTGGGAATTTTTGTATTCCCATACCTGGACGACTGGCTCATCCGAGCTCCATCCCAGTCAGAGGCCCAGACTGCCCTAGACTGCACAAGGCGCATTCTGCAGTATCTGGGACTTGTGGTAAATCTCCCAAAATCCCAGCTCACCCCTACTCAATCCCTAGAGTTCATAGGGGCCTGGCTAGATACTACCACTGCAAGGGCCTATCTTCCTCAGGCCCGTTGCCTACGCCTGGTGCAGTTAGCCTCCCAGATTCAGTCAAAGAGCCATTTAACTGCCCGGGAGATGCTGCAACTGCTAGGCCACATGGCATCCACAGTGCATGTGGTCCCCTATGCTCGCCTTCACATGAGAGCAGCTCAATGGAATTTGTCCACCCAGTGGACTCAAGCATCAGGTGCTCTGTCAGACAAAATAGCAACCTCCAGGCGCCTCTTTTGGTCTCTCCAGTGGTGGAAGTCCACCCAAAATCTGTTGCTGGGGTCCCCCTTCCAACAGTTGTTGCCCCAAGCAACCCTCACAACAGATGCCTCCCAAACAGGTTGGGGAGCTCATCTGCAAGACCTCTCCACTCAAGGCACTTGGTCTCCACAGGAGACCTATCTCCATATCAACCACTTGGAGCTCCGAGCAGTTTTTCTAGCTCTCAAGGTCTTCCATACCCTGCTCAGCTACAAGAGAGTCCTCATTCATACGGACAATCAAGTAGCAATGTTTTACATAAACAAGCAAGGAGGAACTGGCTCTCTGTCGCTTTGCAACGAAGCTTTAAGATTGTGGGCCTTCGCCAGAGAGCATCAAATCCATCTCCTGGCCGTATACCTTCCAGGAATCCAAAAATCTTGGGCAGACAGACTCAGTCGAGTTCTGCTTCCACACGAATGGTCCCTGCACATGGACCAAGTACTCAGAATCTTTCAAGAGTGGGGAACCCCGGACATAGACCTCTTTGCAAGTCCGTGGAATGCCAAACTTCCCCGATTCTGTTCCAGAATTTCGTGTCAGGGAGTTCAGGCCAAGGATGCCTTCCTCCTTCACTGGGGTCAAGACTTCCTGTATGCCTTTCCCACCCATTCCTTTAATTCCCAAGACTCTGTTCAAACTCCAGAGGGATCAAGGATCTATGATCCTCATAGCTCCACGCTGGCCACGCCAAGTGTGGTACCCTCTACTTCTACATCTCTCTCAAGCTCCCTCCCTAGACTTGGGAGCTGCTCCAGACCTACTGTCTCAGGAGGAGGGGACTTTGTGGCACCCAAACCCCAAGTCCCTTCACCTCAGAGCTTGGTTGCTGAAGGCCTAGACCTTCAGGATTGGAATCTTTCTCAGCAGGTGAAGGATATCCTTCATGCTTCCAGGAAACCTTCTACTAGACGTTCCTATGCTTTTAAATGGAAAAGGTTTTCCATTTGGTGTACTAAGAAGGGTCTTGACCCTCTAGCACTACCTTTGAATTCTCTATTGGAATATCTCCTGCATCTTTCCAATGCAGGCCTTAAGACGAATTCAGTAAGGGTCCATTTGAGTGCTATTGCAGCATCCCTTAAGCCCATCAATGGACACCCAATTTCCTCTCATCCTCTTATTGCAAGATTCATGAGAGGCCTAACTTTAACTAAACCTCCCATTAGACCTCCTCCGGTGGCATGGGACTTAAATCTGGTTCTTGGTCAGCTTATGAAGCCACCTTTTGAACCCTTAGCCACTACCTCCCTGAAATTTCTTTCCTGGAAGGTTATTTTCCTCATTGCAGTCACCTCAGCTCGCCGCATCAGTGAACTGCAGGCCTTAGTGGCTAATCCACCTTATACAAGATTCCATCATGATAAGGTAGTCCTTAGGACCAATCCACACTTTATGCCTAAAGTGGTCTCACCTTTTCATCTTAATCAAGAGGTATATTTACCTGTCTTTTTTCCAGCTCCTCATGCATCAAGTGCAGAGAGGAATCTTCATACTCTGGATTGTAAGAGAGCTCTTGCTTTTTACTTACAAAGGACACAGCAACATAGAAAGTCTTCTCAACTCTTCAGTCTCTAAGAGAACACTGTCCAATTGGATTGCTCAGTGTATTTCTTTCGCCTACCAGAGTAAGAACCTTTCTCTGGAGGGCCATGTCACAGCTCATAATGTGAGGGCCATGGCCACCTCTATGGCTCATCTAAATTCTGTGTCCATCGACCAAATCTGTCGAGTGGCCACCTGGGCCTCGGTTCATACCTTCACAGCCCATTACTGCTTGGACAAGGACTCCCGCCGGGATGCCTTGTTTGGTCAGGCTGTTCTCAAACACCTGTTCCATTCTTAATCAACTCCTGCCCTCCTTCCCTGAATGGATGCCTGAGGTCCATAGGAGGAGGTAGAGCCCATCCCAGGGTCTCATAACCTCAGGAATCTCCCAGGCATCTCTAGCTAGGGAGTCCCCATATGTGAAGACTCATTCCTGCTTGTTCCTGGAGATAGCACAGTTACTTACCTGTAACAGGTGATCTCTGGGAACAGCAGGAATAAGTCTTCACAACCCACCCACCTCCCCTAGGAGTTGTATCTCTCTATCTGTCTTTCCTTTCCTCTCTCTCTCTTTGTCTCAGCTTTAAAACCGAACTGAGGAGAGGCGGTTAGGAAAGGCGGGAAGGCAGCGCGCAGGCGCTGTGGGATGCTCCCAAAAGCTTTCCTTTTTGGGAAGCTGGGGAGCGTTCCCACGCAGGTTCCGTCGGTACCGACGTACCCATATGTGAAGACTTATTCCTGCTGTTCCCAGAGATCACCTGTTACAGGTAAGTAACTGTGCTTACTAGGATCTCAAAATATAATACCAGGATGTACTTAGTCAGCCTGCCGTAGCTCTGCCCCTTTTCTCCACAGACAGAGGGCAGTTTTTAAAGGGTGTTTTACCCACTGAAATCCCTTTTGAGGATTGCCTCTCATATGTAGAACTAGCTATACAAGTGTCAGTGTGGCATAGAACCACTTTATATCAAAAACATCAAAAACTGTTTTCCAGCCTGCAAGGTGCATGTGGGCTTTAGGCAGTATAGACCTGCAGATATTAGGCATTCTTACTAAAAAGGTCCTTCCCCTTAAAGATATCTGACCTACATCATGTTCCATACAGTGAAACATGGCAACTTTTGGTATTGCGGAATACTTGAAAGAGGCAGCAGTCAATCTACTATGTAATGGAATTGTTGTTGCTAAACATCGTTGAGTCGATGTCGACGCCTGGCGACCCTTTGGAAAGTTGCCCCTGTCCACTGGGTTTTCTTGGCAAGGAGCGACTGGAAATAGATTGTAGACCTTCCTTCCGTGCAGAAAGTCTACAGCACTTGGCATTCCAAGGTGATCTCCGATCCAAGTACTAAACAGGCCCTAAACAAACGCTGCTTAGTTTCCGAGATCAGACGAAATCGAGGCTTACACAGGGTGATGTGGTTGTAGTATGTTGTGAAATAATTTCATTTTATTTTATTTTCATTTTTTAAAGGACATATATTCTGTGGGATTTTTCCCCCAGGAGCCCCTCAGGCTCTTACTGAAATTATGATTAAAATTATTCATATGCATTTTTTTTAAACTAAATGTTATAAAATTGGATTGTCAGTTTTTGACAGCTTAAAATGCCCAGGATCCCCTAGATTTTATTTATTTCATTGACTTAATATTCCACTGTTTGCAAAGCATTGTAGTGGATTACACTACAACTAAACAAGTACAAATTACAAAAAAAAAGTAAAAATATAGTCTCTGTAAGCATAGCCATTACTAATATCTAAGATAAATTGTAGGGGAGCATTTTCAAAGGCATTTACATGGTTTGCCGACCTGAAAACTGCTCTGCAGGATATTTAGCATGGGGAATATCCCCAGATGCTGTTGCTACACGCTATGATGCTAACCGCTTAGCATCGGGATGTTCTGGAGTAGAGCGGAGGCAGCACCCATTGCTAACCAGGCAGTGGCGATATTGAGCCGCTGCCCAGTTAGCAATAACACAGTGAAAGTGAGACATAGGAAACCCTGGCCTAACTTTCGCCGTGTTAGCTAACCTGGCAGCAACTCAATATCGCCTCTGCCTGGTTAGCCTCGTGATAATGTGGCAAACCTGGATATTCAATGCCGGGGCATTGAATATCCGGGTTTAAATTTCAGCACCGGATATTAGCAGCACTGAATATCCCCCCCCCCTCCGTAATAAATAAAAGTAGTCAGAAAAATAAAAATACTTTTGATAATTTATGGAGCATTGGCTGCCCTGTAGTATAGGAATTCACACTTAATACCACAAAATATCAGAAAATAAGCTTCCTTATTATCCTGCCAGACCAGTCCAGACATGTGAGTATATGCCACACTGCCAGCAGATAGAGACAGACAATCATTTTTTTTTTTTCGGGGATCTCATCACTGGAATAATTGCTGGTGAAACTTGGCAAGATACCAGTATTTTTTCTGATGGCATCTACTAGAGAATGCAGCAAGAGATCAGGATAGGCTTCCAAGACAATGTTTTTTTTCCCCTGATAGAAACAGGAAGCAGGGGCATTCCTGAAAGGCTTCTTCATCTAGTTCCCACTCTCAGGGATGAAGCATATTTCGACTGAAAAAGTCCGCAAGTATGTTTTTAATACCCATGATATGTGCCAAAGATATCACCAGGATCTATATTTCCACACAACAAAACAGCCTGTTGACAAATATCACCACTGATTGCCCCTCATTCCCAAATCAATGAAAGGAAGCGTTCATGAATCAAAGAGATGGTCCTGACCACCAGTGCATATGTTTATCGGCTAGGTGGATTTTATGTCTGATCAAACCCCTGCACCATTTGACATTGGTAATGAGTCACTGACCAGACTCACATCTGATGTGATTTCCATCCATTCAGGAGGCTCTAAATCCCCCTATTTCAAAAGATTGCTTGTCATGAACCACCATATCAAACTTTCCTTGACCAGATTTAGGCCCGGGAGATGCTACTGAAAGACTTGCAAATAGAGATATCAGTGTGCATGGAATGAACTCTGCAGCAACCATAGTTGGGGAGAAGTATACATGGATCTCATGGCAGCTCAAAAGAAACACCAAGGCAACAAGGTTCCTCAGGGACAGGAAGGAACAGGGTTTGAGCAGCATAGATATCCTAATATGGCACTGGCCAACAGAAAGTCTACTTTGTCTTTCCACCATGGCTTCTCATAGACTGCATTGTGAGAAGGACAGAGGACAAATCAACTGTAGTTCTTCTAATCACAACAAACCAATGGTTCTCAACCCACTCCTTTATGACCACTAGGCCAGTCAGGTTCTCAGGATATCCACAATGAATATGCATGAGATAGATCTGCATACAATGGAAGTAGTGCATGCAGATCTATCTCATGCATATTCATTGTGGATATCCTGAAAATCTGACTGGCCTGGGGGTCCCAGAGGACTGGGTTGAGAACCACTGCTCCAGACCGTAGACAACCCTAGACGAGTTATTATGTCAGAGCCAGTTTTCATGTTTTCTCTTAAGACTTGACTCTTGAAAGGGCTATTTTCACTAGCAGGGATTCTCCATGGACAACCAGGAAGTAAGTCCTCACGTATTCCTGCTGTCTACGGAGAACACCTGCTACAGGTGAGTAACTATGCTATGTTCCCTAACAGTGATAGTTGCCTTGTTAAAGGTTGACATCTGTTCAGATAAATGGTGCCAGGAGAAATCAGTTTCTTCCTGGAGGCCTTTTTTGCAGAAGGGGTTGGAAAAAGGCATAGCACTTAATTCTTTGAAGATTTAGGTGGTAGATTTGTCATGTACAGGGAATTGATATTAAGAAGCTCAGAAGTATCCCATCCAGATACTGCACATATTTTACCCTCCAGAGAAACTGTACATCTGTTTGATTGAGTGGTAATACCACTATGGGACCTCAGTTTGGTTCCAAAAGTCTTATCAACTCCTCCATTCAAACCTATAAGACAGATGACCTTGTCATTTTAGAGAGCCCTCATGACAGCCATTTGTTTGGCTAAGTGCATTTTAGAGTTACAAGGCTTGTCCTGTAGGGATCCCTTTGATGATATGGTCACATTCTGTCCAGTACCTTCAATTCTGCCCAAAGTGCTTTTCACCTTTCCATTTGAATCTCTTCCAGCCTTTCAGAGAATGGAGTGTAGTTGCAAGAAAAGAGAACATCATCTCCTTAACTGATATCTACAGAATGTTATTCAGATACTTGAAAGTGATCACTCCCTTCAGGAAGTCAGATAGGCTGTTGTACTACAAAGTTGAGGCAGCTTTGAAAACCTCAATTTTGAGGTGGATCAGATAATGGTTTACAGATTCCAGGAGTCTTCTGGACGCACATTATCAGGGCACAAGCCACCACCTTGGGTGGGCTGCATGGTGATTCCCCCAGAAGATATTTGCAGGGCGGCTACATAGTCATTCTTGCATTCATTTTACAGACATTATTGATTGGACATTCAGGCCGAGGGAGAATGCTACCTTTGGATTGGGAATTCTAAGAGCAGTCTCCAACCCAGTTAAGGATGACTAAGCTATTTCCCACATGTCTGGACTGGTCTAGCAGGATGATAAGGAAGGAGAAAATTTAAGTTACCTATTAATTTAATTTCCTTGAATCCTTCCATACCAGTCCTGAAGCCTGCTAGGAAGGTCACAACTCTATGATACTTCAGTTCTTTGGTGGTGGTGGACAATATTCAGTATTGGATTACAGTTTGGGTGCAATCTGGCTTTCTCTCGTTTAGGAAATCAAACTTTTTATTGAGCATTTCAATTACTTTACAATTGCAAATACAATAGGCAAATGTATAAATAATTCTCCAGGACCAAGCAGGAAGTCAGTCCTCACATATGGGTGACGTCGGCGCCGACGGAACCCCCGTGTGAAGCATTTCCCCAGCTTTCAAAGAAAGTCTTTGGGAATTGCAGCGCGCATGCGCGGTCCCCTTCCCGCCCAAGGGTGCCATCTTGCTCAGTCTTCTTTTTTCCGCGGAGCCCGACGGACGTAGTTCGTTTTTCGCCGAGGAAAAAGTTGATTTCCCTGTTTTTTGTTCTTCTTCGGTTCGACGCCGGATCCTTTTCCCGCCTGGGCCCGATACGCCGGTATCGAGCCCACACTCTATTTTTCAGTTTTTGTCCTTCGAGACTAGCGTTCGCGCCATTTTTCTCTTTTCACTGGCAGCCCTGTCTTTTGACCTCGCAGGGGCCCTTTTTCCCCCGATGGCTGCCAGCGGGTTTAAAAAGTGTGATCGCTGTAAGAAACTTATGTCTCTTACCGACACACATGACTGCTGCCTCCGCTGCCTCGGACCCGATCATGACCCGATGATCTGTGGTCCGTGTGGCAAAATGTCCTCGAAGGCGTTGAGTCGGCAGCACCAAAAGGATAGAATCTTCTCTGACTCCGCGTCCAGATGGGCCCGGACCTCGTCGTCTCGGGACTCCGGCCCTGAGCAGCGTCGAGGTTCCTCTGAGCGGGGGTCTCCTTCGCGGGAGCAGCGCAGGAAGAAGAAACCCGCGAGGGCGGCGTCGGTGGACGCTCCTGGTTCCTCGAGGGCCAGGTCGCATAGCCCCGATAGCCGTCCCGGGTCTTCGGAGTCGGAGAGGCCTGCCAAACAACCTCGTCTCGAGATGGAGTCTCCTGGGCACGTGAGTACTGTAGTCCTCGTGGACTCTCCTCCAGGGGAGCTGACGTCTGGCCCGACGCCGTCGGGGCCTGGGTCGGGGGCTGCTGGGTCTCCTGAGCTCGGACTCAGGTTGACGGCCTTGGAGAGCAGCGTCGCTGCCTTCATGGAACAGCAGCGGGCTTTGATCGCCAGTCTCACCGGTGAATCTGCCCCGACCACTGGGACATCGATGTCCAAGTCGACCCCGTAGGCCGAGCCGATCCTCGAGTCCATGCGGGCTCGAGTCAATCCTCGGCCACGGTCTCCCTCGGCCTCCCGTTCGGGACCGAGGTCGTCGACGCCGGTACCCTCGGCGTCGGGGCGGAGGGCATCGGTGCCCGCCCGACCGGAGCCGCTCGATTCCTCCTCCGAGGAGTCGGGCTGGGAGACGGAGGACGAAGAGTCACCCGACACCTATCGGACTCGGTGCGTCCCATTGGACTCGCCGGAGTCCGAACCTCGGAGACGATCCCCACCCGAGGATACCCGGTTCTCGGACTTCGTGCGGGATATGGCCAAGGCCTTGGCATTCCCCGCGGATCCCGAGGAGGAGCTCGAGGCCCTCCAGTATGACTCTCCCCCAAAGGAGGCCTTTACTGTCCCGGTTCCTCCGATGCTGGAGCGGCTGCTCTTCCGCATGTGGGAGACCCCGGCCTCGACGCCGGTGTTAAGCAAGCGGGTCGATTCCATCTATCGAGTCCGCAAGAGCCCCGGGTTCCAAAAGGCACAATTACCACACCACTCCATGGTTGTGGAATCGGCCATGCATCGACTGAAAAGTCAGAAGATGCACTCCTTGGTGCCTCCCGGCCGGGAGGCCCGGAACCTGGATGCCCTCGGTAAGAAGTGCTTCCAGGGCTCTATGCTTGCTTGCCGTGTCCAGACATACCAGCTGTACATGGGCATGTACCTCCGAGACCTGGCAAAGGAGATTGCCGGGTTCTCTGCTGGTCTCTCCGAGGAACCTTTGCAGAGGTTCCAGGCCTTGTCCACTGGTATTCGAGAGTGCTCGAAGTTTCTCTCTTGAGCAGCCTACGATGGCTTCGGCCTGAGTAGCCGGGGCCGGCATCGGTGCCCGCCGACAGGTTTGGCTACAGTCATCCGACCTCGAGCCATGGGTACAGGACAAGTTAGTCGATGTCCCCTGCCGAGGTGAAAACCTCTTTGGCAAGCCCATGGCTGTAAAGGCTGCAGAACTCGAGACCGAGACTCTGACCCGGACTAGGCTGTCCAGAAAAACCTCTGCCCCTTCTCAGAAAAAGAAGGGCTCGGGGAAAAAAGACCTTTTACCCGAGGAAGTCATCTGCCTATAAACAATACCCTCATTATCAGGCCTCTGCAGCTCCCCAACAGGGTCAGCAGGCCAAGGGGTAGGGTCATGGGTCCCGTAGGCAGAAGGCCCCCAAGCCACCAACACCGGCCCCTGCTCAGCAGGGTGGGGGCTTTTGACTCAGAAGGCATAGCCTCTTCTCCTCAGCTGGCTCACATCAGCACAGGAGGCCGGCAGGCCTACTTTGCCCACAGGTGGTCAGCCATCACATCAGATGCCTGGGTGCTCCATATAGTCCAAAAGGGCTATCTTCTCCATTTTCACCAGGTACCTCCCTCCTATTTTCCAGGGGAGCCTCAAAGACTCCCTCTGCACAGGGACCTACTCCGTCAGGAGTTAGCAAGTCTGCTAAAGGAACAGGCTGTGGAACCGGTGCCCCACCACCTGAGAGGTCACGGCTTTTATTCCAGGTACTTTCTGGTACCAAAAAGAACAGGAGGCCTCAGACCCATCCTAGACTTGCGCAACCTCAACAAGTTCCTGGAGAGGGAAAAGTTCAAGATGCTTACCCTTGGAATCCTGCTGCCCTACCTCCAGCAGGGAGATTGGCTATGCTCTTTAGATCTAAAGGATGCTTATACTCACATCCTCATTCAT
Source organism: Ichthyophis bannanicus (assembly GCA_033557465.1). Classification (NCBI taxonomy): domain Eukaryota; kingdom Metazoa; phylum Chordata; class Amphibia; order Gymnophiona; family Ichthyophiidae; genus Ichthyophis; species Ichthyophis bannanicus. The sequence goes on from CM066034.1 coordinate 708,195,594, forward strand.
CCAGACCACAGGCAATATCTCAGATTTGTTGTGGGAGGAAACCACTATCAGTACAGAGTACTACCCTTTGGCCTAACCTTTGCCCCCAGGGTGTTCACAAAGTGCCTGGCGGTGGTGGCGGCCTACCTAAGGCTTCAAGGTCTTTTTGTGTTTCCGTACCTGGACGACTGGCTCATAAGGGGCCAGTCTTCCCAGGAGGCCAGTCAAGCCACCCTTCGCACTGTGGCTCTGCTTCAGCACTTGGAGTTTGTCATAAACTTTGCAAAGTCCACTTTGCTCCCGTCCCAGAACTTGGAATTCATAGGAGCAAGGCTGGACACTCTTCAGGCGAAGGCTTTTCTGCCAGTGGACAGAGCCCACAGGTTGATGGATCTGGCCGGGCAGTTTCACAGCAATTCCCTGGTCTCCGCCAGGCAATTCCTGAGACTTCTCGGCCATATGGCTTCCACGGTTCATGTTACCCCCAATGCCCGCCTGCACATGCGGCCTGTTCAGTGGAGCCTTCGCACTCAGTGGCATCAAGCCACAGGGAGCCTTGCAGACTCAGTAAGAATATCCACCCTGCTCGTCTCCTCTCTGCAATGGTGGCTTCATCTTCCGAATCTGGTACTCGGAGTGGTTTTTCAATCCTCTCCTCATTCTCAAGTGCTGACGACAGATGCTTCTCTTCTAGGTTGGGGAGCACATTGCCAAGGGGCATGTACTCAGGGTCTCTGGACCCCTTGGGAGGCTGCTCAGCAGATAAACTTCCTGGAGCTACGTGCGATACGCCTAGCTCTGAGAGCCTTCTCCCACCTCACATCTCACCAGTCTGTACTGGTCCAGATGGACAATCAAGTTGCCATGTTCTACGTGAACAAACAAGGAGGCACAGGCTCCTTCCTTCTCTGTCAGGAGGCACAACGGCTGTGCTCTTGGGCTGTCAATCACAGAATCCTCCTCAAGGTGGTCTACCTCCCAGGTCAAGAAAATTACCTGGCGGACAGACTGAGCAGAATCCTGCAACCACACGAGTGGAGATTGAATCCGTTGGTGGTTCAGCAGATCTTTCTCAGGTGGGGCCTACCCACCATGGATCTTTTCGCCAGTCCTCTGAACCGGCAACTCACGAGATTCTGTTCCAGGCAACTGCATCCTCTCAGAGTAGCAGCGGATGCGTTTCTGATTCCGTGGTCCCAAGGCCTACTGTATGCGTTTCCTCCCACGCCACTAGTGTCCCGAACACTGTTCAAGGTCAGCAAGGACGGGGCCTCAATGATTCTGATAGCCCCCAGGTGGCCGAGTCAACCGTGGTTCCCGCTTCTCCTGCAACTGGCGGTGGACACTCCTCTTTCTCTGGGGATTCAACACGATCTCCTGTCTCAGGAACAGGGATCTCTCTTGCACCCCAACCTCCAGTCCCTTCATCTGATGGCCTGGCTGCTGAAAGGGTAGTCCTGGCTCCCCTACTACTACCTAGAGAGGTGGAAGACGTAGTCTTAGCCTCTAGACGGCAATCCACCAGGAAATCCTACGCTCTTAAGTGGCGTAGATTCTCCACCTGGTGTGCTCAGCACAGCGAGAATCCTTTCTCGTGCTTGGTAGCGGTAGTATTACAATATTTGCTTTGCCTCTCCAATCTAGGCCTTAAGTCCACTGAAGTGAACCCTGACAGAGTTGCTCTCTCAGCGCACCACTCGCCGGTGGACGGCAGGCCTCTTTCCAACCACCCTTTGGTGGCTCGTTTTCTCAGAGGCCTCCTCCTGCTTAAGCCTCCTTTACGTCCACCAGCCCCTGAGTGGGATCTGAATGTGGTCTTACAGCGGATTACTTGTCCGCCATTTGAACCTATGGCTACCTGCCCTCTCCGTTTTCTCTCCTGGAAAACCTTGTTTCTGGTAGCTCTTCCCTCTGCTAGGCGAGTAAGTGAACTTCAGGCACCAGTGTCTGATCCCCCTTACACTAGGTTCTACAGGAATAGGGTAGTCTTACGGACTCACCCGAAGTTTCTCCCTAAGGTTGTCTCCCCTTTTCACCTCAAGGTTCTTCCGACCTTCTTTCCCAGGCCACATGCCAACCGGGCTGAGATGGTCCTGCATACCCTGGACTGTAGGAGGGCATTATCCTTCTACCTTGACCGTACGCGGGAGCATCGGAGGGCTGTTCAGCTCTTCATTTCTTTTGACCCCAATAAGTTGGGGTTACCTGTCTCCAAGCGTACTTTGTCCATATGGTCGCTGACTGTATCGCCTGGGTTTATGGGGCAGCCGGCCTCTCGTTGGAGGGTCGAGTCACGGCTCATCGTGTCAGTGGCTCATCTCCGCTCTGTTCCGTTGGCAGACATCTGCCGGGCCGCTACTTGGTCTTCAAGCCAGACATTTGCGGCCCATTACTGCCTTGAGAGGGAGTCCCGCAGGGACAGTGCTTTCGGACAGGCAGTACTCCATAATCTCTTTGGGGTCTAGGCAACTCCTTCCCTCCGGCCCTGATGTTGGGCTACCGGTCGGGGGCGTTCTCAGAGAAGATTCCTTCCTTACGTTCTGACGCTCTAGAGGGAGCTCTAGAGGGAGCTCATTTTTTTGGCTTGGGGCCTCTGGTAGCCTTAAGCTGGGGAGTCCCATATGTGAGGACTGACTTCCTGCTTGGTCCTGGAGAAAGAGTAGTTACTCACCTGTAACAGGTGTTCTCCAGGAGCAGCAGGAATCAGTCCTCACAACCCTCCCTCCTCCCTTTGGAGTTGCAGTCATATGCTTTATTTTTGCTAATTGTTTTGCTGTCTTTTAGCTATGTCATCAGACTGAGCAAGATGGCACCCTTGGGCGGGAAGGGGACCGCACATGCGCGCTGCAATTCCCAAAGGCTTTCTTTGAAAGCTGGGGAAATGCTCTGCACGGGGGCTCCGTCGGCGCCGATGTCACCCATATGTGAGGACTGATTCCTGCTGCTCCTGGAGAACATCTGTTACAGGTGAGTAACTACTCTTTCCCCTAAGAGATAATATTATATAAACAAACTCAATAATTGAAAAAATCCAGCCCACATCATGGAAAGTAAGAGAACCATAATATTCATCAGTTCTCCGGGAACAAGCAGGAAGTCAGTCCTCACATATGGGTGACCTCGGTGCCGACAGAGCCCATGTGGAAGCATCTCCCTAACTTTCAAAGAAAGACTTTGGGAGAGTCACCACACATGCGTGGTCCCCTTCCCACCCAAGGGTGCCATCTTGCATCACTCTCCTTTTTTCAGCAGAGCCCTTCAGACATTGTCCAGTTTCCCCCAGAAAAAGTGTGATTTTTTTTTGTAACATTTTGCCTGGTTTGCATACCGGTTCCTTCGCGCCCCCGAGCCAGCTTTCCCCCTTTTTTTTATTAAGGTGTCCCTCGAACCAGTGTTCATACCTTTTTCAGCTGGAGGCCTCAGACCCCTGCCGAGCAGTGAAGACCCCCTTTTTCCAATGGCCTCCAGTGACTTCAAGAGGTGTGACCAGTGTGGCAAAATGTTCTCTCACTGACCTACATGACTGCTGCCTCCAGTGCCTTAGCCCAGAGCATAATGACTCTGACTGCAAACTCTGCAGAACTGTGACCTCAAAGGCCCTAAAGGGCTGTCATCAGCAGCAGGAGAAATTTTTCCAGACGTTTTACTCCACGCCAGAATCTCCGATGACACTACGCTCCAGGGTGCCCTCTGATACCTTGGTGCTCCATGAATCCCGTACCTCTTCGGAGCCCGTGGCCGTGGTTCCTCTAAGCGGAAATCCCTGGAGGTGGAGCGCAAGAAGAAGAAACCCTCAAACACCACCTCGGAGGACGGGTCTGGGAAGAAGGGGAAATCCCACCCCAGGCCCTCCAGTCCCTGGCATGAGTCCAAGGAGTCAGAGTGGAAGCAGCCTTCGAAGCTGCCCCATAAGGAGTCATCAGCACCCGCAACCGGCCTCGGACCTCAGAGGCCATTCTTATCGAGGACACCTTCTCGACAGTACCAACGCTGGGCCCAAAGCCCTCAGTGCCTGCATCGAAGACTGCAGAGCCAACTGGTATGGAGACCAGGATGGTGGCCTTAGAGAGCAGTATTTCTGCCCTTGTGGCAATGCAGCGGGCGTTTATGTCTGACTCGTCTGGTTCATCTGCCCCGATGGTGGGACCCTCGACATTGAGGGCCTCCCTGGATGTTAAGCTGGTCCTCCAGCGCCATTGGCCTCAAGAGAGCCCCCAGCACTGGACGAGGTCCCGGTCCCTTTCCTTGGGGCACCAGTCCTCCCTGGCAAGCACCCATGGCTTGGATCGCAGATCCTCCAGAGGTCATGAACCACCTGCAGCAGACCTCGACTGAGGTGATTGCACAGCATCGGACTTATACTCAGGCTTTGAATCCAAATGGGAGACCGAGAACGAAGATTCCCTGGACACAAGGCGACACAGAGATGTGCCCTCAGACCCGTCTGCCCCAATGCCCCAACTCCGTTCCCTGCCCAAGGACGTCACCTTCCTTAATTTTGTGTGGGACATGGCCAAAGTTCTCACTATCGAGACAGAGGCCAAGGAGGACCCATGCACCGAGGAATTGGAGATACTCCAATACGAGGCACCACCTAAGGAAACCTTTATGGTACCGGTGCCCGTGATTCTCGACTGCCTCCTCTTCTAGGTGTGGGAAACACTGGTGTCTATACCATTTGTCAGTAGGTGCCTCGACACCATGTACCGGGTATGCCAAAGCCCTGCGTTCCAAAAGACCCAGCTTCCCCACAACTCAATGTCGGAGTCGGCCATGTGTTGGCTCAGAAGACAAAAGACTCATTCGTCGGTGCCACCCGGTAGGGAGGCCCAAACCCTTGATGCCCTCGGCCAGAAGACCTTTCAGGGCTCGATGCTAGCTTGCCAAATCCAGTCCTAGTAGCTCTATATCTGCATGTACCTGAAGGAACTGTGGATGGAGCTCTGTGGATTTTTGGCAGGCCTCGATGGGGAACCCCTACAGAGGCTTAAGACCCTGTCCTTAGTGGTAAAAGAATGCTCAAAGTTTTTGTCTTGAGAGCCTACGATGGCTTCGAATTTTCAGCCAGGGTGGCTGCCGGAGGCATTGGGGCTTGACACCAAGCATGGCTGCAGTCATCTGACCTAGAGCAATGGGTACAGGACAAACTGATTGATGTCCCTTGTACAGGAGAGAACCTATTCGGGAAACCCATGGCAGACAAGGCTGCAGAGATAGAAACCAAGTTTCTCACAAGAATCAGGCTCTCGAAGAAAACCTCAGTGCAAACCTGAAAGAAAGCCCCGTGGAAGAAACACTTCTTCCCAAGGAAGAAGGGGGGCTTTGGCAGTACCCTGCATTTCCAGGCCTTCTCGGCCCCTCAACAGGACCAGCAGCAAAAAGGCCAGGGACATAGGCCCCGAAGTACCAGCCTGGGGGGAGCTTTTGACTGCCTGGGCGTGACCCCCCCCCCCCCCCCGGGGATCCTCTGCAGCCCACAGGGGGGTGCCTAGCCCTGTTTGCCCATAGGTGGACAGCCATCACCACTGATACGTGGGTGCTACAAAGGAGGGCTACCTCTCTCCACCTACAGTGGGTGCCACCCTCATACTTCCCAGGAGAGCCCACTAGACTCCTCCTTCACTAGACCCTGCTTCTTGCCGAGCTAGCAGGCCTAATCCAGGACAAAGCAAAGGAGCCAGTGTCAAAACATCTCTGGGGCACAGGCTTCTATTCCAGGTATTTCCTCGCCCCCAAGAGGACAGGGGGCATCAGGCCCATCCTGGACCTGCGAGAGCTCAACAGGTTTCTGGTCAGGGAGAAGTTCAAGATGCTCTCCCTTGAGACTCTGCTGCCATTCCTCCAGCGGGGAGATTGGCTGTGCTCCCTAGATCTAAAGGATGCCTACATGCACATCCTAATTCACCCGCGCCACAGAAAATACCTCCAGTTCGTGCTGGGGTGCTGCCCTTTAGTCTGATCTCATCATCAAGGATCTTCACAAAGTGCCTTGTGGTGGTCACAGCCCACCTCCGGCTCTAAGGGGCCTTTGTCTTCCCTTATCTGGATGGCTGGCTCATAAAGGGGGACACAGCTGCAGAGGCACAATGCGCCAGAGGGTGCACCATAAACACCCTGCAGCACCTGGGGTTCATCATAAATTACCCCAAGTCCCACCTCACTGCAGCCCAGCACCTAGAGTTCATTAGGACGCAGCTAGATACCCTCCAGGCAAAAGTCTTTCTCCCTCAGGAGAGGTCAGAACGTTTCAGGGAGATGCTGGATGCTAACTGCCTGGCTTCTACTCTGCCTGTTGGGACACATGGTCTCCACGGTTCAAGTGACCCTATATGCCTGCCTGAATATGAGGAGAGCCCAGTGGTGCCTCTGCTCTCAGTGGACACAAGCTACAGGCAGGCTCAGGGACAGAGTGAAAGTTACCTGCCAGCTGACAGACTCCCTTGGATGGTGGCAGATTCCATGTCACCTTCAGGCCAGGATGTCCTTCCAGGCACCCACCCCGCAGAGGCCCTCACCACTGACGCCTCTCTACTGGGCTGGGGAACACATTGCAAGGGTCTCCAGATGCAAGGCGGCTGGTCCCAGAAGGCATCCTGGATGCAAATCAGTCTGCTGGAGCTCTGAGCAATATTCCTGGCTCTCTGAGCCTTCTGTCACAAGCTGCAGCACCACCCGGTGCTGATCCAAACTGACAACCAGGTCGCTATGTTCTACGTGAACAAACAAGGGGGAGCAGGGTCGTACCCCCTCTGCCAGGAGGCAGTAGCCCTCTGCTCCTATGCGGCATGCAGGGCATACTCCTGAGGGCGATTTTCCTCCCAGGCCAGGACAATGCCCTGGCGGACAAATGAGAAGAGTCCTCCAACTGCATGAATGGTGTCTGGATCCAGTAGTAGTTTCCCAGCTGTTTTGTCTCTGGGGTGTCCCCTTGATGGACCTGTTTGCCAGTCTAAACAACATGCAATTGCCTCGATTCTGCTCCCTTCAGCCGCATCCCTTCCCAGTGGCACCAGATGCATTCCTCATCCCATGGATGGAAGGCCTTTTGTATGTTTTCCCACCGACAACGCTGGTCGCCAAGAGCCTATTCATGGTCCAGTGTGACAGAGCATCACTAATGCTGATAGCTCCTTAGTGGCCCAGGCAGCGGTGTCGCAGATTCCCCTGGGCTGAGCCCCAGGGCTACTTTCACAGGAGCAGGGCTCTCTTCTATACCTCAACCTGGGATCCCTGTCACTCATGGCTTGGCTGCTAAAAGGGTAGCGTTAGCTCCCTTCAACCTCCCACAGGACATGGAGGAAGTTCTTCTGGCATTTTGTAAGGTCTCCACAAGAAGTGCGTATGCTTTCAAATGGCACCGATTCTCGATGTGGTGCACAGAAAGACGGGCAAATCCATTCTCCTGTTCGGTACCTGCTCCACCTGTCGCAGGTGGGACTAAAGTCCAATTCGGTCAGAGTACACTTGAGTGCCATCGCAGCACATCACCATCCCGTTGAAAGAAAGTCCCTCTCAGCTCAGCCCCTTGTGTGTCAATTCCTACAGGGCCTCATGTTATCCAAACCCCCATCCGCCCTCCAATGGTGGAGTGGGATCTCAATTTGGTGCTCTTGCAGCTCACTAAGCCTCCATTTTAGCCTCTGGCTACCTGCCACCTGCGGTACCTCTCCTGGAAGGTTGCCTTCCTGGTAGCACTCACATCAGCTCACAGAGTAAAACGCTCCAGGCTCTGATGGCAGAGCCACTCTACATGATATTCTACAAGAATAGAGTGGTGCTCTGCACACACCCCAAGTTTCTGCCGAAGGTGGTGTCCCCTTTCCACCTCAACCAGGAGGTGGTGCTCACCACCTTCTTTCTGAGGCCTCACGCTGGTAGGGCGGAGACCGTTCTTCATACTCTGGACTGTAAGAGAGTCCTGTCCCTCTACCTGCAATGGACTCAGGGATACTGCAAAGTACCTCAGCTTTTCGTATCCTATGACCCCAGTCGTCTGGGACTCCCAGTGACTAAGCGAACTCTGTCTGCTTGGGTGGCGGACTGCATTACCCTTGCCTACGAGCAGGCAGGGATTTCACTGGACCAGAAGGTCACAGCACACCACATCAGGATCATGACTACTTCCATGGTAAATCTGTGTTCCGTCCCCAAGACGGAAATCTGCCGGGCCACCACCTGGTCTTCGGTTCATCCTTCGCAGCTCACTGCTGCCTGGAGAGGGAGTCCTGATGGGACAGCACCTTCGGCCAGGCCGAACTCCATAATCTCTTCAGGGTGTAGGCAACTCCTGCCCCGACCCAGCCTACCGGAGTGCTGGTTTGTCGCCGGACACTTGGGTCTTGAGAGAGTCTCTCAGTAGGGACTTAACTGCTGCTGATCACTGCTCACCCTTTGCAGGTCGCCGTGGTGGTTTAGAGGTTCTCAGTAGCCTGTAGCTGGGAAGTCCCATATGTAAGGACTGACGTCCTGCATGTTCCTGGAGAAAGTGTAGTCCTCACAACCCTCTCTCCTCCACTTGGAATTGCTTCCTTATGGTATTTTCTTTTATTTTTTACCTTGGCCATCTTAGCTATGTCATTTGACTGAGGCAAGATGGCTCCCTTGGGCAGGAAGGGGACCATGCATGCTTGATGCGTCTCCCACAGGCTTTCTTTGAAAGCTGGGGGAATGCATCCACGTGGGCGCCATCGGTGCCGATGTCACCGATATGTGAGGACTGTTTCCTGCTGTCCTCAGAGAATACCTGTTACAGGTGAGTAACTATGCTTTATTACCACAAATTATAGACTGCCTTTCCCAGAAATAGAGTACCAAATATTCTTAATTCTGAGACCCACATAAATTAACCCACCCACGATAATTACGAGGGGTACCCAAAAAAAACAGGAATAACATTGCCGTGGGCGGAGCTTGTGTAGTACGCACTTCTGCCGCTAGGCGTGTATAGTGCAACTCATTGTCAGTTCACTGCCGCCTGTGTTGTCGACCTGGCTTGTTCTGTTCATCTGCAGTGATTGTTTTTGTTAGCGCTGTTTTGTTCTTGTTTCTTTTTTTATGATGACAAGTTTAAGTGAATAACGTGCAGCTGTGAAATTTTGTTTTCTACTCGGTAAAAATGCTGCTGAAACTGTTTTAATGTTGAAAACAGCTTATCAAGATGACGCTATGGGAAAAAGTCAAGTGTACCAGGGGTTTGCTCGGTTTAAAAATGGCGACATGTCGATTGATGACAAACCTCGTTCTGGGTGTCCATCAACTGCCCGAATCGACGAAAATATTGAAAAAATTAGAGAGCTTGTGCTCACAGACCGTCGACAGACAATTGATCAACTGTCAGAGATTAGTGGGTTATCTTGGAGCTCGGTTCAGCGAATTTTAACGGAAGATTTGGGAATGAAAAGGGTTGCTGCCAAGTTTGTTCCTCGGGTTCTGACTGACAATCAAAAGGAACATCGAGTTGAAACATGTCGTGTTTTGAAACAACAGCTTGAAACTGATCCAGATTTTCTGTCAAAGGTCATTACAGGTGATGAGTCATGGTGCTATGGTTACGACCCAGAAACAAAGCAACAGTCAAGCCAATGGAAGACGTCATCGTCACCCCATCCAAAAAAATGTCGTCAAGTCAAATCAAACATCAAAACAATGTTGATTTGCTTTTTTTGATGCCAAGGGGGTAGTTCATTCAGAGTTTGTTCCCCCAGGTCAGACCGTCAATCAAACCTTTTATTTGGATGTTTTAAGAAGATTGCGCAACAGTGTTCATCAAAAAAGACCCGATTTGTGGCAGACAGGAGACTGGTTCTTCCACCACGACAACGCACCTGCACACACAGCCATCTCTGTTAGAAAGTTTTTGGCTAAAAATGGCATGGTTCCTCTGCCCCACGCACCTTACTCGCCTGACCTGGCTCCGTGCGACTTTTTCTTATTTCCAAGCATGAAAAGGGGCATGAAAGGACACCGATTTGACAACATTGAAGAAGTCAAGAAAAAAAGGAGGGAGGAGCTGTCAGCCGTTTCTAAAGATGACTACAAAAAATGTTTCGAACAGTGGAAGCACCGGTGGGACAAATGTATCAGTTGTAATGGAGAGTATTTTGAAGGGGATAAGGTTGTTTTGTAAAGAATTTGAAATAAATAGCTTTTAAAAAATAATTCCTGTTTTTTTTGGGTACCCCCTCGTAGAAGAAATAAATATATGAAAAAATTACTCTCAAAGAATATTTTCTAACTGTATGGGTCTGTAAAGATATAATGATTTCTCTGGTATATTACCAAGCACTTGAAGGGAAATTTAAGAAAAAAGGTAGCTCCCCAGAGCCAAAGTACGAGACCTTAGCTCTAGGAATGTTCTTCTCTTGGCAACATCCAGGAACACATTGCTCTTTTGCCCACAAAATGGGGCATCCTTTTTCTGAAAAAATAACTTCAATATAAAATTCTTCTCAATCTCAGACTGAAAGGTAACCAACAGTGTCCTAAGTTGGAATTTCATCCTGAGATGACTCTATAAAGGCAGATGAATCCTAACTATTAATAGATATAATCTGATCCAAACCACCCTCCTTCCCTCCTCAGCTCTCCAACCCTGGAGAGGTAACCCCTCTAGGTGGAAGTGGGAGCTCCTGACCTCTCCCGCTCCCCCCACCAAGGTCCAATCGGGGCTGCCATCAGGAGCCTTAAAAGAAAGCACACTCCAGCAGGAAGATCTCTCTACCACCAGCCACAGCAGGACTCAGCACCCAATTGCAGCATCGGGGGTGGAAACGGGAGCTCCTGGTCCCTCCTGCTCCCCCCACCAAGGCCCAATCGGGGCTGCTGTTGGGAGCCTTAAAAGAAAGCATGCTCTAGGCAGGCCCTTTGGCGAGGCCCTTAGGTGAGGATCAATAGGTAGGATCATAATCTTCACGTGCAAATTTTTTTTCCTTATCGCCAATCACACCGAAACTTCGGAAGACATCAAACAAGAAAGTAAGTCCACTTCCACAGCCTTAACACCTAGAGCATCAAGCAGAATTACCATAGCTATATTCATACCGAACTATCACATAATTGATTCTAAACAAACTTCACTTTACTGAATACAAACATACTCCATAATGATGAACCAATATTCACTCGAAATCCATGAACCAGATAATTATTCAACAGCCATCGGTTTTGTGTTAGTGCTCTATCTTGAGTTTGTCCTCAACAGACTATCTACTTTATGATTACACTGTTACCAAACTAAAGTCTGTATTGCTTTCATTACACTTCTGTGATACAATGTATTGTTCGATGTAACCTACATTGTTATCACATCGTCCACTGCAGCCCATATCTAGTCATAGACCCATATAATTGTTAGTAACTTCTGCCAATAACTTATTTATTCCTGAATAATAACTTGCCAACACGAGATATTTACCAATTGCTATATCTACACCTACCACCTATTGGGACTTGCTAAATTATTCATGTCTCCTCTGCCTGTGAATGCCAAATGCTGTCTGATTTTTACTTGATTGTTACCATACTTATTATTATCACGTTTGCTGCATAACTACATTTTAATTATCCACTTTCTATCCCGATTGAGCTGCAATCCCTCAGTCTAGCTCCTCCTCTTGCACCCAGTCTGAACTATTCATTGTATATTCACCTTTTAACTCCCAGCTAACCTTGTCTTGGGTTCTCCCCACCTTCATATTTGCAATCGCTCTGCTGCTCTGCTAATTTGCTCTCACGTTCTTGTTCTCCTCCTCCCACTACACAATGATGGAGCTCTCACACAATCTAATTTGTGCTATATGCATAATCTTTCTAATCCTAGCGCATCCAGCACCCAGCTAACTCACCAAGCACCTATATTCTACTACCTCACACCATACACCCAACATTATCCAGTTTATAACCATATAATGCATTTTTACAGCTATGAAAACTTATGCATAAACCACCACCTCAGACACAAACAACACTGGAGGCTAGTCCAAATCAATACTATACCTAATATTCAATCTAACAATAATTCCATTATCCCTTTAAAATGCATATTAATAAATTCATGCTCTATAAGAAACAAAATCCCAGTAATCCGAGCTATCCTAATAGATGAATCCCCGGATCTACTGGGTGTAACAGAAACATGGCTTACTGAACACGATGCCATCCTATTAAATCAGCTAAATATAAATGTCTACTCACTATTCAACTGCCCCAGAGAGTCCAAAAAAGGGGGTGGAGTCATCATATTCATCAAAAGAAAGCTAAATGCATCTGCCAGCATCTGTGGCAACTATGATGGCATTAATGTAATCAAAATTGAGAATAAAAATGTAGCAGTTTGCCTCCTCTACAGACCACCTTAACCTCACCACTATACTTGAATCAGCCTGCATCTCTCCGACTAAGAAACCCCATCTCATCATGGGAGACTTTAATTTAGCATCTCTTCCCATGCAACAAGCAGCTGTGTTTCTTGAACTCATGGAAGAAATGGGCTTCTTAGAAGCTATGGAGCACCCCACCCACATCAAGGACAATACCCTCGAACTGATATTCATTCCTAAGCATCTCACCATACACCCAAATTATCCCCCCCTACCTCAACTCAGTTCCCTTGGACCTATCACTTTATCATACAAATACATATCCCAAGCTCCCTATCCTCCCAGAAATATTATAACACATCTCACCAAACCCCATTGTTCAGGCATTTCAACAAAGAAACATTCCTGGAGGAGATTACCCCTCAAATGGCTTCACAACCACAGGACCTTGATGAGTCAATATGGTTCACTATAATTAATAAAGCAGTTTAAACCCACTATGACTAAAAAGAATACATATAACAGGCCCTCAGAAAAATGGTTTACACAATAAATATGCAAACTCAAGAAAGAACTCCATAAATTGAAGAAAAAATGGAGGGCAAAAAACTCCCCTGAATATAAGGATCTCTATCTTATAGCACTAAACAACTATAAAGAAACGATTCTCAGGGCAAAGAAAGACCACCACACAAACATACTAAATAAAGCTATTAATCGTCCTAGAGAGCTCTTTGAGATTGTAAAACATTAACCAAAGCCCATTCGATCATGACAAACAATACCCCCATCCATCCTCAAACTACAGCAAACCACCTCGCATTAAAACTAAAAAACAAAAACCTCCCAACAATGCCCTCCCTCAGCGATTGTCATTCTGCTACCAATAAATGGCACACCTTCCACCTCATCAATGAAAAACATCTCCTGGAAACAATAACAAAAATCAACACCACTACCTCTCATCTAGATCCTTGTCTGGCATCTTGGATAAAGGCAACTAAAACAGAACTATCCCTGATTACACTCAGTATGGTAAATCAGCCCCTCCTCCAAGGCATAATGCCAAATCAACTCAAACTATCCGTCATTCGCCCAATTCTCAAAAACAATTCCCTCAACAAAGATGACCTATCCTCATATAGCAAAAATCATAGAAAAAATAGTACAAATACAACTTCATCGACCTTAACGCACCTCTTGACGAACACCAATATGGGTTCTGCCCATATCATGGTGGGGAAACTCTGCTCATGGTTTTATTCGATACACTCATCTCTGGCATAGATAATGCAAACTAAGCCTTTATTCTGGTCTTCCTAGATATCACTTCTGCCTTTGATAGCGTTAATCATAATATCCTCCTGACAAGATTAGATCAAATAGGTATAGCAGGAACAACATTAATATGGTTCAAATCATACATCTCCAGCTGTTTTCAATATGTAAAAATAAATCATGAATTATCCACCACTTTCCCTCAAGAACAGCGGATTCCCCAAGGCTCGGCTTTATCTGCCCTCCTATTCAATCTGTATCTTCAACCATTATGTGTAATCTATGCAGATGATATTATGGTATATACACCAGTAGATATAAAAAACCCAACATACCACAACATCACTGATTGCCTACAAGAAGCAGAATCTTGGCTAAATGCAAACAACCTCCACATAAAGTTCAAAAAAATAGAAATTCTTTTTACAACTAGAAACCAAAACTTCACCCCTCTCCAACATTTAAGATATGTGACACCACTCTCCAAGTAAAAAATGAGGTAAAATACCTTGGAATAATAATAGATAGATCCCTCAATAAGTCAACTCAAATAAAACAAACTGCTAGAACAAACTAAAAATGATCCAGCACCTCAGACCCCTCCTAGAATCAAACGATTTCAGAACAGTAGTCCAAGCCCTAATCACTCCTCACTTGGACTATTGCAACAGCATGTTACAAGGTCTGCCCAAAAAGAGTCTATATACACTTCAATTAGTACAGAATGTAGCTGCCAGGATTATTATTAATAATAATAATAATAATAATACAATAAACATAAACACCATAAGAGATATATCAGAAAAGAAAAAAAGAATTTTTTGTCGGAACTACTGCCATGAAAACTTACGTCCTCCTGAAGCAGAATGTTCCTTTTAATCAGAATTTGAAATAGGGAAAATCAACCTTAAGTTATACCCCAAAAAGGATTATTAATAAGGCAAGTTTTTCGGATCACATTACACCAATACTATATAACCGTCACTGGCTCCAGATAGCTAGCAGGATTAAATACAAAATAATAGTTATTACATTTAAACTGCTTAATAACATCTCCCCCTCCATCCTTACAACTAAGATTCATACCCAAACAAATGTTAGGAGCAGGAGAAAAAGTAACCAAAATCTCCTCTCAATACCATACTCAATTCGTAAGATTAAACACACTGCCAGCAATAGAGCCTTCATACTGTATATACTGCATCCACTCTTTGGAATTCCCTTCCACTCCATCAGATCAGTCAAAGACCTAAAGACATCCTGTAAGGAACTAAAGACTTTACTATTCTCTGAATACTATAACAACTTCATCTGCAACAATACTAATTTTTACTCCTCCTTGTAATCTTTCCCATCTGATCCAGCTCCCTTCTCCGTATCTACCTAGCATACGTTATTGTACCTTCATAATTGGTATCACTGTTGAGCTATAATGTAAATAGTTAAATGTTAACTATCTTCCACCATACTATGACATGTGTGGATAGACGGTTTGTAAATAGTTAAATAGTTCAATGTAGATTAGTTCACTACACTGTTCTATGTAACTGGCATTTGTTTGATGTAAACAGCCCCTGATCTTTGGAAGGGGCGGTATAGGAAAACTGTTTAAATAAATAAATAAATAATAACTATTAGCTAGACTTAAGAAATACACATCAAGATCTAACAAGACTTCCTTCTAATATTACCTGAATAGGATTAGAAGAGCTAGATACCACGTACAAGGAAAATTTAAGAACCGCAATTTCCTTGCCCTAGAAACATTTTCCACTAACTCCAGTGCTGATGAACCAAAAAACTATCTCTCACAAATGTTGCTACTGCCAATTGTATTGAAGCCACCTGAGGCTCTATCCTCCAAAATTGGATTTCCAGGCCAAAATATTTCCCATCATGTTCAGAAAACTTTATCCTTTGAAAATTCAGAAACCTGTTCCAGTGTTCCATCTCACTGCGAATGACAACATCCCAAATATGTCTCAAAGAGATTTCTTTGTCCTGAGAAACACCTACGGACATAATCCTGCCCTGGTCCAGATGTCACTGTTGGTAAATATGCCACCTTAAGCAATGGGACGCTTCCCGCCCCACCAACCACTAAAGTGACTAGAACTACCACCTAGAGCTGTTGGGCATTCCCCTTCAACATGGACACTCCTCCAGCCCTTATCTCAGTAACAGCAGATTGAGAGGATGGGGTATTAACACCCAAACTCACGGAGCTCCTGCTGTTAGACCCAGTACTTAACAGAAGCTATAGAGATATTACCTCTCAACACCATCTTTGTATGCTGATCTATGAAGTTCTTTCACCTTAACCTTCTCTTCATCCTTCTGACAAAGGACTCTTTTTTTTTTTTTTTTCCCCTCCGGGAACAAGCAGGAAGTCAGTTCTCACATATGGGTATTGTTGGCGCCGACAGAGCCTGCGCAGAAGCATCTCCCCAGCTTTCAAAGAAAGCCTTTGTGAGATGCACCACGCATGCATGGTCCACTTCCCGCCCAAGGGTGCCATCTTGCCTCAGTCTCCTTTTTTCCATGGAGCCCCTCGGACATTGTCCTTTTTTCCCTTGAAAAAGCATTATATTTTTTATAGTTAAATTCTGTCCAGTTTACGTACTTGTTCCTTCCCGTCCCTGAGCTAGCTCACCTCGGTGTCGCTGCTTGCGTTCATTATCCATTTTTCACCTTTTATTATCAAGGTCCATCTTGACCGGTATTCGTGCTCTTTTTCAGCTAAAGGCCTTGGACCCCCTTTTTCTGATGGCCTCAAGTGGCTTCACAAAAATGTGATTGGTGTGGCAAAGTTCTGTCACTTACCGATCCACATGATTGCTGCTTCTGATGCCTTGGCCCGGAGCACAATGACTCCGACTGCAAGCTCTGCAGATCAATGACCCCAAAGGCCTTAAAGAGTCGCCATCAGCAGCAGGAAAACTTTTTTCATAAGTCCAACTCTGCCCCGGAGACTCTGGTAACACCATGCTCCAGGGCCCCCTCCTATACCTTGGTGCTCCGCAAAGCCACAGCCTCCTCGGAGTCCCGCGGCCGCGGTTCCTCTGAGCGAAGGTCCCAGGAGATGGAGCATAAGAAGAAGAAATCCTCGAAGACCACCTCAGAGGATGGATCTGAGAAGAAGGTGAAATAGAGTAGTTACTCACCTGTAACAGGTGTTCTCCAGGAGCAGCAGGAATCAGTCGTCACTTATGGGTGACATCGGCGCCGATGGAGCCCCCGTGCGGAGCATTTCCCCAGCTTTCTAAGAAAGCCTTTGGGAATACTGCACACATGCGCGGTCCCCTTCCCGCCTAAAGGTGCCATCTTGCTCAGTCAAATGACATAGCTAAAAAACAGCACACAAAAATGTAAAATTGAACTATGTACAACTGCAACTCCCAGGGGAGGAGGGAGGGTTGTGAGGACTGATTCCTGCTGCTCCTGGAGAACACCTGTTACAGATGAGTAACTACTCTTTCTCCAGGAACAAGCAGGAAGTCAGTCCTCACTTATGGGACTCCCCAGCTTCAGGCTACCGGGGACCCAGAGCTGAAAAATGAGCTGCCTCAGCATCAGAGAAAGGATTTCACTGAAATATACCTCTACCGGTAGCCCAACCAGAGGGCTGGAGGGTAGGAGTTGCCTAAACCTCAAAGAGATTCCGGAGCACTGCCTGACCGAAAACACTGTCCCTACGGGACTCCCTCTCCAGGCAGTAATGGGCCGCAAAAGTCTGGCTTGAGGACCAAGTTGCAGCCCTGCAGATGTCTGCCAACGGTACAGAGCGGAGATGAGCTACTGAGGCAGCCATTGCCCTGACACGGTGGGTCGTGACCCGAGCCTGCAAAGGGAGGTCAGCTGCCCTGTAAGCCCAGGTGATACAGTCAGCCACCCAGATGGACAAGGTACGCTTGGAGACAGGCACCCCCAAGTTATTGGGGTCAAAAGATACGAAGAGCTGAGTAGCCCTCCTATGCCCCTGCGTACGCTCAAGGTAGAAGGATAAGGCCCTCCTACAGTCCAGGGTATGCAGGACTGTCTCAGCCCGGCTGGCATGGGGCCTAGGGAAGAACGTTGGAAGAACCACCTCCTGATTGAGATGGAAAGAGGAGACAACCTTTGGGAGGAACTTAGGATGAGTCCTAAGGACTACCCTGTTTCTATAGAAGCGAGTGTAGGGTCTGTCACAGACCAGGGCTTGAAGTTCACTCACTCGCCTGGCCGAGGTCAAGGCCACTAGGAATAGAGTCTTCTAGGAAAGGAAGCGTAGAGGACATGTAGCCATTGGCTCAAAAGGTGGGCGAGTCAGTTGCTGCAAGACCACATTCAACTCCCACTCAGGGGCCGGTGGACGGAGAGGAGGCTTGAGCAATAGTAAGCCTCTGAGAAACCTGGACACCAAGGGATGAACTGACAAAGAATGTCCCTCCACCATTGAGTGGTGAGCTGCCAGAGCAGAGAGGTGGACCCAAACAGAATTGGACTTAAGGCCCTGATTGGACAAGTGCAGAAGGTACTGGAGCACTACTGGCACAGTGCAGCCAAAAGGATCTTCCTTGCATTGCTGACACCACAAGGAGAACCTCCTCCACTTCAGGGCATATGTTTTCCTGGTGGATTGCTTTCTAGAGGCCAAGACCACCTCTTCTACTTCCTGGGGCAGGCCCCAGGGAGCCAAGACTACCCTTGCAGCCTCCAGGCCATCAGATTGAGAGATTTGAGATTGGGGTGCAGAAGGGAACCCTGATCCTGAGAGAGAAGGTTGGGTTGGAACCCCAGAGGCAGTGGTGTCTCCACTGCCAGTTGAAGCAGGAGTGGGAACCATTGCTGCCTCGGCCACCTGGGAGCAACCAGAAGGACCGAGGCCTTGTCCCTGAGAATCTTGAACAAGGTTCGGGCCACTAGAGGTGTGGGAGGAAACGCATACAGTAGGCCCTGGGACCAGGAAATCAGGAAGGCATTCGCCGCTACCCTTAGGGGATGCGGTTGCCTGTAACAAAACCAGGGCAGTTGGTGATTCAGGGGACTGGCAAAGAGATCCATGGATGGAAGTCCCCATTTCAGGAAAATCTTTTGAACCACTAATGGGTGCAGCTGCCACTCATGGGGCTGCAGAATTCTGCTTAATCTGTCTGCCAGAAAGTTCTCCTGGCCAGGAAGATAAACAGCCCTCAGCAACATCTGGTGCCTGAGGGCAAATGAGCAAAGGGCCTGTGCTTCCAGGCATAGGGGCCTGGACCCAGTGCCGCCCTGTTTGTTCACATAGAACATGGCTACTTGATTGTCCGTCTGAACTAGAACAGACTGGTGAGCCATAGTGTGAGAAAAAGCCTTGAGGGCTAAGCGAATAGCCTGCCGTTCTAGTAGGTTGATCTGTTGCATGGCTTCCCATGGGGACCAGAGGCCTTGAGTGCAGCTGTCCTGACAGTGTGCACCCCAGCCCTGTAAGGAGGCATCTGTTGTCAAAACCACTGTGGGGACAGGCACCTGAAAGGGCACCCCCTGAAGCAAGTTGGGGGGGTGTAGCCACCACTGAAGGGAAGTCAGGAATGGTTTTGACACCCTGACTTTGTCTGCTAGGTTCCCAGTGGCTTGCGTCCACTGAGTTCTGAGGCACCATTGTGCAGGCCTCATGTGGAGGCGGGCATTGGGGGTCACATGTACAGTCGATGCCATGTGTCCTAGAAGCTGCAGACAGAGCCTGGCAGGAACCCTTGGCAGGCTGAGAAACCGGGATGCCAACTCCATGAGCCTTTGAGCTCTGTCCTCTGGCAAGTAAGCCCTTGCTTGCAGAGAGTCCAGCCGTGCTCCTATGAACTCTAGGTTCTGGGAGGGGAGCAAAGTGGACTTTGCAAAGTTTATGACAAAGCCTAGGTCTTGAAGGAGTGATACAGTCCTTAAGGTGGCCTGCCTGGCCTCCTGGGAAGTCTGACCCCGGATGAGCCAGTCGTCTAGATAGGGGAAGACAAAAACACCTTGAGTCCTCAAGTAGGCCGCCACCACAGCAAAGCACTTTGTAAAGACTCGTGGGGCGGAAGTTAGGCCAAAAGGCAGCACTCTGTACTGGTAATGGTTTCCTCCCACCATGAACCTGAGGTACTTCCTGTGGTCTGGATGAATAAGGATGTGAGTGTACGCATCCTTTAGATCTAAGGAGCATAGCCAATCTCCCTGCTGGAGGTAGGGCAGAAGTGTTCCAAGAGTAAGCATCTTTTTTTTTTTTTCTTTTTTTTCAGATTTTATTTTTAATACACACAAAACAACAAGCCATCCTCTTAAAACACAAATTACAACAGTTCTGAACACGGCATTACTATGTCAACCAGACACATAGCCTTTCAACTGGCATAATATTTATAGACCCCAATACCCCCCCTCCCCCACCAAACAGCAGTCAGAGACATATAAAGAACAAAATTACTTTGTGGCCATCCATGTAATATACCTTCCCCACACTTGTACAAACTTTTGCTAGTGCTCCTTCTTCAGGGCCGTGAGCTTACTCATCAAATACAGGTGGTCTAAGGAGCTACAGAACTCCTCTAATGTAGGAACCCCCACCTGTTTCCACTTCTTTGCAATCAACACCCGCAAAGCTATACACCCCAAGTTCACAAATTCCCCCTCCCACCTGTTAAGCTCTTCCAACTGCACTCCGAGGAGCGCCAAGGCCGGCGAGGGCTGTATCTCCTTCTCCAAAATCTGACCTAAAAGGTTGAACACCTCCCCCCACACTCCCTGAATCAACTTACACGTCCACCAGATATGCATGTACTTTCCCCTTTCCCCGCATTCCCTCCAGCATTGAGCGCTTGTGGCATGATACATCTGATTCAAACGCGCAGGTGTCAAATGCCACCTATACAGAACTTTATAATTATTTTCAATTAAAGAGATCGCCAATAGGGCTTTATATCGAGATCGATAGATTTGCTTCCACATATCCTCACCCCACTCGACCCCCAAATCTGCCTCCCACCTCCTTTGATAGGGCTCTCTTCCCCCACCCTCTTGCATCATAGCATAAAATTTAGTCACAACCCCCCTCCGCCACCCCACCAAGAACATCTGCTCCACCTCAGTAGGGTCACCCCGCAGACCTGGGACTATCTTATGTTGGATATAATGAGTAATTTGTTGAAAACGAAAAACATCCTTATCTTCCAACTGGTATTGCTCCTGCAAAACCGCGAAGCTTTTCACAGCCCTACCCTCTAATAACTGACCTATCCACTCTAGCCCCTTCCGTGCCCAATGCTTAAAAGCCGAAATCCCCACCCCCGGCGGGAAGGCCGGATTCCCCCTTATTGGTATCAGCCGCGAGATCCCCTCCTTACCAAGCCACACACATTTCCATTTGTTCCACACCTTCAAGGTGAGCTGCACAAAGGGGTTCTCCCCTTGAAAGCCTCTATTCCCATCCTGGGGCAACCACAACAAATCCCCAATCTGGCTCCTCCACAATTCCTCCGACTCCATCCATACCCATTCTTTTTTCTCATCCCCACACCAGTCCACACATGCACTCAATCGGGCGGCCTCCCAATATCTCCCTAGATCTGGGATCGCCATTCCCCCACTTTCCTTCCGGCGCGTCAAAATTCGCCCAGCTATTCTGTTTTTTCTCGAACCTCCCACATATTTCATAATCACCTGTTGCCATTTCACTAAACAACTTTTAGGCACCCAAATTGGCAGCACAGTAAACAGATACAGCCACTTAGGTAGGATCACCATTTTAACTGCTGACATCCGCCCATATCATGATAACCCTTTACTCTCCCAGCTTTCCAATTCCTTCCGAACTATTTTATCCATGGCACCATAATTAGCCTCGAACAAATCCTCCTCCTTCGCCGTTAATTTGATGCCCAGATAGGTAATACTGTGCCTAGCCCATTTAATTGGGAACTGTTCCTTAAGAAGGAGCACAGTCTCTTCTGGGACCGAGATATTCAGGATCTGGGACTTAGTCGCGTTAACTCTGAACCCCGAATATTCCCCAAATTTCACTAAAAGATCATAAAGTGCAGTTAAAGACGTCTGCGGCTCAGTTAACATAAACAGTAAATCATCTGCAAAGAGAGACACCTTGCTTTCCAAGGCCGTCCATCTAACCCCTTTCACCTCCCCGCATTCCCGTACCCATTGGGCTAAAGGTTCCATCGATAACACAAACAAAATTGGTGATAAGGGGCACCCCTGCCTCGTGCCCCTCCGCAACTCAAAAGCCGCCGTGTATTCACCATTAATGAGAATCGTCGCCCGCGGTTGGTTATAGATCGCTTTAACCCATCGCAGATAATTCTCTCCTATCCCCATCTTCTCCAAGACCTTAAAAAGAAAGGGCCAAGCTACACGGTCGAAAGATTTCTCAGCATCTATTGTTAATAATAACATCTGTTGCTTCCCCCGCTTCCCTCCCCACATAGCATTCAACACTTTCCGTATATTATCAGATGTATGCCGCCCCGGTACAAAACCCGCCTGGTTCTCATGCACTAAATATGGTAAATGGGGTAAGATCCTATTGGCCAAAACCTTAGTATAAATTTTAAAGTCCGTCCCCAACAAGGAGATGGGTCGGTATGAGCCACATAAAGTTAAATCTTTCCCCTCCTTTGGAAGCACTGTGATACCAGCGGTACGCATGGTTTCCGGCAACACTCCCTCCTCCGTAAAGGAGTTAAAGAGCCGAGTCAAAATCTCCCCCAACTCCTCCCCAAATTTTTTATAAAATTTGTTAATGTACCCGTCCAGACCCGGTGTCTTATGCGCAGGTAAGTTCTTAATTACCGCAAGCACTTCCCCCACCTCAATGGGCCGAGAAAGCAGCTCTGCTTGCCCCACACACAAACACGGAAGTTCCATACTTAAAAAGTCTTCCATCCCCCTCAGCTCACCGCCCTGATCTGGTGTATACAACTGTTTATAATACTCAACAAACCGCTCTTGCAGTTGCCCCAGCTGCCGCAGATCCTTCCCCTGGGCATCCTTAATTTTCGTTATATAATTTCGCTGACGTTGTTGTTTCAGCCTGTGTGCTAATATCCTACCGGGTTTATTGCCCCATTCGAAAAAATCTTGTTTTAGCTTATCCTGGGCATATTTAATCTCTCCAAGCTCTAACTCCCCTAACGCCTTCCGTGCCTGAGCCAACTCACTCCGGCCCAACCTACCCAACTCCCCCCGTTTCTGCAACCCCTCCAGTTCCCTGATCTTGTCATATACTATCCGCTTTTGCTGCTCCTGTACCTTCTTCCGATAGGAACCAAGAGATATCAACTTCCCTCTCACCACCACCTTAAGACATTCCCAAAGAGTGCCTATTTTACACTCAGCTGTATCATTAAACTCTAAATATTCTTTAATATGTTCCTTCACCTGTATAACAATCTCCGGTATCTCCAACAAGGATTCATTTAAACACCGCCCCGAACCTTTCCCAACCTTACCCCCCAGCCTAATCTCCACCCAAAACAGAGCATGATCAGACAGCGTGCGTTCGCTAATCTCACACCCTCCTAGGTCCTGAACAAGTGTCTTAGCCACCCATATCATATCCAGCCTAGACAGAGAGTCATGCACAGGGGACCAATAAGTGTAGTCCCTCCTCCTCCCTTTCAACTCTCGCCACACATCCACCACCCCCAATTGTGCCCCCATCACTTTCAACGCTCTCCTACTTTTCACATTCCCTAGGGCCTTCCCCCTGGAATTATCCAACATAGGGCTACTCGTTAAATTAAAATCTCCGCCCACTATTAGTTGCCCCTCTACAAATTCAGTCACCCTTCTTGTCAATTCCAAAAAGAAGGCCCCTTGTGCCACATTGGGCCCATAAATATTCACCAATGTAAATTTCTGGTCCTTTATCTGTATCTTAACCATCAAATAACGCCCTTCCTTGTCCTGTTGTATCTCCTGTACCTGGTGAGGTACGTGTGTATGCACTAAGATGCCTACCCCCCCTTTTTTTTAGCTCAACCCGATTGGAAGCAAACCATCGTCCCTGAAATTTTTTGTTTGCCATCCTCCACTCATCCCTTTTCAACAAGTGGGTCTCCTGTAGAAACACCACGTCACCCTGCAATCTACCGATCTCTTTATACACCCTTTGTCTCTTCATTGGGGAATTTAGACCTCGCACATTCATTGTTACCACCCTTAATTTATCCATCATCACCCCATATACCACACACCCAAATCCTACGCTGTTTGGTTGGAGCAGCCCTACCTAACCCCCCCCCCCCACCCTCCCCCCCTCCCCATCCCTCCCCCACACCTTTCCAAGGCACCCACACCACGAGTGCACGAGGCATGACTCACCAGCCCGAGCCCCTATTTACATCTTAAATATTCACAACGGGCATCCCCCCCCCATCACCATTATAGGACTTAATAAACAGCACGCTTTTCACCGCCTTTCCTACGCAGGCAATAAGCAATAATGTCCAGAGAGTCCACTACTCCACTTCACCCCTCAGACGCCACCGCCGTCTTCTGCTGTTGTCTACGCAGCCTCCGGTCTCCTTGAGGTGCTCTCCGCCAGCCACTTTCACCAGGCCTCTTCCTCGGCGTTTTTGGCCGATCCGTCTGCGAAATCTCAGGTATCCCCGTCCACCCCGCCTTCTCCATTGCCTTAACTGCTTCCTCAGTTGTTTTCACATAGGACGTGACACCTTCAATGCAAAATTGCAAACCAAACGGGAACAGCCATTTGTATCTAATGGCCCTATCTCGCAACTGTGTAGTAATCTGTGCAAAGTCTCTTCTCTTTCGCATCGTAATAGCGGAAAGGTCTGCATAGATCTCAAGACGCTGATTGTCCCACTTGAAGTGCTTAACTTTCCGGGCAGCTTCTACCACAATAGTTTTAGTAGAATACTCGTGAAAACACACAATAATGTCTCTATTGAAGCCTTCCTTTCTGGAGCCCAGCGCTCTGTGGGCCCAGTCTATCTTCCAACACAGGCCCTCCGCCGGCAAACCAGCCTCCAGCACCAACTGTTTGCACACTCTTTCTACTAGTTGTACACAGTCCACATTCTCCGCTGTTTCTGCAATGCTACGCAGTCGGATATTCGCCCTCCGGGAACGATTTTCCAAGTCTTCCACTTTAGACCATAACTCCTCTTGTTCCCCTTCCATACTCTCCATCTGCTCTTGCAGTTTTTGCAATGTGTTGTCCTGCGTTTCTACTTTACTCTCCAAGTCTTCCAGACGTTGGCCCACCTCATGAATTTCTCCACACAAATCCTCCAGCCAGCCCTGGACATCTGCCTTGAACAGGGACATATCCTGTCTGAGGGTGGTAAACCACCCGTGCAGCTCTCCCCGGAGTACCTCCACATCACTGCCCTTCTGCTTCTCCACCTTTGAGGCCTCCTCATCGCTGCCCGCATTCACCGTCGCCATCTTGGATTTCCCCGCGGCACCCACCACTGCCGCGCCTTTGTAGGCAAACGCCTTTAATTCAGTGCTACTTTTTTTCATCACCGGACAGCCACGCGGTTCACTCAGCTCTCCACTGATTTTCCGACTCTCCAGACCCCACGTTCAGGCAAGGGGTGCCCCACCAACTCACTCAGTCACGGAGCCCCGTGCTTTTGCTGCCTCTCAGGCTGGTGACGTCATTTCCTCTCCCCAAGAGTAAGCATCTTGAACTTCTCTTTCTCCAAGAACTTGTTGAGGTTCCTGAGGTCTAGAATAGGCCTTAGGCCTCCGGTTCTCTTTGGCACCAGAAAGTACCTGGAGTAGAAACCGTGCCCCTGTAGGCGAGGAGGTATAGGCTCCACCGCCTTGTCCAGAAGCAGACTCTGAAGTTCTTGGAGGAGGAGGTTTGTGTGCAGGAGAGGCCTTAGAGGCTCTCCTGGGAAGTAGACAGGAGGCAACTGCTGGAAATGAAGCATATAGCCCTTGTGGACTATGCTTAGTACCCAAGCATCCCCTGTAACAGGTGGCCACCTGTGCAGGAATGGGGCAGCAGAGGCGGAGAAGCTATGCTGTGGGAGTCAAAAAAAACCCTCCCTGCTGGGTAGGAGCAGGAGCCGGAGGCTTGGGGGTCTTCTGCCTACGGGGCCCAAGTCCCTGCCCCTGCCCCTTGGCCTGCTGCCCCTGCTGGGGAGCTGGGGAGGCCTGGTACTGAGGGAAAGGTTTGTAGGCAGCCGCCTTTCTCGGGTAAAAGGGCTTTTTAACCGAGCCTTTCTTTTTGTGAGAGCACATGCTTGGGCGGTATATCAAGTGACAAAAAAAAGATAAAGATAAAGGGGAAGAAGTTTTTCTGGACAGCCTTGTCCTGGTCAGGTGCTTGGTTTCGAGCTCAGCCACCTTCTCGGCCATGGGCTTGCCAAAAAGGTTTTCACCTAGGCAAGGGACATCGACCAACTTGTCCTGCACCCAGGGCTCGAGGTCCGATGACTGCAGCCATGCCTGGCGTCGGGCTCCGATGCCGGCTGCCGCCACACAAGCCGAAGCCTCGAAGCCATCATAGGCTGCTCGGGACATGAACTTGGAACAGTCTCTGAT
Organism: Ichthyophis bannanicus; assembly: GCA_033557465.1. Taxonomy (NCBI): domain Eukaryota; kingdom Metazoa; phylum Chordata; class Amphibia; order Gymnophiona; family Ichthyophiidae; genus Ichthyophis; species Ichthyophis bannanicus. The sequence goes on from CM066034.1 coordinate 708,221,696, forward strand.
TCCTGAGGACAAAGGTTCCCCGGAGAGGCCAGCAGAGAACCCGGCAACTTCTTTCGCCAGGTCTCGTAAGTACATGCCCATGTACAGCTGGTAGGACTGGACACGGCAAGCAAGCATCGAGCCCTGGAAGCACTTTCTGCCGAAAGCATCCAGGTTCCGGGCCTCCCGTCCGGGAGGCACCGCAGAGTGCATCTTCTGGCTCTTCAGACGATGAATGGCCGATTCCACCACCATGGAATGGTGCGGCAGCTGTGCCTTCTGGAAGCCAGGGCTCTTACGGAGTCGATAGATGGAATCGACCCGCTTGCTCAAGACCGGCGCCGAGGCTGGTGCCTCCCACATCCGGAAGAGGAGCCGTTTCAGCATCGGAGGAACTGGCACAGTAAAGGCCTCCTTCGGAGGAGAGTCATACTGGAGGGCCTCGAGCTCCTCGGCTCGAGGCTCCTCCTCGGGGTCGGCGGGAATCGCCAATGCCTTGGCCATGTCCTGCATGAACTCCGAGAATCGAGTGTCTTCCGGAGGGGACCTACTCCGGGGCTCAGACTGCGGTGAGTCCGAAGGGACGCACCGAGTCCGGAAGGTATCGGGGGACTCCTCGTCCTCCGTCTCCCACGCTGACTCATCCGAAGAGGAGTCGAGGGGCTCCGACCGTGCGGGTCGAGGTGTCACCCGCCCCGACGCCGAAGGCACCGGCGTCGACGCCCTCGGTTCCGAGCGGGAGGTTGAGGGAGACCTTGACCGAGGACGACTTCAAGCCTTCATGGTCTCGAGTATCGGCTCGGTCTCCGGGGTTGACTTCGACGTCGATATCCCGGTGGTCGGGGCAGATGCACCAGCAAGGCTGGCTATCAGTACCCGCTGCTGATCCATGAAGGCAGACAATCTGCACTCCAAGGCTGTCAGCCTGAGTCCAAGCTCAGGAGACTCAGCAGCCACCGACTCGGGCCCCGAGGAGAGTCCATGAGGACTACAGGACTTACGTGCCCGACGGTCTGCACCTCCACACGAGGTACTTTGGACGGCTTCTCCTGTTCCAAAGGCCCGGGACGGCGGTCGGGAGTCTTAGACCTGGCCCTCGAGGAACCAGGGACCTCTTCCGATGCCGCCCTCATGAGCCGCTTCTTCCTCTTGCGTTCCCGGTCGGGTGACCCCCTGTCCGAGGAACCCCGGCGATGCTTGGGATCAGACTCGAGGCCTCAGACGAGGTCCGGGCCCGGCCGGAGGCAGAATCTGAGAAAATCCTTTCCTTCTGGTGCTGACGGCTTCGAAGTGCCTTGGTGGACATTTTGCCACATGGGCCACAGATCATCAGATCATGATCTGGGCCGAGGCACCGAAGGCAGCAGTCGTGTGTGTCGGTGAGAGACATTAGTTTCTTGCACCGATTACACTTTTTGAAACCACTGGAAGCCATCGGGGAAAAAAGGGCCCCCGCGAGGTCAAAGGACCCGCCTTCCAGGAAAAAACAGAAAAAAGGGCGCGAACGCCAGCCACGAAGGGCAAAAAACGAAAAATAGAAGATGGGCTTGATACCGGTGTACCGAACCCGGCGGGAAGGGGAACCGGCATCGAACTCGGAGAAAAAGACGAAGCAATCGTTGAAGAAAATGTCAACTTTTCCGGGTGACTCGGACAGACGTCCGATGGGCTCCACGGAAAAAGAGAGAATGGTAGCCCTAGAGAGCAGTATATTTGCCCTAGTGACCATGCAGCAGGCGTTTAGATGAGGCTTGTCCGGTTCATCCGCCCCGATGATGGGACCCTCGATATTGAGTCCTTCCCCGGACATCAAGCCGGTCCTCGAGTGCCACCAGCCTCGAGAGAGCCCCTGGTCTTCGGGGCACTGGTCCTCCCCACCTGTGACTCAGATTGGCAATCCTCCAGAGGACTTGCACCGCAAAGAGGGGTCCTCAACTGAGGTGATTGTGCAGCGTCGGACTCGTACTCCGGCTTTGAGTCCAAATCGGAGACCGAGGATGAAGAGTCACCTGACATGAGGCGACACCGTGACGTGCCCTCGGACCTGTCTCCCCCAGTGACCCAATGCTGTTTCCCACCCAAGAACATTGCATTCCTCGATTTTGTGAGGGAAATGGCCGAGGCTGAGGAGGACCAGCAAACCGAGGAATTGGAGATACTCCAATTCGAGGCACCCCAAAGGAAACCCTTACAGTCCCAGTGCCCCCGATCCTCAACCCCCTCCTCCTCCAGATTTGGGAACACCGGCATTGGTACCAATTGTCAGCAGGTGCCTCGACGCCATCTACCGGGTACGCCGGAGCCCTGGGTTCCAGAAAGCCAAGCTTGCCCACAACTCAATGGTCGTGGAGTCGGCCATGCGCTGGCTTAAGAGCTAAAATACACACTCGTCAGTACCACCCGGCAGGGAGGCCCGAATCATCAATGCCCTTGGTCAGAAGGCTTTTCAGGGCTCGATGTTAGCATACCAAATCCACTCATACCTGCTCTACATCAACATGTACCTGAACGAGGGACAGGACAGTGTCTTGGTGGACAAGCTGAGCAGGATACTCCAGCTGCACAAGTGGCGCCTGGACCCAGCAGTAACTTCATGGCTGTTCTAGCTCTGGGGCATCCCAGTGATGGATCTGTTCGCCAGCAATGTTCCCTCTAATTTTCTGTAGGCTGTGTGCACATAAAATATCAGCTGTGCAGCTTTTGAAGAAAGGTTAAATTTTTGTGCGCCACATAACGATACTCAGAGTTATATACTTTAAAATTTGACTACACGTCAGAATACAGTATGTACACCACATTGACTGCACTAGAAAATAATTGTAGAACTTGTGAAAACCGTAAATACACAACAAACTTTTAAATTTTAAGACGTCTGTGTTGTTTTCTATCAGAATCAGAACCATAATATTTGTGCGCTCTGTTGTAAAGTATGTGCGTTCGCTCGGCGAGGTGTGTGCGCGCGCACACGCGCACAGCTTAGAGGGAACAGTGTTCGCCAGGTTACCCTGTTTCTGCTCCCGCCAACGGCACCTGTTTTGGGTAGCAGTGGATACATTCCTCAAACCGTGGTTGGAAGGCCTCCTGTACACCTTCCCCCAAATGCTGCTGATAGCCAAGACCCTGTTCAAGGCTCAGCGTGACAGAGCATCGCTAGTGCTGATAGCCCCTTGGTGGCCCAGACATCCCTGGTTCCCACTGCTCCTCTCCTTATCGACAGTACCACTGACTTTCCTAGGCCAAGCCCCAGGACTACTCTCACAGGAGCAGGGCTCTCTCCTACACCCCAACCTGAGGTCCCTCTCCCTCATGGCTTGGCTGCTGAAAGGGTAGCGCTAGCCTCCTTCAACCTTCCACAGGACATGGAAGACATCATCCTGGCCTCTTGGAAGGCTTCCATGAGAAGGGCGTACACTTTCAAGTGACGACGTTTCTCGCTGTGGTACACAGAAAAGTGGATAAACCCATTCTCCTGTTCAGTGTGTACTGTATGTAGTACTCCAATACCTTCTTCAGCTATCGCAGGCAGGACTGAAGTCCAACTCAGAGTATACCTAAGCACCATTACGGCGCATCACCATTCCGTCGAGGGGAAGCCCCTCTTGGCTCAGCCCCTCTCAGCTTAGCCCCTTGTGTCTGGTTTCCTATGGTGCCTCATGTTGTCCATACTCCCCTATCCTTCCTCCGGCGGCGGAATGGGACCTCAGTGTGGTGCTCTTGCAACTCACTAAGTCTCCATTTGAGCCTCTAGCTACCTGCCACCTGCGGTACCTCTCCTGGAAGGTCGCCTTCCTGGTAGCACTCACATCAGCTTGCAGAGTCAGCGAGCTCCTTGCTCTGATGGCAGAGCCTCCTTATATGAGGTTCTACAAGAACAGAGTGGTGCTCCACACACACCTTATGTTTCTGCTGAAGGTGGGTGTCCCCTTTCCACCTCATTCAGGAGGTGGTGCTCCCCACTTTCTTTCCCAGGCCTCTTATCTGCAGGGAGGAGGCTGTTATCCATACTCTGGATTGCAAGAGAGCCCTGTCCTTCTACATGCAATTGACTCAGGGCTTTTTGTATAGTATGACCCCCAACTGTGGGGTTCCCAGTGACTAAGCAAACTCTGTCCACTTCGGTGGTGGACTGCATTACCTTTGCCTTCAATCAAGCAGGAATCCCACTGGACCAGAGAGTCAGGGCCATGGCTACTTCTGTGGCAAATCTGCATTCCGTCCCCATGATGGAAATCTGCTCGGCCACCACCTGGTCTTCGGTCCATACCTTTACAACTCACTACTGCCTGGAGAGGGAGTCCCAACGGGGCAGTGCCTTCGGCCAGGCCGTACTCTGTAATCCTTTCGGGGTATAGGCAACTCCTGCCCTCCAATCCTAATGTGTTCAAGCTACCAGAGTGCTGTGTCTCTGCAGGACACCTGGGTTTTGTGAGAATCTCTCTCTTGGGATTCAACTTCTGCTGATCACGGCTCACCTTTGTAGATCGCTGTGACATTTTCTACAGGTTCCTGGTAGCCTGTAGCTGGGGAATCCCATATGTGAGGACTGACTTTCTGCTTCTTCCTGGAGAAAGTGTAGTTACTCACCTGTAATAGGTATTCTCTAGTGACAGCAGGAATCAGTCCTCACGATCCTCCCTCCTTCCCTTGGAGTTGCTTCTTTACCATCTTTTATTTTTGCCATCTTAGCTATGTCATTTGCCTGAGGCAAGATGGCACCTTTGGGCAGGAAGTGGACCACGCATGCATGGTGCATCTCCCAAAGGCTTTCTTTGAAAGCAGGGGCGATGCTTCAGCATGGGCTCCGTCAGTGCCAATGTCAGCCATGTGTGAGGACTGATTCCTGCTGTCCCCGGAGAACACCCGTTATAGGTGAGTAGCTACTTTTCCTTCTCCCCTTCCCCCTAACCAAGGAAGATAGTCTCCTGTTCCTCATTCCAAAGGACATTCCCCTTTGGGCATGCTATCATGAAGCCGTGACCACATCCTGCGGTTGAACTGCTGATTTTAAAGCCCCTGTTGCATCTGATGACATCACAGAGAGGCGCCCATGGGATTCCCAGTACTTTCTTCACTGTCAAAATAACCAGACATAGCAAACACTGTCCAAATAAATTTCTCAAATTCCCTGAAGGCAGACTTTTAAGGGTTTATCATTGTTCATCCTAGCAAATCTTTCCCACCCTAAACAAGTAAAATAAGGGTCTCATGATAAAGGTATTTGTTGATTTACCAGTTAAAATTTTAGAATTATTAAGTTGTTTGCTTGGACATCAACATACTAGTAACTTGCCAAGCTATACCAGTTATCATACCAGTGATGATGTCACTGAAAACAGAAGTGGTTCTCTGTCTCCATCTGCTGGCAAGATGGCAGATATGGCAGGCTTCAAGGAAAGGACATTAATAGGTAACTTGAAACCAGAGATTTGAGGAAAAACGTTACCTCTGTTACTGACTTCCTATTTGCTACAGGTCTTCTGGGGTATACTGGGAACTCTTAGTTCTCCAGGACCAAGCAGGAAGTCAGTCCTCACATATGGGTGACGTCGGCGCCGACGGAGCCCTCGCGGAGCAATTTTCCCCAGCTTTCAAAGAAAGCCTTTGGGAATTGCAGCGCGCATGCGCGGTCCTCTTCCCGCCCAAGGGTGCCATCTTGCTCAGTCTTCTTTTTTTCCGCGGAGCCCTACAGACGTTGCCTGTGAATCCCCGCAGAAAAGTTGATTTTTCTCTATTTTTTCTTCGGTTCGACGCCGGTTCTTTTCCCGCCCGGACTCGCGACGCCGGTTGCGAGTCCGTCCTTTGTTTTTCGGTTTTTTGTCCTTCGTGACAGATTTCGTGCTTTTTTCCTTTTTCCCTGGCTGCCCGGTCGTTCGACCTCGCAGGGGCCCTTTTTCCCCCGATGGCGGCCAGTGGTTTCAAAAAGTGTGACCTCTGCAAGAAACTTATGTCTCTTACAGACACTCATGACTTCTGCCTCCGCTGCCTCGGCCCAGATCATGACCCCATGATCTGCGGACCATGCGGCAAAATGTCCTCAAAAGCATTGAGGAGTCGGCAGCACCAGCGAGAACGTATCTTCTCTGACTCCGGCCGGGCTCGGACCTTGTCAGAGGCTTCGACGTCTCGGGACTCTGGTCCTGAGCATCGTCGGAGTTCCTCTGAAAGGGGGTCTCCTACCCGGGAGCATCATCGGAAGAAGAAACCCGCGAGGGCGGGATCGGTGGACGCTCCTGGTTCCTCGAGGGCCAGGTCGCATAGCCCCGATTCCCGTCCCGGGTCCTTGGAGTTGGAGAGGCCGTCAAAACATCCTCGACTCGAGGTGGACTTGCCCGCTCACGTAAGTACTGTTGTCCTCGTGGACTCGCCTCCGAAGGACCCGACGTCGGGGCCCGAGTTGGGGGCTGCTGGGTCTCCTGAGCTCGGACTCAGGTTGACGGCCTTGGAGTGCAGTTTGTCTGCCTTCTTGGACCAGCAGCGGGCATTGATTGCTGGCCTCGCTGGCGCTTCTGCCCTGACCGCCGGGACGTCGACCTCCAAGTCGACCCCGGAGACCGAGCCGATCCTCGAGTCCATGAGGGCTCGAGTCGATCCTCGGTCGAGGTCTCCTTCGGCCTCCCGTTCGGGACCGAGGTCGTCGACGCCGACTCCCTTGGCGTCGGGGCGGATGGCTTCAGTGCCCGCCTGACCGGAGCCGGTCGACTCCTCCTCCGAGGAGTCGGCCTGGGAATCTGAGGACGAAGAGTCACCTGGTTCCTTTCGGACTCGGTGTGTCCCTTCGGACTCCCCTGAGTCCGAACCTCGGAGACGGTCCCCACCGGAGGATACCCGGTTCTCGGACTTCGTGAGGGATATGGCCAAAGCCTTGGCCTTCCCTGCGGAGGGATATGGCCAAAGCCTTGGCCTTCCCTGCGGATCCCGAGGAGGAGCCTCGAGTCGAAGAACTCGATGCCCTCCAATATGACTCTCCCCCGAAGGAGGCCTTTATTGTACCGGTTCCTCCCATGCTGGAACGGCTTCTCTTCCGCATGTGGGAGAGCCCGGCGTCGTCGCCGGTGTTAAGCAAGCGGGTCGATTCCATTTATCGAGTCCGCAAGAGCCCCGGGTTCCAAAAGGCACAACTACCGCACCATTCCATGGTGGTGGAATCGGCCATGCATAGACTGAAGAGTCAAAAAATGCACTCCTCGGTGCCCCCTGGTAGGGAAGCCCGAAGCCTGGATGCCCTCGGTAGGAAGTGCTTCCAGGGCTCTATGCTTGCTTGTCGAGTCCAGACATACCAGCTCTACATGGGCATGTATCTCCGAGACCTGGCTAAAGAAATAGCCGGGTTCTCTGCTGGTCTCTCCGACGAACCTTTGCAGAGGTTCCAATCCTTGTCCACTGGTATTCGGGAGTGCTCCAAGTTTATCTCTCGAGCAGCCTATGATGGTTTTGAGGCTTCGGCTCGAGTAGCCGCGGCCGGCATCGGTGGACGCCGCCAGGCTTGGCTTCAGACGTCCGACCTCGAGCCCTGGGTGCAGGACAAGTTGGTCGATGTCCCCTGCCGAGGTGATAACCTCTTTGGCAAGCCCATGGATGAGAAGGCTGCACAAATCGAGACGGAGACTCTCACCAGGACTCGTCTCTCAAGGAAGACCTCTGCCCCTTCTCAAAAGAAGAAGGCCTCGGGGAAAAAGCCCTTTTACCCGAGGAAGGGGGCTGCCTATAAATACTACCCTCAGTATCAGGCCTCACCAGCTCCCCCACAGGGAAAGCAGGCCAAGGGACGGGGTAATGGGTCCCGTAGGCAGCCAGCCCCCAAGCCTGCACCACCGGCCCCTGCTCAGCAGGGTGGGGGTTTTTGACTTTCTCAGCATAGCCTCTCCCCCTCAGCTGGTTTCTCTCAGCACAGGAGGCCGGCTGGTCCACTTTGCCCACAGGTGGTCCAACATCACCACAGATACCTGGGTGCTCCAGATAGTTCAAAAGGGCTATCTTCTTCATTTTCACCAGGTACCTCCCTCCTACTTTCCAGGGGAGCCTTCCAGACTTCCTCTGCACAGGGACTTACTCCTTCAGGAGTTAGCAAGTCTTCTTCAGGAACAAGCCGTGGAACCGGTGCCCCACCACCTGGAGGGTCAGGGGTTTTATTCCCGATACTTCCTGATTCCGAAAAGAACAGGAGGCCTTAGACCCATCCTAGACTTGCAAAACCTCAACAAGTTCCTTGCAAAGGAAAAGTTCAAAATGCTTACCCTTGGAATCCTGCTGCCCTACCTCCAGCAGGGAGACTGGCTATGCTCCTTAGATCTGAAGGATGCGTATACTCATATCCTTATTCATCCAGACCACAGACAATACCTCAGGTTTGTGGTGGACGGACGCCATTACCAGTACAGGGTACTGCCTTTCGGCCTATCCTCCGCCCCCAGAGTGTTCACCAAATGCCTAGCAGTGGTGGCGGCCTATCTCAGACTTCAGGGTCTCTTTGTGTTCCCATACCTGGACGACTGGCTCATCAGGGCCCAGTCTGCCCAAGAAGCCACTCAGGCTACTCATCGCACGGTGGCTCTGCTCCAGCACTTGGGATTTGTCATAAACTTCGCAAAGTCCACTTTGCTCCCCTCTCAAGATCTAGAATTCATCGGCGCCAGGTTGGACACTCTTCAGGCGCGGGCCTTCCTGCCTCTGGACAGGGCCCAAAGGCTCATGGATCTCGCCAGCCGCTTTCACAGCAATTCCCTGGTCTCGGCCAGGCAATTTCTGAGACTGCTCGGCCATATGGCCTCCACGGTCCATGTAACCCCCTATGCCCGCCTGAACATGCGACCTGCTCAATGGTGCCTTCGCAAACAATGGCATCAGGCCACTGGGGGCCTAGCGGACTCCGTACAGATCTCCGACCAGCTGGTCTCCTCTCTGCGATGGTGGCTTCACCTGCCAAACCTAGTACTCGGGGTGACTTTTCAGCCCCTACACATTCTCAGGTCCTGACGACCGATGCTTCTCTCCAGGGTTGGGGAGCACATTGCCAAGGGACTTGTACTCAGGGTCTCTGGACTCCTTGGGAGTCCGCTCAGCAGATCAACTTCCTGGAGCTCAGAGCCATCCGCCTAGCGCTCAAAGCCTTCTCTCACCTGATTTCTCACCAGTCGGTACTTGTCCAGACAGACAATCAGGTTGCCATGTTCTACGTGAACAAGCAAGGCGGAACCGGCTCCTTCCTTCTCTGTCAGGAAGCACAGAAGCTCTGCTCTTGGGCCGTCCATCGCAACATCGTCCTCAAAGCTGTCTATCTCCCAGGTCAAGAAACTACCTGGCAGACAAACTGAGCAGGGTCCTCCAACCGCACGAGTGGAGGTTGGATCCGCTTGTGGTTCAGCGGATCTTTCTCCGGTGGGGCCTCCCCACCATGGATCTGTTCTCCAGTCCTCTGAACCGACAGCTTCCCAGATTCTGCTCTCGACAGCCGCATCCTCTCCGGGTGGCGGCGGATGCTTTTCTGATTCCATGGTCCACAGGCCTCTTGTATGCCTTTCCACCCATGCCCCTGGTGTCTCGGACGCTCTTCAAGGTTCTCAGAGACAAGGCGTCGGTGATCCTAGTGGCTCCCCGGTGGCTGAGACAACCTTGGTTCCCGCTTCTGCTGCAGCTGGCGGTGGACACTCCTCTTCCTCTGGGGTTTCAGCCCGACCTCCTCTCGCAGGATCAGGGGACGCTCCTGCACCCCAACCTTCGGTCCCTTCATCTGATGGCCTGGCTCCTGAAAGGGTAGTCCTTGCTCCTCTCCAGCTACCTCCAGATGTGGAAGAGGTCGTCTTGGCCTCCAGGAGGCCTTCCACCCGGAAGTCCTACGCTCTTAAGTGGCATCGGTTCTCCGTCTGGTGTACTCAGCAGTCTCAAGACCCCTTCTCCTGTTCAGCATCAGTGGTATTGCAGTACTTGCTTTCCCTTTCCAATCTTGGACTTAAGTCCAACTCGGTCAAGGTCCACCTCAGTGCTATTTCTGCGCACCACCTACCGGTGGAGGGTAGGCCTCTTTCCAGCCACCCTCTGGTGGCTCGTTTTCTCCGGGACCTTCTACTCCTTAAACCACCTTTGCGCCCGCCAGCCCCGAACTGGGATCTCAATGTGGTTTTACAGCGGCTTACCTGTCCGCCTTTTGAGCCTATGGCTACCTGTCCTCTTCGTTTTCTTTCCTGGAAAACCTTGTTCTTGGTGGCCCTCACTTCTGCTAGACGCGTTAGTGAGCTGCAGGCCCTGGTATCTGATCCTCCTTACACTAGGTTCTACAAGAACCGGGTAGTCCTACGGACTCACCCTAAGTTTCTTCCTAAAGTGGTTTCCCCTTTTCACATCAACCAGGAGGTGGTACTTCCGACCTACTTTCCCAGGCCACACTCCAGCCGAGCTGAAATGGTCCTGCATACCCTGGACTGTAGAAGGGCGCTGAACTTCTACCTGGACCGTACGCGGGGGCACCGAAGGGCTGTTCAGCTCTTCGTGTCTTATGATCCCAACAAGTTGGGGCTCCCTGTCTCCAAGCGTACTCTGTCCATCTGGATTGCGGACTGCATCGCTTGGGCTTACGAGGCTGCGGGCCTCGTGCTGGAAGGTAGAGTCACCGCTCATCGTGTTCGGGCGAAGGCTACGTCAGTGGCTTACCTCCGCTCTGTTCGTTGGCAGACATCTGCCGGGCCGCTACTTGGTCTTCAAGCCAGACTTTTGCAGCCCATTACTGCCTGGAGAGGGAGTCCCGCAGGGACAGTGCTTTCGGACAGGCAGTCCTCCGTAACCTCTTCGAGGTATAGGCAACTCCTACCCTCCATCCCGGATGTTGGGCTACCGGTTGGAGACGTATTCAGAGAAGATTCCTTCCTTCTGTGCTGCTGAGCTAGAGGGAGCTCATTTTTGTGCTTAGCGTCTCCGGTAGCCTTAAGCTTGGGAGTCCCATATGTGAGGACTGACTTCCTGCTTGGTCCTGGAGAAAGCATAGTTACTCACCTGTAACAGGTGTTCTCCAGGAGCAGCAGGAATCAGTCCTCACAACCCTCCCTCCTCCCCTTGGAGTTGCAGTTTTATGCTTTCGTTTTTGCTACTTTTTGCTGTCTTTTGCTATGTCATCTGACTGAGCAAGATGGCACCCTTGGGCGGGAAGAGGACCGCGCATGCGCGCTGCAATTCCCAAAGGCTTTCTTTGAAAGCTGGGGAAAATTGCTCCGCGAGGGCTCCGTCGGCGCCGACGTCACCCATATGTGAGGACTGATTCCTGCTGCTCCTGGAGAACACCTGTTACAGGTGAGTAACTACGCTTATTATGAAGCAGTTTGTAAACTGCAGTTTTTAGAGAGCAAACAATTCACTTACATACAAGAAAACTGAAAAAGATAGAAGCCATAAAAGATAAAGCTGAACATTGGATTTCTCATAGGTGACATGAGAAAGGTATGCTATGAACTGGGATTAGAAAAGCCTTTTAGTGTCTCTCTCTTTGTGTTGTTTTTCTTCCCCATCTTTCCATGGCTCCTGAGGGTATTTTGAGCCCAGACTTTGATGGGAATTGCTGTTTTTTTTTGTAGAGGGCTTATTAATTTCTACATGACAGTCTTTTGTGACACATATATACCCAGTGTGTGGTTTACTCCATCTTGAATGATTTAGATGCTGCCTGCACAAAAAAATACATACAAACATATATGTATAGGTGTGTGTGTATGTATATATAGATATATATACTATAGATAGATATTTGTTTTTTACAAATAGCATGACCAGAAACATCATAAAGAATTAATGTGTTTTTTGTGTTTACAATGCTGTGAGCCAGATAAAGATATAGAAATCTCAGAGAAGTTCCGGTGTGTCCATTGAAGGAACTGTTCAGTAGGTCTTTGAAGATGGAAGTGGTTCTTCAGCCCTGGAGAACAGATGTGTCCCTTCTTCATAAAAGTAGTAATGGGGTGTAGGTTAGAAATTTCAGGCAGTTAATCTTACCTTTGTAGTGTAATAATTAGTGGAAATAATACTGAAGGAAAGGATAGTGAAATATCTAGAATTAAGCAGGCTGTAGGACCCAGAGCATCATGGTTTCACCTAAGGGCAATCTTTTTAAACAAATCTGATCATTTTTCTTTAATTGGGTGACTCCAGAATTAGATCAAAGGCATGTAACGCATGTGTTTTCTTTGGATTTCAGCAAAACTTTGCATACTGTCCTACGTAGGTGCACATAAATAAAATGAGCAGCCTGGGACTAAATTCCAAAGGAGAGTAGCCTGCATTAGTAATTTAGGAAATAGAGGGTAGTGATAAATGGAATTCATTCTGACAAGTGTATTTGTTTCTGAAATCTTGATCTCCTGTTTTACTTTGATACCGACATTAAAGTGGCTCACAGTTAAAACTGTCTGATTAAAATAAAAGAAAACATTAAAACAAAAGAAAATGATGATTAGTGGATGCCCCATGGATTAACCCTGGGAATGATTCTGCTCTGTATCTTTGTGAGAGATATGGTGGATGGGTAAAAAGGAAAGGTAGACAGCCTGAGAGTGTAAACATAAAAAATGACAGCAGAAAAAGACCATATGCCCTATCTAGTCTGTCTATCTATACCAACCACTGAGCTTTACAATCCTTTTTTTCTCTTAGAGATCCTCTGTCTTTGTCCCGTGCTTTCTTGAAATCAGATACCGTCCTCGACTCTACTACCTCGACTAGAAGGCTATTCCTTACATCCACCAATCTCTCTGTAAAGAAATAGTTCCTCAGATTACTCTTTCACCTTCATCTTATGCCCCCTCATTTCACAGCCTTCTTAAAAGAGGCTCTCCTCTTGTACATTTATGCCATGGAGGCAGGGCTGGCACAACTACTAGGCAAACTAGGCGGTCACCTAGGGCAGCAATTCTGGAGGGCAGTAAAAGCAGGTCATTCAAAGCCAAAAGTGAAATTAGACTTACCTGCTAATTGCTGTTACTTGAGATACTCCAGTGCAGTCCCGCACCTCTGGGTAGTGTGCCTCTTCCAGCAGCTTGGAGACCGAGCATGTCGTCTTTTGATGACATTGGTATTAATACAGCAGGGATCTCCCACCAGCTCCAGTAACCTATTGACAAAGCAGACTCACGGGAGCAACAAATAAGCGGTTAACCTGAACTCATGAGAAACATGTCTTAGAATAAACTGTCCTTCCCCTTCCCCCCGGAGAAGGGATTTCCCCCCTCTTAAAGGCGTGGAGGCTTGCCTATGGTTTACCAGAAATAAGGCTGACCATGCCGAGCGCAGCCCTCAAGAAATACCCCAGTCCACCCTCTACCTGTTTCCCCCCACATTTCCTGGCCTCCCTGGAACCTCCTCAGGCCATGCTCCCAGGCAATTGGCACTCAGGCAGGGATCCGGGACTGGACTGGAGTTCCTCTAGGAACAGAAATTAGCAGGTAGGTCTAATTTCACTTTCCTTATCGTCCCTCCAGTCCAGTCCCGCACCTCTGGGATGTAACAGAGCAGTTCAATTTACCAGGAGGGGCCTGTCAGACCGGCCTGAAGTATCGCTGACCCAAAACAGGCATCATTCGCCACCTGAATGTCCAGGCGGTAATGCCTAGCAAAGGCATTAAGCGTTGACCAGGTCATCGCCTTGCAGATCTCCAACGACGGCATCAAAGACTACTCTGCTCACGAGGCCGCCTTTGCCCTCATGGAATGTGCACACAACCCCACTGGCACTGGCCTCCCTTTCAGGATATAGGCCGATGCTATTGCCTCCTTGATCCACCTCGAAATGGAGGCCTTTGCATCTGCCTTCCCTCTGCGTGGTCTGCCAAACAGAACGAATAAGCGACCCGACCTGCGGAAGGCTGTGGTTCTCATGAGGTAATGCCTCAGGACAGGCCGAACATCCAGTTGGCGCAACTGAGGCCCTGTGGAGGAAGTTTCCATGTTCCCCAAGACCAGCAAAGAAATGGACTGATTCAAGTGAAAGGCTGAGAGTACCTTGGGAAGAAAGGACGGTACTGGCCGCAGGACCACTTTATCACTTGAGAAGGAGAGAAAAGGCTCCTGGCAAGACAAGGCCTGAAGCTCCGAAATCCTGCACGCCGAACAGATGGTTACAAGATGGGGGCAAGATGCTGTGTCCAGAGGATGCAGCCCTGAACCCCCTGACTCCTGCACCTCAGCCGCCAGAAAAAGCACCCTATCTTGCGTTCCCTTATCTCTTAGGGTCTGTTCCATGGAGGTGGCTTCCTGTGCACAATCCCTGCAAATGCCCACCTCCAAAACAGCTCCGCGACAGGTTCCACACACAAGACACTGAGGTCTCTCAGGCATAATGCAAACCAAAGCGGTTGAGGATATATTTCTTTTTTTTTTGGCTGGCCTCTGGCCTGTCCTGATACCCCACCCCACCACACCAAATCCTCTTAGGAGGGCAGCCCTAGTCTAGCCACACCAAGGTAAGGAAAAAAGGAACTCTTCCCTTGTGTTTCTCCTTTTAAAAAAACAAAACAATAAAAGCATCCTGAAAGGCACTATTTCTTTCAAGCTGTACCAGAAAATAAGGGACCCATGCCACGGGAGAAGAGGTGAGCACAAAAACCATTAATGGAGGAACCCAAGTAGAGCGGGAGAGCTAGGAAGACACGTCCACCAGCCTCCTGCACTGCTCACTACCACGCGGCTAGGTCTACTGCTCCAATCTAGGGCCTCTCTGCCAGGATCACTGCTTTTAAAATTCACCTGCTCTGCCCCGAGTACCTGCGCACAGCCTGGGGTGCCACCAGGGATCCACTATACACTGTGCCTTCACAGAAGGAGTCACTCCTGCCTATTCTTCCCCCTCGCTCTCCACCGATCGCAGCTTTGGGGCCAAGGGGCGCATCTGGGGGGATGCCTGCTGGCTCAGAACTGCCTGCCTTAGACTGTAATGCGGCTCCTCACACAAAACAGGGTTCAGGAGCCACTAAGTCCCTGATTCACTCAGGGGGCCTCCAACACTCACCCCATTCAACCAGGAGGGGGGGAGGGGACTTCCTCCAATTCTCCCTTCTCCTAAATCTTTTTTTTTTTTGCGCTGTCCTTCAAAGAAAAAAGTAAGGCATAATAGCCAAAACTGAAAGAAACAACGAAGGATAAAAAAAACTCCTATAGTTAAGCTAACCGAAACCTCCTTAGTTGTCCCTTCAGTGAGTCCAGCACCCTGGCTCACTACCTCCTCCAGCTGCTTGGAGACTGAGCATACTGGGGCTGGTGGGCAGTCCCTGCTGTATTAATACCGGTGTCATCAAAAGATGACATGCTCAGTCTCCAAGCTGCTGGAAGAGGCGCACTACCCAGAGGTGCAAGACTGGGCTAGAGGGACAATAAGGAATACTAGAGGGGGGTGTAAAGCTTGAGGTTTACCTAGGGCTCCAACACTTTGGACCAACTCTAGAGCCGGTCCTGCATGGAGGTATTTAAACACCTCTATATCATCTCCCCTTTCCCGCCTTTCTTCCAAAGTATACATATTGAGCGATTTCTTGCAAAGTATACATATTTAATAGATAGAATGAAAAGTGATCTATGAAAGTTTAAGGAATGGTTATTTGCTTGGCACTTAAGATTCAGTGCAAAAAGTGCAGTCATGCATTTCGGGTGCAGAAATCCCAAGAAGTGGTACACAGTAGAGTAAAAGATACTGATGTGTACTGAATAGATGAGAGACCTTACGTGATTGCATCTGATGATCTCAAGAAAACAAACTGTGTGATTAGTCGATGGCCAGAGCCAGAGAGGCACCAGCGTGCATATGGAGAAGAATCTTTACAAGTCATTGGTGAAACCTCACCTAGAATATTGTGTTCCATTTTGGAGATAATATCTCCAAAAGGATATAAACAGACAGACTGAAGTCTATGAAAATGGGACAGAATCTACAGCAAGAGGCTTATGAAATGAGACTTGTGGACATAAATATGTATGATCTAGAGGAAAGAAGAAACAACAAATATAGTAGATGTATACCTGAAAGGTATAAATCATGCATAATAGATAAACTTTTTTTTAGTGGAAACAGTGTTCTAGAACAGTGGTTCCTAGACCTGTCCTGCAGGACCTCCAGTCACTCAGATGTTTAGGATATCTACAGTGAATATGCATGTGATAGACTTGCATGCATTGCCTCCATTGCATGCAAATCTATCTCATGCATATTCATTTTGGGTATCCTGAAAGCATGACTGACGAGTGGGGGGTCCTCCAGGACAGGTTTGGAGACCACTGCTATAGAACAAAAGGTGATAGTATGAAATTCAAGTGGTATACTCAAGAGCAGTATCAGAAAATACTTATTCACAGAGAGAATAGCATGGAATAGCCTCCCAGTGAGGTATATGAGACAGAAACGGAAACGGAATTCAAGAAAGCATGGGATAAGCACAAAAAAATCCCTAGATAACAAGGAGGTAAAGAGGGAGGCTGGGTCTGTGGCATGACAGCAATAAGGACAGGCTTGGGAGGTGCAGTATTGCAAAGAATCCTTTAGTTCCTCAAGAACATAGCCAAGGAGAGAGGGGATAAAAGAAGAACAATCAAATGATATTGTAGGCTATGGGTAGCTAAATTAACATCAGAAGGCTACAGTGCCCCAGAAATCAACCAAGTTGGTGCCTGCAGATTGGTGATAGCTGAGTATTGTTTGAGGAGCCTAAGAGACCGAGGGCCCGATTTTCAAAAGGCATTTACACAGCTAACAGCCAGTTAACTGTGTAAATGCCTGCTAACCAGCTATTTGATGGCACATACATGGGTAGTGCTGTCAAATATCCCCGACTAAGCCCCTCTGTGCCTCAATGCTAGCCGGCTAGCATCGGGGCATTCCGGGGCAGAGTGGAGGCAAGGACTGGCACTAACCATGCAGCACCGATATTGGAAGCTGCATAGTTAGTGCTTGGCACTCATAGGTGAGGAAAACCCTTGCCTATCTTATAGGCGCCGGGGCTAATTTTGCAGCATCCAATATCGATGCTGCACAGTTAGCTTCGGTGGCTTCCAGACAGCGCGCCCAGACCCGGATATTCACTTCCGTTGCCACAGAAGTGAATATCCAGAGTTTGGGGGTCGGTGGGCATGGCTAAGTGGCTACGGCGCTTGACCAGTTGAATATCGGGCCCCAAATGTTCAGCCAACTTTTGAGAAATATTTAGATTATTATGAAAGTCGGTCATAAAAAAGGGGAAGGAAACGGTTGGATATGGGATTCTTTATGGCTCTTCTTCCCAGGAGGGTAAAGAACCAAGGAGGAAGAAAACAAAACCTGACTGGATAAGCAGTGATATCCTACCTCTAGAAACTGGGATCTATCCTTGCACAGAGGACAGGAATAACTGGGAGGACAGGGTGGGCCAGTTGATCTTTGTTTGCTATCATCTACTACAGCTTAATTGATATTCCAAGTTTTTTTTACCAGTTGTATCAAAATGGCACAGCCCTTGCAGGAAATAGTGATAAAATTCATTAGTAATACTGTACTAAGTGTGGTAGGCATTAGATTTACTGCAGATGGGAGCTCTAATCTCATTCCTTACTGCCTGCACCACATGATCATCTTACAGTGCCTTAATGCTACCGGAGGCTTCACGAATCTCTAAGGTTACAGACAAATATGGATAATAGGGGAAACAGCCAAATCTTTCTGATCAGTTAAAAATTTGAAAGCTGCGCTTGAATGCTAGCTCAATGCGGTGCTGCTCGCGGCCAAGCAGAAGATGTGGGTTTGGTCCTAAGGTCAGATCTTCTGCTTAACAAGCTATTTTTTTCTGCATCATGCAGTAATATCCTTCTTAGAAAATAAAAGACTCACGTGTAACATTTGATAATATGTAAATGATCTTCTGCACTAAAACAAAGGCTAAGAATCCTTCTTTAACAGAAACATAATGGAACACAATAGCACACATATATCATTTATTATTGTTGTTGAAATGAAAGAAGCACAGAGCTTTCTAAAAATTAGCAAACAAAGCAATAACAGTTTCATAAAGTTCCAGGCTATATTTCATTTACAATTGCAGAGCTGAGCTGGAGACAGATTTGAAGATTGAGAAGGAGTGGAGACAGGCCGTGCAGGATGATTTGCAGAAGGAGAGAGAGATCGTGGCTCAGCTTAGGACAGAAACTCAACAGATCAATGGCCTCAAAAATGTAAATACTGGAAGAGCATAACCCTTTTCTACATAGTCAATAAATGTAGTGCAATTTAAGATCTCATATGAAGACTGTTAACTAAAATGATGCTACAATTTAGTGTATCCTAATGAGGTCAATAGATCAATGCTAAAAGCGCACACTATGGGACCCAAAGACTTTGGACTCGATTCTGCAAAATTCAGATTTATACAGAAACCTTTTCAGAGGCATAAATCTCCAGTGCAAATAAACCCATATCATCTAATATGGCCAGAATATCTTTTTTAGCAGCATAATAAAAAGTGTCATAAGCTGACTGTCGCCCTCCTTCTCTTGCACTCCTGGAATCCACCAGAAACTCTGCCCTAAATTCTGGAACTCCCTCCCTCTGGACCTTAGATTGGAACTCTCTTTCAATAGATTCAAATCTCTTAAGACTTATCTCTTCTATTCTGCTTTTGATCTCCCTGTTCCCCCTACAACCAGCTGAGAATCCCGTCCTTCTCTCCTCTCCTTGCCTCCTCTGTCCTTTTTACTTTACCTTCTCTCTCCTTCCTTTATTCTCACCTCTCCTATCATACCTATGGTGTTCCTTTCCTTTTCCGACTGTTTGTTTTTACTGTATTGTAAACCACTTTGATGTCTTTACTTAAAGCGGTATATCAAGAGCCGAATAAAGATAAAGATCTCCAAATATTTGGCCATTCATGCAGCTTAAGTATTTTGCAGAATAGAGATATTAAGGGACCTAAGCAATAAAACATAAGCAAACATTTTTTGCAGGCCAATTCAGTAAACGACAGTAGCCAATGCAAATTTAAGGCGAGTTGTTTTAATGTTAACACAAGCTAACATACCATGGTGATTAATACACTTTATCTCATGTTAAATTAGTGCAGGATTCTGCACTATCTCCAGGAACAAGCAGGAATGTAGTCTTCACATATGGGTAACGTCGGTACTGACGGAGCCTGCGCGGGAGTGCTCCCCAGCGTCCAATAGGAAAGCTTTTGGGAGCATCCCACTGCGCCTACATAGCTGCCTTCCCGCCTTTCCCGCTCTCCCTCTTCAGTTCTTCGTTTTCCATGGAGCCGACAAGAAGCAATTCCTGTCACTGCAGAAAATTTGTCCTTTCTTATTTTTTTTGTGGTCGCGTCTGCCTTCCCGTCGACGCTGGTACCGACCCCTGTCAGTGCTTTCTTTCTTTCTATCTAAAAAATAAATAAATTCTGTGACGGAAGGAATCTTCCTATTCGTCTCTCCGGGCCAGTCCAGAACAGATGGGTAGTCAAATCTCCCTCCTCTAGCAGCTGAGGACTGAACACTGATTCTTGTTGCTAGGTTACCCAGCTCTCCCCTGGTGACAGAAGGCAGTCTTATTGTCCTCAGCAGCTGAGCTGAATGTGTGGAGATTTGGCTCCCCACAAGTGACCTGTTACCTTTATTTCTCTTTGTTATTTTCTGGAAGAGTTTGCACAGAGGGGTTTGTGCTTTGCCCTAGCAGGGTATCTAGGCACTTTGCTGTTACTTATTCTGGCTGTATTTCTCATACAGCGCTGGTGTCAGTTAGCCGTATTACCGGCTCAGAGAATGGGGCAGAGCCTGTCTCCTCTTCTGTGCTAGGGGTACTCGTTGGGAACAGACCTGGGAGCCCCAGCTGCTGTCTTCCTCCTCATTGCCTTTAAAACTTGCCGAGCCGCTAGCAGCGGTTCCTTTTGCAGTCGGGAACACTTCAGCCTAACCGGCGTTTGTTTTCAGGTATTCCTTTCAAGTCTTTTCCTCAGCGTGAGTGCCGCGTGTGTTTCCCTACCCCTTCGGAGTGTCGGGGCTGCTCGTTTCCCGCGCTGCGGTTTGTTCGACGGTGCTTTGGGTTTCTCACCGGTTCTCCGGTGTGCGTTGGCTCGGACCCCGATATGCAGGATCACAAGGGGGATCCGCATGAGCAGTTATCAATGCTGCAGCCATCGGGGGAAAGCGCTGGGGAACGGCGGCCATCTTGGGGGAGCCTTCCATTTCGGCAGCTCCTCTCCCTAAGGCAGGCAAACGCAAGGCGAAGTCTCGTCATAGCGCAGAGGGTCGGGAACAGCCCGTGGTGCCAGCGGTATCAGAGGTTCTCGATCCTCTTCTTTCTGCGGAGTTTATCCTGGCGTTTCACAGAGCTTATTTACTTAAAAAAGCTCAGTCTCCTGTTCCAGTTTTGTCAGATTCTCTGCTGATTTCTCAGGCAGGGGTCTCTAGCCGGTCTGATTCCGGGGAAGGAGTTTCCTTCGTTGGCAGCACTTAAAGATTCTAAGTTAGACACTGTTTCTCTGTCAGCAGAGGCTTTGGGGCCTGAGGAAGGGGAACTCCTGTCAGACCCGGGTTTGGATTCCTGGCCCGCGGACTTGGAGGAAGGTGAGTTGGGCCCCGGGGATGATCCTAATATTTTTAGAGTTTTTAGAAAAGATGAGTTGCCTGCCCTGATTGCACAGTCCCTAACGGCTCTTAGTATCGTTCCTCCGGTGGTTCAGCAGGAACCTTTGGAAGATCCCTTGTTACAGAGTTTCAAAACCGAACAGACATGTTTTCCTCTACACAGGGTGATCAAACAGATGATAGAATCCGAATGGGAATGTCCTGAGGCTTCCTTGAGGGGGGCTAGGGCTATGGCTCATTTGTATCCTGTGCCCCATGAGGAAAGGGAGCTCCTACGTATGCCTAAGGTTGATGCGCTGGTTTCGGCGGTCACCAAGAAAACTACCATTCCGGTGGAGGGGGCTACGGCCCTTAAGGATATGCAAGATCGTCGGTTAGAGGGGCTGTTGAAACAGGCCTTTGATGCCAGCGCGCTGGCGCTGCAAGCGTCAGTCTGTGGGGCATACGTGTCCAGGGCTTCTATTAGGTGGAGTCAGCTGGCTTCTGGTCCGGCGGGTGAAGTGTCTCCTTCTGGAGAGGGGGCTAAGCTGGAATCTGTGGCGGCATATTTGGCGGATGCCTTTTATGATTTGATTCGCATTTCCGCGAAGGCTATGGCTTCAATGATTGCCGCTCGTCGGTTTCTCTGGTTGCAGAATTGGGCGGCGGATGCTTCCTCCAAGGCCCATCTCAGTAAACTCCCGTACAAAGGTAAACTTCTTTTTGGGGAAGCGCTAGAGAAAATTGTTAAGGATTTAGGTGACTCCAAGGGAGGACGTCTTCCCGAAGACCGTCCTAAAACAGCTAAGCAAGGCTCCTTCCCTAGGGGTCAGGGGCGTGAATTTTGCCGTTTTCGGGGAGCCCGCTTTGCTCCCTATCAGCGGGGTCGCTTTCCGTCCTGGGGGCAGTCCTTTCGGGGCGCTAGAGGTTCCGGTAGAGGCTACTTTGGGGCCCCTCCAGCTTCCCTTAAAAAGCCGCAATGAAGTGAGGCCGGCCCAGGCGGAGCTTCCAGTAGGAGCTCGGTTGCAGGAGTTTCTCTCCGCTTGGGCCGCCATTACTACCGACAAGTGGGTTCTGCAGATTATCCGCGAGGGCTATGCTCTCGAGTTCGATTGTCATCTGGCTGACGCATTCGTTTTCTCTCCGTGCGGTCCGCTCGCCAAGCGGAGGGCGATCCATGACACATTGCAGCAGCTGTTGCAGCTCCGTGCCATGGTTCCAGTTCCGTTAGGCCAGTGCGGTTTCGGTCGATACTCGATTTATTTTGTGGTGCCCAAAAAGGAGGGCTCGTTCCGGCCCATTTTGGATTTAAAGCACGTGAACCGGTGTTTGCGCGTCTCTCACTTCCGAATGGAAACCTTGCAATCAGTGATCCGCTCGGTGCGACCGGGAGAGTTTCTCTCCTCCATCGATTTGACAGAGGCCTATCTGCACATTCCTATCAAGCAAGATCATCAGCGATTTCTTCGTTTTGCGGTTCCCATGGGTCATTTTCAGTTTTGAGCCTTGCCGTTCGGTCTCGCGACTGCGCCGCGCACTTTCACCAAGGTAATGGTGGTGGTGGCGGCGGCTCTGCGCAGGGACGGCGTCCAGGTTCACCCTTATCTTGGACAACTGGTTGATTCGAGTGGCGTCGCGAGAGGAGTCGGTCAGGGCGACCGCTCGGGTAGTTTCCTGTCTCGAGAATCTCGGATGGATTGTGAACCAGGCGAAAAGTCGTCTGGAGCCGGTGCAGCAGCTGACTTATCTCGGGGCCTTCTTCACCACGGACAGGGGTCTTGTCCTATTGCCTCCAGACCGAGTTCGGAAGCTTCTCTCTCACATCTCAAGTTTTTTTGCATGCTCGGGCGCCGACAGCTTGGAAGTACTTGCAGTTACTGGGGCTGAAGGCGGCGGCCTTGGATCTGGTGCCTTGGGCCCGAGCGCACATGCGCCCGCTCCAACAGGCGCTGCTTTCACGGTGGTCTCCATAGCATCATCCTCTTTCTCGTCGCTTGGGCTGTCCCGATCACGTGCGGGTCAGTCTTCAGTGGTGGTTGGTTCCGGACCATCTTCAGGCGGGGGTTCCCCTAGCGCTTCCGAAATGGATTTTGGTAACTACGGATGCCAGTCTGACCGGTTGTGGGGCGCATTGTTTGACTCACATAGCGCAGGGCTCCTGGTCGGCAGAAGAAAGTCTGTGGTCCATCAATTGCCTCGAACTGAGAACGGTACATCTAGCGCTGCTAGCGTTTGCCAGTCTTCTAGAGGGGAAGCCGGTGCGCATCTTCTCCGACAACTTAGTGACAGTCTCCTACATAAATCGCCAAGGCGGAACAGGCAGTCTTCTTCTCCTGGAGGAGAGTCAACAATTGTTTCACTGGGCGGAATTGCACCTCGCGGCGCTTTTGGCAGCTCATGTGGCAGGAAAGGACAATGTGCAAGCGGACTATCTCAGTCGGCATGTGCTAGATCCCGGAGAGTGGGAGCTCAATGCAGAAGTGTTTCACGATCTCACATTACGTTGGGGTCAACCGGTAGTGAACCTGATGGCAACTCTGGGCAATGCGAAGGCGGCTCGCTTTTACAGCAGACGCAGGGAACATATGTCGGAGGGTCTCGACAGCCTGGTTCAACCCTGGCTGTTGGGGCAGCTCCTGTATGTGTTTCCTCCGTGGCCCTTGGTGGGCCGAGTCATTCAGCGAGCTGCGCAGCACGAGGGTCTGGTGATTCTTATTGCTCCAGATTGGCCCCGACGCCCTTGGTATGCCGATCTAATGCGGCTTCTCGTGGAACCGCCGTGGAGGTTGCCTGCTCGAGCCGACTTACTGCATCAGGGACCCGTGCAGATGCCCCAGGCGGATCGATTCTTGCTTACGGCATGGCTCTTGAGAGGCAACGGTTGCGCCGCAAACGTTATTCGGCGTTGATGATAAACCATCTTACTGCAGTCATGCAGACGGTCCACGTCGTTGGCGTACATTCGAGTGTGGCGCATTTTTGAGGCGTGGTGTGCAGAACGCTCCTTGAGGCCCCGCCTGTCTTCCATTCCGGATATTCTGGCATTTCTTCAATGTGGGCTTGAGAAAGGTCTTGCTCTTAGCACCTTAACGGTGCAGTTAGCGGCCCTTACGGTTTTTCGGGGGCCGGTTCGCGGGGTTCGTCTTTCCTCGCATCCGGATGTTCTCCGGTTTCTTAGGGCGGCCAAGCAACTTCGGCCTCCGTTTCGGCAGGTTATTCCTCCTTGGGATTTGAATCTGGTGTTAGGGGTCTTGACAGAGTCGCCTTTTGAGCCTCGTTCCTCTGGTTCTATACGAGAGTTATCCTGGAAGACGGCCTTTTTGGTGGCCTTGTGTTCTGCTAGACGCATTTCGGATTTGCAGGCGCTTTCGTGCCGACCGCCTTTTCTTCAGTTTTCTGCGGAAAAAGTGGTCTTACGTCCAGTTCCGTCTTTTCTACCTAAAGTGCTGTCGGCATTTCATTTGAATCAATCGGTCTCGCTGCCCACCTTCGTGGATTCGGGGGACGGTTCTTTCGATCGTTCTCTGCGGAAGTTGGATATGGGTCGTGTGCTCCGTCGATATCTTCGGGAGACCGAATCATTTCGTAAGTCAGACTGGTTGTTTGTGTTGTTTGGAGGGCCGTCCAAGGGACAAGCGGCCTCCAAGGCCTCCATTGCGCGTTGGGTGAAGCATGCGATTCGGGTCGCGTATGAAACCAGGGGCAAGCCCGTTCCTGTAGGTCTTCGGGCTCATTCTACCAGGGGTCAAGCTACCTCGTGGGCGGAATCGACCTTGGTTCCGCCAGTGGATATTTGTCGAGCGGCATCCTGGTCTTCTCTCCATGCTTTTTCACGTCATTATAGGTTGGATGTGCTCGCAAAGCAAGATGCGTGTGTGGGGGCTTCGGCCGTGATAGCGGGGCTCACAGGTCCCTCCCAGGGTTAGGTACTGCTTTGGTACTACCCATCTGTTCTGTACTGGCCCGGAGAGACGAATAGGAAGGAGAAATTAGGCCTTACCTGCTAATTGTCTTTCCTTGAGTTCTCTCCAGGCCAGTCCAGAACCCGCCCTATGTGTTTTTCCTGTGTTTGCTGTCAGTTCTTCTCGGGTTTCCTCCATGACGTGTCTTCCTATAAGTGATTCAAACGTTGGAAGTCGTCTTCATGTTCTGGTGGTTCTTAATCACAAACATTTAAAAAAAAACCAAAAATGAACACGTTTAGTAAAGAGCATACGCTTTTAGCTAAAGCGTTAGCCTGCCCTTTGGCTATTGTGGCTGCCAAAATGTTTGGTGGTCGGACACAGCGCACTGTCATATACCTTCTGTGTAACTCTTCCCCTATCTCTTCTTCTTTGTTGTTATTTTGGCTGCTTGCTACGTTGAGACTGCCTTCTGTCACCAGGGGAGAGCTGGGTAACCTAGCAATAAGAATCAGTGTTCAGTCCTCAGCTGCTAGAGGAGGGAGATTTGACTACCCATCTGTTCTGGACTGGCCCGGAGAGAACTCAAGGAAAGACAATTAGCAGGTAAGGCCTAATTTCTCCTTTTCTTCCTTCAGGTGCATCGATGCCATCTTAGGCTTAGGCCTCTCCTTTTGTCTTTGACAAAATGGAAAAACCATCCAGTGGTTTTAAGAAGTGTTCCAAATGTGGCAGTAACATTTCGGCCACAGACACCGGATCATCAACAGTCAGAATGTCCTCTCTGTAGGAAGATGACAAAGAGAGGCCTACAGAACCGAGTTGCGAAGCTGGGCACCCTCTTTGCCTCTGATGTAGTCTCTTTAGTAGCGACATCATCGAGAGGTTCATCTTCCTCCCAGGGATCTCAAGTATCGAAACCTAGGTCTTCTTCGAAGACTGGCCGGTCCCTCAAGGGTGGATCTTCTTCTAAGCATCGAAATGCCTCGGGCGTTGCCCTGAACGGGGACACACCGGCCAAACAACCCCGGCAGGAGGACCTTGCCTCCAAAGCCTTAGTGGGGTCCCAGGATGCTCCCGAGGCCTCCACCTGCGGAGAGCTCCTGGTGCCATGCTCAGAAATCGTGGCCCGCAATTCCGGAACTGATACCCAAGCATCTGCAAGCTCCATGGATCAATGTATTCTGGCCATCGAGTGGAGCTTAGTGGCCTTACTGGTGGCCTCCGTACTGGTAAAGCCTTTACAGTCAATTCCTCAGGCATTGATACCAACTCCTATACAGACACAGCCTGCATTGACTTTTTTCCGTTTACCACGCTACCGCCCATGCCGGCCCTCGAATCCATTTCCAGTACCGAGGTTACGGTACCGCAACCTCCGGCTACCGTTTCTGATCAGTACAGAGTACATGCAGAGTGGGAACACCCTGCCCATTGATACATTGAGTCTTCGGCCTTTGATTCGTCAGATGATGAATCGGCCGCTATCCAGGACATGACAACTCTCCCGGAAGACCCATCTCCATCTCTGCAATGCCGCATGTCCCCTGGAGGACAAGTCTTTCCAAGTCTTTATTCGCAACGTTGCTCGGGGTCTCTCTATCAGAGTGACTTCGGAGAAAGAGCCTAGGGCTGAGGAAATTCTTCAATATCCTGCAGCCCCGAAGAAAACAGCTACTCTCCCTATTCATCACATACTTCATGACTTTATGCTTCGTATTTGGGAGACACCCCTTACCATCTCCCCACATACCCGATGACTCGATACCATGTACCGGGTACCAGAGTGTCTGGGTTTTCAAAAGATGCAATTGCCGTACCATTCCATGGTGGTGGAATCGGCAATGCATTGAATAAAGAGTGCTAAGACACGTTTCTCGAACCCCAGGGTAGGGAATCGAGAACCCTCGATGGCTTTGTTTTCAGGTCTCCATGTTATCAGCCAGGATCAGTTCCTATATACTCTATATGGATATGTTCCTTAGAGAGGTGGCTAGGGATTTGGAGCTAATGGCTCCTCTTCTCCCTGATGACAAGAGGGCAGATTATCTCACCCTTGTAAAGCATGCTCAAAATGTTTCAAATTTTGTTAATAGGGCAACCTTTGACTGTTTTGAGTGCATCAGCAGAACTTCATCTATCTGCATCGGTGCATGCAGGATTGCTCATGAACAATGGGTTCTAGATAAGCTAGGTAATATCCCTTGCACTGGTGAAAACCATTTTTTGGCAAGGATTGGCAGGACAAGGCCTCTCAGTTAGAATCCAAGAATACCACTCTTAATAGACTATCCAGATCTACGGCCAACCCACTGGTAAGAAAGGCAGCGAAGAAAGCCTTTTTCAATAATAAGAAGAAGTAGTATCCTTCTTACACTCCTGCTGTACAGTGTCAAACCCCATGCTCCTTAGAAAGGACAGCAGCCATCAAAACAGCAAAAGAAGGCTCAGACTCCTAAGTCTCAGCCACCTCAACAGACCCAGCCTCCTCAGGGTTTTTGACTCCTTTCTGGAGAACATAGCCGATCTGCCTCTGAAGATTCCAGATCCCATTCACATTCCCAGCAGGCTCTGCCACTTTGCCCACAGGTGGCATCTTGTCACATCAGAGCAGTGGACACTGTCTTTAGTACGGGAGGGGTACAGGCTTCATCTACAAAGTCTATTCCCCCGACTCCTCCAAGAAAATTCCGCTCTCAGCCCGCTCTCACTGCTCTGTTGTTGCAAGAGGTCACCTCCCTTCTCTTTCAGGGCACAATAGAGGAGGTTCCACCATCCCAGCAGGGAATGGGCTTCTCCATACTTCCTGATTCCAAAGAAAACAGGAGGGTACAGGCCCATTCTGGACCTCATAGAACTGAACAAGTACCTACTATGGGAGAAATTCAAAATGATCTCTCTAGGCACCCTTCTCCCCTATCTCCAGAGTCAGGATTGGCTCTGTTCTTTAGATCTAAAGGAGGCATATACTCACATACTTATTCACTCACAGCACAGAAGGTTCTTGCGCTTCATGTTTCAAGGGAGACATTATCAATACAGAGTCCTGCCTTTCAGCTTTGCCTCTGCTCCAAGAGTCTTCACAAAGTGCATGGCGGTAGTAGCCACATTCCTAAGGACTCTTTGGATATTTGTCTTCCCTTACTTAGACGACTGGCTCATTCGAGCAAACACCTCTGTAGAGTCCAGTCTGTCCCTCTTGCGTACCATGCAAGTGCTGCAACATTTGGGATTTGTAATAAATCTTCCAAAGTCCCAACTCATTTCCTCTCAAATGTTAGAGTTCATAGGGGCTCTCCTAGACCCTCAGCAGTCAAGGGCATTTCTGCCCCAACTCCGCTGTGCTCTACTCATTCAGTTAGCATTTCAGGTGTGCCTCAAGAACTTTTTCACGGCTCAAAAACTGCTACAACTTCTGGGTCATATGGCATCAACAGTGCATGTTGTTCCATATGCTCATCTACATATGCACACAGCTCAATGGACACTGGCTTCCCAGTGGTCTCAGGCATCCGGTCGCCTGGGAGACAAGATAATGGTCTCTACCCAACTAATCTCGTCTCTCCAGTGGTGGCAATCCCCAGAAAACCTCCTGGTAGGGTCACCTTTTCAGATGCCAGCACATCAATGTACTCTGACGACGGATGTGTCCAAATTGGACTGGGGAGCTCATCTGGACAATCTCTCCACTCAGGGGCTTTGGTCTCATCAGGAGTCACAACTCCACATGAATCTGTTGGAACTTGGAGCCATCCACAATGCTCTCAAGATATTCCAGGACCATCTTAGATTCCGCACAGTTATAGTCCTGACGGACAATCAAGTAGCCATGTTCTACTTGAACAAGCAGGGTGGAACAAGCTCTTGTACCCTCTGCAACGAGGCCCTCATCTGTGGTCTTTTGCCATACAGCACCACATTCACCTTCTGGCGGTATATCTTCCAGTCAAACACAATGTCTTGACGGACAAACTGAGTCGAGTCCTTCTCCCCCACGAGTGGTCTCTCCATGCAGACAAGGTCGCTCACATTTTTCAGATCTGGGCAACCCCAGAGATAGACCTGTTTGTGAGTCCTCAGAATGCCAAGCTTCCTCGCTTCTGCTCCAGGACTCCTGCACCGGACGGCGATGCTTTTCACCTCCACTGGGGTCAAGGCTTCCTATATGCCTTCCCACCCATTCCCCTCATTCCCAAGACTCTTTTCAAACTCCAGAGAGACAAGGGCTACATGATACTCATAGCCCCACGCTGGCCACGAAAACCATGGTATCCTCTCCTTCTACATCTGTCTTGGGTGCAGCCCGTAGATCTGGGGTCTGCTCCAGATCTCCTCTCTCAGGAGGAGGGGATGCTGCTCCATCCCAAGCCGCAGTCCCTACATCTTACAGCATGGCTGCTGAAGACATAGCCTTCCAGGACATTAACCTCTTTCATCAGGTAAAAGATATCCTTTTAGCTTCTAGGAAGCCTTCCACCAGGCGCTCCTATGCCATCAAGTGGCATAGATTTTCTCTCTGGTGTTCACAGAGGGTGCTTAACCGCTTCTCAGCTCCAGTGGATGAATATCTTCTCCACCTGTCTTCCTCTGGACTCAAAATCAATTCGGTAAGAGTACACCTAAGTGCAATTGTGACTTCTCACATGCCCTTAGATGGTCAACCCATCTCTTCTCAGCCGCTTGTAGCACGCTTCATGAGAGGTCTTCTATTAACCAAACCTCCAATTAAGCCCCCTCCAGTGACATGGGATCTTAATGTTATTTTAGGACAGTTTCTCAAATCTCCCTTTGAACCTGTAGCCACTATCTCTCTGAAGTTTCTCTTGTGGAAGTTCACCTTCTTTGTTGCCCTCACTTCAGCAAGACACATTAGTGAGCTCCAGGCTTTGGTGGCTGACCCTCCTTATACACAATTCCACGTCAATTTTTCCAGGTGACACGGACAGACGTCCGGTGGGCTCCACGGAAAAAGAAAGACTGAGCAAGATGGCACCTTTAGGCGAGAAGGGGACCGCGCATGCGTGCAGTATTCCCAAAGGCTTTCTTAGAAAGCTGGGGAATTGCTCTGCATGGGGGCTCCATCGACGTCGATGTCACCCATAAGTGAGGGACTGACTTCCTGCTTGGTCCTGGAGAACAACTCCTACCCTCCGTCCCGGATTTCGGTACCAGACATCGCTGGAGGACATATGACCTACTCAGTTATGCCAGTGTTCCACAGCTCACTCTGAGGTCATCTCTCTGGCATTTCTGAGCTAGGGAGTTCCATATGTGAAGACTACATCCCTGCTTGTTCTTGGAAATAGTGTAGTTACTCACCTGTAACAGGTGATCTCTGAGAACAGCAGGAATTTAGTCTTCACAATCCACCCTCCTCCCCTAGGAGTTGTACTTTTCCTTTCTTTTCTTTCTCTCCTTTTATGTCAGCTACAAACTCAACTGAAGAGGGAGAGCGGGAAAGGTGGGAAGGCAGCTACGCAGGCACAGTGGGATGCTCCCAAAAGCTTTCCTATTGGACGCTGGGGAACGTTCCTGCACGGGTTCCGTTGGTACCGACGTTACCCATATGTGAAGACTAAATTCCTGATGTTCCTGGAGATCACCTGTTACAGGTGAGTAACTACGCTTTAATGAATAGGTCTGTTGGAATGGCTTCATATAAAAATGTAACTCGATGTTAAAAAAACACTTAGGTGGTCATTCTGATCAGCAAATAGTGGGGTTGGATGTACGACCTGGACATCCAACCCACGCTTAACCCCGGATTGCGATTCTGTTCTCAGCGCTCCCCTCTCATGCAGATTTTTTGTGTGGGGAGCACTGGATGGGGGCAGTTCTGGGGCAGAACAGGTGAGTGGCCAGCTGCCAGGATGTGCAGAGGTAATTCCGGTCATGCCTCTGTACATTCTCTGGCTCCTAGTTATACACCCAGCTTATTCCACCCCGATGGGATAAGTGCTGGGTGCTGTGGTGATCGCAGCCTGCAGCACCATTTATCCAATTGCAATGCCGTGGAAGAGCTGCCGCAGACCGATCCCAACTTTGGGAGCCCCCGCCAAGGGTGAGATGGCGGGGTGACAGGGCTGCTATGTATTTGGCCATTTGGGTGCTCTGGTTGGATGTGTCAGTGCCATGGCGACAGGATGCCACTGCACTGGCACACCAGTCGCAGTGCTTTGCGGTCTGGGCGGGCAGGGCAGTACACATCCCCTGCACCGGACTGGGGTGCCCTGCAGGATGTCTATGTTCCCGATTCTGTGATCGTGGGTACGTCCGGGCTCCATGGCAGCTGAATCAGAGACATCTCCGGCACATCCAGGTTTGCTGGGGATCAGAATCAGTGTGCTGGGGATCAGAATCAACCTCTTAATAAATAATACAAAAAGAGTTATCATGAACATGGTAAAACATCATGCTATTCTCATGGCATGCCATGCATTAGTTATATAGTATGAGCATGTTACTTACTTATGGGAAGCTAAATAGCGTGAGCATGCTCAGTTTCTTTTTCTCTTGACCCTTTGTGCTGGTTTCCAAGAGGTATACAACAAAGCCTGATACTTAATGGCTTGTCAGTGCAGAAGGAAGAAGTAATCAGTGCAGGTGAGGAGGTCAAAGGAGAACAGAAAACAAAGATGATCACATGTTTACAACCTTCTATCTTATGATTCATTAAGGATTTTAGAGAGCAATGTGAGAGAATGTGGCTGGGAACAGAAGGGAGAATGCAGGGGTGAGACCTACAGAACAATTTGGTTTTCCTAAGAGTACTTTCATTTCACCATTCCCTCTTTTATGAGCTCCTATACTGGAAGCAATGTTCCCTCTAATTTTCTGTAGGCTGTGTGCGCATAAAATATCAGCTGTGTGCAGCTTTTGAAGGAAGGTTAAATTTTTGTGCGCCACATAATGACACTCTGAGTTATATACTTTAAAATTTAACTACACATCAGAATACAGTATGTACACCACATTGATTTTAATCAAATTAAATGATAATAGACGATTACTAAATGAAGCGGGAAATTTCTAGTAATTACAATCATAACTTTTAAATTTTAAGACATCTGTGTTGTTTTCTATCAGAATCAGAGCCGTAATTTTTGTGCGCTCTGTTGTAAAGTATGTGCGCTCGCTCGGCGAGGTGTGTGCGCGCGCGCACACGCGCACAGCTTAGAGGGAACAGTGACTGGAAGCACTGCAATTGCTGCACCACAGAATCTGTTACTGCTGCAAAGCTCAGAGAAATGACTTTTGCACTCAAATCGAAGCAATTGATCAACTTCAAAAAGATTTCCATATCGTCCTGCTATACCAGTCCAGGCAAGTGGGTCGTGTTCCCCTACCAGCAGATTGGTGGAGACAGAGAACCAATGAAAAGTCCAGGTTTCAGTAACATCACTCCTATGCCCCTATATATCTCAGCCACCAGAGATCTCTTCAGTATTTCTTTGTCTCCAGCAGATAGTGGATGGATATTCTCTTCTCTGAAGAAAAGTCTGAAGATTTAAGAGGAAAAGATTGATTAAACGCTCATGAACAACCACCCTGAGGGTGGATCTCTCACTTGAGTGCAATGTGGGAGGCTCCAATAGACTGCGGTCTTTTCAGTCACCCTAGGAGGAGGGAAAATTGGTTCAGCACCACGCGATTATCATGATAAGAGCCTGTTGAGCAGCCAGAAATTGGAAGGATCTGGAAAATTGCAGCAGCCTCACACAACCTCGGCGCCCCTCCCACCTTTGAACCCCCTTGCTATCTCCCAAAGATTGCAGAAGGCTCTTGGAGGAATCTCCTTGCCAGCCACCTTAAACGCAGTGCTGCAAAATCCAGTGAAACGGTATCAAGGGAGTAGAGCTGAGCCTGGCACGGATCCTCTGCCTGGGGCTCTCGGGGTGAGTACCAAGGCAGGACCTTGTCATTGTCCATGTTGGGGGCTCCCGGTTCTATCCACAATTCGGGATAGACTGCTGACAGTTGGCACGGTGTGGGGGTTTCTTGCCATTTTCTGCACACATTAGTAGCGTTTTCTCCTATTCTCCGAGAACAAGCAGGAAGTCAGTCCTCCCATATGAGTGACGTCGGTGCCGATGGAGCCCGTGCAGAAGCTTCTCCCCAATTTTCAAAGAAAGCTTTGAGAGATGCACCACGCATGTGTGGTCCCCTTCCCACCCAAGGGTGCCATCTTGCCTCGGTTTCCTTTTTTCTATGGAGCCATCAGATGTCTGTCTGTTTTCCCCGGAAAAAGTGTTAATTTTATCTTAATTTTTCTCTTGAATTTTTCTTTCTCCAGTCACATATCGGTTGCCTTTCCCACCCCCGAGCCTGCCTGTCCTGGCATTGTGTCTCAGGTTCTTTTATTTTTCCCTTTTTTTTTTTTTGAGTCCTTGACCGGCGTGATTTTGCATCCTTTTTCTCTGGCTGGACCTAAGGTCTTCGACTTTGCCGGGGCCCTTTTCCCCATGGCATCCATCAGTGGTTTTAAGTGGTGTGACTGATGCGTTTGTACCATGTCCCTTACTGATCCCCATCACTTCTGCCTCTGTTGCCTTGGGCCAGATCACGACCCCTTGGACTGTGGCCTCTGTAAGAAGATGTCCTCCAAGGCCATCAAGTCATTAGCAGCAGCAGGAAAAGATTTTCCAGAGTCACCAGTGACACCATGCTCCAAGGCCCCCTTTAGAACCCCCTGGGTGACCTTGATGACTCGGGACCCCGAGGCCATGGGTCCTCCGAATGGAGCACCCGGAGGTGGAATTCAAGAAGAAGAAACCCTCGAGGACCGCCTCGGCAGACAGGTCGGGGTTGTGGGTAAGTCCGACTCCCAGCCCCAGAGCCCATACCATGAGTCTGAGGGACGGAGCAGGAGCAGCCAACCAAGGTGGCCTGAAAGGAATTGTTGGCCTCCAGTGATTGGCCTCGGGCCTGTGAGGCCATCCTAGTCAAGTCTCTCCCTCATTGGAACTGACGCTGGGTCTGAAATCCTCAGTGCCCATGCCGAAGGCTGCAGAGCCATCTGGATTGGAGACCAGAATGGTGGCCTTGCAGCGCAGCTTGTCTGCCTTCATGGCCCAGCAGCGGGCTCTGATGTCCAGTTCCTCTGGTTCATCAGCCCAACCACCAGGCCCTCGACCTCGAGGACCTCCCCAGTGGTTGAGCCAGTCCTCAAGCGCTACCAGCCTTGAGATGTTTCTCGGCCTCGGTCCCAATCCCAGTCCCGATCCTCGGGGCTGATCCTCTCTAGTGAGTGCCTGCGACTCCGACTACAGGACCTCTGAGGTACACAGGCCCTCAGGTCCGGGACACGACCCCCGGGCCCGGACCACCCTCGACACCTCCATGAGTTGGACTGAGAGACCAAAGACGAGGAGCTCCCGGACACCCGACGTCATTGCAATATGCCTTTGGATCTCTCTGAGACCCAGCACCCGTCCCTGCCCAAGGATATAGCCTTCGTGCGAGACATGGCAAAGGCACTAGCGTTCGACGCCGAATCTGAGGAGGATCCTCACATGGAGGAACACAAAATACTCCAGTACAAGGCCCCTCCAAAGGATGCACTTATGGTGCCCATCCCTCAAATCCTGGAATGGCGGCTACTCCACATGTGGGAGACATCCGCATTGGTATCCATCATGAGCTGACGGCTGGACTTGATGAACTGAGTTCGCCGGAGCCCTGGATTCCAGAAGGCACAGCTGCCACAAAATTCCATGGTGGTGGAGTCGGCCATGCGTTGGCTCAAGAGCCAAAAGACGCACTCCTCAGATCAAGGCATACCAGCTGTAGATGGGCAAGTAACTGAGAGACCTGGTGAAGGAGTTCTCAGGGTTCTCGGCTGATCTCTCTGAGGAACCCCTCCAGCGGTTCCAGACTCTGGCCTTGGCCGTCAGAGAATGCTCCAAGTTTATTACTCAGGCAGTCTGTGACGGCTTCGAGTCACGGCTAGAGTAGCTGCAGTGGGCATCAGCGCCTGGCGCCAGGCTTGGCTACAGTCTTCTGACCTGGAGCAATGGGTTCAGGACAAATTGGTCAATGTCCCTTGTCAGGGAGAGAATCTCTTCGGTAAACCCATGACTGATAAGGCTGTAGAGTTGGAGACTGAGTTCCTGATGAGGACCAGGCTCTCCAAGAAGACCACTACCCTTCCCCGATGGAAGCCCTTGGGTAAAAACTCCCTTACTCGAGAAAGGGCAAGGTGCATGGAAACTACCCTCAGTTTCAGGCCTTCCCAGCTCCCCAACAGGGTCAGCAGGCCAAGATTCCCAAAACCCAGGCACCAGCTCCGGCACAGACTGGTGGGAGTTTTTGACTCCTTGGGCATAGCCTCTCCCCCCCCCCCCCCCAGGAGTCCCATCCCAGCAGCCCACAGAGGGACGTCTAGTCTTGTTTGTCCACAGGTGGCCATCCATCACCACAGACACCTGGGCACTGAAGGTGATCAGGGAGGGATACCTCCTCCACCTGTTGCAGCTGCCCCCTCCATTCTTCCCAGGAGAGCCCCCACCCCCCAGGACTCCCATCCACCAGACCTTGCTACTGAAGGAACTCACAGGTCTTCTAGAGGACTGAGCAGGGGAAACAGTGCCTCGACACCTTTGGGGCAAAGGGTTCCATCCCGGTACTTCCTCATACCCAAAAGAACGGGGGGTCTATGGCCCATCCTAGACTTGTGGGACCTAAACAGGTTCCTGGTGAGGGAGAAGTTCAAAATGCTCTCCCTTGGAACACTGCTGCCATACCTCCAGCAGGGAGACTGGCTGTGCTCCTTGGACCTAAAGGATGCATACACTCATATCTTCATCCTTCCCAGCCACAAGCAGTACTTCATGTCATGGTGGGGGTGGCCACTACCAGTACAAAGTACTACCCTTTGACTTAGCTTCCACCCCCAGTGTCTTCACCAAGTGCCTAGTGGTGGTCACGGCCCACCTTTGCTTCCAAGGGGCCTTTATCTTCTCCTACCTGGGCAACTGGCTCATAAGAGGGGGCTCAACCACCGAAGTGCAGCAGGCCATGGCCCGCACCATCCATGTCCTTCAGTATCTGGGGTTCATTATGAACCACCTCATATCCCATCTCCTCCCGACACACTGTCTGGAGTTCATAGGGGCACAGCTGGACACTCTTCAGGCCAAAGCCTTCCTGCCTCTGGACACAGCTGACCATCTCAAGGCGTTGGCTGCAGACATGCAGCACTGACGCCCGGTGTCTGCTTGCCTTCTATTCCAACTGCTGGGCCAGATGGCATCCACGGTCCATGTTACTCCAGACGCCCACCTTCACATGAGGGTAGCCCAGTGGTGCCTCCGCTTCCAGTGAACCCAGGCCTCGGGCCAGCTGCAAGACAGGGTGATGGTGACCCACCAGCTGGCGGACTTCCTTGGCTGATGACGTGCCTCAGCATCTTCAGTCCACGATGTCTTTTCAGGCCTCCATCCCCAGAGAGTCCTCACCACGGACGCCTTCCTTCTGGGCTGGGGGCTCATTGCGAGGACCTCTGTGCTCAGGGCAGTTGGTCACAGGTGGAAAGCCAACAACAGATAAACCTCCTAGAGCTTCGGTTCATATCCCTGGCTCTCAGAGCCTTTCGCCACCATCTGCAGTACCAATCGATGCTGATCCGAACGGACAACCAGGTCATAATGTTCTATGTTAACAAGCAGGGGGGGCACAGTAGCCCTCTGTTTGTATGTGAACCGCAATAGGATCCTCCAGCCGTAAGAATGGCAGCTGGAGCGCAGAGTGGCCTCTCGGCTCTTCTAGCTCTAGGGAACTCCATGGCTGGACCTCATCACCAGTCCGGCCAGCTCTAAGTTTCCCAACTTTTGCTCCTGACATTAACAACTGTTCCGGGTGGCAGCGAATGCCTTCCTCATCCCGTGGATGGAGAGCCTTCTTTATGCCTTCCTGCCCATGCTGCTGATAGCCAAGACTCTCTTCAAGGCTCAGCAGGATGGGGGGGGTCACTGATATTGGTTGGCCCCCGGTGGCCCAGGCAGCTGTGATTCCCACTGATCCTTCTCATGTCCATAGCACCCCGGTCCCCCTGGGGAGCGACCTGGGACTACTGTCGTAGAAGGAGGGCTCCCTCCTACACCCCAACCCTGGGGTCTCTGGTGTTAACAGCTTGACTGCTGAAAGGGTAGCCTTGGCCTCATTCAACCTTTCAGGGGAGGTTGAGGGGGTCCTCCTGGCCTCCCGCAAGACCTCCACGAGACAGACTTATGCCTTGAAATGGCAAAGATTCTCTGTGTGTTGCGTGGAGTGATGGGTTAACCCATTCTCATGTTCTGTGATGCTTGTGGTGCAATATTTGCTTCACCTGTCTCAGGCAGCACTGAAGTCCAACTTGGTCAGAATCCACCTGAGTGCTCTTGTGGCGCACCACCACCTCATCAAGGGCAAGCATCTCTTTGTCCAGCCCCTCGTAACCCACTTCCTGCGAGGCTTCCTGTTATCCAAACCCCCCCATCCACTCACCAGCGGCAGAGTGGGACTTCAATGTGGAGCTCTCATGGCTCCCTGGTCCATTGTTCGAGTCCCTGGCTACCTGCCACCTGTGTTACCTCTCATGGAAGGTTGTCTTCCTGGTGGCACTCACGTCCGCTCGCAGGGTCAATGAGCTTCAGGCTTTGGTGGCGGATCTGTCATTCATGAGGTTTTGTACGAACAGGGTTGGGCTTCCGCATGCACCCCAAGTTCCTTCCCAAGGTGGGTCCCCGTTTCACCTCAATAAAGAAGTGGTGCTCCCCACCTTCTTTCCGCGTCCTCATGTCAGCAGGGCAGAGACCATCCTTCATACTCTGGACTGTAAGAGTGCCCTCTCCTTCTATCTCCAGCGTACCCAGGGCCACTGCAGAGCCTCGCAGCTTTTTCTTTCCTATGACCCCAGCCGGCTGGGGGAGGCCGCGACCAAGCGTACTGTCCACTTGAGTGGCGGACTGCTTGCCCTCACCTATGACCAGACTGGGCTCTCGCTGGATCGCTGGGTCATGGCGCACAGCATGAGGGCCATGGTGGCATCAGTGGAAACCTGCATTCCATCCCTGTGATGGAAATCTGCCATGCTGTCACCTGGTCCTTGCTCCATACCTTAGCAGCTCATTACTGCCTGGAGAGGAAGTCCTGACGGGACAGCACCTTCGGCCAGACAGTACTCTGTCATCTGTTCGGGGTGTAGGCAACTCCTGCCCTCCAACCCTTCTGTGTTCAGGCTGCCGGAGTGCTGGTTCCTCACTGGACATTTGGATCACTCAAAAGATTGTTAGCTTAGGACTCTGTTGATGCTACTCATGGCTCACCTTTTCGTGGTCACTTGTGGCGTTTTACAGATTTCAGTAACCAGTAGCTAGGGAGTCCCATATGTTTATTGTTTATGTTTATTAAAAACTTGCTATACTTGCTATACTGTCCATAACCGAGACTCATCAAGCCCACTGACTATTACCCAATGTTGCTAATCCATGTTGGAACAAATGATACTGCCAGGTATACCTCGGAACGTATCAAAAGTGACTTCATGGCTCTGGGACAGAGGGTGAAGCAGTTAGGTGCACAGGTGGTGTTCTCTTCAATCCTCCCTGTTGAGGGTAAAGGCCAAGGCAGAGAGGCTTGCATCCTGGAGATGAATGCATGGCTGCGTGGATGGTGTCATCGAGAGCGTTTTGGTTTCCTAGACCATGGGATGCTGTTCCAAGGGTTGCAGAGCAGAGATGGCATCCATCTGTCCAAGAAAGGTCAACGCATCTTCGGTAGTAGACTGGCTAATCTACTGAAGAGGGCTTTAAACTAGATTCGTTGGGAATAGGTGAAGAAAGCCCCCAGGTAAGTGAAAGCCCCCAGGTAGGTGATACATTAAATACCTTTATGGAAATGGGTAACAGGGGTAACATATGGAAAGCAGTGTGTATAAATGCCCGTAGCATGGGAAATAAGATCCCTGATGATGAAGCTTTGGTGGGAGTGGCTGACTTGGATTTAGTGGCAGTTACAGAAACATGATTCACAGAAAACCATGACTGGGATGTAACTATACCTGGCTATACTTTATTCAGAAAGGACAGGGTAGGAAGAAGGGGAGGAGGAGTGGCACTATATGTAAAAACTACTATTAAAGCTTTGGAATTACAGAGCTTAAAAGGGAGAGAGGCGGCATTGTGGGTTAAACTAGAAAGAGGGAAAGAGAAATCTATTTGCATTGGTGTGATATACAGACCTCCCTCACAAGAGGAAGAGGTAGACAGAGAGTTAATTGAAGACATACGCAGCATTGCTAGGAAAGGGGAAGTGCTACTGATAGGAGATTTCAATATGCCAGATGTTGATTGGCACATTCCTGCTGCAGTATCATCTAGAAGTAAGGAGATCCTGGATTCTCTACAGGGAGAACTATTCAGGCAATTGGTAACAGACCCCACACGTGAAGGGGCCATACTGGACTTGGTGCTTACCAATGGTGAAAGTGTTTCTGATGTTGTAGTGGGAGATCATTTTGCATCCAGTGATCACCAGATGGTGTGGTTCAGTATTAGGGAGAGGAATGGCTAGCAGAAAAAAGGAGGTGATAATGCCTCTGTATAAGTCTTTGGTGCAACCTCATTTGGAGTATAATCTGCAATTCTGGAGACCGCACCTTCAAAAGGATGTGAACAGGATGGAGTCGGTGCAGAGGGTGGCTACTAAAATGATTATTGGGCTTCATTATAAAGCATATGAGGACAGACTTAAGGATCTTAATATGTACACCTTAGAGGAAAGGCGGGATAGAGGTGATATGATTGAGATGTTTAAATACCTCCGTGGCATAAATGTTCAGGGAGAGAGCCTCTTTCAATTGAAAGCAAGTTCTGCTACGAGGGGACATGGGATGAGGGTGAAGGGAGATAGATTCAGGAGTGATATGCGGAAATATTTCTTTACGGAAAGAGTAGTGGATCCATGGAATAGTCTCCCAGTGGAGGTGGTAGAGATAAGGACAGTAACTGAATTCAAAAAAGCATGGGACCAACACAGAGGATCTCTAAAGGTAAAAAGTGGACTGTTGTAGTTGTTGATATGGAAGGACAGACTAGATAGGCCATGTGGTCTTTTTCTGTCATCATGTTTCTATGTTTCTATAACCAAGGCATCTGGGTGGTTGACAAACAAAGTTTTAAAAAAGGCTGCAATGAAAAGAAAAAGAACGCTATTAAAATTTCAAAAGGACAGACAAGATAAGACCAAGAAATAAGTAAGGAGCTGGAAATCAACGAGGGGGGGGGGGGGTTGAAGGCAGAGCAAAATAGATGAGTTTTTAGTTTAACCTTAAAGGATTTGAATGAGGATTCTAAACGGGGGGGGCGAGTTCCAGAGACGTGGACTGAGGAAATAGAAAGCAGAGGAGCGGGTGGATTCCAGGTGGGCTTGGGATGGGGAGGGAAGGGAAGGGACATGTGATTGGCGTGAATGGACTGAAGGGAACGGTGAGGGGTGTGAAGGTGAACTTGATCGGCAAGGTAAAGGGGGGTGCCGGTGTGAATGGACCTATGAACAAATATGAGGATCTTGTACTGGACCCGGAAGGAAATAGGGAGCTAGTGCAGACAGAGAAGGAGGGGAGTTATATGGTCAAAGCGAGAGGCGTGAGTGAGAAGATGGGCAGCAGTATTTTGAATACGTTGGAGACGGGTGAGCTGGGACTAGGGGGAGACCAGCCAGGGAGACTTTACAATAGTCGAGGCGTGAAATGACGAGAGAAAGAAGCAGAGTGGTTAAAGCGGAAGGGGAAAGAAAAGGACGGACTGCACAAAAGTTGTTTCAGGGAGAAGAAATGCTGTACAACAGAAGAGATATGATCTTTGAAAGAAAAAGAAGAGTCAAGTGTGACGTCCAGATACCAAAGGGAGGAAACGATAGGAATAGGTGAAGAAGAAAATGAGGGAACAAGAGAGGGGGGAGGGCTTCCAAAGGTTAACCAGATTGCAGAGGTCTTAGAAAGATTAATGTGTAAGAAGTTGGAAGAAAGCGAAGAAGCCACCGTGGAGAGACAGGTGTTAAGAACTGAAATATCAGGAGTGGAAGACTCCGTGTGGTGCAAGAGAAAGATATCATCCATGTAGTAGTAGGCAGAAACACCATGTTGAATCAAGAGACAAAGGGATGCAAGGAAAACATTGATCAGAAGGGGGGGTGAGAACAGAACCCTGGTGGACCGCTGCAGGGGAGGGGGGTGGAGGGAGAGGAAGAGGACCCGGAGACAACTGAGAAAGACCAACAGGAAATAAAGGAATGAAACCAACGAAGAACAGTGCCAGTGAGACCAGCTTCCCAAAGACTTGTCAGAAGAGTGTGGTGATCGACTGGGTCAAAAGCAGCAGATAGATCAAGAGAGACAGCAAGAGAAAAAAGACCGTGATCGTGAGCAGCATGCAGATCGTTAAGGAGAGAAAGAAGGACAGATTCCGTGCTGTGGCTGGGGCGGAAACCAGATTGTCGTGGGTGAAGGGTAAGGGAGGCTTCAAGATGAGAAGAGAGTTGGGAGAAAACCAGCTTTTCTAGGAGTTTTGAGAGAAATGGAAGATTGGAAATGGGGTGCCAACTGGAGGGGGAAGAGGGGTCGAGGGAACCTTTTTTCAGAAGGGGAAGGACGGTGGCATGCTTCCAGAGAGAAGGAAAGGTACCAGGAAGATAAGCTTGAGTTGAAAAGAGAGAGAATGTGAGGGGAAAGTGCAAGGGAGGGTTCAAAGAGCCAATGGGAGGGCATGGGATCTGCAAGGCAAGTGGTTTTCCGGGTAGAAGAGAGAGAATTTGATAGGACGGAAGCAGAAAGTGGCAAGAAGGTGGACCAGAGATGTGAGAGCGGAGGGGTAGGGGAGGAAAGGGGAGAGGGAGGAAGGGACCTGGAAAGAGGGGATGAAGCAGGGGGGAAAGGGGAGGCGGGAAGGAGGGAAAGGAAAGACCTATAGAATGGACCTTAGAGGTAAAATGAGAGGCCAGAGAAGCAGGGTCAGGGGAAGTAGAGGAGGGGAGAGAAAGAGAAGGAGTAGAGTGAGGGGCAGAAAGGGAGCGGAGGACAGAGTAGAGTTGACGGGAGGAATTAGCGGAAGAGGAGATAAGGTTGGAAAAATAGTCTTGTTTGGCAGAATGGAGAAGGGAGCGATAGTGACAGTGACAAAGATGAAAGTGGTGCAAGCTAGAGGGTGCTTACGCCAAAGTCGCTCTGCACAACAAAGATACCTACGGTGAAGGAAAAGACCAGGGTGGAACCAGGGATGATGAGAACGGCGTTGGGAGAAAAGACAGGGCTGAAGGGGGGGCAACAGTATCAAGAGCAGCGGAGAGAGAAGAGTTCTAGAGGTGCACCTGAGTGTCGACAGGAAGTGAGTGGAAATCTGCGGGAAACAAAGTGTCTGAGGGGGGAAACTGGAGAGGGGTGTTAGCATTGATACGACGTGCATAGGTTTGGGAAGCAGAAGAAGAAACAGATGGGGGGAAGAGGGAAAGGGGAGGGAAAAGAAAATACAGAGATGGTCGGGCCATGGGAGGGAAAGGGAGGAAAGCAAAGGGGGGGAAGGGAGAGGAGGTATGGGAAATAAAAAGATCAAGGGCGTGACCAGCAGAGTGGGTGGGAAAGGAGACAAATTGGCAAAGGGAAAGGTCAGATAGGAACGTACTAAAAGCAAGGTCTCTGGAGGTAGAAGGAGAGTCAGCATGGACATTAAAGTCCCCTAGGATCAAAAAATGGTGAAAGAGAAGAGAAGCCTCAGAGAGGGTAGCCAGAAGGGAGTCCCATAGTGGGGGCGATAGAGAAGGAGGGGCATAGATAAGGAGAAAATGGAGCGGGGGAGAGGAGCCTAGACGAAGGAGTAGGGATTCTGGATAGGAGAGGACAGAGGAGGAAGAGAGTTCCTGGAGAGGGAGCGAGGAGCGATGGACAGCAGCAACTCCCCCTCCGCTCCTGCCCCGACGTGTGGTAGAGAAGGCCGAAAAGCCTGGGGGCAAGCAGCGATTGAGGAGCGGCTCCTCGCCATCCCTCAGCCAAGTTTCTGTCAAGAAGAAGATATCTAGAGTGTGTTGCAAGATAATGTCGTGGATTAGGTGGGTTTTAGAACGGATGGAACGACAGTTCAGAAGGGCAAGTTGAAGAGGAATGAGAGATGGAGAGGCAGTGGAGACAAGGGGGGCGGGGAGCAAGGAATCAGATTGGAAATGTTATGTGCAAGGGGGCCAGAAAAAAGAGATTTGTGAGGGATGGGCCGCCAACCCCAGTGAGATGGTATGGACGACATAAGGGAGGGGAGAGGAAGGTGAAACAACAGAAAACTGAAGAGTAGGAGAGGGAACCAAGCAAACAACTTACCGTGTAACTTTGGGGACACATCAGGGAACCTTGAGATATGGGTGCAGGCTGGACGTGAGGATGGAGTAGAGAGGTATGAATGGCGTGTGGGATACACCTGGGGGTGCTCTGGGAACTTGCCCCAAGGAGCTTGCCCAATGAGCATGGCCTGCTCCTTGGGCGCGCGCCTGTGGCGCACGCCGCACCAGAGGAGATTTTGTGCAGGATGAAGACCACGTGGGGTGGGGGGTCACTTCTGATGCAGCGGGATTGGTGAGAGCAGAGGGCTGAGATACCTGGAGAGACACAAAACAGCAGGACAGTGAGACAGAGGCAATCGAGGCAGCAATAACAGCAGCAGGCAGCAGACAAGGTGGGTTCAGAGGCAACAGCAGGCAGAACGTGAGGATTGACTTTCTCCTTGTTACCAGAGAAAGCATAGTTACTCACCTGTAACATGTGTTCTCCTAGGACAGCAGGAATCATTCCTCACAAACCTCCTTCCTCCCCATGGAGTTGCTTTTTTGTGTCGTTTTTTGCCTTTGAGCTATATCATCCTACTGAGGCATGATGGCACCCTTGGGTGGAAAGGGGACCATGCATGCGTGGGGGCATATCCCAGAAGCTTTCTTTGAAAGCTGGGGATCCGCACAGGCTCCATTGGCACTGACATCACCCATATATAAGGACTAATTCCTGCTGTCCCCGGAGAACACTTGTTACAGGTGAGTAACTACACTTTGTTCACCTGACGGTCGTGAAGTCTGTATGCGTATTCCGCCCAAGCAACTCCAACACACATTCTTACCCTAGTGCCTGCAATGCACATTGTAGTTAAAGCGCTGTTAAAATATGCCACGATAAAAGCCTTAGTCCAAGCTCTTGTGAAACTTGCCTTAACTCTGTATGTCTTCTTCCAGGAATCATCATTTGGCCTGTGACAAGCAAAGTGCCTCATCTACGGCTTCCGGACACTTATCTAGCATGGCAGCTCCTGAGTTGTCCCTGAGGAATGCAGTTAGTCCGGCCTTGCCTGTTTAAGCGCAGGAGGTGGCAGATGGCTCTCTGGGTAATGATAACCGGTGATGATAACCAGCCGGCAAGAGGTTTCAATGACTGTGCTATGCGCTGCTTCTTGTCTTTTAGGAGATTGATGGCAACTGGGTCCCCTGGTGTAGGGGGGGTCATTTCTGCGAGGAGAACTTCCAGAGTCCAGATTATCCTCGCTGGAATTCATATCCTTTTTACTACAGGCCTGATTATTCTGGCATGGAAATTCAGACCCTATGGCATCTGGGTTCCACTGAGCGCGGTCTCATGAGGGGCAGGCTGGGAATGGAAGTCCTGTTCGATTGCCTATAGCTAAGCATCCCTGGCAAAAGGGCACCCCCTCTGGACATTACTTAGACAAATGGTGATGGAACCAACCAGGGAAAGCTCAATGCTGGTTTTATGTGCTCACCAACAGAGATAGTGTGTCGAATATCCGGGTGGGTGCCTATATGAGCAGGAGCGATCATCACACAGTGTGGTTTGAGATAAAAGCCAAGGTGGAGTCCATTCACAGCAAGCTCAAAATCCTAGACTTCAAAAACACTGACTTTAGTAAAATGGCCAAGTACCTGAAGGAGGAGTTGGCAGGGTGGGAGGGGTTAAGGGAAGTGGAATTGCAATGGGCTAAACTAAAGGAGGCAATAAAAGGGGCAACAGATACATATGTAAGGAAAGTAAATAAAAAACAAGAAGAAAAGGAAACCTATTTGGCCCTCCAAAGAAGTGGCTGTACTAATAAAGACAAAAAAACCCCAGCTTTCACAAAATTCAGAAGTTCACAAACAGAGGAACACAGAAAGGAATACAGGATTAAACTAAAAGAGACAAAAAGAGAAATAAGGATAGTAAAATCAAAGGCAGAAGAAAAGATGGCTAAAGATGTGAAGTGTGGTGACAATTTTCTTCAGGTATATTTATTTTTATTTAACTTTTTTTATACTGCTTTATCATTTCAATCAAAGCGGTTTACATTATAACTTAAACTTGGTAAATGTACATTAAACAGGGACATTGATAACTTGGATTTTT
Organism: Ichthyophis bannanicus; assembly: GCA_033557465.1. Classification (NCBI taxonomy): domain Eukaryota; kingdom Metazoa; phylum Chordata; class Amphibia; order Gymnophiona; family Ichthyophiidae; genus Ichthyophis; species Ichthyophis bannanicus. The sequence goes on from CM066034.1 coordinate 708,266,519, forward strand.
CTGAGCAATGGAGGGTTAAGTGACTTTCCCAAGGCCACAAGGAGTGCTAGTGGGAATCAAACCCTGGTCTCTTGGTTCCTAAGCCAGTGCTCTAACCACTAGGCTATTCCTCCACTCTTGGGAGAGGAGGAAAATCAGAGGTGGAATTGCAAGACTCAAAAGTGCTGGGAACGGATTTGTGGAAAGTGACATTGAAAAAAGCGAAAATGCTAAACAAAATATTTCTGCTCTGTTTTTGCTAAAATAAATCCTGGAGAAGAACCACCTGTGATTCCCAAATATACAAATGGGAATGGAGTAGATTCCACACCATTCACAGAAGATAATGTGTTAGGAACAGCTTGCAAAACTGAAAGTGGACAAGGCCATGGGACCAGATGGGATACATCCCAGGATACTGAAAGAGCTCAGAGAGGTTCTTGCAGGGCCTTTAAAGGATGTTTTTAATAGATCTTGGAGACAGGAGAAGTTCCACAGGACTGGAGAAGGACTGATATGGTACCTCTTCACAAAAGTGGCAGTAGGGAAGAAGTGACAAGCTACAGGCCAGTAAGCCTTACCTCGGTGGCGGGGAAAAGTAACGGAGGTGCTCCTGAAAGAGCGAATAGTGGACTTTCTCAAAACCAACAGGTTGCATGATCCAAGGCAACATGGTTTTACCAAAGGACGATCTTTTCAAACAAATCTGAGTTCTTTGATTGGGTGACCAGAGAACTAGATCATGGGCATGCGATGGATGTCATCTACCTGAATTTCAGCAAAGCTTTTGATACTGTTCCTCATAGGAGACTTATCAGTAAACTCAACAGCTTGGAGATGGATCCCAAGGTGGTGAACTGGATCAGAAATTTTTTGACTGACAGATGACAGAAGGTGATGGTAAACAGAACTCACTCGGACAAAGGGCATAAAAAGGCTGGAAAAGTTGTATGTGGGTAAAACCACACGAAGTATTCGAACAAGGATCATAAAACATAGAAGCTGTATCAAAAGGGGCCTGGTTGAAAAACCATTGGTTACACATAGGCAAGATTTACAGCATAAAATTTTGGATATAAAGTTCTTTGTCCTGAAAAAAGTTAAAATGAATTGGAGGGGAGGAGTTATCAACAAAACCATTATGAGGTTAGAACAACGGTATATTTTTATGCTGGATACACTAACCCCTAGGGGTCTCAATTTAGATACTGACTTGTCTGTCTTCCTGTAGCCCTCAATAGTTTGTTGTAATTCTGAGTCCCCTATCCCCTTCCCTCTTCCCTCTTCCCTTTCCTCCCCCCTCTTCCCCAACCTACACATCACTCTTTTCCCTCCTCCCCCTCCCTCACCTTCCCTCCCTCCCCCCTATTTTTCACCCCTCCCGCCTTTTCCCCCTCCTTTTCCCTCTCCCCCTTCCTCCCTCCCCCTCCCCTCCCTTCTCCTCCCTTTTTTCCCTCCCCTTCCTCTCCTTTCTTCCCCTCCCCTCTCCTCCTCTTCCCTCCCTTTTCTACCCCCCTTTCTTCTTCTTTCCTCAGTCCTGTTTTTCTTTTCTCTCCCTCTTCTCCCCTTTTTCCCCCTTCCCTCCCCCCTCCCTCTTTCCCTCCTTCCCTCCCCCCTCCCTCTTTCCCTCCCCCTCCTCCCTTCCTCCTTCCTCCCCTTTCCCGCCTTTCTTTGGGTTGAAGATTGTATATAATGGGTATATTGATTTTTTTTCATTTCCACCTTGCTTTATTTAAAGCCGTACAGTGGTTTGTTTATGAAGGTGTTTTCTATTGGCAGCGCTTATGTTTTTTTTAGCCCTAATGGCTTTTTAATTATTTTAGTTATTTTTCATTTATATACTTTATTTCTCATTTTTAGTCTATTTAGCTATTTATGGTTTTATGATATTGATGTAGTGACATGTTTTGATATGGATCCTCTCTCCCCGGATATTTGTTTTTAAATGCATAGTATCTTTTAGTATTATGTTAGTAGTGGATAACATGGCTCCAATTGTTTTGATTAATAATTCACACTATATGAGGCAGTAGAAGACAGAACGAGGCGGTTCAGGGCGATGTTTTACTTTGGTTAATATTGGCGCCTTGCTTTTGCTCTTTAGTTTTAATTTTCAGGGCTTATGTTAGTGATAGCGTGTATTTGGTTTCAAATAGGAGGGTAGTTGGTTGATTAGTATTGACACTATACGTAGCACTACATACAACATGGGCGGTACTAATAAACGCTGTGTTTTTATCCGAAGGTAGAGATACATTGGACCAATGGCCGAAGTTTATTCATTGTTACAATTTTTACTTTTAATTTTATTTCTTAATTTTAACCATTCAATAAGGATTTTTAAGATTTCTTTTTACAACGGGTGTTTCTACACGCAAACAGCATGATGGATTGCATCCCATTGGTCTTTTTAGAGTTTGCAAATTATATTTCAGATGGGGCAGTTAGAATCCTTTGTATATGATTCGGACCTTATAATTTAAGAGGACAGTGTGGGTGCATTGTTTTCCCGCATAGAAAGTCATTTCTATTTTTCATCTTTACTTTTTAATTATTATTGTTTATCATTAATGGGTGACTCCACATGCTATCAACTCAGTCTTTTGTATTTTGTAAGTTCTTACAACACTCTACACTGGGTAGATAGTATTCTCAGTGTATCACTGGGGCTTTGTAATATGGGAAGGCAGCATGTGAGCTCAGTTTCTCGCGAAGATGTAAACTTTAGACAACACAGTTGCAGGCGTTTTTCTGCCAGAAGGAAATCACGGAAGGCATATGGTGGAAAGGTAGTTTCATTTTACATAGATATCTTATCTGCCTATGTCTTATGATTCATACTTATTAATTTTAATTAGAATTGGGGTGCTTGAGTAATGCCGGGATTGTTTAAACAGACAGGATTGTATTAGAGGATGAAGGTTTTATGTATCATCCTATCTGGTCTGAATATACGGAACACATTTGACTTAGGACATTACATTACATTAGTAACATCAGTTAAACCACAATGTGGATTTTCCATTATGGATGATGTTTTTCTTTTTTTATAGTCGTTATTGCTCCAGTATTTAAGGTTTTAGTTTATAGCAATTTTATTGTTAGCCAACATCACACTGAATGGATACATCACAGGTCAGCCTGTTTTATGCCACTCCTGCTTCAATTACATATGATTTGTTATATAGTTATTATTAACTATATAGACCCTCACTTGGTTTGCAGCTTGTCGTGCTGTGAGGGCTTGTGTGCATCAGTGATGCTGAGGGCTAAGCTATTGGTAGTTTAACTATTGGCAGGGTTTCCCAAGATGGACAGGTCTCAGCTGAGGTGCCAGACCAAGACAGACCACCCATCTGGGCAGCAGAAGAATGGGACAGTGTTGGCGGCAGAGGATCACATTTCTGTGACAATGGCAACAACACTATACTTAAACTGTGCGGAGGAAAGATCTGCCAATCTACTTCTGTATCTTGCCATGAAAACCCAATGGATAGTCACAACAAAACAAATTGCACTACACTGCTGGAAGATGAGACCCCCCAGGTCAGAAGACACTCAGCTAGCTACTGGGGAGGAGCTAAAGACTTTTCAGAGTAAAGCCAGCATTTATGATGTGGTTGGATCAAAGCCCTCGGGACGTCTGACTGTTGATGTAGCTGCGCATGAAATGAGAGTCAGAAGCTGTAAAGATGTCTTACATATTGGGACATGGAACGTATGAAGCATGAACCAAGGGAAATTGGAGGTGGCCAAGAATGAAATGGAATGTGTACAACTTGATCTGTTGGGTGTCAGCGAACTGAAATGGACTGGCATCGGGCACTTTGCATCAGATGATCACATGGTCTACTATGCTGGAAATGAAAGACAAAGAAGAAATGGTGTTGCATTTATAATAAAGAAGAAACTTTCAAGAACTGTAATGAAATACAATGCAGTCAGTGAACGCTTAATCTCTTATTCGTTTATGAGGAATGCCTATCAAAACAACTATAATTCAAGTATATGCCCCAACAAAAGCTGCAGAAGAGGATGAAATTGATGAGTTCTATGAACAAGTACAAGCTGAAATTGACAGAACATGCAAACAGTCCCCGTTACTATCACACAGAATTATTATTTATTTTATTGGATAAATTTTATTGGATGAATTTTATTGGATAAATTTATTTAGGAAGTGCTAGGTATCTCTGATACTATTGATTTTCTTCAGATTTATTATATTCCCTCAACGGTTAAGAAAATCAATTCAGTTGATGGGGAATTGGATGAGATTGTCTCTCCTATGACAAATTTAACTGCCTTTTTGGAGGACTCTCAGGACATTATAAATTCTCGGGCTACCTTACTGGTTACTTTTTCCTCTGTGGAAATAAAGCAGCGGTTACTTAAGGCCTTTTTTAAGGTCAAAATGGTTAGGTTCTGTGGCCAGTTGGTCAATATATTTCCTGATGTTGCCCGTAGCACCCAGTTGCGCCGGAGACAGTTTTTAGATCTTAAGTCCCAGGTATTGGCACTAGGTGCTACGTTCTTCCTAAGGTTTCCTTGCAAATGTATTCTTGGATATGAAGGTGCTTCATATACCTTTGTTGAAGTTTCTCATTTAGAAAATTTCCTCTCCGGGAAAGGGGCTTAAGTCAAGGTGGGGGTATAACCTCCATTTGTGGATAGTATATATTCTTGTTTTCCTTTTTATCATGTTTCCTCGCTTTTAACAGTGAGATTCCGTGATGTGGACTTTATCATTGTGTATATTCCCTATCTTTGTATAATATTTGCTTCCCTTTAACTATTATGGGGTTGACTTGTACCTATTTTGATTGTTGTATATGACTAAAAATCAATAAAAAAAAGAAAAGAACATGCAAACAGGATATCCTGATGGTCATGGGTGACTGGAACACAAACGTTGGCAACAAAGAAGAAGGCAAAATGGTTGGAAAATATGGACTTGGCAACAGAAATGAAGCTGGAGAAAGACTGATAGAATTCTGCAAGACCAATGATCTATTCATCTCAAACACCTTCTTCCAGCAACACAAGCGGCAACTGTACACATGGACTTCACCCAATGGATTGTACAAAAATCAAATTGACTACATATGTGGAAGTCAACAATGGAAAAGCTCTATAACATCAACAAAGACAAAACCTGGAGCTGCATGTGGTACAGATCATCAACTACTAGTATGCAAACTCAAACTGAAGTTGAAAAAGAGCAAGCCATTCATGAATGTAGCAAAATATGACTTTGAGAATATACCACTGGAATTTAAAGACTGCCTGCAAAATCAATTTGCTGCTTTAGATACAAATTACAGAGCTCCAGAAGAGTTATGGAATGACATCAAGAAGGTTATGTTGGAAGAAAACGAGAAGTCTCTACAAAAGGTGAAAAATCAAAAAACGGCCAAAATGGATGATGGAAGAAACTCTGAAAATTGCCCAGAAACGCAGAGAAGCTAAAGCCAGAGGAGGAAGAGAGGCAATCGCAGAACTCAACAGAGATTTCCAGCATGCAACAAGACAGGACAAGGAAAAGTACTACAATGACGCATGCAATGAAATAGAAGCAGAAACTATTAGAGGAAGAACAAGATCAGCTTTCCTAAAACTATGAGAGTTAAAGAAAAAATTCCAGCCTCGAATTGGAATATTACATCATGCTCAAGGATCTATGTTGAATGATGCTGAGAAGATCAAGAAAAGGTGGACAGAAAATACAGAGTTTTTATATGATAAAGATCAAGTGGACCAACAACCGTTTCAAACTGTACCTTATGATCCAGAACCATTGGTGATGAAGGAAGAAGTCGAAGCAGCATTGAAAGACTTATCAAAGAACAAAGCACCAAGCATTGATGGCATTCCCATAGAAGCATTACAAAATTTGATGCAGCTGTTACCATAGTAACATAGAAACATAGAAAAATGATGACAGAAAAAGACCACATGGCCAATCTAGTCGGTCCTTCCATATCAACAATTACAAAGGTCACCTTTATTCCTTTAGAGATCCTCTGTGTTTGTCCCATGCTTTTTTGAATTCAGATACTGTCCTCATCTCTACCACCTCCACTGGGAGACTATTCCACGGAACCACCACTCTTTCCATAAAGAAATACTTCCACATATCACTCCTGAATCTATCCCCTTTCACCCTCATCCCACGTCCCTTCGTAGCAGAACTTGCTTTCAATTGAAAGAGGCTCTCCCCCTGTGCATTTATGCCACAGAGGTATTTAAACGTCACAATCATATCACCTCTATCCTGCCTTTCCTCTAAAGTGTACATATTAAGATCCTTAAGTCTGTCCTCATATGCTTTATAATGAAGACCACTAACCATTTTAGTAGCCACCTTCTATACTGAATCCATCCTGTTTATATCTTTTTGAAGGTGTGGTCTCCAGAATTGCACACTATTCTCCAAATGAGGTCGCACCAAAGACTTATACAGAGGCACTATCACCTCCTTTTTTCTGCTAGCCATTCCTCACCGTATCCACCCAAGCATCCTTTTAGCTTTTGCTGTCACCTTTTCTACCTGTTTAGCTACTTTAAGATCATCAGACATAACCACACCTAGGTCCCGCTCTTCTTTAGTGGACAAAAGTACTTCACGCCCTATACTATATTGCTCCCTTGGATTGCTGCAGCCCAAATGCATGACCTTGCATTTTTTAACATTAAATCCCAGCTGCCAAATCCTAGACCATTATTCAAGCTTAGCTAGATCCCTCCTCATGTTATCTACACTTTCCTGGGTGTCTACTCTATTGCAGATTTTGGTATCATCCGCAAAGAGGCAAACCTTACCCGACAGCCCTTCTGCTATATCACTAACATACTTACAAGGCTCTGCCAGGAAATTTGGAAGACAACATCATGGTCAACTGACTGGAAAAGATCTGTGTTTATACCAATACTAAAGAAAGGTGATCCAACTGACTGTGGAAGTTATCGCACAATCGCTCTTATCCCACATGCCAGCAAGATTCTACTGAAGATTATTCAACAGAGACTACAGCCATACCTGGAACAAGAACGACCTGAAGTGCAAGCAGGGTTCAGGAAAGGGCGAGAAACGAGAGACATCATCGCGGATGTGAGATTGATCCTTGAAAAGACTAAAGAATAGCAAAAGGATATCAATTTGTGCTTTTTTTGACTACAGCAGGGCTTTTGACTGTGTAAATCATGAGAAACTCTGGGGCACATTAAGAAGCATGGGTATACCAGAACACCTGATCATTCTCTTGCACAATCTGTACATTGATCAAGAAGGAACAGTTCAAACGGAACAAGGAGAAACAGAATGGTTTAAAATCAGCAAAGATGTTTGACAAGGCTGCATACTTTCCCCTGCCTGTTTAATTTATATGCAGAACAAATCATCAGAGAAGCAGGATTGTATGAAGACAACAGAGGTGTGAAGATTGGTGGAAGACTTATCAACAATCTTTGCTTTGCTGATGATACCACATTACTGGCTGAAAGTGAAGATGATTTGAAATATTTGCTTCTCACGATCAAGGAACATAGGAGTATGTTTACTAAACTGCGGTAATATTAACGTCCCCGGCCGCGGTAAACACCGCAGAAGGGGTTAATGGGCGGAGAGTGGGCGGGGAGAGGCCCCTTTCACACTAACGCGCTGAACTGAAGGACTGAATCCTACCATGAATGAAAACCTGCCGTTAGATGCACATTTGCAGGAGAGAGAAACCATTTAAGTGTCAGCAATGTGCAGCCTAGGCAGGGAACCCAAGAAATGTGATAGCAGTGCTCCATTTTCAGCAACACCATAGTGCCAAAGTATGAATGGCCACTATGGTGATGGTGCAAATGGGGCATAGGGGGCCGCAGGCGGGACATGTAGCATGGGCAGCTGGGGCACAGGGTGGACCAGGCGGGCGCCTAGGTGGCACATAGGAACATAGAAACCGGAAATCAGCAAGACAGCAGCTGACCAAGGCCAAACACAATTCACCTATATCTATCTGGTTCACCCTAGCCAATAGTTGCTAGGGCACTGACCTGACATCCTCCCAGCCATCTCACCCCCATGTGGAAGGGACATAATATTGGTAGGCAGTGATGGGGGATGTGAGGATGTCCATGTATGGCCCCCCACCCCGGGATCCTTTCCCTAGGCGGGCGCCTACCTACACAGTGGATGGCCTGGGACTGCGCACTACCAGCACTGACAGCAAATGGCCATGTCAGCTTGACAGGGTGGGGGTGCCACCTCCCTGCAGTGGACCTAGGCCATGCCCTGCATCAGTACGTGGTGTGCAGTGCAACATACAAAGTCTGGCTGAGGAAAAGTACAGGTAGCCCCAGGGACTATTGTGCATCTGTGGCAACAGTGTGGTGCAGTACACCCAGCCAGTGTGTCCAGAAGCAGAGGGTCACAGGTTCAAGCCCCACCTGTGGTTCTTGCAGAGCATGTCCCTATGTTTTACCCTACATTGCAGATACAACAGCAATATGTGCAAAGCCCAAAGCAGCGGCGAACAGGGGTACAAACACCCACCTACACAGGCTCCACAGTCCAAAGATGCATGGAGAGTCAGGCTGTTGGCCCCAGCATTGAGCTGAAGTTATCACTAGAGCACTACTTCTATCCCCGGCACAGTTTAGCAATGTCAGCACTGTGAGCAGGACCAGTGTGGCGGGCAGGGTTGCCAACCACCCCTATCTTTTTACAATGCTGCAATAGGAGTGAGCGTGTGTATATGTCTATACATTGTTCTGTGGCTGCCCACCCTTCACTGGGCCCAAAATGTCCCACTGTTACCAGCGTTAGCCTGAATAGATGCATAATGAGGAGCAAGGTATTTTGGATATGGCCCAGACAGGGCAGATTGGCCAGGATGCATCTTCACAGGGTGTGGGGCAATGGCTGGGACACTGTAGTGCCTGACCACCATCTGCATAGACAGGGTGGCCACAGCATGGCATGCTGGAAGGGCACTCACTCTGACCGAGCAGTGACCATGGCAGGTCTAGGTTCCCACATAGCGCTCTACACTATCTGCCTCCAGTGATATATTTGTGTTCCCCAGTCCTGGGGTCCCAATCACTGAGTTGCTTGCTTGCTGCACATAGTTCCTCTGTGAGCAGGCTGGTGGACTGTCTGCAGTTAGACTGTGCATGGTGAGAACACCTTTAAGGTACAGTCTGACTGTGCTGTCTGCTGGTGACTGGCAGACAGTGGTGGGAGGCAGTTGGGGTTTTCCAGACCTAACCCCAGCATTGCTGCTGGTCTGCCACTGCTCCAGGCATAGGTATGACTCTGGCCCACCAACCCTGGAGGGCTGTCTCATACAAACAGGATGGAGGTTTCTTCCCCGGGGCAGGGGCACCTGTTCTTTACCTACAAAAAGGGTGATGTGGGCCCTTGGGGGCATGTAGTATATACCACTACGACCTATAAAGGCACTGCTACACACACCTCATGCAATTCTTGGAACCCCTCTGCCCTGATAACAGCTGCCCATGTCAGCCAGACCCTAACACAGGGTACACACCAATCTGGCTGGTGTCTGGTTCCACAGGGCCACATGTGACTGCAGGATACAGATGGACACCAAATTACCTTCGGCTGCACTGCAAGGAACACCTGTCACACACTGGTAGTGATGGGGATGTACAGCAGGACCTATCTCTAGCACCACATGTACTGCGGACCTAGTGCTGGGCACCAATCCTATCCCTCAGGGTGACCACAGAACCTGCACAATGGCATGGTCTGTAGCTACTCTGTGCCAGTATCACACACTGTCAGTTCATCTTTCCAAGCTGAGGTACCGGAGAGGTGCAGACCCCATTTGGTAATCAGCTGTAGACTGCTATTCAGCATGTGCATTGCATCATGGGTATGGTGGGGTTACCCTATCCTGGCACTCAGAGCAGACAATTTGTGCGGTGACCTGCAGTCCTTCTCTACCCAGACATTGCTGTAACATACACCATGGAGGTATAGCCTACTGGTTAATACAATGCCATTCTTGGCAGTGTTCATGGGTTCAGTTCCTCATTGTTCCCCCCTCTCATGCCTGTCCTACTCATATAGTGTGCATGCCTGTAGAGGTCATATTTTTGCAGATCAGTGCTTCCAGCCCATAATACCCTCGCCACAATTGCCAACATTCCCTCGGTCCGTCTATCTGCGTCTGTCAGCTGTGTAGAGTCCTGTCTGCCAGTGCAGGCTGCCACCCCATGTCATACCCTTTCCTGCATTGTGCCTCTTCATGCTTGCCTCACCTGTGCCTGATCTGCATGGCACCACCAATCCTCTGTCTACCCATCATTGTAACTATCCTGCCACCTCTGCCTCCACTGGGGGACACGTATTCCCATTGTCTGCCACCAACTGTTTTTCTGGTACTTTAGATTGCCAACACCCTGTGCTGTGGTACAGCTGCCCCATCATGTTTGTCATCAGTACTGGCAGGCACATGGGATGCCCGCAGATATGGCAGGTCCAGCGGCTCCCACTTCTCCCTCCTTCACTCACCTGTTCAATGCCTTTCCTGAGTGCTCTATCTAGTGTTAGGGCTACATCTGTCTCTGTTCCGCACAGGTCATGCATGTCATCCTGAGGCATCTTGCAGTCCCTAGGGCACACTAACCTAGGACACCATAACCTTGTTAGGCCACCTTAACCTATGGTTCCATGCCCAGGATGCCTTCTGCTGTGCCTTGTCCAAGGGTGCCTAATATGGCGCTTAGCCTAGGAGGCCCTATAGGGCGCCTTATGAGGCACCTTACAGGGCACCTTACTAGGCACCTTATAAGGCACCTTACATGGCACCTTATAAGGCGCCTTACAAGGTGCCTTACAAGGCGCCTTGTAACGCTCATTAGTCTAAGGCGCCTTGTAATGCGCGTTAGTCTAAGGCGCCTTGTAATGCGCATTAGCTGTCAGCTTGCTGTAACGATGCAACGCCCATGCCTTTATATGGGCATCTCTACGTTTACCGCGGAACCTACCGCGAATGACATTACCGCAGTTTAGTAAACATACCCCATAGTCTTAAAATGAGCCTACACCTTAATGTAAAGAAGAGAAAGATGACAACTGACAAAATCAGTAAGTTCATTGTTGATTGGGAAGAAATTGAAATCATGGACAACTTTAACCTACATGGATCAACTTTTTTTCGAGAGCTGTTTTGGTTATTCCACGTAATCTTTATGTTTTTTGGTGCACTGAATCTGAAAATGACCTCCATTTTGTCATAGGACATCACGTTTCCTGACAATTTAGGTAACTATGTTAAATAAGGCAATACCTCAAAATAAATGGAAATAGACTTATAAAATTAAAGTTTTATTACAATATTTTCATGAAAATCCTTTTTTGAACTGAAATGAGCTCACCTACACACACTAAACTCGATTCTTCTTCCTTGTGAGGCTCCTCTTGGTGCATTTACGCTTGTGAGTAGCATCTGGAATGTCTCTCTGAAGCATCCAACAGTAGTCTGCCATCATTGTAATGCTCCATTTTCCCTGGTATCTCCTTTCCATCTCTTTAATGTCTTGGTGGAATCGTTCACCTTGTTCCTCACTCACAGCTCCCACGTTTTCAGGAAAGTAGTCAAGGTGGGACTGGAGGAAATGCACTTTCAAACTCATCAGGCAACCTAAAGCTTGAAATGCTTTCAGCATTCGTCCGACGATCTTTTTGTAGTGAGGATCTTTGTTATTGCCTAAAAGTTTCTGTACGACTTCTTTAAATGCAATCCATCCTTCTTTTTGAGGATCCGTCATGGTATTGACAAACTCTTGATCAACTATAAGCCTTCTAATGTCTGGTCCGATGAACACACCTTCCTTCAATTTTGCCTCCGACAGGCCTGGAAACTTGGTGACCAAGTATTTGAAGCATTCTCCATCTCTTGGAAGTGATTTTACGAATTGCTTCATCAATCCCAATTTTATGTGGAGAGGTGGTAGAAGAACTTTATGGGAAGGTACCAAAGTTTCTCGGAGGACATTTTTTTCACCGACTGTTAACACCCTCGGCTGCCAACTCTTCTTGGTCCAGTGATTTTGTCGGTCTCGACTGTCCCATAGACACAGAAAACAAGGATATTTGGTATACCCAGCTTGTTGCCCGAGCAGCATGCACAAGCCCTTCAAGTCCCCACACACTTTCCAACTATGGTCTTCATATTTAAGTTTACGAAGAACCAATTCCAAGTTCTCGTAGGTTTCCTTCAAGTGTATGGAATGACCTACAGGTATGGAAGAGTAAAATCCGTTGTGGAGTAAAACTGCTTTGAGACTTCTTTTTGAAGAATCTATAAAAAGACGCCATTGCTCTGAATCATATTGGATTTTAAATTGACCCATCAGACCTTCGACATTGATGCAATAAACCAACTTGTCTTCCTGGGCGAAGTAAGGAACGAACTCCTTTTCACAATGTCTGAACGATGAAGATGACACTCCTGGCAACAATAAATTCCTGCTTTTCAGCCTTGATCCGAGTATCTCAGTGGCATCTTTGGGAAGATTCAAGTCCCTTACCAAATCATTCATCTCCTCCTGAGAAAAAAGTTTTGGTCTTGTATCATCTTCAAAGTCAAAACTTGATTCGTCATCTGGTTCAGGTATGACTTCACCTTCATCGGAGCTAGGTATCTCTTCCAAGGTAGCAGGGGGCTTGGGTACTGGTAAATCTGTGCCAATGGGGATGTGACAAATTGCCGAGTGAAGATTGGGGTATGAAATGGAATGCTTCCATTTGGAATTAAACCCTTTCACATCACATGAACAAAAGTAACAGTCGTCACTATGGTTCTTTTGCTCTCGCCATACCATAGGAATCCCATAACGGAAAGATTTTTTCTTACCCTTGAACCAGTTTTGGAGGTCCTCAACACACCGTTTGCACACTTTAAGAGGCGCCCAGACTTTATCTTGATCTCCAATTTTTAGTCCAAAGTATGCAAAGTATACTTTTTTCACAAAGTCTGTAATATTCTGCTGTTGCTTCAAAACTGTATATTCACCACAGATGAAACAGAAACTGGCGAATTAATACACTTTCGCAGAGCCATAACATAACGGTTGATGAATGATGAGCTAACACGAATTGCGATGAAAAAGTGTGAACAGCCTAGAACCAAGAACCTGATGATGATTCTTGCACAAGTGTGGCATGCAGGAGAGAGCAGCTCTGTGTCTGTACACAAGACGTCACAGTGCTGGCCACGCCCCCCTGCACTAACTGGAGCTGCTGCTATCTACCCTGTGTCTCCCTCCCACTGGATTCTTCAGGAAAGATTAACCCCTTCTACCATTAGAAGCACAGACTTAAAACTTGCTTAGCTTATGTATATATTGCTGACCATCAGATTTACAGTGCTATATTTTTTTTTACATAACTCGGACAACCCCTTTAATTTTTTTTTGGCATTTTATATCTTAAATGCACTTATGTGAATTAATTAATAGTAATTTGAATTAATTAATAGTAATTTGAAAAAACTTTGATAAATTTGAAGACAATTTTGCATGTTGTGGCAAATCATGACGTCTAGGAGTTTTTTCAATATTTTATTTGTTTTCAGCACACCAAAATACATGGAAATTAGATGAAAATAATCAAACAGCTTTTTAGTCGCAGACCTGTGCTATCAATAAAGAAGCAACAAGCAGTCAAGAAATCCAATGATGCATTGCTCTTGGCAGAATGGCTATGAAGGACCTAGACAAGATTCTGAAGAGCGGTGATGTCTCTCTCCATACAAAGATTCAACTCGTTCAAGCCATGGTATTTTCAATAACATCATATGGATGCGAAAGCTGGACAGTGAAAAAGATAGATAGGAAGAAACTTGATCTCTTTGAATTATGGTGCTGGAGGCAAATACTGCGTATACCATGAACTGCCCGAAGAACAAACCAGTCAGTACTAGAGGAGATCAAACCTAAGCTCTCTTTAGAAGCTCAGATGACAAGACTTCGACTTTCATATTTTGGACATATCATGTGAAGAGAGAGATCATTAGAGAAAGATAGCATGCTTGTCAAGAAAGAAGGTCAACACAAAAGAGGAAGGCCAGATGGATCGATACAGTAACAGCAGCTACGGGTGCCAGTCTGTCAACAATGAGCTGCCTGATTGAAGACCGAACACAATTTAGGACAACTATCCAGAGGGTCGCCATTAGTTGACACCAACTCGATGGCACTTAACAACAACAGCAGCTATATAGGTAAAATACCTGAATTCTCTTTTCTCTCCCTTTAGCTTGCAAATCATATGTGATGGGGTTTTAGCTAAGGGAACATAATCCTTGGAGTTTGTAATAATAGAAGTTTGTGTTTCTGGTTTATCCCTTGTCCCATGGTAGTATATCACATCCCTTGTTCTTCAGTTTGGTCACAATGATAATTTATTTTGTTTTAATATTTTGAATATTTGTTTGTTTTCATCTTTTACCACTATCTACTTATTTATTTATTTATAGCTAATGTTATTTATGTATGTGATAGGGACATTTGTTTATGTTAGTGGATTTTTCATTATTTTTTTTACCATATGCCTTATATTTATGATTTTTTTAAAATTGTTTTTAATGTTATTTATTGTTTTAGCACACCAAAAGAACCCCTGAAGAAGGCATAGCCGAATCACGGCCTGTGTTGTGTAGAGCTTGGTGTTTACACCCCTGTGGAGGTGTCATTGTACCCCTGGTCAAGAATTGTTAATAAAGGCTTTTTGTAGTTACCATGCCGGGACTGGGTTTTGTTTGTTATGTGGTAGTAGTGTTCCTTTGGACCTCTGGTATGTCTAGGGGCCAGGGATTATGCCCTGTCAAAGGTGACATGGTGTTGGCTTGGCTCAGACTCAGGGCAGCAGACTCATCTTCCAAAACCCGGTTGCCCATCTGGCCTTAGAGGGATGCTTCTGTTGGGTCCGATTTGGAGAAGCTGGTGAAGGACCTGGGTGAGACGAAATCTTACAGCCTTCTGAAGGACAGGTCCAAGGGGCCTGTGAAGCAGGTAGGAGCCCCTTTTCTGTCAGCCTCTGCCTGCCCCTTGTGGGCATGCTGGTCAGACTCCTGGGGTCTCTGGACTCCCATTGCTACAGACCTGGAAGGCCTTTCTTCCCCTCTGCTTATGGACTTCAAGCTCATTCTCAGTCCTTTCGTGGAGCGCTTAGCCCAGGGTCCCAGTCCCATCCAGAGGAAGACCCTCCCAAGATGTGCAATGAAGGGTTGGAGGCCCATTCCCTGGTTCCTCCAGTTGGGGGCAGGATTCACCTCTTCTAAAGGAATGGGTTTGGTTGACCAAGGATCACTGGGTGCCAGTCCCCATTCATTACGGCTATGACCTGGAATGCAAAGAGCCAATCCTGGCTGTTTGCATCTTCTCCCCTTATAGTCTGCGAACAACAGGGCCACTGTGCGCATCACCTTGGACAGTTTGCCTCTTCTGAAGGCAGTGGTTCCTTTTCGGCTGAATGATCACAGCAGGGGCAGATATTCCATCTGTTTCTTGGTGGCCAACAGAGTAGGAGCATTCCGGCCCATTCTAGACCTTAAGTGTGTCAATGAGCGCTTGCTCGTCATGTGTTCCTGGATGGAAACTTTGCAATCCAGGATTCAAGTGGTGCACAGAGGGGATTCCCAGCATCTCTGGTTTTGGCCTAGGCAAATTTTCATATCCCAATCCGGGGGGGGATCAGCAAGTATCTAACATAAAATAAGAAGTGCTATACTGGGTCAGACCAAGGTCCATCAGGCCCAGTATCCTGTTTCCAATAGTGGCTAATCCAGGTCACAAGTACCTAGCAGTTTCCCAAAAAGACACATAGGTTCCATAATGCTTGTATTGGGGCAAGCAGTGGATTACCTGGGTGCTCTTTAGTAATGATTTATGGACCTTTCCTCCAGGAACTTGTCCAAACCTTTTTTATCCCAGCTACACTAACAGCTTTTACTACATCCTCTGATAACGAATTCCAGAATCTGATTACGTGTTGCGTGAAAAAATACTTTCTCTTATTAGTCTTAAACAGGTTACACTATAGCTTCATTGCATGTCCCCTAGTCTTTCTACTTTTTGATGCCATAAAGAATCGATCTACTTCTATCTGTTCCACTCCATTCATTAATTTGTAAACCTCTATCATCTCCCCTCAGCCATCTCTTTTCCATGTTGTAGAGCCCTAACCTTTTAAGCTTCTCTTCAAACGGGTATCCTTCCATCCCCTTTACCATTTTGGTGGCTCCTCTCTGTACCTTTTCTAATTCTGCTATATCCTATTTAAGATGCAGAAACCAGAATAGCGCACAATATTTAAGGTGCAGTTGCACTATGGAACAATACAGACGCATTATAATATCCTTTGTTTTATTCTCTATTCCTTTCTTTGTGATTCCTAGCATTCCATAAGAACATAAGATATGCCATACTGGGTCAGACCAAGGTCCATCAAGCCCAGTATCCTGTTTCCAACATTGGCCACTCTAGGTCATACGTACCTAGCAGTTTCCCCAAAAGACACAGGTTCCACAATGCGTGTATTGGGTCAAGCAGTGATATCCTGGGTCCCTTCTTAATAATGGTTTATGGACCTTTTCTCCAGGAACTTGTCCAAACCTTTTTTAAACCCAGCTACACTAACCGCCTTTACTACATCCTCCGGTAACAAATTCCAGAGTTTGATTACACCATTTGCCTTCTTGGCTGCCACTGCACACCCTTTCCTTAATGATTCCTAGAATTCCATTTGCCTTCTTGGCTGCCGCTGTACACTGAACAGAGGATTTCAGTGTTATCCATGACGCCGCCTAAAATCCTTTCCTGGGTAATGGATCCTAATGTGGTACCTTGCATTGTGTAACCATAGTTTGTGTCGTGCTTTCCTAGGTGCAAAACTTTGCACTTTGTCCACATTAAATGTCATCAGCAATTTGAACGTCCAGTCTTTCAATTTATCAAGGTCCTTTTGCAATTTTTCACAGTCTTCTTGAATTTTAACAGCTTTGAATAATTGTGTCATTTGCAAATTTGACTACCTCACTCATTATTCCCATTTCCAGGTCATTTACAAATATGTTAAAAAGCAGTGAACCCAGCACAAAACCCTGGGGGACTCCACTATTCATCTTTCTCCATTAGGAAAATTGGCCATTCAGCCCCTACCCTTTGCTTTCTATCTTTTAACTAGATCCTGATCCACAATAGTACACTGCCTCCTATCCCATGACTTTTTAACTTTCATGAGGGACCTTGTCAAAGGCTTTCTGAAATACAGATACACTATATCGACTGGCTCACCTTTGTCTACCTGTTTATTCATACCTTCAAAAAAAGTATAACAAATTAATAAGACAAGACCTGCCTTGGCTAAAGCCATATTGGCTTTCTCCCATTAAACCATGACTATATCTACATGTTCAGTAATTTTGTTCTTTATAACGGTTTTTACCATTTTGCCTGGTACTGATGTCAGGCTCACTGGCCTGTAGTTTCCCGCATCACCCCTGGATTCTTTTTAAAAATTGGAGTTACATTTGCCATTCAGCAATCTTCAGGTACTACTGATGATTTTAATGATAGTTCACAGATTACTAATAGTAGGTCTGCAATCTCATATTTCAGTTCTTTAAACACCCTCGGGTGTATACCATCTGGTCCAGGTGATTTGCTACTGTTTAGTTTATTAAATATTTGTAATACTGTATATCTTCCCGATTTATCGATACTTCTTTCAATTCTTCCAATGCATTACCTTTAAATACCTTTTCAGTTATGGGTAACTTCCCTACATCATCTAATAGTCCAACCACTGTTCCCTCTAAGCTGTGCGCGTGTGCGTGCGCACACACCTCGCCGAGCGAGCGCACATACTTTACAACAGAGCGCACAAAAATTACAGCTCTGATTCTGATAGAAAACAACACAGACGTCTTAAAATTTAAAAGTTATGATTGTAATTACTAGAAATTTCCCGCTTCATTTAGTAATCGTCTATTTTTATTTAATTTGATTAAAATCAATGTGGTGTACATACTGTATTCTGACGTGTAGTCAAATTTTAAAGTATATAACTCCGAGTGTCGTTATGTGGCGCACAAAAATGTAACCTTCCTTCAAAAGCTCCACACAGCTGATATTTTATGCGCACACAGCCTACAGAAAATTAGAGGGAACACTGAGTCCAACTGACTCTTTTTTTTGCTATGAATGTAGTTGAAAAAGGCTTTATTATGCCTTTTTGCTTCCACAGCAAGCTTCTTCTCAAATTCTCTTTGCCTGCCTTATCAATGCCTTGCATCTAACTTGCCAGTGCTTATGTTGTTTTCAGTTTTTGTCATTTGGCTCATTTTTCAGTTTCTTGAAAGATACTTTTTTGGCTACAACGGCCTCTCTGACCTCACCTTTAAACCATGCCGGCAGTTTTTTGGACTTCCTTCCGCCTTAAAGCATGGAATACAGCTGGTCTGGGCTTCCAAGATAGCGTAGTTACTCACCTGTAACAGGTGATCTCCAGGAACAGCAGGAATTAAGTCTTCACATATGGGTATCGTCGGCACCGACGGAACCCATGCATGAATGCTCCCCAGCGTCCAATAGGAAAGCCTTTGGGAGCATCCCACTGCGCCTGCGTTGCTGCCTTCCCGCCTTTCCAACTCTCCCTCTTCAGTTGAGTTTATAGCTGAGACAAAGGAGAGAAGGAGAGATAGAGAGAGAAACAACTGGGTGGGTTGTGAAGACTTAATTCCTGCTGTTCCCAGAGATCACCTGTTACAGGTGAGTAACTACGCTATCTCCAGGAACAAGCAGGAATGTAGTCTTCACATATGGGGATTCCCCAGCTGAGAGATGCCAGGGAGATGAACCCAGAAAGCTGAAAAACCCAGGTTGAGATGGTCATGCTTTCTCCCATGAATCTCTGGTATCAAACCCGGGACGGCGGGTAGGAGTTGTTCTAAGTCTGAAAGAGATGCTGGAGAACAGCTTGACCAAATGAGGCATCCCGACGGGAGTCCTTGTCTAAGCAGTAGTGGGCTGCAAAGGTGTGCACTGAAGCCCAAGTGGCTGCTCTACATATGTCGTCAATAGAAACTGAGCGAAGGTTAGCCATAGAGGCTGCCATTGCTCTCACATTGTGAGCTGTGACATGACCCTCAAGATAAAGTCTTTTGCTCTCATAAGCAAAGGATATGCAATTTGCAATCCATTTGGACAGAGTTCATTTGGAAACTGGTAGTCCAAGATGACTAGAGTCAAAGGCAACAAAGAGCTGAGAAGATTTTCGATGTTGCTTAGTTCTCTGCAGGTAAAAGGCCAAAGCTCTTTTACAATCTAGAGTGTGTAGAGTCCTTTCTGCATTGGAAGCGTGAGGCTTAGGGAAAAATACAGGAAGGTAAACTGACTGGTTTAAATGAAAAGGCAAAACCACCTTTGACATAAAATGTGGGTGAGTTCTAAGAACTACCTTATTATGGTGGAATCTTGTATAAGAAGGATCAGCCACTAAAGCCTGGAGCTCACTGATGCACCTCGCAGAAGTGAACGCAATTAGAAAGGTTACTTTCCAAGAAAGAAACTTTAGGGATGTAGTGGCCAGCGGTTCGAAGGGCGGTTTCATGAGTTGCCCAAGTACAAGATTTAAATCCCATGCCACGGCTGGTGGCCTAATGGGAGGTTTAGTTAAGAGAAGTCCTCTCATAAACCTTGCTACAAGAGAATGAGAAGAAACAGGTTGTCCATCTAAGGGCTTGTGAAAAGCAGCAATGGCACTAAGATGGACTCTTACTGAATTGGTCTTAAGACCAGAGTATGATAAATGGAGCAGATACTCAAGTTACTGCTCCACTGGCAGTGAAAAGGGGTTAAACTCCTTTTTAGAGCACCAAATAGAAAACCTTTTCCATTTGAATGCGTAGGCTCGCCTTGTGGAAGGTTTTCTTGAAGCCAGAAGGATATCTTTTACCTGTTGAGAAAGGTTGATATCCTGGAATTCTAGGCTCTCAGGAGCCATGCCCTGAGGTGTAGAGACTGAGCATGCGGGTGCAGTAGCGTCCCGTTCTCCTGGGAAAGCAGATCTGGAGCATGTCCCAACTCCAGAGGTGTGGCTTGAGAGAGACGTAGAAGCAGAGGATACCATGTTTTTCGTGGCCAACGTGGGGCTATGAGTATCATATGACCCCTGTCTCTCTGAAGCTTGAAAAGAGTTTTGGGAATGAGGGGAATGGGTGGGAAGGCATAGAGGAAGTCTTGACCCCAATGGAGATGGAAAGCATCCCTTGCCTGACAGTTCTGAGCCAGAATTCTGGAGCAGAATCGGGGAGGTTTGGCATTCTGAGGACTTGCAAAGAGGTCTATCTTTGGGGTTCCCCAGATCTGAAATTCGAGCAACTTGCTCTTGATGAAGAGACCACTCGTGTGGCAGAAGTACTCGATTGAGTTTGTCTGCTAAAAGATTTTGTGTGCCTGGAAGATACACCACTAGAAGGTGGATCTGAAGATTCCTGGCAAAGGCCCAGAGGCATAAAGCTTTGTTGCACAATGCTTGAGAACCTGTTCCACCCTGCTTGTTCAGGTAGAACATGGCTTCTTGATTGTTGGTTTGGACCAGAACCGTCTTGTAGCTGAGGTGGGCCTGAAGAACATAGAAGATGGCTCTGAGTTCCAGAATGTTTTTATGAAGGCAAGCCTTATGCTGGGTCCAAAGACCCTGTGTGGAGAGATTGTCCAAGTAAGCTCTCCAGCCTAACTTGGACGCATCTGTCGTCAAGGTGGTTTGTGACAGTGGCTGCTGGAAAGGAAAGCCTACGAGAAGGTTTTCCAGTGATTGCCACCACTGTAGGGCTGAAATGAGACGTGTCGAATTTCTGATTTTGTCCGTCAGGCGACCTGAAGCCTGTGTCCATTGAGAAGATAGGGTCCACTGGGCTGCTCGCATGTGGAGTCAAGCATAGGGAACCACATGTACAGTGGATGCCATATGCTCCAGCAACTGAAGCATTTCTCGAGCAATTAACAAGGTTTTTAGTGCTGCTTGAGATGCCAGCTGAAGTATTCGAAGACAACATGGCTGTGGCAGTAAAACCTTTGACTGCCTTGTGTCTAGACAAGCCCCTATGAACTCTAGAGATTGAGAAGGGGTGAGGTGAGATTTTGGAAGGTTTATGACCAATCCCAGTTACTGCAGGATCTGCATTGTGCAGGAGAGAGCGAAGCTGGCTTCTGGAGCTGTTGGTGCTCGGATGAGCCAGTCATCCAAGTAGGGGAAGACGAATATTCCCAAAGTTCTTAGGAATGCTGCTACTACTGCCATGCATTTCGTAAAGACTCGGGGCAGAAGCCATTCTGAAAGGAAGAACCCTGTACTGGTAATGCCTTCCCTGAAAAAGGAATCGAAGAAACCTCCTGTGATCTATGTGGATGAGGATATGCGTGTATGCATCCTTTAGATCTAGAGAACATAGCCAATCCTGGCTCTGAATGTAAGGGAGAAGTGTTCTGAGGGAGATCATTTTGAATTTTTCTTGGAACAGATACTTGTTTAACTCTCTGAGGTCCAGTATGGGTCTGTATCCCCCTGTTTTCTTTGGAATGAGGAAGTAGGGGGAGTAGAAACCCATGCCCTGTTGGGATATGGGTACCTCGTCTATTGCTCCTTGAGCCAATAGTGAGTTGACCTCTTGAGACAAGAGAGTGGTGGAGGGGCCCCGAGAATTGAACTGTCTTGTTATGGTAGAAGGGGGCATACTGTGAAAATGAAGTTTGTACCCCTCTCGTACAATGGAAAGGGTCCAGTTTTCTGATGTTGTTTGTTGCCATCTTCTGGCAAAATGACATTCTGCCAGGGATGGTGAGAGGTTCTGGACCTTTCAGGGGCAGGTTGACCAAGTTCTCTAGGAAGGAGTCAAAGCCCCTGAGGAGGCTGAGTCTGCTGAGCTGGTTGAGCTCTGGGGACGTGGGCCTTTCTTTGCTGTCTGGGTTGCTGTTGTCCCTTCTGGGGAGCATGAATTGGACAGTGGCCAGCCTGGGTGTAAGATGGGTAGAATTTCTTTTTCTTGTTGAAAAAGGGTTTCTTAAATGTCTTCTTTTTTGTTGGGTTGGCTGTAGCCCTTGACAATCTGTTCAAGTTGGTATTTTCAGACTCAATCTGATTAGCCTTGTCTTGCCAGTCCTTGCCAAATAGATTTTCTCCTGTACAAGGAATATTCCCTAACTTATCTTGCACCCATTGTTCTAAATCTAATGCCTGAAGCCAGGCAATGCGACGTGCACTGATGGAAATGGCAGAGGTTCTGCTAATGCACTCAAAGCAATCAAAGGTTGCACGATTCATGAACTTAGACACATTCTGAGCATGTTTGACCAGAGTGAAGAGGTCTGTTCTTTTGTCATCGGGGAGAAGTGGAGCCATGAGCTCTAAATCCCTTGTAACCTCTTTAAGAAACATTCCCATGTAGAGAATGTAAGAGCTGATCCTTGCTGATAGCAGAGGATTGAAAGCATCGACGCCCAAAGGCATCGAGTGTCCTCGATTCTTGGCCTAGAGGATTGGAAGAATGCTTTTTAGCACCCTTGATCTTACGCATTGCCGATTCCACTACCATTGAATGGTGTGGTAGTTAAGTCTTTTGAAACCCAGGGCATTGTGGAACTTGGTACATGGTATCGAGTCTCCGAGAGTGTGGAGACATCGTTAAAGGAGCTTCCCACATTCCTAGCATGAGATCATGCAAGATCCAGTGAATGGGAAGAGTTGCAGCTTCTTTAGGGGCTGCTGGGTATTGAAGAATTTCTAATTATTCTGCTCTTGGTTCTTTTTCAGGAGTCACCGTGATTGAAAGTCCCTTGGCTACATCACGTATGAAATCCTGAAATGACATGTCTTCTGGAGGAGACATCCTCCGCTGAGGAGAAGGATCCTCTGGTAGAATCATTCCGGTATCAGCGGAGTCATCAGAGTCATTGGAATCGGAGGACTCGAAGTATCTCCGTGCCGGATGCTCTTGCATTGCTTGACACCGGTATCGATCGAAGTCAGCATCGGACTGTCTCGATACCGGTCCCTCGATACCGGATATTGATTCAAGAGCCGGCATGGGGGGAAGCACATCAGTTAAAGCAGGCGCGGTCGGTACCGGTACCGATGACTGTGGAACCATCTGAAGCGGTCTTAGCTGTACCGAGGTTGCTAAGAGAGCCGCTAGACTGCGTTCGATGACCAGGATGCACTGATCCATAGCCCCTGCCGATGCCTGGATGTCGGTACCAGTGGAACAGGCCACGACACCAGAACATGGCACCAGGAGTTCCCCTGATGTGGAAGCTTCGGGAACATCCTGGAGCCCCGTTAATGCTTTGGAGGCCGGGGCCTCCCGCCGGGGCTGTTTTGCCGGTATGTTTTTCTCGAGGGCAACGCTAATAGCATCTCGATGCTTCGAAGGAGATCTACCCTCTGAGGACCGGCCAGTCTTGGAAGACCTGGGTTTAGTTACCTGAGATCCATGGGAGGAAGATGAAGCCCTGGAGGACGTCAATGCAATGGACATTGCATCTGCAGCAAAGAGGGTGCCGAGTTTTGCAGCTCTGTTCTGCAGGCCTCTCTTAGTCATCTTTCTACAGAGGAGACACTCCGATGGTGAATGGTCAGGACCTAAATAAGACACCAGTCATGGGTGTCGGTAGCAGAAATGGTACCGCTACACTTTGAACATTTTTTGAAACCACTAGATGGTTTCTCCATTTTAGAAGAAAAGAGGGCCTAGTGCTCAAAATGGCGCCTGGCACCTAAAGGGGGCAGACACTCCAAAAAGAAGAATTCTTTTTTTTTTTTTTTTTTAAGGAAAAGAAGTAAGAAAAATGAAGAAAAGACCGGTGATACCGGTATAGGTGTCGACGGTGAAGGCAGACGCAACCACAAAAAGAAAGTTTTCTGCGGTAACAGGGTTTGCTGCCTGTCGGCTCCGCGGAAAGCAAAAAACTGAAGAGGGAGAGTTGGAAAGGCGGGAAGGCAGCGACGCAGGCGCAGTGGGATGCTCCCAAAGGCTTTCCTATTGGACGCTGGGGAGCATTCCCGCACGGGCTCCGTCGGTGCCGACGATACCCATATGTGAAGACTACATTCATGCTTGTTCCTGGAGATAGTATTTTTAAACAATGCCCATACTTAATGTAAATCTTTAACCTTTGCAACTGCTCCTTTTAGTTTATTCTTAACTGTTTTCCTCATTTTATCATAGTTTGCCTTTTGAAAGTTAAAAGGCAGTACTGAGGATTTCCTTGCCTTCCTTCCTCTGTTTATGAAATCAAATGCGATCATGCTGTGATCACTGTTGTCAAGTGGCCCCAACACCCTTATCTCCAGATCTTTTGTACCACTAAGGGACTAGGTCCAAAATAGCTTCCCCTCTTGTCTGTTCATGAACCAGCTGCTCCTAGAAGCAGTCATTTATTTCATCTAGAAACTTAGAGGTATGTTTACTAAGCAGCGGTAGCGGCTGCCGTGAGGTATCGGAGCCGCGGCCCCATTGAATTCACTGGGGCCGCAACTCCGATACTGCACGGCAGCCACTACTGCTGCTTAGTAAACATACCCTTTATCTCCCTAGCATGTTCTGCCATGACACTGACCCACTCGATACTGGGGTAATAGAAATCATCCATTATTATTACTGTACTGTAACTTTTGTTGGCTTCCCTGATTTCATCATCCATTTGTTCATTCTGGCCAGGCCGTCAGTAGTATACCCCCCACTGCCATCACCTTCTCTTTTTTAATGGAATTTCAATCCATAGAGATTCTACAGTGTATTTTGTTTCCTGCAACACTTTAATCCTGTGTGACTCAATGCCCTCTCTAACAGAGTGCAACCCCTCCACCAGTTTGATCTACTCTATCATTGCGATATAATTTGTACCCGGGTATCACAGTGTCCAACTGGTTGTCCTCCTTCCACCAGGTCTCTGACATACCAACCATATCTAACCTCTTTTAGTGCTATATATTCTGTCTCTCCCATCTTATTTTTTAGACTTCTAGCATTTGCATACAAGCATTTTAGAGATCATATTTTATTCATATTAATCTTATTGGTAGGCAGGGGTAATTTAGAATCTTTAAGTTCTGTCTGCTCTGTACTTAAGGGCATTTAGGTTATTTTTGTCTTTATTGGAGCCTCTCTGTTGATATGTCCTAACTTCAATCTTTTGCTAGTATCCTTCATGGATACATCATTCCAAACCATGCGCTCTTGGGCGACTGTCAACTTTCCCCTATTATCTAGTTTAAAAGCTGCTCTATCTCCTTTTGAAAGGTTAATGCCAGCAGCTTGGTTCCATCCCAGTTAAGGTGGAGCCCATCCCTTCAGAAAGCCCCTCCTTTTCCCAGAATGTTCCCCAGTTCCTAACAAATCCAAACCCCTCTTCTTTGTACCATCATCTCATCCACTCATTGAAACAAGTTTAGTTCTTTGTACTCAGGACCATTGGAACCGCAGGGAGGCAGTGTGGTCTATCAACTGCCCTGAAGCGAGGGCCATCCAGTTGGCTTTTCTGCATCTCCAGCCCATGGTTGAGGGCCAGTGGTTCACATGTTCTTGGACAAGGCAGCATGAGGGGTGCTGGGGTAGCCATGGAGATGGCTTTCTTTTTTCCTTTGGGTGGCAAAGAGCATCCTCATTTGTCGGTTCTGCACATTGCCAGGGTGGATACTGTAAAAATGTATTTTCTCAGTCAGCACTCTCTGGTCCCAGGAAAGTGGGAGTTGAGTCATTAGGTGTTTTCAGTTATTTCTGTGCCACTGGGGTCGCCTGGAGAGGGATTTGATATGACCCACTCCAATGCCAAAGTGTGCTGCTTCTTCAGTCACCGCATAGAGATAGTATCCTAAGACCTTGGCACCCTGGCTCTATCTTGATCATGTCAGTACCTGCTGTAGGTGTTTCCTCCATTGCCCCTGGTGAGGGGGCAGGGGGGTGTTTCAGCATATGGAGTGCCATCCAAGAAAGATTATTCCGATGCCGCAGGGTTGACTGAGGAGAACATGATGCGTAGATCTGATGAGGCTCCTGCGAGCGCCACCTCTTCGCTTGCCTCCATCTCTAGGCATATTGTGTCAGGAGTCTCTTGTCTTGGAGGGCCCTGCTCCTTTCTCGCTTATGCCTTGGCTCCTGGAAGGAGACGGTTAGTACATTTGGGCTACTCTCCAGCAGTGATATTACACTCTGCTCAGAGCCTGGAGAAAGTCTACCAGACTGGCATAAGTATAGGTCTGGTGCCTTGCGTGCTGGTATGATGCATGGCAGCTGGCTCCTGAGGTTGTCAAGATGCCTTCTCTGTGGCCTTTTCTGCAGGATGATCTGGAGAAGGGCCTTTTTCTCCGTACCCCCAGGCAGAGAGTCTCGCGCCCTCGACGTCCTTGGACGCAAATGCTGGGTTGCCGAATCCAAGCCTACCAGCTGTATATTGGCATGTATCTCTGAGACCTGGCAAAGGAACTTGCAGGTTTCTCAGTGTGTCTCAGTGGAGACCTCCTCCAGCAATTCTAAATCCTCACGAAGTGCATCGGGGAGTGCTCAAAGTACATGTCCCGGGCCACCTACGACACCTTAGAGTCCAACGCAAGGGTGGCCGCCACAGGCATCAGCGCTCAACGCCAGGCCTGGCTTCTGGCATCAAACCTTGAGCAGTGGGTCTAAGAGAAACTCCTTGATGTCCCCTGCCTTGGGGAAAACCTCTTCGACAAACCGATGGAGGAAAAGGCAGCAGAGATAGAGACCGGGTTCCTCATGAGGACTCGGCTCTCCAGGAAGACCTCCACCCTTCCTAAGGAGAAACCATCAGGGAATAGGCCCCCTTTTCAGAGAAAGGGCCAGCCTTATCGTGGCTACCCCCAATACCAGGTCCCCCAGATCCCACAACAGAGTCACCAGGGCAAGGGAGCAGGCCAAGGCCCACGCAAGCTTAAGGGCTCCAAGCTGCAGACCCTGGCTCCTGCCCAGGCTGGGTCAGGGTTTTGATTCCCTGAGCATAGCCTCTTCACCCATGGGGGAGCAGCTGCCAACAGGGAGGTGTCTGATTCATTTCTTCCATCGGTGGCCTGCCATCACCACTGACACCTGGGCACTTCAAGAGGTCAGAGAAGGCTACCTCCTTCACTTGCACCAGATGCCTCCCTCCTTTCTTTCCAGGAGAGCCCCCTCGGACTCCCCTGCACCAAGCCCTGCTACTGCAGGAAATCGCAGGCCTCCTCAGGGACAGGGCCATGGAGCCACTACCCTACCACCCCAGGGGCAAGGGGTTCTACTCCCTATACTCTCTGGTCTTAAAAAGAACAGGAGGCCTAAGGCCCATTCTGGATTGTGAAACCTGAACAAGTTCTTGATGCGGGAGAAGTTCAAAGTGCTCTCCCTTGGAACATTGCTGCCCTACCTCCAGCAGGGAGATTGGTTATGCTACTTGGACCTAAAGGATGCTTACACCCATATCCTTATTCATCCCCGTCACAGGCAGTACTTAAGGTTCATGGTCGGGGGCAACCACTACCAATGCAGAGTACTACCCTTTGGTCTAGCCTCCGCACCAAGAGGCTTCACCAAATGCCTGGCAGTGGTGGCCGCCTACCTCCGTCTCCAAGGAGCCTTCATCTTTCCATACCTGGATGATTGGCTCATAAAGGGGGACATGGCCACCGAGGTGCAACAGGCCATGGCCCGCACTATCAATGTCCTGCAGCATCTGGGGTTCATAATAAATCACCCAAAGTCTCACCTCACTCCAACACAGGACTTGGAGTTCATAGGGGTTAATTGGACATTCTTCAGGCCAGGACCTTTTTTCATTTGGACAGGGCAGGTTACCTCAGGGCTCTAGCCATTGAGATGCAACGCCATTGCGCAGTGTCGGTATGGTCCATGCTCCGCCTATTGGGCTACATGGCATCTACAGTTCATGTGGTTCCCAACACCTGCCTCCACATGCGGGTGGCTCAGAGTTTCTCCGCTCACAGTGGACCCAAGCCACAGGCAAACTCAGGGACAAAGTCTTAGGGGCTTGTTTACAAAGCTGCGGTAGCGGTTTCCGATTGTTATCGGAGCTGTGGCCCCATTGAAATCAATGGGGCCGTGGCTCTGATAACGATCGGAAACCACTACCGCGGCTTTGTAAACAAGCCCCTTAGTGTCCCATCAGTTAGCAGGGTCACCCGACTGGTGGCAGACCACACAGCACCTGCAGGAGGGCATGCCCTTCCAGTCCCCAAATCCCCAGAGGGCCCTCACTATGGACACCTCCCTACTGGACTGGGTTGCCCATTGCGAGGAACTCCATACACAGGGCAACTGGTCCCTGGCAGAGAGCCAGCAGCAGATCAACCTGCTGGAGCTCAGGGCCAGTTTTCTGGCAATCAAGGCCTCCCACCACCGCCTGCGGAACCAGTCAGTGCTAATCCAGACGGACAACCAGGTCGCGATGCTCTACCTGAACAAGCAGGGGGGCACGGGGTCTCACTGCCTCTGCCAGGAGGTAGTAACCCTCTGCTCATAAGCGATCGGTCAAGGAATGCTCCTCAGGGCAGTATACCTTCCAGGCCAGGACAATGCCCTAGTGGACAGACTGAGCAGGGTCCTCCAGCCGCATGAATGGCAACTATTCCCCAGGATGGCACAGTGACTCTTCTGACTCTGGGACACCCCGAGTCTGGACCTCTTCGCCAGCCCGACCAGTGCTCAACTGTCCCACTTCTGCCCCCACAAAGAATGTAATGGCCCACTCTTCTTGAACGATAAACAATAATTATTTTGAAAGATCGTTCACTGTAATAGACTAGAGACTTAAATTGCCAATGACTCAATTGTAAATTATCTACGAGGTCTCAGTAAAAAACTTTGGCAAAGCCTTGTGGACTGCCGTTGACAGAGGGCTTCTTGCTCGTTTACATCAGCGACCTCTTTTTTAAGGTACGGAAGAAAAACTGTAGCTTTATTATCTTCGGGGCTTATTACTTTTCTATTAAAACACTTGTAATCATGATTCAGTGATAGCTCTTCTGAAAAAAGACGTTCTTATACACTTCCTCCCGGGATGCTACACTTCTGTACTATTCTTCCTTCCCTCTTGTATAATGCTTCTGATCCCAACGTCAATCCCCGGTACCACTAGACGTTTCACATTACTGTTTCCTCAGGGGACCGTACAAAATCTGAAAATCAAAAGAATAAAACTCTTTTACTCTCCAGTCCCATCCAATTAGAAATCCCAAGTTAAAATCTCCTATGAAATCCAAAAACAAGACTCACCAAAGAATGCTGCCCACGCCATCTAACCATGAAAGAGAATTTCCAAAAATATTTTTACTGCTTCTTCGACCAGAAGACGCCGCGCATGTCAACTATCACTCTGGCGCCATATTTAAAGATCACTTCTGCCCCAGCTGCATCCATCCAGGGTAGTAGTGGACACCTTCCTCATCTCGTGGTCGGAGGGCCTCCTGTATGCCTTCTCTTCCACCCCACTAATTGCCGAAAAACTTCAAGATCTGGTGGGACAAAACTTCCATGATCCTGGTGGCCCCACAATGGCCCAGGCAGCCTTGGTTTCCCTTGTTGCTTTGCTTCCCGACGGAGCTCCCTGTCTCTCTGGGGAACGCCCTGGGGCTATTGACCCAGGAGGAGGGCTCCCTTCTAAAAGAACAGGGTCGTGCTCTGCACTCACCCTAAATTCCTTCCGAAGGCAGTATCCGTGTTCCACCTCAACTAAGAGGTGGTGCTCCCCACCTTCTTTCCAAGGCCCCACATCGACAAGGCGGTGGCCGTTGTCCATACTCTGGATTATAAGAATGCCCTGTCCTTCTACCTGCAGCTTACGCAGGACCACCACAAAGCCTCACAGCTTTTCATTTCCTACGACTCCAGTCGCATGGGGGAGGCTGTTACCAAGTGGACCCTGTCCACCTGGGTAGCAGACTGCATCACCTTCACCCACGATTAGGCTGGGCTCTTGTTGGAGCGCTAGGTCATGGCAGACAACGTCAGGGCTATGGAGACCTCGGTTGCAAGCTTACATTCTGTCCCTATCGCAGACATTTGCCGGGCTGCCACCTAGTCCTTAGTCCACAACTTTGCAGCTTACTACTGCCTGGAGAGAGAGTCCCGATGGGACAGCACCTTCAGCCAGGCCGTACTCCGTAATCTGTTTGGGGTTTATGCAATTCCTACCCTCCAACCCTTTTCTTTGAAAGCTGGGGAGATGCTTCCGCGGGGCTCCGTCGGCGCCGCCATCACCCCATATATGAGGACTGATTCCTGCTGTCCCTGGAGAACACCTGTTACAGGTGAGTAACTACATTTTTTCCGCCTGTCCCACAAGGCAGATCTGGCAGCATTGATTGCTCGAATTTCCTCCACCTAGTATGTGGCTGATTCTCCAGTGACAGAGTAGGGGCCATAAGTTCCCCATTTCTACAGGCAATGTGGATATTCATGGCAGTCTTCCTGTTTCTGGAAATAATCAAGAACATGCTCTGGTCTGAAAAGGGACTTACCAATTTCCTACCTAGGGGGATAAAGGTGTGTAAAGGGATGTGAGCTCTTCGCGAGAGGAGTGTGTCGTATGGTCCGGCCCGCCCAAGGTGGAGGAGGAAGTAACAGCAGTAATGAATTGGATCTCTACTCCCGTGGAAGTCAGATTGGCCTTGAAGGGCACTATGGATAGAAAGATGGACTCTAAGCTCAAGAGCCAGTTTGCAGTGGCAGCTGCTATTCTCCAGTTGACAGTGTGTGCAGTCCTGACGCCTCAAGCCGTTTCTCCCGCTGGATGATTCTACCCCTCCTCTGGAGTCAGTTACTGCCTTCCGTTTGTTGCCATGTATATTCTAGCCTGCTTGGTGGCTGCAGATATTGTCCTGTCGGTGATGATGAAGCATTGGTTATGGCTTCGCCACTGGGCAGTGGATATGTCCTCCAAAGCCTGGCTAACTCGACTGGCCTTAAGGGAAAGCTCCCTTGTGGGGCTGATTGGAGAAGTTGGTGAAGGACTTGGCTGAGGCCGAGTCTTATCACCTTCCAGAGGACAGACCGAAAGGATCTGGGAAGCAAGCAAGGCCTTTTCCCTCTTTGGCCTCTGCTCGTCCATCGGGGGCATGCTGGACTGACTTCTGGGGGGTCTCTGGACTCCTGGCATTTCATCCTGGAAGGCTTTTCTCTGCTTCAGGATTTTGGATCTGTAATTAGTCCTTTTGATGAGACTCATGGTCCCAGAGACTTGGTCTCTTCCAGAGAGAGTTCCTCCCATTCATCACTATGTAGGTTTTGGGGTCCATTACCGAATGTCACCAAGGATAGAAGGATGCTAGACACCATTCAAAGTGGCTATGTCCTGGACTGTAAACAGCTGATCCTGGAGGTAGTTTTCATCTCTCCATGTAATTTGGTGTACGTGAGAGCCACTGCATGGATCACTTTGGACAAGTTACTGTGCTTAAAGGCAGTGGTGCCAATGCGTCTGGCCAAGTGGAACAAGGACAGATATTCTATTTCTCTCAGGATGCCAAAGAAGGGAGGGCTCCTCCTAACTGATGGCCTCAAGGCTCTTTTTGCATGTGTTGTGCTTCCGAATAGAAAATCTGAGATCTGTGATTTTGGCAATGCTCTGAAGGACGTTCCTAGCAGCTCTGGTCTTGGCTGTGGCTTGTTTTCATATCCTGATGCAGGAGGATCAGCAGAGATGTGAGCCAAAGATGGCAAAATGCAGACACCATCAGTTCATCGCCCTCCCTTCAGCCTCTCCACTGCCCCAAGAATGTTCTCCAGGGTCATAATGGTGATGGCTGCTGGTCTGCGTCACTAAGGACTATGTGTCCACCCATTTTGGGAAGACTGGCTTATCTAAGCCCATTTTCTGCCAGAGGCTCTCGGGTTTTGACATGAGTGGTGTCCTTCTGGAAGGCCTCTGCTGGGTGGTTAATCAGGGAAAGCGTCCATTGGAGCCTTCCCAATCCCTGGAATTCCTGGGAGCATGGTGCGATGTTTGAGTGGGCAGAATCCTCTTACCGGAGGAGAAAGTGCAGAGATTGTTGGAACAACAGGCTTCCAGGGTTTAGGATTATCTCTAGCTTGATGGCAATGGCAGTTGCCCTTTCTGACTGGAATTCGAGCTCAGGTTTCTGCTCCAGCTGGGAGTGAGAACCAGCTTGAGGTGATGGCTACACCCACATTACCTTAAGAGGGGCATGCTGCTGGGTAATCACTTTTGGATTCTTCTGGCAATTTACACCAGTCTTACAGGTGGGGAAGCCTTTGTTAAGGTTGAACAGCCCAGGGCTGTTAGAGCCGCAGGCAGGTGGTGTGGTCCATCAGCCATCTTGAAGCAAGGGATATCTGGCTGGCCTTCTTGCGTTTTCCGCCCTTGGTCAAGGGCACGGTGGTGCAAGTGCTCTAAGGCAAAGCCATGACAGTGGCATAGGTCAATTGCCAAGGTGGCACAAGGTGTGCAGAAGTGGCCCTGGGGATGGCTGTCTGGTTCACATGGATGGAAATGAGCCTCCTAGCTTTGTCAGCATGGCATATCGCTGGGGTGGTCATTGTGGAAGCAGTCTTTTTCTATCGTCACTCTCTTAATTTCAGAGTGTGGGTTTTGAGTCAGGAGGCATTTCAGATACTTCTCC
This sequence comes from Ichthyophis bannanicus, assembly GCA_033557465.1. Taxonomy (NCBI): domain Eukaryota; kingdom Metazoa; phylum Chordata; class Amphibia; order Gymnophiona; family Ichthyophiidae; genus Ichthyophis; species Ichthyophis bannanicus. The sequence continues at coordinate 708,299,166 of CM066034.1, forward strand.
ACCATTGTGGGTCACTCTGTGATGAAATTGATGGTGTCCTGCTCCAATGACAAAGTGTATCGTTGCTTTATTCACCATACGGAAACTGGGTCTAAGAGCATTGTCGCCGTGGTTCACTCCAGGCCATGGTAGTGCCTGCTGTATGTGCTTCATCCATGGTTGCTGTTAGGGCCATATGCTTCAGCACATAAAGTGCCATTGGGGCTGGATTCTTCTGGTGGTGCTGGATTGGATAAAGAGAGCATGGTTTAGGGACCTAATGCGGTGGTTCCTCTTCATCTGCCCCATTTCAGGGCCAGTTGCGTCAGCTTCCTTCTCTCGCTTACAGCTTGGCTTTTGAAGGGAGTCAGCTGACGCATAAGCACTACTACTCAAAGCCTTGAGAAGTTCTACCAACCTGGCATACATTCAAGTCTGGTACCTCTTTGAGTGTGGGATCTTTGTCTAGTGGATGTCCTGGGGGGTGCTTCTCTGGGACTTGGAGATTACGAATTCCTTCCATAAGTCCAATCATTTTTTTGTGCTGTTTGCTGGCCCGTGCAAGAGTGTTGCGGCAGCCAAGTCTACCTTGGGGCACTGCCTTGTCATATCTCTGATGGAACCGTCCAGTTCCAGAGGGTTTGTGTGCCCATTCTACTCTGGCACAAGCGTAGCTCAGTAACCCCTTCAGACATTTTCAGGTGGCAACTTAGTCATCATTTTCCACTTTTTGTCAAGCATTACTGCTTGGATGTCCACGCTCGGGCGGAAATGGCCTTAGTATCAAGGTTTACGAGCTGCTGTGTCTTCTTCCCAATGGAGGCGTAACTTTGCTGTGTCCCACTTGTCTGGACTGGTCTAGCAGGATGATATGGAAGGTGACATTTTACTTACCAGATGATGTCCTTTCCTTGAGTCCTGCTAGACCGGTCCAAGGCTCATCCCTGGAACTATGTTTACTGTGTTCTTCTGAGAGGGTATCTTTGGTTCCGCTATGATTCTTATATTTGGCTCTGCAAGTTCATCTTCTACGAACAGCCTTCTCTTTATGCTTTCCTGTACATAGTTCTCTATTGTTTGATTGATCATTGTTGCCCACATTGAGGTTGTGTAAGGCCTGCCATGTTCTCCCATAAGCTTTGGGATAAATACTGAAGAGAACTCTGCTGGCTGTGGCGTATGGTGGAATGGGAGTGATGTCATTGAAACCTGGGCTTTTCATTGATTCTTTGTCTCCACCAATCTGCTGATAGGGGAGCGCAACCTACTTGTCTGGACTGGTTTAGGAGGACTCAAGGAAAGGACATTATCTGGTAAGTAAAATGTTGCCTTATATTATGAATATGTGAATGTGTATAAGAATTTGTCAAATAAAAGAAAGCTAAGTATGGTGAAATGTGTCCATCCCCACTTGTCTGTGGGTACAGTTTTACAGTATCACCTTATGTCCATGGCTTTCATTTTCAGGTCTTCTCTTTCAGGTTAACTGATCACTCTTAAATAGCATGGGTGTTAGAAAGTTAGCATCAGTCCAAGGCAGATATTAAATACTGTTTTATAAGCGAACACTTGATAAATAGCATCACAAGTAAGCATGCCAAATTTTTATTTTTACCAAGTACATGCTAAACTCTTATGTTCATACAGTGATCCTTTAGTTACATATAGAGTTACACATTTTTGCAAGCTTACACTACCTGTTTAAATCTGTCCTTCTCCTTTCTCATGCAGTCAAGCACACATGTAAAAGTTCTAGTAACAAAATTTTTTAAAAGACTTCAAAACATGTAATTTATATTTTTCAGGAATTTCTTAAATTACAGGATGAAAACCAGCAGATGAAAAAAATTTGCCATGAACAAGAGCAAGCCCTCCAGGACCTTGCTAATAAGCTAAGCGAGTAAGTCTTCCTTCCTTTGCTCCCTAACCCTAGGGAGAGAAATTTTCAAAAAACATTTACCCAGGACAGTTGGTTGCCTGAAAATTGCCCACCCTATCTACTAATAAAAGTACGTATGGGGATCAACACCGTTTGGACTTTTATACATGAAAAAAGTAGGCAGGCGTGAAGGCAGGTTACGTCAAGGAAGACAATAATACAAATAGGAGTCAATTTTCAAAAGGTCAGATATTTAAAAGCCACAGCAGTCAGCCATGGTGTTTAGATATCCATTGAATATTCAGTGGCAGTATCGAGATAGTGGCTGCTACTGACCATTGAATATTCAATGGCAGTATAGAGATAGTGGCTGCTACTGAATATCTGCATTTTGCTGCCACTATCCAGATAATTGTGACATTTAAAAGACAGTGACAGTTTTCAGACGCCATCCAGATACGTTTCCAGATAGCAATTTAGGCCAGTTTTCAATGCAACTGAAATTATTTGGATAAGTTAGGCAGATAGTGGCTGAAAATCACCACTATCTGGGTAAATGCTGCAATTATCTAGAGAGTGGGCGCATTGCCCTTACTCCACCCATAGATCGCCCCTGCACTAACCAGATAGCACTGAGATGTTGTTTGGAAATACTCAGTGGTACTGTCCGGATAATGCTGCTGAATATCTCTCTCAGTGCTCTTATCCGATTAACCTCCAGGATTATCCATATAAGAGCTTTTGAAAACTGACCCCATAGTTTTTGCTTTTTTCTAAACTACAGGATTTGTGCTTGTATTTTCATAAGGACACATAGGCACCTATGTGTCTATAAAATAGACTCAAAGTGGATGTCTGCTTGCCCTTTACACATTAGCAGCCTATTACAAAATTACTCTCACAGTCTGTGATGTTCTAACTATGCCTCTATCTGTACCCCTTCCCATCATGCACTCCTTTTCTAGGCTAGTATTTCAGCAGAGGGTATGTGTGTGGGAGGGGGGAACAGTGTGAGGTGTGTGTGTGTGAAGGAGCAGTTTGTGGGTATGGGGTGTTTTATATGTGGGAAGCTGACGGGTCACTCTCACTCTGTTCCAGAGCCTGCCCATGGCTTGTGGCCAGTGAGATTGGAGGCACCGCTGGGCTGCTGTTATGTGCAGTCAGGCATATGGAGTCATGTGAACCACGGAGGCCATGTGGCCCAGCAGGCGGAGGATAAGCCGGGCAGATAGCGACTGGCATCGCTGTACCTCTGTGGCTAGCCCCCTGAGGTGCTCTGACTTTCCTGAGGAAGGCCTTAGCCTGGAGGGGGTCTAGTTGAGCCCCTATAAACTCCAGGCGTTGAGCCACAGAGAGGTGGGACTTGGGATAGTTGATGACAAAACCTAGATGCTGCAGGGCGTTGATAGTGTGCCCTGTGGTATGTTGCACCTCTGCAGCTGTGCCTCCCCTTATGAGCCAGTCGTCCAGGTAGGGAAAGACGAGGTGAGCTGCGACCACCACAAGGCACTTGGTGAAAACCCTTGGCGATGAGGCCAGCCCAAAGGGCAGTACCCTGTATTGGTAGTGCTCTCCTCCCACCATGAACTAGAGGTATTTTTTGTAGCTGGGATGGATCAGGATGTGTGTGTAGGCATCCTTTAGGTCTAAGAAGCACAGCCAATTTCCCTGCTGGAGGAATGGCATCAATGTTCCAAGGGGGAGCATTTTGAACTTTCCCCTTTACAGAAACCTGTTCACATCCTGCAGATCCAGGATGGGCCTGAGGCCCCCTGTCCTCTCAGGGATGAGGAAATACCTGGAGTAGAAGCCGGTGCACCAGAGATGTTTTGGCACTGGCTCCACTGTCTTGTCCTTAAGGAGACCTGCGAGCTTGGTGAGGAGCAGGGTCTGGTGGAGGAGAGGTCTTCTTGTCCCTACAGCATGACCAACAGCACAAGTGGTAGGGTATGGAAAGTATGAGGGTGGTGCCTGCTGTAGGTGGAGGAGGCAGCCCTTCTTGACTACTTGTAGGACCCAGGTATTGGTGGTGATAGTGGACCACTTGTGGGCAAGCAGGGCCAGACACCCCCCCGGGGGCTGTAGGGGGCCTCCTGGGGAAGAGGAGGTCATGCCCAGGGAGTCAAAAGCTCCCCCTAGGCTGAGCTGGGGCCAGCGCCTGGGACTTGGGTGCTTTTTGTTTACGGGGGCCATACCCCTACCACATGTGCTGTTGGTCATGCTGTAGAGCCAAAAAGGCCTGGAACTATGAGGTATTGCCAAAGCCACCCTTTTTCCTTGGGAAGAAGGGCTTCTTTCCTGAAGCCTTCTTACAGGGCTGCACAGAGGTCTTTTTTGAGAGTCTGGTTCTGGTTAGGAACTCAGTCTCTATCTCTGCTGCTTTGTCGCCATGGGTTTCTCGAAGAGGTTCTCTCTGATGCAGGAGACATCAACAACTTTGTCCTGAACCCATTGTTCGAGGTCAGACGATTGCAGCTATGCCTGGCGTTGGTCCCCGATGCCGCCGGCGCCCATCCTGACTGATAACTCAAAGCCGTCGCAAGCTGCTTGAGATAGGAACTTCGCGCACTCCTTGACCACTGAGGCCATAGACTTGAACGTCTGGAAGGGTTCCCCGTCGAGGCCTGCTGAGAACCCACCGAGTTCCTTCTACAGCTCTTTGAGGTACATGCCGATGTAGAGCTGGTAGGCCTGGACCCGGTATGTCAGCATCGAGCCCTGAAAGGCCTTCTGGCTGAGGGTGTCGAGGGGGGCACCGAGGAATGGGTCTTTTGGCTCTTGAGTTTTGTGCATGGCGGACTCAACGACCATTGAGTTATGGGAAAGTTGGGTTTTATGGAACCCAGGGCCTCAGTGGACTCGGTACATAGAGTCCAGTTGCCTCCTGACAATGGGTACTGATGAACATGCGGAGGAGGTGGTGTTTGTGGATCAGTGGAAAAGGGCACTGTTAGGGCCTCCTTTGGGAGGGGCCTCATCCTGGAGGATCTCCAGTTCTTCCATGCGAGGGTCCTCCTCTGCCTCAGTCTTGATGGAGAGTGCTCTAGCTATGTCCCGCACAAAGTCAAGGAAGGCAACATCTTCTGGTGGGGAATAGCTTTGGAACGCTGGGGGAGATGGGTCCGAAGGCATGTCTCAGTGGTGCTGAGTATCTAGGGACTCCTCATCCTTGGTCTCCCAACTGGACTGAATGATACCACAATACTGAAAGTGAAGATGATCTGAAACATTTGCTTCTCAAGATCAAGGAACATAGTCTTAAAATGGGCCTGCTCCTTAATCTAAAGAAGACAAAGAACCTGACAACTGACAAAATAAATAAGTTCATCATTGATGGAGAAGAAATTGAAATAGTGGACAACTTTAACCTGCTTGGATCAATAATGAAACTACAAATAGTCAAGAAATCTGACTATGCAAATAGGATTCTCAAGAGTAGAGATGTCTCTCTCAATACAAAGATTTAACTTGTCCAAGCCATGGTATTTTCAATAACATCTTATAGATGTGAAAGTTGGACAGTAAAAAAGATACAGGAAGAAAATTGATGCCTTTGAATTATTATGCTGTGTATACCATGGATTGCCTGAAGAACAAACCAGACAGTGTGCAATTCTGAAGACCACACCTTCAAAAGTATATAAACAGGCTAGAGTCAGTACAGAGGGTGGCTACTAAAATGGTTAGTGGTCTTCATTATAAAGCATATGATGACAGACTTAAGGATCTTAATATGTACACCTTAGAGGAAAGGTGGGATAGAGGTGATATGATTGAGATGTTTAAATACCTCCGTGGCATAAATGCACAGGAGGAGAGCCTCTTTCAATTGAAAGCAAGCTCTGCTACAAGGGGACACGGGATGAGGGTGAAAGGGGATAGATTCAGGAGTGATATGCAGAAATATTTCTTTACAGAAAGAGTGGTGGATCCGTGGAATCCCAGTGGAGGTGGTAGAGAGGAGGACTGTATCTGAATTCAAAGAAGGATGGGACAAACAGAGGATCTCTAAAGGGGACTTTTGTAGTGGTTGATATGGAAGGACAGACTAGATAGGCCATGTGGTCTTTTTCTGTCGTCATGTTTCTATGTTTCTTAGAAGAGATCAAATCAAAGCTTTCTTGAGAAGCTCAGATGACAAGATTTCGACTTTCATACTTTGGACACAACATGCGAAGAGAGAGATCATTAGAGAAAGACATCATGCTTGGCAAGATTGAAGGTCAACGCAAAGGAGGAAAGCCAGTAATGAGATGGACTGGTACAATACCAGCAGCTATGGATGCCACTCTATCAATAATGAGCCACCTGACTGAAGACTAAACACAGTTTAGGACAACAATCCAGAGGGGCGCCATGAGTCGACACCCAATCAACGACACTTAACAACATCAAACAAACTACTCAGGGAGTCAGTGTATGATAGCAACTCCTTTCCAAAGGTGAAATCTTCATAGAGTTCCCCTTTGTATAAAGATGGACCGATACACATACCAAAGGTATAATAATTACAAACAGACTTTGCTTCTGCATTGCAACAGGTGCACAGTATGCAACCCAATCCATACATGATGATTTCAAAACCAAAGCATTTGTACCTTTTTTCTCTCTAACCCTGCCCACTTTTTTGCAGTATGCCCATTTTCTCCTGCGCTAAGAGAGGAAATATTTAAACCATGTTTACTGCATAAAAACCTTTGGCTATTTACCTCACTGGTACTGTATTCATATATAACAGAAGTGCTTTGTTTGTATGTCTGTGCAGGTAGGATACACATGCTAAACATTTCCTTTTATCCACTACAACTCACATATCTCCTCCTCACCCACTGGATATCCCTCTCCAGAAACAAACCACAATACCCAAGACATACACACATCCTTCACTCCCCACATTAACACATCTTCACATACACTCTGCTCCAGACACGCATATACACATACCCTTTTCATCCAGACATACATCCTACCCCCCCAAACACACATATACTACTTCAAATACACAGGTACACACACACATACCTCACTGCTTCTGTGAGTAGTCCTGGGGCTCAACCGAGGGGAATCAGCGATGCTGCTGACAGGAAGAGGAGCAGCAGGAACCAGGGTTGCCTGGGCTACTGGGGGGCTATCAGTATTAGTGATGCCCTGACGTGCTGGACTTTGAAGAGGGTCTTGGTGACCAGTGGTGTTGGTGGGAAGGCGTAAAGGAGGCCTTCCATTCATGGAATGAGGAACGCGTACACTGCCATCTGGGATGGGTGCGGGTGGTGAGAGCAAAGGCGGGGCAACTGCGTGTTGTCCAGGCTGGTGAATAGGTCAACCAGAGGAACATCCCAGAGCTTAAACAGCCGGGAGGCCACTTTAGGATCAAGGCGCCACTCATGCGGCTGGAGGACTCTGCTCAACTTGTTCGCCAGGATATTGTCTTGGCCCAGCAGGTAGACTGCTCTTAGAAGAATCCCTCTGTGTGTCATAAGAACATAAGTTTTGCCATACTGGGTCAGACCAAGGTCCATCAAGCCCAGTATCCTGTTTTCAACAGTGGCCAATCTAGGTCATAAGTACCTAGCAGTCTCCCCAAAAGACACAGGTTCCTCAATGCTTGTATTGGGTCAAGCAGTGATATCCTGGGTCCCTTTTAATAATGGTTTATTGACCTTTCCTCCAGGAACTTGTCCAAACCTTTTTAAAAACCAGCTACACTAACAGCTTTTACTACATCCAGAGTTTGATTACATGTTGAGTGAAAAAGTATTTTCTCTTATTAGTCTTAAATAGGTTACCCTGTAGCTTCATTGCATGTCCCCTAGTCTTTTTATATTATGATGGCATAAACAATCAATCTACTTTTACCCGTTCCACTCCATTCATTAATTTATAGATCTCTATCATATCTCCCCTCAGCCGTCTCTTTTCCAGGTTGAAGAGCCCTAATCTTTTTAGCCTCTCTTCATAGGAGTATCCTTCTATCCCCTTTACCATTTTGGTGGCTCTTCTCTGTACCTTTCCTAGTAACGCTATATCCTTTTTAAAATACAGCGACCAGAATTGCACACAATATTCAAGGTGCGGTTGCACCATGGAACAATACAGAGGCATTATAATATCCTTTGCTTTATTTTCCATTCCTTTCCTTAGGATACCTAGCATTTTATTTGCTCTCTTGGCCGCAGCCACTGCACAGTGGAGCAGAGGGTTACTGCTTCCTGGCAGAGAGCGTATGACCCTATACCCCCTTGCTTAGTCACATAGAACACTGCGACTTGGTTGTCAGTGGTGGAAGGCTTGGAGAGACAGAAAAATCGCCCGGAGCTCCAGAAGATTGATTTATATCTGGGATTCTGTCCGGGACCAGCTGCCTTGCTTCTGGAGGTCCTCACAATGCACTCTCCAACCCAGTAAGGAGGCGTCTGTGGTGAGGACCCTCTGGGGGGTGAGTGCCTGGAAGGACATCCTGGCCTGAAGGTGAGGGGAATCTGCCACCACTGATCTCTGAGGCACCATTGAGCAGCCCGCTTGTGCAGACGGGCTTTCGGAGTCACATGTACTGTGGATGCCATGTGATCCAGGAGCCGCAGGTAGTGCCTGGCGGAAACATGAGAATTGCTTTGGAACTGGTTAGCCAAGTCCATCAGTCTGTGGGCCCTGTCCTCGGGCAAGTAAGCTCTTGCCTGAAGGGTGTCTAGTCTCGCCCCTATAAACTCTAGGTTCTGAGAGGGGAACAAAGTGGACTTTGCGTAGTTTGACAAAGCCCAGATGCTGAAGAAGAGAGACAGTGCGAAAAGTGGCCTGTCGGGCCTCCTGGGGTGACTGGCCCCTGATTAGCCAGGTACGGGAAGACAAAAATCCCCTGATTCCTGAGAAAAGCCGCCACCACCACCAGGCATTTTGTAAAAACTCTGGGGGCAGAAGTTAGGCCAAAGGGAAGTACTCTGTACTGAAAATGGTTTCCTCCCACCACAAATCTGAGATATTGTCTGTGGTCTGGATGGATGAGGATGTGAGTATAAGCATTCTTTAGGTCTAAGGAGCATAGCCAGTCTCCCTGCTGGAGGTAGGGCAGCAGTATCCCAAGGGTAAGCATCTCGAACTTTTCCCTCTCCAGAAACTTGTTCAGGTTCCGCAAGTCTAGAATAGGTCCGAGGCCTCCTGTTCTCTTTGGTACTAGGAAGTACCTGGAGTAGAAGCCTTGCCCTTCCAGGTGGTGTGGCACCGGTTCCACCGCCTCTTCCTTTAAAAGACTTGCCAACTCCTGAAGGAGGAGATCCCTGTGTAGAGGGAGTCTTGTAGGCTCCTCTGGATAGTAGGAGGGGGGTAGCTGGTGGAAATGGAGCATATAGTCCTTCTGGACTATGCTCAGTACCCAGGTATCACCTGTGATGGCTGGCCACCTGTAGGTGTACAGGGTCAGCTGATCCCCTGTGCTGAGTGGAGCCAACGGCGGAGGAGAGGCTTTGCTGTGGGAGTCAAAAACCCCCTCCCTGCTGTGCAGGAGCTGGAGCTGGCGGCTTGGGGGTTTTCTGCCTATGGGGCCCATGCCCCTGCCCCTTGGCCTGCTGGCCCTGTTGAGGAGCTGGAGAGGCCTGATACTGAGGGTAGGTTTTGTAGGCAGCACCCTTCCTTGGGAAAAAGGGCTTCTTTCCCGAGCCCTTCTTTTTGTGAGAAGGGGCAGAAGTCTTTCTGGACAGTCTTGTCCTGGCGAGAGTCTCGGTCTCGATTTCTGCAGCCTTCTCAGTCATGGGCTTGCAAAAAACAGGTTGTCACCTCGGCACGGGACATCAACCAACTTGTCCTCTACCCATGACTCCAGGTCCAACGACTGTAGCCAGGCCTGATGGTGTGCACCGATGCTGGCCGCGGCTACCCGGGCCGAAGCCTCAAAGCCGTCATAGGCTGGTCAAGATATAAACTTCGAGCACTCCCAGATCCCTGAAGACAAAGCCTTGAATCTCTGCAAGGGTTCCTCTGAGAGGCCAGCTGAGAAACCGGCAATCTCCTTTGCCAGGTCCCGTAAGTACATGCCCATGTACAGCTGGTAAGTCTGGACATGGCAAGACAGCATAGAGCCCTGGAAGCACTTTCTACCGAAGGCATCCAGGTTCTGGGCCTCCCGGCCGGGAGGCACCAAGGAGTGCATCTTTTGACTTTTCAGCCTGTGCATGGCCAATTCCACAACCATAGAGTTGTGCGGTAGCTGCGCCTTTTGGAACCCAGGGCTCTTACGGACTCGATAAATGGAATCGACCCGCTTGCTCAGAACCGGCGCCGAGGGCAGTGCTTCTCGCATACGGAAGAGCAGCCGTTCCAGCATCAGAGGAACTGGAACAGTAAAGGCTTCCTTCGGAGGAAAGTCATACTGGAGGGCATCAAGCTCTTCGGCTCGAGGCTCCTCCTCGGCGTCCGCCGGGAATGCCAAACACTTGGCCATGTCCCTGACGAAATCCGAGAACGGGGTATCCTCCGGGTGGGACCTTCTCTGAGGCTCGGACTCCGGGGAGTCCGACGGGACGCACCGGGTCCGAAAGGTGTCAGGAGACTCCTCATCCTCTGTCTCCCACGCCGACTCCTCCGAGGAGGAGTGGAGCTGCTCCGACCATGTGGGCCTCGGTGCCACCCGCCCCGACGCCGAGGGCGAAGACCTCGACCCCGCACGGGAGGTCGAGGGAGACCTTAGCCGAGGATCAACTCGAGACTTAATGGACTCGAGGATCGGGTCGACTTAGACGTCGAGGTCCCGGTGGTCAGGGCAGATGCACCGGTCAGACCGGCGTTCAGTACCCACTGCTACTCCATGAAGGCAGCCAGGCTGCTCTCCAGGGCCGTGAAACTGAGACCGAGCTCAGGAGACTCCGCAGCCCCCGACTCGGGCCCCGACGTCGGTTCTCCTGGAGGAGAGTCCACAAGGACAACAGAAGTTACCTGACTCGGGGACTCCGGCTCCAGGCGAGGTAGTTTGGTCAGCCTCTCCGACTCCAAGAGCCCGGGACAGCGGTCAGGGCTGCGCGACCTTGCCCTCGAGGATCCAAGTGCCTCCACTGACGCCGCCCTCACGAGCTGCTTCTTCCTTTTGTGCTCCCGGGTGGGAGACCTCTTTTCAGAGGACCCACAACGGCGCTCGGGGTCAGACTCCCGAGATGTCGAGGCCTCTGACGTAGTCCGGGCCTGGCCGGACGCGGACTCCAAAAAAATTCTTTCACGTTGATGCTGGCGGCTCCGAAGCGCCTTCGACGACATCTTGCCGCACGGGCCACAGACCAGCGGGTCATGGTTGGGCCCGAGGCATCGGAGGCAGCAGTCGTGTGTGTCAGTGAGAGACATAAGTTTCTTACACCGCTCACATTTTTTGAACCCGCTGGCAGCCATCGGGGGGAAAAAGGGCCCCTGTAAGGTCAAAAGACAGGGCTGCCAGTGAAAATAACAGAAAAAACGCAAACGCTAGTCACAAAGGACAAAAACTGAAAAAGAATTCCAGACTCGATACCGGTGTACCGAGCCCAGGCGGGATAAAGAGACGCAAAAAATCGCAGAAAAAAATCAACTTTTCCTGGGTGACACGAACTACGTTCATTGGGCTCCGCGGAAAAATAAAGACTGAGCAAGATGGCACCCTTGGGTGGGAAGGGGACCACGCATGCACGCTGCATTCCCAAAGGCTTTCTTTGAAAGCTGGGGAAATGATCCGCACGAGGGTTCCGTCTGCACCAATGTCACCCATATGTGAGGACTGACTTCCTGCTTGGTCCTGGAGAACTCCTGTGACCTCTGCCAGGCCATGAGGCCTAAAACTAACAGAAAAAAATAGGAGTTGAAGGAGAAATTGTTCTCCAGGTCAGACTCGGCCCCAGTCTCCTCGGCACTGAGCTCCAAGCCCAGCACATCCCGTGAGGCCTGAATGTCCTTGGAGTCCCACAGTGGCGGCTCCTCCAAGACGACCTCAGAACCAGAGAAAAAGAAGAAGTGCCTACCAAGGTCCTCAAGAAGGATTTCTCAGGCGGTGGAGACCATGCAAGATTCCTCGAGAACATAGTCCTTGTCGAGGACACACTCACAAGAGTGCCAGCACCAGGCCCGAGATCCTCGGTGCCTGCACCAAAGGCTGTGGAGCCTTCTGGCATAGAAACCAGAATGGCGGCCTTGGAGCAGAACATCACTGCTATCCTGGCCCTGCAGCAGGCGATGATGACCGATTTGTCCGCCTCAGCCAACCCATCAACTGGACCCTTGACTGCGAGGGAGTCCCCAGTCGTCGAGCCGAGTTCTGAGTGCCACTGGCCTCGGGTAAGTCCTTGGCGCAAGGCGCAAGTTGAGATTCCGGTCCCATTCTTCGGGCATCCGGTCCTCGCCGGCCAGTGTCTGTGACTCGGACCCCAGGTCCTTGACAGGCCACCGACCCTTTGACGCCGGCCTCGAGACTAGGAGCTACAGGGCCTCGGACTCATTGTCACCGCTCGACTCTGAATGGGAGATGGATGACAAGGCTTCTCTGGACACCAAGCGACACCGAGACATTCCCTCGGACCCGTCGCCACTCTCCTCCTGAGGATGTGGCCTTCAATGACTTCGTCAGGGACATGGCCAGAGCCCTCTCTGTGCAAACAGAGGCAGAGGAAGACCCGTGCACTGAGGAGTTGGAGATTCTTCAGTATGAGTCTCCACCCAAGGAAGCCCTCATGGTGCCCGTGCAGCCGATCCTCGAGAGGCTGCTTCTTCAGATGTGGGAAACGCTGGCATTGGTGCTGGTGGTGAGCCGGCGCCTCAATGCCATGTACCACGTACAGAAGGACCCAGGTTTCCACAAACTCCAGCTCCCGCATAACTCCATGGTCATTGAGTAGACCATGCAGAAACTCAAGAGCCAGAAGACCTACTCTTTGGTTCCCCCCGGGAGGGAGGCCAGAGCCCTTGATGCCCCCAGGCGCAAGTGCTATCAAGGCTCGATGCTCGGGTGCCAGATCTAGGCCTATGAATTTTACATAGGTATGTACCTGAAGGTTCTAGGCCAAGAGTTGTCGGGGTTTGCGGCAGGCCTCATCGGGAAACCCCTCCAACGGTTCCAGGCCCTGACCTTGAGGATCAAGGACTGCTCTCTCCCAGGCAGCCTATGATGGCTTTGAGTCAGCAGCTCAAGTAGTCGCAGCCAGAATTGGAGCCTGATTTCTCCAACCTCGAGCAATGGGTCCAAGACAAGCTGCTCGACGAACCTTGCACCGGGGAAAGCCTGTTCAGCAAGCCAATGGCCGACAAAGTTGCTGAGATTGAGGCCGACGTGGTGACCCGCCAGAGTCTCTCTAAGACCTCATCCCATCCCCACAAGAAACCATTGGGGAAGAGGCCCCTTTTCCCAAGGAAAAAGAGGTCCTCATGGTAGGGTCACCAATACCAGCCCTTCTGAGGCTAGTAGCACAGCAGACATCTCACCCCAGAAGGCAAGGGCACGGGGCTCAGAAGACAAAAACGCCTAAGCTCCAGACCCTGGCTCCCACCCAGCCTGGGGGGAGCTTTTGACTCCCAGGGTAGGGCCTCCCCTCCCCCAGGAGACCTTTAACAGCCCCCAGGGGAGCGCCTGATGCTCTTTGCCCACAGGTGGGCTGCAGTCACCTTGGACCAATGGGTACTGCAGGTGGTCATGGAGGAATACCTCCTCCACCTACAGCATATTCCACCCAGGTTCTTTCCTGGAGAGCCGGTGCGACCCCCTCCTTCACCAGACCCTGCTGCTCACAAAGCTCGCAGGTCTTCTTAGGGAAAACGCAGTGGCGCCTGTGCCGAAACACCTGTGGAGCAAAGGCTTCTACTCCAGGTACTTTCTTGTCCCAAAGAGGACTGGGGGGCCAAAGGCCCATCCTAGACCTGTGAAACTTAAACAAATTTCTGGGGAGGGAGAAGTTCAAGATGCTCTCCCTTGGAACACTGCTGCCTTACCTTCACCAGGGAGACTGGCTGTGCTTCTTGGACAGAAAGGATGAATACATGCACATGCTAATCCACCACTCCCACAGGCAGTACCCTAAGGTCTGTGGTAGGAGGAAAGCATTACCAATGCAGGGTACTACCCTTCGGTCTTGCATCCTCACCAAGAGTCTTCATGAAATGCCTAGCAGTGGTAGCTGCATACCTGCATCTGCAAGGGGCCTTTGTCTTCCCCTTTCTGGACGACTGGCCCATCAGAGGCAGCACAGCTGCAGAAGCCAGTCAGGCTTGAAGGACTAGAAAGGGGGACTGTTACTTCTGGAGAGAAATCTGCAACTGTGAGTATATACTTCTGGTAATTTTCTAAAAAGAATTCTTTGTATTAAAGCTACTTAATCTGTGAACCCATTGTTTTTTTGTTGGATCAGTTAGGGCCTAGTAACAGCAATTAAAGTTTGAATTTAAAACACAGAGGAGAGCTTTCTGGTTACATTTCATACCCAGCAGAGAGCTTGTAGTTTAAATTTAATAGTCACTCAGGGCCAAGTAATAGCAAAGTACTTTTAGTTTAAATTTAACACACAGAAGAGAGCTTTCTGGTTAAATTTAGTACCCAGCAGAGAGCTTGTAGTTTAAATTTCATAAGAAGTTAGAGCCTAGCAGCAGCTAAGAGCTATAATTTAAATCAAATCAGAATTTAGCTTACCTCAACAGCACAAGACAGGGTACTGTGTAGCAGCCCTCTTAGTGTTATTTCCCTCCCTCCCCACACCCACCCTCCCCTGGGATAATCATAGCTTTATAGGTACTTACACATCTTAAAAGACAGGAGGTGCTTTCAGGTGAAGCTCATTACCCAAATCAGTCATACACTAAGGACCTGAGATTAATTAAGCTTCAGGTGAACAAGGTATATTAAACGTATTAGGTACAGTTTTATTGGTATAAATACCCATAGCAACCCCTAGTAAGTAAGAACTTAAAGATCTAGACACAAACTTAAAACTAAGATGCAGACAGCAGTCCAGCAGCGGGATGGGGGCTTTCCAGTCTTTTGCATTGAGTGTCACATGTATGATTTTCTCCCAGTTGGTGAGAGGTCTTACGTGTGCACTAGGTGCAAGGAGCTCTTTTCTCTCAGGGAACAAGTCCGTTCTCTAGAGGCTAAATTAGCAGATTTGGAAAACATAAGACAGACAGAGAGGTACATAGACGAGACCTACAGGGATATAGTCCTGAAGTCCCACCTCCAGTCTGGCAGCACCCCTGTTGCCATGGAGGAGAGAGGTCACGTGACAGGAGAGCATCACCCTGGTGTGGCAGGAAGTGATCCTGTAACTAGGACCTGTCCTCCAGGTGAAGTAAAACCCTCTCGCACCGAGGAAGTTTCTCCAGGGCTATGTGCCCATGAGGGAAGGGTTAGGACAGCCGTTATAGTTGGTGATTCGATCATTAGGCATGTAGATAGCTGGGTGGCTGGTGGACGTGAGGATCGCCTGGTAACATGCCTGCCTGGTGCGAAGGTAGCGGACCTCACGCGCCACCTAGATAAGGTCTTAGATAGTGCTGGGGAGGAGTCTGCTGTCTTGGTACATGTCAGTACCAATGACATAGGAAAATGTGGTAGGGAGGTTCTGGAGGCTAAATTTAGGCTTTTAGGTAGGAAGTTGAAATCCAGAACTTCCAGGGTAGCATTCTCCGAAATGCTTCCTGTTCCACGCGCAGGACCCAAAAGGCAGGCAGAGCTCCGGAGTCTCAATGCGTGGATGAGACAATGGTGCAGAGATGAGGGTTTTGGATTTGTTAGGAACTGGGGAACATTCTGGGGAAAGGAGGGGCTCTTCCGAAGGGATGGGCTTCATCTTAACCGGGATGGAACCAGGCTGCTGGCATTAACCTTTAAAAAGGAGATAGAGCAGCTTTTAAACTAGATATTAGGGGAAAGCCGACAGTCGCCCAAGAGCGGATGGTTTGGAAGAATGTATCCTTGAAGGATACTACCAAAAGCAGAGAGGTTCCACAAAAGAGTAAAGTAGCCCAAATGCCCTCAAGTATGGAGCAGACAGAGCTTAAAGATCCCAATTTACCCATGTCTAACAATAGCCAAATTAACATGAATAAAATACATTCTCTAAAATGCTTCTATGCAAATGCTAGAAGTCTAAAGAATAAGATGGGAGAGTTAGAATATATAGCACTAAATGAAAGGTTAGATATGATTGGAATATCAGAGACATGGTGGAAGGAGGACAACCAGTAGGACACTGTGATACCTGGGTACAAACTATATCGTAATGATAGAGCTGATCAAATTGGTGGAGGGGTTGCGCTCTATGTTAGAGAGGGCATTGACTCAGAAAGGATTAAAGTTTTGCAGGAAACAAAATCTGCTGTAGAATCTATATGGATTGAAATTCCATATAAAAGGGGGAAGGCAATGGCAGTGGGGGTGTACTATCGAGCACCTGGCCAGAATGACCAAATGGATGATGAAATGCTCAAAGAAATCAAGGAAGCTAACAAAAGTTACAGCGCAGTAATAATAATGGGTGATTTCAATTACCCCGGTATCGACTGGGTCAGTGTCACGTCAGGACATGCTAGGGAGATAAAGTTCCTAGATGAAATAAATGACTGCTTCTTGGAGCAGCTGGTTCATGAACCGACCAGAGGGGAAGCCATATTAGACCTAGTCCTTAGTGGAACACTAGATCTAGTGCAAGAGATAAGGGTGTTGGGGCCACTTGGCAATAGTGATCATAGCATGATCGCCTTTGATTTAATTAGTGGAGGAGGGATAGTAAGGAAATCCACAGTACTACCTTTTAACTTTTGAAAGGAAGACTATGATAAAATGAGGAAAACAGTTAAGAAAAAACTAAAAGGAGCAGTTGCGAAGGTTAAAGACGTACATCAAGCTTGGGTGTTGTTGAAAAATACTATCTTGGAAGCCCAGACCAGCTGTATTCCACGCTTTAAGAAAAGTGGAAGGAAGTCCAAAAAACTGCCAGCACGGTTTAAAGGTGAGGTCAGAGAGGCTGTTGTTGCCAAAAAAGCATCTTTCAGGAAATGGAAAAAAAAGAGCCAAACGACGAAACCTGGAAACAGCACAAGCACTGGCAAGTCAAATGCAAGGCATTGATAAGGCAGGCAAAGAGAGAATTTGAGAAGAAGCTTGCTGCGGAAGTAAAAACGCGAAATAAAGACCTTTTCAAGTACATTCGTAGCAAAAAACCTGTGAGAGAGTCAGTTGGTCCATTAGATGATAAAGGGGTTAAAGGAGCACTAAGAGGCGACAAGGCGATAGCGGAGAGACTGAATGAATTCTTTGCTTCGGTCTTTACTGAGGAAGATGTAGGGATGTTACCCATGACTGAAGTGGTATTTAAAGGTGCGGAAGAATTGAAGGAAATATCGATACATCGGGAAGTTGTCTTACAACTATTAGATAAACTGAAGAGTAGCAAATCACCTGGGCCGGATGGTATACATCCAAGGGTGTTGAAAGAACTGAAATATGAGATTGCAGAACTGCTATCAGTAATCTGTGAACTATCATTAAAATCATCTCTAATACCTGAAGATTGGAGGATCGCCAATGTAACACCAATTTTTAAAAAGGGTTCCAGGGGTGATCCGGGAAACTACAGACCGGTGAGCCTGACGTCAGTACCGGGAAAAAATGGTAGAAACCATCATAAAGAATAAAATTACTCAGCATGTAGATAGTCACAACCTAATGGGAGACAGCCAACCTGGCTTTAGACAAGGAAGATCTTGTCTTACTAATCTGTTATGTTTTTTTGAAGGAGTGAATAAACAGGTGGACAAAGGTGAGTCGGTTGATATTGTGTATCTGGACTTTCAGAAAGCCTTTGACAAGGTCCCTCATCAGAGACTTTTGGCAAAACTAAAGAGTCATGGGATAGGAGGCAGTGTACTATTGTGGATCAGGAACTGGTTAAAAGATAGAAAGCAGAGGGTAGGGCTAAATGGCCAATTTTCCCAATGGAGAAAGGTGAATAGTGGTGTACCCCAGGGATCTGTGCTGGGTCCGCTGCTTTTTGGCATATTCATAAATGACCTGGAAAGTGGAATAACGAGTGAGGTTATCAAATTTGCAGATGACACAAAACTATTTAAAGTTGTTAAAACCCAAGAGGATTGTGAAAAATTGCAAGAGGATCTTGATAAATTGGAAGACTGGGCATCAAAATGGCAGATGAAATTTAATGTGGACAAGTGCAAGGTTATGCACCTAGGGAAGAACAACCCAAACTATGGTTACACGATGCAAGGTTCCACATTAGGAACCACCACCCAGGAAAAAGATTTAGGCGTCATTGTGGATACCATGTTAAAAACCTCGGCCCAGTGTGCAGCGGCGGCCAAGAGAGAAAATAGAATTCTAGGTATGATAAGGAAAGGAATGGAAAATAAAACAAAAGATATTATAATGCCTCTATATCGTTCCATGGTGAGACCGCACCTTGAATACTGTGTGCAATTCTGGTCGCCGTATCTTAAAAAGGATATAGCGATTTTAGAAAAGGTTCAGAGAAGAGCCACCAAAATGGTAAAGGGGATGGAAGGATACTCCTATGAAGAAAGGCTAAAAAGGTTAGGGCTCTTTAACCTGGAAAAGAGACGGCTGAGGGGAGATATGATAGAAGTCTATAAATTAATGAACGGAGTGGAACGGGTAAACGTAGATCGATGGTTTACCTTATCAGAATATAGAAAGACTAGGGGACATGCAATGAAGCTACAGGGTAAACTATTTAAGACTAATAAAAGAAAATATTTTTTCACTCAACGTGTAATCAAACTCTGGAATTTGTTACCGGAGGATGTAGTAAAGGCTGTTAGTGTAGCTGGGTTTAAAAAAGGTTTGGACAAGTTCCTGGAGGAAAGGTCCATAAACCATTATTAAGAAGGGATCGAAGATATCAATGCTTGACCCAGTACAAGCATTGTGGAACTTGTGTCTCTTGGGGAAACTGCTAGGTACATATGACCTAGATTGGCCACTGTTGGAAACAGAATTCTGGGCTTGATGGGCCTTGGTCTGACCCAGTATGGCATATCTTATGTTCTTATGGCTGCAGGACGCGCGACCCTTCTGCTGCAGCACCTAGGATTCATCATCAACTACCCCAAAGCCCACCTCTCCCCAGCCCAAAGTCTGGAGTTCATAGGTGCTCAGCTTGACACATTACAGGCCAAGATCGTCCTCCCCAAGGAGAGGGCAGAATGCCCCAGATAGCTGGCGGCAGAAGTTCAGCACCGCTGGTCAGTGCCAGCTTATCGTCTCCTCCATCTGCTGGGCCATATGGCCTCCATTATCCAGGTGACCCCACTAGCCCACTTACACATGCGGACCGCTCAGTGGTGCCTCCACTTGTAGTGGACGCAGGCCACGGCAGTCTATGGGTCAGCGTCAAGGTAACTGGCAGACTCCCTCAACTGGTGGCAACTTCTCCACCACCTCCTAGCACCCGCAGACCACAGACACCTCCCTCCTGGGCTGGGGTGCGCACTGCGGTGGCAGCTGCACATAAGGCATCTGGTCCCAGGCAGAATCTGGGCTTCAGGGCAATCTCCCTGGCCCTATGTGCATTTTGCCATCGCCTGCAACATATGATTCGGACAGACAACCAAGTTGCCATGTTTTACGTCAACAAACGGGGGGGGGGGGGGGCACGGGGTCGTGCTGCCTCTGCCAGAAGGCGATTACCCTCCTTTCCTTTGCAGTGCGCAACAACTTGTTTCTGCAAGCAGTTCACCTCCTGGGCCAGGAGAACCTCCTGGTGGACAGGCTGAGCAGGGTCCTCCGTCCACACGAGTGGCCACTTGGCCCTTCTGCCTCTGGGAGAGGCCCGTGATGGACCTATTCGCCACAACAGACAAC
Source organism: Ichthyophis bannanicus (assembly GCA_033557465.1). Lineage (NCBI taxonomy): Eukaryota > Metazoa > Chordata > Amphibia > Gymnophiona > Ichthyophiidae > Ichthyophis > Ichthyophis bannanicus. The sequence continues at coordinate 708,318,848 of CM066034.1, forward strand.
ACCCAGCTGCCCCGCTTCTGCTGCAACAAGCACACCCGGAGAGGGTGGCAGTGAATGCCTTCCTAATCCCCTGGATGGAAGGCCTCCTCTACGCTTTTCCGCTGATCTCTCTGATTGCCAAGACCCTCTTCAAGGTCAAGCACAAGGGGGCATCTCTAATACTAATCACCCCCCAGGTGGCCCAGACAACCCTGGTTCCCACTACGGCACTCCCGGTCCCTCTAGGACATGCCCCGGACCTCCTGACGCAGGAGGAGGGCTCACTCTTCCACCCCAATCTAGGGTCTCTAACGGCAACAACTTGCTACTGAAAGAATAGCATTGGCCTCTTTCAACCTCCCAAAGAAGGTCGAGTGGTCTTGCTGGCCTCCTGAAAGCCTTCCACCAGGTGAACTTATGTCTTTAAGTGGCAGAGATTCTTCATATGGTGTGCGGAGACAGGAGGACCCATTCTCCTGCCTGGTGCAACTAGTTCTCCAGTACCTACTGCATCTGTTGCAAGCTGGACTAAAGTCCAACTCAGTGAGAGTGCACCTGAGTGCAATAGCTGCACACCACCACCCTATCAAGGGAAAACTCCTCTTGGGTCAGCCCCTGGTTTCTCAGTTCCTCCGTGGCCTCCTGTTGTCTAAGCCCCCTATCCGCCCCCAGGCAGCGGAGTGGGACCTCAACATGATGCTCTCACAACTCACTAAATCGCCATTTGAGCCGTTAGCCACTTGGCTCCTTCGGTATCTTTCATGAAAGGTTGCCTTCCTGGTGGCCCTCATGTCTGCTCGGAGAGTAAGCGAACTCCAGGCCCTAGTGGCGGAGCCACCATATACAAGATTCTACAAGAACAGGGTGGTGCTCCTCACCCATCCCAAATTCCTCCCAAAGGTGGTATCTCCTTTCCACCTCAACCAGGAGGTGGTTCTTCGCACCTTCTTCCCACGGCCTCAAGCTGGTCAGAAGGAAATTGTACTCCATACTCTGGATTGCAAACGGGTCCTGCAGTGGACTCAGTGCCATTGCAAAGCTCCTCAGCTTTTCATTTCTTATGACCCCAGCAGACTGGGGCTTCTTGTAACTAAGCGAACTCTGTCCACTTGGATGGCAGACTGCATTGCCCTCACCTATGAGCGAGCTGGGCTCTCCCTAAAATGCTGGATCACAGTGCATCGCGTAAGAGCTATGGCCACATCAGTGGCGAACCTCCGCTCAGTGCTGGTGACGGAGATCTACAAAGCTGCCATATGGTCTTCGATTCACAGGTTCGCAGTGCACTACTGCTTAGAGAGTGAGTCCCATCGGGACAGTGCCTTCGGCTTAGCAGTACTCTGTAATCTTTTGGGGATGTAGGCAACTCCTGCCCTCTGACCCTTCTGTGTTTAGGCTACCGGAGTGATGGGGCAGCTGGACGCTAGGATTTTGCAGAGTCTCTCAGTTGGGGACTCATCTTCTGCAACTCACGGCTACCCAACTCGGCCACCGTTGGTGCTGTTGTGGTTCGGTCCTCGGCAGCCTGTAGCTAGGGAGTCCCATATGTGAGGATTGACTTCTTGCTTGTTCCTGGAGAAAGCGTAGTTACTCACCTGTAACAGATGTTCTGCAGGGACAGCAGGAATCGGTCCTCACAACCCTCCCTCCTCCCCTGGGAGTTGCCTCCCTACCTTGTTTTAGCTTTTTACTACTGTCCTAGCTATGTCATCTAACTGAACAAGATGGCACCCTTGGGCAGGAAGGGGATCATGTATGAGTGGTAGCATATCCCAAAGGCTTTCTTTGAAAGCTGGGGAAATGCTTCCACGTAGGCTCCGTCGGCGCAAATGTCACCCATATGTGAGAACTGATTCCTGCTGTCCCTGGAGAATACCTGTTACAAGTGAGTAACTTTGCTATTTGCTCTGCATATAAATTAAATATGTAGGGGAAAAGTATGCACCATTGCTGATTTTAAACCATTCTGTTTCCCCTTGTTCCATTTGAACTGTTGTTTTTTGATCAGTGTAAAGTTTGTGCAAGAGAAATATCAGGTGATCTCCAGGAACAAGTAGGAATGTGGTCTTCACATATGGGTGACGTCGGTACCGACGGAGCCCGCACAGAAACGCTCCCCATCGACCAATAGGAAAGCTTTTGTGAGCACCTCACTGCGCCTGCGTGACTGCCTTCCTACCTTCCCAACTCCCTCTCTTCAGTTCTTTGTTTTCCGCAGAGCCAGTAGGAAACAAATCCTGTCACCGCAGAAAAACTCTCTTTTTGTGGATAGCGCCTTTGCCTTCCCCTCGACACCGGCACAGTCCAAGACATTGCTGTTTCCCTCATTCTTTTCTTTTCTTTTCTTTATTTTAGTTTTCCTAAAAAAAAAAAACAGCGTCTTGATGCCCTTCTAGACCTTAAGCCTACCATAACCTTCCCACCCATTGAAGGCATGGAGAAACCAGCTAGTGGTTTCAAGAAATGTTCCAAGTGTTCCAGCACCATCTCAGCAACTGACACACATGAGTGGTGTTTAAAATGCCTCGGCCGAGGTTTCCGGTGACGTCAGCACCTAGATGGATGCCTGAAGAACGAGCTCCGATGAGGACGGCGAAATAAACACCCCAAAGTGAGGCAGTATCGCTAAAAAAAATCCTTCCCCGAACCAGAGATAAAGAGGAGCGTTGCTAGAGAGGCTCAGATGACAGGAAAAAGGTCTGGAATAGATCCGAAAACCACCTCATTTAAGGGGACAGCAGGAGCAAAGAACCACACGGGCAAGATGGCATCCATTAGCGGCGATCCGAGAGGAGCGGGGGAAGTGGAGAACGGGAAAGGAAACCCGAGCAAGATTCAGGCTCTCCGAGAGGAGTTAAAAGAGTTGTTTGAGTCCACAAAGCAGGAGATCGGTGCCCTTAAAGCAGAAGTGCATGGATGGTTCCAAGACTTAAAGGGAGATGTGGCCTCGATGGGAGCACGCATGGAGGAAATCGAGAGTCAGATGGAAGAGCACGAGGGTCAGTGTGCATTATACGAACAGCGCATTGACTCTATGTGTGGTGTACAGGAGGAACTCTGGCAGAAAATGGAGGATCTGGAGAACCGGTCCCGACATTCCAATATTAGGATAAGAGGCCTGCCAGAGGGTGAGGGGACAGTAAACTACCTATCCCTGGCAGAAGATTTCTGTGGAGCTGTTCTAAGGGCAGCAGATATAGAATTGGATGGAGTGTGCCTTACTGTAGACCAGGCGCACAGAACACTCCATCCAATAGGATGGGAGGGAAAATAGGGCTCGTGATATAATTATATGCCTGCACGAATATAGAACTAAGGAGCTGGTCACTGCAGCAGCAAGGAAGCTGGGAAAAATTCAATGGAAAGAAGCTGAGGTGGAGGTGTTTGCGGACATATGCAGTAACACAATGAAGAAGCGCAGAGAGTATCAGGCAATGATAAGGAAGCTCAGGGACGAAAATGTGCGCTATAGGTGGCTTTTCCCAGTTGGGCTGCAGTTTGCTATTAATGGGAAAACATCTGTAGTACACTCAGTTGAGGCTGCAATTTTGAATATGAAACAAGCAGGGTGGACAGATATCCCAGCAAGTCCGACTGGTACTCGTGGGATTCCTGAGACGGTGGGTCTCTCCAAAAACCTACAAACACAGTGGAGCCGAACATCATGGGGCTGCATTGCCTATATAGTGGGCAATAGCTTGGGATACGCCCACATTCTCTTAACCAGCATGTCTTGTATTCAGTGCAATACCTGCAGTACTTTCATTCCCAGAAGAATCATTTGGAGCCTAAGAGCATGTCCTATGTGCCGAAGGTCATCTGCCATGTATAACGAATTGACTACTAAGAGAAGACCTGGCTGCCATGCATAAAGAACTGTCTCTACTGAGGGAAGAACTGACTGCATTGAAGCACACCTCTTCTAGAATACAGACTGAACAAAGTCCACCACCGCTCCCACAAAGAGTCAAACACACCAGGAACAAATGGATCACAGTGGATTCAGGTAGACTGCGATCTGTGACACAAAGACATCCTATACACCAAGAGATATCCCTGCATAATGCATTCTCTGCCTTTGTTAATGAGGATGCCCTATCCAAAGAAACTGAACGGCCCTTAGAGGAGTCAGTCAATGCCCACTCTCCTGCTAAAGCACCAAATATGAAAAACTCACCAAACAGAAAACTACTATTACTTGGAGATTCCATCATCAGAGACACCAACTTGGGAACACAGTTCAGAGGAGAGAAGAAAGTCAAATGCCTCCTAGCCTCCTTAGCCGGCAGGAATAAAAACCAAATTATTAATGTACTTAGCGCGGAAAGCAAACACTCCAAACTTGATGATGTCATTCACTTGGGTACAAATGACCTGGCTAGAAATAGTGCCTCTACAGTCCAAAAGGACTTCCAATCTCTGGGAGAAAAACTCAAGCCCATTGTTAACACTGTAGCATTCTCAGAAGTTCTACCTGTTCTAGGTAAGGGGGCAAAAAGGCTAAATAGCATTAACAGCTTTAATACATGGCTCCAGACCTGGTGCAAACGAGAAGGATTCAGATTTATTGGCGACTGGGAAAACACATGGACCAACAAGAAACTACACTGTGCTGATGTGCTGCACCTCTCTGTCGCAGGGAAAAGAATCCTACATGAAAAATTCAGGCAGTATGTTGATTTGCATTTAAACTAGAAGAAGGGGTGACAGACGGGGAAGGTCAACTTCTGGACGTCACCCACTGCAAAAGCAGAATAACAGAAACAACCACACTTTTAAATAACACATCAAAAGCAACTGGGAAGAAGAGGGTAGAATAAAATCAAGGCAAAATACACACAAGCCAGTTAAATGCTGGAAAGCAGTGAGCACAAATGCTCATAGCTTAGCCAACAAACCTCTGGACCTGGAAGCCCTCATGATGGAAAAGGACTTGGACATTGTGGCCATTACAGAAAACATGGTTTAATGAATCGCATGATTGGGATATAGCCATACCAGAAGAGACAGAGAAAATGGAAAAGGGGGAGGAGTAGCCTTGTATGTCAAAAGTAATATCAAGGGGGGTTTTTTGCAACAAAAAAAACGGGGCACCTGCCATTCAGCATAAGATAAGTTGGATGGAGTTCTAATTTAAAGTTTTTATGATAATAAAAAAGATATTTATAAAAAAGAAGCAACACAAAAAGTTTAAAAATTACAAACCATACTGGCCTGAGGTCATTGATGTAAACGGACACTAGAAGGGGAGTTACATTACCCACAAATAAGTGTTGAACGTATACCGTTTATCTGAGACCGGTGGCCAGTTGGTGTATTGAGTCTGGAGTTGAAGATTCAAATGAGTGCATGAATAATTTATAGTATTGATTGTAGTTCACTCTGGAGTGAGACCTGTGACTGTCTTTGTTCAAAAGTAATATCAAAGCTACTGAAATGCAGGGTGCATGGGGAAAAGAAGAAGTGCTCTGGATCATGTTGGAAAGAGGAGATGGCACTGTCATCCATACTGCTGTAATCTACAGACCTCCGACTCAAATTGAAGAGATAGATAACGAATTGATTATAGATATTGCCAAGATAGCAACAAAGGGAGAAACGATCTTATTGGGTGACTTTAATCTACCCGATGTGTATTGGATTACCACCTCCTGCAAATCTGGAAAGAAGCAAAAAAATTGTGGACGCTATCCAAGATGCATTACTTAGACAAATGGTGATGGAACCAACCAGGGAAAGCTCAATGCTGGATTTGGTGCTCACCAACAGTGATAGCATGTCTAATGTCTTGGTGAGTGCTCCTGTGAGCAACAGTGATCATCACACGGTGTGCTTTGAGATAAAAGCCAAGGTGCAATACAATCATAGCAAGCTCAAAGTCCTAAACTTCAAAAACACTGACTTCAATAAAATGGCCGAGTACCTAAAGGAGGAACTGACAGGGTGGAAGGGGATAAGGGAAGTGGAATTGCAATGGGCTAAACTAAAAGGGGCAATAAAAGGGACAACAGATAAATATGTAAGAAAAGTAAATAAAAACAAGAGGAGAAGGAAACCTATTTGGTTTTCCAAAGAAGTGGCTGCTCAAATAAGGGCAAAAAACACAGCTTTTGCAAAATTCAAAAGCTTGCAAACAGAAGAACACAGAAATGAATACAGGATCAAACTCAAGGAGACAAAAATAGAAATAAGGATAGCAAAATAAAAGGCAGAGGAAAAGATGGCTAAAGATGTTAAGTGCGGCGACAAAACTTTCTTCAGGTATATTCAGGAAAGGAAGAAGATCAGAGGTGGAATTGCAGGACTCAGAAATGCTGGAAATGGACTCGTGGAAAATGACATTGATAAAGCGAAATTACTAAACAAATACTTCTGCTCTGTTTTTGCTAAAGAAAATCCTGGAGAAGGACCACCTGTGACTCCCAAATATAACAATGGGAATGAGGTAGATACCACACCATTCAGAGAGGATGAGGTTTTAGAACACTACACTGTACTGTCCATGTCTAAAATCTGTCTTATGTCGGAATCATCAATGTTGCCAACCTGGTGATGGCCCCCACCCTTCTATTTGATTTCCCCACCCTTATATGTAACGCCGCTTTGACCCGGTGAAAAGCGGGATATAAATGCAGTTAAATAAAATAAATAAATAAACTTGCAAAACTGAAAGTGGACAAGGCCATGGGACTAGATGGGATACATCCCAGGATACTGAAAGAGCTCAGAGAGGTTCTTGCAGAGCCATTAAAGGATGTTTTCAACAGATCCTTGGAAACAGGAGAGGTTCCTCAGGACTGGAGAATGGCTGACGTCGTACCTCTACACAAAAGTGGTGACAGGGAAGAAGTGTCAAATACAGGCCCGTGAGCTTTACCTCGGTGGCAGGAAAAGTAATGGAGACGCTCCTGAAAGAGCGAATAGTGAACTTTCTCAAAACCAGCGGGTTACAGGATCCGAGGCAACATGGTTTTACCGAGGGACGATCTTGCCAGACAAATCTCATTGAGTTCTTTGACTGGGTGACCAGAAAACTGGATCAAGGACACGCAATGGATGTCATCTACCTGGATTTCAGCAAAGCCTTTGATACTGTCCCTCATAGGAGGCTTATCACTAAACTCAGTAGTTTGGGGATGGGTCCCAAGGTGGTAAACTGGATCAGAAATTGGTTGACTGACAGACGACAGAAGGTGATGATAAATGGAGCTCACTCAGATGAAAGGAAGGTGATTAACGGGGTGCCTCAGGGTTCGGTCCTAGGCCCGGCACTGTTTAATGTATTTGTGAGTGATATTGCTGAAGGACTGAATGGAAAAGTCTGTCTTTTTGCAGATGACACGAAAATTTGCAACAGAGTGGACTCCCCCGAGGGAGTGCTTAACATGAGGAGGGATCTGCAAAAGCTGGAGGAATGGTCTGATGCTTGGCAATTAAGATTTAATGCGAAGAAGTGCAGTGTCATGCACTTGGGTAACAGAAATCCAAGGGAAATGTACACAATGGGGGCGAGATGTTGGTGTGCACGGAGCAGGAGAAAGACCTTGGTGTGATTATTTCTGTAGATCTCAAGGTGTCAAAACAGTGCGACAAGGCGGTGGCAAAAGCCAGGAGGATGTTGGGCTGCATTCGAAGAGGAATTACTAGCAGAAAGGAAGGGGTACTAGTACCACTGTATAAGTCTCTGGTGAGGCCTCACTTGGAATACTGTGTTCAGTTTTGGCGACCGTATCTTGCAAAGGATGTAAAAAGAATGGAAGCTGTTCAGAGGAAGGCAACCGAAATGATTTGGAGCCTGCGTCAGAAGCCTTATGAGGAGAGACTTGAAGACCTAAATATGTACACTTTGGAGGAGAGAAGGGATAGGGGAGATATGATTCAGACCTTTAAATACTTAAAGAGAAATAATTAACAAACAAACCTCTTCCAGAGACGGGGAAGCTGTAAAACTAGAAGGCATAACATGAAGCTGCAAGGTGGTAAATTGAAAGGCAATGTCAGGAAACACTTTTTTACTGAAAGGGTGGTGGATGCTTGGAATGCCCTCCGGATGGAGGTGGTGGGGACAAACACAGTGACTGAATTCAAAGTGGCCTGGGACAGACACAGTGGATCACTTTACAGCAACAAGATTAAATCAAAATAAACTGAACCATCTGATTTCTCAGCAAATAGGGGTGTCCTACATGGAGCGATGGGGGGGAGGAGCGGTGTGTTCACCCCTAAACAAACAAAGAAACAAAGATATGGGGAGGGGTGCACCTGCTCCTGGTGGGTGCACCACTAAGCAAAGACATGGGTAGGGGTGCACCTACTCCCTAAAAGTCATGGGAAGGGGTGCACCTACTCCTGTCATATTGCTGGGCAGACTAGATGGACCATACTGGTCTTTATCTGCCGTCATTTACTATGTTACTATAAGAGGCTGAGATGCCAGAGGCTAGCAAAAGGACAGTCTTCAAAGGACTCATAAAACCCTTTGGGCCTGACAAGTATAATTACTAGGGCCAGAGTGGTCCGCGGTATTGGGGGGAAGCTTTTGTTGGCAATTATGCCGCTAGGGTTTATTCTCTGTTGTTAATCATGATAATAGACCTGGTTTGGTTTTTGTTGATTTTGAAGGGTTCGGGGGAGGGGGTGAACAAAGTTTTTCATGGGTATATTTTTTGAAGATAAAAACAAATTGAATATTCTTGGGGCTGTCCTGGTCTGGCGCCACCTGGATTGGATCTACTTGGTGGATCTGTTGGTGGTAAAGGGGAGATGGGAGGAGGGAAGGGGGAAGGAGAGGGTGAGTGGGGGGGGGGAAAGGGGAAGAGGGTAAGGGGGTAAGGAGAGGGTTGGGGGGAGGAAAGGCAATATAAGGCTGGAGATGGTAACTTTGGGGTGTTGGGTAGTGTAAATGGCTGCGCTTAATTTGGTAACTATGAATGTCAGAGGCCTTAATTCTTTTAATAAGAGACAGCTCCTTATCAAAGAATGTACAAGATTGAAGGGGGATATTGTTTTTATATAGGAGACACACCTTCTGTCTAAGGATGAAAAACGTATCTGCCATCCTCTTTTCCCCCAACAGTTTTTTGCTTCAAATAAATTGGAAAAGAAGAAAGGGAGAGTAGGGATACTTTTATCCAGTAGGGTCACAGGGCAAGTGGTTGAAACCGTTGGGGGGGGGGGGGGGCGGTATGTGATTATCAAACTGAAGTGGGGCCACACGGTTTATACCTTGGCTAGTATATATGCACCAGATACTAATCAGGCAGAGTTCTTTCAGGGGCTTCAGAATACCCTGTTTGGTAAGGTTGAGGGGAAACTGATATTGGGAGGAGATTTTAATGTAACTCTTAACCCCCTAATAGACACCTCGAGGGGGGCAGCCTCTACACCTAGATTACACAGATTACGTCTGAAATAATTAATGGAGGGGCTGGATCAGGTGGATTTATGGAGAGAGATGAATTATGGGCGGAGAGATTACTCATTTTATTCCCCAGTCCATGAGGTTTACTCCCGGATCGACTTGCCCCTTATAGACAAAACCTTAGTAACTGATGTGGGAAATTGCGAAATCAAGAAGGGCGATCGTGGTTAGATCATTCTCCAGTAACATGTAGTATTCAAATGGGGAGCCAGAGAACAAATAAAACCTGGTGGAAACTAAATGAATCCCTATTAGAGGACAGGGAAGTGGTGCAACAGATTTGGGGAGAATTGGAAGAGTATGCAAGGGTTATTTTTAAAGTAAGGTCCGATTGGCTATAGCTTTGTAAATTTTTCCCCCCTGTAGAAACGAGCATGCCTGCCGGCTCCCGGCATGCCTTGTGCAAAAGCAGATGCCATTTGCAGTTGTAGCGTCACTTTGTACGGTTTATACTGAGACGTTAAAATGTTTAAAACAATTGAGTGGCCCTCCGACTGTGAAATACAGTCTGTGATTCGGTTTTTGAAAGCAAGGACCGTGTCATCAGCAGACATTCATCACCAGATATGTGAATTGTATGGCCCCAATGCGATGAGTGACAGCAAAGTGCGTAAATGGGTGAGATTGTTCAAGGACGGGCGGGACAATGTCCATGATGAACCGCGATAGGGTCGACCTTCAGTAATCACAGAAGATTTGGTGCGCATAGTTGACGCAAAAATTCATGAAGAACGGCGATTCACGATTTCCACTTTGTCACTGAAATTTCCAGAAGTTTCAAGGTCAGTACTATACAAAATCATTTCTGAGAAATTGCAGTTCAGAAAACTGTGCTCGCGATGGGTTCCCAGGCTGCTTTCCAAGGAACACAGTTGCCATAATCTTGCATGTTGAGATTGTCTGTTTGGCTTTCACTTTGACTGGAGATGACGTGTGTCTCCATTCCATCGACTGCCGCTTTGATTCTGGAGTTATGTGAGAAACCCATGTCTCGTCACCTGTGACAATGTGGTCCAAAAGTTCATCTCCTTCCTCATTATATCGGATCAAAAATGTCAAAGCACTAGCCATTCTCCTTTTTTGGTGTTCTTCGGAAAGCAGCCTGGGAACCCATCATGAGCACAGTTTGTCCCGCCCATCCTTGAACAAACTCACCCATTTACGCACTTTGCTGTCACTCATCGCATTGGGGCCATACACCTCACATATCTGGTGATGAATGTCCACTGATGACACGGTCCTTGCTGTCAAAAACCGAATCACAGACCGTATTTCACAGTCAGAGGGCCGCTCAATTGTCTTAAACATTTTAACGTCTCAGTATAAACCGTACAAAGTGACACTACGACGACAAATGGCATCTGCTTTTGCACAAGGCATGCCGGGAGCCGGCATGCATTCTTGTTTCTACAGGGAGAAAAAATTTACAAAGCTACAGCCAATTGGACCTTACTTTAAAAATAACCCTCGTATCTCGCTGAATGACACGGGGGAATGTTCACCTGGTATTATTTGGGATTGCCTGAAAGCAGTAGTAAGGGGGAAGTTTATTGCACTGGGGGCACATCGGAAGAGGTTAAAGATACAGCAACAAACGAAACTGCTTGAGTCAATAGGAGCGATAGAAAAGCATTTGAAGAGGGATCCTCTGGATGCCAAACTGAGAGCGACATTGAATAGTTTGCGTGGGGAACTTAGTGAATTACATATGCAGGATATTCAACATAAACTTACTATGTTGAAGCAAAAAGTTTTGAATTTAGCAATAAGGTGGGGAGACTACTGTCTCACAAAGTAAAGAATGTCTACCCGGAATACTATAGTAAAAATTAAAGATGCAAATGGGAAACCATTGTGGGTAGGAAAGGATATTGAAGATCGGTTCATTCAGTTTTATCAGGATCTATATTCACCTGAATCCCCAGTAGAAGAGGAGAGAGTACAAGAGTACTTAGATAAAATTAAACTACCTCAGCTCACTAGCGAGGATGCAGAAGGGCTCTCAAGCCAAATTGGAGAACAGGAAGTATTAACAGTGATTAAGAGCCTGCAATCACATAAAGCCCTGGGTATGGACGGATTCCCTTTTATAAAGTGTTTGCGGGGGCTCTGGTGGGGCCACTCACAAAAATGTATAATTCATTTAATAAGGAAAGCGTGATGCCAGCATCACTGCGAGTGGCGGGGATTAGTATATTGCATAAAGAAGGGAAAGACCCAGTTGAGTGCGGCTCATATCAGCCAATTTCACTTTTGGGTAGTGATTTAAAAATCTTCACAAGGGTATTAGCGAATAGGCTGATGCCATACTTGGGTAAACTGATTCACCCAAATCAATCTGGGTTTGTGCCGGGTCATTATACCTCAGATAATATTCAAAGGGCTCTTAATCTGATGTAGCATGGAGAATGTAGGCAAGAAGACCTAGCTTTCTTAGCAGTGGATGCTGAGAAAGCTTTTGATAGGGTGAGTTGGCCCTTCCTTTTTATAACCTTGGAAAAAGTGGGAGTAGCCGGGTCGTTTTTGAAGTGGATACAGATCTTGTATAAAAAGCCGCTGGCGTGTTTAAAAATTAATAGATTGGTTACGAGGGCCTTCGAATTACATAGGGAGACAAGACAAGGGTGTCCGTTATCCCCATTATTATTTATCCTAGCAATGGAGCCAATGGCACAGCGAATTCGGGACCAAGTGGACATCCCAGGGGTTATAGTGGGACAGCATCATTATAAAATATCATTGTTTGCAGATGATGTATTGTTTTTTATAACTGAACCGACACAATTGTTTGAAGCGATTTTAGATGAATTAATGAGATATGGGGAAATATCAGGTTTTCGCATGGACACCACTAAATCTGAAATATTGAATATAACTATTAGAAAAGATAAGGCGGAAAAATTGAAGCAGAAATTCCCATTTAGATGGGTGAATGGTAGCATTCGTTATTTGGGAGTGCATATTACGGCAAAGAGGGATCACATGTTTCTGGCAAACTATGTCCCAGCAATGCACAATATGTTACGGGAGTTAGAGAGGTGGGAGAAATATGAGGTATCCTGGTTGGGTAGGATAGAGTTGACTAAGATGATATTGGTTCCCCAGCTCCTCTATTTATTTATGAACCTCCTAGTGGAAGTCCCTGTAGCCTTCTTAAATAAGTTGCAGGACAGACTTATGAAATTTGTTTGGAAAGGGAGGAAACTTCGAGTGGCTAAGAGCATCCTGTGTGCCAATAAGAAAGTGGGAGGTATGGGTATGCCGCTGGCGTCAAGATACTATGAGGCGGCTCGGTTGCGAGCGGTGTTAGAATGGGAGTTAAGGGGGCAAGTAGAGTGGGTGATATTGGAGGAGTATGGGCTAAGACAGAGGAAAAACATTACAAATGTAATTTGGCTTAAGGGGGATGATTCTTCAGTGCAGAGGCAGGTTAATCCTTTTATAATTCTCACTTTACAGAATTGGCGAAAGTGCCAGGCTAGATGGTATGGGACCCAAGGCTGCTCAAAGTTTACACCTTTGGTGGATAATCCGGAGTTTCTGCCTAGAGCTCAAGACCCAACCTTCATGAGATGGGCACAGAAGGGTTTGCGGTATATTGGGCAGTTTAAGGAAGGAGGGGACTGGGTGGAGTTTGAAGACCTGCAGAGTGAATATCATTTACCTAATGAGGATAGATATAGGTATATACAAGCGATCCATTTTTGTAGGAGTTTGGAGAAGAGGGGGGCTGGAATGAAAGGCGGTGAAATAGATGGGATATTTGAAGGCCGGGAGGTAAAGGGACTAATCTCCAAATTGTATAAGGCAATGGAGGTAGTGAAATGCGATGAGTGGTCACATAGGAAGGCATGGGAGAGAGATCTGAATAAGTGTTGGGATGGAGATCAGTGGGCACTAGTTTGTAAAGTCTGTTTAAGGGGGTTCTTTCCAGTAATATCTTGGAGCATAATTATAAGATGTTATATAGGTGGTATCTGACACCCCAGCGGCTGCAAAGATGGCAGGGGGGGGGGGCAAGCTTTGTGTTGGAGGGATTGTGGAGAAGTAGGAACTTTCCTCCACATTTGGTGGGGATGTATTAAACTTTGCTCATTGTGGAAAGAAGCGGCGGAGTGGATGAGTGATATTATGAGGGAAGACATACCTTTTGGCCCTTGTTTGGCCTTGTTAAACATGGAGGGTGATGAGGGACAATCAGTTGTGCATAGGTGGTGCAGAATAGTATGGGTGGCCACTAGACGGTACCGGTAGTAATAGCGCGGAATTGGAGAGTGGTGGAAATGCCTTCGCTAGTGGAGGTACAGAATAGAGTGGAACATTTATACCTGATGTATCGTCTTACAGCCCTTGGGCAGAGAAGGCTGCTGTGTTTTCAAAAAACTTGGGAACCCTACTGTAAGTGGCGGGGAAGGGGAGAACAACAAGGGGAGAATAAGGAAGGAACTAATCTATAGGTTGTTGATATGTTAAGGCCTCTGACATAGGTAATGTGTAAGGATAGAGGTTGGTATTTTGCTAGGGTGGGTGCGTATTGTGGAATGAACATATCGTGAATATTTGATTGTTAATTATCTATCTGCCCTATGTATTTGAAGCTGTTGACAGGCATTTGCACTGCTTAAACCACAATTCTGTGAGATGATGTGGAGGATTGCCATACTCCAATTGTCATATGTTAATTGCTAGGGTTGGGGAGGGGGGAGGAGGGGGGTTTCGGGGGTGGGAGGGGCAGAAAACTAGAAACCTGTTTTGTAAAGACCTGTTTGTAATGATGTGTTGTTGTGTTATTAATAAACAGTAAATGGGAAAAAATGCCTCGGCCCAGATTACAAGACAAAAGACTCCTCTCTGTCAAAAGATGACTCAGAGAGGCCTTCAGAACCAGGCCTCTAAATTTGGGACAGTCTTCGCCTCGGATGCAGTATCATTGGCGTCCACTTTGTTGAGGGCCTCATCCTCCTCTCATGGATCCCAGGTATCCTCAAAGTCAAAACCTAAGTCTGCATCGAAGCAAGACAAAATGTCCAGAGGTAGATCTCGCTCAAAGAATCGAGATCCCTCGGGCATTGCATTGGAGGTGGATCGGCCTGCCAAACAGCCCCAGCGGGAGGCCTTGTCCTCCAAAGCCACAGAGGGGCTCCAGGATGCTCCCGAGGTCTCAACCTCTGGAGAGCTACTGGTGCCATGCACGGGGACGGTAGCGCAAGTACCTGCGACTGATACCCAAGCATCAGCAACCTTGATGGACCCATGCATACTGGCCATTGAGCAGAGTTTAGCAGCTCTCTTGGCAGCCTCAGTACTGTCACCAGTAACCTCCCTAGAGCCAGGGTCATGTAGAGTAGGTCAGCCTGGGCTATCCAAACTTAAGGAGCAGGGTAGTGCAGTTGGCCCTGCACTGCCTTCTGGGAGTTGTAGTCCCTCTTACTCTCTAAGCCAGGAATAATTGTAGTCGAGTGGGTTAGGCAAAAATGACAAGGTTTTATTTCCCCTTCCGGGTGGATTAATTGCAAATGAAATTAAGGACAAAAATGACCATACTTCTGGCATAAAGAAAAACAATTCAGGAACATAAACAGCTTCTTTGGCTTTCAGCTTTCAACATATAATGTTCAGAACAAACTTACAATGCAGCAGTCCCTTTTCAAACAAAGGCAAACACTCTTGCTTTTCCCACCGCTGTTCCAACAGCCTTGTTAACAGCTAGTTCAGCAAAGTGATATGACGTGATCAGCTAAGGAAAGCGTGCAATCCATCTGCTCATCTGATGTCTGTTCGGTAACAAACTCTGTCTGCATTTCCTCACAGTCCCTTTCAGATAGGTAAGTTTGTGGATAGTTATACGGTGTTTCAAAATGCAGTCTCTCTCTATTTCCCCGAGACTTCTCTTCACCGGGTTCTAAAGAGCAAGGTGGAGCATTACCGTATATATGGGATTTAGCATAGGGAGAGTCCAGCAAATCTTGGCAATCACAAGGAAAACTTTCAAACCTAGTTTCCTCTCTACACGGTTTATACAGCCTACCTTTTGGCTTCTTCACGGAAGGATTTCTTAGCACAGCTGGGTCAGCAAGGACTTCACACACTGGCTGTGTTTTCCTGCCTTTTAGCCTTTCCTTTTTCTCAGTCATACAAATGTCCTCTGGCCAGCACGTCTCTCTCTCAGGAGATTCTGTGTGCTCCCAAACCAGCTTTTCAGGTAGTCTCTCCCACTGGCTGCCTTCACGATAAGACCTCAGTCTAGGATTGCTCCCACCTGGCTTTTGGGCACGGGCTCTTTGAGACTTTGTTACTCTGGCTTCCTGTGCTGAGTCTCCCGTCCTCGTCTCTCCCTCTCTGGACCTGAAGCTCTCCGTTCTGGAACTCCCTTCTGGTCTTCTTCTCCAACTCCAGCTGGTTCTCCCTCTGGTTCTCCAGCTCTCTTCTGGTGAGTACTTTTTATATCCCTGTTTCTTAGGGCTTAACTGCGCCCCTCCCCCAACCAGGTGCTTCTGCTTAATCCCTGAGCTCGGGGCTACGTTGCAGTTTGGGCGTGTTTTCTCCCCTCGTGACTCACTCTGTTTATGTTGTCCTTGGCAACCCTGGGTCATGTGCTCTGCCTGGCTGTCAGTTTCTGAAGCAATCTCTTCTGCTTCACCCAGTTCCATAGCCTCGGAAGGATCCTCTACATGACAGTACCTATTAAGGCCTTGGCTCCAGACACCGGCCCGTCTGTACTATATCGATACCGACATCAAGACCAGTTGCCGGCACGACATCAGGGCTGATGCACATGGCATCAACATCACTGCCACCCATTCCCTCCCTGGAAACCATCACCGATATTGGTTCCCAACCCAAATGGCTCACTGAGGCTGAAGCAGATACCTTGGAACACCGATACCGACATCGAGCTTCGGGTGAACACCGTACTCCTCAATATTTTCAGTCCTCCGATTCCAGCATTTTGGATGCGGAATCGCTCGATTCCCATGCGCCCCAAGACCTTCCTTCAGAGCCTTCTCCACCACAACAGCGACGCATGTCGCCTCTGGAGGACATGTCCTTCCAGGAATTCATTTGAAACCTAGCCAAGAGTCTCTCCATCACGGCAACATCGGAGGAGGAGTCAAGGGCAGAGAAGTTGGAGATCCTCCAATACCCAACAGCACCAAAAGAGGCAGCCACTCAAGCAAAGTGCACCGCATCCTTCATGATCTTATGCTCCGAATGTGGAAGACGCCTCTTACAGTCTCCCCTCACAGTAGACGCCTCGATGCCATGTATAGGGTAACGGAGTGCTGGGCTTCCAAAAACCACAGCTCCCCCACGATTCCATGGTGGTCGAATCGGCGATGCACAGAATCAAAAGCTCGAAAACCCACTCTAACTCTCCAGGTAGAGAATCGAGAACCCTTAATGCCTTTGGGCGTCGATGCTTCCAGGCTTCCATGCTCTCTGCTAGGATTAACCCCTATATCCTCTACATGGGAATGTTCCTCAAAGAGATATCCAGGGATCTTGAAGCCTTTGCCTCTCTTCTTCCAGATGATAAGAGAGCAGACTATCTTGCCCTAGTCAAGCATAGCCAGAACATATTAAAGTTTATTAATAGAGCCACCTTTGATGCTTTTGAATGCTCAAGCAGGGCTCAGCAATATGCATCAGTGTACGCAGAATTGCATGACTTCAAGCCTCAGATCTTGAACAGTGGGTTCAAGATAAGCTGGGCAACATACCTTGCACAGGAGAAAACCTTTTTTGGCAAAGACTAGCAAGATAAGGCCTCCCAATTAGAGTCAGAAAGCACTACACTAAAGAGGTTCTCTAGAACAACAGCTGACTCTGTTAGGAAAAAGGCAACTGTAAGAAAGGTTTTCTACAATAATAAGAAGAAATTTTACTCTTCTTATCCTCCTGCCTCTCAGTTCCAGGCTCAAGCACCACAGAAGAAGCAACGGATTCCTAAGCATCAGAAGAAGCCACAGGGGACTAAACCTCAGCAAGCTGCGCAGCCACAGTCTGTGCCTAGTTTTTGACTCTTTTCTAGAGAACATTGCCACCCTGCCTTTGGAGGACCCCTGCCCCCTCCACATAGCAGGCAGACTGTGTCACTACGCCCACAGATGGCACTTCATCACTTCAGAACAGTGGACACTAAACATAGTCCAGGAGGGGTACAGACGTCATCTGCAAACTCTGGCCCCTCCACCTTCACGGGGGAATTTCAAACACAGTCCCCTCTCACTGCTCTCTTACAGGATGTCTTCTCTTCTGACCCAGGGCATCATAGAGAAGGTCCCATCTCAGCAGGGAATGATTTTCTGCTCTCCGTACTTTCTCATTCCAAAGAAAACCGGAGGATACAGGCACATTCTGGACCTCAGAAACCTCAACAAGTTTCTAGTCTGAGAAAAGTTCAAGATGATCTCCCTCGGGACTCTTCTTCCCTACCTCCAGAGTCAGGACTGACTCTGTTCTCTAGATTTAAAAGAAGCGTACACACATATCCTCATCCATCCAGGACACAGGAAATATCTACGCTTCACCTTTCAGAATCGGCGATACGGAGTACTTCCCTTTGGACTCACCTCTGCTGCCTACCTATGGTCTCTGGGGATATTCGTCTTACCTTACTTAGACGATTGGCTCATAAAAGCAGACACCTCAGCAGCTTTCCTTGCATCGTAACATCACGGTACTACAGCACTTGGGATTTGTCATAAACTTACCAAAATTCCAGCTCCATCCAACTCAAAAGCTAGAGTTCATCGGAGCCCTGTTGGACACCCAACAGTCCAGGGTGTTTCTGCCCCAGCTCCGCTATACCCGTCCAATCGAATTAGCATCCCATATGCTCCAACGGGACCATCTGACTGCTCATGAAATTCTGCCGCTCCTCAGGCACATGGCCTCTACAGTACATGTCATTCCCTATGCCCGATTACATATGTGCACAGCCCAGTGGACTCTTGCCTCCCAATGGACGCAAGCCTCGGGCCATCTCCGGGACAGGATTCAAGTCACTGCCCCTCTAACCACATCCCTTCAGTGGTGGTGCTCTCCAGAAACTCGGTTCATAGGGTCACCTTTTCAGATGCCTCCACTTCAATGAAACCTAATGATGGATGCCTCCACACTGGGTTGGGGAGCACACCTGGGCGACCTGTCTACAGAGGGACTTTGAACAACGCACGACTCACACCTCCAAATCAATCTTCTGGAACTTCGTGCTATCTCGATTACCCTCCAGGTGTTTCACCACCACTTCAGGACACAACAGGTCCTAGTCAGGACGTACAATCAAGTAGCCATGTTCAATGTGAACAATCAGAAGAACAGGCTCATGGCCCCTCTGCAAGGAGACCTTCACCTTTAGTCCTATGCCATCTCTCATCAAATACACTTCCGAGCTGTGTACCTTCTGGGGGAGCTCAATGTCTTGGCAGACAAGCTAAGTCGAATCATTCTGTTCCACGAATGGTGTCTCCATCTGGACACAGCGTCCTACATCTTCCAGACCTAGGGAACTCCAGACTTATATCTGTTTGCTACTCCACAGAATACCAAGCTTCCTCTCTTCTGCACAAGGACTCCGACATTTAGCAACCAACAAGTGGATGTCTTTCACCTACATTGGGGTCGTCAGAGTCTGCTCTATGCTTTCCCTCCCATAATCCTCATTCCCAAGACGCTTTTCAAGCTTCAGTCTTGACAAAGGCTTCATGATTCTCATAGCTGCGGCAACCATGGTTTCCACTGCGTCTACGTCTGACTCAGACTCAGCCTCTCCGATTGGGATTTACACCCAATCTCCTCTCCCAGGACAATGGCTCACAGCTCGATCCCAATCCACAGTCTCTCTGCCTCACAGCTTGGCTGCTGAGAGCATAGTATTGCAGGGCATTGACCTTCTACAAGAAGTCAAGAAGATCCTACTAGCTTCCAGAAAGCCCTCCACTAGATGTTCATACGCTTTCAAGTGGTGTAGATACCCCCATCTGGTGTTCCCAGAAAGATCTCAATCCCTTTTCTGCTCCAGTGGAGTCACTCCTCCAGTATCTCCTCCACCCTCCTCGACAGGTCTAAAGACCAGTTCTGTAAGAGTCCATCTCAGTGCCATTGCTGCCTCTCACCACCTACTGAATGGACAGCCCATCTCCTCACATCTGCTAATAGCACATTTCATGAGAGGTCTCCTGCTATCCATGCCGCCCATCAAGCCATCTCACCATCATTCTAGCGCAGCTTCTCAAGCTGCCCTTTGAACCATTAGCCACGACCTCCCTGAAATTCCTGTCATGGAAGGTAATCTTCCTCATTGCCCTCACTTCAGCTAGATGCATTAGTGAGCTTCAGGCTCTGGTCATGGACCCCCCCCCCCCATACCCAGTTCCACAATGACAAAGTTGTCCTTCGGACTCACCCATACTTTATGCAAAAAATGGTGTCTCCTTTTCATTTAAACCAGTCGATTTACCTTCCAGTCTTTTTTCCTAGACCGCATGCGTCTAGAGCGGAAGCAACTCTGCACACTCTTGACTGCAAGTGTGCATTGGCTTTTTATCTCCAAAGGACTCAAGGTCATCGTAAAGCCTCGCAATTGTTCATCTCATTTGACCCTAGTCACCTGGGTCTACCTGTATTTAAGCGTACGCTCTCCAGATGGATAGTGGACTGCATTTCCTTTGTCTATGAGAAAGCAGGACTCTCTCTGGAAGGGCATGTCACTGCTCACAACATTCCATCATGGCAACATCGATGGCAAACCTATGCTCGGCAACCATTGACGAAATTTGCAATGCAGCAACTTTGTCTTCTGTCCATACCTCCGCTCAAAGTCCTAGACTTCAAAAACACTGACTTCAGTAAAATGGACAAGTACCTGAAGGAGGAGTTGGCAAGGTGGGAGGGGATAAGGGAAGTGAAATTGCAATGGGCTAAACTAAAGGAGGCAATAACAGGAGCAACAGATACATATGTAAGGAAAGTAAATAAAAACAAGAGGAAAAGGAAACCTATTTGGTTCTCCAAAGAAGTGGCTGCACAAATAAAGGCAAAAAACACAGCTTTCACAAAATTCAAAAGTTTGCAAACAGAGGAACACAGAAAAGAATACAGGATCAAACTAAAAGAGACAAAAAGAAAAATAAGGATAGCAAAATCAAAGGCAGAAGAAAAGATGGCTAAAGATGTGAAGTATGGGCTTTGTGTCCTGGAGAATCTTGAATAGGGTTCGGGCCACCAAGGGCGTGGGAGGAAACGCATAGAGGAGGCCCTGAGACCAAGATATCAGAAAAGCATCCGCTGCTATCCGCAGAGGATGTGATTGTCTGGAGCAGAACTTTGGCAGTTGCTTGTTGATGGGGCTGGCAAAGAGATCCATCAAAGGGAGACCCCATTTCAGGAAGATCTTCTGAACTACTGAAGGATGCAGCTGCCACTCGTGGGGCTGCAGTATCCTGCTCAATCTGTCTGCCAGGTAGTTGTCCTGACCCGGAAGGTACACAGCCCTGAGGAGCATGTTGTGCTTGAGGGCAAAAGAACAAAGGTCCTGAGCTTCCCAACAAAGGATCCTGACTCAGTTCCGCCCTGTTTGTTCACATAAAACATGGCAACTTGGTTGTCTGTCTGAATCAGGACAGATTGTTGAGCCAGGGTAGGAGTGAAAGCTTTGAGTGCCAATCGAATAGCTCTGAGTTCTAGGAGATTGATCTGCTGTGCAGCCTCCCAGGGAGACCACAGACCCTGGGTGCACTTGCCCAGACAATGCGCTCCCCAGCCTTGCAGGGAGGCATCTGTTGTTAGAATCACTGTGTAACCTGGAATCTGCAAGGGCACCACTTTCAGCAGATTGGGTGGGTGTAGCCACCAGTTGAGGGAGTGCAGAAATGGTCTGGACACCCTTATCCTGTCTCTGAGGCTGCCAGTGGCCTGTGACCACTGAGTCCGAAGGCACCACTGTGCAGGCCTCATATGGAGCCTGGCATTGGGGGTCACATGTACTGTGGAAGCCATGTGGCCTAGAAGCCGCAGGCAGAGTCTGGCAGAGACCAGGGACCTGCTGAGAAACTGACTTGCCAAGGCCATCAACCTTCGGGCTCTGTTTTCTGGCAAGAATGCCTTTGCCAGGAGAGAGTCCAACCGGGCCCCTATGAACTCCAAGTTCTGGGAAGGGAGCAAAGTGGACTTTGCGAAGTTTATGACAAACCCCAGGCTTTGCAGAAGAGCAATGGTCCTGAGGGTGGCTTGATTGGCCTCCTGACCTGTCTGACCCCTGATGAGCCAGTCGTCCAGATAGGGGAAGACAAAGATGCCCTGATTTCTCAGGTAGGCCGCCACCACTGCTAAGCACTTTGTAAGGACTCTGGGGGTGGAGGTAAGGCCAAAAGGCAGCACTCTGTACTGATAATGGTTTCCTCCCACAATGAACCTGAGGTACTTTCTGTGGTCTGGATGAATGAGGATGTGAGTGTACGCATCCTTTAGATCTAAGGAGCATAGCCAATCTCCCTGCTGGAGGTAGGGCAGAAGGGTTCCAAGAGTAAGCATTTTGAACTTTTCCTTCACTAGAAACTTGTTGAGCTTCCTGAGGTCCAAAATGGGACAAAGGCCACCGGTTCTTTTGGGCACCAGGAAATACCTGGAGTAGAATCCGTGACCTTGCAAGTGGGGAGGCACAGGCTCCACCGCCCTGTCCACCAACAAACCCTGAAGCTCCTGACAGAGAAGGTCTGTGTGCAGAGGAGGCCTTGGAGGCTCCCCTGGAAAATATGGGGGTGGCAGTTGGTGGAAATGGAGGGCATATCCCCTGTGGATGATGTCCAGCACCCAACTGTCCCCGGTGATAAGGGGCCACTGGTGGGCAAAGAGGGCGGGTCTTCTGCCTACGGGGCCCATTACCCTGGCCCTTGGCTTGCTAACCCTGGGGGGCAGCTTGGGCAGCCTGATATTGTGGGTACTGTTTGTAGGCAGTGCCCTTCCTCGGGTAAAAGGGCTTTTTACCCGAGCCCTTCTTTTTATGAGAAGGGGCAGAGGTCTTCCTCGACAGCCTTGTCTGGGTGAGGTGCTCGGTCTCGAGCTGAGCGGCCTTCTCGGTCATGGGCTTGCCAAACAGGTTTTCACCTCGGCAAGGGACATCGACCAACTTGTCCTGAACCCATGGCTCGAGGTCCAATGACTGCAGCCATGCCTGGCGTCGAGCCACGATGCCGGCTGCCGCAACTCGGGCCGAAGCCTCGAAGCCATCGTAGGCGGCGCGAGACATGAACTTCAAGCAGTCCCAAATCCCCGAGGACAAGGACTTAAATCTCTGCAAGGGTTCCCCGGAGAGACCAGCAGAGAATCCGGCCAACTCCTTGGCCAGATCCCGCAAGTACATGCCCATGTACAGCTGGTAAGACTGGACACGGCAAGCAAGCATCGAGCCCTGAAAACACTTTCTACCGACGCCATCCAGGTTTCGGGCCTCCTTGCCAGGAGGCACCGCGGAGTGCATCTTCTGACTCTTCAGACGATGCATGGCCAATTCCACAACCATGGAATGGTGTGGTAGCTGTGCTTTCTGAAAACCAGGGCTCTTACGGAGCCAATAGATCGAATCGACCCGCTTGCTAAGAACCGGCGCCGAGGCCGGTGCCTCCCACATACGGAAGAGGAGCCGTTCCAGCATCGGAGGAACCGGGACAGTAAAGGCCTCCTTCGGAGGAGAGTCATACTGCAGCGCCTCGAGCTCTTCAGCTCGAGGCTCTTCCTCGGGATCCGCCGGAATAGCCAAGGCAGTGGCCATATCCCGGACGAACTCCGAGAACCGGGTGTCTTCCGGGGGGGGACCTACTCCGGGGCTCAGACTGCGGTGAGTCTGAAGGGACGCACAGAGTCTTAAAGGTGTTAGGAGACTCCTCATCCTCCGTCTCCCAAGCCGACTCATCCGAGGAAGAGTCGGGGTCCGACCCCACAGGGCCCTGGAGCACCCGCCCCGACGCCGGAAGCACCGGCGTCGACACACTCGGTCCCGAACGGGAGGTCGAGGGGGACCGCGACCGAGGTCAACTCCGAGCCACGATGGACTCGAGTATCGGCTCGGTCTCCGGGGTCGACTTTGACGTCGATGTCCCGGTGGTCGGGGCAGATGCGCCAGACAGGCTGGCCATCAGTGCCCGCTGCTGCTCCATGAAGGCAGACATTCTGCTCTCCAAGGCTGTCATCCTGAGACTCAGCTCGGGAGACGCAGCAGCCACCGACTCAGGCCCTGGCGGTGCCGGGCCCGATGTCTGCTCCCTGGGAGGAGAATCCACGAGGACTACGGGGCTTACGTGTCCAGCAGACTCTGGCTCCACACGAGGAACTTTGGCAGGCTTCTCCGGTTCCACAGGCCCAGGGCGACGGTCGGGGGTCTTAGACCTGGCCCTCGAGGAGCCAGGGACCTCTTCCGATGACGCCCTCGTGAGCCGTTTCTTCCTCTTGCGTTCCCGGTCGGGGGACCCCCTGTCCGAGGAGCTTCGACGGCGCTCGGGATCGGAATCCTGAGATGTCGAGGCCTCAGACGAGGTCCGGGCCCGGCCGGAGGCTGAGTCCGAGAAAAGCCTTTCCTTTTGCTGCTGGCGACTTCGTAGTGCCTTGGAAGACATCTTTCCACAGGCCCTGCACGACTTAGGATCGTGGTCGGGGCTGAGGCACCGAAGGCAGCAGTCGTGTGTGTCGGTGAGAGACATTAGTTTCTTACACCGATCACACTTCTTAAAACCACTGGAAGCCATCGAGGAAAAAAGAGCCCCCGCGAGGTCAAAAGACCGGCCTTCCAGGGAAAAAGAGAAAAAAGGGCGCAAACGCCAGCCACGAAGGGCAAAAACCAAAAAAGAGGAATCGGGCTCGATACCGGTGTACCGAACCCGGCGGGAGGGGAACCGACGTCGAACCGGAAGAAAAAAGAGCAAAAAATCGCTGAAAAATCTACTTTTAACCGGGAAAACTGGACACACGTCTGGTGGGCTTCATGGAAAAAAAGAGACTGAGGTAAGATGGCACCTTTAGGCGGGAAGGGAACCACGCATGCGTGCCTGCATTCCCAAAGGCTTTCATAGAAAGCTGGGGAAATGCTCCACTGGGGCTTCATCGGCGCCGATGACACCCATATGTGAGGACTGACGTCCTGCTTGGTCCTGGAGAACCAACGTCACCCATAAGTGAAGACTACATTCCTGCTTGTTCCTGGAGATACCAGCATTTGCATTTTTCAAAATTTTGTTGCTGGTTTACAACTATAAAGGGGGGGAGGGATATTCCAACTCATTTATGTGGTTTGCAGATCTGAAAACTGCGTGCATGCCGCTCATTGGGATATTCAGCGGTACTGACCCAGTTAATGGCACTGAATATCCCTGGTTTGGGATGCTAAACACCCTGATGCTAACCACTTAGTGTCAGGGCATTCCGGGGCAGCACTGCGGGTTAACCAGGCAGTGGCGATATTCAGCTGCTCCCTGTTTAACCCTAACCCTAACATTCTGTCCAGAATGGTTCATCTCTTCCTGACCCAAGGTTACATCACTACTAGCCTAAAGACTGCTTATATACGCCCTCTTCTAAAGAATCCCAAATTAGATCCTAGTGCTGAAAGTTCACACAGGCAAATTTCAAACTTACCCTTTCTTGCAAAAATAGTGGAAAAGGTAGTTCAACTTCAGATGCCAGATCATATCGACACAAATACACCACTTGACATTCGCCAACATGGATTCCGACCTGGACATGGTGTTGAAACCTTACTAATCTAACTTTTGGACACACTCTGGAAAGATATTGAAAACACTAAGCAAGGCTTTATCCTGATTTTTCTGGATATAGCCACGGCCTCTGACACTATCTGTCACAAAATCCTCCTACAGGACTTAACTGGCTTTACTTTTACCTTTCTGGTTGCCTGCAATTCATCAAATCTAGTGCCAACACCTCTAAACTTTGCATGCAAAATCAAGGAATTCCCCAGGGATCTGCTTTATCAACTTTGTTATTATCTATCTATCTAGATAGATAGATAGATATACACACATGCAACCAGTACCATTATTAAAGAGGACCCGGGAAATCCACTGCTTGTCCCAATACAAGCATTGTGGAACCTGTGTCTTCTGGGGAAACTGCTAGGTACTTTATCCTGTTGCTATAAAGGGATCTACTGTGTCTGTCCCATGCCATTTTAAATTCTGTCACTGTGTTTGCCCCCACCACTTCCATCGGGAGGGCATTCCAAGCATCCACCACCCTTTCAGTGAAAAAGTATTTCCTGACATTGCCTTTCAGTTTTACCGCCTTGCAGCTTCTTTGTTTTACCCTCTAATTTTACAACTTCCCCATCTTTGGAAGAGGTCTGTTTGTTCATTAATACTCTGGTCTGAATCATATCTCCCCTGTTCCGCCTCTCCTCCAGAGTGTATATATTTAGGTCTTCACGTTTCACATTAAATCTTAACTGCCAAGCATTAGACCATTTTTCCAGCTTTTGTAGAGCTTTCCTCATGTTCTCTACTCCCTCAGGGGAGTCAACTCTGTTGCAAATTTTGGTGTCATCTGCAAAAAAGACAGACCTTTTCATTCAGCCCTTTGGCAGTATCACTCACAAATATATTGAACAGTACCGGTCCCAGGACTAAACCATGGGGCACACCACTAATCACCTTCCTTTGGCATTATCCTTGATCAATGCATGCCTGACCTTTCACTCACACATCAGAAAAATTACTCAAACCATCTACAGGAAAATAAGAGTTCCTAAGCGTCCCTCCAGTCCAGTCCCTTTCCTCTGGGTTGTGCCCCCCTTCCAGCAGCATGGAGACTGAGCATGTCATCCTTTTGATGACCCTAGGGCAGCGATGGCGAACCTATGGCACGCGTGCCAGCTGTGGCACGCGAAGGCCTTGCAGCTGGCACGCGGGAAGGTCCGCATTTAAAAGGTCCCAAATTAAAAAAAAAAAAAAACCCAAACAAACCGGCTGCTTCTGCCGCGGCAGCCTCAAGAGCTCTGCCGCGGCAGCCTCAAGAGCTCTGCCGCGGGGCCCCCCCCCTGCCCGGCAGAGCCTCCCTGCATCATCTACCTTCAAGTCGCAAAACGCGGGCTTCTTTCAGAGCCGCAAGAGTTTCTCCCGCGAGAAAGGAAACTCTCGCGGCTCTGAAAGAAGCCCGCGTTTTGCGACTTGAAGGTAGATGATGCAGGGAGGCTCTGCCGGGCAGGGGGGGGGCCCCGCGGCAGAGCTCGTGAGGCTGCCGCGGCAGAGCTCTTGAGGCTGCCGCGGCAGAAGCAGCCGCTTTGTTTGGGTTTTTTTTTTTTAATTTGGGATGAGAGGGGGGAAGGGGGTTTAGGACTGGTAATGGGCTATGGTGGGGAGGCTAAGACTGGAAATGGGCTGATGGGGGGGGGGTTAGGACTGGTAATTGGCCATGGGGGGGGATAAGACTGGAAATGGGCTGATGGGGGGGGGATAGGACTGGTAATTGGCCATGGGGGGGGGCTAAGACTGGAAAGGGGCAGATGGGGGGGATAGGACTGGTAATTGGCCAGGGGGGGGGGTAGGACTGGTAATTGGCCAGGGGGGGGGTAGGACTGGTAATTGGCCAGGGGGGGGGGTTAGGACTGGTAATTGGCCATGGGGGGGGCTAAGACTGGAAAGGGGCTGATGGGGGGGGTTAGGACTGGTAATTGGCCAGGGGGGGGGTAGGACAGGTAATTGGCCAGGGGGGGGGGGTAGGAAAGGTAAATGGCCACGGGGGGGGTAGGACTGGTAATTGGCCGGGGGGGGGGTTAGGACTGGTAATTGGCCATGGGGGGGGGCTAAGACTGGAAATGGGCTGATGGGGGGGGGGGTTAGGACTAGTAATGGGCCATGGGGGGTGCTAAGGCTGGAAGTGGGCTGGTGATGGTGATGGTGATGGTGATTTGGGGGGGGGTAGGACTAGTAATGGGCTATGGGGGGGGGCTAAGACTGGAAATGGGCTGATGGGGGGGTTAGGACTGGTAATGGGCTATGGGGGGGCTAAGACTGGAAATGGGCTGAGTGGAAGGAGGGCTTGAACTGCAAATAGCTGATGGGATTGGGGCTTGGAATGGAAATGGGTTGTGAGGGGGAGGGAGCTAGGACTGGAAATGGGTGAGGGGGGGCTAGGACAGGAAATGGGCTGATGGAGGGGCTAGAATAGGACTGGAAATTGGCTGTTGGGGGGGTGCTAAGATTGGACATGGGCTGTGGTGGGGGTTTGGATTGAAATGGACTCATGAAGGGGCTAGAACTGGAAGTAGGCTCATGGGGGGCTTGGATTGGAAATGGGCTGAGTGGAGGGGAGCTAGGATTTGACATGGGCTGATGGTGGGGCTAGGAAAGGACTAGAAATGGGCTCATGGGGGGCTGGGTTTGGAAATGAGCTGATGGAGGGACTCGGATGGGACTGCAAATAGATGGGGGAGCTAGGACTGGAAATGGGCTTATGGGGGGTTAGGACTGGAAGTGGGTTGATGAGGGGGGGCTAGGACTGGTATTGGGTTGGGAGGTTGCTAGGACTGGAAATGGGTTGGGGGGCTGCTAGGACTGGAAATGGGCTGATGCAGGGACTAGAAGGGAATGGATGCTGGGTGAGGCTGGAACTAGAAGGGAGCTGGTGTTGGGGGAGGATTAGAATGGGATGGGGCTGGGAGAGTAAAATGGAGAGGGGAAAAATATTTTGTGTGGGAGGGATAAAAAATCTACAATTGGCCGGGTATTGGGAGAATAAGTGGGGATTGAGGATGGAGGGGTAAATTTTGAGTAGATGAAATAGGAATGAGGAAAGAGCAAAAGGAGAAAGATTAGTATGTTAAAGCAGATGTAGAGAGAGAATGGAAAAAAAAAAACAAGAAGACAGAAGAAAGGACAAATGGACAGCAGATGGAGAGTTAGGAGAAGACACGAAGAAACCAGAAGAAAGTGGCTGGAGCAATTGCAACTGAAAAAAAATGCACAAAAGGTAGAAAAATATCTCTTTATTTTGAATTTATTAACTGGAATATGTCAGCTCTGGGAAATGTGCATCATTAATTTTTGCGCTTTGTTTAGTACAAGAGGAAATTAATTTATAGTTTTATTTCTACAGTGTTGTTGTATATTCCAAGTTTGGCTTTTGGGGTTCCCAGTTTAATTATTGTCTTCCTGTTTTTAAATTGTGATTCCTTGTTTGGTGATGGTCTGTTCTGCATGTGTAACTGAGCTGAGGTATTCTGTTTATATAATTCCTATTTGACATTGCCACTTGTTCTTTCCCCAGTAGGTCATGTATTGTTGTTCTCTGAAATGTATTGGTTTAATATTTGCAGTGTTGCCTTTTGATAGTTAGGGTATGGTGCTTTGTGAGTCCTGGTAGTACTGTTAGGATACGGCGGGTTTGCTATGGGTTCTAAATGGGCAGCGTTTGTAGTAGTTCCTAATGTGCCTGGCGGTTGGTACTGGATTATAGTAATGTAGAAACCTTTTAGTCTTTCTTTATCCATATACTCATTAAGAGGCATGTTTACTAAAAGTTAGTGTATGGTAACATTATGCAAATATTTATGCAAATGAGGCACCTTATGCAAATGAGGCTTTAATGGACGTGCTGGCACTTTGAGGAAATTCTTTGGTTTTGTGCGGCAGTTTGGGCACTCGGGCTCAAAAAGGTTAGCCATCACTGCCCTAGGGTATATATACCTCTGGCACTACCCACCAGATCAGTTTTTGCTCATTCTCCAAGCAGCTGTAGGGAGGCAGTAAACCAGAGCACAGGTTTACTGGAGAGACTTAGTTGGGTTTTTTCCTTTTGTTTTTGTTTATTCTTTAATTAATTTTAGTTAATTCTAATTAATTCTACTTAATTTTAGTTAATTTTCATTCTTTGGGCTCCCCCCTCCACCCCCCTTCCTCTCTGGGTCTCGGGTTGAGGAGTAGGAGGCTTCAGGCAGCCTGGTCCTTTAAGGCAGGGCAAGAGAAGCCTGCGGCCCGGGCTTGCTTCGGCAGCTCTTCAGTCGAGCAGGGGTTCAGAGCTCTACCATCTCCCGCCTCGTCGCCGAAGCCCTCTCGGAGGCTGAGCGCAAGGGCGGGAAGACGCGTGTCCGGCAGCAGGAAGAGAGCAGGATGGCTCAGAAGCGTGGCGGCAGGCCGCGAGGAGCCCCGCGGCCGTCTGCCGCATGTTGTCAGGAGAGCCCTCGGCGGCGAGTCTGAGTGACAGTCGGGGTTCCCTGCAGTGAAGCTGGGCAGTTTTTCGTTGGCGTGCAGACAATGGTGCAAGGTATGTGCCTGTTTGGCGTGCTTTTCAGCGCCGGGGGAAAAAAGGGCCCTTGCAGTGCAGAAGGGTGGGGGGGGGGGGTTCTCTTGGACTTGGTGAGCTGCGCTCCAAGCGTATCTTAAAAATTCTGAAGGAGTTTTGAGTGTTTGAAAAAACAAAACAAACCTTTTTTGTTTTTCCTTGGTTTAGGTGCAAGAGAGAGACCACATACAGGCTCCGGTCCTCTTTGGGGGTATCACCATGCCGGCCAGACAGCAGGGTTTAGTTTGTGGGACTCGCGGTCTCGGAGGCCGGTGTGTGTTGGAGCTGCGCAGCAGAGGCGGCCTCAGTAGAGCAAGGCATGCAGCCGGAGGGTGCTAAGGATTCGCTCCCTCTGGTCTCTCAGGGTGCAGAGGAGCCTCTAGAGGCTATTTTCTAGGCTGTGTCTCCCCTTCCGTCTCCTCTGGGGCAGCCCGCCCCTCTATTACTGCAAGCCAGCCCTTCTACCTCCTTATTTATTTATTTATTTAAAAGATTTTCTATACCGCCTTCTTTAATCAAGGCGGTTTCCACAGCAAACAATCATAAGAGTGGTTCAAGTGTGTTCATGCAGTGATACAGATTGTGTGTTTGTGTTGGTGTATATTAGATTCTTTTGAGCTTTGGAGGTGGAAAGCCTAGGGGACTTCTCTCCTGAGTTTGTCATGTTAATGCATAAGCAGCTTGGGTCATGTTTTAGAGTAATAAATTACTGAGAAAATTATGAAAATTACTCCAATCAAACTGACTTTAACAGAAAGCCTCAGAGGGTATTATATTTTAATAATTAACGTTGTTGCATGGATGTTGTCTCAGACTATTCGGCTGTGAATTACTGGATTTAGAAGAATTCGTCATTAACACCAGCTCAGCCTTAGTACATCAATGACCACTTCCGGCAATTATGAAAACTTTCCTTTTGCCCTCTCTCTTCCTTGTATCAAATTTCTAATTTCAACAATTGCTTGTACTTGCACTTAACTTTATGTTTCTTCTAAATATATTCCAATATGCATTACAACTTGTGACTAGCACTTAGCTTCATGAGTCTTCAAACGAATCTGGTACAGGTGAATCTTCCTTGTCCGACGCCTCACTTACAACGTTGTGAACAGCGTTTCACTCAATGAATGAGGTTCTTCAGGGAATTTTTAGTGGTGCATATAGTCCAAACATTAACCGGTAGGGACTTTCATTCCACTCAACTTTCTCTAGCAGACTTTTTTGTAGTTTTTATCAGCAGCCATCAGCTGTTATCTTCTCTTTTCAGCCTAGAGAACATGCGCAATGTTTCTCTAGGCTGAAAAGAGAAGATAACAGCTGATGGCTGCTGATAAAAACTACAAAAAAGTCTGCTAGAGAAAGTTGAGTGGAATGAAAGTCCCTACCGGTTAATGTTTGGACTATATGCACCACTAAAAATTCCCTGAAGAACCTCATTCATTGAGTGAAACGCTGTTCACAACGTTGTAAGTGAGGCGTCGGACAAGGAAGATTCACCTGTACCAGATTCGTTTGAAGACTCATGAAGCTAAGTGCTAGTCACAAGTTGTAATGCATATTGGAATATATTTAGAAGAAACATAAAGTTAAGTGCAAGTACAAGCAATTGTTGAAATTAGAAATTTGATACAAGGAAGAGAGAGGGCAAAAGGAAAGTTTTCATAATTGCCGGAAGTGGTCATTGATGTACTAAGGCTGAGCTGGTGTTAATGACGAATTCTTCTAAATCCAGTAATTCACAGCCGAATAGTCTGAGACAACATCCGTGCAACAACGTTAATTATTAAAATATAATACCCTCTGAGGCTTTCTGTTAAAGTCAGTTTGATTGGAGTAATTTTCATAATTTTCTCATGTTAATGCATAAGGCATTCTGCCTGCGTCAACAGGGATTGCATGCGCGATAGGTCGTCTGGCGGAATCCAGGGGCCGGGAGGAAGCTGGTGGCCCGGCCAAGCGGGCTAGGATCGCTCAGGAGGAGATCATCTGCTCCCTGCTGTCTGAGGTTCTCAAAGGGGAGATCTCCGACAGGGAATTGGGGTAGGACGAGGAAGAGCTCGAAGAAGGAGAGATGCCGGAGGAGGAACAGGCCAGAATTGTTCGAGTTTTCTGCCGGGAAGAGTTACCCGCTTTAATCGGGGAATCTTTGAAGACCCTTAATATGGCAACGGGAGGTCCAGAGACAGAAGAGGTCCTGGAAGACCCGCTTATTCAGGCAGTTAGGAAATCCCAGAGGGTTTTCCCAGTTCACCGGGTGGTTAGACAGATGATTCAGGAGGAGTGGAACCAACTGGAATCAGGGCTAAGAGGGGTAAGATCTATGCCCTGGCTATATTCCTTACCTGAAGTGGAAAGAGATTTGCTCCGCTCCCCTAGAATTGATGCAGCGGTCTCGGCGGTCACGAAGAAGACCACGATTCCGGTGGAGGGCAGTGCTGCCCTCAAGGATACCCAGGATAGGAAGCTGGACACTCTGTTAAAACAGGCATTTGACGTCAGTGCCTTGGCTCTCCAGGCATCGGTGTGTGGGGCTTGGGTAGCATGGGCTTGCTTACAATGGTCTCAACAACTCCAGTTGGCTGGGGACCCTCCCGGTGAGGCAGCCAGAATTGAGTCAGGGGTTGTTTATCTGGCAGACAGTTAGTACGATCTCATCAGGAGTCTAGCAAAGAACATGGCTTCGGTGGTAGCGGCTCATCGCTACCTCTGGCTCTGGAACTGGGCTGCGGATGGTTCTTCCAAGGCCCGTCTTAGCAGGCTCCCATTTAAGGGAAAGCTCCTTTTTGGGGAGGACCTGGATAAGTTGGTGAAGGAGCTGGGAGAGTCTAAAGGGGGTAGACTCCCCGAAGATAGACCGACTCAGGGACGTCTTCCCGGTCCAGCGCGGACTCAGCCTTGTGAGGCGCGTAGGTTTCGACCGGCACGGTCCGCCCCGTTTCAGAGAGGTCGCTTCCTCTCCAGGGGGCAGGGTTTCAAGGGGCAGGTAAGGGGTTTGGCGCCTCTTCCTCCATCTCGGGGCCTAGGAAGCCGCAATGAAGCAATGGGGGCCCAGCAGGGAGTTCTGCTGGTGGGGGGACGTCTGCGGCAGTTTTTCTCGACCTGGGCCCAGGCAACGTCCAATCAATGGGTTCTGGAGGTGGTGCGAGAAAGTTATGCTCTCGAATTCGCAAGACCCATTCTTCCTTCCTTTGTTTGGTCCCCGTGCAAGTCTCCAGCCAAGGTTGCTGTGGTGAAGGCCACCTTGGAGCGGTTGTGGCTACTGGGAACCATGGTTCCGGTTCCCTCTGACCAGTGCGGATACGGTCGATACTCCATTTATTTTGTAGTACTCAAAAAAAGAGGGTTCCTTCTGCCTGATCCTCGACTTGAAGGAGGTCAATCGTTGCCTCAGGGTCTCTCACGTTCGGATGGAAACTCTGAAGTCGGTGATTGTAGCAGTGAGACAGGGAGAGTTTCTGACTTCCGTAGACCTCACGGAGGCATATCTGCATATTCCCGTCCGCGAGGCACATCAGCAATTCCTGCGGTTTGCAGTGCCGGAGGAGCATTTTCAGTTTCAGGCCTTACCCTTCAGCTTGGCAACGGCTCCACGCACCTTTACCAAGGTTATGGTGGTCTTTGCCGCGGCCCTATGCAAGGAAGGGATTCTAGTCCACCCGTACCTCGACAACTGGTTGATTCGGACAAAGTCCGAGGTAGAGAGTCAGAAGGCAACGGCCAGGGTGGTCATTTTCCTAAAAGGTCTGGGATGGGTGATCAACTTGGCCAAAAGCAAGTTGCGACCCTCACAGGAGATCGAGTATCTGGGGGCGAGATTCGACGCTGGCAAAGGCATGGCGTTCTTGCCGGATCGCAGAACAAGGGAACTGAGGCGGCTGGTGGAGCAGTTCCTGGCCATGAAGGCGCCCTCAGCCTGGCATTATTTGCAGGTTCTGGGAACCATGTCAGCAATGTTAGAGCTGGTGCCTTGGGCCAGAGCTCACATGAGGCCTCTTCAGCGGGCCTTGCTCCAGCGCTGGTTTCATCATCATCAGCCCATGTCTGTGGCTCTCCCCTGCCCGCTGGGCATCAAGGAGGCCTTGCAATGGGGCTCCGTCTGGGGTACCTGGAGAGAGGGATGCCCCTCGAGTCTCTGCTGTGGATTCAGTTGACAACAGATGCTTCTCTCTCCGGCTGGGGAGCTCACTGCGAGGGCCACTACACTCAAGGTACCTGGAGTGCCTAGGAGGCTCGGTGGTCGATCAACAGGTTGGAATTGCAAGCAGTAGCGCTAGCGCTCAGAGCATTTGAGTCGGTAGTTCTAAGTAAGGCGGTCTGAGTGCTGTCCGACAACATGACCACGGTGGCGTATATCGACCGGCAGGGTGGCACGAGCAGCCCTCCCTTGGAGGAGGAGGCCGAGGGTCTCTTGGAGTGGGCCGAGGGCCATCTAGCAGCCTTGTTGGCACAACACGTGGCCGGAGTGGAAAACACAACGGCGGATTACCTAAGCAGGAACAGAGTGGACCACGGGGAGTGGGAGCTCTGTCAGGAAGTGTTCAAGCAAGTAGTGCGCCATTGGGGGACCCCCAGGATGGATCTCATGGCGCGATGGGAATCGGCAAAGGCAAGCCAGTTCTTCAGCTGAAGAAAAGAAAGGATGTCAGAGGGCTTGGACGTGCTGGTTCAGAAGTGGCTGTCCGACGGCCTCCTGTACGTGTTTCCTCCATGGGTCCTCCAGCGCATGGAGACACACCCAGGTTGGGTGGTTCTCATAGCCCCGGACTGGCCTCGGCGCCCATGGTACGCCGATCTCATGCGGTTGCTGGCCGATCGTCCTTGGCACCTTCCGGTGAGGGACGATCTTCTCACTTGGAGGCCCAGTGCGCATGCCACAGGTGAATCGGTTCTCACGGCATGGCTATTGAAAGGGCACGGCTGCGTAAGCGGGGTTACTCTAGAGCAGTGATCTCCACCTTGCTGAGTTCCCATAAGTGTTTGACCTGTCTTCCCTATGTGAGGGTCTGGCGGGTGTTTGAGGGCTGGTGCACAGATCAGCGAAAGAGGCCTCTGGCAGTTTCCATCCCAGAGGTTTTGGAGTTCTTGCAGACCGGGTTTGAGAAAGGTCTGGCAGCCAGCTCTCTGCGGGTGCAGTTGGCAGCTATTTTGTTTTACAGGGGCAAGATTCAGGGAAAGCCCTGGGGGAACATGTGGATGTAAGTTGGTTCCTTAGGGCAGTGAGGCACCTGCGGCCCCAACAGAGGTCGCCGGTTCCCCCTTGGGACCTTAACCTAGTGTTAGACGCTCTGTCGGCTGAGACTTTCGAGCCGTTGCGGCATGCATTGTTGAAGGACATGACCATTAAGGCTGTTTTTCTGGTGGCCATCTGTTCGGCTGGACGTATTAGAACATAAGATATGCCATACTGGGTCAGACCAAGGTCCATCAAGCCCAGTATCCTGTTTCCAACAGTGGCCAATCTAGGTCATACGTACCTAGCAGTTTTCCCAAAAGACACAGGTTCCACAATGCTTGTACTGGGTCAAGCATTGATATCCTAGGTCCTTCTTAATAATGGTTTATGGACCTTTCCTCCAGGAACTTGTCCAAACCTTTTTTAAACCCAGCTACACTAACAGCCTTTACTACATCCTCCGGTAACAAATTCCAGAGTTTGATTACACGTTGAGTGAAAAAATATTTTCTTTTATTAGTCTTAAATAGTTTACCCTGTAGCTTCATTGCATGTCCCCTAGTCTTTCTATATTCTGATAACGTAAACAATCAATCTATGTTTACCCGTTCCACTCTGTTCATTAATTTATAGACTTCTATCATATCTCCCCTCAGCCGTCTCTTTTCCAAGTTAAAGAGCCCTAACCTTTTTAGCTTTCTTCATAGGAGTATCCTTCCATCCCCTTTACCATTTTGGTTGCAAGTTCACTGAACCGTCAGCTGCCCAGGTTTTGCTCCAGACAGCCGCATCCCCTGAGAATGGCAGCAGATGCATTTCTGATCTCTTGGTCTATGGGCCTCCTGTATGCGTTTCCTCCCATGCCCCTGGTGGCCCGAACTCTGTTCAAGATTCTACGGGACAAGGACTTGGTGATTCTGGTAGCCCCCAGATGGCCGAGACAACCGTGGTTTCCACTTCTTCTGCAGTTGGCAGTGGAAACTCCATTCTCTCTGGGGTTGCAACCTGATCTCCCGTCTCAGGATCAGGGCTCCCTTCTGCACCCCAATCTCAGATCCCTCAATCTGATGGCCTGGCTGCTGAAAGGATAGTGCTAGCTCTCTTGCTTCTACCTAGGGAAGTTGAGGAGGTGGTCTTGGCCTCGAGGAGGCAATCCACCAGAAAGTCCTATGCACTCAAGTGGCGCAGGTTCTCAGTGTGGTGTGCTCAGCACAATGAAGATCCTTTCTCCTGCCTGGTGCCAGTAGTGCTACAATACCTACTTCACCTGTCAGACCTAGGCCTTAAGTCCAACTCTGTTCGGGTCCACCTCAGTGCTCTTTCAGCACATCACTCACCGGTGGAGGGACAGTCGCTGTCGGTTCACCCCTTGGTGTCCCACTTCCTCAGAGGCCTGCTTTTGCTCAAGCCTCCAATTCGTCCACTGCCACTGAGTGGGACTTGAACGTGGTCTTGCAACAACTTATTCGCCCACCGTTTGAGCCGATGGCTACTTGCCATTTATGCTTCCTTTCTTGGAAGGCGCTCTTCCTGGTAGCTCTTACCTCGGCCAGACGTGTAAGTGAACTACAAGCTCTGGTTTCTGATACACCGTACAAAAGGTTCTATAGGAACAGGGTGGTCCTTCGGACTCATCCGAAGTTCCTTCCAAAAGTTGTCGTCTCTTTCCACCTCAACCAGGAGGTGGTTCTTCCGACATTCTTTCCCAGGCTGCATACCAGCCGGGCTGAGACAGTCTTGCATACTCTGGACTGTAATAGGGCGTTGTCCTTTAACATTGAACGTACGCGGGGGCATCGAAGGACTACTCAGCTCTTAGTCTCCTTTGACCCTAATAAATTGGGGTTACCTGTCTCCAAGCGTACGTTGTCTACTTGGGTAGCAGATTGTATCGCCTGGGCGTACAAGGCAGCCGACCTCCCCTTGCAGGGTCGAGTCACGGCCCACCGTGTCAGGGCAAAAGCCGCATCAGTAACTCATCTCCACTCTGTTCCGTTGGCAGACATCTGCCGGGCCGCTACTTGGTCTTCAAGCCAGACTTTTTCAGCCCACTACTGCCTCGAGAGAGAGTCCCGAAGGGACAGTGCTTTCGGACGGGCAGTACTCTGTAATCTCTTTTAGGTTTAGGCAACTCCTACCCTCCGGCCCTTGTGTGGGGCTACCGTACGGGGACGTTCTCAGAAGATATTCTTATCAAAGATGCTGAGGCTCTTGAGAGGGAGCCATTTTTTCAGCTTTGGGTTCCCGGTAGAGCTGGGGAGTCCCATATGTGAGGACTGACTTCCTGCTTGGTCGTGGAGAAAGAGTAGTTACTCACCTGTAACAGGTGTTCTCCAGGAGCAGCAGGAATCAGTCCTCACGACCCTCCCTCCTCCCCTGGAGTTGCAGTCCTATCCTTTATTTAGATTTTTGCTGTCTTTTAGCTATGTCATCAGACTGAGCAAGATGGCACCCTTGGGCGGGAAGGGGACCACGCAGGCGCGCTGCATTCCCAAAGGCTTTCTTTGAAAGCTGGGGAAATGCTCTGCATGGGGCCTCTGTCAGCGCCGACGTCACCCATATGTGAGGACTGATTCCTGCTGCTCCTGGAGAACACCTGTTACAGGTGAGTAACTACTCTTTTGGGACTTCCAGTCTCCAAAAGGACTCTATCTAAATGGATTGCACAATGCATATCCTTTACTTATGAGAGTGTCTTCCTCTTCAAGGCCATGTCACAGCACATAATGTGACAGCCATGGCAGCCTCTATGGCTAACTTTCACTCTGTGTCTATCGATGACATCTGTCGAGCAGCCACCTGGGCTTCAGTGCACACCTTCACAGCCCACTACTGCCTAGATAAAGCCTCCCATCGGGATGCCTTCTTTGGCCAGGCTGTTCTTCAACATATCTTTCAGACTTAATTCAACTCCTACCCACCAACCATGGTAGGATGCCAGAGATCCATGAGAGGAAGCATGGTGGCAGCTCCCTGGCATCTTCAGATAGGGAGTCCCCATATGTGAAGACTACATTCCTGCTTGTTCCTGGAGATAGTGTAGTTACTCACCTGTAACAGGTGATCTCCGGGAACAGCAGGAATTTAGTCTTCACAACCCACCCACCTCCCCTAGGAGTTGTCTCTCTATTTCTCTGTCTCTTTCCTCTCGCCCTCTATCTTTTCACTCAGCTACAAACTTAACCGAAGAGGGACAGTTGGAAAGGCGGGAAGGCAGCGCACATGTGCTGAGGGATGCTCCCAAAAACGTTCCTATTGGACGCTGGGGAGCATTCCCGCGCAGGCTCTTTCAGTACCGATGATACCCATATGTGAAGACTATCTTCCTGCTGTTCCCGGAGATCTAAAATGATTAGTGGGCTTCATTATTTATTTATTTTATTTATTAACAATTCTTATATACCGCACTATTAGCCATCAGCGCGGTTTACATTGAACAGAAACATCCGACAATTTACATATGTCTGGTCATTACATTTAACAGGAAGTAGAACTTGGATAAACGGGTTAACTATATACATTGGTGGTTCACCTGATAATGGACACGGTCAACTATATACATAGGTGGTACAACAATACAGGAAACTGCTTGTTATTTACATTGTGGGGTAAGCCTGTTGCGTGGGTCTGCCTGTTTGACTACTTCTGCTACTTGCTTGGGAGTTATGTTCGGAGCTGTCATTGAGATATTTAAGGAAGAGGAAATGTTTTAACGCTTTTCTGAACTGGCTCAAGTTGGGGATTGCTCTGATTTGTGCTGGTAAAGCGTTCCATAGAGTTG
Organism: Ichthyophis bannanicus; assembly: GCA_033557465.1. NCBI lineage: Eukaryota > Metazoa > Chordata > Amphibia > Gymnophiona > Ichthyophiidae > Ichthyophis > Ichthyophis bannanicus. The sequence goes on from CM066034.1 coordinate 708,357,488, forward strand.
GGGCGCAGAGTTGGAAGGCTCTGTTGGCTGTTGATCTGGTGCATCTTGTGGTTTCATTTGGGATGACTAGCATGTTCAACTCTGCGGTTCTTCGTGGCCTGTTTGGTGCAAGTGGTTGGATAAGGTTAGAGAGAGAGGATGAGGTAAGCCCCTTAGCAGCTTTGAACGTTAGCAGTAAAGTCTTGAAACTGATCCTTGCTTGAATGGGGAGCCAGTGTAACTGTCTTAGGAGGGGAGTCACGTGGTCTCTCCTGGATGCCCCAAAAAGTACCCGCGCTGCACTGTTCATAGCCAGTTGCAGGGGTTCAGGGTGGACCGTGGGAGTCCTTGTAGTATGGAGTTTGAGAAGTCGAAATGGGGAATTATAAGGGCTTGATAAATGGTGCGGAAATCATCCGGTTCGAGTAGCGTGCGTAGGTGTCTGAGGGATCTGATTTTAAAGTAGATTGCCTTGACAGTGTTGGCTATATGGTTCTTCATGTCAAGGTTTTGGTCTAACATTACTCCAAGGTAACATATAGCAGGCTTCACTTGTAGTTGGGCATCCTTTACCTTAACACAGCTAGGTGGGGTGAAGTTGGTATTCCTCGAGACGAAAAGGACTTCCGTCTTTTTATGTTGTATTCATAGGTTTTGTGACAGGAGCCACTCTGATATGGTGTCGAAGCAGTTAGTCAGAGGGGTGAGGTCTAGGCTATCCAGTGATATTGGCATATATAATAGCACATCGTCTATTATAATAGCACATATGCTATTATAAAGCATATGAGGACAGACTTAAGGATCTTAATATGTACACCTTAGAGGAAAGGCGGGATAGAGGTGATATGATTGAGATGTTTAAATACCTCCATGGCATAAATGTTCAGGGAGAGAGTCTCTTTCAGTTGAAAGCAAGTTCTGCTACGAGGGGACATGGGATGAGGGTGAAGGGAGATAGATTCAGGAGTGATATGCGGAAATATTTCTTTACGGAAAGAGTAGTGGATCCATGGAATAGTCTCCCAGTGGAGGTGGTAGAGATGAGGACAGTAACTGAATTCAAAAAAGCATGGGACCAACACAGAGGATCTCTAAAGCTAAAAAGTGGACTGTTGTAGTTGTTGATATGGAAGGACAGACTAGATAGGCCATGTGGTCTTTTTCTGTCATCATGTTTCTATGTTTCTATCACCTGTTACAGGTGAGTAACTACGCTTTACCGTTAAACTGGTTTAATTGTTCCATGTCACAGTATTCTCTGTAAAGTTATGTTATATGTAAACCGCCTTAATCGCTGGAAATGCGGTATATAAAATCTTTCAAATAAATAACCAGCTAAAATTAGGACAGCTGAATGGTTGTCCTAGCTTTAGCTGTTTTTGCAATCCAGCCAGCAACTGAATATCGTCGCTGATCAGATTGCAAAATTGCAATCTAGGCAACCTGGATATTCAATGCCGCAGCCTGCAAATGGCTCCAGCATTGAATATCTGGGTCTTAACTTCAGTGGCGAAAGCTAGCCACCGCCGCTGAATATCTCCCCAAAATATCTCAACATTTACATTTTTGTAACTTCGGGGGCCTAATTCATCAAGGTTGTTTCCCATAGAATGGGACGTGGAAGAAAAGCTTTAGTGAATCAGGCCCTAAATAACTTTCATTTTGGCATTTCATAAAGAATATATTATTAAGATAGTAGTATTGACTTTGCTTTTTGAATTACATCAGATTGTAGGGAAAGGGGGTCAAACCATTCTGGTACAATTTGATTGGTCTGCAGCTTTTAATTTGTTGGATTATACGATATTCTCCGGGAACAAGCAGGAAGTTAGTCCTCACATATGGGTGACATCGGCACCAACAAAGCCCTCGCTGAGGCATCTCTCCAGCTTTGAAAAAAAGCCTTTGGGAGATCCCACTACGCATGCGTGGTTCCCTTCCCACCCAAGGGTGCCATCTTACTCGGTCTTCTTTTTTCCGCGGAGCCCTTCAGACATCTGTTTGCTTTCCCCCGGAAAAAGTTGATTTTTTTCTATCTGAGTTTCATACTCTTCTCTCTGGTTATGCACCAGTATTCCTCCCACTACCCGAGCCCTCTGCTCCGGCATCGAGTCTCAGGTCCATATCCCTTTTGGCACCTTCGCAACTTTTTTCCAACTGGCAGCAACATGGGTCTTCGACCTCACCGGGGTAATTTTTTCACCCATGGCTACCAATGGCTTCAAGAAGTGCTATTGATGTACAAAAATAATGTCCCTTACCGATACACATGACTGCTGCCTGCGTTGCCTTGGGCTGGACCACAACCCCGTGGCCTGTAGTCTTTGTTAAAAATGTCCACCAAGGCCCTTAAGAGCCTTCAGCAGCAGCACGTTAAGCTTTTCCCAGAATCCCCGGCGCTTCCGAAGGCCAAGGCTCTGTCTGAAGCCCCCAACTCCCGTGGCAGCCCCTTGGACCCCGGTTGACACTGTGGGTCTTCAGAAAGGGGGTCTCCCTCGAGGGAACAAGGAGAAGAAGAAACCCTCAAAGGCAGTTTCCCTGGACTGTTCTGGCAGGCCGGGTAAGCCCCGAGCCAGGTCTTGCAGTCCACGCTGCTTGTCCGAGGGCTCGGAGCGGATGCGGCCTACCAAGGTCGCCTGGAAGAAATTGCCCAAAGATCGGCCTTGGACACCCGAGGCCATCCTCACTGACGACTCCCCTTCGGGAGAACCAGTACCAGGCCCGTGTTCCTCTGTGCCCACGCCAAGAGCTGCAAAGCCATCTCGACTGGAGACCAAAATGGTGGCCTTGGAGTGCAGCCTATCTGCCTTCATAGACCAGCAGCAGGCATTGATGTCCGGCATGGCCAGTTCCTCCACCCAGACCACCAGGCCATTGACGTCGAGGATGTCCCTGAAGGCCAAGTTGATCCTCGGTCAAGGTCTCGATCTGGGTCCTATTCTGCAGGACTGAGGTCTTCCCCAGCTGCCCTCCTCTCGAGTCTTCCAATGACTACTTGGAATGGGAGACCAAGGACGAAGAGTCTCCTGACACCCGTCACTAGCGCGACTTCCCCTCAGACCCATCCCCCTCCGAGTCTCGGCATCGGTCCCCACCCAAGGACATGGCGTTCCTCGACTTCATTCAGGACATGTCAAAGGTGCTAGTGTTCCCAACAAAATCAGAGGAGGACCCTCAGACGGAGGAACTAGAAATCCTCAAATACGAGACCCCACTGAGGGAATCGTTGATGGTACCCATTCCACCAATCCTGGATTGGCTAATGCTCCACATGTGGGAAACACTGGCATCAGTACATGTTGAGCAAGGGCTCCACTATGTATTGGGTCCGCCAGAGCCCGGGCTTCCAAAAGGCACAACTACTACATAACTCCATAGTGGAGGAGTCGGCCATGCGTCAGCTGAAGAGCCAGAAGACGCACTTCGTGGTGCCCCCTGGTAGGGGAGACCCGCACCTTGGATGCCATCAGCAGAAAATGCTACCAGGGCTCAATGCTAATCAGCCGGATCCAGGCTTACCAGCTCTACATGGGCATGTACCTGGGAGACTTGGTGAAGGAGCTCGCCGGGTTCTCAGCTGGTCTGTCCGAGGAACCCCTGCAGTGATTCAGGAACCTGTCCAGAGTTGTCCGTGAATGCTCCAAGTTCATGACTCGGGCCGCCTACAATGGCTTCAAGTCAGAGGCTAGGGAAGCTGCGGCGGGCATCAGTGCCCGGCACCAAGCCAGGCTCCAACCTCGCAGCAGTCCAGCAGCGAGATGGGTGCTTTCCAGTCTTTTGCATTGAGTGTCACATGTATGATTTTCTCCCAGTTGGTAAGAGGTCTTATGTGTGCACTAGGTGCAAGGAGCTCTTTGCTCTCAAGGAACGAGTCCGTTCCCTAGAGGCTAGAGTAGCAGACTTGGAAAACATAAGAAAGACAGAGGTACATAGATGAGACCTACAGGGATATAGTCCTGAAGTCCCACCTCCAGTCTGGCAGCATCCCGGTTGCCATGGAGGAGAGAGGTCACGTGACAGGAGAGCATCACCCTGGTGTGGCAGGAAGTGATCCTGTAACTAGGACCTGTCCTCCTGGTGATGTAAAACTCTCTCGCACCGAGGATGTTTCTCCAGGGCCATGTGCCCATGAGGGAAGGATTACGACAGCCGTTATAGTTGGTGATTCGATCATTAGGCATGTAGATAGCTGGGTGGCTGGTGGACGTGAGGATCGCCTGGTAACATGCCTGCCTGGTGCGAAGGTAGCGGACCTCACGCGCCACCTAGAATAAGGTCTTAGATAGTGCTGGGGAGGAGTCTGCTGTCTTGGTACATGTCGGTACCAGTGACATAGGAAAATGTGGTAGGGAGGTTCTGGAGGCTAAATTTAGGCTTTTAGGTAGGAAGTTGAAATCCAGAACTTCCAGGGTAGCGTTCTCCAAAATGCTTCCCGTTCCACGTGCAGGACCCAAAAGGCAGGCAGAGCTCCGGAATCTCAATGCGTGGATGAGACAATGGTGCAGAGATGAGAGTTTTGGATTTGTTAGGAACTAGGGAACATTCTGGGGAAAGGAAGGGCTCTTCCGAAGGGATGGGCTTCATCTTAACCGGGATGGAACCAGGCTGCTGGCATTAACCTTTAAAAAGAAGATAGAGCAGCTTTTAAACTAGATAATAGGGGAAAGCTGACAGTCGCCCAAGAGCGGATGGTTCGGAAGAATGTATCCTTGAAGGATACTACTAAAAGCAGAGAGGTTCCAAAACAGTAGCCCAAATGCCCTCGAGTATGGAGCAGACAGAGCTTAAAGATCCCAAATTACCCATACAGTCTCTAAAATGCTTGTATGCAAATGCTAGAAGTCTAAAAAATAAGATGGGAGAGTTAGAATATATAGCACTAAATGAGAGGTTAGATATGATTGGAATATCAGAGACATGGTGGAAGGAGGACAACCAATGGGACACTGTGATACCTAGGTATATCGTAATGATAGAGCTGATCAAATTGGTGGAGGGGTTGCGCTCTATGTTAGAGAGGGCATTGAGTCAGAAAGGATTAAAGTTTTGCAGGAAACAAAATTTGCTGTAGAATCTCTATGGATTGAAATTCCATGTAAAAGGGGAAGGTGATGGCAGTGGGGGTGTACTGTCGACCGCCTGGCCAGAATGAACAAATGGATGATGAAATGCTCAAAGAAATCAAGGAAGCTAACAAAAGTTACAGCACAGTAATATTAATGGGTGATTTCAATTACCCCGGTATCGACTGGGTCAGTGTCACAGCAGGACATGCTAGGGAGATAAAGTTCCTAGATGACATAAATGACTGCTTCTTGGAGCAGCTGGTTCATGAAGTGACCAGAGGGGAAGCCATATTAGACCTAGTCCTTAGTGGAACACCACATCTAGTGCAAGAGATAAGGGTGTTGGGGCCACTTGGCAATAGTGATCATAGCATGATCGCCTTTGATTTAATTAGTGGAGGAGGGATAGTAAGGAAATCCACAGTACTACCTTTTAACTTTCGAAAGGGAGACTATGATAAAATGAGGAAAATAGTTAAGAAAAAACTAAAAGGAGCAGTTGCAAAAGTTAAAGACTTACATCAAGCTTGGGTGTTGTTGAAAATACTATCTTGGAAGCCCAGACCAGCTGTATTCCACGCTTTAAGAAAAGTGGAAGGAAGTCCAAAAAACTGCCAGCATGGTTTAAAGGTGAGGTCAGAGAGGCTGTTGTTGCCAAAAAAGCATCTTTCAGGAAATGGAAAAAAGAGCCAAACGATGAAACCTGGAAACAGCACAAGCACTGGCAAGTCAAATGCAAGGCATTGATAAAGCAGGCAAAGGGAGAATTTGAGAAGAAGCTTGCTGCGGAAGCAAAAACGTGAAATAAAGATTTTTTCAAGTACATTCGTAGCAAAAAACCTGTGAGAGAGTCGGTTGGTCCATTAGATGATAGAGGGGTTAAAGGGGCACTAAGAGGCAACAAGGCGATAGCGGAGAGACTGAATGAATTCTTTGCTTCGGTCTTTACTGAGGAAGATGTAGGGATGTTACCCATAACTGAAGTGGTATTTAAAGGTGTGGAAGAATTGAAGGAAATATCGATACATCTGGAAGATGTATTACAACTATTAGATAAACTGAAGATTAGCAAATCACCTGGACCGGATGGTATACATCCAAGGATGTTGAAAGAACTGAAATATGAGATTGCAGACCTGCTATTAGTAATCTATGAACTATCATTAAAATCATCTCTAATACCTGAAGATTGGAGGATCGCCAATGTAACACCAATTTTTAAAAAAGGGTTCCAGGGGTGATCCAGGAAACTACAGACCGGTGAGCCTCACGTCAGTACCGGGAAAAATGGTAGAAACCATCATAAAGAATAAAATTACTCAGCATGTAGATAGTCATGGCCTAATGGGAGACAGCCAACATGGCTTTAGACAAGGAAGATCTTGTCTTACTAATCTGTTATGTTTTTTTGAAAGTGTGAATAAACAGGAGGACAAAGGTGAGTCGGTTGATATTGTGAATCTGGACTTTCAGAAAGCCTTTGACAAGGTCCCTCATCAGAGACTTTTGGCAAAACTAAAGAGTCATGGGATAGGAGGCAGTGTACTACTCTGGATCAGGAACTGGTTAAAAGACAGAAAGCAGAGGGTTGGGCTAAATGGCCAATTTTCCCAATGGAGAAAGGTGAATAGTGGTGTACCAGGGATCTGTGCTGGGTCCGCTGCTTTTTGACATATTCATAAATGACCTGGAAAGTGGAATAATGAGTGAGGTTATCAAATTTGCAGATGACACAAAACTGCAAAAAGATTTAGGCGTCATTGTGGATACCATGTTAAAACCCTCGGCCCAGTGTGCAGCGGCGGCCAAGAGAGCAAATAGAATGCTAGGTATGATAAGGAAAGGAATGGAAAATAAAACAAAAGATATTATAATGCCTCTATATCGTTCCATGGTGAGACCGCACCTTGAATACTGTGTGCAATTCTGGTCGCCGTATCTTAAAAAGGATATAGCGATTTTAGAAAAGGTTCAGAGAAGAGCCACCAAAATGGTAAAGGGGATGGAAGGATACTCCTATGAAGAAAGGCTAAAAAGGTTAGGGCTCTTTAACCTGGAAAAGAGACGGCTGCGGGGAGCTATGATAGCAGTCGAGGAATTAATGAACAGAGTGGAACGGGGAAACGTAGATCGATTGTTTACGGTATCAGAATATAGAAAGACTAGGGGACATGCAATGAAGCTACAGGGTAAACTATTTAAGACTAATAAAAGAAAATATTTTTTCACTCAACGTGTAATCAAACTCTGGAATTTGTTACCGGAGGATGTAATAAAGGCTGTTAGTGTAGCTGGGTTCAAAAAAGGTTTGGACAAGTTCCTGGAGGAAATAAACCATTATTAAGAAGGGACCCAGTACATCAATGCTTGACCCAGTACAAGCATTGTGGAACCTGTGTCTTTTGGGGAAACTGCTAGGTACGTATGACCTAGATTGGCCACTGTTGGAAACAGGATACTGGGCTTGATGGACCTTGGTCTGACCCAGTTGGCATATCTTATGTTCTTATGTTCTCGAGCAATGGGTTCAGGACAAATTGGTCGATGTCCCATGCCAAGGGGAAAACCTATTTGGCAAACCCATGACGGAGGAAGCTGCCAAGTTGGAAACCGAACTTGTGATGAGGACCAGGCTCTCCAAAGAGACCACTACCCTTCCCCGGCGAAAGGGCTCAGGTAAAAAGCCCTTTTACCCGAGTAAAGGGGCTGCTTACAAAAATTACCCATATTTCCAAACCTCCCCAGCAGGGTCAGCAGGGTAAGGGACAGGGACATGACCCTTGTAAACAGAAGGCTCTCAAGCCCCAAGCGCCAGCTCCGGCTCAGCCTTTGGGAAGCTTTTGACTCCTTGGGCATAGTTTCTCTACCCCAAGGAGGAGAGCAGCCCACAGGGGGACATCTGATCCACTATGCCCACAGGTGGCCAACCATCACCACCGATTCCTGGGCACTCCAGGTGGTCAGGGAGGGATACCTTCTCCACATGGCACAGACACCTCCTCCTTTCTTCCCAGGAGAGGCCCCCAGGTCTCCCCTTCACAAGGACCTTCTACTGCAGGAACTCGCAGGCCTTCTCGAGGACAAGGCGGTGGAACCAGTACCCCAATATCTCAGTGGCAAGGGGTTCTACTCCAGGTATTTTCTCGTGCCAAAAAGGACAGGGGACCTATGGCCCATCCTAGACCTGCGGAACCTGAACAAGTTCCTGGTGAGGGAAAAGTTCAAGATGTTCTCCCTTGGAACATTGCTGCCTTAACTGCAGCAGGGAGACTGGCTATGCTCCTTGGATCTGAAGGATGCTTATACCCACATCCTCATTCACCGCAGCTACAGGCAGTATCTTCACTTCATGGTGGAGGGAGGCCACTACCAGTACAGGGTACTACCCTTTGGCCTGGCATCCACCCCCAGGGTCTTCACCAAATGCCTGTTAGTAGTGGTCGCTTACTTCCATCTCCAAGGGGTATTTGTCTTCCACTATCTGGATAAGCACATAAGATATGCCATACTGGATCAGACCAAGGTCCATCAAGCCCAGTATCCTGTTTCCAACAGTGGCCAATCCAGGTCACAAGTACGTAGCAGTTTCCCCAAAAGACATAGGTTTCACAATGCTTGTATTGGGTCAAGCAGTGATATCCCGGGTCCATTTTAATAATGGTTTATGAATCTTTCCTTCAGGAACTTGTCCAAAGCTTTGTTAAACTCAGCTACACTAACAGCTTTTACTACATCCTCCGGTAACAAATTCCGTTGAGTGAAAAAATATTTTCTCTTATTAGTCTTAAATAGGTTACCCCTGTAGCTTCATTGTATGTCCCCTAGTCTTTCTATATTCTGATGAGGTAAACAATCGATCTACGTTTACTCGTTCCACTCCATTCATTAATTTATAGACCTCTATCATATCTCCCTTCAGCCATCTCTTTTCCAGGTTGAAGAGCCTTAACCTTTTTAGCCTCTCTTCATAGGGGTATCCTTCCATCCCCTTTACCATTTTGTGGCTCTTCCCTACCTTTTCTAATAACGCTATATACTTTTTAAGATACGGTGACCAGAACTGCACACAATATTCAAGGTGCGGTCGCACCATGGAACGATACAGAGGCATTATAATATCCTTTGTTTTATTTTCCAGTCCTTTCCTTATGATATACCTAGCATTCTATTTGCTCTCTTGGCCGCCACTGCACACTGAGAGAAGGGTTTTAACATGTTATCCACGATGACGCCTAAATATTTTTCCTGGGTGGTGGTTCCTAATGTTGAACCTTGCATCATGTAACCATAGTTTGGGTTGTTCTTTCCTAGGTGCATAACTTTGCACTTGTCCACATTAAATTTCATCTGCCATTTGGATGCCCAGTCTGCCAATTTATCAAGATCCTCTTGCAATTTTCCACAATCCTCATGGGTTTTAACAACTTTAAATAGTTTTGTGTCATCTGCAAATTTGATAACCTCACTCGTTATTCCCATTTCCAGGTAATTTATGAATATGTTAAAAAGTAGTGTGCCCAGCACTGGTCCCTGGCTTATAAAAGGAGGCATGGCCGCCGAGGTGCAGGAAGCTACAGCACGCACCTTCCACGTCGGAAACATCTGGGGTTCGTGATAAACCATCCCAAGTCCCATCTCCTCCCAACACAATGTCTGGAGTTCATAGGGGCAAAACTGGACACTGTTCAGGCAAGAGTTTTCCTCCCCCTGGATCGGGCTGACTATCTCAGGGAATTGGCTGCAGACGTATAACACCATCCCTCAGTGTCGGCTTGGCTTCTGTTGTGCCTACTCGGCCACATGGCCTCCACAGTCCATGTCACCCCAGACACCCATCTGCACATGAGGGTTGCTCAGTGGTGCCTTTGAGACCAGTGGACACGGGCCAACTCCAAGACAGAGTCTCAGTGTCCCACCAGTTGGCGGACTCCCTGACGTGGTGGCAAAATCCGCAACACCTCCAGGCAGGGATGCCGTTCCATACCCCTAATGCTCTAAGGGTCCCCACAATGGATGCCTCCCTGCTGGGATGGGGAGCCTACTGCGAGGAACTTTGCACCCAGGGCAGCTGGTCATAGGCCAAGGGCAACCAGGAAATCAACCTCCTGGAGCTTTGGGCAATATATCTAGCCCTCCGAGTCTTCCAACACCGTCTGAGGCACCTGCCAGTACTGATACATATAGACAACCAAGTGGCGATGTTCTACGTGAACAAGCAAGGGGGCACGGGGTTTCACACCCTCTGCCACGAGGCAATGACACTCTGCTCTTACGCAATCCGTCAAGGAATGCTCCTGTGGGCGGTATACCTACCGAGCCAGGACAATGCTCTGGCAGACAAACTGAGCAGGGTCCTCCAACCACACGAGTGGCAGCTTGACTCCACAGTGGCCACCCAGCTCTTCCAGCTCTGAGGGACCCCACGGGTGGACCTTTTCGCCAGCCCGAATAACTACCAGCTGCTCCACTTCTGTTTCCGTCAGCCCATCCCGGGCCGGGTAGCAGCAGACACGTTCCTCATCTCATGTCGGACGGCCTCATTTACGCCTTCCCACCCATGCTGTTGATTGCCAAAACACTTTCAAGGCTCTTTGCAACAGAGCATCGTTGATTCTGGTGGCTCAATGGTGACCCAGGCATCCATGGTTCCCGCTGCTTCTCCAATCCTCAGTGGAGGCACCAATCCCCCTGGGGAGTTCCCCGGGGCTCTTGTCTCAAGAAAAGGGCTCTCTCCTGCATCCCAATCTGGGGTCCCTATCACTGACAGCGTGGCTGCTGAAAGGGAAATCTTAACCCCTTTCAATCTCTCAGGGAAAGTGGAAGAGATCCAGCTCGTCTCCTATAAGACCTCCACCAGGAGGGCTTACGCCTTCAAATGGCGCAGGTTCTCGGTGTGCTGCGTGGAGCAATGGGTGAACCCATTCTCCTGCCCGGTGTAGCTGGTGTTGCATTACCTTCTTCATCTCTTGTAATCCAGGCTCAAATCAAGCTCCATCAGATTGCAGCTCAGTGCCCTGGCGGCGTACCACCACCCTGTTGAAGGCAAGCCCCTCTCGGCTCAGCCTCTGGTGACCCACTTTCTGAGGGGGACTCTTGCTGTCAAAACCCCCTGTCTACCCTCCAGTGACAGAGTGGGACCTCGATGTAGTGCTGGCAAAGCTCACCCGCCCGCCCTTCGAGCCCCTGGCTACCTGCCACCTGAGGTATCTCTCATGGAAAGTTGTGTTCCTGGTGGCGCTCACCTCCACTCACAGGGTTAGCGAGCTCCAAGCCCTGGTGGCCGAGGCACGCCATACACCAGGTTCTACAAGAACAGGGTCGTGCTACGCATGCATCCCAAATTCCTTCTGAAGGTGGTGTCTTCCTTTCATCTCAACCACCTTCTTTCCGAGGGCTCACTCCAGCAGTGCGGAGACCATCCTTCACACCTTGGACTGTAAGAGGGCCCTGTCCTTCTACATTCAACATACCCAGGGCCACCAAAAAGCTTCTCAGCTCTTTGTTTCCTGCAACTTCAGTCGTCTGAGGGAGGTAGCATCCAGAGAACCCTGTCCACCTGGGTGGCGGACTTCATCACCCTCGCCTACGAGAAGACTGGGCGCATGCTGGATGGCAGGGTCACAGCACACAATGTCAGGGCCATGGCAGTCTCTGTGGCAAATCTGCCCTCCATCCCGATGTTGGACATCTGCCGGGCTGCCACCTGGTCTTCAGTTCATACCTTCACAGCTCATTACTGCTGGAGAGGGAGTCCCAATGGGACAGCCCCTTCGGCCAGGCCATGCTCCATAATCTTTTTGTGGTCTAGGCTACTCCTTCCCTCTAACCCTTCAGTGTTCAGGATACCAGAGTGTTGCTTCCCACCAGACACACGGGCCCTACTGCAGTCTGTATCTGTGGACTCAATTGCTGCTGCTCACAGCCCCCCTTGAGGGTGACCATAGTTTTTCTCTATGGACTTTCGGTATCCTGTAGCTAGGGAGTCCCATATGTGAGAACTGACTTCCTGCTTGTTCCTGGAGAAAGCGTAGTTCCTTTTCGTCCCTCTAGTCCAGTCCCGGAACCATAGAGTTGTGAACCTCCACCAGCAGCTTTGGAGACTGAAAGATGTCATCGCTTTGATGTCACTGGTATATCTTGGCAAGCACCGCCCCTCTTCCACCAGTACTTTCAGTCTCCAAGCAGCTTGGAGGTTCTGAGCCCGGGACTGGGCTCAGTAAGAACAAATAAGCAGAGTTTTTCTTTTTGGCTTATTTTCTTTTTGGTTTGGGTAATTTTCTCCTTTTGGGTTTCTTATAGGTGCAGACCTGCTGCTGCTGAAAAGGTTCCTGTTTGGCTGTGGACCTGGTTCTTTGCCTTCTTTCTCTCTCCCCCCTTTTTTCCTTCTCTGTTTTTTCTTTACTTTGTAGCCCCAACGTGTAAACGAGCATAGTAGAGTTGCTCTGTGCCTCCCTGCTCCCGAACCCGCTTTGAAAGGGTGAGGAGCAGGTGGAAGGAGGGGCGACAGTGCAGCAGCAGGACAGAGACAGCTAGGCCTGTTGAGATTTTATTTTTTTCTCTGCACCAGGAACCGGCAGCACAGACTTGTTCAAGGTCCTCCCTGCTCCCGAACCCGCTTACAAGGGGTGAGGAGCAGGTGGAAGGTGGATTGGCACAGCAGCGGCTGTGTCAGCGCTGCAAGCAGGTGAGACTTTTCCCTGCAGTATTAGGAGCAGAACCGCCGGGACTGCAGCCGGGGTCGGCAGTGCTCCGAGGCTTAAGGTATTCTTCTGCCCCCTCCTTCTCCTTCCTTTTCGCGGCAGCGGGGAGTGAGCGGCCTCCGTTTGTTGGGCTATTGGCTTTGTCGTGTGTGTTTTGAGTTTGCGGCTGGATTTTTTGAGCGGGAAGCATTGCCGGCGGCCATTTTCAGTACCGCGTTTTTAGCGGGAAGGGGCCATCGTGTTTTTCACGGTCTGGGGAGCTTCGTTTTGGCAGTCTTTGTTTAGGATTCAGCTAGTTGGCCATTTTCAGTGACTGTGAGTAGGATTTGAAACAAAAACAAAAACACAAAAAGGGGGGGGGCTCCTTGCTGTGGGGGGCCTCTGTCTTCCTGAAACTTTGTCCTGCTCTTCTTCTTCTTGTTCTTGTGGTAATAAGCACAGGATTCTGACACAAGTTGGAGTGGGGGAGTCCTGCTGAGGATGCCAGCTAAGCCCTGCAGTCTCGTCTGTGGGGTCAGGCGTAGCGAGGTTTTGGAGTCTGGTGTGTGCCGGGGCTGTTCTATAGAGGCAGCAGTGATGGAAAAGGCACACGGGGGACTGGCTGATGCGCCTACAGCGGTCCCTTCGGAGGCAGGTGACTCCCAGCCGCCTATTTTGGAGCTCCCGGAGCCGACGGCGGGTACATCCTCGATGGCAGGCATTTTGGCGACGGCGGCAGGCAGCCAGAGCGGAGGACTGCCAGGTATTCCCCCGGATTTTTTCTCCCTTATGCAGAAGGCGTTGGCCTTGTTGCAGCCCAGTCTGAAGGCTCAGGGCCCGAAAACTAAGGTTCCGAAAAGGTCGGGGGGTCTTCTTGAGGAGGCAGGTCCGGCCAAAAGACGTAGGGAACTGGTGGAGGAGAGTCCATCTTCGGTGGGACAAGATGAGGGGCACCTCTCGGATTTGGACGTGGAAGGCGTTTCAGAGGGGGAGCTGGAAGAGGGGGGAGTTGCCAGACGCGGAGGAGCAGAGTAGGGTAGTCAGGGTGTTCCGGCGCGAGGAGCTGCCGGCCCTGATTGCGGAAACACTCAAAACGCTCAATATGCCTGCTGTGGTGCCATCAGAAGAGGAAGCGTTAGAGGATCCTCTGTTGCAGGCCGTTCGGAAGTCCCAACGGGTGTTCTCGGTTCATAGGGTGTTTAGGGACATGATTCAGGAAGAGTGGGACGCCCCGGAATTGGCGCTCAGGGGCACCAGAGCTTTAGCCCGGTTATATCCCCTTTCGGACCAGGATAGGGAGATTTTTCGTTCACCAAAGGTGGATGCGGCAGTGTCGGCAGTTACTAAAAAGACCACAATCCCAGTTGAGGGCGCCGTGGCGTTAAAGGATGTCCAGGACAGGAAATTGGAAACCCTGTTGAAGCAGGTATTTGATATGTGTGCCCTTTCCTTGCAGGCCTCGATAGCGGGAGCATGGGTGGCCCGGGGTTGCTTGAGATGGTCCCAGCGGCTGCAAGAAGGACTCCTGGGTACACAGGCAGAAGAATTAGCGAGGCTGGAGTCGGGCACAGCGTATTTGTCAGATATCCACTACGATCTGATTCGAGGTCTGGCCAAGAGTATGGCCTCTGTGGTAGCGGCGCGCCTCTATCTCTGGCTGCGTAATTGGTCGGCAGACGGGTCTTCCAAAGTGCGCCTTAGTAAGCTCCCCTTTCGCAGAAAACTTTTGTTTGGTACAGATTTGGAGAAGCTGGTCAAGGACTTTGGGGAGTCCAAGGGCGGTCGGCTCCCGGAGGATAGACAAAAGCATGGCCGCGGGACGACTGGCGCCAGAGGGCTCTCGAGATTTTTGTAGGTTTCGGTCCTCGCGTTTTGGCCAATCGCAGAGGGAGCATTTTCCTCCACGAGGCCAGGCGTTCCAAGGATTCCGGGGAGCGGGTAGGGGTTTTACTCCCTTCCACTCCTCTAGCGGAAAGAAATCACAATGAGATAAGGCGGACCCAGGGGGTGGACATTCCCATAGGGGGGAGGTTGCGGGAGTTTTACGCTGCCTGGGTCCAAATTACCACAGATCAGTGGGTGTTGGAGGTCATCCGAGAGGGATATGCTCTGGAGCTCCATCGACCCGTCTTAGATTCCTTTGTCCTTTCCCCGTGCAGAGCTCCGCGGAAGTTGCGGGCGGTCGCTGACATGCTTCGGCGGCTTCAGCGTCTCGGAGCGGTGGTGCCGGTGCCGCAGGAACAATACGGGTGCGGTCGATACTCTATCTATTTCGTCGTTCCAAAGAAGGAAGGTACGTTTCGGCCCATTCTGGATTTAAAGAGGGTAAATCGTTGCCTTCGAGTGTCCTATTTTCGGATGGAAACCTTGCGCTCGGTCATTGCGGCGGTCCGGAAGGGGGAATTCTTAACGTCCTTGGACCTCAGGGAGGCGTATCTGCATATTCCCGTACGCGCTGAGCATCAAAGGTTCCTGCGTTTTGCCGTGCCCATGGGTCACTTTCAGTTCCGGGCGATGCCTTTTGGACTAGCGACGGCGCCTCGGACATTCACCAAAGTCATGGTGGTTGTGGCGGCGGCGCTCCGCAAGGAAGGGATTCTGGTGCATCCTTATTTGGACGATTGGCTGATTCGAGCAAAATCCAGGGAAGAGAGTGTGGCAGCCACCGGTCGGGTGGTGGCGTTCTTAGAAAGCCTAGGCTGGGTGGTCAATTATGCGAAGAGCAAGCTGCTTCCTGCTCAAAGCCTGGAATACTTGGGAGCGCGCTTCGAGACGGTACTGGGAGTGGTGTTTCTCCCGCGAAAAAGGGCACAAGCCTTAAGGGAGCTAGTGCGGAGGTTTTTGGTGTGCAAGGCCCCGACGGCGTGGCAGTATTTACAGGTGCTCGGAACGATGGCGGCCACGATCGAAGTGGTGCAGTGGGCCCAGTTTCATATGCGCCCATTGCAGAGCTCTCTTCTCTGGCGTTGGTCTCATCAACGGAACGCCTTGTCTCAGCAACTGGTGTGCCCGCCGGAGGTGAGGCAGGAGCTTCGGTGGTGGTTGAGTCCCGAAAACCTGGAAAGGGGCATGGCGCTGGAGGCTCCCTCCTGGAGACTCGTGATGACGGACGCCAGTCTCGCAGGCTGGGGGGGCGCATTGCGAAGGCCGTTTTGCCCAGGGGGCTTGGTCGAGTCCAGAGCGGAGTTGGTCCATCAACCGGCTGGAGATGCGTGCGGTGTATCTAGCGCTGCAGCACTTTCAGGGAACCTTGGGTCGAGTGGCGGTATGGGTTCTCTCCGACAATGCGACGACGGTGGCTTATATCAATCGCCAGGGAGGCACAGGGAGTGCGTCGCTGGAGGAGGAGGCCGGCCAGCTGTTGCATTGGGCCGAGTGACATTTGGTGGCGGTTGTCGGCGCAGCACGTGGCCGGCATGGAGAATGTCGAGGCAGATTTCCTCAGCCGTCGCAGAGTGGATCCGGGGGAGTGGAGTCTTCACCCGGAGGTGTTTGCAAGGCTGGTGCAGCGCTGGGGGACGCTGATAATGGATCTCATGGCGAGCTTCGAATCCGCAAAGGTAGAGAGGTTCTTCAGCAGGCGGAGAGAGCGGATGTCGGAAGGACTCGATGCGTTGGCTCGACGGTGGCCGGTGGAGGGGATTCTCTACGTGTTTCCACCTTGGGCGCTTATTGGAAAGGTAGTCCAGCGCATAGAGCAGCACCGCGGCGTGGTCATTCTCATAGCGCCCGATTGGCCCAGGAGACCGTGGTATGCGGATCTGATTCAGCTGGTGATAGACGCACCATGGCAGCTTCCGGCCCGGGACGACCTCTTACTGCAGGGGCCGTTACGCATGCCGCAGGTGGGTCGGTTCTCGCTTATGGCATGGCTCTTGAGAGGGCTAGGCTGAGCTCCAAGGGGTACTCGGCGGCAGTCATTGCTACATTACTGAAAGCGCGGAGGCGTTCCACGTCGCTGGCGTACGCCCGGGTGTGGCGGGTGTTCGAAGCTTGGTGCGCGGAACGCGATTTGCAGCCATTGAAGTCTTCGGTGCCGCATATTCTTTCGTTTTTGCAAGATGGCATGGAAAAAGGTCTGGCGGCTAGTTCCTTGCGGATGCAGTTGGCGGCCATATCCTGTTTCCGGGGGAGGATTCAGGGTCAGCTGGTAGGAACTCATACGGATATTCGGCGTTTTTTGCGCGCAGTGCTGCTTCTGCGGCCGTCGAGACGTCCGTCAGTCCCTCCGTGGGATCTCAATGTGGTGTTAGAGGCGTTGATGGGAGCGCCGTTCTAGCCGTTGAGTAAGGCCTCCATTAAGGACTTGACATTGAAGACGGTTTTTCTCGTAGCTATTTGTTCTGCTAGACGGATTTCGGAGCTGCAGGCTCTGTTTGTCGGGAACCATTCTTGTCTTTTTTCGAGCACAAAGTGGTCCTGCGCACGGTCCCGGCCTTCTTGCCTAAGGTGGTGTCGGGGTTTCACGTTAACCAGGTGGTGTCCCTTCTGGTTTTTATCGAGCGAACAGAAGGCTCAGTCGGGCGGACGGTTGCATCGCTTGGATGTTCGGCGTGTGCTTAAAAAGTATCTTCGTAGGACGGAGGTTTTCAGAAAGTCGGACCGTCTGTTTGTCACCTTCGGTGGGCCGCGTAAAGGTGGGGTGGCGGCAAAATCTTCAATTTCTCGGTGGTTAAAGGAGGCTATTGCTTCGGCCTATCTTTTGAAGGGTAAGGTGG
The DNA here is from genome assembly GCA_033557465.1 of Ichthyophis bannanicus. Taxonomy (NCBI): domain Eukaryota; kingdom Metazoa; phylum Chordata; class Amphibia; order Gymnophiona; family Ichthyophiidae; genus Ichthyophis; species Ichthyophis bannanicus. The sequence goes on from CM066034.1 coordinate 708,374,933, forward strand.
TGCCGGAGGGTCTTCGTGCGCACTCGACCAGGGCGCAGGCGGCGTCTTGGGTGGAATTCAGTTTGGTGCCGGTGGAGGACATTTGTAAGGCGGCGACTTGGTCCTCGTTGCATTCATTCGCGAGGCACTATCGGCTTGATGTTCAGGCAAGGGGGGATGTGCGCTTTGGTTCAGCGGTACTTCAGGCTGGGCTTGCGGGTCCCTCCCGTTGATATTCACTGCTCTGTTACATCCGCTATGGTTCCGGGACTGGACTAGAGGGACGAAAAGGAAATGGAAATTAGACTTACCTGCTAATTGTTGTTCCTTAAGGAACTCTAGTCCAGTCCCGGATCCCTCCCTGGGTGTTTCTCTGTACACAGCCTGAAGAAAAGAAACGGCTACGGGGGAACACCACCTATTTCTTTGTTAGGAGGGTACACAGGAGAACCACAGTGGGGTCTTTCTGGAGCAGCAGGCCCGGGTGGGCTCGGGGGCGCCAGGGAGCAGGCGTCTAGAGTATATCGTTTTACCATATATTCTTAGATAGTTTTTTGCATAGAGTTATGGGCAGTTACCTGCGTTGATTTTTTCTGTTCCTGCTTATTTGTTGCTCTGCTTAGTCTGCTTTGTCAATAGGTACTGGTGGAAGAGGGGCGGTGCTTGCCAAGATATACCAGTGACATCAAAGCGATGACATCTTTCAGTCTCCAAAGCTGCTGGTGGAGGTTCACAACTCTATGGTTCCAGGACTGGACTAGAGTTCCTTAAGGAACAACAATTAGCAGGTAAGTCTAATTTCCATTTACTCACTTGTAACAGGTGTTCTCCAGGGGCAGCAGGAATCATCCTCCCAACCCTCCCTCCTCCCCTTGGAGTTGCTGTACATTTTTGCCATCTTCTTTTGTCTGCTGTAGCTATGTCATCTGACTAAGATGGCACCCTTGGGCAGGAAGGGGGACCACGCATGTGTGGTGGCATCTCCCAAAGGCTTTCTTTGAAAGCTGGGGAGATGCTTCTGCGAAGGCTCCATCGGTGCCAATGTCCCCCATATGGGAGGACTGATTCCTGCTGTCCCCAGAGAACACCTGTTACAGGTGAGTAACTACGCTTTATTTATAAGCTTTTTTTATACCACTTTATCCTTCAGTCAAAGCGGTTTACACCGAAACAGAACATTTACAATGAACAGTGAAGTCAACTTTGATATATATTATCGTGGGGTAACTATGTCTAAGGAGAAATGTCCACATATACGTAAGACTTCCTGTATATAGTTAAACCCTACCTAGCACATCCTTAAATTCCCAAATTACTATTCCTACCCCAAAACCAAGTTTATGTAAAAGGTTACTTCTGTTCTGTGTAACATGTTTTTGGTTTCCTGTAAACCGCCCCTGATCTCTGGAAGGGGCAGTATAGAAATGTAACAAACAAACAAGTAAATAAACAAACTATGTACAGTTTTAAATAAGGAGGTATGAGGCAGGGGAGGTTGAGGGTGTTTAGGAAGGAGTTTGAGGGGAGATGAGAAAACAGGTCAGGGTTATGTTAGAGAGTAGCATTCTCTGAAAATATTGGGTTTATTGGAATCTCAGGAGCAGTTTTATGTTGATTGCAAAGTTTCTTACACAATACATCTTTTAGAGAAAGATGAAAAGATGAGTTTTCTGTACCAGGGAAGATAAAACATGGTGTGCTCCAGAGGTTTCCCCTATCACCTATCCTTTTTAATATTTATCTGAGTACATTGGGAAGTGTTTTACAACATTTAGATGTTCCATTATTTATGTATGTGGATGATATTATTGTTTGCCATTCCAGAAAGATTTAAATTACCACATATAAGAAGCTGGCTGATTTTCAACAGATTTGATTCTTGTATGACAATACACTGAATGAAGCTCAATCCGGAAAGACTTAATTGCTCTGAACTTTCCAATGACTGCTCCTATTTTGTGAAATGTTACTGTTCCATTATGTAAATCGGCCAAAGTGTTAGAGACTATGTTCGATTCTACATTATCGATGGATAAGCAGATTGCAGTATTAACAAAAGAAATCTTTTATAATTTATTTATTTGACTAGGTTTATATACCGCTTTTCTACCAATCAAAGCGGTATACATTCAGGGACTGTATATATATTTTTCCCTTGTCCCCAGAGGGCTCACAATCTATTTTTTGTATACCTGAAGCAACAGTGGATTAAATGGCTTGCCCAAAGCCACAAGAAGCACCTGTGGGACTAGAAACCCCAGTCCTTCCAGCCGAAGGTTACTGTTTAGCCAGATTCAAACCCCTGGCCCTCCAGCCTGAGATAACTTGCTCCAACAAGTAGGCCACGCCTCCCTCTATAAATTATGCCATATTTGAAAAATTAGAGCAAACAATATCTGAAAATTTGAAAATTGTGGTGCAAGCAGCAATTAGGACACAATTTGATTATTGTTTATTTGGGTACCTCAAAGAGACATTTAGCTCATCTGCAAATGTTGCAGAATATTGCAGCAAAGATAATTTTGCAAGGGAAGAAATGGGAAAGAGCTATACCATTTCTTATTAAATTACATTGCCTCCCAATCATTGCTAAGATAAATTTTAAATTGTGTTTTGTTTTTAAGAATTTTCATGGTTACAGTTTTTGCTCCTCCTTTCTCCTGTTTTATCCAGCTTTGTCAAAATCAGTTTTATGATCCTGGTATCATGACCCTTCTATACTAAGTTCAAATCCCAGCTCAAAACCTTTCTGTTCACAAAACTTTTGATATTCCTACCACCTAATACACAGAGTCCCCGCCGATGATACTTCTTTCCTCTTAGCCCCTCGCCTCCTTTTAGTATGAATGTACTCTACTCTTTCCTGTTATATTATGGAGTTCCTTTCCTCTCTGGTTTTAAAACCCCCCTGCTATTCACTGAAGGGGCACTATATCAAATTTTAATAAACAAACATGAGACTTCATTCACCACTACCTGGGAATTTTTCCCATGTCTTAATAGACTCTTCACTATTAGTAGTCTGGTCATTGCGGCAATAGTCCTGAGGCAGGGAGCCATTCCTGGTACATGGACTCTGTCTCATGGACTCTAAATCCAGCCATGAATCCCTATCTTCTCAGGGGCTGTGAATGTTGCCTTCCCAGCTCCAGCAGACCCGAGGCGTGGAAGACATGATCCAGGAATCAAATTCAGGTCCTTCGGCATGGCAGTGCATGATGTTGCCACTGAGTCACCAAGCTAGCTAAATTCCTCATCCCAGTTCCATCTAAATAATGTGTATCATGTCTCTATTCATTACCTGTTTAGATCAAAGCTTAAAATAGAAGATATAAAGGAAGCAAACAAGGCATTACAGGTTAGTAGTATTTGTTTATTAATATTGAAAATGTGTTTTTTTATGTAGCTGTATGTACTTCATCTTACTAATTTTAATTTTTTAATTTTTATTCTTTCATTGTGCTCTGCTTTGATCAACATTTTTGGAAAGAGGAGTGAGAAATAGATTCAAAGAAAGAAGTTGTGAGATGTTGAAATCGTTATGTTTTTTTTGTCTCACTAGGGACAGGTTTGGCTGAAAGACAAGGAAGCATCACATTGCAAGCTGTGTGAGAAAGAGTTCTCTCTCGCGAGGAGAAAGGTGAGTGGGGAGCATGCTGAATCGGGAATTTACAGACACAGTAATGTTTCATTTTCTGATGGCCAGGCTGAGATTATATTTATTTCAACCACAGCCTTATGCTGCAGAAGCAAAGGTGGAATTTCAAATACTTAGAGCCCAGTTTTAGAAAGGACATGGAGATAGAATTAAAACATCCAGAGCCTCTTGTAAAATGCATATAAGGCTGTGAAGAAATGCACATAGATTTGCAGCAACATACAGTCATAGGAGCCATTTTAGAAATTTACACATGGGACAATTGAGCGCTACTAACTAGGCAATTTGCACATGAAAGTGCCAGTTTTGCAACTTCCACATGCAAGTGTTGGCACTTAGGCATGTGCCTGGGCTATTTTAGAAACCCATACCCATTAAGTACAGAGGCTGCAATTTGGTAACTTTTATATCTTGGAGGAGGAAATTAACATTAAGGGATTAAGAATCCTTCATATAAATCCATTCTTGAAACAAGCACATTTTTAAAACTTGTTTGTGCCTCTAAGTAGGTATACAACCCGACGTGGAAATTTTTGGCTATATACATGGATTCCCTTTGAAAAATAAAGAATACACATATACATTTTTGGCCCACCTAGACCATGCCCAGACCACGCTCCCTTGGAATTTTGACATGGTGTGGGTCTCCACATATAAATAGTGGCTTTCTAAAATCGCATTGCTGCAGCGAAGTGCAAACAATGAATAAATCCAGGAGTCAATTTACAGGGTCCAAGCCAATTTATTGTGCACAAGGCCCAGTTCGTCAAAGCTTCAAAAAGATTGAGCCCAGTTTTCACAGAAACATATTCATTTATACATTTTTCTTCAGTTTGATACATGCAAACTTTCTATTGGTTCCAACGCCCCCTGCATCTGTCCAATCGGAGATCCCTCCTGGGCCTAGCACCCAGCTCCCTCCCTTAGGATTGTTCTAACAATGGTACAGTTTCTAGGTTTTGATACTTCTCTACAGCAAGGTCGTTTCTGGCTCTAGGAATGCAAGTATTGAAACATTTTCATCTTCAGAACACAAGAGAATAATGAAAGACTTATGAATTCATGTAAAACTTTTTTTTTTTTTATTTCCACAACTTTCATCAAAAGACATACATAGGAAATATAAAGAAATAATACACAGTCCAATTGAATAAAAAACAAAATATTAACTCCCAGCCCACAAAATGGAGTGTGTCAAATAAATAAAGTAATCACTAAACCGAAGTCGGCAAGAGAAATATTTTGGACAGAAGATACAGGTTTTTCCAGATGTCTGCCGTGTTACACAGTTGAAAAGGAAGGCTTTCCTTCAGCTTCGGCCTCGTGTCGTTGCTTTGGGGGCCTCTTATATTCTCAAATATCCTTGTAAATGTGTTGTCACTCATCTGTGTAAATCGTATATCTTCTTTGATTCTTCTCAATTGGAAACTTTTCTAAATAATTAGACTTGATGAATTTTCGTGGCTGTTGCTTAGTATAATGTGGGATTGTATTATTTTGTGTTTTCTCTCGACTTTGGTTTAGTGATTACTTTATTTAGTAAAACTTCTTATTAAGCAGTTTAAAACAGTTTTCTCATTTCTCACAGATTTTTGGTTCTTTCTAGCTATGATGGGGGTTGGAATCAGGGCCTAACTTACAGGCCTTTCATATTTGCAGACTATTATAGGCCATAGCCTGCCACATTCCCCCCTTTGATTATTCTCACCCGTAAGTGAGAAAGGGTGAGAATTAAATCACACATTATACTGGTGTAACAGCATCACCTTGGGGTATAGGGTAATATTGCCACATAGCTAATATTTTCGTAGCTGCCTTCCGCTCTACAGTACTGTCAATTACTGAGGTTATCATGCGTAAGCAAAGGGGTAGGAGACATGGGAGCAATAAGCATATAGCTAATATGAATAACACAATAAACACAAGGGTTTTTAGACCACCTAACCATGAGAACGCTGACCCAAACCACCCATCCAGCTTTAGACTATGCCAAGTCTGAACAGGCACAAATGTTTGTTTTCTCATCTGAGTAGCTATATCTTCAACAACATGCCCATTATTATCAATTTGCAAACAACAGTTGGTTAAATTTAATTTTCCACACACTCCACCTTCAGCTGCTAACAAATAATCTAGAGCTAAACGATTCTGATAAATAGCTGTGCGCATTCGTGTACTTTGCTTAGCCAAAAGAGTTAGTGCTTTGCTAGTTTCATTGGTTATTATTTCAACAACAGCTTGTAAACGTATTATACGATTTATCATATAAACAGGGGTACGGTATCCCCATGTCCCATCTTGCTCCCAAGTAGCAGGTCCATAGTATGAAATGATTCTCTCCGGTGGCCATTCTTCATCATTCCATTTGTCCCATTGGCCTATTTTCAAGGCCTCTCGCTTCTGTCGACTTCTGTACACAGGAAAACCCAGTTGCTCTCCATGGGATGTAAAGCCCAAAATTATGTATTTTACTCAATATAAATTGCTGAATTTCCAGATAAAAGCAAATAATAATAAATTGTAAGAATCATTTAACATGCACACGTTTTTTGAACAGCGGGTCTCAGATTTTCATGGAGTTTTTCAGTGACAATGGCAAAAGCCAGTAACTACTCCCGAGATACATCAACGACCCTTTTTGTTTTTTTGAACGTGTGTTTTTTTCCAAAGCGTTTTGAAATAACTTATCCAAGATGCATTTTATAAAACAGAAGTTAGGCTTATCTTAAAAGTAGTTTATCCCAAACTACTTTTAAGATAAGCCTAACTTCTGTTTTATAAAATGCATCTTGGATAAGTTATTTCAAAACGCTTTGGAAAAAAACACACGTTCAAAAAAACAAAAAGGGTCGTTGATGTATCTCGGGAGTAGTTACTGGCTTTTGCCATTGTCACTGAAAAACTCCATGAAAATCTGAGACCCGCTGTTCAAAAAACGTGTGCATGTTAAATGATTCTTACAATTTATTATTATTTGCTTTTATCTGGAAATTCAGCAATTTATATTGAGTAAAATACATAATTTTGGGCTTAACTGCAATTTTACTCTTGAGTTCAAGACCAAACTAGATTGTCTCCATGGGATGTAGGCAAAAGGAAAAAGGAAGGTCGTATGGTTCCCAATGCACATGCTCCTCCCCAATGGTAAGGAAGCCTAGCATATGCTCGGGTTCCACAGATCCAGGTGGTGCTTGCCAGGCATTATAAGATGCTAGATTAGTCCAGATGCTGGCAAGATTAGGGAAACAGACTAAGGGGTTGGAGGGCTCTGATGCGTTAATTCCGGACCACCCACCAGGACGTCTTCTTAGTGGTACTGTTGTAGAACTTCTGATTGAGACAGACCAGCTGTCCAACCTCCTTGTTAAACTGTGGTCCAGAGCAAGCAAAACACAAGTTACCAACAATGGGGTGGGCCAGTACCCACTCACTAGTAGTGTTATGTAAGTCAGTCTGGTTATAAGGAATAGAATAGTTCACTTCTTGCGCCTCCCATGGCCATTGATCTCCCATCCTAGTTCCTCCACAGAAGAAACAGTCTGAAATGTGAAGACTAGATGTCACTGCCCCCGCAAGCTCAAGGAACAAGTTTTGGGAAGCATGAGGAATCTCAAACTCTGCTTTCATGGCCTCATAAAAAGAGTGATGTATTCGATAAGGTGCAGATACATGAATCTTAGTATTCAGCTGTATATATATGAAAGTTCCAGGATCTATTCCTCCTCCTGCGATTCGTAGCCCAAATTTATACCCCTGCTTCCACTGACTGGGGTTAAATATGATGAGCCGCACTGGATTACAGGCACCTTTCTTACATTTCTTAGGCTCTGGCAATGATAATTTCTCCAAGACAGCCACTTGTTGATCTCCATCTCGTCCCATAGACGCACTTGCCCAAGTAGCATAATACACGCATTCCCACTTGGGACAATAGTAAGCATCTTTGGATGATGTACTGTAGACAGTTGGGGAAGATTTCCCAGTACACTTTCCCCATCTGTATGCTCCTTCAGGACACATATATTTATCATCATAATAGTAGGCGTGCTCCCAATATCCACACTTGTGATAGGCATTTCGGTTTATCACTTCACAAGCGTCAAAACTCAAGTCAACATGCTTCGTGGGATCAGGGAGCTGGCGTGTAGCATTTATGAGGGCTCCATCCTCATCATTCCAGCGGATCTCAAGTACATAATAGGAAGGATTCTGCCGGGGGTTATAACAAGTCTTACTTTTCCCCTTCGTGCAGATATTTAGCTCTGTACCGTTGTACACACACCGGCTGACTATACCAGTGCAAGTATAATAGGAATGATAAAGTAAAGTCTGAGTGACCTTCAGTCCAGTTCGGGTGGTAGTTATACAAGCTGCACAAGGGGATAAGGCAAAAGTCTTTCCCAGGAATCCCAGGACCATTACTCCCATAAAGCAATAGTGGAGGAACATTGTTCTTTAGAGGTCAACTGGAATGTTGGGTACGATGAACTTGTAGGGTCTTCTTCTTCTTTTCTCCTGCTTCGATGGTCACCCTTGTGTGACAGGAATAGGATTGTAGATTCTGAAGATTCTTACAATGCCGGTTGTCTCCGCAATGTGAGTCGCAATGGAGTCTCGGGGTCATTTACTGAAGTCCATTGACCAGGGTCAGGAGCAGCTGCCGGTTTCACTCGACTGTGGTGGATCCAGGGTTCGAATTCCGCAACTTTCACTGCAGTTGGGGTTGACAGGATGACAACATAGGGCCCCTTCCAATGTGGCGCCAGCGGGATCTTTCTCCACTTTTTGATCCACACTGACGCTCCTGGCTTGAAGGGATGCAGAGGCTCTGTTAGGTTAATGGGCAATCGATCTTGCACCCAGTTATGAAGACTGCAAAACAGAACCTAAAGCCAATAGTTCTTGTCTAGTTATTTCAGATCCAATTTGTCTCATATCTCCCTTTATCCCCTGTACAATGGGTGGAGGTCGCCCATACAAAATCTCAAAAGGGGAAACTCCTAAAGACTTGGTGGGAGCAGAACGTATCCTAAGAAGGGCTATAGGGAGAACCTGAAGCCACTTTAGGTGTGTTTCCTGACAAAGCTTGGACAACTGGGATTTCAGGGTTCTCTTCATACGTTCTACTTTCCCTGAACTCTGGGGTCTGTAAGCAGTGTGTAACTTCCATTGTATCTGTAGAGCTCGAGCTAATTGTTGAGTCACTTGGAATACAAACGAGGGTCCATTATCTGATCCTATAGTCAATGGTATTCCAAATCGAGGAATAATCTCATGGAGCAGCACTCTAGTGACTTCTCGAGCTTTCTCAGTTCGGGTGGGACAGGCTTCTACCCACCCAGAAAATGTGCAAACTAGAACTAACAGGTAGTGATATCAGTTTGCTCATGGCATTTCAGCAAAATCCACCTGCATATCACTCATCGGGGCCACCCCTACTGACTGAACTCTTGGGGGTGGAATGGGATCTTGCTTAGCATTATTCTTGGCACATGTCAAACATCCCTGTGCCACTGAAGCGGACAGGGGTCCTAATAGTGAGATACAGAAATGGGGCCTTAGGGCTCTCTCCATGGCCGTTTTCCCATAATGTGTGGCCTGATGAAAAGCATGAACAAAGGCTGGCCCCAATGCTTCAGGAATGACTGTGGGACCTGGAGGTGAGCTACCTTCTGGAGGTGGCAGTACTATCCAACCTTTTTCTGTCAGAACCCCTCCCTCCTTTTCACAAAACTAATCTAACTCTCTTGTGGTGTATCGGGGTGCCCAGGAACTAAGGGGCACAGGGAATAGGGCTGCTTGCATCGGGGTATCTTGGGTCACAACTCGTCCAGTTGTGGCTGCTTTTCGGGCTGTGGCATCCGCAAACCTATTCCCTCGGGTAACTTCTCCTGCTCCTGCCTGATGACCTCGACAGTGCATGACTGCAACTTGCTTAGGGGCCCACACAGCATCTAATAATGTCAATATCTCGGGCCCATACCTAATGGATTTGCCCCCTGAGGTGATCAACCCTCGTTCTTTATACAAGGCTCCATGTGCGTGCAAAGTTGTGAAGGCATACTTGGGATCTGTGTACACATTTAAGCGGAGTCCTTCTCCTAATATCAGTGCTCTAGTGAGAGCTATCATTTCAGCTTTCTGTGCTGAAGTTCCTGGAGCCAGAGCTGAGGACTCAACTACCAGATCAAGGGTCACCACTGCATATCCAGCACAACGATGTCCATTGATGACAAGACTGCTTCCATCTACAAAGAAAGTCCGTTCAGGGTCCTCCAGAGGGACATCAGTCAAATCAGGGCAACTTGAAAATACAGTGTCCATAGTTTCTAGACAGTCATGGTCAGGGGGCCCAGGACCAATTGGGAACAACGTAGCAGGATTCAGGGCTTGACTGACTTAACTGTATCCGAGGGTTTTCGCACAGCATACTCTGATATTTCAACATTCGTGAATTGGTTAGCCAGAAACTTCCTTTGTGTTCCATGAGAGTCAGGACAGAATGTGGCACAGTAACTTGAAGTCTGTTCCAGAGTGAGTTTGTCTGCTTCGCTCACTAAAAGGGCTGTTGCTGCAACAGCTCTCAAACAAGGGGGCCAACCTTTTGCTACCACATCCAACTGTTTTGACAAATAGGCTACTGGCCGTTGCCAAGATCCAAGAGATTGAGTCAGCACCCCCAACGCATTTCCTTGTGACTCATGGACGTAGAGATGGAAAGGTTTCTGGACATCTGGGAGCCCTAAGGCTGGTGATGACATCAGAGCACTTTTCAGAGATTGGAATGCTGCATCCTGTTCAGGTCCCCACTCCAGTGGAGACTTTTCCATTCCTTTGGTAACTTGATATAATCTACACATGTATTCCATTCTCTGCCCATGCTCCACCCAAACTGTGCCCGAGAACACACCTACAGGTGGATCGCGTAAGAGTACACGATTTATTGTCATCACTCTTTTTTCCAAAAGTGTAATACCTAGGGTTATTTTATAAAGATGCTTTTACACATATGGACACACCAAAACTTTGGCAAATGCTGTTCATGCTCAGGAAAATGTTGCAGAAAAGCAGCAAGAGTCTACAAAGCCATTTTTACAGCTCCTAGATAAATCTATTTACAGTTGGGCCAACATTCAAATCAGTCATGCAGTCATCAGTGAACATATAACCAGTCTATCAATGTGTTTTCAAAAATTGTATGCATAACATTGGGCTGAAAATCTGTCTGAATCACACAGTACTATCCTAATAATTAAGAGGCAGAGGCTGGGCACAGTAAGGTTGGCTGAGAAGTTATCCAGATAATATTCAGCCATTATCCAGATAACTTATATATTTAGTTTAGGCTTGCCAAATATAGGAAGCATGAAAATGCCTCTTATAAAACTAGGTCATATCTGAAAGTGCAGACAGGCATGTACTTTGTAGAGTAGGCATGCTCCGGGGAGGAGTTTGGGCAAAACGTAGGGAGAGTTGCAATTTATGCATGTATTTTATAAAAGATGCATGTATATGCATACTTTATGTGATAACATTTAGGCCTGCTTCTAAGCAGGCCTAAACATTAGCAACTGTGATCTAAGCACTATTTCTGCAGGATTTGTGCCAGTATTTCATAAAGGTGCATAGGCGCCTACATGTAATTATAAAATAGGCTAAAAATAGGTGCCTCCTTCACCTAGGTGCCCTGTTATAAAATTACTCTCATAGTGCCAGCAGTGACTGCATTGCATATATATTCAGTGTTGCTGAATATACATAATACATTTAAATGCCTGCACCAATATTAATAGGTCACTGCACTGGTTGAATATTGCCCCCAGGGTTGATTTTTATTTTAAGTGAAACCACTTTTTTATATCCCATTCTTCTCATTTTCCTTTTTAATGTAGCAAGGTTTGCCAAATTGGTGCAGTAAATTATAAATTTTTGGGAAGTATAATGTACTTTGCCTCACTTTTGAAGTTCTTTTTAGTTCCAAGTAGCCCTGGATACTGGTACCAAGACTTCCTTCTCTCTACGATTATTAGAGTTAGTCAGGTGCTGGTTCTTCTGATACCATCTTTTACTGCCCCTAAGAGAGATGTACTGGCTTCTTGGCTCTGCTCTCTGGATGACCACTACCGACTTCAAAGCTCCTGAAGTAACAGGAGACTGTGGTCACCTAGTGCCAGTCTGCCCCATCCATGGTTTAGATAAAGAAGAGCCAAGATTCAGAGCTGCTAACTCTGAGCCTGGAAGAGGTCACAAGACCTGTCGCTTACCTCAGAGTGAAGTGTTCTGATGACAGGCAGCTAGCTCTGCCCCTACCTCATCTTCTGTAAAGTAGCAGCGGCAGCCATAATGAGGAAGAAGGTGGAATTGCATGGGATCATGTGCATTCTCCGGGAACAGGCAGGAAGTCAGTCCTCACATATGGGTGACATTTGCACCGATGGAGTCCGCACAGATTCACTCCCCAGCTTTCAAAGAAAGCCTTTGGGAGTTAGAACACGCATGCATGGTCACCTTCCCGCCCAAGGGTGCCATCTTACCTCAGTCTTCTTTTTTCCATGAAGCCCAGCAGATATCCCATCTGTTTCCCCGGTAGAAGTTGATTTTTCTCTAAGTGTGTGTTTTTTCACGTCTTTTTTGCTGGTTCGGTTTCTTAATCGCATTCCCATTGCCTGATTGCACCCTTGCCTTAACATCATGTTTTTTCAGGTGCTTTTTTTTCTTTTTCTGGGCGGGGGACTTCCTTGCGCCCTCCCTGACTGAGAAGTGTGAGTTTGACCTCACGGGTGCCGTGTTCCCCACTATATCTACGGTCATTGAATTCAAGCACTGTGGCAAGTGCTCCTGCACTATGTCCATCACCGACCGCCACAGTTGATGCCTTCGCTACTAGGGCCCTACCACCACGACTCCACCTGCCCGCTCTGCATGTAGATGTCGGCCAAGAGCCAGAAGAAGCAGGATCAGCAGTGTAAGCACATGTTGCCCTCGAAGACTTCGGCCACAGGACTGTATTCAAGCAGAGAGTCTGTGTCCCAATGCCTCGGCATCGCACGGGTGAGCTCATTCCAAGCCCAAGGTTGCGGAGCCTCTTATCAGGGATTGTCATCCGAGGACCTCCCCCGTGGGCTCAAGTCGTCATCACAGCTGCGGTCAAAGACGCTGTCTGACACTGGCACCAAGTTCTCGGGTACCCAGACTTGGAGACTCCCACTGCATCAAGGAATTGGGCTCAGTCCCCCAGCATGATCCACTATACATGATTCCCCTCTGAGGGATCCGGCTCCGGGCATGATGACCTCGAGATGCGAGCCGGTGACTGTGGAGCCGACTGGCCTCGAGGTCAGGATGGCGGCCCTGAAGCATAACCTGGCTGCCTTCCACAAAGCGCAGTGTGGCCCGGCACCCGGTACCTTCAGGTCGCCAGTGCCGACCTCAGGACCCTCCACGGCTCAAACATCTCCGGAGGAAGTCCAGCCTGTTTTGGAGCAGTTCTCTGGCTCGGAGTCGAGGCCATCGGCCTTGCACCCAAGGCGCGATTCACCCTCGAATGCATCAGGGTTAGTACATCAGGTACCGTGCTTCTCGACGCTGCTGGCTCACCGGCTCTATGACCGCTCAGGATGCGAAGTCTCCTCTGACTCAGAGTCGGGATGGAAGACAGATGAGGAGTCCCCCAATACTGCATTTTACAGATGTGCCCTCAGAGCAGTCTCCCCCATAGGAGCACTGGCAGTCTCTGCTCAAAAACATAGCATTCCTCGATTTCATCTGAGGGATGGCAGAGGCCCTGGCCTTTGTAGCGGAGCCGGAGGATGAGCCTCGTGCTAAGGATCTGGAGATCTGCTGGTATGAGGCATCTTGGAAGGAGGCACTGATGGTGCCAGTTCCCCCATCCTTGAACACTTGTTGTTTCGGATATGGGAGAGCCTGCTGACAGTGCCCGTGATCAGCCGCCAACTCGATTCCCAGTTTAGAATTGGCAAGAGCCCTGGGTTCCAAAAAGCAAAACTACCTCACATCTCCATGGTGGTGGAGTCTGCTGTGTGTCGAATCAAGAGCCAAAAGACACACTCCTCGGTGCTCCCTAGCAGGGAGGCCCGCACCATGGATGGCTTTGGCAGACGATGCTACCAGGGCTTGATGCTCACTGCCCGGATCCAGGCATACCAGCTGTACATGGGTATGTACCTCTGGGACCTGGCTAAGCAGTTTGCTGGGTTCTCAGCTGGTCTGGTAGGAGAACCTCTCGAGCGCTTCCAGACCCTGGTCAAGGAATGCTCCAAGTTTCAGACTCCAGCAGAATTCAACAGCTTTGAGTCCATGGTCTGTGTGGCTGCGGTGGGCATTAGTGCCCTCCGCCTGGCCTGGCTACAATCCTTGTACTTATAGCAGTGAGTCCATGACAAGCTGGCCAATGTCCCATGCCGGGGAGAGAATCTCTTTGTCAAACCCATGGCTAACAAGGTGACCGAGCTGAAGACAGAATTCCTGACCAGGACTAGGCTGTCCAGGAAAACTGCTGACCCTTCCCGACAGAAGGTTTGGGGTTAAAAAGAAAACCTTCCACCCGAAGGAGAAGGCCTAGGGGAAATACCCCCAGTTTCCGGCATACCAGACTCCCCAACAGGGTCATCAGACCGCCAGAGGCACGGCCCCCATAAGCCAAAGATCCCCAAGCCCCAAACGGCGCCCCAGCCACGGCCTGGGGGGGGGTTGACTCCTTGGGCATAGCATCTCTTTCATCCGAGGGCCCATATCACACAGGAGGATATCTGGTGCATTTCTCCCATCTCTGGCCAGGCATCGCCTCCAATGCCTTGGTGCTGCAGGTGATTCAGGAGGGCTACCTCCTCCACTTCCACCAGACACCTCCCTCCCTACTTCCCAGGGGAGCTTCCCATAATCTCCCTGCACAGAGAGCTCCTGCAGAACGAACTTGAGTCCCTACTTGAGGACCGAGCCATGGAGGCAGTGCCTCCACCCCTCTGGGGCAGGGGGTTCTACTCCAGATACTTCCTCATTCAAAAAAGGACAGGCACTTATCAGCCCATTCTGGACCTGCGGAACCTTAACCGCTTTCTGGTCAGGGAAAAGTTGAAGATGCTCTCCCTTGGAACATTGCTGCCCTACCTCCTAAGGAAGATTGGCTAGGTTCCTTGGATCTCAAAGATGCCTACACCCACATCCTAATCCACCTCCACCACTAACAATACAGGGTGCTCCCCTTCGGCCTCTCCTCAGCCCCCAAGGTGTTCACCAAATGCCTGGCAATTGTCGCCGCCCATCTCCCTTTGCTGGAGGTCTTTGTCTTCCCCTATCTGGATGACTGGCTTATAAAGGCCAGCTTGCCAGAGGAGGCAAGCACGGCGGCATGCTGCACCATCAAGGTGTTGCAGACTCTTGGGTTTGTAATGAGTTACCCCAAATTGCACCTGCTCCCGTCTTGGCACCTGGAGTTCATCAGAGCCTTTCTCCCTCCAGACAAAGCACAGAACCTTGCGATGCTGGCAGGGGAGGTACAATTCCGCTGAACAGTCTCAGCACGGCTTCTGCTATGTCTCCTGGAGCACATGGCCTCAACGGTCCATGTAACCCCGCACACCCATCTCCAGATGTGACAGGCCCAGTGGACTCTAAGCTCTCAGTGAACTCAGGCTACCTGGAGGACCGGGTCAGGTTACCCAGCCACTTGCACCCTCTCTTGCCTGGTGGCAGAGCCTGCTGAACGTCATGGCCAGCCTATCATTCCAGACCCATCCGGCATGCTGTGTCCTCACAACGGATGCCTCCAAGCTAGGCTGGGGAGCACATTGCGACAAACTGAAATCTCAGGACGCTTGGACTCGAGAGTGCCTTCCAGATCAATCTCCTGGAGCACCAGGCTGTGATGAATGCCCTCAGAGTATTCCTCACCCACCTAGTGTGTCAAGTGGTGCTTATCCAGACAGACAACCAAGTAGCTATGTTCTACATCAACAAGCAGGCATGGGCTCCTACCTCCTCTGCCTGGTGGCAGACCAATTTGGAATTTCACCATGGAGAATGGCATAACCCTCCAGGATAATCTACTTGCAGACCGGCTCAGCAGGGTCCTTCGACCCCATGAGTGGAGACTCCCCCCCAGGGGTAGCCAACTCAATCTTACAACGCTGGGGGACCCCGATATTGACCTCTTTGCCAGCCCCGAGAACATGCAGTTGCCACGTTTCTGTTCGTGGATGCCAGCCAAGGGCCAAGTGGCAGCAGATGCTTTCCTCCTGCACTATTCCGGGAGTCTCCTATATGCCTACCCGTCGACTCCCCTGGTTCCCAGGAACTTGCTCAAGGTCCAGTCGGACGGGGCGTCAGTAATCCTGATTGCACCTAGGTGGCCCCAACAGCCATGGTTCCCCCTGCTCCTGCAGCTGTCCCGAGCAGCCACGATACCCCTGGGCCTGAACCCAGGCCTGCTCTCACAGGAGAACGGGACCCTTCTTCATCCCAAACTCTGGTCCCTCGCCCTGACGGCACGGCTGCTGAGAGGTTAGCCATTGCTCATCTCTGCCTCTCCAGGAAGGTGGAAGACATCCTTCTGGCTTCCTGCAAGGATTCTACGTGCCAGGCATATGCCTTCAAGTGATGCCAATTCTCTGTCTGGTGCTCCAACAAGAATCTCAATCCTTTCTCCTGAGCGGTGCAGAACATCCTACAATACCTCATGCACCTCTCTCGGACTGGGCTGAAGTCCAGTTCTGTCTGGGTGCACCTATGCGCCATAGGGCGCACCATCACCTTGTCAATGACCAGTCTGTCTCTGCACACCCACTGGTGAGCCGCTTCATGAGAGGGTTATCTTTATCTTTATTTGCATCATTTGATATACCGCCCTTACCGAGGTGTCATGGCGGTGTACAATAAAAAATCAAAACTGATAGAAACAAAAGAAGAAAAAGAACGCCATCAAATTGATAGAAAAGGAAATAGAAAAGGCAGAGAGAAAGATAGCAAAGGACAGCAATGGACAAAAGACACCATGAATATTAGACACAACAAGGAACCAATGGTGGGTAAGGGGATCTGTGGTACTTGTGAACAAAATTGGGTCATGAGATTTTCACAAATGGGGGATCTGCCTGGGGGAATGTAGAGTGGTTGGGCGGAGTAGGGAGATCATAAGCCTGACAGTAAAGGTGGGTCTTGAGGAGGGACTTGTACCTAGGAAAGGACAATTCGGTATGGAGGGAGAGTGGGAGGGAATTCCAAAGGGCCGGACTCAAAAAGAAGAAAGCGGCATGACAAGTTAGTTCAAGACGAGCTTGGGCAGGAGGTGGGAGAAAGAGATGATTGCCATGAGCAGAGCGAAGTAGACGGGGAGTGGGCTGAAGATAGATGATGTCAGTCAAATACTGGGGCGTGCTCGTATGAAGAACCTTGTGTGTAATAGTGAGAAGCCTGTATATAAATCTAACCTTGATGGGGAGCCAGTGAAGGGCCAGGAGACAGGGAGTAACATGATCACGAGGGGAGGAATAGGTAAGGAGACGGGCAGCTGTGTTTTGAATTAATTGGAGGCACCAAAGCTGATATTGGGGGAGACCTGCGAGGAGTGAGTTGCAGTAGTCAAGCCGAGTGATCACCAGTGAGAGGACGAGGGTGGTGAGGGATGAGACTGGAAGAAATGACCGAACAACCCGAATCTTACGAAGATGGAAGAAAGAGCTGTGTACGATTGCAGAGATGTGTTGGTGGAAAGACAGCGAGGGATCAAGAGTCACACCAAGATAGCGGAGAGTGGAAACCAAAGGGATGGGGAGGGTGGACATAATGGGCTCCAGGTTAGGGGAGGGGGCACCGAAAGTAAACCACATAGCAGAGAACTTGGAGGGGTTAACGTGAAGGAAATTACTAGTGAACCAACCGGAAATGGACGCAAGACATGTTTTGAGTGCAGAAAGATCCGGGGCCGAAGGACTCGTATGGTGAACTAGAAGAATGTCATCCGCATAAAAGTAAGCAGATGTACCAGCGTGTTGTATGAGCAGGGCAAGAGGGACAAGGAAGACGTTGAAGAGAAGGGGAGCAAGGATGGAACCCTGGGGGACACCGCAGTGCAAGGGAAAGGAGGGGGAAGTGTTGAAGCCTTACTGGACAGCAAAGGTGCAAGATGAAAGGAAAGACCGAAATCAATGAAGAACAGTGCCGTGAATACCAAGGTCTGACAGACGGATGAGAAGGGTGCGGTGGTCAACAACATCAAATGCAGCAGAGAGATTCAGAGAAACTGCAATAGATAGATCACCACGATCGTGAGAACGATGTATTTCACTGAGGAGTGCCAAGAGAATAGTTTCAGTACTGTGACCAGCCCTAAATCCAGATTGACGGGGGTGTAGTGAAAGGGTGGAATCGAGATGAGAGACGAGTTGCAGGAAAACAAGCTTTTCGAGGATTTTTGACAAAAAAGGGAGGTTGGAAACTGGAAGCCAGTTGGCAGGAACAGCAGGATTGAGGGTTGGTTTTTTAAGGAGAGGGCGGACCAAAGCATGCTTCCAGCTTGTGGGAAAGCAGCCGGAGGTGAGGCTAGAGTTGAGTATGAGGAGAGTGTAAGGAATGAGCGTGAGTGAGGGGTCAAGGAGCCAAGAGGAAGGGAGTGGGTCGAGAGGGCAAGTGGTCTTGTGAGAGGTAGAGATTGCCTTGACAAGTTCAGTAGTGGTAACAGGCCTAAACTTGCACCAAGTGTGTGGGAAAATATGTGGGAGCGAGGGAGAACAAGGGGGAACAGGCAAGGGAGAAGCAGGGGGGTGAGAGAGGAGGGGGACAGAAACCAAATGAGGAGCGGAGGGACTGAATCTTGTCTGAGAAAAAGGTGGCAAGTGTAGTTGGACTGGGGGCAGCAGAAGGGGACACCGAAGGGAGAGAGGTGGTAGAGGATGAGGAAAGAAGGTTGAGAACCTGGTGGAGGCGTCGGGATGAATTAGAGGATGAGGTGATAAGGTTTGAATAGTGTGCTTGTTTAGCAGCGGTTATCATGTAATGATAGGTTTGTTGTTCAGAACGAAAAATGGAGAAGGTAACATCAGATGGATGTTTGCACCATGACCGCACTGTGCGACAAAGATAAGTACGTTGCAAATACAAGCCTGGGGTGATACCAGGGATGGTGTGAGGAGGGACGAGAGGAGATAGGGCGGAGGGGAGCGATGGAGTCAAGCGTAGATGAAAGGGTGGAAATCCAGGTGTCGACCTGCTGGTTCACAAAAAGAGAGGAAAACTCAGAGGGAAAGAGGGAATCGACTGAGGGGAAGCGTTGTAGGGTAGAGGGAGTGATGTGACGGCTAAGTATCTGCGATGGAGAACCTGTGTTTGGAAAATTGGGGACCTCTGGAGACAGGAGGGGGAAGGAGAAGAAAACACAGCAATGATCGGACCATGGGAGAGGAAGCGATAGAACATTAGACGGAGTGAATGTGGAGGAGTCGGGAGTAAGGATAAGGTCAAGAGTGCGTCCTGAAGCATGAGTTGGGCAGGTCACATGTTGGGTTAGACTTAGACATCGGTGGAGAAGGCCGTCCTCTCCCTCACGGAGCCAGGATTCCGTGAGAAAGAGGGCGTCAAGTGAATGCTGGGTCAGAAGCTTGTGTACCAAATGAGTCTTAGTACGAAGAGAATTTGAGCGTAATCTACTTCCTCTGTCAGGAAAGCGTAGTTACTCACCTGTAACAGGTGATCTCCAGGAACAGCAGGAATTTAGTCTTCACATATGGGTATCGTCGGTACCGACAGAGCCTGCACAGGAACGCTCTCCAGCGTCCAATAGGAAAGCTTTTGGGAGCATCCCACAGCACATGCGTGCTGCCTTCCCGCCTCTGTACCTCTCTCACTTCAGTTGAGTTTATAGCTGAGACCAAAGGAGAGACGTAGAGAAAGAGAGAGATAGAGACAACTCCTAGGGGAGGTGGGTGGGTTGTGAAGACTAAATTCCTGCTGTTCCCGGAGATCACCTGTTACAGGTGAGTAACTACGCTATCTCCAGGAACAAGCAGGAATGTAGTCTTCACATATGGGGACTCCCCAGCTGAAAGATGCCAAGGGGTGACCCCAGCTAGCTGCGAACCCAGGTGAGATGGGTCATGCTTCCTCCCATGGACCTTAGGCATCCAAACTGTGGATGGTGGGTAGGAGTTGTACACAGTTCAGGAGGGCAAATGAGAAGGACAAAAGTGAAGTAACTGGAGGGGAAGACAAGGGTGGTGAGCGAGGTTGCTGGCTGGACTGGCATAGAAAAAGGTTGTGCATATGAGTAGCATCCCCGATTGGTGGAGAAAAGACAGAGGAGGGACAGTGGCCCCAGAATACGGGGATAGCAGCCATGCTATTGAGATATAGTGGGCAGGCACTAGGAGATGGGGAGTATTTCTTGAGATGAGAGGCTGAGCAAACCAGCGAAGACGAGGGCGGCTGAACTAATAAGAGCACAATAGGGAGCGACAAGATCCAGATGCAGCTCAAAGGGCTGACAGACCGATAGGGCTGAGCACCCCGTCGTCACCCCAAGGACCTTGCCCAAGGAGCACGTCCTGCTCCTTCGGTGTACAACGCTGCCGGATGATCCCTTAAATGCAGTGGAGTGTACAACGCTGCCGGATGATCCCTTAAATGCAGTGGAGTACCTGGATGCAGACATGGGTACGTTTTATGTGTCCACGTCATTTCTGGGAGGAGGGGCACACACGAGCCAGGAGACTGGGAGGCAGTACAACAGCATGGGTCCTGGATGCAGGGTTCCTCCTCTCGTGGCTCCCCATCCACCCACCACCGGTGGCATGGGACCTGAACGTCGTTCTAGGGAAGCTGATGACTCCCGCATTTGAACCTCTGGCTACATGCCATCAGAAGTACTTATCATGGAAAGTAGTGTTCCTGGTTGCGCTTTCTTCTGCCAGGCAAGGTAGTGAGCTGCAGCGGCTGGTGGCTCACACTCCCTACATCAGGTTCCACAGAAACAGGGTCGTTCTCCAGACACACTCTAAGTTCTTACCCAAGGTGATGTCTGCTTTTCATATTAACCAGGAGGTGGTTCTTCCCACCTTTTTTCCCAGGCCTCATACTTCCCAGGAGGAGGCCTTGTTACACAACCTGGATTGCAAGAGGGCACTGTCCTCCTCCTATCTCCAAAGGACATAGCTCTTCGCCACTCATCACAGTTGTTCATCTAACTTTAATGGGCTCAGAGTTGCGTTCTCCAAGCAGAACCTGTCTGCCTGGGTGGCTGACTGCATCTCCTTCACCTTTGAGCAGGCTGGACTCTCCCTGGAGCATCATGTTATGCACAATGTGCATACCATGGCGGCCTCGGTAGCAATTCTGCACTCAGTACCTCGGCTGCACATTTGCAGGGCCACCTCCTGGTCTTCTGTCCATACTTTCATAGTGCATTACTGCTTGGAAGAAAGCTCATGGCATGACAGTGCCTTCGGACAGGCAGTACTTCATCACCTCTTTGGGGAATAGTGCAACCCCTTTTCTCCAGCCTATTGTTCCTGGCTACTGAGCTCTTGCTCAGTGCTGCAGCTGTGTCCTTGGCCTTCGAGCCATTCATGCTCCTTACTGTCCCACTCGCTTCACTTTTTTGGAGTAATCAGGGCTTTCTACAGGTTTTTTCCGTAGCCTGTAGCTGGGGAATACCATATGTGAGGACTGACTTCCCTGCTTGTTCCCAGAGAACGCGTAATTACTCACCTGTAACAGGTGTTCTCCAGGGACAGCAGGAATCACTCCTCACAACCCTCCCTTCTCCCGTGGAGTTCTTTTTTCTTTTTTTATGCTTGATTGAGCTATGTCATCATATTGAGTTAAGATGGCACCCTTGGGTGGAAAGTTGACCGCGCATGCATGGTGTAACTCCCAAAGGCTTTCTTTGAAAGCTGGGAGGTGAATCTGTGCGGGATTCGTCAGTGTCACCCATATGTGAGGACTGATTTCTGCTGTTCCTGGAGAACATCTGTTACAGGTGAATAACTACACTGCTCTCATGTGATTAATTTGTCTACCATGAAAGGCCATGAGGGTACCAGGCAGAGGTGGGCAAGGCTCCTTGGAGGAAGGAGTGGGGGTCAGGTGTAGAAAACAAGACACCTGGCTACCCTTGCTGCTCTTCCCCCCTCCTGCATTGAAGAGGATGCTTGGGCAATATTTAAACCACTGGCTGATTAGATAGTGATTACATTCATCCAAAGAAATCCTAATCCTGGATCATTGCTTGCATGATCACAGATGGTCTTCCATAGAGTATTCAGTTTAGTATTGACTGGATGCCATACATGGCAGTTAAAACTACATCTGACTTGAGTGTTAAGACCACTTGTGGGGGAATTCTGAACCAAAAAATTAAACATTTTGTACACAATATTTTCAAATTCTGCAAACTGTATTTATCAAAATAATACATAAGGTCATACCTTTTTATTGAACTAACAATACATTTTATGACTAGCTTTCCAAGGTTCAAACCTTCTTCCCTAGGTCAGGACAATACATGCAAAGTAATTCATTTAAAATTCAAAACAGAATAAGGTTCTTACTCGGAAATGCAAGGATTCTGGTTCAGAATTCCGTCAGAACTGTAAACAGTGCGCCATAAATAGGGCCTCTGGTTTTTGGAGACATGACATTTAACCCAGAGTTCCAGGGGAACTCTGAGCTGCAGCCAGTGCTGAATTCTTCCAGCTGCTACAGATGGTTGTTGCTACAAATGTCAGCAGCTGCAAGTAGTCGGTGCTGCCTGCAGCTACTTTTGTGCTCCACAGATCCTCAGATTAAAATCCATAACCATAAGGCAGGAGATCTGTCTGCCCCAGCTCATCCCCCCAGCTCATCCCCCCAGCATTCCCTTTCTTCTTCCACCAGATTATCCCCCAAATTATTCCTTCAAGCACTCTCTCTTCCTTCTCCACATCTGTTCTCCCCAGCATATCCCAAATGGTTTCTTCTACCCAATACATCTATGCTCCCAGCAGGCCTCCCTTGCTTGTCATCTCTCTCCCCCCAATACCATCCCTCTAGTGTCTCTCACCTTTACCCTTTTCTCCCACTTGACATCTGGTTTCCTTTTCCTTCTCTCTCCTGCTCATGGCCCATATTGTAGGCACTGTCGCTGGCAAATCTGATTTCTGCCTGCACCACTTGGCTCTGATTGTAAGCTGCTTCGTTCAAGAAATCTTGCTCTGTTTTCAGAGGTTCATGAGAACTCAGTAATTTATGAACTGAGTGGCTCAAACTCAGAACAGCATAATGCAGGATGAAAGAAACACTACTTTGTGCGGTGTATCCTCCTCCCACAGGCTCTTTACACTGCTGCATGCACATGAGCCAACCCTTGTAAATTCTGTACGACAAATAAATCCTGTGCTGTGGTGAAAGACGGTTGTGCATTGTGCAGAATTCCTCTGGAGTAACACTAACATAGAAGCATATTATTACAAATGAAATGATCATCTAAAACGAGCTACTAGGCAAAAATATCCTTTACAATTCTCACGTTTTCTGCATCTTAGGTTGATAGATTCTAAGAGGGCAATTTTAGAAAGACTTTCTATGTGTAAAATCCAGCTATGAAACTTGGCCAGCCATGTACACATATGAAAGTATACACAGAGGGTAATCCCATAAGAAATGCCATACTGGGTTAGACCAAGGTCCATCAAGCCCAGTATCCTGTTTCCAACAGTGGCCAATCTAGGTCACGAGTACTTAGCAGTTTCCCCAAAAGACACAAGTTCCACAATGCTTATATTGGAGCAAGCAGTAGATTTCCTAGGTCCCCTTTAATAATGATTTATGAACCTTTCCTCCAGGAACTTGTCCAAACCTTTTTTAAACCTGGCTACACTAACAGCTTTTACTACATCCCCTGGTACTGAATTTCAGATTTTGATTACATGTTCAGTGAAAAAATAGTTTCTCTTATTAGTCTTAAATAGGTTACACTGTAGCTTCATTGCGTGTCCCCTAGTCTTTCTATATTTTGATGGCGTAAACAATCGATCCACGTTTACCTGTTTTACTCCATTCATTAATTTATAGACCTCTATCATATCTCCCCTCAGCTGTCTCCTTTCCAGGATGAAGAGCCCTAACCTTTTTAGCCTCTCTTCATAGGGGTATTCTTCCATCTCCTTTACCATTTTGGTGGCTCCTCTCTGTACCTTTCTAATAACGCTATATCCTTTTTAAGATATGGCGACCAAAACTGCAGACAGTATTCAAGGTGCGGTCACACAATGGAACGATACAGAGGCATTATAATAGCCTTCGTTTTATTCTCCATTCCTTTCCTTATGATTCCTAGCATTCTATTTGCTTTCTTGGCTGCCGCTGCAGACTGGGCAGAGGATTTTAACATGTTATCCACAATGACGCCTAAATCTTCTTCCTGCGTGGTGGGTCCTAACGTGGAACCTTGCATTGTGTAAAGCGTAGTTACTCACCTGTAACAGGTGTTCTCCAGGAGCAGCAGGAATCAGTCCTCACTTATGGGTGACGTCGGCGCCAACGGAGCCCTCGCGGAGCAATTTTCCCCAGCTTTCAAAGAAAGCCTTTGGGAATTGCAGCGCGCATGCGCGGTCGTCTTCCCGCCCGAGGGTGCCATCTTAGCCAGTCAGATGACATAGCTAAAAAAGACAGCATAAAAATTTGCAAAAGAACATAAGCAGACGATTGCAACTCCAAGGGGAGGAGGGAGGGTAGTGAGGACTGATTCCTGCTGCTCCTGGAGAACACCTGTTACAGGTGAGTAACTACGCTTTCTCCAGGACCAAGCAGGAAGTCAGTCCTCACTTATGGGACTCCCAAGCTCAAGGCTACCGGAGACCCTAAGCACAAAAATGAGCTCCCTCAAGCTCAGCAGCACAGAAGGACAGAATCTTCGCTGAATTATCACCCACCGGTAGCCCACATCCGGGATGGAGGGTAGGAGTTGCTCAGACCTCAAAGAGATTACGGAGGACTGCCTGTCCGAAAGCACTGTCCCTGCGGGACTCCCTCTCGAGACAGTAATGGACCGCAAAAGTCTGGCTCGAAGACCAAGTAGCGGCCCGGCAGATGTCTGCCAGCGGAACAGAGCGGAGGTAAGCCACTGACGTAGCCTTTGCCCGAACGCAATGAGCCGTGACTCGGCTTTCTAAGGAGAGTCCGGCTGCCCCATAAGCCCAAGAGATACAGTCCGCAACCCAGATGGACAGAGTACGCTTGGAGACCGGGAGCCCCAATTTATTGGGGTCAAAAGAGACAAAAAGCTGAGCAGCTTTACGGTGCTCGCGCGTACGGTCAAGGTAGAAGTTCAAAGCCCTTCTACAGTCCAGGGTATGGAGGACCGTTTCAGCTCGGCTGGAGTGTGGTCTGGGAAAGAAGGTTGGAAGTACCACCTCCTGATTGATGTGAAAAGGGGAGACCACTTTAGGCAGAAATTTTGGGTGAGTCCGTAGGACTACCCTATTTTTGTAGAACCTAGTGTAAGGGGGATCAGACACGAGGGCCTGCAATTCACTCACGTGTCTAGCGGAAGTGAGGGCTATCAAGAACAGTGTTTTCCAAGACAGAAAACGGAGAGAATAGGTAGCCATAGGTTCAAAAGGCGGACAGGTGATCCGCTGCAAAACCACATTCAGGTCCCAGTCAGGCGCTGGCGGGCGCAGAGGTGGTTTAAGTAGAAGGAGACCTCGGAGAAACCTCGCTACGAGAGGGTCGTTGGAGAGAGGTCTACCGTCCACCGGCACATGATGTGCCGAAAGAGCACTGAGGTGAACTTTGACGGAGTTGGACTTAAGTCCCAGATTAGAGAGGTGTAGCAAGTACTGCAAGATCACCGACACCGGGCAGGAGAAGGGATCCTGAGACTGTTGGGTACACCAGACTGCAAAGCGACGCCATTTAAGGGCGTAGCATTTGCGGGTAGAAGGCCGTCGCGAAGCCAAGACGACCTCCTCCACCTCCGCCGGCAGGAGAAGGGGAGCAAGGACTACCCTCTCAGCAGCCAGGCCATGAGGTTGAGAGACCTGAGGTTGGGGTGCAGTAGGGACCCCTGATCCTGAGTGAGGAGATCCGGTCGTACCCCCAGAGGGATTGGATCCTCCACCGCCAGTTGCAGTAGGAGCAGAAACCACGGCTGCCTGGGCCAGCGAGGGGCCACCAGGATCATGAAGGCTTTGTCTCGGAGAACCTTGAAAAGAGTCCGAGAGACTAGCGGGATGGGAGGGAAAGCGTACAGAAGGCTCCCCGACCATGAGATCAGAAAAGCGTCCGCCGCAACCCGAAGGGGGTGTGGCTGACGAGAGCAGAAGCGAGGAAGCTGCCGGTTGTGAGGACTGGCAAAGAGATCCACCGAGGGGAGGCCCCACTTGAGGAAGAGCTTCTGAACTACCAAGGGATCCAGACGCCACTCGTGCGGCTGGAGGACCCTGCTGAGTTTGTCCGCAAGGCAATTTTCTTGGCCCGGGAGATAAACTGCCTTGAGGAGAATGCCGTGACTGACGGCCCAAGAGCAGAGCTTCTGTGCCTCCCGGCAGAGGAGGAAGGAGCCCGTGCCCCCCTGCTTTTTCACGTAGAACATGGCAACTTGATTGTCCGTCTGGACAAGGACGGACTGGTGGGAAGTCAGGTGGGAGAAGGCCCTGAGAGCTAGGCGGATCGCCCTGAGCTCCAGGAAGTTGATCTGCTGAGCAGACTCCCACGTGGTCCAGAGGCCCTGAGTACGTGCCTCTTGGCAATGTGCTCCCCAGCCCAGGAGGGATGCATCGGTGGTCAGCACCCGGGTCGGCTGAGGTGACTGGAAAGGCATTCCGAATATCAGGTTCGGCTGTCGGAGCCACCACCGGAGAGACGAGATCAGCGGCTCGGAGACGCGCACTAGGTCTGCTAGGCCGCCTGTGGCTTGTCGCCACTGCTGGCGGAGACACCATTGAGCAGACCGCATATTCAGGCGGGCATTGGGGGTCACATGGACGGTGGAAGCCATATGGCCGAGTAGTCTCAGGAAGCGCCTGGCAGAGACCAGGGGCTGGCTGCGAAAGCGGTCGGCTAGGTCCATGAGCCGTTGAGCCCTGTCGAGCGGTAGGTATGCTCGCGCCTGAGGAGTGTGCAGTCTTGCGCCGATGAACTCGAGATCCTGTGAGGGGAGCAAAGTGGACTTTGCGAAGTTTATAACAAAGCCCAAGTGCTGCAGAAGAGTCACCGTGCGGCGCGTGGCGTCGGTGACCTCCCGAGCGGACGCTGCTCTGATGAGCCAGTCGTCGAGGTACGGAAAGACATAGAGGCCGTGAAGCCGGAGATGGGCCGCCACGACCGCGAGACATTTTGTGAAGACTCGCGGTGCGGAGGACAGGCCAAAGGGCAGTACTCTGTACTGGTAATGATTTCCTGCCACCACAAACCTTAGGTATTGGCGGTGGCTTGGGTGGATGAGGATGTGCGTGTAGGCATCCTTTAGATCCAAGGAGCATAGCCAATCTCCCTGCTGGAGGTAGGGCAGAAGGATTCCAAGGGTAAGCATTTTGAACTTCTCCCGCACAAGGAACTTGTTGAGGTTGCGCAAGTCCAGGATGGGTCTGAGGCCCCCTGTTCTCTTTGGTATCAGAAAATACCTGGAATAAAAGCCTTGACCTCTCAGGTGGTGTGGCACCGGTTCCACCGCCTGTTCCTGCAGAAGACCTGCTAACTCCTGAAGGAGTAATTCCCTGTGCAGAGGGGGTCGCGGAGGTTCTCCCGGAAAATAGGAGGGAGGAACCTGGTGGAAGTGGAGAAGATAGCCTTCTCGCACGACTTGAAGCACCCAGGCATCTGCGGTGATGCTGGACCACCTGTGGGCGAAGTGAACCAGCCGGCCTCCGGTGCTGGGAGGAACCAGCGGGGGGGGGAAAGGCTATGCTGTGTGAGTCAAAAACCCCCACCCTGCTGAGCAGGGGCTGGTGGTGCAGGCTTGGGGGCTTGCTGCCTACGGGACCCGTTACCCCGTCCCTTGGCCTGCTGGCCCTGTTGGGGAGCTGCAGGGGCCTGATAATGGGGGTATTGTTTGTAGGCAGCCGCCTTCCTCGGGTAAAAGGACTTTTTCCCCGAGCCCTTCTTTTTCTGGGAAGGGGCGGAGGTCTTCCTAGAAAGCCTGGTCCTGGTGAGAGTCTCAATCTCAATTTGCGCAGCCTTTTCCGCCATGGGCTTGCCAAAGAGGTTTTCGCCTCAGCAGGGGACATCGACCAACTTGTCCTGCACCCAGGGCTCAAGGTCTGACGATTGAAGCCAAGCCTGTCGGCGGGCACCGATGCCGGCTGCGGCCACTCGAGCCGATGCTTCAAAGCCATCATAGGCTGCTCGGGACATGAACTTTGAGCATTCCCGAATGCCAGTGGACAAGGCTAGGAACCTCCGCAAGGGTTCCTCGGACAGACCAGCGGAGAACCCGGCTAGCTCTTTAGCCAGATCCCGGAGATACATGCCCATGTATAGCTGGTAAGTCTGGACACGACATGCGAGCAGAGAGCCCTGGAAACACTTCTTGCCAAGGCCATCCAGGTTACGGGCCTCCCTTCCAGGAGGCACCGAGGAGTGCATCTTCTGGCTCTTAAGACGATGCATGGCCGATTCCACTACCATGGAATGGTGTGGCAGCTGTGCCTTTTGAAAGCCAG
The DNA here is from genome assembly GCA_033557465.1 of Ichthyophis bannanicus. Classification (NCBI taxonomy): domain Eukaryota; kingdom Metazoa; phylum Chordata; class Amphibia; order Gymnophiona; family Ichthyophiidae; genus Ichthyophis; species Ichthyophis bannanicus. Next base: position 708,403,220 of record CM066034.1, read on the forward strand.
GGCTCTTGCGGACTCGATAGATAGAATCGACCCGCTTGCTCAGGACCGGCGAGGAGGCCGGACTCTCCCACATGCGGAAGAGTAGTCGTTCCAGCATAGGAGGAACCGGTACAGTAAAGTGTTCCCTCGCGGGAGAGTCATACTGGAGGGCGTCGAGCTCTTCGGCTCGAGGCTCCTCCTCGGGATCCGCAGGGAAGGCCAAAGCCTTGGCCATATCCCTAACGAAGTCCGAGAACCGGGCATCCTCCGGGGGGGACTGCTTCCGAGGCTCGGACTCCGGTGAGTCCGATGGGACACACCGAGTCCGGAAAGAATCAGGCGACTCTTCCTCTTCAGACTCCCAGACCGACTCCGACGAGGACTCGGTGGGGTCGGCCCGGGCAGGGCGCGGCGCCAGCCGCCCCGACGCCGAGGGAGTCGGCGTCGGCGACCTCGGTCCCGAACGGGAGGCCGAGGGTGACCTCGACCGAGGATCGACTCGAGTTCTCATCGACTCGAGGATCGGCTCGGTCTCCGGGGTCGACTTGGACGTCGACGTCCCGGCGGTCGGGGCAGCGGCGCCAGCGAAGCCAGCGAGCAGTGCCCTCTGCTGGTCCATGAAGGCAGACAGACTGCTCTCCAAGGCCGTCAACCTGAGTCCGAGCTCAGGTGACCCAGCAGCCCCCGACTCGGGCCCCGACGGCGTCGGGCCCGACGTCGGCTGTCGCGGAGGCGAGTCCAGAAGGACCACAGGACTTACCCGGGCAGGCATCTCCGACTCCAGGCGAGGTCGCTTTGGGATGTGTTCCTTCTCCAAGGACCCGGGGCGGCTGTCGGGGCTATGCGACCTGGCCCTCGCGGAACCAGGAGCGTCCACCGACGCCGCCCTCGCGGGTTTCGCCTTCCGACGATGGTCCCCGGAGGGAGAACCCCGGTCGGAGGAACTCCGGCGACGGTCCGAGCTGGAGCCTTTCGACGCGGAGGCCTCCGACGAGGTCCGGGTACGGCTGGGGTCAGCGAATATTCTCTCACGCTGATGCCGCCGACTCCTCAACGCCTTTGAGGACATTTTGCTGCAGGGCCCACAGATCAGTTCCTCATGATCCGGGCCCAGGCAGCGGAGGCAAAAGTCGTGTGTGTCAGTTAGTGACATATTTCGGTCACACCGACCACACCGCTTAAACCCACTGGCAGCCATCGGGGGAAAAAGGGCCCCTGCGAGGTCAAAGGACCGGGCTGCCAGGGAAAAACCGAGAATGAAAGCTGACTAAGTCAGAAAAACCGAAAAAAGTAAGAGGACTCGTGACCGGCGTCGCGAGTCCGGGCGGGAAAAAGATCGGCGTCGAACCGAAGGGAAAAAGGATAAAATAAAGAAGAAAATCGACTTTTTCGCGGGGACAAGACGGGGACGTCTGTAGGGCTCCGCGGACAAAAGAAGACTGGCTAAGATGGCACCCTCGGGCGGGAAGACGACCGCGCATGCGCGCTGCAATTCCCAAAGGCTTTCTTTGAAAGCTGGGGAAAATTGCTCCGCGAGGGCTCCGTCGGCGCCGACGTCACCCATAAGTGAGGACTGACTTCCTGCTTGGTCCTGGAGAACCATAGTTTGGGTTGTTCTTTCCTAGGTGCATAACTTTGCACTTGTCCACATTAAATTTCATCTGCCATTTGGATGTTCAATCCAATTTATCAAGGTCCTCTGGCAATTTTTCACAATCCTCATGGGTTTTAAGAATTTTGAATAATTATGTGTCATCCTCAGATTTGATTACCTCACTCATTATTCCCATTTTCAGGTCATTTATTAATATGTTAATAAGCAGCGGACCCAGCACAGATCCCTGGGGTACTCCACTATTCACCTTTCTCCATTGGGAAAATTAGCCATTTAGCCCTACCCTCTGCTTTCTATCTTTTAACCAGTTCCTGATTCACAATAGTACACTGCCTCCTATCCCATGACTTTTTATTTTGCCAAGAGTCTCTCATGAGGGACCTTGTCAAAGGCTTTCTGAAAATCCAGATACACTATATCAACCGACTCACCTTTGACTACCTGTTTATTCATACCTTCAAAAAACATAACAGATTAGTAAAACAAGACCTTCCTTGGCCTAAGCCATATTGGCTGTCTCCCATTAAACCATAACTATCTACATGTTCAGTAATTTTGTTCTTTCTAATGGTTTCTACCAATCTCCAGGAACAAGCAGGAATGTAGTCTTCACATATGGGTATCGTCGGTACCGACGGAGCCTGCGCGGGAACGCTCCCCAGCGTCCAGTAGGAACGCTTTTGGGAGCATCCCTCAGCACATGCGCGCTGCCTTCCCACCTTTCCAGCTGTCCCTCTTCAGTTCTTCGTTTTCCACGGAGCCGACAGGACACATACCCTGTCACCACAGAAAATGTCTTCTTTAATCTTGTTTTCTTGTGGTCGAGTTTGCTTCCACACGACGCCTACCGGTACCGCCGGTTCTTTTCTTTTCTTAAAAAAAAAAATTCTGAATTGTTTCTCTTCAGAAACTTTTCTTTTTTGATGCTAGGCGCCATTTTGGGCACTAGGCCCCATTTTTCCTTAAATATGGAAAAACCAGTTAGTGGTTTTAAAACATGCACTAAGTGTGGCGGTACCATTTCCATCACCGACACCCATGACTGGTGTCTTAAATCTTTAGGCCCTGACCATTCTCCATCTGAGTGTCTCTCTTGTATGGGAATGACTAAAAGAGGAAGACAGAACCGGGCTGCAAAGCTCGGTACCCTCTTTTCTTTGGATGCCAGGTCCGTTGCATCGACATCTTAAAGAGCCTCTTCTTCCTTCCATGGATCTCAGGTAACTAAACATAAAAGCTGGTCCTCAAAGGGTAGCTCTCCTGCAAAGCATCGATAGGCCATTGGCATTGCCTTGAGGGAACCACACCGGCAAAACAGCCCCGGCGGGAGGCTTCAGCCTCCAAAGCATCAACGGGGTTCCAGGATGTTCTCGAGGCCTTGGCCTCGACAGAATTACTGGTGCCATGCTCAGGGGTCCCGGCCACCTTCACCGGTACTGACACCCAGGCATCGGCAGCGTCGATACACCAAAGATTCCTCGCTATCGAGCACAGTATTGCAGCTCTCCTTACAGCTGCGGTACCGTTGACACCGATGGTTCAACGGGCACTGGTACTGACACAGATGCCGGTACCAGCACAGATACTGGTACCAGCACCGACGGTACCGGCGCCTGTGGGAATTCTTCCCATGCCGTCTTTGCCTGGCATCGAAAGATCGGTACTGGATCAACTCGGTACCGACTTCGATCGATACCAGGACCGTGCCTTACATGAACATGATCAGAGATACTTCGAATCCTCCGATTCCGATGACTCTGATAATTCTGCCGGTACCAGAGTTTTTCTCCCGGAAGACTCTTTTTCTCCCCAATGCAGAATGTCGCCTCCGGAGGACATGTCTTTTCAGGATTTTATTTGTGATGTTGCCAAAGGCCTTTCAATCACGGTAGCTCCTGAAAAGGAACCTAGAGCAAAGGAATTGGAAATTCTCCAATATCCTAAGGCTCCAAAGGAGGCAGCCACTCTGCCCATTCATGAAATTCTTCATGATTTGATGCTTAGAATGTGGGAGACACCTTTGACCACATCTTCTCATTCTAGAACGCTTGATACCATGTATCGAGTTCCACCATGTCCTGGATTTCAAAAGACTCAGCTGCCACACCATTGAATGGTAGTGGAGTCAGCCATGCGTAGGATGAAAAGTGCAAAGAGACATGCATCCAATCCTCCAGGTCGTGAATGCAGGACTCTTGATGCTTTTGGATGTCAAACTTTTCAGGCTTCCATGCTTTCAGCTAGGATCAGCTCATATATTTTATATATGGGAATGTTCCTCAAAGAGGTTACAGGAGATTTGGAGCTTATGAGCCCACTTCTCCCAGATGATAGATGACAAGACTTCCTTACGCTTGTCAGGCATGCTCAAGATGTTTCCAAGTTTGTGAATCGTGCAGCCTTTGCTTTGAATGCATCAGCAGAATCTCTGCTATTGCCATTGATGCATGACGGATTGCCTGGCTTCAGGCATCAGACTTGGAGATTTGGGTACAGGATAAATTAGGCAACATCCCTTGCACAGGATAAAACCTCTTTGGCAAGAATTGGCAGGAAAAGGCTAATGAGAAGATGCTGACAATATCACCTTAGATAGATTGTCAAAATCTACAGCCACTCCAGCCAAAAAGAAACCCTATAAAATACCCTCTTTCAGCAAAAAGAGGAAGTTTTATCCATCCTATACCCAGCAAAGCCAAGCTGACGGTCAAGTTGCCCAAAGGGGACAACAACAACAATTCAAATAGTAGAAGAAGCCAAAAGGCCCGAGAGCTCAACCAGCTCCGCAGATTCAGCCCCCTCAAGGGCTTTGACTCCTTCCTAGAGAGCTTAGCCTTCCTGCCTCTGAGGAGTCCAGAACCCCTAAATATTCCAGGCAGGCTTTGTCATTTTGCCAACAGAAGGCACCAAATAACAGCAGAAAATTGGACTCTGTCCATTGTAGGAGAGGGGTACAAGCTTCATTTTCACAGCATGCCCCCTCCTACAATCCTAAGGCAGTTCAATTCCCAAACCTCTCCAGACAATCTGCTGAATCACGAGGTCTCAACACTTCTTGCCCAAGGGGCAATAGAGGAAGTACCCATCTTCCAGCAGGGTACAGGGTTCTACTCCCCCTATTTTCTTATTCCAAAGAAAACAGGGGGACACAGACCCATTCTAGACCTCAGAGAATTGAACAAATACCTGTTCCGAGAGAAGTTCAAAATGATTTCTCTAGGAACTCTTCTGCTATACCTTCAAAGTCAGGATTGGCTTTGCTCTCTAGACTTAAAGGATGCATATACTCACATTCTGATCCATCCAGATCACAGGTAATTCTTACGATTCCTTTTCAAGGGAAAACACTTCCAGTACAGGGTTCTTCCCTTTGGTCTGGCTTCCGCACCAAGAGTTTTCACGAAATGCATGGCAGTAGTAGCTGCATTCCTGCGAACCCTAGGGATATTCGTCTTCCCTTACTTGGACGACTGGCTCATTCGAGCCCCCATGAGTGCAGAAGCCAGCTCTGCAGTATCTCGCACAATGCAAATCCTCCAATACTTGGGATTGGTAATAAACTTTCCAAAAATCCCAACTTGTTCCTTCCCAGTCTGTGGAGTTCATAGGAGCCTGTTTAGATACCAAACAGTCAAGGGCTTTCCTTCCACAGGCCTGGTGTCTTTGCATAGTGCAACTAGCTTCTCAAGCAGCGGGAAAATCCTCCCTAACTGCTCGAGAACTGCTACAGTTACTGGGACACATGGCATCCACAGTTCATGTAGTTCCCCATGCTCGCCTCCACATGCGAGCAGCCCAGTGGACCCTATCCACACAGTGGACACAGGCCACAGGACGTCTGTCAGACAAGATATCAAACTCTCATCGACTGATCTTGTCCCTTCAATGGTGGCAATCACTGGAGAATCTTTTAGTGGGGTCTCCTTTCCAACAACCCCTATTCCAGGCCACCCTAACAACAGATGCATCACAGGTGGGTTGGGGAGCACACCTGTATCATCTCTCTACCCAGGGCACCTGGACTCCACAGGAGGCTTGTCTTCACATAAACCTCCTAGAATTAAGAGCAATCTATTTAGCTCTTCGAGAATTCCATGCCCAGCTCAGCTACAAGACAGTCCTAGTCCAAAAAGACAATCAAGTAGCTATGTTCTATGTGAACAAGCAGGGTGGAACAGGCTCTCTGTCGTTATGCAACAAAGCTTTACGACTTTGGGCCCTCGCCAGAGAGCATCAAATCCACCTTCTCGTGATATATCTTCCAGGCATTCAAAACCTTTGGGCAGACAAACTCAGCTGAGTACTGCTGCCTCACGAATGGTCTCTCCACCTAGATCAGGTGACAAAGATATTTCACATCTGAGGGACTCCAGACATAGACCTCTTTGCAAGTCCACTGAATGCCAAACTTCCCCAGTTCTGTTCCAGGATTCCAGCTCACAATTGCCAGGCAAGGGATGCCTTCCTCCTTCACTGGGGTCAGGACTTCCTCTATGCCTTCCCACCTATTCCCCTCATCCCCAAAACCCTCTTCAAGCTTCAGAGAGACAGAGGTTGCATGATCCTCATAGCGCCACGGTGGCCACACCAAACGTGGTATCACCTGCTTCTACATCTCTCTCAAGCTGCGCCTCTGGAGTTAGGGTGTGCTCCATATCTCCTTTCCCAAGAGAGCGGGACCCTATGGCACCCGAATACCCAGTCCCTGCATCTCACGGCCTGGTTGCTGAAAGCTTAAATCTTCAGGATCTCAACCTTTCCCAACAGGTAAAGGATATCCTTCAGGCTTCTAGAAAACCTTCCACAAGGCGATCTTATGCCTTCAAGTGGAAACGTTTCACTATATGGTGTTCCCAGAAGGGGTTATACCCCCTGGTGATACCTTTGGAAGCGATGCTAGAGTATCTGCTTCATTTGTCAAATTCTGGTCTAAAGACCAATTCAGTAAGAGTCCATCTTAGCGCAATTACAGCTTCCTATAAGCCTCTAAATGGACAACCAATTTCCTCTCATCCTCTCATATCCAGATTTATGAGAGGTCTTCTATTAACAAAACCTTCCATCAAACCACCACCGGTGCCATGGGATTTAAATATAGTTCTCGGGCAGCTCATGAAACCGCCCTTTGAACCTTTAGCCACTACTACCCTGACGTTTTTGTCCTGGAAGGTCATCTTTCTAATTGCAATCACCTCTGCACGTCGCATTAGTGAATTGCAAGCGTTAGTGGCTGATCCTCCTTACAGTAGGTTTCACCATGATAAGGTTGTCCTCAGAAATCATCCACACTTTATACCAAAGGTGATTTCGCCTTTTCATTTAAATCAATCGATTTATCTTCCTGTATTCTTTCCGAGGCCTCATACCTCTAATGCAGAGAAGAGCCTTCACACTTTGGACTGTAAAATAGCCTTAGCTTTTTATCTACAAAGAACACAGCAACATAGAAAGTCTTCTCAACTTTTTATTGCTTTTGATGCTAGTCATTTGGGACTTCCAGTCTCCAAGAGGACTTTATCCAAATGGATTGCACAATGCATATCCTTTACTTATGAGAGTAAGAGTCTTCCTCTTCAAGGCCATGTCACAGCTCATAATGTGAGAGCCATGGCAGCCTCTATGGCTAACCTTCACTCTGTGTCTATTGATGACATTTGTCGAGCAGCCACCTGGGCTTCGGTACATACCTTTACAGCCCACTACTGCCTAGATAGAGCCTCCCGTCGGGATGCCTTTTTTGGCCAGGCTGTTCTTCAAAATCTCTTTCAAACTTAATACAACTCCTACCCACCAACCCTGGTAGGATGCCAGAGATCCATGGGAGGAAGTATGGCCCACCTCACTATAGGTGGCAGCTTCCTGGGGTCATCTCCCTGGCATCTTCAGCTAGGGAGTCCCCATATGTGAAGACTACATTCCTGCTTGTTCCTGGAGATAGCATAGTTACTCACCTGTAACAGGTGATCTCCGGGAACAGCAGGAATTTAGTCTTCACAACCCACCCATCTCCCCTAGGAGTTGTCTCTCTATCTCTCTGTCTCTTTCCTTTCTCCCTCTATCCTTTCACTCAGCTACAAACTTAACTGAAGAGGGACCGTTGGAAAGGCGGGAAGGCAGCACACATGTGCTGAGGGATGCTCCCAAAAGCGTTCCTATTGGATGCTGGGGAGCGTTCCCGCGCAGGCTCCATCGGTACTGACGATACCCATATGTGAAGACTAAATTCCTGCTGTTCCCGGAGATCACCTGTTACAGGTGAGTAACTATGCTTCTTTCAGGGTACAGACGTTAAGCTCACCAGTCTGTAGTTTCCCGAATCACCCCTGGAACTCTTTTAAAAAACTGGCCATCCTCCAATCTTCGATATTACAGATGATTTTGATGATAGTTCACAGATTACTAATAGCAGGTCTGCAATTTCATATTTCAGTTCTTTCAACACCCTTGGATGTATACCATCTTCTACCAGGTGATTTGCTACTCTTCAGTTTATCAAATAGTCTTCCCGATGTATCAATATTTCTTTCAGTTCTTCTGCGGTATCACCTTTAAATACCATTTCAGTCATAGGTAACATCCCTACATCTTCCTCAGTAAAGACCAAAGCAAAGAATTCATTCAGTCTCTCTGCTATGGCCTTGTCCCCTCTTAGTGCCCCTTTTACCCCCCCCCCCCCCATCATCTAATGGTCCAACTGACTCACAGGCTTTTTTGCTACGACTGTACTTGAAAAGGTCTTTATTACGCGTTTTTACTTCCACAGCAGGCTTCTTCTCAAATTCTCTTTTTGCCTGCCTTATCAATGCCTTGCATCTAACTTGCCAGTCCTTATGTTGTTTCCAGTTTCCGTTATTTGGCACCTATTTCCATTTCCTGAAAGATGCTTTTTTGGTAACAGCCTCTCAGACTTCACCTTTAAACCATGCTGGCAGTTTTTTGGCCTTCCTTCCACTTTTCTTAAAGCGTGAAATACAGGTGATCTGTTCTTCCAAGATAGTATTTTTAAACACCACCCATGCTTGATGTAAATCTTTAACCTTTGCAACTGCTCCTTTTAGTTTTTTCTTAACTTTTTCCCTCATTTTATCAGTCTCCCTTTTGAAAGTTAAAAGTAGTACTGTGGATTTCTTTGCTATCCTTCCTCCATTTATTAAATCGAACGCAATCACTATTGCCAAGTGGCCACAACACCCTTATCTCTTGCACAAGATCTTGTGCTTCACTAAGGACTATGTCCAAAATGGCTTCCCCTCTGGTTGCTTCATGAACCAGTTGATCCAAGAAGCAGTCATGTATTTCATCTAGAAACTTTATCTCCCTAGCATGTCCTGCCGTGATACTTACCCAGTCGATACCGGGATAATTGAAATCACCCATTGTTATTACTGTGCTGTAACGTTTGTTAGCTTCCCTGATTTCTTTGAGCATTTCATCATCCATTTGTTCATTCTGGCCAGGCGGTCGACACCCCCACTGCTATCGGCTTCTCTTTACCCTTTTTACATGGAATTTCAATCCATAGAGATTCTATAGTGAATTTTGTTTCCTGCAAAACTTTAATCCTTTGTGACTCAATGTCCTCTCTAACAGAGTGCAACCCCTCTACCAATTTGATCTGCTCTATCATTACGATATAGTTTGTACCCAGGTATCACAGTGTCCCACTGGTTGTCCTCATTCCACCATATCTCAGATACCAATCATATCTAACCTCTCATTTAATGCTATATATTCTAACTCTCCCATCTTATTTTTTTAGAGTTCTAGAATTTGCATACAAACATTTTAGAGGATGTATTTTATTCATATCAATCTGGCTATCGGTAGACAGGAATAATTTGGAATCCTTACGCTCTGTCTGCTCTATACTCAAGGGTATTTGGGTTACTTTTGTCTTTATTGGAACCTCTCTGTTGATATGCCCTAACTTTACTCTTTTGCTAGTATCCTTCAAGGATACATTGTTCCGAACCATGCGCTCTTGGGCGACTGTCGGCTTTCCCCTATTATCAAGTTTAAAAGCTGCTCTATCTCCTTTTTAAAGGTTAGTATCTGCAGCCTGGTTCCATCCCAGTTAAGATGGAGCCCATTCCTTCAGAAAAGCCCCTCCTTTCTCCAGAATGTTGCCCAGTTCCTAACAAATTCAAAACCCGCATCCACGCATTGAGACTCTGGAGCTCTGCCTGCCTTTTGGGTCCTGCGCATGGAACGGGAATCATTTTGGAGAATGCTACCCTGGACGTTCTGGATTTCAAATTCGTACATAAAAGCCTAAATTTGGCCTCCAGAGCCTCCATACCACACTTCCTTTGTCATTGGTACTGACATGTACCAAGACAGCAGACTCCTCCCCAGCACTATCTAAGACCTTGTCTAGGTGGCGTGCGAGGTCTGATACCTTTACACCAGGCTGGCATGTTACCAGGTGATCTACATGTCCACTAGCCACCCAGCTATCTACATGCCTAATGATCGAATCACCAACTATAACGGCTGTCCTAACCCTTCCCTCATGGGCACATGGCCCTGGAGAAACATCCACTGTGTGAGAGGGTTTTACATCACCTTGAGGACAGGTCCTAACTACAGAATCACTTCCTGCCACACCAGGTAATGCTCTCCTGTCAAGTGACCTCTCTCCTCCATGACAACAGGGATGATGCCAGACTGGAGGTGGGACTTCAGTACTACATCCCTGTAGATCTTGTCTATGAACCTCTCTGTCTTCCTTATGTCCTCCAAGTCTGCTACTCTAGCCTCCAGAGAGCAAAGAGCTCCTTGCACCTAGTGCACACGTAAGACCCCTCACCATCTGGGAGAAAATCATACATGTGACACTCAGTGCAAAAGACTGGAAAGCCCCCATCTCGCTACTGGACTGCTGTCTGCATCTTAGCTTTAAGGTTATATTTAGGTATTTATGTTGTTTGCTTACTAAGGTTTACTGGAGATACTTACACTAATAAAACTATACCTAATAAGTTTATTGGACTTTGTTCACCTCAAGCTTAATTAATCCCATGTAAATCTTTTTTATATGTATAAAGTAGGCATAACAGAGGGGCGGAGTTTAGGGGATAATTTTATAAAGGATTTTTCACACACACAGGCCAGTTCTGATTGGGGCATATCCGGGCTGCTGGATTTGCATCCAATTCTGCAACTGCGGGAGCTATACATTCAGCATCGGGGCACTTGGATGGGCCGGATGGACCCCGGTTCTGAGGCCCTGAATGTGCAGCAACCTCCCCGGGCATCCCTCCCTATGCTTCTGCTGGAGCCCTGGTGCCATAATGTCCCATTGCCATGGCATCGGGATGCCCAGCAGGAGCACAGACACCCCAACTCCAGTCCCGTGCTTCTTTCTGCACCACCCAGCCCTTGGCCAGGGCATCCAGGGCCAAGATTAGGTGGTGGGGCCCTACTTCTGTTCCCCCTGTGACTTTGGGAAGACTGCGCCGTGCAATCACTGCCCCCCACGGGACTTATTCCACCTCCAAGGTGGAATAAGGCCCCCGTCTATCTTGCCGATGCTGGACATACAGGGCCATGACTGCATTGGCCCTTTACGTCCAGATGTGTCAGCCCATCCTCGCTCCACCCATTCTCTGTCCTGATGCAGCCCCCTCCCGCCCCTTTCCAGAGCTCCCCGCACAAAGGCCTTGTACATGCGGGAAGCTCTAGGTCCAGAATCGGGTCCCTGCAAATAGTGGGGGGTTGATCCCCACTATTCGCGATTCTGGATGACCCCCATAGAGGATAATTTCATAAACTCCTATGCAGTTAACATGCATATTTGGGGATTATTTTACAAAGTGAAGTACATGCATACTTATAAAATAGGAGCGTAAAGTGGCCCCTGAATCTAGAAGTGGCAGTTATGCCTGCTTTAGGGCAGACGTAAATGCCCACACCTAGATTCTTCAAAATCGCACTTAAGTTATAGCATTTTGTAAATTTGTGCTGTGCTCAAACTCTGCTCCTGTAGATGCCTACACAGAAAGTACATGTGACAGGATTTAGGCATGTGCTTACCGAATATCAGCCAACCAAAGCACGTGCATTAAGTGCCCAGTAAAGTAGGGACTAAGGCTCATAAATGGTATGTATCTTTATGCAAATCCCTTATAAAATCAGTCCCAAAAAGCATATTTTAATTTTCTAAAATTGTCAGTTTTCTATGTATCCCAGCTGAATCCATTTATGTGGGTAGCTCTTAAATCATCTTCTATTAGTTCAGATTAATACTCTGTGATACCTTTTTTAGCAGGCTGGTGTATGGGATATCAACATTAGCCTTATTTTGCAAAAACCGTGTACAGTAGTTTATGCATATTCTAATGCCTCCCTATGAAATGTATACCAATAGACAGGATTCAATCTACATAGCTTGAAATATTTAATATGTTTATATAAAGACAATGCAGAAGTTTGTTACTGCTTTTATTATACTTTTTTTTATTTCTACCCTTTTTTAGCATCACTGCCGAAATTGTGGTGAAATTTTCTGCAATTCCTGCTCAGATAATGAACTACCTCTGCCTTCCTCCCCGAAACCTGTCCGAGTCTGTGATACATGTCATGCATTATTGCTGCAAAGATGTTCCTCTCACTTGGCATAGGACTCTTAAATACAATGCTTTTCTTACTGCTTTACATGGAGAATGGTCTGCTAATGAGAAACTTCCACTGAACAGTTACTCTTAAGAAATTTAGACAAAGGACTGAACTATTAATAATGGATCATGTTAATGCACCCTACACATCAAAAAGGAAATTAAGCTTTTTTTTTTCTTGCAATATTAAGCAGCAATGTAGCTAGCTTCCTCTTCCCTCCCACATAGTTTTGAGATCTAAGTTTATAAAATGGGGCATTTTTAAGTTAAAGGGATGTTATCTCCTGCTGATAAGGTCACTCAGCTGGTTATATGTGTAAACTGGCTCCATGCATGGATGGGAGCATATGGGATTCAGCACCTTATGTCGTATGCTTCTTTCACAACTGTTTGGCGCTCAGAAACCCTAGCAGATATTTTCAAGTAGGACACAAAAAAGTGAAAACTGTTGTTAAAATTCAGGAAGGGCAATACTTATTCTCCAGGAACAAGTAGGACGTTAGTCCTCACATATGGATGATGTCGACGGAGCCTCCATGCGGAGCAAATCCCCAGCTTTCGAAGAAAGCCTTTGGGACTGCATCACGCATGCGCGGTCCCCTTCCCGCCCAAGGGTGACATCTTGCTCATTCTCCTTTTTTCCGCGGAGCCCAATGGACGTCATCCTAGTTTCCCCGTGGTAAAAGTTGGAAAATTGTGTTTTCTGCTTGCCTGTTCATTGCTGGTTCCCCTTCCCACCTTGGCTCGGTACACCGGTATCAAGTCCAGTCTCTTTTTTAGTTTTTGTCCTTAGAGACTAGCGTTCAGCCCGGTCCTTCGACCTTGCAGGAGCCCTTTTTCCCCTGATGGCTGCCAGCGGGTTTAAAAAGTATGATCGGTGCACAAAACTAATGTCTCTCCCTGACATGCATGACTGCTGCCTCCGATGTCTCGGGCCCGACCATGACTCCGTGGTCTGTGGCCTGTGCAAAAAGATGTCTTCCAAAGCATTGAGGAGCAGGCAGCAGCAACATGACAGGATTTTTCCTGAGTCTGCACCCGCCTGGGCCCGGACCTTGTTAGAGGCCTCGACTTCTCAGGAGCTGTCTGATCCCGAGCAGCGTCGGGTGTCCTCTGAAAGGGGATCTCCCTCGCGGGAACATCGAAGGAAGAAAAAATCTGTGAGGGCGGTGTCATCTGAGAGCTCAGAACGGCCTGGTCCCTCGCGGGCTCGGTCGCATAGCCCGGCTCACCGCCCCAGATCCTCGAAGTCGGAGAGGCCTGCCAAACTCCCTCGAAAGGACCCGGAGACATCGAGGAAGGTAAGCACTGTCCTCATCGTGGACTCTCCCCCGGGAGAGCCATCGTCGGGACCCGAGCCAGGGGCTGCCGAGCCTCCTGAGCTCGGTCTCAGGTTGGCAGCCTTGGAGCGCAGTGTGTCTGCCCTCATGGACCAGCAGCTGGGGCTGATGGCAGGTCTTACACGTCCGTCCGCCCCGATCACCAGGACTTCGACATCCAAGTCGACCCTGGAGGCTGAGCTGATCCTCGAGACACTAAGGTCTCGAGTCGATCCTCGACCGAGGTCCCCCTCGACCTCCCATTCGGGACCGAGGTCGTCTACACCAATTCCCTCGGCGTCAGGGCATTCGAGACCAAAGCCTTCGAGGCCGGAGCCACTCGACTCCTCCTCGGAGGGGTCCGATTGGAAGACAGAGGATGAAGAGTCTCCGGGCATCCACCGTACCAAGTACGTCCCGTCAGACTCCCCGGGCTCTGAACCTCGGAGATGGTCACCCCCAGAGGACACCCGGTTCTTGGACTTCGTCTGGGACATGGCAAAGGCTTTGTCATTCCCGGTGGATGCCGAGGAGGAGCCTCGAGCTGAGGAGCTCGAGGTCCTCCAGTATAACTTTCCTCCAAAGGAAGCCCTTACTGTACCGGTGCCCCCCCATTCTGGAACGGCTGATGCTCCGAATGTGAGAGACACCGGCCTCGATGCCGGTCCTCAGCAGGCAAATCAATTCCATCTATCGAGTTCGCAAGAGCCCTGGGTTCCAAAAAGCACAGCTGACGCACAACTCCATGGTTGTGGAATCGGTCATGCACCAGCTCAAGAGCCAGAAGACGCACACCTCGTTGTCTCCTGGCCGGGAGGCCCGCAACATGGATGCTCTCGGCAGAAAGTGCTACCAGGGTTCGATGCTGTCATGGCAAATCCAGACGTACCAGCTGTACATGGGCATGTACCTGCGAGACCTGGCAAAGGAGATTGACGGGTTCTCAGCTGGTCTCTCCGAGGGACCTTTGCAGCGCTTCCAGGTTTTGTCCACTGGGATCCGAGAGTGCTCGAAGTTTGACTCGAGCAGCCTATGATGGCTTCGAGGCTTCGGCCCGGGTAGCGGGGGCCGGCATCGGTGCATGACACCAGGCATGGCTACAGTCGTCAGACCTGGAGCCATGGATTCAGGACAAGTTGGTTGATGTCCCCTGCTGAGGTGAAAACCTCTTTGGCAAGCCCATGACTGAGAAGGCTGCCGAGATCGAGTCCGAGTACCTGACCGGACAAGACTCAAGAAGAAGACTTCTGCCCCTTCTAAGAAGAAGGACTCGGGTAAGAAGCCCTTTTTCCCAAGGAAAGGATCAGCTTACCGAAACTACCCCATGTATCAGGCCTCCCCAGCTGCCCAACAGGGGCAGCAGGCCAAGGGATGGGGGCAAGGCTCACGTAAGCAAAAGGCCCCCAAGCCCCAGGCACCGGCTCCGGCCCAGCCTGGAGGGGGCTTTTGACTCCCGGAGCATTGTCTCTCTCTCAAAGGACGCAGGGCCCTGCACAGGAGGAAGGCTGACCCTGTATGCCCACAGGTGGCCAGTTATTACAACAGACACCTGTGTTCTCCAGATAGTCTAAATGGGCTATCGGTTACATCTCAGCCAGGTGCCTCCCTCTTACTTTCCAGGGGAGCCTCTCAGACCCCCTCTTCACAGGGACCTCCTCTTACAGGTCTTCTCGAAGGTCAGGCGGTAGAACCGGTGCCTTACCACCTACGGGCACAGGCTTCTACTCCAGGTACTTTCTGATACCAAAGAGAACTAGAGGCCTAAGACCTATCCTCGACCTGCGAAGCCTAAACAAATTCCTGGTGAGGGAAAAGTTCAAGATGCTTTCCCTTGGAATATTGCTGCCTTACCTCCGCCAGGGAGACTGGCTATGCTCCTTAGATCTCAAAGATGCGTATACACACATCTTGATTCATCCAGACCACAGACAATAGCTAAGATTTGTAGTGGGAGGAAACCATTTTCAGTACAAAGTGCTTCCCTTTGGCCTAGCCTCGGCACCCAGGGTATTCACAAAGCGTCTTGCGGTGGTGGCAGCCTTTCTAAGGACTCAAGGGGTATTTGTCTTCCCCTACTTAGATGACTGGCTCATCAGAGCCCAGTCAGCTCTAGAAGCCCAACAGGCCACGTCTCACACTATCCAGTTGCTCCAGCACCTGGGCTTTGTGGTCAACTACACAAAGTCCACTCTGGTTCCCTCTCAGAGACTGGCGTTCATAGGGGCAAGGTTAGACACCCTTCAGGCAAGGGCTTATCTACCAGAGGAAAGGGCATAAAGACTGGTAGCCCTAGTGCAGCAGGTGAGTCGCAGATCCCGCATCTCAGCAAGACACTTTCTGCACCTTCTTGGTCACATGGCCTCCGCAGTGCATGTGACACTCAATGCTTGACTTCACATGAGAACAGCTCAGTGGTGCCTCTGGGACCAGTGGAGACAAGCCACAGGCAGACTCAGGGACAACATAAAGGTATCCCATCACCTGATACAATCTTTGAAATGGTGGCTTCAACCTCACAGCCTTCTGGAGGGAGTGCCTTTTCAGCCTCCCACACACTCGAGGGTGCTGACTACGGATGCATCCCTACTGGGATGGAGTGCGCATTGCCAACAGGTCTGCACTCAAGGTGTGTGGTCTCCGTGGGAGAGCACACAACAAATCAATCTCCTAGAGCTTCGAGCAATCCGCCTAGCTCTTCGGACCTTCTGCCAAACCCTGGCTCATCAATCTGTCTTGATTCAGACAGACAACCAAGTAGCGATGTTCTATGTGAACAAACAAGTGGGCACAGACTCTCACATCCTGTGTCAGGAAACCCTGGACCTATGCTCCTTCGCAGTCAGCCAGGGTATGTTCCTCAAGGCAGTTTACTTACCAAGTTAGGAGAACTTCCTAGCAAACAAGCTAAGCAAAATTCTCCAGCCGCACGAGTGGCAACTGAGTCCCAACATGGCCCAGCAACTCTTCCAGTGTTGGGGGCGACCATCCATAGATTTGTTTGCGAGCCCTCAAAATCACCATTTTCCCCGTTTCTGTTCCAGACAGCCGCACCCACACAGGGTAGCTGCAGATGCTTTCCTAATATCATGGTCTGTGGTCCTATATGCATTTCCTCCCACGCCACTGGTAGCTCAGACCTTATTCTTCAGGACAGGGCCTCAGACATTCTGGTGGCCCCCAGGTGGCTGAGACAGCCTTGGTTTCCATTCCTCCTGCAGCTGGCGGAGGAGATTCCAATTCCTCTGGGATTTTCGTCCAATCTCCTGTCGCAGGACAGGGGCTCACTTCTGCATCCCAACCTCAGGTCCCTCAACCCGATGGCATGACTGCTGAAAGGGTAGTCCTTGCACCACTTCTCCTCCCAAAAAAGATAGAGGATGTGCTGCTAGCCTCTAGAAGGCAATCAACTAGGAAAACCTATGCATTTAAGTGGTGTAGGTTTGAAGTATGGTGTACTCAGCAGAGTGAGAACCCATTCTCCTGCCAGGTGGCTGTGGTGCTGCAGTACCTGCCTCACCGGTCCGAGTTCACCTTAGTGCTTTATCAGCACACCACTCTCCAATGGAAGGGCAACCTCTCTCTGTACACCCCTTGGTGTCCAGGTTCCTGAGAGGTCTGCTTCTGCTGAAACCCCCGGTTCGCCCCCCGGTGACCGAATGGGATCTGAATGTGGTCTTGCAGCAGCTTACTCGCCCACCCTTTGAGCCAATGGCGACCTGCCATCTCCGCTTCCTTTCTTGGAAGATGCTTTGTTTGGTGGCACTCACATCGGCTAGATGAGTGAGTGAGCTGCAAGCTCTGGTGTCTGATAGACCGTTCATACGGTTCTATAGGAACAGGGTGGTACTTTGCACGCACCGCAGGTTCCTACCGAAATACCAAAAGTGGTCTCCTCTTTCCATCTCATCCAGGAGGTGGTGCTTCCGACCTTCTTTCCCAGGCCCCATGCCAGCTGGGCAGAAGCAGTTCTGCATATCCTGAACTGTAAGAGGGCGTTGGCCTTCTACTTGGAGCGTACGCGGGGACATCGAAGAGCTCCTCAGCTCTTCGTCTCTTATGACCCCAGTAAGCTGGGGATGCCAGTCTCCAAGCGTACATTGTCCACCTGGGTGGCGGATTGCATCGCCTGGGCATATAGGGCAGCCGATCTCCCGTTGCAGGGTCGAGTCATGGCCCACTGGGTCAGGGCTAAGGCCGCATCAGTGGCTCACTTCTGCTTTGTTCCGCTGGCAGACATCTGCCGGGCCGCAACCTGGTCTTCAAGCCAGACTTTTGCAGCCCATTACTGCCTGGATAGGGAGTCCCAGCGGGACAGTGCTTTCGGCCAGGCTGTACTCCGTAATCTGTTCGAAGTTTAGGCAACTCCTACCCTCCGACCCTTTGGTGTCAGGCTACCGGAGTGTTACGTTCTTGGTTGAACTCCTATCATGGCTGCTGCGGCTCTTCTAGAGAGAGCCTATTTTTCAGGTATGGGATCTCAGTAGCCTACAGCTAGGGAGTCCCATATGTGAGGACTGACTTCCTGCTTGTTCCTGGAGAAAGCACAGTCACTCACCTGTAACAGGTGTTCTCCAGGGACAGCAGGAATCAGTCCTCACAATTCTCCCTCCTCCCCTGGAGTTGCAGTCCTTTGATTAATTTTTATCTTTTTGCTGTCTTTTTAGCTATGTCATTTGACTGTGCAAGATGGCACCTTTGGGCGGGAAGGGGACCGCGCATGTGCGATGCAGTCCCAAAGGCTTTCTTCAAAAGCTGGGGATTTGCTCCGCATGGGGGCTCTGTCGACATCACCCATATTTGAGGACTGATTCCTGCTGTCCCTGGAGAACACCTGTTACAGGTGAGTAACTACGCTAACTCCATGGGAAACTTGAAAGCTCTTGAGTACAAAGGGATACTCCCTGTGGAGTTTCCCTTTGAAAATCCAGACCAGGCACTCCCACCTTGTATATAGACAGGGCTGGCCCCAGAGTTCATGGTGTTGGCACCCTAGGCAAACCTTAAGCCACACCCCCTCCAGCTATCAGAATCTATTGTTTAGCTTTGAATGCCCTGCTCTTTGCCACACATGCTGCTGCCCTAGGTGACTGCCTAGTTTGCCTAATGATTGGACTAGCCCTGGATACAGAGTATTCACATATTTTGCTTGAAAGCGCATGAAAAGATTTGAAATTGAAGTCCCCATACCTGCTTTCCTATGTCTGGGCCAGGTTCCGTCCCCAGTATTGCCCATTTTCAGTGCAGTCTAAAATATACATGCCAGCCAGCATACATATTTTTATCTGCTTTCAGAAGGAACAGTTTTATGTGAGTAAACCTATTTACCTGCATAAAAATATTTTATTATTGCCCCCAAAAAGTGTAAGAAAATAAAGCCTGTGGAAAGATTGAATTACATAGCTGCAAGGGAGGAACCTAGGTCAGAGCCTATTTATATTTTAAGTTGATAGTATCCACTTCAGATGCTTTTGCTGTATTTCTCGATCAAATTTAGAATGAAAGCTAAAGTGAGCTACTAGCCCTGACAAATTCAAACAACACTTTCACATCTGTTTCTCAAAATGTTATATAAATACTTCTAAGATAATTGTTTTTAGACTGCGTAAATATGACTGCCATTGTTTGTCTTAAAATGTTTCTAGTCTCTTAGGGGCTTGTTTACAAAGCCGCGGTAGCGGTTTGCGATCGTAATCGGAGCCGCGGCCCCATTGATTTCAATGGGGCCGCGGCTGCGATCGCGAACCACTACCGCGGCTTTGTAAACAAGCCCCTTAGTCTGTATTATTCCAACTGAGTAGGAGAAAAAGCTAGGGATATCATACATGCCCTTGGGCAAAAAACAAAAACAGATTTGTGAGGCTGACCAAGAAAAATGTGCTCTCTAAAATTAAGAATGGGAAAATAATCAGAAGGCGGCAATACATCTAGAGGATGAAAAAGGACATTTTAATAGCGTTTCACAGTATGCCTCTGAGAGGCACTGTTGCATTTCATGTAACTGAAAGGTTTTTCTTTTTTATGCCTGTGAGGAAAATTCTTTATTAAATAAGACCCATTGTTTGAGAAACTATTGTCCTATATGACTGTATACTGAACCATAATTGTCCAGCTCAAAGCTGCTCATACAGAAAATTTCAGTTCTCAGTTTGGGCTTGCGTTTTTAAGTCTGCTGGGATCTAAGAAAGCTGACATGTTTACTAAAAGTCAGTGTGTGTTAACAAATGTTAAAGCATGTTAAGTGCTGCTGTGACCATAGAAATAAAAGGGCCATGGCATGAACATTGTTGATTTCTGCAAGACATTAACAGATGAATAAGGATGTGATGGGGAAGTGTAAACCATGAGAAACTCTGGGCCACATTAAGAAGCATGGGTATACCAGAACACCTGATTGTTCTCTTGCACAACCTTTACACTGATCAAGAAGCAACATTTCGAACAGAAGTAGGAGAAACAGAATGGGTTTAAAATCAGCAAAGGTGTACGATAAGGCTGCATACTTTCCCCCTACTTGTTTAATTTATATGCAGAACAAATCATCAGAGAAGCAGGATTGTATGAAGACAACAGAGGTGTGAAGATTGGTGGAAGACTCATCAACAACCTTCGCTATGCTGATGATACCACATTACTGGCTAAAAGTGAAGATTATTTGAAACATTTGTTTCTCAAGATCAAGGAATATAGTCTTAAAATGGGTCTACACCTTAATGTCAAGAAGACAAAGATCCTGACAACTGGCAAAATGAATAAATTCATCATTGATGAAGAAGAAATTGAAATAGTTGACAACTTTAACCTACTTGGATCAACTATCAATAAAGAAGCAACAAGCAGTCAAGAAATAAGACGATGCATTGCTCTTGGCAGAATGGCTATGAAGGACCTAGACAAGATTCTCAAGAGCAGAGATGTCTCTCTCCATACAAAGATTTGACTTGTTCAAGCTATGGCATTTTCAATAACATCATATGGATGTGAAAGTTGGACAGTGAAAAAGATAGACAGGAAGAAAATGTATGCCTTTGAATTATGGTGCTGGCAACGAATACTGTGTATACCATGGACTGCCCAAAGAACAAACCAGTCAGTACTAGAGGAGATCAAACCTAAACTTTCTTTAGAAGCTCAGATGACAAGACTTCAACTTTCATACTTTGGACACATCATGCGAAGAGAGAGATCATTAGAGAAAGACATCATGCTTGGCAAGATAGAAGGTCAACGCAAAAGAGGAAGGCCAGCAATGAGATGGATCGATACAATAACAGCAGCAATGGGTGCCAGTCTGTCAACAATGAGCCACCTGACTGAAGACCAAGCACAATTTAGGACAACTATCCAGAGGGTTGCCATGAGTCGACACCGACTTGATGGCACTTAACAACAACAACAACAACCACTCATCCAAGTGAACCTTCTCTCAACATTTTACATACACATTTGGAATTGTACACAAAAT
Source organism: Ichthyophis bannanicus (assembly GCA_033557465.1). Classification (NCBI taxonomy): domain Eukaryota; kingdom Metazoa; phylum Chordata; class Amphibia; order Gymnophiona; family Ichthyophiidae; genus Ichthyophis; species Ichthyophis bannanicus. The sequence goes on from CM066034.1 coordinate 708,424,211, forward strand.
GCTAAAAAGATAAACTTTTAAAAAAGTACACAACTCTGTGTCTTCCAACTTCCTCATAAGATCTCCATACTTCTGTAAAAACAGTTTCAAGTTCATCGTGCTAGACTAGTCCACTCTTCAGCATTTCTCTGTCTCCAGCTGCTGGTTGTTTCTGGACTGGTACAGCTTTTTTTGATTTTGGTTTTACACTTCTGAACTCACAATCTGAGGGTTGTCATTTTCCCAGTCGAGCCCAGGGGTCTACTTCTCCCAGGTGGCCAGGCCCGAAGGTCACCTATCCATTTGAATTCCCATTCTGGTGCTGATTCCTAGAACGTGACTGCTGTTGGTTGAGCAGGCCATAGATTTGGGCTCCTCTTCAGCTCCGGCTGGCTGGTTGAGACTTGGGGGGGGGGGGGGGGATAGTATCCTAAGCGGGCTAGGGTCACTGTTCCCCTTTAGACCCCCTGCCCTTCTGCCAAGTTTGGCTCACTGCTCTCTCCACTGAGGAAAAAAGAAGAGCATACTGGCAGCTTCAGGGCCTTCTGGAGCGAGCGAGGGGATTGATTATGTGGTAGGAATGGCTGCATTTGGGGTGGGCTCAGCTGTGTCTAAGGCTTGGCCACTTCACACTGTCATGACTTGGGATGGCTACACCTGGAGAGACTTGGCTTTGCCTGCTGCTCAACTTTGGTTCTTGTTTCCTGCTGGTGGGCCATTTGTGCAGCAAGAACCGGGGAAGCAGCAGGGATCACTTGCACCTGCCTTCCTGGCATGGCTACTGCTGATGTGGTGTCAGATGGCCGGGGGATCATTGCTGTCAGCTGTGGGCACGGCAAAGCCAGGAGTGCAGCAAGCATCACATGTGCCGTCCTGACTGACATGGCTACTGCTGTCACGGCTTCAGCTTGATGTATCTCCAGAGGGCTGTGCAAGAACCTTGCAGCATATACTCCATTCTCCCTCCCTCAGCACGATGGCTAGCCATGGCACTTGCAGAGCAGGTGTGTCCTGAGTTGGCTGGGGAAGGGGAAATTCCCTGGGCCTCAGATCACAGAAGGGGCAATGTCTAGAAGGACCACCATTTGATTGCTGTGGTGTCTGGAAGGACCACCATTTTCTACATTTGCAACTCTGGTATTGAGCTGCAGCTTGTACCTTCGCTCATTCCTACAGTGTGGAGTGGGTTTGCTGCACCATGAGCATTGCATCAGGAGCTATTTTTTGAGGGCTCAGCCTGTCCAGTGATGAGTATCGGCCCCCTCCTTTGGGTCTTTCTCATTCCCACTTTGGCAGCAGCTTCCTTGAGGGCCAGGCCACATAGGCATTTTCATGCCTCTCCCCTTTAACGGCAGAGGCTGTGCCACTATAGCACCTTTGTTTCTCAATGGGCTGGTGGGAAGGGAAGAGTCACACCCTGGGTGCTCCCCTTGGAGGATGGCAAAAGAAAAAGCTGGATCCAGGGAGGACATGTTGAATCTTGTGAGAAGGGTAACTTCTACTTCTGGCAGGCAGAAGGATTTGGAGATGGAACCGGGTGGAAGAGCTCTGCAGCCCTCTAAATCTCCGTAGGACCAGCAATGGAAAGGATGCCTCCTTCTCAGTGGCATGAGGCTATAGGTAGAGAAGCAGAGGACAAGCCCTGCCCTAAGTGAGCTTTGTCACCAACTTTTGCTTCCAAGAGCACATTACCATGCTTCCATCCCTTACAGGATGCAGCTTCTTCCTGCTTCTAGTTTGGCTTACAGCCCTCTAATTTTGAGCTGCGTGACTGGCCACTTTTCCGATGGCCCAGTGGACCCATGCATCCATCCCTTAGAGGGTGCAACTGCTTCCCACATCCAGTTAGGCATGCAGGTCTCCACTTTTAGGCTGCTTTTCCAGTGGGCCAGTGGTACCAGAGGTTGGGCTATCTTGTCTGCAACTGTCTAGGGCGCATACAGCCACACCACCATGAATTCACCCAATCTCGTCTGATCTCGGAAGCTGACAGAGTTGGGCTGGTTAGAACTTGGATGGAAGTCCATTTGGGAATTCTAGGGGCTGTATTCATCTTTCTTACTATCACCGCAGGCAGTAGCAGTGCCTGTGGCTGTCGGGGGATGACTCCAAGTGCCACTAGTTGATGGATACGGCCTCTTCTTCCCATCTTGCCACCTTAGAGCCCAGCCCTCTTCAGGAGTGGGTATGCATTCTCAGCTGGAGCCGGGATCTTCCACCCTAGTAGTGGAGGGCCTAAAAGGCCTGACAATAGGCAAAAATTCAGCAAGGCTAGCAGGAAAGCTCATACCACTGAGACAGTGGCACATTCTTCGGGGTGAGCTCTATTCAATCCAACAGCTGCTGGACTGGCCGCTACACGCTAGAATGGATGAAGTATCTCCATGCGGTTCTGCAGCCATCAGGACCACTCTGGAAAGACTCCTGCAATCTAAGTCATGTTTTCATTCCTTCCATCTGAGTAGGTGCTTTATTTGCCTTGTTGTATCGAAGTGGAATGGGTCCTTCAGACCCCTTCTCGGTCTCAAAGGGGTCAATGCTTGCTTGAGGGTAGCTCATTGTCATCAGGTGGCGCTAAGATTAGACATCCACATTTATTTATTTATTTATGAGTTTTCTATGCCACCTTTTCAAGAAATCAGAGCGGATTACAGTATAACATGGGACAAACACAGAGGATCTCTAAAGGAAAAAAGGGGACTGTTGTAGTGGTTGATATGGAAGGACAGACTAGATAGGCCATGTGGTCTTTTTCTGTCGTTATGTTTCTATGTAACATGAGAAACCGATACATTATAACATATCTATAAGTAGGATATTGATTACATAGATGGTAGAAGAACATATTTACAGATAACATATACAGAGCAATTTATATATAGTTATACAAATATACAGATATACAAGGTCATGTCAATATATGTGACTGATCTGATATGTGACAGCGAGTATTAGGGTTTTGTAGTTAACTATGGTCAGATATTGATTGGACTAGTTGTTTTAGGTAGAATAAAGTTTCTTTGGCTCATTAGAGTTCCCATCGTGTTCTATAAAAAGATGTGTTTTAAGGTCTTTCCAAGATGTGGACAGGTCGGTGGAAGATCTTAGTTTCTCAGGAAGCATGTTCCATAAGATTGGGGCAATAAATGCCCTATTACTAGTGGCACAGTTAGTTTTTCGGTACTCTGGTGGTATTACCAGAGTATTTTGTGTACAACTTCTTCTCTGACGATCATTTGAAGTTAATTTTATGAGGTTGGATAAGTATGATGGGGATATCTTTCTGATCAATTTGAAGATGGTTATTAGTAGTTTATATTTAACTCTGCTTTGTATTCAGCAGGATATAGAATACATAGATGGTTGAAGAACTTATTTACAAAATAACTTATATACAGAGCAACTTATATATTATAACATATCTATAAGTAGGATATTGGTAACCAGTGGAGATCGAAAAGTATTGGGTTTATGTGCTCAGATATATGTGCTTTTTGGGTTATATGTGCCACCATATTTTGAGCTATCTGAAGGCTATGCAGAGCTTGTTTAGGAAGTCCCTGGAGTATGCCATTACAATAATCTATGGGGTATGTTTACTAAAGCACGGTAACGTTACCGGCATTAAGTGCAGTGTTAATGTTAGCAATGCCATTTAAGGAAGTGGGCGTACCGGCGTCAAGGTAGCAATGGCTGTTTAACGCGCGGTAAAGGGCACATTGGCCAGTTATCGCACGTTAACGGGACACTGCACGTTAAAGCTGACAAACAAAACACATTACAAGGCTGACAAGGCGCTTTATAAGGTGCCTTAACCTCTGGTGCCACATAAGGTGCCCTAAGGATGTTAAGGTGACTCAAGATATGGTGCCCAAGGGCAGTAAGGTGCCCCACGTTGACAAGCATGAAATGTAAGGCCAAAAAATAGATGTAACCCTAACACTGCACAGAACAACAAGGAAAGGCAATGGACAAGTGATGGAAGGAAGTAGAGGTGGGAGCTGATGGACCTGCCAAATCTGCGTGCAGTTGATGTGGCAGCTGGTAAAATGGACAAACATCGGAGGCAGCTGTACCGATGCACAGGGTGTTGGCAATGTAAAGTGCTACAATGACAGTGGGTGGAAGAGGATGGGAATACATGTCCTCCAGTGGAGGTAGAGGTGGCAAGATATTTGCAATGATAGGAGGACAGAGGAGTAGTAGTGCCATGCAGAGCAGACACAGGAGAGGCAAGCATGAAGAGCCACAATGCAGAAAAGGGTACCAGTGCAGGACATGGGGTAGCAGCAGCCTGTACATGAAGACAGGACGCTACACAGCTGACAGACGCAGATAGATGGACAGAAGGATGGCTGGTAACTGTGATGAGGGTATAATGTGCTGGGCAGCACAGATCTGCAGAGATATGACTGTCACAGGAATGAAAAGGACTTGCCTCGGACAGACCTAATAAAATGAGACCACTGAGGGATTGAACCCATGACCTCTGCCTAGGACATCATTGTATCAACCAGTGGGCTATACCTCTATGGCTTCTGTCTCAGCAATGGCTGGCTACAGAAAGACTGCAGGTCACCGCACAAAATGTCTGCTGTGTTTACCAGGATAGGGTAAACCCACCAGTACCCATGATGCAATGCACATGCAGAACAGCAGTCTACATCTGATCACCAGATGGGGTATGCATCTCTCCAGCACCTCAGCTTGGTAGGAGGAACTGACCGTGTGTGATACTGGCACAGAGTAGCTACAGACCATGCCATTGTGCGGGTTCTGTGCTCACCCTGAGGGTGAGGTGGGGCGCCCAGCACCAGGTCCGCAGTACCCGGGTTGGTTGAGATAGGCTTTGCTGCAGTGTGTAACAGGTATTCCTTGCAGACACACCTAGGATAATCCTGTGTCCATTTGTATTTCCCAGTCACATCTAGCCCTTGTGGACCATGACGCACCCAGAATAGTGCATATCCATTGTGGTTGCCATGGTCACGTGTTTAAGAGCAGGGGGGGGGGGGTGTCTGGACTCACATGCGGATGCTGACTGGGAGCTCTTAAAAGGGTTTTGTGTATATTTTTTTAAAGCAAGGTTAAATTCATTTTTGCTGTTTTAGGGGAATCTACTTGAGCACAGTAGTATTGCTGAACTCTGTAACCCCCTCAGGCTCAGGAACTGCTAACACCTAATCAGGGGTTAGTGGGCCTGTTTCCTGAGTGCAATTGAAGCCTGCATAAAAAGGCTGCTTTGCCCTGCCCTTTTGAGGCTTTCTTAACAAGGGCTCCACACATCAAACAGTAAGTGAGGTTTTGAGGGTTTCTTTGTTTGGTGTTTTTTGTTACATTGCTAGCTCTCTGACTGGGAGCTCTTAAAAGGGTTTTGTGTATATTTTTTTAAAGCAAGGTTAAATTCATTTTTGCTGTTTTAGGGGAATCTACTTGAGCACAGTAGTATTGCTGAACTCTGTAACCCCCTCAGGCTCAGGAACTGCTAACACCTAATCAGGTGTTAGTTCCCTCCCTACCCACCCCGACTCCCACCCACCCCTAGTGAGCAGTCTTGCTTTATAGGGCACCTCCCCCTTTATCAAATCACAGTGAATTGGACCAGCACATTTTGAATATAATTAAAGAGATTTAACTGCTTTTTCTCTGAAAGGACAGCTGCGAAACCAGCTGGTACTTCGTAGATCTCTCTCTTTTGCTTTAACAGATACCTAAGCTCCACAAACAGAACAATGGCTGGGAAAAATCGTATTGCTAAAGCTGTTGCCCCCGTTACAGCTTCTGCCTCGGTCCAGACAGAGGCCCTATTGCCAGTTGAAGAACCAGTTCCATGTGCAGGGTGCCTGCATGCTGAAGCTCTGAGGAAACAAGTGGAGGAACTCAGAGAGGAGGTGGCGAGGCTGAGGAGCATTCAAGACAGTGAGAAGTACATTGATGAGATGCTGCTTGCAGCAACCAGGCTCTCCAGCACAGGAGAAGATGGGTGTCAACAGAATGTCGATGGTTGGACAAAAGTCCCCAGAGCCTGCAAAATCACCAATCCAACTTCTCCAGCCCTTGAATTGAAGGACCATTATGCAGCCCTGGAAGTGGAGGAGGTGAAAGCATCCCTGGAAAGGGAAGAACCAGAGTTCAAGTACCCCATAGTTGCAGAATCAGTGACCAGAAGGAAACGAAGGGTAGTGGTGGTTGGAGACTCTCTTCTGAGGGGTACTGAGGCGTCCATCTGCCGACCAGACTTGATGTCCAGAGAGGTATGCTGTCTGCCTGGTGCCAAGATCCAAAATGTTACGGAGAATTTGCCGAGACTCATCAAGCCCACTGACTATTACCCAATGTTGCTAATCCATGTTGGAACAAATGATACTGCCAGGTATACCTCGGAACGTATCAAAAGTGACTTCATGGCTCTGGGACAGAGGGTGAAGCAGGTAGGTGCACAGGTGGTGTTCTCTTCAATCCTCCCTGTTGAGGGTAAAGGCCAAGGCAGAGAGGCTCGCATCCTGGAGATTAATGCATGGCTGCGTGGATGGTGTCTTCGAGAGCGTTTTGGTTTCCTAGACCATGGGATGCTGTTCCAAGGGTTGCAGAGCAGAGATGGCATCCATCTGTCCAAGAAAGGTCAACACATCTTTGGTAGTAGACTGGCTAATCTACTGAAGAGGGCTTTAAACTAGATTCGTTGGGGATGGGTGAAGAAAGCCCCCAGGTAAGTGAAAGCCCCCAGGTAAGTGATACATTAAATACCTTTATGGAAATGGGTAACAGGGGTAACATATGGAAAGCAGTGTGTATTAATGCCCGTAGCATGGGAAATAAGATCTCTGAAGTTGAAGCTTTGGTGGGAGTGGCTGACTTAGATTTAGTGGCAGTTACAGAAACATGGTTCACAGAAAACCATGACTGGGATGTAACTATACCTGGCTATACTCTATTCAGAAAGGACAGGGTAGGAAGAAGGGGAGGAGGAGTAGCACTATATGTAAAAACTACTATTAAAGCTTTGGAATTACAGAGCTTAAAAGGGAGAGAGGAGGCATTGTGGATTAAACTAGAAAGAGGGAAAGAGAAATCTATTTGCATTGGTGTGATATACAGACCTCCCTCACAAGAGGAAGAGGTGGACAGAGAGTTAATTGAAGACATACGCAGCATTGCTAGGAAAGGGGAAGTGCTACTGCTAGGAGATTTCAATATGCCAGATGTTGATTGGCACTTTCCTGCTGCAGTATCATCTAGGAGTAAGGAGATCCTGGATTCTCTACAGGGAGAACTATTCAGGCAATTGGTAACAGACCCCACACGTGAAGGGGCCATACTGGACTTGGTGCTTACCAATGGTGAAAGTGTCTCTGATGTTGTAGTGGGAGATCATTTTGCATCCAGTGATCACCAGATGGTGTGGTTCAGTATTAGCACTAGGGCTGTTAGAATCCATTCCAAGGTGAAGATCTTAGACTTTAGGAAGACTAACTTTGCGAAGATGGGCCAATACCTCAGGGAGTCATTAGTGGGATGGGAACAGCTGGGGGATGTAGAACAACAGTGGGCAAAACTGAAAGGGGGTATTTTAAAGGCAACCAACCTTTTTGTTAAAATGGTAAATAAAGGCAAAAGGAACAGGAGACCGCTATGGTTTTCGAAGGAAGTAGCTGAAAAAGTGAAGAAAAAGAGGGAGGCCTTCATGAAATACAAGAGATCACAGAGAAAGGAAGACAGGCATCTGTATTTGGAAAAACTTAGAGAAGCTAGCAAAGTAGTCAAGAAGGCAAAGATTCAAAAGGAGGAGGAAATAGCCAATGCAATAAAATGGGGAGATAAGACATTTTCAGATATATTAGTGAGAAGAGGAAGGGCAAAAGTGGTATTGTCAGACTCAAGGGTACAGGGGGGGAATATGTAGAAGCTGATAAGGATAAAGCGGAATTGCTTAACAAATATTTTTGTTCTGTGTTCACAGATGAAGAACCAGGAGCAGGACCTCAGAAAACACCCACAAATAAGAACAGAAGCGAGGGACATCTTGAACAATTTTCAGAAGACTGTGTTCGTGAGAAACTAGCTCAACTTAAAGTAGACAAAGTGATGGGACCGGATGGGATACACCCTAGAATACTGAGGGAACTTGGGGACGTTCTAGCAACTCCACTGACTGACCTTTTCAATGCCTCGTTGGAGTCGGGAGTGGTGCCAAAGGACTGGAGAGAGGCTCATGTGGTGCCTTTACACAAAAGCGGAAGTAAGGATGTGGTTGAAAACTACAGGCCGGTTAGTTTAACTTCAGTGGTGAGTAAATTAATGGAAACGCTGTTGAAAGAGAAAATAGTGAGGTTTCTGGAGTCCAGCGGATTACAGGATCCGAGGCAGCATGGATTCACCAGAGGCAGGTCTTGTCAGACAAATCTGATTGATTTCTTTGACTGGGTGACCAGGGAGTTGGACCGAGGGAGAGCTCTAGATGTGGTGTATTTAGATTTCAGTAAAGCCTTTGACACTGTTCCTCACAGGCGACTTATAAACAAACTGAGCACCCTAGGGATGGACCCTAAAGTTACTGCTTGGGTTAGAAATTGGTTGGGTGGGAGGCGACAAAGAGTACAAGTAAATGGAGCTCACTCTGAGGAGAAGGATGTTACCAGTGGTGTGCCCCAGGGATCTGTCCTTGGTCCGATTCTTTTTAACATCTTTGTTAGTGATATAGCGGAAGGGCTGTCGGGTAAGGTTTGCCTCTTTGCGGATGATACCAAAATCTGCAATAAAGTAGACACCCAGGAAGGTGTAGATAACATGAGGAGGGATCTAGCTAAGCTTGAAGAATGGTCTAGAATTTGGCAGCTGGGATTTAATGTTAAAAAATGTAAGGTCATGCATTTGGGCTGCAGCAATCCAAGGGAGCAATACAGCATAGGAGGTGAAGTACTTTTGTCCACTAAAGAAGAGCGGGACCTAGGCGTAGTTGTGTCCGATGATCTTAAAGTAGCTAAACAGGTAGAAAAGGCGACGGCAAAAGCTAGAAGGATGCTTGGGTGCATACAGAGAGGAATGGCTAGCAGAAAAAAGGAGGTGATAATGCCTCTGTATAAGTCTTTGGTGCGACCTCATTTGGAGTATGGTGTGCAATTCTGGAGACCGCACCTTCAAAAGGATGTGAACAGGATGGAGTCGGTGCAGAGGGTTGCTACTAAGATGATTATTTATTTATTTATTTAGACAGTTTTTGTATACCGCCTTATCCTTCAATCAAAGCGGTCACAACACAATTGGGGGATACATTTAACATGTGGGGATATGAGACACATACACTAATACTTACAGGGAACATGGGCAATGGAGGGTTAAGTGGCTTGCCCAAGACCACAAGGAGCATCTGTGGGACTAGAAACCCCAGTCCTTCCGGCCCAAGGTTGCTGTCCTCTAGTGGGATTTGAACCCCCGAGCTTCCGGCCTGAAGTACCTTGCCCCAACCACTAGGCTACTCCTCCACTCCTGTTACAGTAGTCTTCATTATAAAGCATATGAGGACAGACTTAAGGATCTTAATATGTACACCTTAGAGGAAAGGCGGGATAGAGGTGATATGATTGAGATGTTTAAATACCTCCGTGGCATAAATGTTCAGGGAGAGAGCCTCTTTCAATTGAAAGCAAGTTCTGCTACGAGGGGACATGGGATGAGGGTGAAGGGAGATAGATTCAGGAGTGATATGCGGAAATATTTCTTTACGGAAAGAGTAGTGGATCCGTGGAATAGTCTCCCAGTGGAGGTGGTAGAGATGAGGACAGTAACTGAATTCAAAAAAGCATGGGACCAACACAGAGGATCTCTAAAGGTAAAAAGTGGACTGTTGTAGTTGTTGTTATGGAAGGACAGACTAGATGGGCCTTGTGGTCTTTTTCTGTCATCATGTTTCTATGTTTCTATATAGCACTACCTACCAAACCACCTTCTCTGGGTCAAGGTGGTGGACAGGATCTGCCCCCAACAGACCCACACTCTACATCTTTGCAATGGAGGCAGTAGAGGGACATGATGAAGGGCTGTGGGACCAGCAACCCCAGTCCTGCTGGCGAAAGGGCACCATCCAGGGCAGTTGATGCAGATCTGTACTTGTCACAAAGGCACTGGCAGAAGGCCTGGAAAAACTCAGCTGCCCCCCCCATGATCTGACATTCACCAGCAGAGGGCACAGTCAGTCTGCACCTGTTGCACCCTGCAAGGTGTTCCAGCCATGCACATGCTAACTGCAGACAGTCCACTAGCCAGTCCATAGTGCATGTTCCCAGAGGAACTATGTGCACCCAGAAGTGGGATGTAAGCACAGACACCAAGCAGGTATCTCAGTGATTGGGCCCCAGAACAGGGAACACACAGCTATCACTTGAGAGAAACACTGTATAACACTATGTGGGAACCTAGACATACCATGGTCACTGCACAGTCAGAGTGAGAGTGACCTCCCAGCATGACATGCTGTGGCCACCCTGTCCATGCAGGTGATGGTCGGGCACTACAATGTCCCAGCCATTGCCCCACACCCTGTTCAGGTGCATCCTGCCCAGTCCGGGCCATACCCACAAAGCATAGTTACTCACCTGTAACAGGTGATCTCCGGGAACAGCAGGAATTTAGTCTTCACATATGGGTATCGTCGGTACCGACGGAGCCTGCGCGGGAACGCTCCCCAGCGTCCAATTAGAAAGCTTTTGGGAGCATCCCACAGTGTCTGCGTGCTGCCTTCCCTCCTTTCCCAACTGCCTCTCTCCAGTTGAGTTTTAAAGCTGAGACAAAGAGAGAGAGAGAGGGAAAGAAAAGAAAAGAGAGATACAACTCCAAGGGGAGGTGGGTGGGTTGTGAAGACTAAATTCCTGCTGTTCCCGGAGATCACCTCTTTCAGGTGAGTAACTATGCTATCTCCAGGAACAAGCAGGAAAGCATAGTTACTCACCTGTAACAGGTGATCTCCGGGAACAGCAGGAATTTAGTCCTCACATATGGGTATCGTCGGTACCGACGGAGCCTGCGCCGGAACGCTCCCCAGCGTCCAATCAGAAAGCTTTTGGGAGCATCCCACAGCACCTGCGTGCTGCCTTCCCGCCTTTCCCAACTGCCTCTCTCCAGTTGAGTTTTAAAACTGAGACAAAGAGAGAGAGAGAGGGAAAGGAAAGAGATAGAGAGATACAACTCCTAGGGGAGGTGGGTGGGTTGTGAGGACTAAATTCCTGCTGTTCCCGGAGATCACCTGTTATAGGTGAGTAACTATGCTATCTCCAGGAACAAGCAGGAATGTAGTCATCACATATGGGGACTCCCTAGCTTTGGGTGCCAGGGTGAGAGACCCCAGAAGTCGTGTGTCCCTGAGAAGGGCTCCACTTCCCCCCCATGGATCTCTGGCATCCTACCAGGGATGGTGGGTAGGAGTTGATTAGGTATGGAACAGGTGTTTGAGAACAGCCTGACCAAACAAGGCATCCCGGCAGGAGTCCTTGTCCAAACAGTAATGGGCTGTAAAGGTATGCACTGAGGCCCAAGTGTCTGCTCAACAGATGTTGCCAATAGATACAGAGTTTAGATGAGCCATTGAGGCTGCCATGGCTCTCACATTGTGAGCTGTGACTTGGCCCTCCAGAGAAAGGTTCTTACTCTGATAGGCGAAAGAAATGCACTGAGCAATCCAGTTAGATAGTGTTCTCTTGGAAACTGGAAGTCCCAAATGAGAAGGATCAAAAGCAACAAAGAGTTGAGAGGACTTTCTATGTTGCTGTGTCCTCTGTAAGTAAAACTCTAGAGCTCTTTTACAGTCCAAGGTATGAAGATTCCTCTCTGCATTTGATGCATGAGGTCCTGGAAAAAAGACAGGTAGGTAGACCTCTTGGTTGAGGTGAAAAGGCGAGACCACCTTAGGCATAAAGTGTGGATGAGTCCTAAGGACTACCTTGTCATGATGGAACCTTGTATAAGGTGGATTAGCTACTAGTGCTTGCAATTCACTAATGCGGCGTGCTGATGTGATTGCAATGAGAAAGATAACCTTCCAAGAAAGAAATTTCAAGGAGGTGGTAGCCAAAGGTTCAAAAGGCGGCTTCATGAGCTGACCAAGAACCAGGTTCAAGTCCCATGCCACCGGAGGTGGTCTAATGGGAGGCTTAGTTAAAAGGAGGCCTCTCATAAACCTTGCTATAAGAGGATGAGAGGAAATAGGTTGTCCATTTAGAGGCTTAAGGGAAGCTGCAATAGCACTCAAATGGACCCTTACTGAATTTGTCTTAAGGCCTGCATTAGACAAATGGAGGAGATACTCCAGCAAAGATTCCAGAGGTATGGCAAGGGGGTTAAGACCCTTTTCAGAACACCAAATAGTAAACCTCTTCCACTTGAAAGCATAAGAACGTCTAGTGGAAGGTTTTCTGGAAGCATAAAGAACATCTTTCACCTGTTGAGAAAGATGAAGATCTTGGAGATCTAGGCCTTCAGCAACCAAGCCCTGAGATGCAGAGACTGGGGATTGGGATGCCATAACATTCCGTCCTCCTGAGATAGGAGATCTGGAGCAGACCCTAACTCCAGGGAGGGAGCTTGAGAGAGATGTAGAAGCAGAGGGTACCACACTTGCCGTGGCCAATGTGGAGCTATGAGAATCATGTGGCCTCTGTCTCTCTGAAGCTTGAACAGGGTTTTGGGAATTAGGGGAATGGGTGGAAAGGCATACAGGAAGTCTTGACCCCAGTGAAGGAGGAAAACATCCTTTGCCTGAGCTCCCTGAGCCGGAGTTCTGGAACAGAAGCGGGGAAGTTTGGCATTCCACAGACTTGCAAAGAGGTCTATGTCCGGGGTTCCCCAAAGTTGAAAAATCCTGGCTATCTGGTCTGCATGCAGAGACCACTCGTGTGGAAGCAGAACTCGACTGAGTTTGTCTGCCCAAGAGTTTTGAACGCCTGGAAGATAGACTGCCAGAAGATGAATCTGATGCTCTCTGGCGAAGGCCCACAGTCACAAAGCTTCGTTGCAAAGCGACAGAGAGCCTGTTCCCCCCTGCTTGTTCACGTAGAACATGGCTACTTGATTGTCCGTCTGAATAAGGACTGTCTTGTAGCTGAGCAGGTTGTGGAACACTCGTAGAGCAAGGAAGATTGCTCTAAGCTCCAAGAGATTGATATGTAGACAACTCTCCTGTGGGGACCAGGTGCCTTGGGTGGAGAGGTCTTGCAGATGAGCTCCTCAACCCATTGGAGAAGCATCTGTTACGAGTTTTTTGGGGCAGGGGTTGCTGAAAGGGGGACCCCAGCAACAGGTTTTGAGTGGACTTCCACCACTGGAGAGACAAAATGAGGCGACTTGTGTTTGCTACTTTGACAGGCAGCCTGATGCCTGGGTCCATTGGGTGGATAAAGTCCACTGAGCTGCCCTCATGTGAAGGCGAGCATATGGTAACACATGCACAGTGGATGCCATGTGGCCTAGTAACTAACATCTCTCGAGCAGGTAAAAGGGGCTTTAGCACTGCTTGAGAAGCTAACTTCACCAAGCGAAGGCAACGGGCTTGGGGAAGATAGGCCCTTGCCCTTGTGGTATCCAGCAAGGCTCCTTATGAATTCTAGAGACTGAGTAGGAGTTAGATTGGATTTTGGGATGTTTATTACCAGCCCTAAATACTGAAGGATACGCATTGTGCAGGATAGGGAAGTCTTGGCCTCTGACTGTGTTGGAGCTCGAATGAGCCAGTCGTCCAAATAAGGGAAGACGAATATTCCCAGAGTGCGTAGAAATGCTGCCACCACGGCCATGCATTTCGTGAACACCCTTGGTGCAGAGGCCAGACCAAAAGGAAGCACCCGATACTGGTAGTGCTTTCCCTGAAAAAGGAACCGCAGGAACCTTCTGTGTGTTGGATGGATGAGAACATGAGTGTACGCATCATTGAGATCTAGAGAACACAGCCAATCCTGATTTTGAAGGTATGGAAGCAGAGCTCTGAGAGAAATCATTTTGAATTTCTCCTTGACAAGGAATTTGTTCAATTCTCTGAGATCTAAGATAGGTCTGTATCCCCCTGTTTTCTTTGGAATAAGAAAATAAGGGGAATAGAATCCTGTGCCCTGTTGATGAAGAGGCACTTCTTCTATTGCCCCTTGGGCAAGAAGGATGGTAACCTCCTGACCTAACAGGTGGATGAGAGAGGTCAGAGAATTGAACTGCCTTATCATTGTGGAAGGGGGCATGCTTGAAAAATGAAGTTTGTACCCCTCTTTTATGATGGAGAGTGTCCAATGCTCTGCTGCTATTTGCCCCCACCTGGGAGAAAAATGACATAACCTTCCTGGAATGGTGGAGGGTTCTGGTCCTTCCAGAGCCAGAAAGGCTAAGTTCTCTAGCTGAAAGTCAAAGGCCCTGAGGAGGCTGAAGCTGCTGGGCCGGTTGAGGCCTAGTAGCCTTTGCTTTCAACTGTTTGGGTGGTTGTTGACGTTTGGTTGAAAACTGACCTGCAGAAGATGCCTGCTGACCATAAGCAGGATAAAATCTTTTCTTTTTAAAGCAGGATAAAATCTTTTCTTTTTAGAAAAAGGTGTTTTCTTGAACAACCTTTTCCTAACAGGATCAGCCGTAGACTTGGATAGTCTATCCAAAGTGGAATTTTCAGCATCCATTTCATTGGCTTTTTCTTGCCAATCTTTACCAAACAGGTTTTCACCAGTACAAGGGATATTTCCCAATTTATCTTGTACCCAGAGCTCTAAATCAGATGCTTCATGAGCTGCCCAAGAACCAGATTCAGGTCCCACACCACTGGAGGTGGCCTAATGGGAGGCTTAGTTAGAAGGCCCCTCATAAATCTCGCTACGAGAGGATGAGAGGAAATGGGTTGTCCATTTAAAGGCTTTAAAGAAGCTGAAATAGCACTTAAATGGACTCTTAACTGAGTTAGTCTTAAGACCTGCATTAGATAAATGAAGGAGATACTCCAGTAATGATTCCAGAGGTATCGCAAAGGGGTGAAGACCCTTTTGCGAACACCATATGGAAAACCTTTTCCACTTGAAAGCATAACAGCGTCTTGTGGAAGGTTTCCTGGAAGCACAAAGGACATCCCTTACTTGTTGAGAAAGGTTAAGACCATGAAGGTCTAGGCTCTCAGCAACCAGGCCCTGAGATGCAGAGAGTGGGGAATGGGATGCCACAACATCCCGTCCTCCTGAGACAGGAGATCTGGAGCAGATCCTAACTCCAGAGATGGAGCTTGAGAGAGATGCAGGAGCAGAGGGTACCACACCTGCCGTGGCCAATGTGGAGCTATGAGAATCATGTGGCCTTTGTCTCTCTGAAGCTTGAATAGGGTTTTGGGAATTAGGGAAATGGGTGGAAAGGCATATAGGAAGTCCTGACCCCAATGGAGGAAAGCATCCCTGGCCTGAGAACCCTGAGCTGGAATTCTGGAACAGAACCGGGGAAGTTTGGCATTCAACGGACTTGCAAAGAGGTCTATGTCCGGAGTTCCCCAAATTTGAAAAGTTTTTGCTACCTGGTCTGCATGGCGAGACCATTCGTGTGGAAGCAGAACTCGACTGAGTCTGTCTGCCCAAGAGTTTTGAATGCCTGGCAGATACACCGCAAGGAGATGAATTTGATGCTCTCTGGCAAGGGCCCATAGTCACAAAGCTTCATTGCAAAGTGACAGAGAGCCTGTTCCTCCCTGCTTGTTCAGATAGAACATAGCTACTTGATTGTCCGTCTGACTTAGGACTGTCTTGTAGCTGAGCTGGGTATGGAACACTCGAAGAGCAAGGAAGATTGCTCGGAGTTCTAGGAGACTGATATGTAAGTGGGTCTCCTGTGGAGTCCAGGTGCCTTGGGTAGAGAGATCTTGCAGATGAGCTCCCCAACCCACTTGTGAGGCGTCTGTTGTTAGAGTGACCTGGAGCAGGGTTTGCTGGAAAGGGGACCCCACCAACAGGTTTTGGGTTGACTGCCACCATTGTAGAGACAAACTAAGGCGATTTGTGTTTGCTATTTTGTCTGATAGGCAGCCTGATGCCTGAGTGGATAGAGTCCATTGGGCTGCTCTCATATGGAGGCGAGCATAGGGAACCACGTGCACGGTAGATGCCATTTGGCCTAGTAGTTGTAACATTTCCCGAGCAGTGAGTTGAGTTTTTAACACTGCCTGGGAGGCTAACTGCACAATGCGAAGGCAGCGGGCCTGTGGAAGATAGGCCCTTGCTTTTCTGGTGTCCAGCATAGCTCCTATAAACTCTAGAGACTGAGTGGGAGTTAGGCTGGATTTTGGGATGTTTATGACCAGGCCCAAATACTGAAGGATACGCATTGTGCAAGATAGGGAAATTCTGGCCTCTGACTCTGATGGGGCTCGAATGAGCCAGTCGTCTAAGTAGGGGAAGACGAATATTCCTAGAGTGCGAAGAAATGCTGCCACTACAGCCATGCATTTCGTAAACATCCTTGGTGCTGAGGCCAGGCCAAAAGGAAGCACCCTGTATTGGTAGTGCTTTCCTTGAAAAAGAAAACGAAGGAACCTTCGGTGAGTTGGATGGATGAGAACATGAGTGTACGCATCCTTGAGATCTAGAGAACAAAGCCAATCCTGACTCTGAAGGTATGGCAGCAGAGTTCCCAGAGAAATCATCTTGAATTTCTCTTTGAACAGGAATTTGTTCAGTTCTCTGAGGTCTAAAATGGGTCTGTGTCGCCCTGTTTTCTTTGGAATAAGGAAATAAGGGGAGTAAAACCTTGTACCCTGTTGGGAAATGGGTACGTCTTCTATTGCCCCCTGGGCAAGAAGTAAACTGACCTCTTGACTCAACTGAGTGTTGAGAGAAGCCTGAGAATTGAACTGTCTTACAACTGTGGAGGAGTGGCCTAGTGGTTGGGGCAAGGTACTTCAGGCCGGAAGGTCGGGGGTTCAAATCCCACAAGAGGACAGCAACCTTGGGCCGGAAGGACTGGGGTTTCTAGTCCCACAGGTACTCCTTGTGGTCTTGGGCAAGCCACTTAACCCTCCATAGCCCATGTTCCCTGTAAAATAGTTATCTCCAAGTTATAATGCCCTGTTCAATGTAACTTCAGTTTGTTCAATGTAAACCGCACTGATGCAGAATAGCGCGGTATATAAGAGAATGGAAATAAAAAATAAAAATAAATAAATAAATAACTGTAGGAGGGGGCATGTTGAAGAAATGAAGCTTGTACCCCCTCTCTTAAAATAGAAAGAGTCCATTCTTCTGCTGTTATCTGCCCCCATCTGGGGGCAAAATGACACAACCTTCCTGGGATGGTGGAAGGCTCTGGCCCGTTCAGGGCCAGGAAGGCCAAGTTCTCTAGATGGGAGTCAAAGCCCCTGTGGAGGCTAGTCTGCTGGGCCGGTTGAGGCTTAGCAGTCTTTGATTTCCTTTGCTTTGGGGGCTGCTGTCCCTTTCGGGTGGACTGACCTGCAGAATGCACCTGCTGGGTATAGGAGGGATAAAACCTCTTCTTTTTAGAGAAGAATGGTTTCTTGTAGGATTTTCTCCTTGCAGGATCAGCTGTAGCCTTGGATAGTCTATCCAAAGTGGTGTTATCAGCATCCAGCTCATTAGCTTTCTCTTGCCAATTTTTGCCAAAGAGATTTTCGCCTGTACAAGGGATATTCCCGTTTGTCCTGTACCCAGAGTTCTAAATCAGATGCCTGGATCCAGGAAATCCTACGAGCACCTATGGCAATAGCAGAGGTTCTGCTTATGCACTCAAAGCAGTCAAAAGCTGCACGATTAACAAACTTGGAAACATCCTGGGCATGTTTGACAAGTGTAAGATAATCCTGTCTCTTATCAGGAAGGAGAGGGCTCATAAACTCTAGATCTCCTGTAATCTCCTTAAGGAACATTCCCATGTATAAGATGTAGGAACTAATCCTGGCAGAAAGCATAGAGGCCTGGAATGTTCGACGCCCAAAGGCATCAAGAGTCCTACATTCACGTCCTGGAGTATTAGATGCATGTCTCTTTGCACTCTTGATCCTTCTCATAGCTGACTCCACCACTATGGAGTGGTGTGGCAACTGAGTTTTTTGAAATCCAGGACAAGGAGGTACTCGATACATGGTATCCAGCCTACGGGAATGAGGAGAGGTGGTAAGAGGTGTTTCCCACATTCTTAACATGAGATCATGCAAGATCTCATGAATAGGCAAAGTAGCCGCTTCCTTGGGAGCTTTAGGATATTGTAAAATCTCCAACTCCTTTGGGCTCTGTTTCAGGAGCCACTGTGATGGAAAGACCCCTAGCCACCTCCCTGATGAAATCCTGAAAGGATATATCCTCTGGAGGAGACATCCTACGTTTAGGAGAAGAAGGCTCCTCAAAGAGAAGTACTCCGGCATCGACAGAGCTGTCAGAGTCCTCAGAGTCATTGGAGGATTCAAAATATCTTCTGTCCAGGTGCTCTTGTAAAGCACGATACCGGTACCGATCGAAGTCGGTACCGGAGGGGTCCGGTACCGGCCTGTCGATACTGGAGGAAATAGCATGACTCGGTGTTGGTAGCATACTCACCGATGTCGATGCTGCCGGTACCGATATCGGTGCCGGAACCGGTATCGATACTGGTTGAACTGTCTGAAGCGGTCCCGAAGGCACCGATGCCGCAAGGAGAGCCGCCAGTCTGCACTCAGTAGCCAGGAATCTCTGGTCAATTGATGCTGCCGATGCCTGGATGTCAGTATCGGACGAAGCGGCCGGTACCCCAGAGCATGGCACCAGTAGTTCTGCCGAGGTTGAGGCCTCGAGAACATCCTGGAACCCCGATAGTGCTTTGGAAGCCGAAGCCTCCCGCCGGGGCAATTTTGCCGGTAGAAGTCCCTCAAGGGCAACGCCAGAGGCATCTCGATGCTTGGAAGGAGATCTACCCTTTGAGGACCAGCCAAATTTATGTTTGGTTACCTGAGATCCATGGGAGGAAGACGAAGCCCTGGAAGATGTCAATACCACGGATGCTGCATCAGAGGGAAAAAGGGTGCTAAGCTTAGCAGCTCGGTTCTGCCGACCCCTCTTCGACATCATCCCACAGGCAACACACTCCGAGATGGAGTGGTCAGGACCTAAACATTTGAGGTACCACTCGTGAGTGTCGGTGACGGAGATGGTACCGCCACACTTGGAACACTTTTTAAAACCCGAAGCGGGTTTTTCCATGTTGAGGAAAAATTGGGCCTAGTGCCGAAAATGGCGTGTGGCACCCGAGAGAAAAAAGGCTGGAAAATCCAGATAAAAGATTAGAAAAGATTTTTTTTTTTTTAGAAAGAAAGAAAGAACCGGCGGTACCGGTATAACGTCGAGAAAGGCAGACGCTACCACAAAAAAGAATGAAAAATATGGGATAATTTCTGCGGTGACAGGAAAACGACCTGCTGGCTCCGCGGAAAACGAAGAACTGGAGAGAGGCAGTTGGGAAAGGCGGGAAGGCAGCACGCAGGCGCTGTGGGATGCTCCCAAAAGCTTTCTAATTGGACGCTGGGGAGCGTTCCCGCGCAGGCTCCGTCGGTACCGACAATACCCATATGTGAAGACTACATTCCTGCTTGCTCCTGGAGATTACCTTGCTCCTCATTTTGCACATTGGCAGGCTAACGCTGGAAACAGTGTAAGCATTGTGGGCCCAGTGAGGAGTAGGCAGCCACAAAACAATGGATAGACATACACACACTCCCACTCCTATTTCAGCATTGTGCAAAGATAGGGGTGGTTGGCAGTCCTGCCCGCCACACTAGTCCTGAGCATAGTGCAGGCATTGCTAAGGTATGCAGGTGCTAGTAGTAGTGCTTTGGTGGTAACTGCTGCTCCGTGCCGGGCCCAACAGCCTGACTCTCCATGAGGCTTTGGATAGTGGAGCCTCCATGAGGCTTTGGATAGTGGCCCAACAGCCTGACTCTCCATGAGGCTTTGGATAGTGGATAGTGTGTGTGGGTGTTTGTGCCCCTGTTGGCCGATGCTCTAGGGAGTGTGCATGTTTATGTTGTATGTGCTATGTAGGATAAAATGTAGGGACATGGTCTGCAGGAGCCACAGCTGGGACTTGAACCTGTGAGCACCTGCCCCAGGTCACACTGGCTGTGTGTACTGCACCATACTGTTGCCACAGAGGCAGGTCAGTCCCTGGGGATACCATGACTGTTCATCAGACAGACCTTGTCTGTTGCACTGGACGCCACCCACCTGAACAGGGCTTGGCCTTGGTCTGCTGTGGGCAGATGCCACTGCCCCCACCCACACCCCTCCCCCACCATGCTGACATGCCCATATGCTGGTGGTGCGCAGTCCCAGGCCATCCAGTGTGCAGGTAGGCGGCTGCCTAGAGTGTGTGGTCTGGGGAAGGGGTGCCTACATAGACATCCACGCTCCCCCCGGCACCGCCTGCCAATGTTATGTGCCTGCCATTCCGGGGGGAGATGGCTCGTGTGTGTCAGGTTGGTGATCTAGCCACTATTGTCTAGGGTGGACCTGGTAAATGTAGGTAGATTGTGTTATGCCAGCAGACTGTGGACAGGCTAGAGCATGCAACTCCGATATGGTGTACCCGGTTTGGCCTACTGGGTGTAGATAGTTTCAGACAATGTGTGGTCAGACCCTGCAGTGCCTTCCTACAGGCTGCAGCAAAGGGTGTTCATTTACCTGGATTTCTGACCTGTTTGGGGCAATCATGGGAAAGGTCTGTAGACCCTTGTTCGAGTGATCCCCAGATGTGAACTGATTGCCCTATTACAGGCATTGTGGTACCTGTGTGACCTTTGGGGTTGCTGCTGGGTAATGTCCCCTGGATGGGACACTGTGGGACACAGATTCCTGGGCATGTTTGACCTTGATCAGTAGCTGTCTTGCTGATTTCCAGTTTCTGTGTTCCTATGTGCCACCTAGGCATCTGCCTAGTCCACCCTATGTCCCAGCTGCCCCACTGCATGTCCCACCTGCAGCCCCCATGCCCCATTTGCAGCATCACCATAGTGCCACTTTTTTGGGGTTCCCTGCCTATGCTGTACATTGCTGACACTGAAATGGTTTCTCTCTCCTGCAAATGTGCATCTGACAGGTTTTCACGCGCAGTACTGTTCAAGCGTTAATGTTACAGCGTTAGTGTAGTAGGGGCCTCTCCCCGCCCATTGACCCCTTCTCTCTGCCCTCTGCGGGACTTACCGCAGCTGGAGACATTAACACGCATTAACGTTGCATCTGGTAACATTAACGTAGCCGCTGCTACATTACCACAGTTTAGTAAACATACCCCTATGTGTGAGAATATCATTACTTGTAGAATGGTCCTGAGGTCATGGTCTATTAGTAGTGGTCACAACTGTTGAATCATTCTTAATTTATTGTAAATAGTTCTTGTGGTTAGTTTTATGTGGGATGTTAGACTGAGTGTTTGGTCAATGGTAATACCTAGATATTTTACTTCTTTTTTTTTTTACTTCCAGGGTAGCCTCCTTCACGTTGATGTTGAGTGGAGGAATGAAACCTTGGTTCCTAGTAATAAAAAGTAGTTCCGTTGCGTAATAAAGACTTTTTCAAGTACATTCGTAGCAAAAAACCTGTGAGAGAGTCAGTTGGTCCATTAGATGATAGAGGGGTTAAAGGGGCACTAAGAGGTGACAAGGCAATAGCGGAGAGACTGAACGAATTCTTTGCTTCGGTCTTTACTGAGGAAGATGTAGGGATGTTACCCATGACTGAAGTGGTATTTAAAGGTGCAGAAGAATTGAAGGAAATATCAATACATCGGGAAGATGTATTACAACTACTAGATAAACTGAAGAGTAGCGAATCACCTGGGCCGGATGATATACATCCAAAGGTGTTGAAAGAACTGAAATATAAGATTGCAGACCTGCTATTAGTAATCTGTGAACTACCATTAAAATTATCTGTAATACCTGAAGATTGGAGGATGGCAAACGTAACACCAATTTTTAAAAAGGGTTCCAGGGGTGATCAGGGAAACTACAGACCAGTGAGCCTGACTTCAGTACCAGGAAAAATGGTAGAAACCATCATAAAGAACAAAATTGCTGAACATGTAGATAGTCATGGCTTAATGGGAGACAGCCAACATGCCTTTAGACAAGGAAGATATTGTCTTACTAATCTGTGATGTTTTTTTGAAGGTGTGAATAAACAGGTAGACAAAGGTGAGTCGGTTGATAACAGTGTATTTGGACTTTCAGAAAGCCTTTGACAAGGTCACTCATCAGAGACTTTTGGCAAAACTAAAGAGTCATGGGATAGGAGGCAGTGTACTACTGTGGATCAGGAACTGGTTAAAAGATAGAAAGCAGAGGGTAGGGTTAAATGGCCAATTTTCCCAATGGAGAAGAGTGAATAGTGGTGTACCCCAGGGATCTGTGCTGGGTCTGCTGCTTTTTGACATTCATAAATGACCTGGAAAAGGGAATAACGAGTGAGGTTATCAAATTTGCAGATGACACAAAATTACTTAAAGTTGTTAAAACCCAAGAGGATTGTGGAAAATTGCAAGAGGATCTTGATAAATTGGAAGACTGGGCATCAAAATGGCAGATGAAATTTAATGTGGACAAGTGCAAAGTTATGCACCTAGGGAAGAACAACCCAAACTATGGTTACACGATGCAAGGTTCCACATTAGGCACCACCACCCAGGAAAAAGATTTAGGCGTCATTGTGGACAACATGTTAAAATCCTCAGCCCAGTGTGCAGCGGCGGCCAAGAGAGCAAATAGGATGCTAGGTATCATAAGGCAAGGAATGGAAAATAAAACAAAGGATATTATAATGCCTTTATATTGTTCCATGGTGAGACCGCACCTTGAATATTGTGTGCAATTCTGCTCTTCGTATCTTAAAAAGACTATAGCGTTATTAGAAAAGGTTCAGAGAAGAGCCACCAAAATGGTAAAGGGGATGGAAGGATACCCCTATGAAGAAAGGCTAAAAAGGTTAGGGCTCTTTAACCTGGAAAAGAGACAGCTGAGGGGAGATATGATAGAAGTCTATTAATTAATCAACCGAGTGGAACTGGTAAACGTAGATCGATTGTTTATGTTATCAGAATATAGAAAGACTAGGGGACATGCAATGAAGCTACAGGGTAAACTATTTAAGACTAATAAAAGAAAATATTTTTTTACTCAACGTGTAATCAAACTCTGGAATTTGTTACCAGTGGATGTAGTACAGGCTGTTAGTGTAGCTGGGTTTAAAAAAGGTTTGGACAAGTTCCTGGAGGAAAGGTCCATAAACCATTATTAAGAAGGGACCCAGGATATCAATGCTTGACCCACTACAAGCATTGTGGAACCTGTGTCTTTTGGGGAAACTGCTAGGTATGTATGACCTAGATTGGCCACTGTTGGAAACAGGATACTGGGCTTGATGGATCTTGGTCTGACCTAATATGGCATATCTTATGTTATAGTTTATGTGGAGGTTATGGGATTTTAACCATTGCGAGATTTCGTTGAAGCAGGATATCATACCATCAAAGCTAAGATTTGTTATGTCAAAGCGCAGGTATAACATGATGTCATCAGCATAAAATAGTCTACTTGATATTTTTTTAATATTGCATAGGGCAGGGGTGGCCAACTCTGGTCCTAGAGCACCACAATCCAGCCTGGTTTTCAGGATATCCCTAATGAATATTCATGAGGTATATTTGCATCCACTGCCTTCCAGTATATGCAAATATATCTTATAAATATTTATTAGGGACATCCTGAAAACCAGGCTGGATTGTGGTGCACTAGGACCAGAGTTGGCCACCCCAAGCATAAGGGGCTGGAGATAGATATTGAATAAGGCAAAAAGGGCTGAGCCTTGGGGTAAGCCTTGTTGCTGTTTGTAGACTTCAGACGTTTGTTGGTCAGTTTTAACTTGCTGAGATCTGTTGGATAAGTAAGACTTAAGCCAACAAAGCGCAGTGCCCTATATACCTATTTGTTGCAGCCTATTGAGTAGCACATGATAATTGATGGAATCAAAGGCTGAGGCAATATCAAGGAAGATAAGTATAAATACTTGTTTCAAATTATCTATACCCTTTATCAATTTCTTAAAGAGGGTTAATAACAGTTTCTACACCATGGTACGGTCTGAAACTATACTGATGGTCATCTAAGGGGTAATGAGTATCCATATGATCTTGCAGTTGATTATGAATGATTATTCTCAATCACTTTTGCAAAAAATGGGAGGCTTGAAATTGGCCTATTAGATGAGGGACATGATTTATCCAGAACTTTTTGTTTTAATACAGGACGTATGATTGCTTGTTTTAGGTCCTTAGGCATAATATCCTGGGTGGGTGACCTTTGAACCATCTTAATTGGCGCAAGTCCCTCACAAATGACTTTTAACCAGCTGAAGGCACAGGTCTAAACTGGATGTTGTATTTATATTCATAATAATTTTGTGTAAGTAATCTAGAGACATCTGATAAAACTCTGACCATATCTTGGGATATATTGTGTTGGTAGGTACAGCGAGAGTGGGTTGATCATTCAGTGGTGTCAGTTTGTTCATATAGTAATTTGCCAAAACTTGAGGATTTATGAGCTGGTTGTTAGCACTGTCAGTTGGGGCATTAGTCAATCATTTCACTATTTCAAATAGTTCCCTCGGCTGATTTAGAGATTTCAATAGGATATTTGTGTGGTGTTCCTTCTTTTTATTGTTTATGGAATCGTGGTAAGCTAGAAGAGTGTTCATGTATATTATTCTGTCTTCCGGAGATTTAGAGATTCTCCATGTGCGTTCTAGTTTCCTCAAGTGTCTCTTTAAGCCTCTTATTTCACATGAATACTATTGTTTTGTTTTATTTTGTTAGAGTGAGGTATTGGTAGTATGGCGGCCCCAGTGATAGTTGTGTTCCAGTTAGATAGTAAATCATTTAAATCGCTGATGTCAGTATCTATGTTCATAAGGGTCTCTCTTACAAATTTATCCTTATCAAAGCTCTTAAATTTTGTGTGGTGTTTGGTTGGATGGTTGGTTTTGTGGTCAGGAGTTTGGTATGATAGTGAGAAATTGAGATTTTATTTTTATTTATTTATTTATTTAGTTAGTTATTTTATATACCACTTTATCCAGGTAATCAAGGCGGTTTACAGGGAACAGGTTTCAAATACTGCTCTAGGTAGTTTATAACAAACAGTTTACAAGTAACAAGAACTACAGTATATTTGTTGTAACTATGTACAGGAAACATTTTAACTAGAACTATATACAGCATGGAATGGCATTATGACAGTGTTAGATCATGTGCTGGGTGAAGTACAGTGATGTACGGCAGCTGTGTACATTGATTTATATACAATGGGATAATTGTTAGTTAAGGATTTATGGAATTTTCTAGCTGGATAGGGCTGTAAGGTGGGCATGAATTCAGTGGGGATGTTTGTTCTTGTGTTTTTATGTGGTCAGTGGTGGGTTGTTCATGTTGGTAGTAGTCTGTAAATAGGAATGTCTTGAGGTGTTTTCTGAACAGTGTTAAGTCTTATTTCCCTCAGATTGTTGGGCAGATTATTCCATTGGGCTGAGGCAAAGAATGAGAATGCCATGTTTGTTGTTGCTTGGAATGCATTTCTGAATCTCTTCGGTGTGATTAGTATGTTCTTCTGATTATCTCTTCTTCTTCTTCTGTCCTGTTGCAGCTTTGTAAGCGTGTTAAGGTATGTCGGTGCTATATTGTTTTAAAAGTAGTCATTAGAGCCTTGAATTTGATCCTTTGTATTACCAGGAGCCAATGGAGGCGGTACAGTATAGGTGATCTCCAGGAACAAGCAGGAATGAGTCTTCACATATGGGTACGTCGGTACCGACGGAGCCTGCGCGGGAACGCTCCCCAGCATCCAAAAAGAAAGCTTTTGGGAGCATCCCACACGCATGCGCGCTTGCCTTCCCGCCCATTCACTTCCCTCTCATCCATTTTCCGCGGAGCCGGCAGGACATATTCCTGTCACTGCAGAAAATTTTTCTTTCTATTCTTCTTTTTTTGTGGTCGCGTCTGCCTTCCCTCGACGCCACCGGTACCGCCGGCGCTTTCCTTTCTTTTTACTAAAAATTTCTTATTTTCTCTGGGAATTTTTTCCTGTTTAGTGCCTGACGGTTTCTAGGCCACTAGGCCTCTATCCTTCCATTATGGAAAAGCCAGCCACTATCCTTAAGAAATGCTCAAAGTGTGGCGGTACAAATATATTTTTAGACACTCATACTTGGTGTCTAAAATGTTTAGGTCCTGACCATTGCCCACTGGAGTGTGTCTCTTGCTGGAGTTCAAACAGAAGTCTTCAGGATCGAGCACAACTCGATACCCGGTTCACATCGGACTCGATGTCACCAACCAGAATATCTTCTTTTTCACAAGATCAGGTAACCAAACAAAAGTCTGTTAAGACTAGCCAGTCCTCGATGGTAGATCTCCTTCTAAGCATCGAGATGCCTCTGGCGTTGCCCTCAAGGACATTTTGGCAATAAAGCCCCGGCGGGAGTCTTCGGGCTCCAAAGCATTAACGGGGCTTCAGGTTGTTCCCGAGGTTCTTACCTCGATGAACATACCTGGGCCATGCTTGGTGGTTGTGGCCGCTGCGAGCGGTACCGACACCCCGGCATCGGCTGTGGTGATGGATGAGACACTCCTCACCGATGAACGTAGTCTAGCACTCTCAGCTACTTCTGTACCGCTAGGGTTGCTGCAGACCGTTCCTCGAATATCGGCTTCGGTACCGGTATCGACATCGTTACCGGTGTCGGTACTGTCGATGTTTTCTTCGACAGACTCGCTCCCTTCGATGCCGAGCCTGGAATCGCTCTCTAGCATAGAGGATTCGATACCGACTCATCTCGGTACCGACCTCGGGCAGTACCGAAAACATCTCTTTAAAGAAAATCCGATGCTTCATCCTTTCAAGTCTTCCGATCCCGATGACTGGGATGAATCCATCGGTGCCAAGGCTGAATTTTCAATAATTTCAGCTTTTACCCCTCATTTCAGAGGGCCCTCATTTCAGAGGGTCCTCCTCAGGAGAGATTTCTTTTCAAGTTTTTTTGCTTGATATGGCAAAGTTACTTGCCATTTCTATACCTGATAAAGAATCTATACCAGGGGATTCAGAAACTCTGCAATTCCCCTGGATTCCAAAGGAGGTCATCATGCTTCCTTTGCATCAGATCTTACAGGATCTACTATTAAGAATGTGGGAAACTCCTTTAACGGTATCCCCACATTCTAAGACACTTGACACTATGTACAAGGTGCCACCTTCTCCAGGTTTTCAAAAGACTCAACTTCCTCATCATTCTATTGTTGTAGAATCAGCAATGAGGCGTATTAAGAGTGCAAAGAAGCACCCCTCTTATCCGCCAGGTTGTGAGTCTAGGCCTTTAGATGCCTTTGGACGTCGATGCTTCCAGGCATCCATGCTTTCAGCAAGAATTCTCTCATATATTTTCTATATGGGATTATCTCTTGAAGAGGTCACAAAGAACTTAAAGCTTTTCAACCCTTTTCTTCAAGAACATAAAAGAGCAGACTATTTCTTATTAGTCAGTCATGCTCAAAATGTCTCTAAGTTCCTTAATCGTGCTTCCCTAGACTGTTTTGAGTCTATTAACAGAACTTCTGCTATAGCCATAGGGACACGACACATGGCCTGGCTCCAAGCGTCAGACTTGTACAAATGGGTACAAGAAAGGCTGGGAAATACTCCTTGTACTGGTGAGAATCTCTTTAACAAGGATGCGTTATTCCAAGCTAATCAGTTAAACACTGATGTTGTTGCTTTCAGAGGATTGTCAAAACTTTCCTCTATCCCAGCTAGTAAAAAATCTCCCAAAAAACTTTATCCCTTTAAGGGAAAAAAGTTTTATCCATCTTCTACCCATCATGCAGATGTTTCCAAAGAAGGGCAACATCAAACCAGGCTAAAAAAATCAAAACCTCAACAGGCTCAGAAAACCCAACAGTCGCAGGGTTTCTGATATTTTATTCATTAAATCTCTTTTTCCTGTTTGAGGTTTAGAACCAGTAACCTACTTCTTAGCAACAGAAGCATCTACAGTTCATCTCATCCTCACTGAGATATCAGTGATACACTGACTCAGTCCTCGACTCTAGGCATGAATCTCTTGCCACAAGAGAAATCCATTCGTTTAGCTCCAAGAGCTATTGAGGACAGTCATGCCCTACGGGTAACAGGGTTCTCCTCTCTTTTTTGAAGGAAAAAGAGGAGTAACAAATGGTAATTAGATCTTACCTGCTAATTAGTGTTCCTGAAGGAACGACAGTCCAGTCCCTTTACTTCTGGGTTGCGCAACCCTTCCAGCAGCTTGGAGGCTGAGCCCAACCTTTTTGGAGGTGGGGCGGTATAAATACCACTGGGACCACCCCTCAACTCCAGTAATCGACTGAAAAAGCAGACCTAAAGAGTTTCCATTGACAATCAAACCTAAGAACTTATATATATGGCACATTGTCCAACTATGTACACTTATTCTTTCCTTTTTTTTTTTTTTTTTTACAGAAAAATGGTTAGTAGAGAGAGAGAGAGAGGGACGGGGGGGGGGGGGATGCCTGCGGTTGGCCGATCCGACCTTCTCCCGCGTCCCTTCCTCCTGAAGCGGACTCCTGCTCGGTTCAGAGATTCCTTCTGACTGATAGGTCCTCCCCAGGTGGGATCAGGGACTGGACTGTCGTTCCTTCAGGAACACTAATTAGCAGGTAAGATCTAATTACCATTTCCTTATCGTCACTCCAGTCCAGTCCCTTTACTTCTGGGATGTACAAGAGCAGTTCAATCCTGGGTGGGATCCGGGATACCGGACTGAAGGACCGCCAGACCAAACCGAGCATCCGCTGCACTCTGGATGTCGAGCCTGTAGTACTTGGTAAACGTATGCAGAGAGGACCAAGTTGCTGCCCTACAGATATCCACTGGAGGGACTAAGCTGAACTCTGCCCAGGACGTAGCCTGGGACCGGGTGGAGTGGGCCCGGAGCCCTGTCGGCACCTGTTTCCCTTTGAGGATGTAGGCGGAAGCAATCGCTTCCCTAATCCATCTAGAGATGGAGGCCTTGGCCGCCGCCTCTCCCTTGTGTGGACCCCCAAACTTCACAAATAGATGCTCTGACTTCCGGAAGGGGGCAGTGCGGGAGAGGTAGCGTTTCAAGGTCCTCCGGACATCCAAGAGTCGCAGTTTGTTATCCCTACCTTCGACCACCTCCCCGGAGAGGACCGGCAGGTGAACTGCCTGGTTCATATGAAAGGGAGAAATGACCTTGGGCAAGAAGGAAGGGACCGGACGCAGAACTATCTTGTCCTTGAAAAACAATAGAAAGGGGGGCTGAGCGGATAGCGCTTGCAGCTCGGAAACCCGCCTTGCTGAGCAGATAGCGACCAAAAATACTGTCTTCAGGGTCAGATCCTTTAAGGAGGCCCTCTTCACTGGTTCGAAGGGTTCCTTGGTCAGAGTGTTAAGCACTAGGTTGAGGTCCCAAGGAGGGACGACTGACCTCCGTTGAGGGCGCAGGCGCCTCACCGCCCTTAGGAACCTGGAGACATCCGCGTGCACCCCTAGGGGCTTGCCGCGGACCTTTCCTCTATAGCATGCGATTGCCGCTAGTTGAACCCGCAAGGAGCTGTGAGATAACCCCTTGTCAAACCATGCCTGTAAGAACTCTAGGACCTCGGGGACTGAAGCGGAGAGGGGTCGTCGTCGGCGCTCTGCGCACCATGCTTCGAAGATGCGCCAGGTCCTAACATAGGAGAGACAGGTCGAGCGCTTCTTAGCGTTTAACAGAATCGAGATGACCGCTCCTGAATAGCCTCTTTAGGAGCCTCGCCCTTTCAATAGCCATGCCGTAAGCGAGAATCGATCCACGTGGGGCATCCGTAATGGACCTTGAATCAGAAGGCCCCTCTTGCAGGGGAGGCGCCAAGGTCGGTCGGCGACCAATCTCATCAGATCCGCATACCAGGGACGGCGTGGCCAATCCGGGGCTATGAGGATTATGTATCCGTGATGAGACTCTACCCGTTGTAACACCCTTCCGATCAGAGCCCAGGGAGGGAACACATAAAGTAGACCTTCCGAGGGCCACTTCTGGGCCAAGGCATCCAGGCCTTCGGACATCCTTTCCTTGCGCCGGCTGAAGAATCGTTCCACCTTGGCGGACGCGAACCTCGCCATGAGATCCATGACTGGGAGACCCCAGTGGGCTACTATCCGGTCGAACGTTTCCTGTTCCAGCTCCCACTCTCCGTGGTCTATCTTGCACCTGCTGAGATAGTCTGCCGTGACGTTGTCTAAGCCTGCCACGTGCTGGGCCGAGAGAGCAACCAAGCGATTTTCTGCCCACTGGAACAGAGAGCTCGCTTCCTTCTCTAAGGCGGGACTGCTGGTGCCGCCCTGGTGGTTGATGTAAGCCACTGCGGTCACATTGTCTGATAGCACGCGAATTGCCTTCCTTTGAACTAGGACCTCTAGAGCTTTGAGTGCCAGACCGACGGCCCGCAATTCTAGTCTGTTGATGGGCCATTGGGCTTCCAGCGGAGTCCAATTGCCCTGAACGAACTGGTCCTCGCAGTGGGCTCCCCAGCCTGTCAGACTGGCATCCGTCGTCAGTAATAACCAGTGGTGAGGATCCAGGGGCATCCCGCGATTCAGATTCTTCGGGGACAGCCACCAGTGCAGGGACTGTTTGGTCCGAGGTGCGCAAGGTAACTGCACTGATATGGAATGGCGTTGGGGCGACCACCGACGCAATAGAGTCCTCTGAAGCGGCCGCATGTGGGCACGAGCCCAAGGTACCACCTCTATTGCCGCTGCCATTGTACCCAGGACCTGAAGATAATGCCGCGCCGTAGGGTTTCGTCTGCCTAGAAACTGAGTGATCCGGAGCCTTAGCTCTCTCGCTCTTGATTGAGACAGAAACACCTTGCCTCTGCTGGTGTCGAACCTTGCTCCGAGGTACTCCAGTTCCTGGGAGGGAGTCATCCTGCTCTTCACTCGATTGATGACCCACCCCAACTCTTCTAGGACTTGAATAACTCTTGCCGTCACGGTGTGACTTTCCTCCTCGGACTTTGCCCGGATTAGCCAATCGTCCAGGTAGGGGTGTACTAGAATTCCCTCTTTCCGTAGAAAGGCCGCTACCACCACCATCACCTTGGTGAATGTCCTCGGAGCCGTAGCCAGACCGAAGGGGAGTGCCTGAAATTGAAAATGGCCCCTTGGCACCGCAAATCTCAGGAATTGTTGATGGGAATCTCTGACCGGGATATGCAGATAGGCTTCTGTCAGATCGAGGGATGTTAAAAACTCTCCGCCCCTGACTGCTGCTATGACCGAGCGCAGGGTTTCCATCCGGAAGTGTGGAACTCTGAGGCAGCGATTGACCTGTTTTAGATCTAGTATCGGTCGAAAGGACTCTTCCTTCTTTGGGACCACGAAATAAATCGAGTACCGACCGGTACCGCCGCGCTGGTCTGGCGGTACCGGGACCACGGCCCCGAGCGCTATGAGCCGGGAGAGGGTTGACTCTACCGCCGCTCTCCTTGCCGAAGAACCGCAGGGAGACCGAACAAAGGCTGGATGTATTTGTTTTGCGAATTCGAGAGCGTAGCCCTCTCTGATAACCTCTAGGACCCATTGATCGGACGTGACCCGGGACCAGGCGGAGAGGAACCGCCTCAGGCGACCGCCCACTGACGGCTCTCCCCCCTGGACCCCCGTCACCTCATTGTTTCCTATTTCCTTGAGAGGAGGAGAAGGAGGACGAGCCAAAACCTCGGCCAGCTCCTCGAAACCCACTGAAGCCTTGTCCCCTCGAGGGAAAACGGCTCCTGGAAAAAGGGTTTGTCCTGGCTAGACGGAACCTTCTAGAGTCCCTGGACTGGTTACGCACTGGGGCTAGGGGTCGTCCTTGCTTTGGTCTGTCTTCAGGCAGCCTGCCCCCTTTAGACTCGCCAAAGGTCCTTTACCAACTTCTCCAAGTCCTCTCCGAACAACAGCTTCCCCTTAAAGGGAAGACGGCTCAGGCGTGCCTTGGATGAGGCGTCCGCTGCCCAATTGCGTAGCCACAGATACCGCCTAGCCGCTACCACCGAGGCCATGTTTTTGGCTAGGCTTCTGATGAGGTCATACTGACTATCCGCCAGGAAGGCTGTTCCGGATTCCAGTCTAGCCGCGTGGGACTGAGCCTCCCCGGATGGTCCCTCTGCCGCCTGCAGCTGTTGTGACCACCTTAGGCAGGCTCTCGCTACCCAAGCTCCTGACACCGAGGCCTGCAAGGCAAGGGCACTCACATCAAAGGCTTGCTTCAGGAGGGTATCTAGCTTTCTGTCTTGAGGATCCCTCAAGGCTGTGCTGCCCTCTACTGGAATGGTAGTCTTCTTAGTAACTGCCGATACAGCCGCATCCACCCTTGGAGACTTCAGTAGCTCTCTGTCCGCCTCTGGAAGGGGGTATAGGCGAGACATGGATCGGACTCCCCTTAGACTAGACTCGGGCTGATCCCATTCCTCCTGGATCATCTGCCGGACCACTCTGTGGAGAGGGGAAACTTTCTGAGATTTTCTGATGGCCTGGATTAATGGGTCCTCCAGCACCCTCTTCCTCTGTTGGCGTATCTGAGGCTACATTGAGGACTTTTAGGGACTCATTAATTAGTGCCGGGAGCTCCTCCCGCCGAAAGACTCTAATTATCCGGGAATTATCTTCTTCAGGGATCTCCCCTTCTTCCAGCTCCTCCTCTTCCTCGTCCCAGTCCTTGTCCGAGACATCTTCCTCCGGGGAACTCTGGGAGGGGTCTGCGAGAGGTTCTTCACCGCTCAGCCGGGGACGTTTAGGCGGAATGCCTGGGTCTGGATTGCTTGCCCGCTTGGGTTTGGCTTCGGCCGAGAGAGCCACCTCTACTGCCCCCGCGCCTTGCTTGCGCAGGCAATAGGCCTTGTGGAGTAAAAGGATAAAGTCTGGCGAGAAAAAATCCCCGGCGCCCCCTACCCCCGGGGGGGAGGGCGAAGGGAGAGGGGGTAGGGAAGATAGATCCGAGGCAGATGAGGGGGGGAATTGGGACCCCCCCTCCCCATCTACTGGGTCCCCAGAGAGGGCTGGGAAGTGGCCAAGATTATTTCCTGTTCCACGGAGGCAGCTACTGCAGCACAAGCCCTGCAGACTCCTGCCTCCGAGGAAGTGCCCCTGCGCGTGCCACAGGAAGGGCATTTAGGTTTGGCCGCCATGCTCCTGATTTCAGGTATCCCCGCCTTTCCTGCTAGTTGGCTTCTATCAGGGCCAAGGGCGCACACTGCCCGGGCAATCTGGTGGGTGCTATCTGTTTCAGCAGACCCCGGACCCTCTTAGCTCCTAATATCACCCCCAAACCAAATTAGAGGTACCTTAACGATTAAGTTCCCCAAAAACTAGAAGAAGACAAAATAAACGAAATTAACTTTAAAATTATAGTTAACTTATACTAAAATGCTCCTTCATAAAGGTACTTGCGGTTTGTAGGTTGTGCTGGCTGAGGCCGGCTCAGCGGTCCCTGCCCGTTGGCTCTACACGTGGTAGGCCTCACCACGTGGAGCCTGAACGGGGGGCCGCGAGTCTGTCTCCTAAACCTGCAATTACATGCTGTCTCCTGGATTCACCCTCCAGATATCGCCGGGAGCTGCAAGAACGCCCCTAATGCAGGAGGAACGCCGAAGTCGGCTTCTTCGCCGAGATCGGGAGTCCCTGGATGAGTCGCCGCTTCTTTTAGCTGCGGGACGAATCCGGCGCTAAGGCACTTCTTCCGGTTTCGCCTCCAGCGCTCAGCCTCCAAAAAGGGCTTCGGCGCGAGGCAGAAAGGAAAAGGAGACGCCAGGAGATCTCCGGATGGCAGCCGCAGGCTCAGAGCACTCTCCTTCGGGGCTGCACGCAGCGCGAACCTCCGAGGCCCGGCACGACTAGAGGGAGGGAGGGGGAGGAGGGAGAGGAGCAGAATCAATTAAAGAGACAGCTCCAGCTAAATTAAGAAATAAACTAAGAAATAAATAAAGTAATAATGTAGTAAGAAATAAAATGACAAGTAAAGACTTAAAAAAAGAAAGGATTAGGCAGGACTCCAGTAAGCCCTAGGCTTATGGAACCCTCCAGCTGCTTGGAGGCTGAGAATACTGGAGTTGAGGGGTGGTCCCAGTGGTATTTATACCGCCCCACCTCCAAAAAGGTTGGGCTCAGCCTCCAAGCTGCTGGAAGGGTTGCGCAACCCAGAAGTAAAGGGACTGGACTGGAGTGACGATAAGGAACTAACAACAAGGTAGGCTATGCCCTTCACCTTGACAGTTTTCCTGTACGAGGATATCTCACAGTTTTTGACTGCAAGGGGGCTTCACCTTTTCAGGGACTTGCCAAATTGTAAGTCTTCTCAACTCTATTACTTTCTATCCCTCTTAGTCGAGACATTTAGTCTCTAAGAGTGATAAAAAAATTGGAGGGCTTATTTTTTTAAGCCCATAGGGTTTTCTTCAATACCTACCCAAGTAAGTGGTTTCCATACAGAGTTTTCTGCCCCTTTGCGAGCTTCTCAAATGTTTATTTTAAGACAGCTTATCAGACGATAATTGAGTTTTACCACTCCTAATTATGTCTGTCGGTCCTTTTCCAATCTATAGGACCTAACTTTTTCTGCTGCCTTAATAGCAGATAATTCCAAGAGAGGTTACACAACCCACTTTGACAATTTATCATTGTGGGCAACCGGCCTGTCTACTATTCTTAGCCATCTTCAATTCTTTTTGGCTCCAACAGAATAGATTAGGTTGCACACTGGCAATTAAACAACCAGATCTCACCTAAGCAACCTACAACATGCTCTCTGCAATTAAACAAAAAAGCTCTGCACTATGGGCCTTTGACAGAGAGCGTCAGAGCCATTCCTAATATGTAACTTCCAGATGGTTAAAAAGGCTTTGCCCAGTCATGTTCCTACATGACTGTTTTTTTCCTACTCTTACCATCTTCCTTAAAATTTCCTTTTAAGGAAAAGGAACCAGGGCTTAGACCACGTGAAAACAAAGAATTGCTCTATTTCCTGGGTTGTTCCACATCTCCAGTGGAACTCTTACAACAGGGATGTATTCTTTTTCACTGCAGTTGGCCCTTGTCTACTGCTTTCCTTCTAATTCCCAATACTTCATTGAAGCTATGTTGAACAAAGAACGCATGATACTCATATTGCCCTCATAGAGGGGCAAACATGGTATCCCCTTATATTGCGTCTTCTTCTCCAGCTACTACACTGAAGTTATAGAAGCATCCAGACTTGCTGTCTTAAGACTAAGGATCTCCTCTGCATCCCTTCACGTAGGTCTCCATTCCTGGTTATTCAAAGGCTAGAATTTTTAAAGAAATCTAGACCTCTCCTTATAAGTAAGAGCATTCCACTGGTTTCCATGAAACCTTCTCCATGGCTCTTCCACTTATAACCAGAAAGAGATTCTCTATCCATATTCTCAAGCAGGTCTTACCCCTTCTTGTTATTAAGTGAAAATCTCTCAATCTCTCTCTCTATATATATATATATATGACTCTGAAAGATTTCTGACTGTCCATATTGATGCTGTTCCAGCATACCATAGGGGTTTAAATGGACAACCAATTTCTATGGTAATTAGAAAATACCTTCTTTTACCGTAATCTTTCCGGTTACGTTACATCTGAAGCTCTCCATGTAAAGTCATTATCCTAAGTGACATCACTTAGGGAAGACATTACTGATCTTCAAGAAATTGGAGGCTACACCTTCTACTACAAATGTTTTTTTCTTTCATTTGGATAAAGGGGTCTTAATGACCCATCCTTTTTCTGCAAGGCATATTTCTTCCTTTTCGTCCAAACCAGTCAGATTTATCTCCTCTCTTTCCTAGAGCCTTATTCTGCTCCAAGGACAAAGAGCTTTACACTTTGGCCTACAGAAGCTTCAGCTTTTCCTCCAAAGTCCAACCTCATTTAACTCCCCCAGTTTTTTCTTCTGGGATTAGTTCTAGCCATTAAGGCTTCTGACCTCTACCTGTATTGCAAAATTTATTTTCCTCTACTTCACAGTGAGGTAATTTCTTTGAGGATAATCTACTGGCTCTTAGCAGCAGATCCATATTAGCCTGAATAAACACTTTCGCAATACTTTTGAGTAAGGTCCACATTAGAAAATTGGAATTCAATATTTGCTAACAATTATGATCTACACAAGGAATCCCCTCTAGACGCCTTGTTTAGTCAAGCTGTTCCACAGCACACCCTTTTTAATTCAACTCCTACCCTCCATCCCTTGGATGCCTGAGGTCCTAGGAAATAGCATGGCCCATCCATTAGATTTGCAACATGCTGGGACCTCCTCTAGGCATCTCTAGCTTGGGAGTCCCCATATGTGAAGACTCATTCCTGCTTGTTCCTGGAGATAGCACAGTTACTTACCTGTAACAGGTGATCTCTGGGAACAGCAGGAATAAGTCTTCACAACCCACCCACCTCCCCTAGGAGTTGTTCTCTCTCTCTCTCTAATTTGTCTACTTCCCTCCTTCGGTCTCAGCTACAAACCCAACTGATGAGAGGGAAGTGAATGGGCGGGAAGGCAGCGCGCATGCGTGTGGGATGCTCCCAAAAGCTTTCTTTTTGGACGCTGGAGAGCGTTCCCGCGCAGGCTCCATCGGTACCGACGTACCCATATGTGAAGACTTATTCCTGCTGTTCCCAGAGATGACCTGTTACAGGTAAGTAACTGTGCTATCTCCAGGAACAAGCAGGAATGTAGTCTTCACATATATTTTGCTGGGTATTGTCGGTACCGACAGAGCCTGCGCGGGAACGCTTCCCAACATCCAATAGGAAAGCTTTTGGGAGCATCCCACTGCACCTGCGTGCTGCCTTCCCGCCTTTCCAACTCTCCCTCTTCAGTTTTTCGGTTTCCGTGGAGCCAACAGGCAGCAAACCCTGTCACCGTAGAAAATCTTCTTTTGTGGTTGCGTTTGCCTTCATCATCGACGCCTATACCGGTACCACCGGTCTTTTCTAAATTTCATTTTCTCTTTTTTTTTTTTAAGAAAAGAAGGAAAGGAAAAAAAATTCTTTTTTTTGGAGGGTCTGTCCCCTCTAGGTGCCAGGCGCCATTTTGGGCACTAGGCCCTCTTTTCTTCTAAAATGGAGAAACCAACTAGTGGTTTCAAAAAATGTTCAAAGTGTAGCGGTATCATTTCTGCTACTGACACCCATGACTGGTGTCTTAAATGTTTAGGTCCTGACCATGTACCATCGGAGTGTCTCTTTTGTAGAAAGATGACCAAGAGAGGCCTGCAGAACAGAGCTGCAAAACTCGGCACCTTCTTTGCTGCAGATACGATATCCGTTGCATCAACATCTTCCAGGGCCTCATCTTCCTCCGATGAATCTCAGGACCCGGGTCTTCCAAGACCGGCCGGTCCTCAAAGGGTAGATCTCCTTCGAAGCATCGAGATGCTACTAGCGTTGCCCTCGAGGAAAACATACAGGCAAAACAGTCCCGGCGGGAGGCTTCAGCCTCCAAAGCACTAACAAGGCTCCAGGATGTTCCAGAGGCTTCCACCTCGGGGGAACTCCTGGTGCCATGCTCTGGTGTTGTAGCCGCTTCCTCCGGTACCGACTTCCAGGCATCGGCAGGGGTTATGGATCAACGAATCCTAGGCATCGAGCGCAGTCTAGCGGCCCTCTTAGCAGCCTCGGTACCGCTAAGACCGCTCCAGATGGTTCCGCAGTCGTCGGTACCGGTATCAACTGTACCTGCTTTAACCGATGTGCTTCCCCCCATGCCGGCTCTTGAATCGATATCCGGTATCGAAACAGTCTGACG
This sequence comes from Ichthyophis bannanicus, assembly GCA_033557465.1. Taxonomy (NCBI): domain Eukaryota; kingdom Metazoa; phylum Chordata; class Amphibia; order Gymnophiona; family Ichthyophiidae; genus Ichthyophis; species Ichthyophis bannanicus. The sequence goes on from CM066034.1 coordinate 708,462,061, forward strand.
CAGACTTCGATCAATACCGGCGTCAAACAATGCAAGAACACCCGGCACGGAGATATTTTGAGTCCTCTGCTTCCGATGACTCTACCGGTACTGGGGTGATTCTACCAGAGAATCCATCTCCTTCTCCTCAACGTAGGATGTCTCCTCCAGAGGACCTGTCCTTTCAGGATTTCATACGTGATGTAGCCAGAGGACTTTCAATCACGGTGACTCCTGAAAAGGAACCCAGAGAAAAAGAATTAGAAATTCTTCAGTATCTGGCAGCTACCCTTCCCATTCACCGAATCTTACATGATCTCATGCTAAGAATGTGGGAAGCTCCTTTAACAGTGTCCCCACACTCACGGAGACTCGATACCATGTACTGAGTTCCACAATGCCCTGGTTTTCAGAAGACACAATTACCACACCATTCAATGGTAGTGGAATCGGTGATGCGTAGGATTAAGAGTGATAAAACACATTCTTCCAATCCTCCAGGCCGTGAATCGAGGACACTCAATGCTTTTGGGTGTCGATGCTTTCAATCCTCGATGTTATCAGCCAGGATCAGCTCTTACATTGTCTACATGGGAATGTTTCTCAAGGAGGTGACAAGGGATCTAGAGCTTATGGCTCCACTTCTCCCTGATGATAAACGGGCAGATTTCCTCACCCTGGTCAAACATGCCCAGAATGTGTCTAAGTTCACAAATCGTGCAACCTTTGACTGCTTTGAATGCATTAGCAGAACCTCTGCTATTTCCAACGATGGCTTCAGGCATCAGACTTAGAACAATGGGTGCAGGATAAGCTGGGCAACTTTCCTTGCACAGGAGAAAATCTCTTTGGCAAGGATTGGTAAGACAAGGCTAATCAGATTGAATCTGAAAATACAACCTTGAACAGTTTATCAAAGGTTACAGCCAACCCAGCAAAGAAAAAGACAACTAAGAAACCCTTTTTCAACAAGAAAAATAATTTCTACCCATCCTACACCTATGCTGTCCACTGTCCAGTTCATGCTTCCCAGAAGGGGCAACAGCCCAGACAGCAAAGGAAGGCACAAGTCCCAAGAGCTCAACCAGCTCAGCAGACTCAGCCACCTCAGGGGCTTTGACTCCTTCCCAGAGAACTTAGTCATCCTGCCCCTGAAAGGTCCAGAACCTCTCACCATCCCCGACAGACTCTGTCATTTTGCCAGAAGATGGCAACAAATAACATCAGAAAACTGGACTCTTTCCATTGTACGAGAGGGGTACAAATTCCATTTTCACAGTATACCCCCTCCCACCATCACAAGTATTTATACAATACTACAAGATAAATCATAATCCACCATAGCCGCACATAATGCCTACTTTTAATACCTATCCGTAGATTGCTCATAGGCCATTCCTCAAAGATTACTGTTACATATGTAAATAGTTGTTTTGCATGTCTCCCTAAGTTATCCAAGTTGTACCTCCCTGTTCTATGTAAAAAACTTGTTGTTTATGGTTCCTTGTTCCATGTAAACCGCGCTGATACTAAAGAGTGCGGTATATAAGAAAATAAAATAAATAAATAAATAAATAAAGACAGTTCAATTCTCAGGGCCCTACCACCGCTCTCTTGTGTCAGGAGGTCACCTCTCTACTTGCTCAAGGAGCAGTAGAAGAGGTACCCATATCCCAACAGGGCATGGGTTTCTACTGCCCCTACTTCCTCATCCCAAAGAAAGCAGGGAGATACAGGCCCATACTGGACCTCAGAGAGTTGAACAAGTATCTGTTCCGAGAAAAATTCAAAATGATCTCCCTCGGAACACTTCTTCCCTACATTCAGAGTCAGGATTGGCTATGTTCTCTAGATCTAAGGGATGCCTACACACATATTCTCTTCCATACAGATCACAGGAGGTTTCTCCGATTCCTTTTTCAAGGAAGACATTTCCAGTACAGGGTTCTTCCCTTTGGACTGGCTTCTGCCCCATGAGTCTTCACAGAATGCATGGCAGTAGTAGCAGCATTCCTGAGAACTCTGGGGATATTCGTCTTCCCTTACTTAGACGACTGGCTCATCCGAGCATCAACAGCTCCAGAAGCCAGCTTCGCTCTATCCCGCACGATACAAATCCTGCAGTACTTAGGACTGGTCATAAACCTCCCAAAATCTCATCTCACCCCATCTCAGTCCCTAGAGTTCATAGGGGCTCTTCTCGACACAAGGCAGTCAAAGGATTTCCTGCCACAGCCACGTTGTCTTCGAATACTCCAGCTCGCTTCTCAAGCAGCTATGAAAACTTTCCTAACTGCTCGAGAGATGCTTCAGCTGCTGGGGCATATGGCATCCACTGTCCATGTGGTTCCCTAAGCTCGCCTTCACATGCGGGCAGCTCAGTGGCCCCTATCCTCTCGTTGGACACAGGCCTCGGGTCACCTTTCGTACAAAATCAGAAACTTGACACGTCTCATTTCGTCCCTACAGTGGTGGCAATCACAGGAAAACCTTCTCGTAGGCTCTCCCTTCCAGCAGCCACTACATCAAGCCACCTTGACGACAGATGTGTCCCAGTCAGGCTGGGGAGCTCACTTGGACCATCTCTCCACCCAGGGTTTATGGACCCACCAAGAGGCTTGTCTTCACATAAACATCCTGGAACTCAGAGCCATCTTTTATGCTCTTCAAGTGTTCCAAACCCACCTCAGCTACAAGACAATTCTGGTACAAACAATCAAGTAGCCATGTTCTATGTGAACAAACAGGGTGGGACGGGGTCTCAAACCTTGTGCAACGAAGCTCTACGCCTCTGGGCCTTTGCCAGGAATCTTCAAATCCACCTTCTAGCGGTGTATCTTCCAGGCATACAAAATCTCTTGGCAGACAAACTCAGTCGAGTACTGCTGCCACACGAGTGGTCTCTTCATCCAGAGCAAATTGCTCGAATTTTTCAGATCTGGGGAACTCCAGATATAGACCTCTTTGCAAATCCGCAAAATGCCAAACTTAAGAACATAAGATATGCCATACTGGGTCAGACCAAGGTCTATCAAGCCCAGTATCCTGTTTCCAACAGTGGCCAATCTAGGTCATACGTACCTAGCAGTATCCCCAAAAGACACAGGTTCCACAATGCTTGTATTGGGTCAAGCATTGATATCCTGGGTCCCTTTTTAATAATGGTTTATGGACCTTTCCTCCAGGAACTTATCCAAACCTTTTTTAAACCCAGCTACACTAACAGCTCTTACTACATCCTCCAGTGACAAATTCCAGAGTTTGATTACACGTTGAGTGAAAAAATATTTTCTCTTGTCTTAAATAGTTTACCCTGTTGCTTCATTACATGTCCCCTAGTCTTTCTATATTCTGATAGCGTAAACAATCGATCTACGTTTACCCGTTCCACTCCAGTCATTAATTTATAGACCTCTATCATATCTCCCCTCAGCTGTCTCTTTTCCAGGTTGAAGAGCCCTAACCTTTGTAGCCTCTCTTCATAGGAGTAGCCTTCCATCCCCTTTACCATTTCTGTTCCAGAATGCCGGCTCAGAACTCTCAGGCAAGGGATGCCTTTCACCTCCACTGGGGTCAGGACTTCCTCTATGCCTTCCCACCCATTCCCCTCATTCCCAAAACTCTCTTCAAGCTTCAGAGAGACAGGGGGTTGTATTATCCTCATAGCCCCACGCTGGCCATGACAACCTTGGTACCCTCTGCTTCTACGTCTCTCTCGAGCCAAACCTCTGGAGTTGGGATGTGCTCCAGATCTTCTTTCCCAAGAGAGTGGGATGCTATTGCACCTGAATCCTCAGTCTCTACACCTCAGGGTGTGGCTCCTGAGATCCTAGAATTCCAGGATATCAACCTATCTTAACAGGTAAAGGATATCCTTTTGTCTTCAAGGATATCTTCCACAAGGCGAGCTTATGCCTTTAAGTGGAAAAGGTTCTCTATTTGGTGTTCAAAAAAGGATCTTAATCCTTTTTTAGTGCCAGTGGAGGCCTTACTGGAGTATTTCCTCCATTTGTCATCCTCTGGTCTTAAGACCAATTCGGTAAGAGTCCATCTTAGTGCCATTGCAGCTTTCCACAAGCCCTTGGATGGGCAACCTGTTTCCTCTCAACCACTTGTAGCAAGATTTATGAGAGGTCTACTTTTAACAAAACCTCCCATTAAGCCATCACCCGTGGCATGGGATTTGAATCTTGTCCTTGGGCAGCTCATGAAGCCGCCCTTCGAACCCTTAGCTACTACATCGCTTAAGTTTCTTTCTTGGAAAGTGATCTTCCTGATTGCTCTCACTTCTGCTAGACGTATTAGTGAGCTCCAGGCTTTAGTGGCTGATCCTCCTTATACAAGGTTCCACCATGATAAAGTAGTCCTTAGGACTCACCCTCACTTTATGCCAAAGGTGGTATCTCTTTATCATTTAAACCAATCAGTTTACCTTCCTGTATTCTTTCCTAGGCCTCATGCCTCCAATGCAGAAAGAAATCTACACACTCTAGATTGTAAAATAGCCTTGGCTTTTTACCTTCAGAGAACTAAGCAGCATAGAAAGTCTTCTCAGCTTTTTGTTGCCTTTGATTCTAGTCATCTTGGACTATCAGTTTCCAAGCAAACTTTGTCTAAATGGATTGCGAATTGCATATCCTTTGCATATGAGAGTAAGGGACTTTCTCTCGAAGGTCATGTCACAGCTCACAGTGTGAGAGCAATGGCAGCCTCTATGGCTAACTTTCGCTCTGTGCCCATTGACGACATCTGTAGAGCAGCTACTTGGGCTTCAGTACAGACCTTTGCAGCCCACTACTGTTTAGATATTACTATAATAAAAGTAAGGGCATATCAGCACTTGTGCTATAGCAAGGCGGGGTCTTAAGCACTGTTCCCTCTAAGCTGTGCGCGTGTGCGCGCGCACACACCTCGCCAAGCGAGCACACATACTTTACAACAGAGCGCACAAAAATTACGGCTCTGATTCTGAAAGAAAACAACACAGACGTCTTAAAATTTAAAAGTTATGATTGTAATTACTAGAAATTTCCCGCTTCATTTAGTAATCGTCTATTTTCATTTAATTTGTTTAAAATCAATGTGGTATACATACTGTATTCTGACGTGTAGTCAAATTTTAAAGTATATAACTCTGATGTCATTATGTGGCGCACAAAAATTTAACCTTCCTTCAAAAGCTGCACACAGCTGATATTTTATGCGCACACAGCCTACAGAAAATTAGAGGGAACATTGGTCTTAAGTACTGCATCATTCTGGTTTTGTTGTAGATTATGTTGTCATATTAATGTGTTTGATTATATTGAAGTTTTAGTCTAAGAAAATCCCCAGGTATTTTATTTCCTTTTTTACCTCGAGTGAGGCATTGTTTACTTGTAGTTGTTGAGGTGAGTCAAATGCTTTGTTCTTGGTGATGATTAGCATGTTAATCTTTTTTAGGTTAACTGCTTTGAGCCAGTGAGACATCATTGAAGCAATTGATGAGTTTCTCGTAGTTGAGGTTTGTTGTTTCAGATGTTGTGAGTAACATAATGTCATCCGCATATATCCTGTAATCCACGCTGTGTGCTTTGATAACGTCACAGATAGGCTGAAGATAGATATTGAAAAGTAAGGTGGATAGCGCTGATCCCTGAGGGACACCTTGTGTCTGGTTGAATTGTTTGGGGAAAGTGTTGTTAAAGTTCACCTGTTGAGTGCGGTTGGAGAGGTAGTCCTCAAGCCATCATATTATGATACCTCCTATTCTGAAGTGTTTTAGGCGGTTGATTAGGATGTTATGATTTATGGTATCGAATGCTGAGGTTATGTCTAGAAATATGAAGATAAAGGCCTGTTTCGTGTTTTCAATTCCTTGTATAATTGTGTCGAGGAGGGATGTTAGGAGACTTTCAACTCCATGATATGCTCTGAATCCATATTGATGTGGGTCAAGTTGAGCATCTGAGTCAATGAAGTCTTGGAGTTGTCTGTACTGATTTTTCAGTGACTTTGGATAGGAAAGGGAGACTTGCTATCGGTCTGTAGGAGCAGGGGCAAGACTTGTTTAGTATGCTGTGTTTCAAGATTGGGCAGATGGAGGCTTGTTTTAAGACATCTGGTATTTATTTTATTTATTTATTATTCTCTTATATACCGCACTATTCTGCATCAGTGTGGTTTACATTGAACAAACTGAAATTACATTGAACATGGCATTATAACTTGGAGATAACTATTTTACAGGGAACATGGGCTATGGAGGGTTAAGTGGCTTGCCCAAGACCACAAGGAGCACCTGTAGGACTAGAAACCCCAGTCCTTCCGGCCCAAGGTTGCTGTCCTCTAGTGGGATTTGAACCCCCGACCTTCCGGCCTGAAGTACCTTGCCCCAACCACTAGGCCACTCCTCCACTCCTTGTGTTAACTCTTGTGTTAACAAAAGATTGACTAGATTTTGGATGTAGAGTTTTAACTCCACTTTGGTTATTTTAATCCAGCTGACTGAACAAGGGTCAAGTAGTGAGGTGGTTGTATTTAGAGATTTGATGTGTTGGTGTAACTGTTCTTTGCTTCTTGGGAAGAATGAGTTCCATATTGCATTGTTGATTAGTTCATCATGTGCAGTTTCTGTTAGGTTGGTTGACTTAACTTTGGATTTTTCCATTGGCTAGTTGTTGAGCGCTTATGTCACTCGCTTGAGGGTTATCTGAGTTTGTTTTTTTGACTAGATTTTGGACAATGAAAAATAGTTCCCTTGGTCAGTTTAGTGATTTTGTTAGTGTTTTTGAGAAATATTCTTTTTTTGAATCTGTGATATTCTGACGGTATAGTTTTAATGTGTCCATGTATTTCAGCAGGTCTGTGTCGGATTTGGTGGTTCTCCATTTTATTTCATCCTTCCTTAGTGCTCTCTTCCTTTCTCTCAGGTTTTGGGAGTACCATGGTTGGGAGTTGCAGAGCTTCTTTGAGGAGTTCCTTTGTTGGTTAGTTGATGCTGCGTTTAGAGTGTCGTTCCAGATCATAAGGAGGGTGTTAAGGTTGTCACTGTTATTTGTCAGTGCGGGTGTGATGTTATTCAGGAAGTCTTCTTTATCAAATTTCTTGAATCGACGATGTGTTTGTTGTCCCTGGTCCTTGTTAGGTGAGTAGGAGTCCAGTTCCGTACTGAATTGTATAAGATAGTGATCTGACCAAGGCACTGGTTGTGTTCGTATGGTGGAGATCCTTCTATTGTGTGTCCAATCTTTAGGGGAAAATATAAGATTCAGTGTGTTCCATCTTGAATGCGTTAAGGTGTCAATGTATTGCTTGAAGGAATGAGGTGCATTGGGTAGTGATGAGAAGTTGAAGTCCTAGTATGACGTGTTCTTTGCCAGTTGGTGTTTCAGAGCATGCAGTTTCAATTATATTGGCTAATGCATTGGTGTTTCAGAGAATGGGGTTCTGACCATAGCACAGGTAATGTTTGAGAGTTGTTTTAGGTGATTCTTAGATTTTATTAGGTAGGAATATTAATTCCAATGTATTACCTTTGTTATGTGTTGGGACATTTATTATTTGCTGAAAAGACATGTCTGACATGGCATTTAGAAAGGTGGTTGCATGTGCATGGAGGCTAGGTTAAAGTCCCCTAGTAGAATTAGATGGTTTTTTTTATTGAGGCGAAGCAGGCTGTTTCCAATATGGTTGTTAGACTGTTAGGGTCAGGCATTGGTAGTGTATATACCAAGCAAAATGAAAGGTGTTTATTTTCTTTTACCAAGATGTCAATATCTTCAACGCTTTTGGATAGGGAAGGGGATGGATCATGCTCCTTTTTAATCATGGTTAAGGCACCTCCTCCACGTTTGTTTGACCTAGAGGAGTGGAAAACATTGTAGTTTGGGACTTAGGGTTCTTTTGAATCAACTCAATCAGTTTCAGCAAGCCAGTTTTCAATAATAAATAGGATGTATGAGTCAGTATCATGGATGTGGTCAAGAATTACTGGTATTTTGTTCCTGATTGATCTAGCATTAATCAAAGAGCATTTCAGCAGTGATTTCTATCTTACTATCTCTGGAATTAATATGTTTGTGTGATCGTGTTAGTGTGATGTAGATTAATCTGCGATTGTTGTATTGGAATCTATGTGAGTCTCTATTATAAATCAAGCTAGGATAGCTATGATTATAGCTGTGAATTATATGGGAATGGCTTGGAATTGGTTCCCATTGTGCATTTGGGGAAGCCCCTTGGAACTTAGGCAGAGTAATAGCAAAATTCAATAGATAAAACTTACATGCCTGAGATAAAATATTGTTGCCAATAGTAAGAGGATAATAGACATGCAGTCTCCTGACTTGCTAGCTTTCAGAGTGGTAGCCATGCTCCTCCTGTGATTCCCATTAAGGCCCATGCTTAAGGGCCCTTTGGCAGGCACACCTGAAGCACTGGCTGTTTAAGGTAGCTGGGAGCACAGGAGGATGATGCGTGCAAGAGGGGCAGGGTCAGCTGGCCACGTGGTCAAAGGTGGAGGATGCCACTACTTGCCCTGCTGAGCTGAGTCCTTGAGTCTGTTGAAGTGAAGCTGGTAAAGAGAGCCTTTCTGCTACCCGCCAATTCTTCTGATGAGAGGCCGCAAATGATCGGAGAGTGTTTCTCACATCTCTGGGCTTGGCTGATGCCTACTTTCATATCTCCACCTGGGAGATCAGCAGTGATTTCTGCAGTTTGCTGTTCTGGGTGAGTACATCTAGTAAGGTGCTCTGCTGTTCAGGCTTGCAACAACTCACAGAATTTCCCAAGGGTAGGATGGTGATAGTTATGCCTTTCCATCACTGTTACTTCCAAGGTTATGGGTTTGGTAGCTGCAGTTCTCCATGGTGGGGGTATATGCAGCCACCATTTCTGACTGCTGGATACATACGAGCTAGGTCAGTCGATAACTGGTTCCTCTGGGACAAGTTGAAACAAGAGGGTAACCTTGTCATCCTGTGGGATTCTATGCCTTGGAGGCTTAGGCAGGATGGTTATTCACATAAAGGGCTGACTGGTTCTGTATTCTACACAAATTGTCAGTTGGGTCCATCAAAATTCCTGGCATAACTTAGAGTAAGAGAGTTCCTTACTCAGCTGGCTGGGTTCATGTCTCGGTCAGCCCCTGGTGCTTCTAGTCAAATGCAATAGTTTTGCTGCAAGGCTGCAGATGCTGGTGAGTTCACTTGGGAGAGTCCTCACCACTAAGGGGGGGGGGCACCTCTGTCTCAGGATGTCCAATACAGCCTTCCTTTGTCCTTAGAGCAGTGGGGCTGTAGTCTCAGCTCTCTAGCCTGGCAAGGGTAGGCTGCTGAGCATTAGGGGTAACCCTGTGAGGAGGCTAGACCAATCAGCAGGCTTTGGTCGATCTGCAGATCAGAGAAGCAAGCAATCCAGGTCTTCTGAGACAATGGCGCATTGGTATTCTTTGGGTGCCGCTTGGGCTTAGGCCCTCAACAGCCCTTCAGAGCTTGACCCCTTAGTCTTGATTGTGGAAGTCTTAAGGTGGTTTTAACAGCCATTTCGTCCACTCGCCCTGCTTTGGACCATTTCTGTGGGGAAATGATGAAGCCCTCTGCATGTCAATGTTTTAAAGGATCTCTGTTGATCAAGGAACCAGTTGCATGAAGAGCAGACTGGTGAGAAATCCGCTTCCAGGGCTATGTGGGGCATTAGGTTTTGGAGGCATTTGCACAGCAGTTCCCATGATCTTGGCCAGAGTCCAGGGCACTGGCTCTAGTGGTCATGGTTTTGACAGAGTCTGGAGTGCTGGATCTGGTTGTCATCTACCTGGCTTGATCCTTCAGTTGCCCAGCTTTTTTTATCACCTTCTTGCTAAGTTTGGGTGCTAGCTTGGGATTCATTCTTCATATGATCGTCTTCCCACCCAGTTGAGTCCATAGCTTTGATACTTCTCACTTGACTGGTCTAGCAGGATGAACTGGAAGGTGGAATTTTTCTTACCAGATAATTTCCTTTCCTGGAATCCTGCTAGACTACTCCAGGACCTGCCCATGGAGTAGGTATTTTCTCTTGCTGGCGGTTGTTGTATCCCCTTCTTCTGGGTATTGGGGTTAATCTTTTCTAGGGGTGGTTTTCTTAGTGGGCTGAGTTGTTTTGATTGTTCCTCTGTTGAGGTTTGTCAGGTGAATACTGAAGGATGTCCCTAGTTATATCAGTCCATATACCAGTGGTAAGGTCCATGGAGGTTTCTAGTCTTCTCTGTCTCCATCAGCTGCTGGCAGGGGAATATAACCATACCCTACTTGTCTGGACTGGTCTATCAGGATTCCAGAAAAGAAACTATCAAGTAAGTAAAATTTCACCTTTGAATTCTATCAAAGGACTCATGATCAGTCTCCCCCTTCATCTCATAAATAAGCCCCAAATGCTTCTATAAGTGCAGTGTCTAAGTTTCTCTGAAACTGCAGAGGATCTGTCTCACTCCTCATTTCCAAGGACAGTCAGTTCCACAGTCATGAAAGTACCCAAGAAAACACTAAAATATGTCACAACCAATTTACCCAATTTATTAGCGGTAAGCTGTAACAAAAGTTTGAGTTTCAGAGCATAGAAATCTCCTTGGACATTACTCTTTTACTGCAGCATGAAGATAAACTGGCCCTCATCCATGAATTGCACAATGCACTAGACAAAGCACTTTAAACTTAGTTCTAGACTACACTGGCAACTAATGCAAACTGTAGCGTAATGTGCTCTGAATGACTGCATCCTCTAAGAAAATAGTCAGATATGTTTAGTAGTTCAGACTTGTAAAAGACTATAGCCTCCTTCACAAATGACAGCAGGTCTGGCCCAGAAAACAAATGCTTCAACCACCACAAAAGCCTAATTTTTAAAAAGGCAATACATATTACTGAAACTATATACTTTTTAAAAAGCAACTATCGTCCTTTTTTTTTATTTGACATTTTTTTATGTGGGGGAGGAGTGGCCTAGTGGTTGGGGCAAGTTGCCTCGAGGACAGAGGTTCAAATCCCACTGGAGGACAGAGGTTCAAATCCCACTGGAGGACAGCAATCTCAGGCCAGAGGGATTATGGTTTCTATGGTTTATGGTTTAGGCACTTGATATACCGCCCTTTACTTGCGCATCAAATGTATGTATATACTAACAGGTTCTTTTTATTCCCTTGCCCCCAAAGGGCTCACAATCTAAGTGTACCTGAGGCAATGAAGTCCCACAGGCGCTCCTTGTGGCCTTGGGCAAGCCACTTAACCCTCCATTCCCTCAGGTACAAAACAGACTGTGAGCCCTTCAGGAACAAGGGAAATATATACCGTACCTGAATGTATACCACTTTAACCTGGTGAAAAGTGGTATATAAGCACTGCTAAATAAATAAGTCAATGCTGACTCCTAGTGACCCAGCAGCCCCTGGATTTTTTTGGCAAGGTATGATCAAAAGTAGATTGTCAGGCCTTTTCTTCCAAGGCAGTGGAGAATAAAGTGACTTGCACAAGGTCACAAGGAGTGCCAGTGGGAATTGAACTTTTGGGTACTAGTATGTTGCTCTAACCACTAGGCTACTCCTCCACCATCATCACATCTAAATTCCTAAACTCATGATGTATCACCAAACCAACTTCCTCCAGCTGTACAGTCAAAACTGGTCTAATATGCTTATTATGGCCCACAAAAATAAGTTGTCTCTCTATTTGGAAAGATCAAGATTATTTTCTCTAAACCAAACATGTGTTTGACGGAGATCCTGACCAGCCAACTGCTCCAGATCCAAATGACTGTCATAAAGTGTACCCTCTGAAAGACAAATTGCCAGCAGAACATTATCCACATAAAGCTTGAAAACTACCCCTACCACTGACAGCAGTGAACAAATATGGGTAAAAACACAAACAAAACTGAGAATAAAGCTGACCCTTGGGGGACACCCAAATTAACTAGTGCCCAATTGCCTCCACCTTTTACCTGTTCACAGCAAGAAAAGACTGAAATGAAATCATCTGCCCACCATATTCCGCATTTGCAGACACTGATCAAGAGCTAATGATAAACCAGCAAATCAGAACAAACATATTGCCATCATACTTGACCATAAACCTAGTTTTCTAAAGAGACAACCAAAGGGTCTTGGTACTATGCCCTTCCCCAAAACCAAACTGATGAACATCTAACAAATGTTATTCTTCCACAGACTCCTGAAATTGCAAAAGAACATGTTGCTAAAGAATCTTAATCAAAAACAGGTTAGAAATCAGAGCCTATAACCATCAGGATCAGACAAATTTATCTTATTTAACAGGTTTTTTATACCACATTTATACCACTTTATCAATCCACAATCTGTATATTGATCAAGAAGCAACAGTTTGAATGGAACAAGGAGAAACAGAATGGTTTAAAATAAGCAAAGGTGTAAGACTGTAGCGGCGGAACGCCACCAAACCAATTATACCAGGAGTCTTTATCAAGGTTCAAGCCAGTTTATTGTATACAAGGCAGTCTAAAAGTGACAGAGCCCCGCTTTAGCGGAAACATGTTCTTTTTATACAGCCAAAACATTTTGATACATGAAAACATTCTATTGGTCTCATGCTAATTTCTACAAACTTTCTATTGGTCCTGACATTTCCCTAAATTTGACCAATGAGGATCTATGCCTTTTGCTCTGCTTTCTCCAGCTAGCTGAACAATGGCTTGGTTCAAACCTGGTTACTTTCCTTCATCAAGGTCATATCTAGCTCCTAAAATGTGTAAGTAACAATTCTGGAGTAACTATTTAACATACAGGCATTGTATTCACTTTGTGCAAACTTTGCTATAGCAGCATTTCATTCTAAAGCAATATTCAATTCTGTCTTTTAATTTTATGTCTCAGCACTACTGAAATCCAGGCTTGGTTCTGAGGCCTGTCATTTTTCAGGTTCAGGCTTATGGCCTAGCCTATAGGTCTTGGCTACCACATTCCCCCCTTTGATTATTCTCACCCAGAATGTTAAGATGGGTGAGAAACAAATCACTTATACTTGAGTTGTTGCCATGTTATGTGGTATAGGCCGGTACCGTCTCATAGCTAGGAGCTTAGCTGTTGTCTTTCTTTCTACAATATTCTCAATGATTGTAGATATATTACATAGGCAGAGGGGTAAAATGCATGGAAGTATTAAACATGTTATTACTACTAGTGCTGCAATTACCACAAGTGTTTTCAGGCCACCAAACATTGAGAACACAGAACCAAACCATCCATTTAACTCTAGTCCATGCCAGGTCTGAACTGGTATGTATGTTTGTTTGCGCATATGTTCAGCAATTTCTTCTACTACATGACCTTCATTATCTATTTGTAAACAACAATTGGTTAAATTCAATTTTCCACATACTCCTCCTTCAGCTGCTAGTAAATAATCAAGTGCTAAACGATTTTGATATATAGCTGTAAACATTTGAGTACTTTGCCTGGCTAAGAGCGTCAGTGCTCTACTTGTTTCATTAGTTATTATTTCTACAACAGCTTGCAAACGTATAATTCTATTCAACATATAAACTGGGGTACGATATCCCCATGTGCCATCTTGCTCCCAAGTGGCAGGTCCATAGTAGGAAATAATTCTTTCAGGTGGCCACTCATCCGTACCACCCTATTTGTCCCATTGACCTATTTTTAAGGCTTCTCTTTTCTGTCTTGTTCTGTATATTGGGTATCCTAACTGTTCTCCCTGGGCAGTGGATAGATGAAAGAAGGACGGTCTTATTGTTCCCAATACACATGCTCCTCCCCAATTAGGAGGAAGTTTAGCATATGCTCTAGTTCCACAAATCCAGTAAAGTCCTGGTGGAGCTTGCCATGTGGTAGGCGAAGGCCTATGCTCCATGCTAATTGAACTAATCAGACAGGCCTAACTAGCTTGACCTGTAAATGAAGCCTGTGAAGAGGCCCATAGGAATTGCACATCCCTCAATATGCTGCAGTAGAATTAGAACTCAGTAAAGTATTGAATTAGCTTAGACAAGCAGAACAGATGGAAAAATACAGAAAAATATGTTTAAAACTGCTGACAGAGAAATTACAGAGCCCTGCTTCCCTACACGTACAAACTAGCTCAATGGCCTTGAAAGTAGGAAAGTAACAAGTTGGTGAACTGACCATTGTAATTGGGACTAGAAGGGGGGTTAGGTGCTGAGCCCACTCAAAGAACATAATTGGATAATCATATCAGTACCGGGACCAATAGAGAAGGTACGGGAGGTTACCGGGACCAATGAAATGTTTTTCTATACCTAGAATGGAGTAAAAATCTATAAAAGTTGTTGTATTGCCAGAGAACATCGCTCAGCCATTTTGAAATTGACTTTGCTTGAGTCTTGTGCACAAATAAATGATTTGGACCTTCTGAACTGACTCCTGGTATTATTGGGTTGTGTATTCTCTGCTGCTACAGCCAGGTATTAGGTGATACTAGATTTGTCCATAACTTAGCAAGTTCAGGAAAAATAACTAGAGGATTGGTGGGTTCAGGATCTTTTACTCCTGACCACCAGGACGTCTTTTTCGTTGAGGCATTATAAAACTTCTGGCTGAGACAGACCAGCTGTCCAACCTTTGCAGTAAATTGTGGCCCAAGACGTGCAAAACATAGACGTCCCACAATGGGGTTAGCTAATACCCATTCACTTGTAGCTTTATGAATATTTGTATAATTATATGATACAGAAAAATTTAATTCTTGTGCTTCCCATGGCCATTGATCTCCCATTTTAGTTCCTCCACAGAAGTAACAATTAGTTATATTGAGACTGGTTACTACGGCTCCAGCTAATTCAAGAAACAAATTCTGTGCGGCATAAGGAACTTCAAACTGTGATTTCATAGTTTCATAGAATGTATGGTGTATTCTATATGGTGATGATACATGAGTTTTAGTGTTAAGTTGTATATATACAAAAGTTCCAGGATCTGATCCTCCCGCTGCTATGCGTAAGCCAAATTTATACCCTTGTTTCCATTGACTAGGATTTATGACCAGGAGCTTTAAAGGATTACAGGCACCTTTCTTACACGTCTTTGGATAAGATAAAGACAGTTTTTCTAAGATGGCTCTACGATTATCTCCTTCCTGTCCTGTAGGGCTACCTGACCATGTAGCATAGTATACACATTCCCATTTTGGACAATAATAATCAGCTTTTGAAGGTTTACCATAATGTGTTGGAGAGTGTACCCCTGTACATATTCCCCATTTATATGCTCCTTCAGGACACATATATTTATCATCAACATAATAATTTCTCTCCCAAGTCCCACATTTCTGATTATAGTATCTCCAGGAACAAGCAGGAATGAGTCTTCACATATGGGTACGTTGGCGCCGACGGAGCCCGCACGGAAATGCTCCCCAGCATCCAATCAGAAGCCTTTGGGAGCATCCCTCGCGCCTGCGTGGTGACTTCCCGCCTTTCCCACTGCCTCTCCTCAGTTTTTTGTTTTTCCGCGGAGCCAACAGGACGTACCTCCTGTAACCGCAGAAACTTTTTTCTTTATATTCTTTATTTTCTTGTTTTGTGTGGTCGCGGCTGTCTTCCCCGCCGATACCGGTACCGCCGGTGCTTTATTCTTCTCTTTTCCTTTAGAGAAATAATTTCCTCGTCAGTTTTTTCTTTTTTTTATCTTTTGAGGCCTACTGGGCCTTTCCAACATGGAGCCTTCTTCCCCTAAGAAGTGCCCTCACTGTGGAGACTTGGTTTTCCTTTTAGACTCCAATGCCTGGTGTCTATCCTGTTTGGGCCCTGACCCTTTTTCCCCGGGTCCATGGGGCTTTAGCATCGGGAGAAGACCTTCTCTTTTTCGGGTATCCCTCGATGCCGTTTTTCCTCCTCGGGTGAGGTCCTCGGTTTACTCTTCTCTCCAGGATCAGGTAACCCACAAACAGTCTGTTAAGACTAGCCGATCCTTGAAGGGCAAGTCTCATGCCCAGCATGATGACGGCTCCGGCCTTGCCCTCAAGACCCCATTGGCAATAAGACCCCGGCGGGAGTCTTCGGGCTCCAAAGCATTTACGGGGTTTCAGGTTGTTCCTGGGGTTCACTCCTCACAGAACATACCTGAGCCATGCTCGGGGGTGGTATCCGCTTTGGGCGGTACCGATTCCCCGGCATCGGCACCGGTGTCGAGTGCTCCACTCCTCACCAAGGATCGTCAGCTGGTGTCCTCGGTGCCTTCGGGGCCGATCAATTTGACCCAGACTGGCTTTCCTGCATCCCAGCCATGCGCGGGGTTGGTACCGGCTTCGAGCGGTTCCACTCCCCCGGCATCGGCTCCGATGTCGAGTGTTCCACTCGCCACCAGGGATTGCGGTCTGGCTTTGAGCGATGCCGCTTCCCCGGCATCGGCACCGGTGTCGAGTGCTCCACTCTTCACCAGGGCTCGCCGTCTGGTATCCTCGGTACCTTCGGGACCGATCGACCCGACCCAGACTGGTTTTCCTGTTTCCCAGCCATGCGCGGGGTTGGTACCGGCTTCGAGCGGTGCCGATCCCCCGGCATCGGCACCGGTGTCGAGTGCTCCGCTCCTCACCAGGGATCGTCGTCTGGAGTCCTCGGTGCCTTTGGGGCCGCTCGTTACGACCCGGTCTAGCTTTCCTGTATCTCAGTCATCCACGGGGTCGATACCGGCGTCGAGCGGTAACGATGCCCCAGCATCGGTGTCGAGTGTTCCACTCTTCATCGGGGATCGTCATCGGGTGTCCTGGGCGCCATGCTTAGGGGGGGTACTGGCTTCGTGCGGTGCCGATACCCCGACATCGGCGCCGGTGTCGGGTGTTCTTCCCTTCACCGGGCGTCGTCCTCTGACGTCCTCGGTGCCTTCGGTGCCGATCGATATGGTTCCGATTGACCTTCATGTGGCGGCTTCGCTGATTCCACCATCGACGCTCGCCTCGATGCCCAGTCTGGAATCCATATCCAGTCTCGACTTGGTTCCGACGCGTTTCGGAGCCGATCCTTGTCGCCTCCGACTACGCAGTATCGGGGATAATCACCAAAGCTCTCTGGTTACCTCGGTACCGCTTCGGCAACCTCCGATGCCTGCTACGAGGGCATTATCGTCCCCGATGCCGGTACCGGTATCGATGTCATTTCCTGCAGTTCCATCGGTGCCATCGATCTTTTCCATGCCTAGCTTGGAATCGATACCGGGAACCGACGATGCAGTACTGACTGTCTCGAATCGGAACTGTCAGTATCGTTTTCCATCTAGCAGGATTCCTTTTATGCACCAGTCCAGTAGGTCTTCTGCTCATACAACCTACCCAGGAATAGTTCCTCTGGGAGATCCTTCTTTTCATGAATTTCTCCTTGACATGGCAACCTTTCTTGCCATCCCTATTCCTGGTCCTACTCTTGGCCAAGATCCTGCAGAAAAGGAAACCATAATGCTTCCTTTGCATCAGTCCTTGCAGGACCTTCTTCTGAGGATTTGGGAATCACCTTTAAAGGTTCCTGCGCCTTCTACAGCCATGAATGTTCTGTATCAGGTGCCTCCCTCTCCGGGGTTTCAGAAAAACCAACTTCCGCATCATTCCATTGTAGTGGAATCAGCAATGAGGAAGGTCAGAAGTAAGAAGAAGCATTCTTCTTTCCCACCAGGTCGTGCATCTAAAGCACTTGATGCCTTTGGACGTCAGACCTTCCGAACTTCTATGTTGGCTTCAAGAATTATTTCATATATTTTTTATATGAGTCTCACGCTTCAGGAGGTCACAGAGAAGTTATCTCTTTTATCTCCCTTTTTGTCGCAACCTAAGGCCTCTGACTATTCCTTGCTTATTAATCATAGCAGGAATATCTCTTGGTTTCTTTCCCGGGCTTCTCTAGACTCTTTTGAGTCTGTTAGCAGATCCTCTGCTATTGCCATTGGAGCGCGCCGTACAGCGTGGCTGCAGGCTTCAGACTTGCGCAGATGGGCACAACACACACTGGGTAATTCTCCTTGTACTGGAGAGAATCTCTTCAATAAAGAGGCTTTACGTCAGGTTGCTCATTGCTTCACTGACTTCCCTGGTTCTGGAAACCATCCTAAGCCTTCTTTTTCCCCAGGACGTAGGCAATGTCCTACCAAACCGTCTATCCTGAAGAAGAGAAAGTTTCATCCTTCTACCCATCCTCCCAGTGTACCCAAGCAAGGGACATCTCATCCTAGTCTGAAGTCTCCAGACTCTACCCAGTAACCAGCACCCATAGGTTCCTGTGTATTGCACTCTACAGTTAACTTCTCCTCAGCGGAAGTTTATTCTTCAAACTCTACCCTGGTTTTTTTTTTCTTTTCCAGTATGCTGGACTCTTGGGGTATTTTTGTCCATGGGTTACTGAATTCTCCCATTCTACTACAATGAAGGGAGGTTGCAACTATCCCATGATAGTCCTGCCCCATATGGACATTTTTTCCCTTGGCTGACCTTCCATAGGGTAAGCCACTTTCCCGACCCCATCTCTTCCAGGGTCTCCCCTGCTTGAGTTACTGCCATACTGAAACACAGTGTAGACTGTTGTTTTTCCTTCAATGCGTGCTCTGAACACCTCATCAGACAGGAACGGAAATCTTCTCCGCTGCCTTTGTCTGTTTTCTCTCTGTTTTCATACAGGAGAATCCCCTCTGTTGTTTGGTTCAGTTGCTGTATGTGCAGGAGCTCCAGTGTTTACCTTAGTGCTCATTGCAAGCTACTTGCGACTAGCTTGCTTAATGCTCTTCGCTGCAGCTTATCTTCTTCTAGCCATATCTTTTCCTAGGATATGGCAACACACCTGACCTCTGTCAGTTTTATCTATAATTCTCCTGCACAATGCTCTCTGCAATCCTCAGAGAAGCTTTCTGCTATGGGCCCTTGCTACAGAGCATTGAACTCTGTCTCTGAGGGTCTTTCATATCCAGCGGACAAGTTTTTTCTACGTGTGTGTCCACGGAGTTTCCAATCTGACCGGAATATACTCCTGTTCCTTCCAGCTTGGCATTATGGTTCTACTCCGCTTGGACAACGCATACTCTTTTACCGTACGTGATACCCCCGAACCCCTTGGCTGGGTCGCTTTGGTATCTTCGTCTCTGCGTTCTTCTTGTCCTTCGGACGTATCAGAGTCCTAAGGTACTGCTGAGGTACTCTTACCAGACTGCTGTTATCCTCTGGTTTTCACACAACCATGCTGGTTCTTCCACTGACCTACAGAAATAGATCCTCTTATTTCTTCAGGTGGGTTTCACCCCCTATTATGGGATGGATTTTTTCCCATCACATTCCCCATGTGAATGTTTCTGTGGCTCAGTTGCAGGCATGCATTCTTAAAATTGTTTTCCTGTATGTATGTGTCCTGTGCATACATGGTTTTATACCCTGGGTGGGCATCAGCCATCCCGCCTCTATCTGTACATATATCTATCTGCATTTCTTATGTAGATTTATATGTATCACACTTGTCTAGACATATCTTCTCATACGTATAGATATGTATGTCTTTCCTTATATATATACTTATATATATATATATCTAGGTATGCGCATATTGGGAGATGTCCATAGTGAGCTATGTCTAACCTATCTCCCTGACTGTCGGTGCTTAGGTTTTTATTTTCTTATGGGGTCCAGACAGTCAACTTGCCTATTATAATACGGCTCAGTAACTGGGACTGGTTATACTAACAATTACTGCTGTGACATCAACAGCTTCGATTTTTGTTATACATTTCTTTTTCTATGCAGTCTCAAACTTCAATGTCTTCCTATCTCCTACCAGCTAGGAAAGACAGTGTACATTTCAGTATTCCTGCGTACACTTCTGTTCTCCTTGGGAATAGGGTTTTTTTTCCATACCCTCTCTTCCCCTCCGGACTGGGCTACTTTCCAGATCAGTCAGTTTTCTTTTGTTAACCCTCAATGTTATGACTCTGTGCCTACTAAAGTTCTCAGCTTTTCCCATAAAGCTTTCATTGGAGGCCTGCCGATCTTCTCCTGCCCCGGTTGACAGCTGGGTCACCTGCCCATTCCAGATTGGAACTTCTTCCTCACTGCAGTGGAGTTACCTTGAAGATCCCGCTACTGCATCTCCTGTCTACTTCCTACAATCCAGTAGGTAAGCTCTGTATTGTGCTAGTTCATTAAATATCTACTGATACTTGACATACATTCTAAAGACTCCTTTTCCCTGTAGTCTTTAGATTCGCTGTTCCTCTGCAGCTCTGCTCTGTTCAACTCCTACCCCCCATCCCCCAGGGGATGCCGGAGATCCAGGTTGGGAACTGCCGCCCTGTTCCAGGGATACGCATTTTATGGGATCTCCCCTGGCACCCGCAGCTAGGGAGTCCCCATATGTGAAGACTCATTCCTGCTTGTTCCTGGAGATAGCACAGTTACTTACCTGTAACAGGTGATCTCCGGAACAGCAGGAATTAGTCTTCACAACCCACCCACCTCCCCTAAGAGTTGTATCTATCTATTTCCTTTCCTCTTGCTCTCCTTCTGTCTCAGCTATGAAACTCAACTGAGGAGAGGCAGTGGGAAAGGCGGGAAGTCACCGCGCAGGCGCGAGGGATGCTCCCAAAGGCTTCTGATTGGATGCTGGGGAGCATTTCCGTGCGGGCTCCGTCGGCGCCGACGTACCCATATATGAAGACTAATTCCTGCTGTTCCGGAGATCACCTGTTACAGGTAAGTAACTGTGCTTTCTGTTTATGGCATCACAAGCATCAAAATATAGAGCTGCAGGTTTTGTAGGGTCTTCAAGTTGTTGAGTAGCATTTAAGAGAGCTCCATCTTCATCATTCCATCGTATTTTTAGCACATAATAGGATGGATTCTGTCGTGGGTGAAAACATGTTCTGCTCTTTCCTTTTGTGCAAATGTTCAGTTCCGTGCCATTATATATGCATTGACTCACTATACCTGTACAAGTATAGTAGGTGTGATAAAGCAAAGTCTGTGTAATCTTTTCTCCAGTACGGGTAGTAGTTATGCATGCAGCACAGGGTGGCAAGGCATGTCAGTTCAAAGCATCTCAAGGCTGCTATCAAGATGAAACAGTAGAGAATCATGATGAAAAGTCTCTGAAGAATTAGTGCAAGTCTTTGAAAAAACAGTGCAACTGTTGATAATTCTTGACCACGAAGTCTTCTTCTTCTTTACTTTACATTGACCTGTTTTGCTCTCAGTAGCATGCATCAGGTGTAGCGTTGATTGTAGATTCTCAAGCTTCCGCTGTACATGACCTTACCAATATCATTGGTAGGTGTGTAGAGCTGTAGATTCCAACGTATTTCAATAGACACAGTCCTTTTAGTTTGCACTGTTGATCAAAATGGCACAAAGATTTTCAAATAATATAGTCCATAATACAGTCTCTTTCTGTTGATAATAATCTCTTCAGAATAAACAAATAGTCTCTTGGGATTCAGGAATTCTATATTAGCACAGTCTCTTTTAAAAATTTCCTGAATTTTTCAATTTGCTTGTCTTCGCAAAGTTAGCCGCAATGGAACTTCTGGATCATGTTCTGATGTCCACTGGTCTGGCTCTGGAGCTGCTGCTGATTTCACTCTGCTGTGATGAACCCAGGGTTCGAGTTCTGCAACTTTCACTGCTGTAGGTGTTGACAGGATGACAACATATGGTCCTCTCCAGTATGGTTCCAACGGTGTCTTTTTTCAGTCTTTGACCCACACCGAAGTACCGGGATTGTAAGGATGCAGCGGTTCAGTCAGGTTGATGGGTAATTGGTCTTGTACCCATTTGTGAAGATTCTGCAAAATATAACTTAGTGCTAATAGTTCTTGCCTAGTAATTTCAGATCCTATCTGCTTCATATCCCCTTTGATCCCTTTAACAATAGGTGAAGGTCTACCATACAAAATCTCATAGGGAGAAAGTCCTAATGACTTAGTAGGTGCTGAGTGTATCCTTAAAAGAGCTATTGGAAGTACCTGTGGCCATTTTAAATGTGTTTCCTGACAAAGTTTGGACAATTGAGATTTCAGAGTTCTATTCATTCGCTCTACTTTCCCTGAACTCTGAGGTCTGTATGCTGTGTGTAACTTCCATTGTATCTGTAGAGCTTTAGCTAAATGTTGAGTTACTTGGGATATAAATGAGGGCCCATTGTCTGACCCTATGACTAATGGTATTCCAAATCTTGGAACAATTTCACGAAGTAGGACTTTAGTGATGCCTCTGGCTTTCTCAGTCCTGGTGGAAAAAGCTTCTACCCACCCAGAGTAGGTACATACTAGAACAAGCAAGTAACGGTATCCATTTGCTTTTGGCATTTCAGTAAAGTCCACTTGAAAATTACTCATGGGAGTAACTCCTGTTGATTGAATTCTTATTGGTAGATTAGGACCTTGCTTGGCATTGTTTTTGGCACATGTTTTACATTGACAAGCTACTGAAGCTGTCAAAGGTCCCAACATAGAAATATAAAAATGAGGTTTCAAAGCTTTTGTCATTGCAGTTTTTCCATAATGTGTTGCTTGATGAAATGCTTGAACAAAGGCTAAACTTAATGCTTCAGGAATCACTATTTGTCCAGGAGGTTGACTCCCCTCCTGTGGTGGAAGTTCTATCCATCCATTTCTGAGTACTCCCCCTTCTTGTTCACAATAATAGTCTAATTCTTTTGTAGTATATCTGGGATCCCATGAATTAAGAGGTACAGGAAATAGAACTGCTTGAATTGTAGTATTCTGAGTTAGAGTCTGTCCGGTAATGGCTGCTTTACGAGCAGAGGCATCTGCAAATCTGTTCCCTTGTGCAATTTCTCCTTTTCCTGCTTGATGTCCTCGACAGTGCATAACTGCAACTTGCTCAGGGGCCCATACAGCATCTAACAATGTCAATATCTCTGGGCCATATTTGATAGATTTTCCTCCTGAAGTTATCAATCCCCGATCTCTGTACAAGGCTCCATGAGCATGCAATGTTGTGAATGCATACTTAGAATCTGTGTATACATTTATACAGAGTCCTTTTCCCAGTATTAGTGCTCTTGTGAGTGCTATCAATTCTGCTTTCTGTGCTGATGTTCCTGAGGCTAGGGCTGAAGATTCAATTACAAGATCCAGGGTTACTACTGCATATCCAGCACAACGATGTCCATTGACTACAAGACTGCTTCCATCCACGAAGAAAGTTTGTTCTGGATCTTCAAAAGGTACATCTGTCAAGTCTGGTCAACTTGAGAATACAGTATCCATGACTTCTATGCAGTCATGATCAGGAGGGTCAGTTCCAATTGGTAACAGTGTAGCTGTGTTCAAGGCCTGACTGACCATCAATTGCAATCGAGGATTTTCACACAACATGCTCTGGTACTTTAGCATTCGTGAGTTGGTGAACCAGTAATTTCCTTTGTGGTCCATAAGGGTTTGAACAGAATGTGGCACTATTACACAGAGATTTTGTCCTAGAGTGAGCTTGTCTGCTTCAGTTACTAAAAGTGCTGTAGCTGCAATGGCTCTCAGACAAGGTGGCCATCCTTTTGCAACAATGTCCAATTGCTTAGATAGATACGCTACAGGTCGCTGCCAAGATCCAAGTGGCTGAGTCAACACTCCTAAGGCATTTCCTTGTGACTCATAAACATATAAATGAAATGGCTTCTGTACATCTGGTAGACCAAGGGCTGGTGATGTCATCAGGGCCGTCTTCAGAGTCTTGAATGCTGTTTCTTGTTCAGGTCCCCATTCTAATGGAGATTGTTCCAATCCTTTGATGGCTTGATATAGTGGTTTTGCAATTAGAGCAAAGTTAGGTATCCATATTCGACAGTATCCTACTGCACCTAAAAAAGCTCTTACCTGTCTTCTGGTAGTTGGAATTGGAATGCTGCATACTGCTTCTTTGCATTCTGGTCCCAGTCGTCGTGTTTCATTGGATAGCTGAAAACCTAAATATTTTACTTCTTTTTGGCATAGCTGTGCTTTTGCTCTGGAGACTTTGTATCCTGCTTCATTCAAGAGATGTAGAAGTTCACTTGTGGCTTGCAAACATTCTTCTTCTGAGTTGGTGGCAATCAGCAAATCATCTACGTATTGAAGAAGAATTCTCTCTCCTGGGATAACTGGATAAATCCTTGCTGTGTGAAGTACTGAAGATTGTTGGTGAATTTTTGAATCCTTGTGGTAATCTTGTCCAGGTAAGTTGGCCTCCTCTTCCTGTTGTTGGATCTCTCCATTCAAATGCAAATAAAAGCTGACTGGCAGGGGCAAGCCGTATACAGAAGAAAGCATCCTTTAAATCTAGAACAGTGAAGTGAGTAGCTTCAGTATGAATTAATCCCAGCAGTGTGTATGGATTCGGTACTACTGGATGTATA
The DNA here is from genome assembly GCA_033557465.1 of Ichthyophis bannanicus. NCBI lineage: Eukaryota > Metazoa > Chordata > Amphibia > Gymnophiona > Ichthyophiidae > Ichthyophis > Ichthyophis bannanicus. Next base: position 708,486,376 of record CM066034.1, read on the forward strand.
GTTTCAATTGCATCATTGACTCTTCTCAGATCTTGTACTGGTCTGTAGTCACCTCCAGGTTTCTTGATTGGAAGTAAAGGAGTATTCCATGATGATTGGCATTCTTTTAATAATCCATGTTTCAATAACCTCTTCAAATGGATATGAATTCCTTCTATTGCTGGTCGTGGAAGAGGATATTGCTTCACATGCACAGGTTCTGCTCCTGATTTGAAAGTTACAAGAATTGGGGCTATATTCTTTGCTAGGCCAGGTGGATTATCTTCTGCCCATACTCCAGGTGGTGCTGAAATTTCAATAGGAATAGTTGCTTTCTTGACAGGAAAAATGCTGTAGAATCTCCATTCTTCTTCTCGTGGAACTGTTAGTGTCATTAATCCTGCAGGTTTGGGATTTGTGTTCACAGACATTTGCATTTCTCCTTCTTCAGTGAAAGTTATCTGTGCCTGCAGTTTAGCAAGCATGTCTCGACCTAAAAGTGGAATAGGGCATTCTGATATATATAAAAATAGATGTGTTATCTTTTGTCCTCCTAATTCACACATGCGATTCTGTAAAAATGGTTTAGTTGCTTTTGTCCCAGTGGCTCCAACAATAGTGACAGTTCGTTTAGATAAAGGAGCTACTGGTTTTGCTACTACTGAATGTTCAGCTCCTGTATCTATCAAAGTTCATGTATTGATCCCCTATCTTCATGCAGACCATAGGCTCTTGGGGACCTAGAATAAACTCAGAGCCCGGTCTGTCCTAATCTTCATCACTATTGTATTCTGCTTCTGGGACTGCAACTGCTTCAATAGCTTCTTCTCTTTTTTGCTGAAACTGCATAGGACCTGTTCCTGCTTGATTCTGGTTACGCCCTCTTCCTCTCCAACTCCCTCCTCCCCTCTGTGAGGTAGGGTTTCTCTGCGGGCACTCATTTCTCCAGTGCCCCTCCTCCTTGCAATAGGCACATTGGTTCTCACCTAGTGGGGGTAGACTATTTCCTCGACTCCACCCATGCACTCTCATTCTTCTGTTGGAAAAACTTCTCCCTCGCTGTTCTACCAAAGCTGTGGCTAAGAAATCTGCTTTCTTTTTCATTTTCCGTTCACATTCTTTCTCTCTTTCATTATCAGGATTTATAAATACTTTTTGAGCAACTTCCATCAATTGTGCTGTATTCATACCTGCAAAGCCATCCATTTTCTGCAATTTTCGTTTAATATCCCCTTGGGATTGACTTACAAAAGCTGCGTTTACCATGCGCAAATTTTCCATAGCTGCTGGATCATATGGGGTATACAGTCTATATGCTTCAGATAATCGCTCATAAAAAGCTGCAGGACTTTCATTTGGACTTTGTATTACTTCCGCTACTTTTCCAATATTCATTACTTTTTGGCCTCCCTTTTTTAGGCCTTGTAATAGGGCTTGGCGAAACTGTGTTAAAGCTCTCGCCCCCCCCCCCCCTTCACTATTTGGATCCCATCCAGGATCTTTGTTTGGAAAAGCTGCCGCTGCTGCTTGCTGAGGATTTAAATTAGCTCTTTCAACAAAGTTTTCTTCTAACCACTTAGTGGATGCCTGCATAATTCTCACTCTTTCTTCAGTAGTAAATAAAGTAGACAAGAGCTGACAACAATCTGACCAGGTAGGCTGGTGCGTTTGCATAATACTGCTCATTAATTCAGTTAAATCTTGAGGCTTGCTAGTATAGGATGCATAATGTGTTTTCCAATTTAACAAATCAGTTGTAGAAAATGGTACGTAAATCAGGCTGGTAGGTCCTAAAGCCATCTGTCCCTGACGTAGGGGCATTACTTTTTTAACTGGCACCGCCAATACTTCTTAAATCGTATGTTTTCTGAGAAAAGCTTTCTATAGCTGCAGGAGATTCTATACTTGTGGATGATTCTGCACTCTCAGTTTCGTCAGTAGTCTGTCTCCCCGAAGTGCTAGGACTTTCAATCGGGGAAGTCTGCCCTTCCCCCAGCCGCAGAGGCAGCACATCAGGTCTAGGCAGTGCTAGTGTAACAGAATGCTGCAGTGATCGTGTTAGAATATCTGGAGACTCTGGGGCAGAGTATATAGGCAATCCTCCCTTCCCGGGTCTCTGTTCAGCTGTCTCTAATCCTCTTGCTAGCATACTTTTTCTTAACTCATAATACTGCCTTATCCAGGGTGGCTGCTTCTCACAAACATCTAACCAAGAGTCTATGTAAGGAAACTGATCTGGATAACGTTCTCTCACACTCTTATGCACAGAAGAAATAATTCTCACATTGAAAGTACCCTCACGGGGCCATGCACTGTTTATTAACGGCCACTCTCTTTCACACAGCACAGCCATTCTATTAGGAGACATTGTAATACCATAATCCCCAGTGAACCCTTTATTAAAGTTCTTGATCATGATTTCTAGCGGAGTTTGCGTAGACTCTATCCCACCCATTTTACGTGTAATGTGGTGCGTCTGTACTACGTAATCACGTACAACAAATTATTACTTCAAACAGTAGGAGAGGGAGGTCGAACTGTGGGGTAAGGGGTCCTCACAGCTCTGGAGACAGATAGGGACACAAACAGCAATCACTTCCTCTGTTTCACGACCTAGACGCGGTCACCCGGCTAGGAACTGCGCTAGTCCAGAGTCCACTCTCGCTCGGCCTTGTCAAGACCTCTCACTCACACATCTCACACACAAACACAATTGCATTTCCCAAAAGCCCAATCCTGACTATCTAGGCTTACCAAAATTTTACCATTACCATTAATCATGATTTTATTACCAGAAGGAGTCAGTGGTTTCCTCTTGCGCTCTTAATAGCCCTTGCAAGAGTACTCGGACCGCTCCGGACGTGATCAGTGTCCTTTTACCATTTTTCCCATTACCATATGGTTCCAGTACTGTCTGACTTATTAATATAAAAACTCTATACTCACCCAGATCTGGTACCCGTCCCCCAAGCCAGCACATGGGTTGAAGCCTGGACTCCCCTCCTCGGGTTCGAAGGTGTTGGCCTAGCCGGACCCAACGCCCGCCGAGGCTAGAACCCTCTCCGATTCAATGGACCGGTTGGCGTCTGAGAATTCACACGTCGGTCAGACGCGGTCCCAACCAGGCCAAACCTTGAGGCGAATTTCGTGGTAAATCAGTTTGATTACTCTCTACCACTACACCTTCCAGGCCAACGCACCAGGAATATGTAGCGGCGGAACGCCACCAAACCAATTATACCAGGAGTCTTTATCAAGGTTCAAGCCAGTTTATTGTATACAAGGCAGTCTAAAAGTGACAGAACCCCGCTTTAGCAGAAACATGTTCTTTTTATACAGCCAAAACATTTTGATACATGAAAACATTCTATTGGTCTCATGCTAATTTCTACAAACTTTCTATTGGTCTGACATTTCCCTAAATTTGACCAATCAGGATCTATGCCCTTTGCTCTGCTTTCTCCAGCTAGCTGAACAATGGCTTGGTTCAAACCTGGTTACTTTCCTTCATCAAGGTCATATCTAGCTCCTAAAATGTGTAAGTAACAATTCTGGAGTAACGATTTAACATACAGGCATTGTATTCACTTTGTGCAAACTTTGCTATAGCAGCATTTCATTCTAAAGCAATATTCAATTCTGTCTTTTAATTTTATGTCTCAGCACTACTGAAATCCAGGCTTGGTTCTGAGGCCTGTCATTTTTCAGGTTCAGGCTTATGGCCTAGCCTATAGGTCTTGGCTACCACAAGACAAGGCTGCATACTTTCCCCCTACCTGTTTAATTTATATGCAGAACAAATCATCAGAGAAGCAGGATTGTATGAAAACAGAGGTGTGAAGATTGGTGGAAGACTCATCAACAACCTTGCTGTGCTGATGATACCACATTACTGGCTGAAAGTGAAGATGATCTGAAACATTTGCTTCTCACAAAGAAAGGTAAATTAGACTTACCTGCTAATTGTTGTTCCTTTAGAAACTCCAGTCCAGTCCCGGAATCTCTGGGATACAGATCCTCATGCAGTTGCTTGGAGACTGAATCATAACATTCTTCTGATGTCATCCGTATAACTACCTGAGGGACCGCCCACTCGCTCCAGTTTTCCTATTGACAAAGCAGACTCACCAGAGCAACAATTAAGCAACTCTTTTATTTATCAAAATTAAACAATTTTTTTACTTTTTTTTTTTTTTAAATATTGCCCACCGTCTCTACTCTAAGGAATATTGCTTTCTTAAGAATATCCAAAAGCATTAGAAAACCTAAATTAACTCTAAAGACTAACATAAAACTCATATATACCTGCTTCAGGCTATAAACTTAAACACTATTTTAAAACAAACGCATATCAGGGAGGGAAGCAGGACTGGCCTGGAGTTTCTAAAGGAACAACAATTAGCAGGTAAGTCTAATTTACCTTTCCTTTACGTCACTCCAGTCCAGTCCCGGAATCTCTGGGATATATCAGAGCAGTACAATCTAATGGGTGGGTCCTGCTAGACCAGCCTGAAGCACAGCCGTACCAAAACAGGTATCCGCCTCTGCTTGTAAGTCTAGCCTATAATGTTTCACAAAAGAATTCATTGACGACCAAGTAGCCGCTCTGCAAATGTCCACAGGCGGTACCAAACTGTGCTCAGCCCAGGACGCAGCTTGTGCTCTCGTTGAGTGCGCCTTAAGTCCTTTTGGAATTGCCTTACCTTTTAATAAATATGAAGAAGATATAGCTTCCTTAAGCCACCTAGCTATAGAAGCTTTAGAAGCCGCTTGACCCTTCCTTGGACCTGCAAAGAGAACAAATAATCTATCCGACTTACGGAATTCTTGTGTTCTTTTCAAATACAACTTCAATGCCCTACGCACATCCAAAAGATATAACTTATTAATTTGACATTCTTTACTTTTCTTATCAAAAACTGGTAATGATACTTCCTGACTCATATGAAAAACCGATACCACCTTAGGTAAAAAAGAAGGAACCGGCCTTAAAAGAACTTTACCTTTTAAGAATAACAGAAAAGGTCTTCTACAAGATAAAGCTTGTAATTCAGAAATTCTTCGCGCTGACGCAATAGCCACCAGAAATACTACCTTACGCGAAAGATCCTTTAGCGATGTTTGAGATAATGGCTCAAAAGGCTCATTTACTAAGGCCTCCAAAACCAAATTGAGACTCCAAGAAGGAACCTGTGGTCTGCACGGAGGTCTCAATAAAGTAACCGCCCTCAAAAAACGATTCACATCAGGATGTGTTCCAATCGCTTCACCCTTTACCTTCCCTCTATAACAAGAAAGCCCCGCTAGTTGAACCTTTAACGACACTGGAGCTAATCCCTTCCTGCAAAAAATATAGAACTTGAGAAATAGACGTTCTCAACGCTTCAACACCCTTGTTCTGACACCATGCCTCAAATATTCTCCACGTGCGAATGTAAGCCAAAGATGTAGATTTCCTTCTTGACCTTAAAGTAGAAATCACTGCTGAAGAGTATCCTCTAGCTCTTAACCTTGCCCTTTCAAGAGCCAAGCCGTAAGCGAGAATCGATCCACTTGAGGCATGTGTAAGGGTCCTTGACTTAACAGGTCTTTTCTTATTGGTAAACACCAAGGATGATCTACCAACATTCTCATGAGATCCGCCTACCACAGCCGTCTTGGCCAATCTGGAGCTATTAATATCACAAATCCCCTGTGACGCTCCACTCTTTGTAGAACTAGGCCTATCAATGCCCACGGAGGGAAGATATACAGAAGCTGTCCTTTCAGCCAACTTTGATTTAGAGCATCCAGACCTTCTGACATCCTTTCTCGTCTTCGACTGTAAAATCGATCGACCTTTGCTGACTCGAATGTTGCCATGAGATCCATCACCGGAATCCCCCCAAAGCTTTACTAGCAACTGAAACACCTGAGGGTGTAAAACCCACTCTCCTGGTTCCACCCTCACCCGACTCAGAAAATCTGCTTTGACATTGCTTACTCCTGCAACATGACTTGCAGACAAAGCCTCCAAGTTCTTCTCGGCCCAGATGAACAACTGCTCTGTCTTGGTCTCCAGAGGGATACTGCTTGTGCCCCCTTGACGATTGATGTAAGCTACCGCGGTTGCGTTGTCTGATAGCACCCGAATAGCCTTCCCCCGAAGTTAATGCTGAAATGCTCACAGAGCTAAAATTACTGCTCTCAACTCCAATCTGTTTATGGACCACACTTTCTCCTCTTCGGTCCATTGACCTTGAGCAAACTTTCCTTCGAAGTGTGCCCCCCAGCCCACTAGACTGGCATCTGTTGTTTAACTGGACCCAATCCGGAGACTCCAGATTCATTCCCAACTCTAGCACCTCCGGTCTTAACCACCACTGTAGAGCTTGACGCGTTTCCGGAACATATGGTAATTTCTTTGATAGTGGACTCCTTTGATGCGACCACCTTCTCAACAGTGCTCTTTGCAACGGTCGCATATGAGCTCTCGCCCATGGCATTAAGTCCAAAGTTGCTGCCATGGTTCCGAGCAATTGTAGATAATGCCATGCTGTGGGTTCCTTTCTTGTCAAAAAACTTTTCACCAGATTTTTTAATGCTAGCGCCCGAGAGCGAAGAAGAAAAACTCTTCCCTTTTTTGTATCGAACCGAGCACCCAAATGTTCCAGATTCTGTGACGGAAGCAATTTGCTCTTTGTCATATTGACTATCCAGCCTAAACTTTTCAAAACTTCTACTACTCTGTCTGTTGCTAATCTGCCTTCCCTTTCCGATTTTGCTCGAATCAACCAATCGTCCAGGTAAGGATGAACCAGAATTCCTTCTCTTCTTAATGCTGCCGCCACCACTACCATTACTTTTGTAAATGTTCGCGGAGCTGTTGCCAAACCGAAGGGCAATGCCTGAAACTGGAAATGACCCCTTTGAACTGCAAATCTTAAAAATTTTTGATGTTCCTGACGAATTGGAACATGCAGATACGCCTCTGTTAAATCCAGAGACAAGAGAAAGAGTAGTTACTCACCCGTAACAGGTGTTCTCCAGGACCAGCAGGAATCAGTCCTCACTTATGGGTGACATCGGCGCCAATGGAGCCCCTGTGCAGAGCATTTCCCCAGCTTTCTAAGAAAACCTTTGGGAATACTGCACGCATGCGCGGTCCCCTTCCCGCCTAAAGGTGACATCTTGCTCAGTCTCTCTTTTTCCGTGGAGCCCATCGGACGTCTGTCCAAGTCACCCGGAAAAGTTGACGTTTTTTTCGAAGATTCTTCGTCTTTTTTCTTCAAGTTCGACGCCGGTTCCCCTTCCCGCCGGGTTTGGTACATCGGTATCGAATCCGTTTTCTATTTTTTGGTTTTTGCCCTTCGTGGCTGGCGTTCGCGCCCTTTTTTCTGTTTTTCCCTGGAAGGCCGGTCTTTTGACCTCGCGGGGGCCCTTTTTTTCCCCGATGGCTTCCAGTGGTTTCAAGAAGTGTGATCGGTGCAAGAAACTAATGTCTCTCACCGACACACATGACTGCTGCCTTCGGTGCCTCGACCCAGATCATGATCCCATGATCTGTGGCCTGGTGTGGCAAAATGTCCACCAAGGCACCTCGAAGCCGTCAGCACCAGAAGGAAAGGATTTTTTCAGATTCTGCCTCCGGCCGGGCCCGGAGCTCATCTGAGGCCTCGACGTCTCGGGAGTCTGATCCCAAATATCGCCGTGGTTCCTCGGACAGGGGGTCCCCCGACCGGGAATGCAAGAGGAAGAAACGGCTCATGAGGGCGGCGTCGGAAGAGGTCCCTGGTTCCTCGAGGGCCAGGTCTAAGACCCACAACCGCCGTCCCGGGCCTTTGGAGCAGGAGAAGCCATCCAAAGTACCTCGTGTGGAGCCGGAGACCGTCGGACACGTAAGTCCTGTAGTCCTCGTGGACTCTCCTCCGAGGGAGCAGACATCGAGCCCAGTGCCGCCGGGGCCCGAGTCTGTGGCTGCTGAGTCTCCTGAGCTTGGACTCAGGCTGACAGCCTTGGAGAGCAGATTGTCTGCCTTCATGGAGCAGCAGCGGGTACTGATGGCCAGCCTCGCTGGTGCATCTGCCCCGACCACCGGGACATCGACGTCGAAGTTGACCCCAGAGACCGAGCCAGTACTCGAGACCATGAAGGCTCGAAGTCGTCCTTGGTCAAGGTCTCCCTCGACCTCCCGCTCGGAACCAAGGGCGTCGACGCTGGTGCCTTCGGCATCGGGGCAGGTGACACCTCGACCCGCGTGGTCGGAGCCCCTCGACTCCTCTTCGGATGAGTCAGCTTGGGAGACGGAGGACGAGGAGTCCCCCGACACCTTCCGGACTCAGTGCGTCCCTTCGGACTCACCGCAGTCCGAGCCCCGGAGTAGGTCCCCTCCAGAGGACACCCGGTTCTCGGAGTTTGTGCAGGACATGGCCAAGGCCTTGGTGATTCCCGCGGAGCTCGAGGCCCTCCAGTATGACTCTCCTCCGAAGGAGGCCTTTACTGTTCCGGTTCCTCCGATGCTGGAACGGCTCCTCTTCTGGATGTGGGAGGCACCGGCCTCGGCGCCGGTCTTGAGCAAGCGAGTAGATTCCATTTATCGACTCCGTAATCGGCCATGCATCGTCTGAAGAGCCAGAAGATGCACTCTGCGGTGCCCCCCGGCAGGGAGGCCCGGAACCTGGATGCTTTCAGCAAAAAGTGCTTCCAGGGCTCAATGCTTGCTTGCCGTGTCCAGTCATACCAGTTGTACATGGGCATGTACCTCCGAGACCTGGCAAAGGAGCTTGCCGGGTTCTCTGCTGGCCTCTCCGGGGAACCTTTGCAGAGGTTCCAGTCTTTGTCTTCAGGAATCCGGGACTGTTCCAAGTTCATGTCCCGAGCGGCCTACGATGGCTTCGAGGCTTCGGCTCGTGTGGCGGCAGCCGGCATCGGGACCCGACGCCAGGCATGGCTGCAGTCATCGGACCTTGAGCCTTGGGTACAGGACAAGTTGGCCGATGTCCCTTGCTGGGGTGAAAACCTTTTTGGCAAACCCATGGCCGAGAAGGCGGCTGAGCTCGAAACCGAACACCTGACCAGGACAAGACTGTCCAGAAAGACTTCTGCCCCTTCTCACAAAAAGAAGGGCTCGGGTAAAAAGTCCTTCTACCCGAGAAAGGTGTCTGCCTACAAACCTTACCCTCAGTACCAGGCCTCCCCAGCTCCCCAACAGGGGCAGCAGGCCAAGGGGCAGGGACATGGGCCCCGTAGGCAGAAGACCCCCAAGCCTCCGGCTCCTGCTCCTACCTAGCAGGGAGGGGTTTTTTGACTCCCAAAGCATAGCCTCTCCGCCCCTGCTGCCCCATTCCTGCACAGGAGGTTGCTTAGCCCTGTTTGCCCACAGGTGGCCACCCATTACAGGGGATGCTTGGGTCTTAAGCCTCATTCACCAGGGTTATATGCTTCATTTCCAACAGTTACCTCCTGTCTACTTTCCAGGAGAGCCTCTGAGGCCTCTCCTGCAGACCAACCTCCTCCTCCAAGAACTTCAGGGCCTGCTTCTGGACAAGGCGGCGGAGCCTGTACCTCCTCGCCTACAGGGGCACGGGTTCTACTCCAGGTATTTTCTGGTGCCAAAGAGAACAGGAGGCCTAAGGCCTATCCTGGACCTCAGGAACCTGAACAAGTTTGTGGTGAGGGAGAAGTTCAAGATGCTTTCCCTTGGAACATTGCTGCCTTACATCCAGCAAGGAGACTGGCTATGCTCCTTGGATCTGAAGGATGCTTATGCCCACATTCTCATTCACCCCAGTCACAGGCAGTACCTCTGCTTCATGGTGGGGGGAGGCCACTACCAGTACATAGTACTACCCTTCAGCCTGGTATCTGCCCCCAGGGGCTTTACCAAATGTCTGGCAGTAGTGGCTGTCTACCTCCACCTCCAGGGGGGTATTTGTCTTCCCCTACCTGGACGATTGGAGAAAGAGAAGTTCAAGATGCTTACTCTTGGAACACTTCTGCCCTACCTCCAGCAGGGAGACTGGCTATGCTCCTTAGATCTAAAGAATGCGTACACTCATATCCTCATTCATCCAGACCACAGAAAGTACCTCAGGTTCATGGTGGGAGGAAACCATTACCAGTACATGGTGCTGCCTTTTGGCCTAACTTCCACCCCACGGGTCTTTACAAAGCGCCTAGCTGTGGTGGCGGCCTACTTGAGGACTCAAGGGGTTTTTGTCTTCCCCTATCTGGACGACTGGCTCATCCGAGGTCAGACTTACCAGGAGGCCAGGCAGGCCACCTTCAGGACTGTCACACTCCTTCAAGACCTAGGCTTTGTCATAAACTTCGCAAAGTCCACTTTGCTCCCCTCCCAGAACCTAGAGTTCATAGGAGCACGGCTGGACTCTCTGCAAGCAAGGTCTTACTTGCCAGAGGACAGAGCTCAAAGGCTCATGGAGTTGGCATCCCGGTCTCTCAGTCTGCCAAGGGTTCCTGCCAGGCTCTGTCTGCAACTCCTGGGACACATGGCATCGACTGTGCATGTGACCCCCAATGCCTGCCTCCACATGAGGCCTGCACAGTGGTGCCTCAGAACTCAGTGGAAGCAGGCCACAGGGAGCCTAGCAGACAAAGTCAGGGTGTCAAAACCCTTCCTGAATTCTCTTCAGTGGTGGCTACACCCCCCCAGTTTGCTTCAGGGGGTGCTTTTTCAGGTGCCTACCCCCACAGTGGTGTTGACAACCGATGCCTCCTTACAGGGCTGGGGTGCACACTGTCAAGAGAGCTGCACCCAAGGCCTCTGGTCCCCATGGGAAGCCATGCAACAGATCAACCTACTGGAACTGCGGGCTATTCGTTTAGCCCTCAAGGCTTTTTCTCACACTTTGGCCCACCAGTCTGTTCTAGTTCAGACGGACAACCAAGTAGCCATGTTCTATGTGAACAAACAGGGCGGCACTGGATCCAGGCCTCTATGCCTAGACGCACAGGCCCTTTGCTCTTTTGCCCTCAGACACCAGATGTTGCTGAGGGCTGTTTATCTTCCTGGCCAGGAGAACTTTCTGTCAGACCGCTTAAGCAGAATTCTGCAGCCCCACGAATGGCAGTTGCACCCTTTGGTGGTTCAACAGATTTTCCTGAAATGGGGACTTCCATCCCTGGATCTCTTTGCCAGTCCCCTGAATCACCAACTGCCCAGGTTTTGTTCCAGGCAACCGCATCCCCTAAGGGTGGCGGCGGATGCCTTCCTGATTTCTTTGTCCCAGGGCCTGCTCTATGCATTTCCTCCAATGCCTCTGGTGGCCTGAACCTTGTTCAAGATTCTCCGGGACAAGGCCTCAGTACTTCTGGTTGCTCCCAGGTGGCCGAGGCAGCCCTGGTTCCCCCTGCTACTTCAACTGGCAGTGGAGACACCCATGCCTCTGGGATTCCAACCCGACCTTCTCTCTCAGGATCAGGGTTCCCTTCTGCATCCCAATATCAAATCTCTCCATCTGATGGCATGGAGGCTGCAAGGGTAGTCTTGGCTCCCTGGGGCCTACCTCAGGAAGTGGAAGAGGTGGTCTTGGCCTCTAGAAAGCAATCCACCAGGAAGACATATGCCCTGAAGTGGAGGAGGTTCTCCTTGTGGTGTCAGCAACGCAAGGAAGATCCTTTCGGCTGCACTGTGCCAGTAGTGCTCCAGTACCTTCTGCACTTGTCCAATCAGGGCCTTAAGTCCAATTCTGTTTGGGTCCACCTCTCTGCTCTGGCAGCTCACCACTCAGTGGTGGAGGGACACTCTTTGTCGGTTCACCCTTTGGTGTCCAGGTTCCTCAGAGGCTTACTACTGCTCAAGCCTCCTCTTCGTCCACCGGCCCGAGTGGGAGCTGAATGTGGTCTTGCAGCAACTTACTCGCCCACCTTTTGAACCAATGGCTACATGTCCTCTACGCTTCCTATCCTGGAAAACTCTATTCCTAGTGGCCTTGACCTTGGCCAGGCGAGTGAGTGAACTTCAAGCCCTGGTCTGTGACAGGCCATACACTCGCTTCTATAGGAACAGGGTAGTCCTTAGGACTCATCCTAAGTTCCTCCCCAAGGTTGTCTCCTCTTTCCATCTCAACCAGGAGGTGGTTCTTCCAACATTCTTCCCTAGGCCCCATGCCAGCCGGGCTGAGACAGTCCTGCATACCCTGGACTGTAGGAGGGCCTGATCCTTCTACCTTGAGCGTACGCAGGGGCACAGGAGGGCTACTCAGCTCTTCGTATCTTTTGACCCCAATAACTTGGGGTACCTGTGTCCAAGCATACCTTGTCCATCTAGGTGGCTGACTGTATCACCTGGGCTTACAGGGCAGCTGACCTTCCTTTGCAGGGTCGGGTCACGGCCCACCGTGTCAGGGCAATAGCTGCCTCAGTAGCTCATCTCCATTCTGTACTGTTGGCAGACATCTGCAGGGCTGCAACTTGGTCCTCAAGCCAGACCTTTGCGGCCCATTACTGCCTGGAGAGGGAGTCCTGTAGGGACAGTGCTTTCGGTCAGGCAGTGCTCCAGAATCTCTTTGAGGTTTAGGCAACTCCTAACCTCCAGCCCTCTGGTTGGGCTACCAGTGGAGGTATGTTTCAGTGAAATCCTTTCTCTGATGCTGAGGCTAAAGGGAGCTCATTTTTCAGCTCTGGGTCCCCGGTATCCTGAAGCTGGGGAGTCCCATAAGTGAGGACTGACTTCCTGCTTGGTCCTGGAGAAAGAGTAGTTACTCACCTGTAACAGGTGTTCTCCAGGAACAGCAGGAATCAGTCCTCACAACCCTCCCTCCTCCCCTGGGAGTTGCAGTTGTACATAGTTCAATTTTACATTTTTGTGTGCTGTTTTTTAGCTATGTCATTTGACTGAGCAAGATGGCACCTTTAGGCGGGAAGGGGACCGCGCATGCGTGCAGTATTCCCAAAGGCTTTCTTAGAAAGCTGGGGAAATGCTCCGCACGGGGGCTCCATCGGCGCCGATGTCACCCATAAGTGAGGACTGACTTCCTGCTTGGTCCTGGAGAAACTCTCTTCCTCACTGCCATTATCACCAATTTCAACGTTTCCATATGAAAATGAGTCACCCGAAGATCCAACACCGGTCAAAAAGAACCGTTCGTCTTTGGAACTACAAAATAAATTGAGTATCGACCGGCACCTTGTTGACTTAACGGTACCGGTACAATAGCTTTCAAATTCAAAAGTCTTTGCAAGGTTTCGCAAACTGCTGCCCCTCTTATGCGTGCCTTGCAAGGAGATTGAACGAACAAATCAGGCACTGGACGTTGAAGTTCCAGCGCATACCCCTTTTGAATGAACTGTAACACCCACTGATCGGATGTGATTTGAACCCAGGCCGGATAAAGGTCCCAGAGCCGTCCCCCTACGGGAATAGCATCCACCTGGGTATCCCTCATCTCATTGTGATTTTCTTGCGTTTGCAGAGGTAGAGGAAGCTGCAAAACCTCTGCCTGCTCCCCTAAAACCTAGAAAGCCCTGACTCCTAGCAAACTGGCGTCCTCTCTGAAACGGACCAAAACGAGCATTACGAAAACAACGAAAATCTCTGTACTGGCCTCTAGCTGCCTGGACTGAACGTCCTAACCTTTGTCTATCTTCAGGCAGTCTGCCTCCCTTATAATCTCCTAAATCTTTTACCAACTTGTCCAAATCTTCCCCAAAAAGTAATTTTCCCCTAAAAGGAAGCTTGGAAAGTCTTGCCTTAGAAGAAGCATCTGCAGCCCAGCTTCGCAGTCACAAAGACCTTCTAGCTGCGACAACTGAGCCTATACCTTTTGATAATGCCCTGATAAGATCATAATGCATGTCAGCCAAAAGAGTAGTTACTCACCTTTAACAGGTGTTCTCCAGGAGCAGCAGGAATCAGTCCTCACATATGGGTGACGTCGGCGCCGACGGAGCCCCCATGCGGAGCATTTCCCCAGCTTTCTAAGAAAGCCTTTGGGAATGCAGCACACATGCGCGGTCCCCTTCCCGCCCAAGGGTGCCATCTTGCTCAGTCTGATGACATAGCTAAAAGACAGCAAAAAAATAACAAAATAAATGATATGACTGCAACTCCAAAGGGAGGAGGGAGGGTTGTGAGGACCGATTCCTGCTGCTCCTGGACAACACCTGTTACAGGTGAGTAACTACTCTTTCTCCAGGACCAAGCAGGAAGTCAGTCCTCACATGTGGGACTCCCCAGCTTAAGGCTACCGGAGACCCCAAGCTGAAAAAATGAGCTCCCTCTAGAGCGTCAGTACGTAAGGAAGGAATCTTCTCTGAGAACGCCCCCGACCGGTAGCCCAACATCAGGGCCGGAGGGTAGGAGTTGCCTAAACCTCAAAGAGATTATGGAGTACTGCCTGTCCGAAAGCACTGTCCCTGCGGGACTCCCTCTCAAGGCAGTAATGGGCCGCAAAAGTCTGGCTTGAAGACCAAGTAGCGGCCCGGCAGATGTCTGCCAATGGAACAGAGCGGAGATGAGCCACTGACGCAGCCTTCGCCCTGACACGATGAGCCGTGACTTGACCCTCCAATGAGACACCGGCTGCCCTGTAAGCCCAGGCGATACAGTCAGCTACCCATATGGACAAAGTACGCTTGGAGACAGCTAACCCCAACTTATTGGGGTCAAAAGACGAAGAGCTGAACAGCCCTTCGGTGCTCCCGCGTACGGTCAAGGTAGAAGGATAATGCCCTCCTACAGTCCAGAGTATGCAAGACCATCTCAGCCCCGCTGGCATGCGGCCTGGGAAAGAAAGTCGGAAGAACCACCTCTTGATTGAGGTGGAAAGAGGAGACAACCTTAGGAAGGAACTTAGGGTGAGTCCGTAAGACTACTCTGTTCCTATAGAATCTAGTGTAAGGGGCATCAGACACTAGTGCCTGAAGCTCACTCACACGTCTAGCAGAGGTAAGGGCTACCAGAAACAAGGTTTTCCAGGAGAGAAACCGTAGAGGACAGGTAGCCATAGGTTCAAATGGCAGACAAGTAATCCGCTGTAAGACCACATTTAAATCCTACTCAGGGGCAGGTGGACGTAGAGGAGGCTGAAGCAAAAGTAGGCCTCTGAGGAAACGAGCCACCAAAGGGTGGCTTGAAAGAGACTGTCCTTCCACTGGAGAGTGGTGTGCTGAAAGAGCATTGAGGTGAACTCTGACAGAATTGGACTTAAGGCCTAGGTTGGATAGGTAAAGCAAATATTTCAATACTACCAGTACCAAGCACGAGAAAGGGTTCTCGTTGTGCTGAGTACAACATGTAGGGAATCTACGCCACTTAAGAGCGTAAGATTTTCTGGTGGATTGTCTTCTAGAGGCTAAGACTACGTCTTCCACCTCTCTAGGCAGTAGTAGGGGAGCTAGAACTACCCTTTCAGCAGCCAGGCCATAAAGTGAGGGGACGGGAGGTTGGGGTGTAAGAGAGATCCCTGTTCCTGCGACAAGAGATCGTGTTATATCCCCAGAGGAATAGGAGTGTCCACTGCCAGTTGTAGCAGAAGTGGAAACCACGGTTGCCTCGGCCACCTGGGGGCTATCAAAATCATTGAGGCCCCGTCCTTGAGCACTTTGAACAGTGTTCTGGATACTAGAGGCGTGGGAGGAAACGCATATAGTAGGCCCTTGGACCACGGGATTAGAAACGCATCCGCTGCTACTCTGAGAGGATGTGGTTGTCTGGAACAGAATCTTGGAAGTTGCCAGTTCAGAGGACTGGCAAAAAGATCCATGGTCAGAAGGCCCCATCTCAGAAAAATCTGCTGAACCACTAATGGATTCAATCTGTGGTTGCAAGATCCTGCTTAGTCTGTCCGCCAGGTAATTCTCCTGGCATGGGAGGTAGACTGCTTTGAGAAGGATGCCGTGATCGACTGCCCAGGAGCACAGCCTTTGCGCTTCTTGACATAGAAGGAAGGAGCCTGTGCCTCCTTGCTTGTTCACATAAAACATAGCAACTTGATTGTCCATCTGGACCAGTACAGACTGGTGAGACGTGAGATGGGAGAAGGCTCTCAGAGCTAAGCGAATAGCTCGCAGCTCCAAGAGATTGATCTGCTGTGCAGCTTCCCAAGGGGTCCAGAGATCCTGAGTACATGCCCCTTGGCAATGTGCACCCCAACCTTGAAGAGAAGCATCGGTTGTCAGCACTTGAGAGTGTGGAGGTGTCTGGAAAAAACACCCCGAGCACTAGATTTGGAAGATGAAGCCACCATTGCAGAGAAAAGGCAAGCAGTGTGGATACTCTCACTTTGTCTGCAAGACTTCCCGTGGCCTGATGCCACTGAGTTCTGAGACTCCACTGAGCAGGCCTCATATGCAGGCGGGCATTGGGGATTACATGAACCGTGGAAGCCATATGGCCGAGAAGCTTCAGGAATTGCCTGGCGGAGACCAGGGAATTGCTGTGAAATTGCCTGGCTATATCCATCAATCTGTGGGCTCTGTCCACGGGTAGAAAAGCCTTCGCCTGAAGGGTGTCCAGCCTTGCCCCTATGAACTCCATGTTCTGGGATGGATGCAAAGTGGACTTTGCGAAGTTTATGACAAACCCCAAGTGCTGAAGTAGAGCAACAGTGCGAAGGGTGGCTTGACTGGCCTCCTGTGAAGACTGGCCCCTTATGAGCCAGTCTTCCAGGTATGGGAACACAAAGGGGCCTTGAAGCCTCAGGTAGGCCGCCGCCACCGCCAGGCACTTTGTGAACACCCTGGGGGCGGAGGTTAGGCCAAAGGGCAGTACTCTGTACTGATAGTGGTTTCCCCCCATGACAAACCTGAGATATTGTCTGTGGTCTGGATGAATGAGGATGTGAGTATACGCATCCTTTAGATATAAGGAGCATAGCCAGTCTCCCTGCTGGAGGTAGGGCAGCAGAATTCCAAGGGTAAGCATCTTGAACTTTTCCCTCTCCAGGAACTTGTTGAGGTTTCGCAAGTCTAGGATGGGTCTGAGGCCTCCTGTTCTTTTTGATACGAGAAAGTACCTGGAATAAAAGCCTTGACCTCTCAGGTGGTGGGGCACCGGTTCCACAGCCTGTTCCTTTAGCAGACTTGCTAACTCCTGTAGGAGTAAGTCCCTGTGCAGAGGGAGTCTTGGAGGCTCCCCTGGAAAATAGGAGGGAGGCACCTGGTGAAAATGGAGAAGATAGCCCTTTTGGACTATATGGAGTACCCAGATATCCTTTGTGACGGCTGTCCACCTGTGGGCAAATAGGGCCAGCCGGCCTCCTGTGCGGATGTGAGCCAGCTGAGGAGGAGAGGCTATCCTTTTGGAGTCAAAAACCCCCTCCCTGCTGTGCAGGAGCCGTTGTAGGTGGCTTGGGGGCCTTCTGCCTACGGGGCCCATGACCATGACCATGACCATGACCATGACCCTGCCCCTTGGCTTGCTGACCCTGTTGGGGAGCTGCAGAGGCCTGATAATGAGGGTATTGTTTATAGGCAGATGTCTTCCTCGGGTAAAAGGTCTTTTTTCCTGAGCCCTTCTTCTTCTGAGAAGGGGCAGAGGTTTTTCTGGACAGCCTAGTCCGGGTCAGAGTCTCGGTCTCGAGTTCTGCAGCCTTTTCAGCCATGGGCTTGCCAAAGAGGTTTTCACCTTGGCAGGGGACATCGACCAACTTGTCCTGCACCCATGGCTCGAGGTCCGACGACTGTAGCCAAGCCTGTCGGCGGGCACCGATGCCGGCCCCGGCTACTCAGGCCGAAGTCTCGAAGCCATCATAGGCTGCTTGAGAGATAAACTTCGAGCACTCTCTAATACCCGTGGACAAGGCATTGAACCTCTGCAAAGGTTCCTCGGAGAGACCAGCAGAAAACCTGGCAATCTCCTTTGCCAGGTCTCGAAGGTACATGCCCATGTACAGCTTGTATGTCTGGACAAGGCAAGCAAGCACAGAGCCCTGGAAGCACTTCTTACCGAGGGCATCCAGGTTCTGGGCCTCCCGGCCGGGAGGCACCGAGGAGTGCATCTTCTGACTTTTCAGACGATGCATGGCCGATTCCACAACCATGGAGTGGTGCGGTAATTGTGCCTTTTGGAAACCGGGGCTCTTGCGGACTTGATAGATGGAATCGACCCGCTTGCTTAAAACCGGCGTCGAGGCCAGGGTCTCCCACATGCGGAAGAGCAGCAGTTCCAGCATCGGAGGAACCGGTACAGTAAAGGCCTCCTTTGGGGGAGAGTCATACTGGAGGGCCTCGAGCTCTTCGGCTCGAGGCTCCTCCTCGGGATCTGCGGGGAATGCCAAGGCCTTGGCCATATCCCGCACGAAGTCCGGGAACCGAGTATCCTCCGGTGAGGATCGTCTCTGAGGTTTGGACTCCGGTGAGTCCGATGGGACACACCGAGTCCGAAAAGTGTCGGGTGACTCCTCATCCTCTGTCTCCCAGCTGGACTCCCCAGAGGAGGAATCGAGGGGTTCCGGTCGGGCAGGCACCGATGCCATCCGCCCCGACGCCGAGGGTACCGGCGTCGACGACATCAGTCCCGAACAGGAAGCAGAGGGAGACCCTGGCCGAGGATCGACTCGAGCTCGCATGGACTCGAGGATCGGCTCGGCCTCCGGGGTCGACTTGGACGTCGATGTCCCGGTGGTCGGGGCAAATGCACCGGCGAGACCGGCGATCAGTGCCCGCTGCTGTTCCATGAAGGCAGCCAAGCTGCTCTCCAAGGCCGTCAACCTGAGTCCGAGCTCAGGAGACCCAGCAGCCCCCGACTCGGGCCCCAACGGCGTCGGGCCCGACGTCGGCTCCCCTGGAGGAGAGTCCACGAGGACTCCAGCTCAATACGAGGTTGTTTTGCAGGCCTCTCCGACTCCGAAGACCCGGGACGGCAGTCGGGGCTATGCGACTTGGCCCTCGAGGAACAAAGTGCATCCACCGACGCCGCCCTCGCGGGTTTCTTCTTCCTGCGCTGCTCCCGGGAGGGAGACCCCCTTTCAGAGGAACCTCGACGCTGCTTGGGGCCGGAGTCCCGAGATGTCGAGGCCTCTGACGAAGTCCGGGCCCGTCCGGACACGGAGTCAGAGAAGATTCTTTCCTTTTGGTGCTGCCGACTCAACGCCTTTGAGGACATTTTTCCACACGGACCACAGATCATCGGGTCCGAGGCAGCGGAGGCAGCAGTCATGTGTGTCGGTGAGAGACATAATTTTCTTACACAGATCACACTTTTTAAACCCGCTGGCAGCCATCGGGGGAAAAAGGGCCCCTGCGAGGTCGAAAGACAGGGCTGCCAGTGAAAAAATAAAATGGTGCAAACGCTAGTCACTAAGGACAAACCGAAAATAAGAGATTGGGCTCGATACCGGTGTATCGGGCCCAGGCGGGAAAAGGATCTGGCGTCGAACCGAAGAAGCAGGACAAAAAGCAGGGTAAGCGTAGTTACTCACCTGTAACAGGTGTTCTCCAGGAGCAGCAGGAATCAGTCCTCACATATGGGTGACGTCGGCGCCGACGGAGCCCTCGCGGAGCAATTTTTCCCCAGCTTTCAAAGAAAGCCTTTGGGAATTGCAGCGCGCATGCGCGGTCCTCTTCCCGCCCAAGGGTGCCATCTTGCTCAGTCAGATGACATAGCTAAAAGACAGCAAAAATTAGCAAAAACGAAAGCATATAACTGCAACTCCAAGGGGAGGAGGGAGGGTTGTGAGGACTGATTCCTGCTGCTCCTGGAGAACACCTGTTACAGGTGAGTAACTACGCTTTCTCCAGGACCAAGCAGGAAGTCAGTCCTCACATATGGGACTCCCAAGCTTAAGGCTACCGGAGACCCTAAGCACAAAAATGAGCTCCCTCGAGGTCAGTAGCACAGAAGGAAGGAATCTTCTCTGAATATGTCTCCAACCGGTAGTCCAACATCCGGGACGGAGGGTAGGAGTTGCCTATACCTCGAAGAGGTTACGGAGGACTGCCTGTCCGAAAGCACTGTCCCTGCGGGACTCCCTCTCCAGGCAGTAATGGGCTGCAAAAGTCTGGCTTGAAGACCAAGTAGCGGCCCGGCAGATGTCTGCCAATGGAACAGAGCAGAGGTAAGCTACCGACGTAGCCTTCGCCCGAACACGATGAGCTGTGACTCTATCTTCCAGCACGAGGCCGGCAGCCTCGTAAGCCCAAGCGATACAGTCCGCAATCCAGATGGACAGAGTACGCTTGGAGACAGGGAGCCCCAACTTGTTGGGGTCATAAGACACGAAGAGCTGAACAGCCTTTCGGTGCTCCCGCGTACGGTCAAGGTAGAAGGTCAACGCCCTTCTACAGTCCAGGATATGCAGGACCATTTCAGTTCGGCTGGAGTGTGGCCTGGGAAAGTAGGTCGGAAGTACCACCACCTGGTTGATGTGAAAAGGGGAAACCACTTTGGGAAGAAATTTAGGGTGAGTCCGTAGGACTACCCGGTTTTTGTAGAACCTAGTGTAAGGAGGATCAGAAACCAGGGCCTGCAGCTCACTAACGCGTCTAGCCGAAGTGAGGGCTACCAAGAACAAGGTTTTCCACGAAAGAAAACGTAGCGGACAGGTAGCCATAGGCTCAAAAGGCGGACAAGTAATCCGCTGCAACACCACATTAAGATCCCAGTCCGGGGCTGGCGGGCGTAAAGGTGGCTTAAGGAGAAGGAGGCCTCTGAGAAACCGAGCCACCAGAGGGTGGCTGGAAAGAGGTCTACCATCCACTGGCATGTGATGCGCAGAAAGAGCACTGAGGTGGACCTTTACCGAGTTGGACTTAAGTCCAAGGTTGGAGAGAGAGAGCAATTACTGCAAGACCACTGATGCTGAACAGGAGAAAGGATCTTGAGACTGCTGAGTACACCAGACGGAGAACCGACGACACTTGAGAGCGTAGGCCTTTCGGGTGGAGGGCCTCCTGGAGGCCAAGACGACCTCCTCCACATCTGGAGGTAGCTGCAGAGGAGCAAGGACGATGAAATTAGTTCTTACCTGCTAATTGTCTTTCCTTGAGCCTTCTCCGGGCCAGTCCAGGGAAAGGTAGGGTTGTCAATCCCCCATAGTGACTGAGGACTGAAGACTTCAAGCTTTTCCTTGTGATGTGAAGCCACTCCCCCTGAGGTTAATCAAGCAGTCTCCTTCTGACAAAGCGACTAAAGAGAAACAAACTAAACACAGCAGATTAACCCTGCACATATTGCTAACATTCTATAGTCCGTGAAAAAAACATTTACTACAAACCTTTTTTTTTTTTTTTTTTAAATATTTACATATGCAAGCTATAAGAGCTGCCAGCGGTGTAGACTGAATACTAGAGGCCCCTAAGCATCCTCCTTTAGAAGATATAGACAATGTAATTCTGTAGAGGCCTGAGAAAGCGAACACCGATCCTACAATGCACGTAGTAGATAGAGAACCGGGTGGGACCCTGGACTGGCCCGGAGAAGGCTCAAGGAAAGACAATTAGCAGGTAAGAACTAATTTCATCTTCCTTATCGCTTCTCCGGGCCAGTCCAGGGAAAGGTAGGGCAGTACCAAAGCAGTACCTAAGAATGGGAGGGACCCGCCAAACCGGCGATAAGAGCGGATGCTCCCACTCTGGCATCGTCCCTAGCCTGGACATCTAATCTGTAATGCCTAGCGAAAGAATGCAGTGTAGACCAAGTCGCCGCTCTGCAGATATCCACTGGGGGAACAAAAACAAATTCTGCCCAGGATGTTGCGAGAGCACGAGTGGAATGAGCTTTGAGACCCTCAGGTGGGGAAATCCCCCTAGCTTGATAAGCCGCTGTAATAGCAGAGCGAACCCAACGAGCGATAGAAGATTTTGACGCAGCTTGTCCCTTCCGTGGCCCAGTCCACTGGACAAAAAGTCTGTCCGTCTTTCGAAACGTTCGTGAGAGCTTAATATACTTCTTTAAGACTCGCCCAAGATCCAAATGTTTAAGCGCTCGATCAATTGGCGAGCCATCGCTCTCCGAAAATACGGGCAATGTAATTGATTGGTTAATATGAAAAACCGAGAGGACTTTAGGCAAAAAAGAGGGAACTGTTCGTAAGACCACTCGCTCCGGCAGAAATTGCAGATAAGGCTCTTGGCAAGATAAGGCCTGCAAATCGGAAATTCGTCAAGCGGAACACAAAGCCACCAAAAAGGCCGTTTTCCAAGAACACTCCCGAATTTGCGTAGCGCAGAGGAACTTTAAATGCGACCCAGACAAACCGTCCAAGACAATATTCAAATCCCAAGGAGGAACGATAGGTCGTCGAGGAGGACGTATAATTTGCGCTGCTCGTAGAAAGCGGCGAACATCCGGATGAGCGGAAAGACGGCGATGTTGCACCAAGCCCCTAAAACAAGATAGTGCCGCAACATGCACCTTAAGGGTACTGAGAGCCAACCCCTTATCTAAACCCTGTTGCAGAAAGAGGAGCAGATGAGGCACGGTAGAAGCCAGAGGTGATACCTTTTGTCGCTTGCACCAAGCTTCAAAAAGACGCCAGACGCGAACATATCCCAAGGAAGTTCCTGGACGTTTAGATTGGAGAAGGGTAGTTACAACCGAACTTGCATAACCCCTCCTTTCTAAGCGAGACCTTTCAAGAGCCAAGCCGTAAGCAAGAAGCGATCCACTCGCGGCATGAGAATGGGACCCTGATGCAACTGGTTGATACGAACTGGAAGGAGCCACGGCGGAGCTACAAGGAGTCGAATAAGATCGGCATACCAAGGTCGACGAGGCCAATCGGGAGCAATGAGAATCACCTTCCCTCGGTGATTCGTTATGCGCTGAATAACCCGACTCAACATTGGCCAAGGCGGGAACACATAGAGGAGCGCATCGCAAGGCCAGGGTTGAACTAGGGCATCGAGACCTTCCGACATGCGTTCCCTGCGCCTGCTGAAAAAAACGGCTGGCCTTGGCATTGCTGTAGGAGGCCATGAGATCCATCACTGGCTGTCCCCAACGCAACGTTAGCTGATGAAAGATCGCCGCATTTAATTCCCATTCCCCTGGATCGAGAAGATGACGGCTGAGAGAGTCCGCCTGTAGATTTTCTTTGCCCGCAACATGTGCTGCGGAAATGGCCAGGAGATTGCTCTCTGCCCAATCCATCAATTGTTGGCATTCGGACAGTAGAGAAGGAATCTTCGTCCCCCCCTGACGATTGATATAGGCGACGGTCACAGCATTGTCGGAAAAAATCTTGACCGCTGTCCCCTGGAGCAGCGGTGCGAAGTGAAGCAGAGCTAAGCAAGCCGCTCGGAGCTCCAGACGGTTGATCGACCATGAACTCTCTATTGCGGACCAAGTCCCCTGTGCAATGCTTGACTGACAATGAGCACCCCACCCCGAGAGGCTTGCATCCGTGGTCAGTAACACCCACGAGGGGTCTTGCAAGGGCATTCCCGCTGTGAGGTGCTCCCGAACTAACCACCAGTCCAGACTGTGACGGACGCTCTCGGGATAGGGGAGACGCTGAGAGAGCGGATGAAGCTGCGGAGACCATCGTGTAAGCAACGCCTGCTGCAAGGGGCGCATGTGCGCCTTGGCCCACGGAACAAGATCCAGTGCCGCCGCCATGGAACCCAACAGTTGCAAATACGTCCAAGCCGACGGCGCCGTTAAGTTGAGAAACGCTCGGATCTGTTGTAGCAGCTTTTCCACACGAACCTCGGGCAAAAAAACCTTTCCTTGCGCGGTGTCGAAATATGCTCCGAGATAAGTCAGCTGCTGCTGCGGTTGCAGGTGACTTTTGACTTGGTTGATCACCCAGCCGAGTTGCTCGAGAAGTTGCACCACTCGAGCCGTCGCTTGAACCGAGGCAGATCGCGACTCGGCTCTGATCAACCAATCGTCGAGATAAGGGTGTACTCTGATCCCTTCCTTCCGAAGCGCTGCTGCCACAACTACCATAAGCTTTGTGAAAGTACGCGGAGCCGTAGCCAGACCGAATGGCAACGCTCGAAACTGGTAATGGCCCATGGGGAGAGCGAAGCGCAAAAAACGCTGATACGAACTCCTTATGGGAATGTGCAGATACGCTTCCGTAAGATCGATGGATGAGAGAAACTCCCCCGGTTGAACTGCCCGAACTACAGTACGGAGGGTTTCCATGCGAAAATGAGGCACCCGTAAGGAACGGTTGACCCCTTTGAGATCTAGAACGGGCCGAAAAGAATCTTCTTTCTTGGGAACCACAAAATAGATCGAGTATCGACCGCAACCGTATTGGTCCCGAGGCACGGGAACGATAGCTTTGAGCTGCAACAGGCGAGTCAGGGTGTCCACAATGGCCTGCTTTTTCCGACCGGGACCGCAGGGAGACATTACAAAGGCGGGCAACAGCGGGCATGCGAAATCGAGCACGTAACCTTCCCGGATGACCTCCAACACCCACTTGTCTGAGGTAATGGTGGTCCAGACCGCTAGAAAGTCCTGTAGGCGTCCTCCCACCGGAATTAGCGGCTGGACCAACTGACCTTCATTGCGGCTTCTTATTGGAGGGCTGGGATGCCCCAAAGTAGGACCTGCCAAATCCTCTGGCTCCCCGAAAGGAAGTCCCCCGAAAGGAGGAACGGCCCCTGGAATAGGGCACAAAGCGCGCCCCCCGAAACCTACGGGACTCCCTTCCGAACCCCCTGCCGGAAGGAAGCAAATCGGGAAGGTTTGGGTTTGTCCTCAGGCAAACGACCGCCCTTAGCGTCGCTCAAATCCTTAACAATCTTCTCCAAAGCCTCCCCAAAAAGCAATTTACCCTGATAGGGCAATTTGCTAAGTCTCAATTTGGAAGAAACATCCGCCGACCAGTTGCGTAACCAAAGAAAACGCCTGGCAGCTACCAGAGAGGCCATGGTCTTAGCCGCAATCCGCAGCAAATCATAAAAAGCATCTGCCATATAAGCAGCGGCTGATTCCAGTTTAGGTGCATCGGGAACTGCAGCAGGAGCATCAGGAGAAGTATCGCCTTGCAACCAACGAATGGAGGCGCGAGAGACATAAGCCCCACAAACGGCCGATTGTAGAGCCAAAGCACTAGACTCAAAAGCCTGTTTGAGTAGAATCTCCAATTTTCTATCTTGAAGATCCTTTAGAGCTGCAGCCCCTTCCACAGGAATAGTAGTCTTTTTAGTCACTGCGGATATAATTGCATCCACTTTTGGCATGCGAAATAAGTCCTTTACGTCCTGAGGAAGTGGGTACAGGCGAGCCAACGCTCGGCTTCCACGTAAGGAAGACTCCGGACACTCCCATTCCGAGTCAATCATCTGTTTGATCACTCTGTGTAAGGGAAAACACTTCTGTTCAGTTTTAACACCCTGCAGCAAGGGATCCTCCAAGGGTTCCTGAGAAGACGCGGGAAGGGAGAGATGGAGCGCTGCCAAAGACTGGGATATGAGAGCTGTGAGTTCTTCCTTACGGAAAACCCTGAAAACATTAGGATCCTCTCCTGGAGCTATCTCCCCTTCTTCCAACTCTTCTGTGTCCCACTCCCCAGGATGTCCTGTAAAAGACTCTGAATCTCCCTGCTCCTGCAACAGCGGGGCCTGAGACAACAAAGGATCTAAGGAATTCTGAACCATATCTTGAATATGAGAGGATCCCTCTCCGGGATCATCAGGCAGTGGTAGGGAAAGTGGCACTGACACAGGTTCAGAAAGAGAAGAAAGCCGCGGAGGCTCAGCAGATCGCATAAGAAATGCTTTGTGCATAGCCAGAATAAAAGCTGGCGAAAAAAAAAGGAGTCCATGTCCTCCTGAGGCAAAGTTGGAGCTGGGGAGGGTAAATCAGGTAAAACCGCCGCTCTAGAGGACTTCGCTTTCCGTTTATGAGGCTTTTGAGGCTCTGCCAGAGCACTGCCTGACGCCGGTAAAATGGCGGACTTTCCCGCCTTTTCGGCGTGAGGAGAAGGCTCCGGTGAACTAATCAAAGGCTTTTCAGCCATTGATCAAAAACAACTCCGGGATCGCCAAAAAAACCCGTAAGCTCAAAAAAGCAAACTGCCCCGGAGTCTGCGGGCCCGAGCGCCGAAAATCAACACGGAAGAGAAAACAGACAAAAAACTCACCGCAGAAGTAAAACTGTGCCCGGCTGAATGGAGCACAGTTTAGCGGGACCACCGGCAAACTCACCGCGGGTAAGACAGAGGAGAAATCTGGGGCCCCCAGTATCACTCTGCACCGGGAGACGGAACAGTGATAGAGGCAGGCTCTACCTCACACTGTAATAATTAAGTGCCCCACGTCTCCTGCGGTCTTAAAGTGACAGCGTATTTTAAAAGAAAAGTTAAAAGGACTATAGAAGATTAGCTCTGCTAGAGCCAATCATAAATTTAAGAAAGGAAAAAAGGTAAAATGAAACCACTACAGGTGTACTTTGAGGGAGAAGGTAAGTTCGATCCTCTCTAGTCACTGAGGACTGAAAGACTGCTTGATTAACCTCAGGGGGAGTGGCTTCACATCACAAGGAAAAGCTTGAAGTCTTCAGTCCTCAGTCACTATGGGGGATTGACAACCCTACCTTTCCCTGGACTGGCCCGGAAAAGCGATAAGGAATACCCTTTCAGCAGCCAGGCCATCAGATGAAGGGACCGGAGATTGGGGTGTAGGAGAGTCCCCTGATCCTGCGACAGGAGGTCGGGCTGAAATCCCAGTGGAAGAGGAGTGTCTACCGCTAGCTGCATCAGAAGCGGGAACCAAGGTTGTCTCGGCCACCGGGGAGCCACTAGGATCATCGATGCTTTGTCTCTGAGAACCTTGAAGAGCGTCCGAGACACCAGTGGCATGGGAGGAAAGGCATACAAGAGGCCGGTGGACCATGGAATTCGAAAAGCATCCGCCGCTACCCGGAGAGGATGCGGCTGTCGTGAGCAGAATCTGGGCAGCTGCCGGTTCAGAGGACTGGCAAACAGATCCATGGTGGGGAGGCCCCACTTGAGAAAGATCCGCTGAACCACCAGCGGATCCAACCTCCACTCGTGTGGCTGGAGGATCCTGCTGAGCTTGTCGGCCAGGTAATTTTCTTGACCTGGGAGATAGACAGCCTTGAGGATGATGCCGTGGTGGACTGCCCAAGAGCATAGTTTTTGTGCCTCCTGACAGAGAAGGAAGGAGCCTGTTCCGCCTTGTTTGTTCACGTAGAACATTGCAACCTGATTGTCTGTCTGTATCAGCACCGACTGGTGAGAAACCAGGTGAGAGAATGCTTTGAGCGCTAGGCGGATGGCTCTGAGCTCCAGGAAGTTTATCTGCTGAGCCGACTCCCAAGGAGTCCAGAGGCCTTGAGTACATGTCCCTTGGCAATGTGCTCCCCAACCCAGGAGAGAAGCATCGGTCGTCAGGACCTGAGAATGCGTAGGGGGCTGAAAAGTCACTCCTAGTACCAGGTTGGGCAGATGAAGCCACCATTGTAGAGAAGAGACCAGCTGGTCGGAGATCTGTATGGAGTCCGCTAGGCTCCCAGTGGCCTGATGCCATTGATTGCAAAGGCACCACTGAGCAGGACGCATGTTCAGTCGGGCATTGGGGGTCACATGGACCGTGGAAGCCATATGGCCGAGCAGTCGCAGAAAGTGCCTGGCTGAGACCAGCGCATTGCTGTGAAAGTGGCCGGCAAGATCCATGAGCCGCTTGGCCCTGTCCAGAGGGAGGAAGGCCCGCGCCTGAAGTGTGTCCAACCGGGCGCCAATGAACTCAAGATTTTGAGAGGGGAGCAAAGTGAACTTTGCGAAGTTTATGACAAAACCCAAGTGCTGGAGCAGAGCCACAGTGCGATGAGTGGCTTGAGTGGCCTCTTGGGAAGACTGGGCTCTGATGAGCCAGTCGTCCAGGTATGGGAACACAAACAGACCTTGAAGTCTCAGATAAGCCGCCACCACTGCGAGGCATTTGGTGAACACGCTGGGTGCGGAGGATAGGCCAAAGGGCAGCACTCTGTACTGGTAATGATTTCCTCCCACAACAAATCTGAGATATTGTCTGTGGTCCGGATGAATGAGGATATGAGTATATGCATCTTTCAGATCCAAGGAGCATAGCCAGTCTCCCTGCTGGAGGTAGGGCAGCAGGTTTCCAAGGGTAAGCATCTTGAACTTTTCCTTTGCAAGGAACTTGAGGTTTCGCAAGTCCAGGATGGGTCTGAGGCCTCCTGTTCTTTTTGGAATCAGGAAGTACCTGGAGTAAAACCCTTGGCCCTTCAGGTGGTGGGGCACCGGTTCCACGGCTTGTTCCTGAACAAGACTTGCTAACTCCTGAAGTAGTAAGTCCCTGTGCAAAGGTAGTCTGGGAGGCTCCCCTGGAAAGTAGGAGGGAGGTACCTGGTGAAAGTGAAGAAGATAACCCTTTTGAACTATGTGAAGTACCCAGGTATCTGTGGTGATGTTGGACCATCTTTGGGCAAAGTGGACCAGCCGGCCTCCTGTGCTGAGAGAAACAAGCTGAGGGGGAGAGGCTATGCTGAGGAAGTCAAAAACCCCCACCCTGCTGAGCAGGGGCCGGTGGTGCAGGCTTGGGGGCTTGCTGCCTACGGGACCCATTACCCCGTCCCTTGGCCTGCTTTCCCTGTGGGGGAGCTGCTGAGGCCTGATACTGAGGGTAGTATTTATAGGCAGCACCTTTCCTCGGGTAAAAGGGCTTTTTCCCCGAGGCCTTCTTCTTTTGAGAAGGGGCAGAGGTCTTCCTTGAGAGACGAGTCCTGGTGAGAGTCTCCGTCTCGATTTGTGCAGCCTTCTCATCCATGGGCTTGCCAAAGAGGTTATCACCTCGGCAGGGGACATCGACCAACTTGTCCTGTACCCAGGGCTCGAGGTCCGACGTCACCGATGCCGGCCGCAGCTACTCGAGCCGAAGCCTCAAAACCATCATAGGCTGCTCGAGATATAAACTTGGAGCACTCCCGAATACCAGTAGACAAGGATTGGAACCTCTGCAAAGGTTTGTCGGAGAGACCAGCAGAGAAACCGGCTATTTCCTTAGCCAGGTCTCGGAGATACATGCCCATGTAGAGCTGGTATGTCTGGACTCGACAAGCAAGCATAGAGCCCTGGAAGCACTTCCTACCGAGGGCATCCAGGCTTCGGGCTTCCCTACCAGGGGGCACCGAGGAGTGCATTTTTTGACTCTTAATTCTATGCATGGCCGATTCCACCACCATGGAATGGTGCGGTAGTTGTGCCTTCTGGAAGCCAGGGCTCTTGCGGACTCGATAAATGGAATCGACCCGCTTGCTTAACACCGGCGACGACGCCGGGTTCTCCCACATGCGGAAGAGAAGTCGTTCCAGCATCGGAGGAACCGGTACAATAAAGGCCTCCTTCGGGGGAGAGTCATATTGGAGGGCATAGAGTTCCTCGACTCGAGGCTCCTCCTCGGGATCCGCGGGGAAGGCCAAGGCCTTGGCCATATCCCTCACGAAGTCCGAGAACCGGGTATCCTCCGGGGGGGACCGTCTCCGAGGTTCGGACTCGGGGGAGTCCGAAGGGACACACCGAGTCCGAAAGGAACCAGGTGACTCTTCGTCCTCAGATTCCCAGGCCGACTCCTCGGAGGAGGAGTCGAGCGGAACCGGTCGGGCGGGCACCGATGCTATCCGCTCCGATGCCGAGGGAGTCGGCGTCGACGACCTCGGTCCCGAACGGGAGGCCGAAGGAGACCTCGACCGAGGATCGACTCAGTCTCTGGGGTCGATTTGGAGGTCGACGTCCCGGCGGTCAGGGCAGAAGCACCGGCGAGGCCAGCGATCAATACCCGCTGCTGGTCCATGAAGGCAGTCAGACTGCTCTCCAAGGCCGTCAACCTGAGTCCGAGCTCAGGAGACCCAGCAGCCCCCGACTCGGGCCCCGATGGCGTCGGGCCCAACGTCGGGTCCTTCGGAGGCGAGTCAACGAGGACAACAGTACTCACGTGAGTGGGTAAGTCCACCTCGAGTCGAGGATGTTTTGACAGCCTCTCCATCTCCGAGGACCCGGGACGGGAATCGGGGCTATGCGACCTGGCCCTCGAGGAACCAGGAGCGTCCACCGATCCCGCCCTCGCGGGTTTCTTCTTCCGATGATGTTCCCGGGTAGGAGACCCCTGTCAGAGGAACTTCGACGATGCTCAGGACCAGAGTCCCGAGATGTCGAAGCCTCTGACGAGGTCCGAGCCCGGCCGGAGTCAGAGAAGATACGCTCCCGCTGATGCTGCCGACTCCTCAATGCTTTTGAGGACATTTTGCCGCATGGCACACAGATTATGGAGTCATGATCTGGGCCGAGGCAGCGGAGACAGAAGTCATGAGTGTCTGTAAGAGACATGAGTTTCTTACAGAGATCACACTTTTTAAAGCCGCTGGCAGCCATCGGGGGAAAAAGGGGCCCCTGCGAGGTCGAATGACCGGGCTGCCAGGGAAAAAGGAAAAAGGCGCGAAATCTGTCACGAAGGACAAAAAAATGAAAAATAAGGGACGGACTCGCAACCGGCGTCGCGAGTCCAGGCGGGAAAAGAACCGGCGTCGAACCGAAGAAAAAAGAGAAAAATAGAGAAAAAATCAACTTTTCTGCGGGGATTCACAGGCAACGTCTGTAGGGCTCCGCGGAAAAAAGAAGACTGAGCAAGATGGCACCCTTGGGCGGGAAGAGGACCGCGCATGCTGGGGAAAGCTGGGGAAAATTGAAAGCTGGGGAAAATTGCTCCGCGAGGGCTCCGTCGGCGCCGACGTCACCCATATGTGAGGACTGACTTCCTGCTTGGTCCTGGAGAAAATCAACTTTTTCCTTGGCGAAAAACGAACTATGTCTGTCGGGCTCCATGGAAAAAAGAAGACTGAGCAAGATGGCACCCTTGGGCGGGAAGGGGACCGCGCATGCGCGCTGTATTCCCAAAGGCTTTCTTAGAAAGCTGGGGAAATGCTCCGCACGGGGGCTCCGTCGGCGCCGACATCACCCATATGTGAGGAATGACTTCCTGCTTGGTCCTAGAGAATAAGCTGCTCCAGTTTCTAATTTAAATGCTTCTTCTACTGAATCTTCTACTGTGTTAGCATGCATTTTCTGTGACCAACGCAAACATGCTCTTGCTACCCATGCTCCACAAATGGATGCCTGAATAGACAGTGCATTTATATCAAACACTTGTTTCAGCAAAATGTCCAACTTTCTATCATAACTATCCTTAAGAGCTGCACCACTCTCTACTGGAATAGTAGTTCTTTTAGTTACAGCTGAAACAGCCGCATCTACTTTAGGTGGATTAAACAATTCTCAATCCCTATCCAATAGAGCAGGGGTCTCAAACTCAAATTGCTTTGAGGGCCAAATGAGGACTTGTAGAGTAACCCGGGGGCCGCACAAGACGCAGGCCTCATTTGCATAAGGGCATCATTTGCATAAATATTTGCATAATGTTACCATACACTAACTTTTAGTAAACATGCCTCTTAATGAGTGTATGGATAAAGAAAGACTAAAAGATTTCTACATTACTATAAACCAGTGCCAACCGCCAGGCACATTAGGAACTACTAGAAACACTGCTCATTTAGAACCCATAGCAAACCTGCCGTGTCCTAACAGCACTACCAGGACTCACAAAGCACCATACCCTAACTATCAAAAGGCAACACTGCAAATATTAAATCAACACATTTCAGAGAATAACAATACATGACCTACTCGGGAAAGAGAACAAGTGGCAATGTCAAATAGGAATTACATAAACAGAATACCTCAGCTCAGTTACACATGCAGAACATACACCATCACCAAACAAGGAATCACAATTTAGAAACAGGAAGACAATTAAACTGGGAACCCCAAAAGCCAAACTTAGAATGTACAACACTGTAGAAATAAAACTATACATTGATTTCCTCTTGTATTAAATAAAGTGCAGACGTTAAAGATGCACATTTCCAAGAGCTGACATATTTCAGTTAATAAATTCAAAATAAAGAGATATTTTTCTACCTTTTGTGCATTTTTTTTCAGTTGCAATTGTTCCATTCACTTTCTTCTGGTTTCTTTGTGTCTTCTGCTAACTCTCCATCGTCTGCTGTCCATTTGTCCTTTCTTCTTTCCTAGTTTTTTTCCATTCTCTCTACATCTGCTTTAACATACTAATCATTCTCCTTTTGCTCTTTCCTCATTCCTATTTCATCCACTCAAATTTTACCCCTCCATCCTCAATCCCCACTTACTCTCCCAATACCCGGCCAATTGTAGATTTTTCTTCCCTCCCACACAAAATATATTTCCCCTCTCCATTTCACTCTCCCAGCCCCATCCCATTCTAATCGTCCCCCAACATCAACTCCCTTCTAGCTCCTGCCCCACCCAGCATCCGCTCCCTTCTAGTCCCCGCATCATCAGCCCATTTCCAGTCCTAGCTCCCTCCCCTCACAGCCCATTTCCATTCCAAGCCCCCTTCCACTCAGCCCATTACCATTCCAAGACCCTGTCCCCATCAGCTATTTGCAGTTCAAGCTCCCCCTTCTACTCGGCCCATTTCCAGTCATAGCACCCCCCCCCCAGTCCATTACCAGTTCTAGCCCCCCCCTAGCCCATTATCGGTCCTAAGCCCCCCAACAGCCCACTTCCAGGCCTAACCCTTCCATCGCCCTATCTTCATTCTTAGCCCCCCCATAACCCCATTTCAGTCTTAGCCCCCCAATCAGACCACCTCCAGTCCTAACCCCCATCTGTCCATTACCAGTCCTAACCCCCATCACCCCATTTTCAGTACTACCCCCCCAGCCACACATCAAGTCCTGCTCCCCCCCCACATCGTCCTGCTCCCCCCCCCCACATCGTCCTGCTCCCCTACCCACATCAAGTCCTGCCCCCCCCCCCCGGGAAAATTAAACTTAAAAAAAAAAACAGCTTCTGCTGCTGCTGCCGCCGCTGCCGCCGCTGCCGTGGCCGGCAATAGCAGCAATATCGCAAGTCCCGCGGGCTCCGTCCCCCCCCCTCCCTCCCTCCCTCCCTTCCTTCCCTTCCTTCCTGCTTGCCTGTCAGCCAGTTCTCCGCTTCGGCTTTGGCTTTCAGAGCCGCGAAGGGAGAGCTTCTCCCTCGTGACTCTGTTCAGCCCGCTGGGGCAGATGGGAAATTTCCCATCTGCCCCAGCGGGCTGAACAGAGTCGCGAGGGAGAAGCTCTCCCTTCGCGGCTCTGAAAGGCGAAGCCGAAGCGGAGAACTGGCAGGCAAGCAGGAAGGAAGAAGGGGGAGGGGGGGGAGCGGAGCGGAGCGGAGCCCGCGGGACTTGCGTTATTGCTGCTATTGCCGGCCACGGCAGCGGCGGCAGCAGCAGCAGAAGCCGGGGTGTTTTTTTTTTTCCCCCTTGCATCGCGGGCCGCACAAAGGACTCTCGCGGGCCGCATGCGGCCCGCGGGCCGCGTGTTTGAGACCCCTGCAATAGAGGATACAGACGAGCCATAATCCTGGAGCCTCTTAAACCAGCCTCTGGTATATTCCACTCTTGCTGAATCATATATTTAACCACTCTATGAACTGGAAAAGCCTTCTGAGATTTTCTAAACGCTTGCAACAAAGGATCCTCTAATACTGAATCTTCGTCAGACTCTGAGATTGGCATATTCAGTGCCTTAAGGGTTTCCATAATTAGTGCTGGCAACTCTTCCCGCCGGAAACACGCACTATTCTAGACTGATCCTCTTGGTCTATCAGCTCTCCCTCTTCCAATTCCTCCTCCATATCTAAATCTCCATCTGAATGCAAATCTTCAGATGAAATTGAAAAATCCTTTCCTATTTTCATCTTTTTACCATGTACCGGAGCCTCATTAACTTCCAAATGAATAGGAGAACACTTTCTTCCCATGTCAGATACCAAGGATGATAAAATACCCTTATTATCAGTCTTAAAACTTTGCTGAATTAAAGTAAGAAATTCTTTTGAAAACAACGCCGCTAAACCTGAAGAAAAAACTGAAGGCATTACTGGTATATCCGGCATGGAAGAAGGACCCGCAACAGGCTCTGGTAAAAGTTGCGGGGGGGGGAATCCACCTCTACCTCTTTTAAGGGTGAGGAAGTATGTCTAACAGCCTCTGCCGAGACTTCTACAGCATTTTGTATCTCTATTTTCCTGAATACAGGATTTGCATCAACAACCTTCGCTGTGCTGATGATACCACATTACTGGCTGAAAGTGAAGATGATCTGAAACATTTGCTTCTCTCAAAATGGGCCTGCACCTTAATGTAAAGAAGGCAAAGATCATGACAACTGGCATAATCAACAGGTTCATCGTTGAAGGAGAAGAAATTGAAATCGTGAACAACTTTAACCTACTTGGATCAACTATCAATAAAGAAGCAACAAGCAGTCAAGAAATCAGACGACGCATTGCTCTTGGCAGAATGGCTATGAAGGACCTAGACAAGATTCTCAAGAGCAGAGATGTCTCTCTCCATACAAAGATTCGACTTGTTCAAGCTATGGCATTTTCAATAACATCATATGGATGTGAAAGCTGGACAGTGAAAAAGATAGACAGGAAGAAAATTGATGCCTTTGAATTATGGTGCTGGCGGCAAACACTGTGTATACCATGGACTGCCTGAAGAACAAACCAGTCGGTACTAGAGGAGATCAAACCTAAGCTTTCTTTAGAAGCTCAGATGACAAGACTTTGACTTTCATACTTTCGACACATCATGCGAAGAGAGAGATCATTAGAGAAAGACATCATGCTTGGCAAGATAGAAGGTCAACGCAAAAGAGGAAGGCCAGCAATGAGATGGATCGATACAATAACAGCAGCTACGTGTACCAGTCTGTCAACAATGAGCCGCCTGACTGAAGACCGAACACAATTTAGGATAGCTATCCAGAGGGTCGCCATGAGTTGACTCCGACTCGACGGCACTTAACAACAACAACAACAACAACATCATCATTTCAAAGCGGTTTACATTATAACTTAAACTTGGTAATGTACATTAAACAGGGACATTGACAACTTATATTTTTCTGAGGCAATGGAGGATTAAGTAACTTGCCCAAGGCCACAAGGAGTGTTTCCGAAGCCAGTGCTCTAGGCTACTCCTCCACGCCAAATCTTTACTACCCTGTGTTATCAATTGAACTACCACAGATTTCTTCAGACTTTTTGTTAAGGGTGCATTCACAACTAGAGGTAATTTTATAAACCATTTTTGCATGTAAAACAGAGTTTTAGGTATGTAAATGAGCTCTTCTAAAATTAAATCATACCTAAAAGTGTAATGTAAGCCAGCATACCATTGTACAGTAGGCATGCACAGGGACGGCACATGGGCAAAATCGCAATTTATGTGCATGTTTTTTAAAAGATGTACATATGCACATAAAGCGTAGTTACTCACCTGTAACAGGTGTTCTCCAGGAGCAGCAGGAATCAGTCCTCACTTATGGGTGACGTCGGCGCCGACGGAGCCCTTGCGGAGCAATTTTCCCCAGCTTTCAAAGAAAGCCTTTGGGAATTGCAGCGCGCATGCGCGGTCGACTTCCCGCCCGAAGGTGCCATCTTAGCCAGTCAGATGACATAGCTAAAAAGACAGCATAAAAAGTTGCAAAAAGAACATAAGCAGACGATTGCAACTCCAAGGGGAGGAGGGAGGGTAGTGAGGACTGATTCCTGCTGCTCCTGGAGAACACCTGTTACAGGTGAGTAACTACGCTTTCTCCAGGACCAAGCAGGAAGTCAGTCCTCACTTATGGGACTCCCAAGCTCAAGGCTACCGGAGACCCTAAGCACAAAAATGAGCTCCCTCTAGCTCAGCAGCACAGAAGGATAGAATCTTCGCTGAATTATCACCCACCGGTAGCCCACAACCGGGATGGAGGGTAGGAGTTGCTCAGACCTCAAAGAGATTACGGAGGACTGCCTGTCCGAAAGCACTGTCCCTACGGGACTCCCTCTCGAGACAGTAATGGACCGCAAAAGTCTGGCTCGAAGACCAAGTAGCGGCCCGGCAGATGTCTGCCAGCGGAAGAGAGCGGAGGTAAGCCACTGACGTGGCCTTTGCCCGAACGCAATGAGCCGTGACTCGACTTTCTAAGGAGAGTCCGGCTGCCCCATAAGCCCAAGAGATACAGTCCGCAACCCAGATGGACAGAGTACGCTTGGAGACCGGGAGCCCCAATTTATTGGGGTCAAAAGACACAAAAAGCTGAGCAGCTTTACGGTGCTCCCGCGTACGGTCAAGGTAGAAGTTCAATGCCCTTCTACAGTCCAGGGTATGGAGGACCGTCTCAGCTCGGCTGGAGTGTGGTCTGGGAAAGAAGGTTGGAAGTACCACCTCCTGATTGATGTGAAAAGGGGAGACCACTTTAGGCAGAAATTTTGGGTGAGTCCGTAGGACTACCCTATTCTTGTAGAACCTAGTGTAAGGGGGATCAGACACGAGGGCCTGCAATTCACTTACGCGTCTAGCGGAAGTGAGGGCTACCAAGAACAGCGTTTTCCAAGACAGAAAACGGAGAGAACAGGTAGCCATAGGTTCAAAAGGCGGACAGGTGATCCGCTGCAAAACCACATTCAGGTCCCAGTCAGGCGCTGGCGGGCGCAGAGGTGGTTTAAGTAGAAGAAGACCTCGGAGAAACCTCGCTACAAGAGGGTCGCTGGAAAGAGGTCTGCCGTCCACCGGCACATGATGTGCTGAAAGAGCACTGAGGTGAACTTTGACGGAGTTGGACTTAAGTTCCAGATTAGAGAGGTGTAGCAAGTACTGCAAGATCACCGACACCGGGCAGGAGAAGGGATCCTGAGACTGTTGGGTACACCAGACTGCAAAGCGACGCCATTTAAGGGCGTAGCATTTGCGGGTAGAAGGCCGTCGCGAAGCCAAGACGACCTCCTCCACCTCCGCCGGCAGGAGAAGGGGAGCAAGGACTACCCTCTCAGCAGCCAGGCCATGAGGTTGAGAGACCTGAGGTTGGGGTGCAGTAGGGACCCCTGATCCTGAGTGAGGAGATCCGGTTGCACCCCCAGAGGGAATGGATCCTCCACCGCCAGTTGCAGCAGGAGCGGAAACCACGGTTGCCTGGGCCAGCGAGGGGCCACCAGGATCATGAAGGCTTTGTCTCGGAGAACCTTGAAGAGAGTTCGAGAGACTAGCGGGATGGGAGGGAAAGCGTACAGGAGGTTCCCCGACCATGAGATCAGAAAAGCGTCCGCCGCAACCCGGAGGGGGTGTGGCTGACGAGAGCAGAAGCGAGGAAGTTGCCGGTTGTGAGGACTGGCAAAGAGATCCACCGTGGGGAGGCCCCACTTGAGGAAGAGCTTCTGAACTACCAAGGGATCCAGGCGCCACTCGTGCGGCTGGAGGACCCTGCTGAGTTTGTCCGCCAGGCAATTTTCTTGGCCTGGGAGGTAAACTGCCTTGAGGAGAATGCCGTGACTGACGGCCCAAGAGCAGAGCTTCTGTGCCTCTCCCGGCAGAGGAGGAAGGAGCCCGTGCCCCCCTGCTTGTTCACGTAGAACATGGCAACTTGATTGTCCGTCTGGACAAGGACGGACTGGTGAGAAGTCAGGTGGGAGAAGGCCTTGAGAGCCAGGCGGATCGCCCTGAGCTCCAGGAAGTTGATCTGCTGAGCAGACTCCCACGTGGTCCAGAGGCCCTGAGTACGAGCCTCTTGGCAATGTGCTCCCCAGCCCAGGAGGGATGCATCGGTGGTCAGCACCCGGGTCGGCTGAGGTGACTGGAAAGGCATTCCGAATAGGAGGTGCGGCTGCCGGAGCCACCACCGGAGAGACGAGATCAGCGGCTCGGAGACGCGCACTAGGTCTGCTAGGCCGCCTGAGGCTTGACGCCACTGCTGGCGGAGACACCATTGAGCAGACCGCATATTCAGGCGGGCATTGGGGGTCACATGGACGGTGGAAGCCATATGGCCGAGTAGTCGCAGGAAGCGCCTGGCGGAGACCAGGGGCTGGCTGCGAAAGCGGTCGGCTAGGTCCATGAGCCGCTGAGCCCTGTCGAGCGGGAGGTATGCTCGCGCCTGAGGAGTGTGCAGCCTTGCGCCGATGAACTCGAGATCCTGTGAGGGGAGCAAAGTGGACTTTGCGAAGTTTATAACAAAGCCCAAGTGCTGCAGAAGAGTCACCGTGCGGCGCGTGGCGCCGGTGACCTCCCGAGCAGACGCTGCTCTGATGAGCCAGTCGTCGAGGTACGGGAAGACATAGAGGCCGTGAAGCCTGAGATGGGCCGCCACGACCGCGAGACATTTTGTGAAGACTCGCGGTGCGGAGGACAGGCCAAAGGGCAGTACCCTGTACTGGTAATGATTTCCTGCCACCACAAACCTTAGGTATTGGCGGTGGCTGGGGTGGATGAGGATGTGCGTGTAGGCATCCTTTAGATCCAAGGAGCATAGCCAATCTCCCTGCTGGAGGTAGGGCAGAAGGATTCCAAGGGTAAGCATTTTGAACTTCTCCCGCACAAGGAACTTGTTGAGGTTGCGCAAGTCCAGGATGGGTCTGAGGCCCCCTGTTCTCTTTGGTATCAGAAAATACCTTGAATAGAAGCCCTGACCTCTCAGGTGGTGTGGCACCGGTTCCACCGCCTGATCCCGCAGAAGACCTGCTAACTCCCGAAGGAGCAACTCCCTGTGCAGAGGGGGGCGCGGAGGCTCTCCCGGAAAATAGGAGGGAGGGACCTGATGGAAGTGGAGAAGGTAGCCCTCTCGCACGACCTGAAGCACCCAGGCATCTGTGGTGATGCTGGACCACCTGTCGGCGAAGTGAACCAGCCGGCCTCCGGTGCTGGGGGGAACCAGCGGGGGGGGAGAGGCTATGCTGAGCGAGTCAAAAACCCCCACCCTGCTGAGCAGGGGCTGGTGGTGCAGGCTTGGGGGCTTGCTGCCTACGGGACCCGTTACCCCGTCCCTTGGCCTGCTGGCCCTGTTGGGGAGCTGCAGGGGCCTGATAATGGGGGTATTGTTTGTAGGCAGCTGCCTTCCTCGGGTAAAAGGACTTTTTTTCCCGAGCCCTTCTTTTTCTGGGAAGGGGCGGAGGTCTTCCTAGAAAGCCTGGTCCTGGTGAGAGTCTCAGTCTCAATTTGTGCAGCCTTTTCCGCCATGGGCTTGCCAAAGAGGTTTTCGCCTCGGCAGGGGACATCGACCAACTTGTCCTGTACCCAGGGCTCAAGGTCGGACGACTGAAGCCAAGCCTGTCGGCGGGCACCGATGCCGGCTGCGGCTACTCGAGCCGAGGCCTCAAAGCCATCATAGGCTGCTCGGGACATGAACTTTGAGCATTCCCGAATACCTGTGGACAAGGCTAGGAACCTCCGCAAGGGTTCCTCGGACAAACCAGCGGAGAAGCCGGCTAGCTCTTTAGCCAGATCCCTGAGATACATGCCCATGTAGAGCTGGTAAGTCTGGACACGACAGGCGAGCATAGAGCCCTGGAAGCACTTTTTGCCAAGGCCATCCAGGTTACGGGCCTCCCTTCCAGGAGGCACCGAGGAGTGCATCTTCTGGCTCTTAAGACGATGCATGGCCGATTCCACTACCATGGAATGGTGTGGCAACTGCGCCTTTTGAAAGCCAGGGCTCTTGCGGACTCGATAGATAGAATCGACCCGCTTGCTCAGGACCGGCGAGGAGGCCGGACTCTCCCACATGCGGAAGAGTAGTCGTTCCAGCATAGGAGGAACCGGCACAGTAAAGTGCTCCCTCGCGGGAGAGTCATACTGGAGGGCGTCGAGCTCTTCGGCTCGAGGCTCCTCCTCGGGATCCGCAGGGAAGGCCAAAGCCTTGGCCATATCCCTAACGAAGTCCGAGAACCGGGCATCCTCCGGGGGGGACTGCTTCCGAGGCTCGGACTCCGGAGAGTCCGATGGGACACACCGAGTCCGGAAAGAATCAGGTGACTCTTCCTCCTCAGACTCCCAGACCGACTCCGACGAGGACTCGGTGGGGTCGGCTCGGGCAGGGTGCGGCGCCAGCCGCCCCGACGCCGAGGGAGTCGGCGTCGGCGACCTCGGTCCCGAACGGGAGGCCGAGGGCGACCTCGACCGAGGATCGACTCGAGTTCTCATTGACTCGAGGATCGGCTCGGTCTCCGGGGTCGACTTGGACGTCGACGTCCCGGCGGTCGGGGCAGCGACGCCAGCGAAGCCAGCGAGCAGTGCCCGCTGCTGGTCCATGAAGGCAGACAATCTGCTCTCCAAGGCCGTCAACCTGAGTCCGAGCTCAGGCGACCCAGCAGCCCCCGACTCGGGCCCCGACGGCGTCGGGCCCGACGTCGGCTGTCGCGGAGGCGAGTCCAGAAGGACAACAGGACTTACCCGGGCAGGCATCTCCGACTCCAGGCGAGGTCGCTTCGGGAGGTGTTCCTTCTCCAAGGACCCGGGGCGGCTGTCGGGGCTATGCGACCTGGCCCTCGCGGAGCCAGGAGCGTCCACCGACGCCGCCCTCGCGGGTTTTTCCTTCCGTCGATGGTCCCCGGAGGGAGAACCCCGGTCGGAGGAGCTCCGTCGACGGTCCGAACTGGAGCCTTTCGACAGGGAGGCCTCCGACGAGGTCCGGGTACGGCTGGGGTCAGCGAAGATTCTTTCGCGCTGATGCCGCCGACTTCTCAACGCCTTCGAGGACAGTTTGCTGCAGGGCCCACAGATCAGTTCCTCGTGATCTGGGCCCAGGCAGCGGAGGCAAAGGTCGTGTGAGTCGGTGAGTGACATATTTCGGTCACACCGACCACACCGCTTAAAGCCACTGGCAGCCATCGGGGGAAAAAGGGCCCCTGCGAGGTCAAAGGACCGGGCTGCCAGGGAAAAACGAAAACGAAAGCTGACTAAGTCAGAAAAACCGAAAAACCGTTAGAGGACTCGAGACCGGCGTCGCGAGTCCGGGCGGGAAAACGACCGGCGTCGAACCGAAAGAAAAAAGTATAAAATAAAGAGGAAAATCAACTTTTTCGCGGGGACAAGACGGGGACGTCTGTAGGGCTCCGCGGAAAAAAGAAGACTGGCTAAGATGGCACCTTCGGGCGGGAAGTCGACCGCGCATGCGCGCTGCAATTCCCAAAGGCTTTCTTTGAAAGCTGGGGAAAATTGCTCCGCGAGGGCTCCGTCGGCGCCGACGTCACCCATA
Source organism: Ichthyophis bannanicus (assembly GCA_033557465.1). Taxonomy (NCBI): domain Eukaryota; kingdom Metazoa; phylum Chordata; class Amphibia; order Gymnophiona; family Ichthyophiidae; genus Ichthyophis; species Ichthyophis bannanicus. Next base: position 708,527,345 of record CM066034.1, read on the forward strand.
AGTGAGGACTGACTTCCTGCTTGGTCCTGGAGAAAGTACAGACTAACAGCATAATGTCCATGGTTTATGGTTTAGGCACTTGATATACTGCCCTTTACTTGCGCATCAGAGTGGTTTACATATATGTATATACTAACAGGTACTTTTTATTCCCTTGCCCCCAAAGGGGCTCACAATCTAAGTGTACCTGAGGCAATGGAGGGTTAAGTGGCTTGCCCAAGGCCACAAGGAGTTGCCATGGGACTAGAGACCCCAGTCGCTCTGGCCTGAGGTTACTTGTCCCCATGCAGGAATTGAACCCCTGGCCCTCTGGCCTGAGGTAACCTGTCCCAACCACTGAGCCACTCCTCCCTCTAGCCACTCCTCCCATGCCTTGAATATACGAGCTATTGATGCTGGATTTGCACTAGTATTTTATAAAGTCATATGGGTGCATATGGGTCTCTGTAAAATAGTGCTAACGTAGGCACTTTCCTGCTCACTTAACCTAGGCACCCTGTTATAAAATTGCCCCTTTAGGGGGTAATTTTATAAGGAGCTGCGGAAAGCGTAATTACTCACCTGTAACAGGTGTTCTCCAGGGACAGCAGGAATCAGTCCTCACTTATGGGTGATGTCATTGCCAATAGAGCCCTTGCAGAAGCAGCTCCCCAGCTGACGTGCCGACGTCACCCATAATTGAGGATTGACTTCCTGCTTGTTCCTGGAGAAAGTTACATACCATTTACATACATATATCATGCATTTTCAATGACTTATGTGCATCATTAGGTACTTACATGCATACTTTAGGTGGTTGCTATTCTGTAAGTATGTGCATCTGGCCAATCGCACGTACTTTGTGAATGTACACATGGGTGAAGTGCAAATTTATGCATGTAAATTATAAAATACTATATGCATGATCTTGATAAATCTAGGCACATGTACACCAGCCATAGGGCTGGCATAAGTGCTTGCACCACTTACACTCCTGATTTATAAAGTATGTGCATATTTGACTTTATAAAGTAAGTGCTAGTGGTGTGCAGATGAAATTACTCTCATAGGGCTGATTTTACAAGAGATACGTGCCAGGAGTGGAGGAGTGGCCTAGTGGTTGGGGCAAGGTACTTCAGGCTGGAAGGTCGGGGGTTCAAATCCCACTAGAGGACAGCAACCTTGGGCTGGAAGGACTGGGGTTTCTAGTCCCACAGGTGCTCCTTGTGGTCTTGGTCAAGCCACTTAACCCTCCATAGCCCATGTTCCCTGTAAAATAGTTATCTCCAAGTTATAATGCCCTGTTCAATGTAATTTCAGTTTGTTCAATGTAAACCGCACTGATGCAGAATAGCGCGGTATATAAGAGAATGTAAATAAATAAATTACACATGCCAAAAGAAGTTGTCACCCGGATCTCCCCTCGGACTCACCACCTTCTGATCCTTGCCATCTGTTCCCGCCCAAGGACATGGCGTTCCTCGACTTTGTGCGGGACACATCGAAGGCCCTAGCATTCCCAAAGGAATCGGAGGACCACCCTTGGACAGAGGAATTAGAAATCCTCCAATACAAGGCCCCACCGAGGGAATTGCTCACAGTACCCATCCCTCCCATCCTGGAACAGCTAATGTTCTGCATGTGAGAAACACCGGCGTTGGTGCCCATTGTGAGCAGTGGCTTGACTCGATGTATCGGGTCCACCGGAGCCTTAAATTCCAGAAGGCACAGATACCACATAACGCCATGGTGGTGGAGTCAGCCATGCGTCGACTGAGAGCCAGAAGATGAACTCCTCGGTACCCCCCCCCCCCCTCCAGGGCTGATGCTCATAGGCTAGATCCAGGGCTACCAGTTGAACATGGGCAAGTACCTGAAAGACCTGGCGAAGGAGCTCGCTGGGTTCTTAGCTGGTCTCTCCAAGGAACCCCTGCAGCAGTTCAAGAACCTGGCCAAAGCCGTCTGTGAGTGCTCCAAATTCATGACTCGAGCAGTCTATGACAGCTTCAAGTCAATGACTACAGTAGTCGCGGTGGGCATCGGTACCCCATGTTAGGCTTGGCTACAGTCTTCCAATCTCGAGGAATGAGTTCAGGACAAATTGGTCAATGTCCTATGCCAAGGGGAGAATTTCTTTGGCAAACCCATGACAGAAAAGGCCGCTGAGTTGGAGACCGAGTTCGTGACAAGGACCAGGCTCTCCAAAAAAGACCGCTGGCCCTCCCCAACGGAAGGCCTTTGGTAAAAAGCCCTTTTACCCGAGGAAAGGGGCTGCTTACAAGAACTACCCATATTTTCAGGCCTCTCCAGCTCCCCCAGCAGGGTCAGCAGGCAAAAGGACATGGCAAGGCCCTCGTAAGCAGAAGGCTCCCAGGCGCCGGTTCCGGCCCAGCCTGGGGGGAGTTTTTGACTCCTTGTGCATAGCCTCTCCACCCAAATGAGGACAGCAGCACACAGGGGTACATCTGATCCACTGTTCCCACAGATGGCCAGCCATCACCACCAGTTCCTGGGCACTTCAGGTGTTTAAGGAGGGAGACCTCCTCCACCTGGCACAGTTACCCCCCCCCCCCCATTAACTTCTGGGAGAGCCCCCCCCCCCCCCCAGGTCTCCCCTTCACTGGGACCTTCTACTGCAGGAACTCACAGGTCTTCTTGAGAACAAGGTGCTAGAACCAGTACCCCCTCTCTCTGTAGGTCTAGTTACTGAACGATTCAATCACAATCCACATAAGAAAATTTGTTCATGTATAACTGGATGCTAACTTAATGTTTCTTAAAAAGTTATCTCAAATCAACATATATAAAGTTCTTACAAAGAGGTCTCAGACTTATCGTGGCTCTGCCATAGGGACTAAACGTCCGTTATCGTAGCAATGAGCCCTTTTGCATCAATGACCTCAGAAAATATGAGTGGGTTGAAAAACACAGCCTTAGAATCCCAATAAAACAATTGAACATTCAAAAACTTATACGCTAATGATCTTCTCTGTGTCACCAAATAGCCCACTCTCATGGATTAGAGCACTGATCCCGACGCCTCCCTTTGGTACCAGTCAAGCGTTTCACAACGCTCACTTTCATCAGGGGATCTCTCCAATACTCCCGTCCAACTGCACGTTTTCTAATAACAAAACCATAAATAGAAACAATCATTACTCCACTATCTAAAACACCCAAAATTTAAAACTTACATTAATACTAACCCCTAACCCAATAGCCCTGCTGACTCAGAAAACAGGCCCTACCTTTTATATCCTTGAAGCTGCCCGCGTTTCACCAGAGAATTTTCCTGGGACCTAAGTGTGTCTTATAAAATAGGACTGAGTTGGTGAGTACGCATGCGCGGCGTTTTTGTATAGCCATTCATTGATTTGGAAAATTCTCTGGTGAAACGCGGGCAGCTTCAAGGATATAAAAGGTAGGGCCTGTTTTCTGAGTCAGCAGGGCTATTGGGTTAGGGGTTAGTATTAATGTAAGTTTTAAATTTTGGGTGTTTTAGATAGTGGAGTAATGATTGTTTCTATTTATGGTTTTGTTATTAGAAAACGTGCAGTTGGACGGGAGTATTGGAGAGATCCCCTGATGAAAGTGAGCGTTGTGAAACGCTTGACTGGTACCAAAGGGAGGCGTCGGGATCAGTGCTCTAATCCATGAGAGTGGGCTATTTGGTGACACAGAGAAGATCATTAGCGTATAAGTTTTTGAATTTTCAATTGTTTTATTGGGATTCTAAGGCTGTGTTTTTCAACCCACTCATATTTTCTGAGGTCATTGATGCAAAAGGGCTCATTGCTACGATAACGGACGTTTAGTCCCTATGGCAGAGCCACGATAAGTCTGAGACCTCTTTGTAAGAACTTTATATATGTTGATTTGAGATAACTTTTTAAGAACCAGTACCCCAGCATCTCAGGGGCAAAGGGTTCTACTCCAGGTATTTCCTAGTGCCAAACAGGACAGTGGGCCTAAGGCCCATCCTGGACCTGCAGAACCTGAACAAGTTTGTGGTGAGGGAGAAGTTCAAGATGCTTTCCCTTGGAACATTGCTGCCTTACATCCAGCAAGGAGACTGGCTATGCTCCTTGGATCTGAAGGATGCTTATGCCCACATTCTCATTCACCCCAGTCACAGGCAGTACCTCTGCTTCATGGTGGGGGGAGGCCACTACCAGTACAGAGTACTACCCTTCAGCCTGGTATCTGCCCCAGGGGCTTTACCAAATGTCTGGCAGTAGTGGCTGTCTACCTCCACCTCCAGGGGGGTATTTGTCTTCCCCTACCTGGACGATTGATTCATAAAAGGAGGCACGGCCAGAGAGGTGCAGCAAGCTATGGCACGCACCATACACATCCTATAATATTTTAGGTTCGTGATAAACCACCCCAAGTCCCTTCTCCTCCCAACACAATGTCTGGAGTTCATAGGGGCAAAGCCCCGTCTCCTGGACCGGACCGACCATCTCAAGATCCTAGCCGCAGACGTACAACATCGTCCCTCGGTGTTGGCTCGGCTTCTGCTGCGCCTACTCGAGCACATGGCCTCCACGGTCCTTGTTACTCCAGACGCCAGTCTGCACATAAGGGTCACTCAGTGGTGCCTTTGAGACGAGTGGACACAGGCCATCGGCTGACTCCAAGACAGAATCTCAGTGATCCACCAGTTGGCAGAATCTCTGACTTGGTGGTAAAATCCGCAACACCTTCAAGCAGGAATACCCTTCCAAACTCAGTCCCCAAAGGGTCCTCACAACGCCTCCCTGCTGGGATGGGGAGCCCACTGCGAAGAACTTCGTACCCAGGGCAGCTGGTCACAAGCCGAGGGCAACCAGCAGATCAACCTCCTGGAGCTTCTGGCAATATATATAGTCCTCCGAGCTTTCTGCCATCGCCTGAGGCACCAGTCGGTGCTGATATAAATGGACAATCAAGTGGCAATGTTCTACGTGAAGAAGCAGGGGAGCACGGGGTTTTGCATCCTCTGCCACAAAGCAATGATACTCTGCTCCTATGCGATTCGTCAGGGAATAGCCTACAGGCTGTATACCTACCAAGCCAGGACAACACCCTGGCGGACAAACTGAGCAGGGTCCTCCAACCGCATGAGTGGCAGCTGGACCCCAGAGTAGTCACCCGGCTCTTCTGACTCTGGGATACCGAAGGGGTGAACCTTTTTGCCAACCCGGACAACCACCAGTTGCTCAGTTTCTGCTCCCATTATCCCCACCCCTTCCGGATGGTGGCAGATGCATTTCTCATTTCATCTCTCACAATCTGGGGAATCAAACTCTGTTGGGGTATACCTCGGTGCCCTAGCAGCGCACCACCACCCGGTTGAGGGTAAGTCCCTCTTGGTCCAGCCTCTGGGGACCCGCATCCTGAGAGGACTCCTGCTATCCAAACTCCCTGTCCGCCCTCCGGTGACAAAGTGGGATCTCAACGTAGTATTGGCACAGCTCACCTGCCCGCCATTTGAGCCCCTGGTCGTGTTCCTGGTGGGGCTCACCTCCGTTTGAAGGGGCAGCAAGCTCCAAGCCCTAGTGGCAGAGGCACTATATACCAGATTCTACAAGAACAGGGTAGTGCTACGCACACACCCCAAATTCCTTCCGAAGATGGTATCTTCCTTTCACCTCAACCAGGAGGTGGTCCTACCTACTTCTTCCCAAGGCCTTGTTCCAGCATGGTGGAGACCATCCTTGACACCTTGCACTGTAAGAGGGCCCTTATCCTTCAACATTCAACGTATGCAGGGCCACCACAAAGCTTCTCAGCTTTTTGTTTCCTACGAACCCAGTCGGCTGGGGGAAGCGGTGACTAAGCAAACACTGTCCACTTGGGTGGCAGACTGAATCACCCTCGCCTATGAACAGGCTGTGCTCAAGTTGTATGGCTGGGTCAGAGTCATGGCGGCCTCTGTGGCAAACCTGCGCTCCGTCCCAATGTTGGACATCTGCCGGGCCGCTACCTGGTCTTCAGTCCATACCTTTGCAGCTCACTACTGCCTGGAGAGGGAGTCCCAAAGGGACAGTGCCTTTGGCCAGGCCATGCTCTATAATCTCTTCGGGGTCCAGGCAATTCCTAGCCTCCAATCTTTCTGTGTTTAGGCTACCAGAGCGTTGGCTCCATCGGACACACAGGTCCTACTGCAGTCTGTTCTGTGGATTCAATTGCTGCTGCTCACGGCTCTCCTTGAGAGCAACTGTGGTTTTTCCTTACAGGCTTTAGGTATCTTGTAGCTAGGGAGTCCCATACGTGAGGACTTACTTCCTGCTTGTTCCCAGAGAAAGCATAATTACTCACCTGTAACAGGTGTTCTTCGGGGATAGCAGTAATCAGTCCTCACAACCCTCCCTTCTCCCCTTGGAGTTGCTTCTTTATCTTTTCTTTTTGCTGTCTTTTAGCTATGTCATCTGACTGAACAAGATGGCATTCTTGGCCGAGAAGGGCACCACACATGCGTGGTTGCATCTTCCAAAGGCTTTCTTTGAAAGCTGGGGAGATGCTTCTGTGAGGGCTCCGTCGGCACCGTCACTCATATGTGAGGACTGATTTCTGCTGTCCCAAGAGAATAACTACACTTTCATGACCTGGAGTTTGTTACTGTTTGATGTTCCATTGTGTGATAGTCCTATATCACCCTACACCAGCCTTTCTGTGGCATCCCCCAGATCCAGCCCTCTATCTCTCCATCACCTGCTGGCCTTTCCACCCACCCAGCTATTCAAAGTCCCTTCCCCAGCACCCCCTCTGCCTGCCAAACCTCACCGCTGCCCCTTTGGGTATATATGGCTACCCCCCCCCCCCACCCCAGTTGCCCACAGCCTCTCCCATCATATGTGTACCTGTGAATGTGTATGCACAAATATATATCCCACTGTGTAGCTCTGGGTGAATGTGTCCATTCCAGTGTCAGGATCTGTGTGGGCATCGTTCAAGGATCAGTACTGGTATCTGTGTCCCTGTAAATGTGTCTCTCTGTTGCACTGTGACTGTCAGGGAGAATCCAAGGGGGATGCAGGGCCATGTGCGGAGACTGATTGTGGGGCCTCTTTTACATAAGCCAATAGGGGCTGAAAATTAAAGTCATAGGATAGGAGGTAGTGTACTTTCCATATCATCCTGCTAGACCAGTCCAGACAAATGGGTTGTGTTCCCCTACCAGCAGATTGGTGGAGACAAAGACCAATGAAAAACCCAGGTTTCAATGATGTCACTCCATGCCTCTATCAGCCTCAAAACACCAGAGGTCTCTTCAGTATTTCAAAGTCTCCTGCAGATGGTGGATGGATTTTCCCCTCTCTGTAGAAAATCTGAAGATTTAGAGGAAAAGAGATTGATTAAATGCTTGTGAACGACCACCTTAAGCCCTAAAAGGGTGACTCTCTCACTTGAATGTGACATGGGAGACTCCACTAGACTGCGGTCTTTTTAGAAGCCATAGAAGGTGGGAAAATTAGTTCAGCTCCATGCCCTTATCATGAGCAGCCACAATTAGAAAGATTTGGAAGTTTGCAGCAGCCTCATACAACCTCAGCACCCCGTTCTTTCCCGAAGATTGCAGAAGGCTCTCAGAGGGATCTGCCTGCCAGCCACCTTTTACACAGTGCTGCTGAAATCTAAACCCAATCAGTAAAGCAGTTTCAGGGGAGTAGAGCTGAGCCCAGCATTGAGCCTATGCCCAGAGCTCTCAGGGGGTGAGTACCAAGGCTTGACCTTGTCATTGTCTTTGTTGGGGGCTCCCAGTTCCGTCTATGAGGGATGCAATTCAGGATGGACTGCTAACGCCTATTGGTGCTGGGTGGGGGTTTCCTGACATTTTCTGCATGCGTTAGTGGATCACGTGGTCCTAATATGCATTCTGCCCGAGCAGCTCCAATGCACGTTCCTTCCCTAGCACCTTTAATACACTTTCTGTAAAAGCACAGTTGACGGCAGCCTTAACACATATTCTGTGATACCCTAACTCTCTATGTCTTCTTCCAGGAAACATTTGACCTGTGACAATAAAGGGAGAGCCTAGTCTTTGGTTTCTGGACTTTGCCTTTCCTCTATGGCAGCTTCTGAGTCACCCCTGGAGGGCAGTTGGTGAAGAGCTTACTTGACTCTCCCCTCACCAGTAACCTCACTGGGCTCTTGAAGCTACAAAGAACCACACTCACAGACAATAGGAAGGTTATCAAATACACAATAAATACACACAGTTCTATAGAAAAATACACCAAAGCTTTGGGGAGAGGAAACTGGAAGACAGACGTTCTCCCTGTTTACTCTAACATCTTAGCCATGGTTCACTTTATTTATAAGGCTTTTTTAGATGATACAGCATAATTTCACTTTACCATTATACGTCATGTATGTTTATCATATTGTAGGTCAACTTATTCGGTGTGGGTCAATGTGGAGCCATAAATGAAGTCCAAGACATAATTGTTTACTGTTACATGGAGACATACAGGATTCCACAATATAGAATGACATAATTGTTTATTACTGATAACTTGATAGCTAATCTTGAATACTTCTCAATATCTACTAATTATTAACCCTGAAAGTATTTTAGCTAATAACTCTGAGACAGAGAGGCTGGGGTACAACCTGCCCTTTACTTTATTTATGTAAACCTTCACCTAGTAAGCTAATATATGAGGTTTTATTTCTAAGCATGGTTCTGAACAGAATTAACTCATTTTCAGTTTTTAGTTATTCTAATAGTGTATTGTATCCCATATTAATATACATGCTTTCAGTCCCTCCTCTGATTCTGGAAAGAATCATTTCTAAAATAAGGAAACTCATATATTGTCATTGAAGTGGAAATACAACTTGATTCTGGGCCAATCCATAACATTATTGCAGGGGTCAGTGATCCTACTGACTTCTGATTACAGAAAGCTGTGAAGAGGTGGAAAGAAACCAGTGCTGACATAGAGAAACAACTGTCAGTACATAGAGGAGTAATACTTCTACAATGAAACATCCCAAACTACCAAACAAAAATGCTAACAGGCCTTGCAAACAGCCTGAATATTGAATTCCAAAATGAAGGAACAGAATCAGTGGGAGCTGAAAAGGAAATTTACATAGCTCTCACTTGAACTAAAATACAGTTACTAACTTTATCTAATAGGCCTTTCCCTATTTTCCATTAGTATCAAACATACTACAACAAATATCAACTAGTACTCTGCATACAGCATTTTCTTTGCTGGGAGAAAATCTAAAAACCATTCAGTTCCTGACTGCATAAGCTGACACTATGTTTACTGGACCTTGCAATACACACTAATTGCCTCAGTAAAAAAGAAACAGAGCAGCCACTATGACTTCATCCTGAGGGGAAACATCCCTTTTTCTGCCTAAAGATCTGTTTGAGATTGACAACAAATTAATATAGTTCAATTCACTATGGGGTATCCACCAGGGCTATACATCAAGCACCTAACCAACCTCTGGGAAACTCTGCACTATAAAAATACTAACCGAAACATCAATTCTCAAATCGGAGATTACAAAAACAGCACAACAAAAATAAAATACCAGAAGACTATGTTTCACAATATACCAAACAGTAAACCAGTGTTTGAAGAGATTAAGAAAGAGAACTAGAAGTGCAGAGAGAAATTCACAGTTTTAGAAAAACATGCAAGAACCTCAAAGTACTTGTGATCATTCTGCACATGAAAAACTCAAATTGCACAGTCCAAAATTAACAGTGCAAAAACAACTTGGACAACCTGAAGAAACATCTGTAGCCCTTCTTGCAATTAGAAAAAGAAAACATGGCTGTCGTGGGGCAAGCCTACAAGAACTACAGCAGGAGTACAAAAGATTGGAGGAGCCGAACAGACATGCAAAAGATGCTCTACTTTTGCCAAACCACAAAAACTACATTACTAAACAGATAATATTGAAGAGAGGCAGATAACAGCAATGTCTGACTTGCAAAACAAATACAATGAGCCGCAGCAAAAATACTTAACTGCTTATGATGTGAGATTCAGAAACTCACTGAGGACAAGATATACTCTGTATATAATTACTCAAAAAAACCCTCTGAGGCATGACCATTAAATTATTTCACTTTAACTCTGGTTAAGTATGCCTAGGTCTGAACTAGAGGCATCCAAAAAGGGGTAGCTAAATTACTGAAATGTAGGAACTTGTACATAGGATCTTCATACCTATATCTTTAATTATTCTAGGTTCTGTGTTTGTATTTCTGTTTGTATATGACTATATGTCACAAAACTCCTCAAAGATCTCAGGCCTAACCCTTGGTAAACCTCCATGCTGAGGAGCTGTCACTGTTGGAAGACAAGCAACAAACTTTGATAACTTAAAATATTTTTCCCATCAAGTGTAAGTGTGCCTCAAAAATATTTGGATATTCCTTCTAACATCCTCATGATTCTGAATACAATACTGCTTCACTAATAAATTGCCATAGCACATCTAGGACCAGATTAGGAAATATCCATAGCCAATATGCATAGTAATAAAAATATTCTCAAAAATATTCTAAGACAAACTAAACATCCACTCTTCTTAATACACTTCTTAAGATGAGGAGATATACTATTGCTATACTGGCCCTCTACTTCTCAAGTACTTTATTAAGTAGAGGTTCAGCACCTAAAGATCATTACATATATATCAGGAAAATACTAATCTAAACTATCCTCATCCTTCTAGGTCTTACTATAAATGCATAAAAAAAACATTTAAAATGCTATATAAAAGTATTTGACATGAATAGTCCATTTAGAATAGTCCATTTAGAATTCACTTAATACAATAATCTCTTTGTAATGTCTCTGTTGTTCTTTCAGAAAGTACTTTGAATCATAAAAGTCCTTTACTTCAATATCACTATTGTCCAATAAGACTCTGCATTGCAACTCTTGTCTTCCTGTCTCTTTTTCACTGTCCAACTTTCGCATCCACATGACATTATTGAAAATACCATGGCTTGGACAAGTTTAATGTATGTATGGAGAGAGACATCTCTGCTCTTGAGAATCTTGTCTAGGTCCTTCACAACCACTCTACCAAGAGCAATACGTTTTCGAATGTCTTGATTGCTAGTCATTGCAACTCTTGATTCACCGACACAGGAAGCCACTTGCTGGACTTGTGAGGGGGCCACCGTATAAGATGCATTCGTTGAAAATGTCTTCTCACTTTACAAGCTGAATATCCCACCAAGGAACACACGACATGGACCAGGAACTCTGGAACTGGGAGTGTCTTCGGATACAGTCTTAAGCAGGACCCAATCTGGTGACTTCACTTCTGCTAAAACAATTCTGTGGATCCCAGATATAAAGTACTTGCCATCTCGTTAAGAAGTCACTTGCAATAAAAGAACACAAACAGGGCTGAAGATGCAACCGTACACAATAAGTTAAGATAGCGCTGCGCAACACCTGGTGTCCGGGATAACTGCCAAGGCATTCATTAATTATTTCAAATAGTGTCCGGGGAAACACACACTCTGCCATAAGGGCTAAAGGAAAAACTTTATTCAATCGGCGGCTGTACCATAGTGCCCTATTAGGGACACCCTCCCTCCTCTGATACAGAACAGATACCAAAACAGGGTGCAAAATCAAAATACAATAAAAGGAATTCAGCAGGCAGGAAACTTAATATCTTTCCCTAAACTAGCCCTACAATGTCAATCCAGAACAGTTTCAAAAAAAAAAACAAGATGCATAACCACAGCGATAAACTTCCGCTGCAGAAGAAAAAAACAGGCAGAAACAAAAGACGATCAGGGTAAATAATCAGATGAGTCGTTTCCCAGCTGCCCAGAACGACACGAAGTCCAAAGTTGGGTTTCAAAAGAAGTATCTTCAAAGGGATATAAAAGAGAAAATAAAGTCATCTTTAACAGTGCTACATACGGTGACATCTGTGACACAGATATCAGAAAAGAGTCTTTTCGGTTCACCGAATAAGGTCCCTTGGATTTCAAAAATCGTGACGTGTGCTAGCAAAAAAAATCAATGAGGAAAGCAATGAGATCCAATTGCAAAATTCATTACCATATAGACAGAGCAGAAGTTACTTCATTAATTCACTCCAAATAAGAGCCTACTGGCATATATCCAGTTGGGGAAGCTTACAAAAACATACACAGATAACAGAGAAAACGAAAATAACCATAAACCATTTGAATAGTTTACAACAAGCATGGCATTCTTCCCAGTTCATGTTTACATCTAAAACATGGCGCATTTCCCGAAACAATCCTTCAACTGTGATAACGGAGAGACAGAAAGACCTTCTGATCCCTCCAGCAACAGTCAATTTGCTAGCAAATATTTACAGGAAATTAATAAATCTGAAAATTTGCACAGAAATACAGATGCTTTCAAAAGAAGTTTCACTCCAGCAGATCAGAGAGTGTTAGGACAATTCCCAGAAAGTTACATGTTTACAATACACCGCAGTTTAAACAGATTTAACCCTTAACAATAGCTTAGCAATATAATAAAAAATCTGACCAGTAATATATGTAATTCAATTTACATTAAAAATAAATTATTCACATAGTAAACTAAAAAGAAATGGTTGAGTTTCTTATCAGATAATGCAGGTTCTAGGGCTGATGCAAATATGCAAGACTAACTAAAAACAAAAAGAGTAAATAAAAACAAAACTGCATTTTTTTTTCTCTTTGCCAAGTCAAACTGAAAATGAATCAAATCGCAAATCCACAACAATAGTCCAAGGAGAAATTGGCAAAATCACATTATGAACTGCTTATCAGCATCTTACCGTACAGCCACCCACAGACAGTCTCGCTTGTAGCACAAAAAGAGTTAACGAAGTCGCAGGATACACGTGTCTGGAGATCTGCAAACACAGACCAACTTTCTCCACCAGTGGCTGCCGGCAACGGACACAGCTGACAGTCTAAGAAACGAAACTTCAGGTCTCATGCCAACCCGTACAGGCGGAACAAAGGCATCCGATATCTCATCCCAGCACTGTAGATGAAAATTTCCAAGATAACGATGCTTGCATCTGCAGGAAACAGCACTTCATCTGTAGAACACGGCACATCAGAGGAAAGAAACACAACTGGCAATGTGCGACATTGGATCCGGGTGCAGCCCACAGAGCAGATAGAAGTCTTCCGAGATCAGGGTGACTAGTTGTGACATCTGCAAAGAATATAGCTGAACAGTAGCAGGGAAAGCATTTCTTCTGACCATCCCCCTGCTCTGATTCCAGGGACAGTTTTTTTTCTTTGCTTGCAAAAGTTCAATGACAAGCTTATCTGAACTGTCTCGCTGAAGATTCCTTTCTCGCGCTCCAATCTTACCCCTCCCCTCGCTCCTGGAAGGTTGAGCAATCGGCAGCTCGAGCGACTCAGTCATTTCACATCAAATGTCAGCTCACTGCACCAGGCACTTTTCAGACTTACATCAGCATTCTTCAGACTTACATCAGTACTTTTTTTAGACTTACATCAGCTGTTCGTGCTGGTCATTCTAAGTTGTAAAAAAATACCTTTACTCACAGGATTAAACTATTTACAAAAACAATAAATGAATCCTGCCTTAAAGATGTTTAATCTCAACCAATCCTTTTCACAGGTTTGCTATAAGTGTACTACTACTACTGTAAGTGAATTTAACAGAAAATCATTTTTTTTAACCACTTAAAACAAAATTATCTCTTCGAGTTTTCTCCTAGAAATCTATCACAAGGTATGTCACAAGCTGAATAAAAATCAGCTGGGTTATAGAACGCAGTTATAAGCAAATTATCTAAAGCAGCCCAAGTAGGACATGAACTATCATAATGACGCAAAACAGTTTGAAGAAAACTTATAGCACTATATAGTTGAATACATTTCTCTCTATAGGTCATAAAATGCTTATTCAGACCCTTTTCAATATCATCAAATTTACTAGAGATACCTAATTCCTTTGTAGCAGAAATATTATTTCTTAATGTTTCCTCTAAAGAATTTATAATACGTACGGTACATTCCGTTTCATGACTAAGAAGGTCATTCATTTCTCTGAGCTGGGACACATTGCAAGTCCCAAAATCCATGATCTGTGTATTTCCCAATAACAAAGCTTATCTACAGAAAATGTTCCTTCCAGAGGAAATTGAAACAGCACATTATCATTAGTCAGTGCATACCAGTGCACAATATAATTCGTAGCCCTAGGTCCATATTGTTCACGCATACAATAAGAAGGGCTACCTATCTGAAGAGCTAAACTCATAGCTTCAACATGCCATTCACACAACTGAGTCAACTCCTGTTCACCTAACAGATTGCTCATTGCTGGCACCAGATAATACTCACAAACACCTTCCCTCCTTGTCAGGAATGCAGAAATCTGTAGATGAGTCACGGCACCAACTGAAGAGCTTACTTGACTCTCCCCTCACCAGTAACCTCACTGGGCTCTTGAAGCTACAAAGAACCACACTCACAGACAATAGGAAGGTTATCAAATACACAATAAATACACACAGTTCTATAGAAAAATACACCAAAGCTTTGGGGAGAGGAAACTGGGAGACAGACGTTCTCCCTGTTTACTCTAACATCTTAGCCATGGTTCACTTTATTTATAAGGCTTTTTTAGATGATACAGCATAATTTCACTTTACCATTATACGTCATGTATGTTTATCATATTGTAGGTCAACTTATTCAGTGTGGGTCAATGTGGAGCCATAAATGAAGTCCAAGACATAATTGTTTACTGTTACATGGAGACATACAGGATTCCACAATATAGAATGACCTAATTGACATAATTGTTTACTACTGATAACTTGATATCTAATCTTGAATACTTCTCGATATCTACTAATTACTAACCCTGAAAGTATTTTAGCTAATAACTCTGAGACAGAGAGGCTGGGGTACAACCTGCCCTTTACTTTATTTATGTAAACCTTCACCTAGTAAGCTAATATATGAGGTTTTATTTCTAAGCATGGTTCTGAACAGAATTAACTCATTTTCAGTTTTTAGTTATTCTAATAGTGTATTGTATCCCATACTAATATACATGCTTTCAGTTGGGAGACACAGTCTGCCCTTTCCTGCATCAGGACAGGATGGCACTAAGTGTAAGGCAATAGTGATTTGAGCTGCTCTTCATCCCCTAGGGCAGTGGTTCTCAACCGTTTTTGTACCGTGACCCCTTTTACTATTGGTCAACTTGTGGTGACCCCCAATGATAAAATCAAATGCATCTCTCTTCCTTTACCGTTAACGCATTGTCGCTGTAATCATTTGTTAAATTATATATTATAGGCCTTTGCAATATGTTTTTATTTATAAAATTTACTTATTTAAACCACAATAATTCATCACAACAACAAGTAACAATATTTGATTTCAAAATTATGATGATTTTGTAGTCAAATCACTAATATGAAATAAAATTATTTTTTCTACCTTTGTCTGACCAATTTATTCTCTGATCATGCTGGTCCCGATCTGAGGCTTCTGCTTTCCTGTCTTCTCTTAGCTCTCTTTCTGTGGTCTATGGTCCATCTGCCATTTCTTATCTCTTCTTTCGTTTTCTTCAGTTCTTTCCATCAGCCTATTTCCAGCCCCAGTATCAGTCCCTTTCCAGTCCTCACTCTCAGTACCTTCCAATGTCAACTTGCATTCCCATGACTGCCACTGGTGTCCATTCCCTTCCAGTCCCCCTCCTTCCCCACTGAGCAGTCCCTTCTAGTACAAATACCATGGCAGCCCCTCTCATATCCACTCTCTTCCAGTTCCATTCTCCCATCCCATCGTATCAGCTCATTTGTAGCCTTAGCCCCCAGTTTTCTTCCAGGGCCAGCAGCTCTAGCCTCCCCTCCCCACAATCAGCCCATTCCCAGTCGAAGCCCCCCAATCAGCTTGCTTTCAGTGCTAGTCCCCCTCAACCCCATTACCATGCTAGCCTCCCCTAATCAGCCCAATACTAGTCCTACCCCCTCATCAGCTCATTACCAGTCCTAGCCTCCCCTAATCAGCTCATTTCCAGTGCTAGTCCCTCCTCAACCCCATTACCAATGCTAGCCTCCCCTAATCATCCCATTACCAGTCCTAACCTCCCCGATCAGCTCATTTCCAGTGCTAGCCCCCCATCAGTCCATTACCAGTCCTACCCCCCTATTAGCACATTACCAGTCCCAACCCCCCTTGATCAGTCCATTCCCAGTCCTAGCCGTCCCTAATCAACCCATTACCAGTCCTAGCCACCCCCATCTGCCCACTATAATCCTAACCCGCACTGTCTCTCCCCTGTCCAGCATTTATTGCCTGTCTACAGTATGCCCCGTCTCTTCCCTTTGTCCATGTCAGCCCCCCTCCCTCCATCCATCCATGTCAGTCCCCCTCTGTCCTTGTCAGCCCCCTCCCTCCATCAATGTCAGCCACCCCTCCCTCCATGTCAGCCCTCCCTCTGTCCATGTCAGCCCCCTCCCTCCATCCATCAATGTCAGCCCCCCTCCCTCCCTCCATGTCAGCCCCCCTCCCTCCCTACCTCCATGTCAGCCCCGCTCTCTCCTTGTCAGCCCCCTGTCCATGTCAGATCCCTCCCTCCCTCCCTCCATCCATCCATCAGCCCTGTTGAAGGTTCCCTGTCCCCTCCTCCCCTCTCACTGTCTGCCTGCTGCTGCCCTGCTGTTCTTCTACAGCCGCAGCTCCCTGCCTCTTAGGGAACCACAGCTATACCTGTAAAACCGTTGCAGAGCCTTCCTGTCTCTCGACGGGCTCCGTGCAGCATTGTGCCGCCTCTAAAGGAAGTGGTAAACAACTTCCTTTAGAGGTGGGACAATGCTGCACGGAGCCTGTCAAGAGACAGGAAGGCTCCGCAACAGTTTTACTGGCACAGCCGCGGTTCCCTAAGAGGCAGGGAGCCGCGGCTGCATTAGAAGGGACTGGGAGGCAGTGAGTTTGCCACTGCCGAGAAGTGGACTCGGCAGCGGCAGCAACTTGGGTGCTTTTTTTTTTTTTTTTTTTTAACGGCGGAGTGAGGTGAGGCGAGGTGACCCCCGCTAAATCCTGTGGCGACCCCTGTGGGGGTCATGACCCACAAGTTGAGAACCGCTGCTCTAGGGAATCTGTGGCGATTATGGCCCCTGGTTTCAGAGAGCCCTTTCCAAAAGGAGAGCTTCTGGAGTCTGGATTGTCCTCCCCCAGAATTCTTTTCCTTTTTGCAACAGGCCTGGTCTTTCTGGCATGGAAATTCAGACCCTGCGGCCTCTGGATACCCCCAGATGCAGTCTCGTTCTGGGTACCAGCCCTTTGGCTAAGCATCCCCAGTGCAGGACACTCCCTGAAGATAAATGACACTTGGGAGTTGCCTGAGATGTTGACTATGCCTCAGATCCTGATGAATCATTGTTGAGCTCTGATGTGGAGGAGAACCTCCTATCATCTTCAGAAGATTATGAAGATGCCAGCGTGATCTGCCTGTTCTGAAAGAAGGCGCTGGCAACATGGATTTCCAGGGTCTCATCCGCCTTGAACTTAGCAGATACTTCTGGCACAGAGCAAGAGCCAGAAGTACACCTGCTTTTTCAGGGAGTACGAAAATCCACTAATCTTCCCATTCCTGGAGAAGATCAAAGATATGATCTGGTCTGAATGGGACACACCCAACTCCCTGCCTAAAGGGTTAAGGGTCTTCCAGAAGATCTATGCTCTCCCCAAGGAAGAGCGCAATGAGTGGTTTAACATTCCCAAAGTGGATGCTCAGGTCACGGTGATTACCAGACAGACCACCATTCCCATGGAAGGCACATCAGCTTTAAAGGATGTCCTAGACAACAAGGTTGACTCCTTGCTGAAGAGTCAAGTTGCTGTGTCAGTAGCTATTTTGCAGCCTGAGGGTTTGCACCAGCTTGACTTCTCGAGCCCTGCTCCAGTGGATTCAGTCTCTTCTGCCTGATGATATCATCTCTCTCTTGGAGTCAGCTACAGCCTTCCTTTCTGACACCATGTATCACATGGTACGCCTGGTGGCCAGGAGTCGTGCCCTGACTACTGTGCCATGGTGTTGGATTTGGCTCTGTCACTGGGCATCAGACATAACTTCCAAAGCCCGGTTGGTTCAACTGGCCTTTAAAGGGAAGCTCCTATTTGGAGCAGACTTAGAGAAACTGATGAAGGACCTAGCCAAACAAAATCTTACCGCCTCCTGGGAGACAGGTCCAGGGGGAACCATGAAGTAGGCGAGTGGCCCTTTCTCATCAACCTCCACCCAATCACCAAGGGCACTCTGGCCGTATATCCAGGGGTCTCGGTACTATCGTCACTACCAACTTGGAAAGCCTTTTTTCCCCTCTGCTTCACAGCCTCGGGCTTGTTCTCAGTCCTTTCATGGAGCACATGGACATGGACATGACCTCCTCTTGAGGAGACCCCTCCCGGGCCACACAATGAAGGTTTGGGGCCCAATTCCCTGGTACCTCCGGTGGGTGGGAGGCTTTGCCTTTTCTTTTAGGAATGGACTCGTTCTGTGCTTTCAGATGTAAACCTTGTGTTCTGTGTGCTGCGGAGAGTTCTTGGCTTCTCTGGATTTGGCTGAAGCATATTTTCATATCCCAATCTGGGCAGATCAGCAGAGGTATCTGCGTTTTGCCTTGCTTGGCTCTCATTATCAGCTCACCACCCTTTCAGGCTCTCCACCGCCCAAGAACATTCTCCCAAGTCATGGTGGTGGTGGCTGCGGCGCCCAGGGATCCGTGTCCATCCTTATCTTGATGACTGGTTCATCTACGCCTGTTCTTTGTCAGAAACATCTTGGGTAATGTCCCTAGTACTGTTCTTCTTGGAAAGCCTCGGCTGGGTGATCAATCAGGAAAAGAGCCAGCTTTGCCTTTCCAGTCCTTGGAGTTTCTGGAAGCACATTTTGATACTCAAAAGGGCAGGGTTTTCCTGTTGAATTGCCTGGCACTGTTCTGTGCATAGCAGGCCTCCAAAGTCTAGGATTATCTTCAGCTCCTCTGATTGATGGCAATGACCATAGAGATGGTCCTGTGGGCACATGCTAACATTCCAATGGTCCTTGTTGACTCGATGGTCCCTGAATTCTCAGGAGTTTGAGTGCAGGCTCCTGCTTCCATTAATGGTGAAGTCCAGCCTGTGGTGGTGGTGGCATGGCAGCACTGTCATCTGAGGAAGGGCATTCCCACTGGACGATTTCCCCTGGATCCTGCTGACAATGGATGCCAGTCTCTCAGGCTGGGGAGCCCATTGTTGAGACTGTATCGCCCAGAGCTGCTGGAATCGCAGGGAGGTGGTGTGGTCCATCAACCACCTTGAAGCTCTTATGCATTTCCAGTCCCTGATCGAGGGCCGGCGGTTCAAGTGTTTTCAGACAATGCCACGATGGTGGCTTATGTCAATCACCAGAGTGGCCCTGGAGATCGATCTCCTGTTTCCTGAGCAGAGAAGAACCTCCTAGCCTTGTCGGCTCAACACATTGCCGGAGTAGACAATATGGAAGTGAACTTCCTCAGCCAGCATTCCCTGAATCCTGGCAAGTGGGGATTGAATCACAAAGCCTTTCAGTTGATTGTGCGCCACTGGGTTCGCCCCGAAATGGATCTGATGGTGACCCTCTCCAATGCCAAAGTGTACCGCTTTTTCAGTTGCCGCACGGAGATGGGGGTCTGAGAGCACTGATGCCCTGATCCAGCCTTGACCCAGTCAGCAGCTACTGTATGTATTTCCTCGGTGGCCCTTAGTGAGGCATGTGATTCAGTGTATAGAGTGCCACCTGGGCAGGATTGGTCGCAGAGAGCATGGTTCTGAAACCTGATGTGGCTCCTCCAAGCACCTCCCCTTCGGCTGCCTCCATCTTGGGGGCTGTTGCGGCAGGGACCGATAATCCTGGAGGACCCGGCTCCCTTCTCACTTACAGCATGGCTCACGCATAAAGGCTATTCTTCAACTGTGATCTCTACTGTACTAGGTACCTGGAGGAGGACTATCAGGCTGGCATACATACGAATATGGCATCTCTGAATGCTGGTGTAGCATGCAGCACATGACTCCTGAGGCAGCCGAGGTGTCATCCTTGGCATTTCTGCAGGATGGCCTCAAGAAGGGTCTCTCTATTAGCTCCCTGAAGGTTCATGCAGCAGGTTGGCCTCTTTCCAAGGTCCACTGGCAGGCACGTCCTTGGCCTTGCTCCCGGACATCTCCCATTTTCTCCAAAGGGTTCGGCGTCTGCATCCTCCTTTTCGGTCCATGATCCCTTTCCTGGGATCTGGTGCTCAGGACACTGATGGAGGCCCCCCCTTTGAGCCACTGAAGCATGCTACCTTGAAGGATTTGACGATTTGATGCTCAAGACTATCTTCTTGGCTGCGATTTGTTCTGCATGGCGGATCTCCAAGCTGCAGACTCTGCCTTACCGAGATCCTTATCTGTCCTTTTCAGATAGTAGTTTCAGAGGTAGTTTCCATTTGGCCTGTGCCTTCCTTCTTGCCTAAAGTGCTGTCTCCCTTTCATGTAAACCAGGTGGTTCATCTGCCCTCCTTCTCTAAGGAGCAGTGTCGGGGGAAGGATAAGGATCTTCGCCTTGTGGATGTCTGGAGGGTGCTGCTCCGGTATCTGGAGGTTACAAATTCCTTTCATAAGTTTGACCATCTTTTTGTGCTGTTTGCTGGCCCACACAAGGGTGAAGTGGCGGCCAAATCGACCTTGGGGTGCTAAGATTAAGGAGCCTATTGCCAGACACACCCAAGCACAAGCATCCTCATTGGTTCAGCGGAACTCAGTGGCCTCTGCAGACAATTGTCGGGCAGCGACGTGGGCATCTCTTTCCACTGTTGTCAAGTTTTATTGCTTGGATGTCCACA
This sequence comes from Ichthyophis bannanicus, assembly GCA_033557465.1. NCBI lineage: Eukaryota > Metazoa > Chordata > Amphibia > Gymnophiona > Ichthyophiidae > Ichthyophis > Ichthyophis bannanicus. The sequence goes on from CM066034.1 coordinate 708,548,186, forward strand.
CATAGGCAGATGCAGCCTTTGGCTTAAGAGTTTTGCAAGCAGCCGTGTCTTCTTCCTGCCCAGTGGTATTGTGTTTTTTTACCATCCCACTTGTCTAGACTGGTCTAGCAGGACAATTTGGAAGTTGACATTTTACTTAACAGAAAATGTCCTTTCCTTGAGTCCTGCTAGACCAGTCCAGGGTCCACTCTTGAAAATGTATTGCTCTGTTCTTTCTACTGTGGTACCCTAAGGTTCACCATGATTTCTGCTTGGCTTTGAAGGATCATTTGCTCTGACAACCTTCTGTTCTACTTCCTGTGCATAGTGCACTACTGTTGAGTACTCATTGTTGCCCACATTGAAATTGTGTGAGGCTCTCTCTTTATCTCCCATATGCTTTGGGACAATACTGAAGGGACTTCTGGTGGATGAGGCTGATAGAGGCAAGCAGTGGCATCATTGAAACCTGGGCTTTTCATTGGTCTTTGTCTCCACCAAGCTGCTGGTAGGGGAACACAATTCACTTGTCTGGACTGGTCTAGCAGAACTCAAAAGAAAGGACCATTATCTGGTAAGTAAAATGTCACCATTGTGGATCCAGGAACTGGTTAAAAGATTGAAAACATAGAGTAGGGCTAAATGGCCAATTTTCTCAATAGAGAAAGGTGAATTGTGGAATACTCTAGTGATCTGTACTGGGCCTGCTGCTTTTTAACCTATTCATAAATGACCTGGAAATGGGAATAATGAGGTGATCAAATTTGCAGATGACACAAAATTATTCAAAGTTTTTAAAACCCAAGAAGATTGTGAAAAATTGCAAGAGGATCTTCATAAATTGGACTGAACATCCAAATGGCAGATGTAATTTAATGTGGACAAGTGCAAAGTTATGCACTTAGGAAAGAACCCAAACTACAGTTACACAATGCAAGGTTCCACATTAGGAACCACCACCCAGGAAAAGGATTGAGGCGCCATCATGGATAATACATTGAAACCCTTTACCCAGTGTGCAGCAGCAGTCACCAAGAAAGCAATGCTAGGAATCATATGGAAAGGAATGGAGAATAAAACCCAGGATATTATAACGCCTCTGTATCATTCTATGGTGCAACTGCACCTTGAATATCATGTGCAATTCTGGGCACCATATCTTCAAAAGGATATAGTAGATTTAGAAAAGGTAGAGAACAGCAACCAAAATGGTAAAGGGAATGGAAGTATACCCCTATGAGGAAAGGCTTAAAAGATTAGGGCTCTTCAACTTGGAAAAGAGACAGCTGAGGGGAGACATGATAAGTGCCGTCGAGTCGGTGTCGACTCATAGCGACCCTCTAGATAGTGGTTCTAAACTGCGTTTCGTCTTCAGGCAGGCAGCTCATTGTTGACAGAGTGGCATTCATAGCTGCTGTTATTGTATCAATCCACCTCATTGCTGGTCTTCCTCTTTTGCGTTGACCTTCTACCTTGCCAAGCATAATGTCTTTCTTTAATGATCTGTCTCTTCGCATGATGTGTCCAAAGTATGAAAGTCAACATCTTGTCATCTGAGCTTCTAAAGAAAGCTTAGGTTTGATCTCCTCTAGTACTGACTTTGTTCTTTGGGCAGTCCATGGTATACACAGTATTCGTCGCCAGCACCCTAATTCGAAGGCATCAATTTTCTTCCTGTCTATCTTTTTCACTGTCCAACTTTCACATCCATATGACGTTACTGAAAATACCATGGCCTGAACAAATCAAATCTTTGTATGAAGGGAGACATCTCTGCTCTTGAGAATCTTGTCTAGTTCCTTCATAGCCATTCTGCCAAGAGCAATGCGCCATGTTATTTCTTTAGTGATAGTTGATCCAAGTAGGTTAAAGTTGTTCACTATTTCAATTTCTTCTCCATCAACAATGAACTTATTCATTTTGCCAGTTGTCAGGATCTTTGTCTTCTTTACATTAAGGTGCAGGACCATTTTAAGACTATGTTCCTTGATCTTGAGAAGCAAATGTTTCAGATCAGCTTCATTTTCAGCCAGTAATGTGGTATGATCAACATAGCGAAAGTTGTTGAGTCTTTCACCAATCTTCACACCTCAGTTGCCTTAATACAGTCCTGCTTCTCTGATGATTTCTTCTGCATATAAATTAAACAGTTAGGGGGGAAGTATGCAGCCTTGTCGTACACCTTTGCTGATTTTAAACCATTCTGTTTGAACTGTTGCTTCTTGATAAATGTAAAGGTTGCGCAAGAGAACGGTCAGGTGTTCTGGTATACCCGTGCTTTTTAATGTGGCCCAGAGTTTCTCATGGTTTACATAGTCAAATGCCTTGCTGTAGTCAATAAAATACATATAAATATCCTTTTGGTATTCTTTAGTCTTTTCAAGGATCCATCTCACACCCGCGATGTCATCTCTCGTTCCTCACCCTTTCCTGAACCCTGCTTGCACTTCAGGCAGTTCTCATTCCAGGTATGGTTGTAGTTTCTGCTGAATAATCTTGAGTAGAATCTTGCTGGCATGTGCAATTGGAGTGATTGTGCGATAATTTCCACAATCAGTTGGATCACCTTTCTTTAGTGTTTTTACTCAACGCATAATCAAACTCTGGAATTCGTTACCAGAAGATGTAGTAAAAGCTGTTAGAGTAGCTGGGTTTAAAAAAAGGTTTGGACAAGTTGCTGGAAAAAAGGTTCATAAACCATTATTAAAGAGGACTCGGGAAATCAACTGCTTACCCTAGTACAAGCATTGTGGAACCTATGTACCTTTTTGGGAACCTGCCAGGTACTTGTGACCTGGATTCACCACTGTTAGAAGCAGGATACTGGGCTTGATGGACTTTGGTTTTATGTTATGTTATGTTTTGTTCTGTTCTAAGTGGGACTAAAAAGCAGAGCTAGGCTTCCAGTCAAGATGGTGACCTGAGAGGATGCAAGTGAGTGGACTGCCTCCTCCCTCACACAGCAAAGGGTGCTTACAGTAGGAATGAGAACCAGCAGAGCCAGTATCAGGATGGATGATGCCTAAATCCTTTAGACCTAAAACGAATAGTTCCATAAAAGAGTTCTATGCGGCAAAATTAAAGATGATGGCAAAAACAGCAGGATCAGAGTTGCAGCCGCCCTCCCCCTTTTCATCAGTGGCAAGCGCAACAGAAGATGCTGTATAAGTTGAAAACACCATGCTCCTCAAAGTTCTCCATAAAATCTGTACATCGAAAACAGAGATTGTGAACACGGTATTAAATAAGATAGAGGAAAAATTTGTTGCACTAGGGGAGCATATTGAACAAGCAGAGGGGAGGATCAGTGCGTAGAGGATACTCAACTGACTCACATGAGGGACTTTGGAAATCGCAAAATGCAAGTATCTCGGCTGCAAGCCAAACTCGAGGACTATGAGAACTGAAACAGAACATCTAACATACGGACCACTGGGATCCCAGAAGGGGTAGAAGGCCAGGATTCTGTAACCTTTATACAAGGCCTGTTGCAAGAATGTTTCCCTGGCTCGACCACTCCAGTAGAATATGAGCTTGAGAGGGCACACAGGGAGCTTCGCCCTCAATCAGAAAAGAACACGCACCCCAGGGTATTTATTGTAAAGCAGCTGCATTTTCAGGAACATAAATTCATAATCAAAGCCACATGAAAATCCAGGTCTATAAATTACAAGAATTGGACTGTCCTAATCTTCTCAGCTGCAGAAATGGTTTGTCGTAGAACAGATCTCCTAAAGTGCAGGGACATGCTAATAGCCAAGGGATATAAAGCGGCTGTTTGGTACCCCGCCAAGTTAATTTTCGTTGAGGGTGGTGTCCAGTAATTTTTCATATCCACAGAAGCAGCTTGGCAATACCTCACCACAAAGCAGGCCAGCCACACATAATTTTCATTGAGGGGGGTGTCCAGTAATTTTTCATATCCACAGAAGCAACTTGGCAATACCTCACCACAAAGCAGGCCAGCCACACGCTTCAAACATCACGAGGGAGACACCTGAACGCCACAAAATCCAGCCTTTGTAGCAAGCATCACCGGGAAAAGCATAGTTACTCACCTGTAACAGGTGTTCTCCAGGGACAGCTAGAATCAGTTCTCACTTATAGGTGACATCGGCAACGACGGAGCCCGAGCGGAGCAATTCCCCAGCTTTCAAAGAAAGCCTTTGGGATTGCTGCCACACATGTGCGGTCCTCTTCCCGCCCAAAGGTGCCATCTTGCTCAGTCAGGTCCCCTAGCTAGAGCCGACGGAGCCCACACGGGGCAAATCCCCATCTTTCAAAGAAAGCTTTTGGGAGTTGCTACCATGCATGCATGGTCCCCTTCCTGCCCAAAGGAGTCATCTTGCTCAGTCTCCTTTTTTCCGCAGAGCCCATCAGACGTAGTATGTCCCTGTCCCAGAAAAAGTTGAATTTTCTTTCCTTCTTTGCCTTTTGGCTGTTTTTTCCGGTCAAGCACCAGTACCTTTCCTGCCCGACTCCGGTACCTCGGTATCAGGCCAGCCCCCCTTTTCTTTTTTCGATTTTTCTCTTTTGGGCATCTCCACCCTTGTTTCCTTGCTGGCAGCCCAAAGGGTCTTCGACCTTGCTGGGGTCCTTTTCCCCCCTCCATGGCTACCAGTGGGTTCAAAAAGTGCAATCAGTGCGGGAACATTATGGTCTCTCACTGATATGCATGACTGCTGCCTCCGGTGCCTCGGCCCAGAACACGACCCAGCGATCTGCAGCCTCTGCAAAAAGATGTCCTTGAAGGCCTTGAGAAGCTGCCAGCAGCAGTATGAAAATTTTTTTTTTCCTGATTCCCCCCTGCCTCCGAGAGCCAGGTCCTCGTCTGAGGCCTCCACACCTTGGGAGGAGCACTCCTAACTCAAGTATTGTCGAAGGGCCTCAGAGAGGGGGTCTCCCTCGAGGGAACTGAAAAAAAAGAAGAAATCCTTGACGGCAGTGTCTCTGTATGGCTAACAGCCAGGTCCCTCGTGGGGTCTGTCACAGATCCCCGAGTGCTGGCCTGAGGCATCAGAGAAGGAGCGCCCAGCCAAGGGTCCCCGAAAGGACCCGGTCGCAGACTGGCCGTGGCAAGTACATCCTATCCTAGTCAAGGACTCCCCTCTAGGGGAACTGGCGTCCTTGGAGCACAGGATCACTTCCTTCCTGAAGCAGCAGCGGGCGTTGGTATCCAGCATGTCCAGTTCCTCCACCCTGACCACCGGGTGTTCGATGTCAAAGTTGACCCCAGAGGCCAAGCCGATCCTCAAACCCCTTCGGGCCCGAGTAGATCCTCGGCCAAGGTCACGCTTGGCTTCCCTTCATCGGGACCGAGGTAGTCGCCAGCAAGCGCCAGAGCAGATGGCACCGTGCCCCTCGGGGCCTGAGGAGTGCCACCAATCTTCCTCAGAGGCCTCCGCTTGGGAGTCAGAGGACAAGGAGTCACTGGACACCCACCGTCACCGAGATGTCCCGTCTGATGCCCCGGTATCACAGCCTCAGAGAAGGTCCCCTCCGGAGGACATGGGGTTTTGGGACTTCATTCGAGATATGTCCAAGGCTTTGGCTTTCCCGACGAAGTCAGATGAAGACCCTCAAGCAGACGAACTAGAGATCCTCCAGTACGAGGCTCCCCCTCGGGAGATTCTCACGGTGCCCATCCCTCCTATCTTGGAACGCCTTATGCTCTGCATGTGGGAGACGCCGGCGAACAGCAAGCGGCTAGACTCAACTGCCGCACAACTACATGGTGGTGGAGTCGGCCATGCTTCGACTGAAGTCAGAAGATGCACTTGCCGGTGCCACCCGGCAGGGAGGCCCGCATCTTGGATGCCCTCGGCAGAAAATGCTACCAGGGTGCAATGCTGAATTGTCGGATCCAGGCCTACCAACTGTACATGGGCATGTACCTGAGAGACCTGGCGAAAGAGATCGCTGGGTTCTCAGCTGGTCTCTCCGAGGAGCCTTTGCAGCGCTTCAGGGGCCTATCCAAAGCTGTCGGTGAATGCTCCAAGTTCATGTCTCGGGCGGCCTATGACAGGTTCGAGTCGGCGGCCAGGGTAGCCATGGTGGGCATCAGTGCATGCCGCCAAGCCTGACTACAGTTGTCGGAAGATACACCGCAAGGAGATGAATCTGATGCTCTCAGGCGAGGGCCCATAGTCGCAAAGCTTCGTTGCACAGCAACAGAGAGCCTGTTCCGCCCTGTTTGTTCACATAGAACATGGTTACCTGATTGTCCGTTTGAACTAGGACTGTCTTGTAGCTGAGATGGGTGTGAAATACTCTTAGAGCAAGGAAGATTGCTCTGAGCTCCAGAAGGTTGATATGGAGATAGGCCTCCTGTGGAGTCCAGGTACCCTGGGTAGAGAGGCCTTACAGGTGGGCTCCCCAACCCACCTGTGAAGCATCTGTTGTTAGAGTGACTTGGGGTGGGGGTTGCTGAAAAGGAGACCCCACCAGAAGGTTTTTGGGTGACTGCCACCATTGGAGGGACAAAATAAGGCGATCTGAGTTTGCTATTTTGTCTGACAGGCAACCTGACGCCTGAGTCCACTGAGTGGATAAGGTCCACTGGGCTGCCCTCATATGGAAGCGAGCATAAGGAACCACATGCACGGTGGATGCCATGTGGCCTAGCAACTGTAACATTTCCCGAGCAGTGAGGTGAGGTTTTAGCATTGCTTGGTAAGCTAACTGCACAATGCAAAGGCAGCGGGGCTGTGGAAGGAAGGACCTTGTCTGTCTGGTATCCAGAAGAGCTCCTATAAACTCTAGGGATTTATTTATTTATTTACATTCTCTTATATACCGCACTATTCTTCATCAGTGCAGTTTACATTAAACAAACTGAAATTACATTGAACAGGACATTATAACTTGGAGATAACTATTTTACAGGGAACATGGGCTATGGAAGGTTAAGTGGCTTGCCCAAGACCACAAGGAGCACCTGTGGGACTAGAAACCCCAGTCCTTCCGGCCCAAGGTTGCTGTCCTCTAGTGGGATTTGAACCCCCGACCTTCCGGCCTGAAGTACCTTGCCCCAACCACTAGGCCACTCCTCCATTGAGTGGGAGCAAGGTTGGACTTTGGGAAGTTTATGACAAGTCCCAAATACTGAAGGATGCGCATTGTGCGAGACAGAGCAACCCTGGCCTCTGGCTCTGAAGGGACTCGAATGAGCCAGTCATCTAAGTTAAGGAAAGACGAATATTCCCAGGGTGCGGAGAAATGCTGCTAACACAGCCATGCATTTTGTGAACACCCTTGGTGCAGAAGCTAGGCCAAAAGGAAGAACCCTGTATTGGTAGTGCTTCCCTTGAAACAGGAATCAAAGGAACTCTCGGTGAGTTGGATGGATGAGAACATGAGTGTACGCATCCTTGAGATCTAGAGAACAAAGCCGATCCTGACTCTGAAGGTATGGCAGCAGAGTTCCCAGAGAAATAATTTTGAACTTCTCTTTGAACAGGAATTTGTTCAATTCTCTGAGGTCTAGAATGGGTCTGGGTCCTCCTGTTTTCTTCGGAATAAGGAAATAGGGAGAGTAAAACCCTGTACCCCGTTGGGGAATGGGCACCTCTTCTATTGCTCCTTGAGCAAGGAGCATTGTGACTTCTTGACCTAACCGGTCGTTGGGAGAGGTCTGAGAATTGAACTGTCTTACTATTGTAGGAGGGGGCATGCCGAGGAAATAAAGCATGTACCCCTCTCGTACAATAGACAGAGTCCAATTTTTTGCTGTTATCTGACACCATCTGGGGGCAAAATGACATAACCTTTCTGGGATGGTGGGCCGTTCAGGGCCAGGAAGGCAAAGTTCTCTAGACAGGAGTCAAAGCCCCTGTGGAGGCTGAGTCTGCTGAGCCGGTTGAGGCTTAGCTGCTTTTGGCTTCCTTTGTTGCCTAAGTTGTTGCTGCTGTCCCTTTTAGGCAGACTGACCTGAACGATGTCCCTGCTGGGTATAGGAGATATAAAACTTCTTCTTCTTACTGAAGAATGGTGTCTTAGAGGATATTTTCCTCGCAGGATCAGCTGTAGATCTGGACAATCTATCCAAAGTGATATTGTCAGCATCTCATTAGCTTTTTCCTGCCAATTCTTGCCAAAGAGACTCTCTCCTGTGCAAGGTATATTCCCCAGTTTGTCCTGTACCCAGATTTCTAAGTCAGCTGCCTGGAGCCAGGCAATTCTACATGCACCTATGGCAATAGCAGAGGTTCTGCTTATGCATTCAAAGCAGTCAAAGGCTGCACGATTCAAAAACTTAGAAACATCCTGAGCATGTTTAACAAGAGTAAGATAATCTTGCCTTTTATCATCAGGAAAGAGAGGGCTGAGGGCTCATAAGCTAAGTCTCCTGTGACTTCCTTAAGGAACATTCCCATATAAGATATAGGAACTGATCCTAGCAGAAAGCATGGAAGCCTGGAAAGATCGACATCCAAAGGCGTCAAGAGTCCTACACTCATGTCCTCGAGGATTAGATGCATGCCTTTTTGCACTCTTCATCCGTCTCATTGCTGATTCCACCACTATGGAATGGTGTGGTAATTAAGTCTTCTGAAACCCAGGACAAGGAGGAACGCAATACATGGTGTCGAGTCTTCGAGAATGAGGAGATGTGGGTTAGAGGTGTTTCCCACATCCTTAACATAAGATCATGCAAGATCTCATGAATAGGTAAGGTAGCTGTCTCCTTGGGAGCTCTAGGAATAGTATTGTAGGATTTCTCATTCCTTTGTCCTAGGCTCTTTTTCAGGAGTCACTGTGATGGAAAGACCTCGGGCCACATCTCGGATAAAATCCTGAAAGGACATATCCTCTGGTGGAGACATCCTATGCTGAGGAGAAGAGGAATCCTCAGGAAGAAGTACTCTGCTATCGGCAGAGCCTTCAGACTCATCCGAGGATTCGCAGTATCTCCAATCCGGGTGATCATACAAGGCACGGTACCGGTACCGGTACCGATCGAAGTCGGCATCGAAGTGGTCCAGTACCGACTTGTCGATGCCGGATAGATACGCATGACTCGGTCCTGGTAGAATACCTGCCGATGTCAATGCAGTCAGTGCCGGTACCAGTTGAATTGTCTGAAGCAGATTCAGAGGCATCGAGGCCGTGAGAAAAGCCGCCAGACTGCGTTCAATAGCCAAGAATCTCTGGTCTATCGACGCTGCCGATGATTGGGTATCGGTGCCGGTTAAAGCGACCGGAACCCCAGAGCATGGCACCAATAGTTCTGCCGAGGTTGAAGCCTCAAGAACATCCTGGAGCCCCGTTAGTGGTTTGGAAGTCTAAGCCTCCTGCCGGGGCAATTTTGCCGGTGAAAGTCCCTAAAGGGCAATGCCAGAGGCATCTCGATGTTTAGGAGATCTACCCTTTGAGGGCCGGCTAGATTTATGTTTAGTTACCTGAGATCCACGGGAGGAGGATGAAGCCCTGGAGGACGTCAATGCCACGGAGGCTGCATTGGAGGGAAAAAGGGTGCTGAGCTTAGCAGCTCGGTTTCGCCGGCCCCTTTTTGACATCATTCCACAGGCAACACACTCTGAAATAGAGTGGTCAGGACTAATTTAAGACTAATAAAAGAAAATATTTTTTCACTCAACGTGTAATCAAACTCTGGAATTTGTTACCAGAGGATGTAGTAAAGGCTGTTAATGTAGCTGGGTTTAAAAAAGGTTTGGACAAGTTCCTGGAGGAAAGGTCCATAAACCATTATTAAGAAGGGACCCAAGATATCAATGATTGAACCAATACAAGCATTGTGGAACCTGTGTCCCTTGGGGAAACTGCTAGGTACATATGACCTAGATTGGCCACTGTTGGAAACATAATACTGGGCTTGATGGACCTTGGTCTGACCCAGTATGGCATATAATACCCTGTTCAATGTAATTTCAGTTTGTTCAATGTAAACCGCACTGATGCAGAATAGCGCGGTATATAAGAGAATGTAAATAAATAAATAAATAAATAAATATCTTATGTTCTTACCTAAATATTTGAGGCACCACTCATGGGTGTCGGTGACAGAGATGGTACCGCCACACTTAGAACACTTTTTAAAACCCGAAGCGGGTTTTTCCATTTTGAGGGAAAAAGTTGGGCCTAGTGCCCAAAATGGTGCATGGCACCCGAGAAGAAAATTACTGGAGAAAGACTCCAGAAACACAGTTTTTTGTTGTTGTTTTTCTTTTTAGAAACAAGAAAAGAAGAACCGGTATAGCTTCGAGGGAAGGCAGACGCGACCACAAAAAAGAAGGGAATTTTCTGTGGTGACAGGATGTGCAACCTGTCAGCTCCGCGGAAAACAAAGAACTGGAGAGGGACAGTTGGGAAAGGTGGGAAGGCAGCACGCAGGCGCTGTGGGATGCTCCCAAAAACTTTCCTATTGGACGCTGGGGAGTGTTCCCACGCAGGCTCCGTCGGTACCGACGATACCCATATGTGAAGACTACATTCCTGTTTGTTCCTGGAGATTAGAGAGATCCTAAGGCCAAGAAAGATTAAAAAATTTAATGTTTTTTTTTAGTACCAGTTCAGAGTAAATACAGAAAGAACTCCCAGAGTTTTCCCTAAGTATTCAACTAATAGAAACTGCTTAAAAAGCTCCACAGAAGGCCCCCCAACTCGCCTGGCAGGAAGTACTCCCCACAGACAAAAAACTGTTGGTAAACGGCGCTGAAAGCATGTAAAATGAGCGGGCCTAAGTTCCTCCACCTCTTGAGCTGCCTGGGGCCTCCTGAACCACGCAGTCAGCAGCCACCGACCTGTGCACAATCCAGCAGTGCTCTGGGCTCCCTTCCCCTTCTGAAGGGTTTCCTCTGCCTCTTCCTGCTGCCACTCCACCCCCGCGCTCAGCTGCCCAAGGTGTTTCGGCAGAGAGGGGAAGACCGAGCTGTACTGCCCTTCTGCGCAGCTGTAAATCGTTCACGGCTCCTCACCTGTTTGCAAGATCGTGAGCCGCTGAAAGGGAAACCTGCAGCCCAATGAGCTTCCCCCGAAGCCTCCTCCTCTTCTTGGCCCAACAGGAGATCAGATATCAGATAGGAGCAGGGTGGGGGGAGGGGAGAACCTTCACCTAGCCCAAGCACTTCCAGCTACCTCTTTTCAACACTAAGAGGCCGGTTGGAAGGCAGAGAAAATAAGGATTGCAGGCTAAGAAATAAAAGGAAATAAAAAACAGGAAAATTCTGTCCTCTTAGCTGTCTCTCCAGGAAGCTTAACCCCTGGCTTACTGCTCCCTGCAGCTGCTTGGAGACTATGCCTACTGGAGCTGGTGGGTGGCACCAGTGGTATATATATTTAGGAGTTATCAAGAAGATGATGTGCTTAGTCTCCAAGCTACTGGAGGAGAGGCACAACCCAGAGGCAAGGGACTGGACTGGAGGGACACTAAGAAATTTTATTTATTCTTTAATATATTTACAATGTATTCCAAGCATTACCTTTTCTGCTACAAGTGGTTATCTAAATACAAGAAAAGAAAACTGATCATTTCACACTAGCCCTCAACAACGAGGAGAGATCAAAAGAAAGCATAGTTACTCACCTGTAACAGGTGTTCTCCAGGGACAGCAGGAAACAGTTCTCACTTATGGGTGACATTGGGATTGCTACCACACATGCGTGGTTCTCTTCCCGCCCAAGGGTGCCATCTTGCTCAGTCAGGTCACTTAGCTCAAGCCCTACCAAGCAGATTGCAAGGGAAGGACAAAAATTCAGCAACTCAATAGAAGAGGCGGGGAGAATAGTGAGGACTGATTCCTGCTGTCCTTGGAGAACACCTGTTACAGGTGAGTAACTACGCTTTCCCCAGGAACAAGCAGGAAGTCAGTCCTCACTTATGGGACTCCCTAGCTACAGGCTACCGAACCTGCAACCAAAAATGCCTCGCGAGGCCATAAGCAGAAGCTCGAAGGAACCAGAGTCCTCGGGTCCTCGAGGCAAAACCCTCGGTAGCCATGAAGTGTCAGAGGGCAGGAGATGCTTATACCCCAAACAGATTATGGAGTACAGCCTGGCCAAAGGCGCTGTCCCAGCAGGACTCCCTCTCCAGGCAGTAGTGGACGGCGAAGGTATTCATAGAAGACCAGGTTACACCCCGGCAGATGTCCATCATGGGAATGGAGCGCAGCGAGGCCACTGAGGCCGCTTTGGCTCGGACCCCATGTGCAGTGACTCGACAATCCAAGGGAATGCCCGCCTTCGCATGGGCAAACACGATGCAGTCTGCCACCCAAACAGAGAGGATGCGCTTGGTGACTGCTTGCCCCTGCCTATTGGGATTGTAGGTCACCAAGAGCCAGTCAGACTTGCAATGAGTCCAGGTGCACTGCAAGTAGAAGGCGAGGACCCGCTTGCAGTCGAGGGTGTGGAGAGGCGCCGATGCCTGATCGGTGTGGGGCCTCAGGAAGAAGGTCGTGAGCACTATCTCTTGATTGAGATGAAAAGCCAACATGACCTTGGGTAAGAACTTAGGATGCGTCCAGAGGACCATCCTGTTCTGATAAAACCTGGTGTAAGGGGCACCAGTCATGAGCGCCTGAAGCTCACTGACTCAGTGATCCGAGGTCAGCACTACCAGGAAGGCCACCTTCCAGGACAAATGCCAGAGCGAACACGTCACCATCGGATCGAAGGGTGGATGAGTGAGCTGCATGTGCACCACATTGAAGTCCCATTCCGCCGAAGGGGGACAGATGGGCAGCTTGGATAACAAAAGGCCCTACATGAAGCGGGAGACCAGTGGCTGCCCCGAGAGAGGCTTTCCCTCAATAGGGAGATGATTAGCACTCAGATGAACTCTAACCGAGTTAGACTTCAGTCCCTCCCTCAGTGAAGAAGGTACTGGAGAACCCACTGAACTGGTCATGAGAAGGGGTTGATCTGGTGCTCAGAGCACCAGACAGAGAAGCGTTTCCAATTAAAAGCATAAGCCCACATAGTGGAGTCCTTCCTCAAGGCAAGGAGGATTTTCTCGACCTCTTCCAGAAGGGCCAGAGAGGCTAGAGAGACCCGTTCAGCCACCAGGCCGTGACGGATAGGGAGGGTAGGTTCGGGTGCAGTACCTGACCCTCCTCCTGCGTCAGCAAGTCCCTGGCAGAGCCTAGGAAAATAGGAGGCTCCAACAACAGTCGGAGCAGGAGTGGGAACCAAGGCTACGAGAATCAGCGATGATCTGTCCTGTTGAGCTTTATTTATTTATTTACATTCTCTTATATACCACGCTATTCTGGATCAGTGCAGTTTACATTGAACAAACTGAAATTACATTGAACAGGGCATTATAACTTGGAGATAACTATTTTACAGGGAACATGGGCTATGGAGGGTTAAGTGGCTTGCCCAAGACCACAAGGAGCACCTGTGGGACTAGAAACCCCAGTCCTTCCGGCCCAAGGTTGCTGTCCTCTAGTGGGATTTGAACCCCCTACCTTCCGGCCTGAAGTACCTTGCCCCAACCACTAGGCCACTCCTCCACTCCAAAGTCCAAGCTTTGTCCAAGCTTTGAAAAAAGTCCTCGCAATGAGGGGGAAGGGAGGGAATGCATGAAGGAGGCTGGACGACCAGTTCAGGAGAAATGCATCGGGGCCCTCCCGGGCCGCAGAAGCGAGGAAGCTGTGTTCTGGGGGCTGGCGAAGAGGTCCATTGCTGGAGTTCCCCAGCGCAGGAACAGCCAGTCTGCCACTCTAGGATTCAGGTGCCACTCGTGGGGGCGAAGGATTCTGCAGAGCCTGTCCACCTGACCCAGGAGATACATCGCCTTGAGGGACATCCTCCGCCGGGCGGTGAAAGAGCAGATGAGGACTGCCTCCCTGCAGAGGAAGCACTACCCTGTGCCCCCCATCTGGTTGATGTAAAACATCGCTACTCAGATGTTGGTCTGCACCAGGACCGACTTCCTGCTGAGGACATCCTCAAAGGCCCTCAAGGCCCCTCGAATGGCCCAGAGCTCGAGCAGGTTTATATGCTGCTGAGCCTCCACAGGCAACCACTGCCCTTGCGTGCAGAGCAAGCCGCAATGGGCTCCCCACCCTAGCGGGGAGGGATCTGTGGTCAGTACCACATCATGCTGGGGGGTCTGGAAGAGCGAGCACCGCAGGAGGTTGTGGGGGTTCTGCCACCAGTTCAGGAAGAACTGACGGAGTCCCTGAGCTGTCCAAGGGATTGGCTCCATTGAGAGCTGAAACACTACTGGGCTGTCCGCATGTGCAGGCGGGAGTGAGGAACCACATGCAAGATCGAGGCCATGTGGCCCAAGAGACGTAGCATGGACCGAGCGGTAACCTGGCGGGTGCTTTGGACGCGAGCGGCCGGAGCCCAGAGGCGGGGGGAGCAATCCACTGGCAAGGCCCTGGATGATCTCGCTCCGGAAGAACGGGAGAGCTTGTGAGACTGACGTCGAGGACCCTCACGAGGCCCGAGGCTCTCGGGAGTTTCCTGGACGGATTTGGGTGTCCCACACGAGGAACCCGTGATCTTCAGGCACAGGTCAGTGAAGCTGGCCGTGAGCAACTGCTGGGGAGCAATGAATGCAGAAACGTTGCATTCCAGCACCAGCATACGGGATTCCCACGCGGGCGTGGGGCCCTGGGACACCAACACCAGGGTCACCGGGTCAGGTGTCGAGGAAGAGAGGGGGTCATAGTAACATAGTGACATAGTAAATGACGGCAGATAAAGACCAGTATGGTCCATCTAGTCTGCCCAGTTTATTTTGCTTTTATCCTGTTGTTGTTAAGGGATCCACTGTGTCTATCCCATGCCATTTTGAATTCAGTCACTGTGTTTGCCCCCATCACTTCCATCGGGAGGGCATTCCAAGCATCCACCACCCTTTCAGTGAATTAGTATTTCCTGACATTTCCTTTCAGTTTACCCCCTTGCAGCTTCATGTTATGCCCTCTAGTTTTGCAGCTTCCCCGTCCCGTCTTTGGAAGAGGTTTGTTTGTCCATTATTTCTCTTTAAGTATTTAAAGGTCTGAATCATATCTCCCCTCTCTCTCCTCTCCTCCAAAGTGTACATATTTAGGTCTTCAAGTCTCTTTTCATAAGGCTTCTGACGCAGGCTCCAAATCATTTTGGTCGCCTTCGTTTGAACAATTTCCATTCTTTTTACATCCTTTGCAAGATATGGTCTCCAAAACTGAACACAGTATTCCAAGTGAGGCCTCACCAGTGACTTATACAGTGGCATTAGTACCTCTTCCTTTCTGCTGGTAATTCCTCTTCGTATGCAGCCCAACATCCTCCTGGCTTTTGCCACCGCCTTGTCGCACTGTTTTGCCACCTTGAGATCTACAGAAATAATCACACCAAGGTCTTTCTCCTGATCCGTGCACTCCAACCTCTCGCCCCCCCCCCCCCCATCACGTACATTTCCCTTGGATTTCTGTTACCCAAGTGCATAACCCTGCATTTCTTTGCATTAAATCTTAATTGCCAAGCATTAGACCATTCTTTCAGCTTTTGTAGATCGTTCCTCATGTTCACCACTCCCTTGGGGGAGTCCACTCTGTTGCAAATTTTCATGTCATCTGCAAAAAGACAGACCTTTCCATTCAGTCTTTCAGCCATATCACTCACAAATACATTGAAGAGTGCCGGGCCCAGGACCAAACCCTGGGGCACCCCGCTAATCACCTTCCTTTCATCCGAGTGAGCTCCATTTACCATCACCTTCTGTCGTCTGTCAGTCAACCAATTTCTAATCCAGTTTACGACCTTGGGACCCATCCCCAAGCTACTGAGTTTACTGATGAGCCTCCTATAAGGGACATTATCAAAGGCTTTGCTGAAATCCAGGTAGATGACATCCATCACATGCCCCTGATCTAGTTCTCTGGTCACCCAGTCAAAGAACTCAATCAGATTTGTTTGGCAAGATCATTCTTCGATAAAACCATGTTGCCTCGGATCTTGCAACCTGTTGGTTTTGAGAAAGTTCACTATTCGCTCTTTCAGGAGCGCCTCCATTAGTTTTCCTGCCACCGAGGTAAGGCTCACAGGCCTATAGTTTGACACTTCTTCCCTGTCTCCACTTTTGCGTAGAGGTACGACATCAGCCATTCTCCAGTCTTGAGGAACTTCTCCTGTTTCCAAGGATCTGCTGAAAATATCCTTTAATGGCCCTGCAAGAATCTCTCTGAGCTCTTTAGTATCCTGGGGTGTATCCCATCTGGTCCCATGGCCTTGTCCACTTTCAGTTTTGAAAGTTGTTCTAACACCTCATCTTCTGTGAATGGTGTGGTATCTACTTCATTTCCATTTTTATATTTGGGGGTGACAGGTGGTGCTTCTCCAGGATTTTCTTTAGTAAAAATGGAGCAGAAGTATTTGTTTAGCAATTTCGCCTTTTCAATGTCACTTTCAACGAGTCCGTTCCAAGCACTTCAGAGTCCTGCAATTCCACTTCTGATGATCTTCCTTTCCTGCATATACCTGAAGAAAGTTGTCGTCACACTTCACATCTTTAGCCATCTTTTCCTCTGCCTTTGATTATGCTATCCTTATTTCTCTTTTAGTCTCTTTGAGCTTGATCCTGTATTCATTTCTGTGTTCCTCTGTTTGCAAGCTTTTGAATTTTGTGAAAGCTTTATTTTTTGCCTTTATTTGAGCAGCCACTTCTTTGGAGAACCAAATAGGTTTCCTTCTCCTCTTGTTTTTATTTACTTTCCTTACATATTTATCTGTTGCCCCTTTTATTGCCACCTTTAGTTTAACCCATAGCAATTCCACTTCCCTTATCCCCTCCCACCCTGCCAACTCCTCCTTCAGGTACTTGGCCATTTTACTGAAGTCAGTGTTTTTTGTTTTTTTTTTATTTTATATTTATGCAATTTTACATATATATTCAAGGTTTACACAAAACCCTTCTCAATGAAATAGGGAAAAACACAAGAAAGCCTCCATACAAGGTATATAATATCAATATACAAGAAAATAATAGTGTCCGCCCTCCCTAGTCCACACTATGGGGGGAGACATCTCTCAAATTAATAAGCGAAATACAAAAGAAAAAGGAAGAAGTCAAATCCAAGCAAAATCTATTTGAGCTCTATGAGGAGTCAATAGAGGATTCTAGTCTCCTAGCATTTATAAAAGCAAGCAATTGGGAGGGATAAAAAACCATAACAAACAGATTGATACTTAAGCATTTACATGGATGTTTAAGGAAAAACAACCCGCCCAACTGCAAAATCCCAGGACGGAGCAGTAAAAACTCTCTGCGCCGTTTCTGGGTGTCCCTTGACAAGTCTGGATACATGCGAACAGCCAAACCCGGAACAGGAGCTTCCTTTTCTGAAAAAAAGAGTTTTAACATCCACTCTTTATCTGATAACAACGCAAACGTTATTAGTAAAGTAGAAGGCTCCTGAGATTCCCTACCAGAATTCTCTAATAAATCTGTAACATTCAGGGTATCTCCATGACCTAAACCACCTTCTAAATTCCCTACAAGAGGGACCCACTTAGACTTCGGAAGATAATAAATTTTTACCAAAGGTGGAATTAAATCAGGTGAAACCCCCAGTATCTCTACCAAATATTCTTTAAACATTTCCCGAGGAGAAATAGAAATAACCTTTGAAAAATTAACAATTCTCAAATTATTTACTCAAGAAAGATTATCTAGCTGTTCTAATTTAAGTTGTACCGACAAAAAGTTCTTTGTCAACCCATCTACATGGTCTTCCAAGACAGTAATTCTGTTCCGCTCCACTTTCATTTCAACGGCAAATCCGGATACCCTCTTCTCCAAGTTCATTACTGTTTCCGTCGATCGCACCACAGAAGACAAGGATGTAATTTGAGGGAGTAAAGCCTCAACCAAAGACAACTATGGCATTCCAAATTGACTCCAGTGTGAAGTTAACAGGACGCTGAAAAACAAAAGCCCCATCCAGTGTACTCGCTGTTGCACTTTCCATCCCCATAGACGATGACATCACCTCTCGACTCGCAGGGGGATTCCCCCACATGGTCACCTCCAACAAGCGCCGCCGATGGAATAGAATGAAGGGCTCTACTGGCCCCATTCACATGCTCCGCCAGTACACATTCACCCGGCCCTCGCAAGGTAGAAACCCCGCCCGATACAGCGGGAGGAGAAACCTCTAGGAAGCCTTCCGGCAGCATGCAACTGCGGAGAACCTTGGGCGCAGGGCTCTCCACTGGGGAGGAAGATGATACCGAGGCAGTTACCGAGCACTCCATCTCCGATAATGCCGCCAAGCGGTTTTCTCCACCAGTACCACTTGGATCCTGAGGAGCACGTAGCAGATAAGAGTCCAAAGGGCCCAAAACCGAGGCAACTGGCGTCAAGGAGTGCGCGCTGCGAGGGCACCTGCCCAGCCTTCCCCTTACGAAAATCAATGCTCACTCAGTCAAGACTACGTCCACCATCTTGAAACGCCCCCCCCCCCCTGAAGTCAGTGTTTTTGAAGTTTAGAACTTTGAGCTTGCTATGATTGGACTGCACCTTGGCTTTTATCTCAAACCACACTGTGTGATGATTGCAGTTGCTCACAGGAAGCGCCCACCCGGACATTTGACACGCTATCACCGTTGGTGAGCACTAAATCCAGCGTTGAGCTTTCCCTGGTTGGTTCCATCACCATTTGTCTAAGTAACGCATCTTGGAGAGCATCCACAATTGTTTTGCTTCTTTCTAGATTTGCAGAAGGAGTTATCCAATCCACATCAGGTAGATTAAAGTCACCCAATATGATTGCTTCCCCCTTTGTGGCTATCTTGGCAATATCTATAATCAATTCGTTATCTATCTCTTCAATTTGAGTTGGAGGTCTGTAGACTACAGCAGAATGGATGACAGTGCCATCTCCTCTTTCCCGCACAATCCAGAGTGCTGCTTCTTTTCCCCATGCCCCCTGCATTTCAGTAGCTTTAATATTGCTTTTGACATACAAGGCTGCTACTCCTTTTCCATTTACTCTGTCTCTTATGAATAGATTATAGCCAGCTATGGCTATATCCCAATCATGTGATTCATTAAACCATGTTTCTGTAATGGCCATGATGTCCAAGTCCATTTCCACCATTAAGGCTTCCAGGTCTGGAACTTTGTTGGCTATGTTTTGAGCATTTGTGCTCACTGCTTTTCAGCATTTAACTGGCTTGCGTGTATTTTGCATTGATTTTGCTCTGCCCACTTCTTCCCACTTGTTTTTGATGTGTGGTTTAAAGGTGTGGCTGTTTCTGACGTTTTTCTGCTTTTGCAGGGAGTGACGTCCAGAAAGCGTAGTTACTCACCTGTAACAGGTGTTCTCCAGGAGCAGCAGGAATCAGTCCTCACATATGGGTGACGTCGGCGCCGACGGAGCCCTCGCGGAGCAATTTTCCCCAGCTTTAAAAGAAAGCCTTTGGAAATTGCAGCGCGCATGCGTGGTCCTCTTCCCGCCCAAGGGTGCCATCTTGCTCAGTCAGATGACATAGCTACAAGACAGCAAAAACTTAGCAAAAACGAAAGCATGTAACTGCAACTCCAAGGGGAGGAGGGAGGGTTGTGAGGACTGATTCCTGCTGCTCCTGGAGAACACCTGTTACAGGTGAGTAACTACGCTTTCTCCAGGACCAAGCAGGAAGTCAGTCCTCACATATGGGACTCCCAAGCTTAAGGCTACCGGAGACCCTAAGCACAAAAATGAGCTCCCTCAAGGCAGTAGCACAGAAGGAAGGAATCTTCTCTGAATATGTCTCCAACCGGTAGCCCAACATCCGGGACAGAGGGTAGGAGTTGCCTATACCTCGAAGAGGTTACGGAGGACTGCCTGTCCGAAAGCACTGTCCCTGCGGGACTCCCTCTCCAGGCAGTAATGGGCTGCAAAAGTCTGGCTTGAAGACCAAGTAGCGGCCCGGCAGATGTCTGCCAATGGAACAGAGCGGAGGTAAGCTACCGACGTAGCCTTCGCCCGAACACGATGAGCTGTGACTCTACCTTCCAGCACGAGGCCGGCTGCCTCGTAAGCCCAAGCGATACAGTCCGCAATCCAGATGGACAGAGTACGCTTGGAGACAGGGAGCCCCAACTTGTTGGGGTCATAAGACACGAAGAGCTGAACAGTCCTTCGGTGCTGCCGTGTACGGTCAAGGTAGAAGGTCAACGCCCTTCTACAGTCCAGGGTATGCAGGACCATTTCAGCTTGGCTGGAGTGTGGCCTGGGAAAGTAGGTCGGAAGTACCACCTCCTGGTTGATGTGAAAAGGGGAAACCACTTTGGGAAGAAACTTAGGGTGAGTCCGTAGGACTACCCGGTTCTTGTAGAACCTAGTGTAAGGAGGATCAGAAACCAGGGCCTGCAGCTCACTAACGCGTCTAGCAGAAGTGAGGGCTACCAAGAACAAGGTTTTCCATGAAAGAAAACGTAGCGGACAGGTAGCCATAGGCTCAAAAGGCGGACAGGTAATCCGCTGCAAAACCACATTAAGATCCCAGTCCGGGGCTGGCGGGCGCAAAGGTGGCTTAAGGAGAAGGAGGCCTCTGAGAAACCGAGCCACCAGAGGGTGGCTGGAAAGAGGTCTACCATCCACCGGCATGTGATGCGCAGAAAGAGCACTGAGGTGGACCTTGACCGAGTTGGACTTAAGTCCAAGGTTAGAGAGAGAGAGCAAGTATTGCAAGACCACTGATGCTGAACAGGAGAAAGGATCTTGAGACTGCTGAGTACACCAGACGGAGAACCGACGCCACTTGAGAGCGTAGGCCTTTCGGGTGGAGGGCCTCCTGGAGGCCAAGACAACCTCCTCCACATCTGGAGGTAGCTGCAGAGGAGCAAGGACTACCCTTTCAGCAGCCAGGCCATCAGATGAAGGGACCGGAGATTGGGGTGTAGGAGAGTCCCCTGATCCTGCGACAGGAGGTCGGGATGAAATCCCAGTGGAAGAGGAGTGTCTACTGCTAGCTGCATCAGAAGCGGGAACCAAGGTTGTCTCGGCCACCGGGGAGCCACTAGGATCATCGATGCTTTGTCTCCGAGAACCTTGAAGAGCGTCCGAGACACCAGTGGCATGGGAGGAAAGGCATACAAGAGGCCGGTGGACCATGGAATTAGAAAAGCATCCGCCGCTATCCGGAGAGGATGCGGCTGTCGAGAGCAGAATCTGGGCAGCTGCCGGTTCAGAGGACTGGCAAACAGATCCATGGTGGGGAGGCCCCACTTGAGAAAGATCCGCTGAACCACCAGCGGATCCAACCTCCACTCGTGTGGCTGGAGGATCCTGCTGAGCTTGTCGGCCAGGTAATTTTCTTGACCTGGGAGATAGACAGCCCTGAGGAGGATGCCCTGGCGGACTGCCCAAGAGCATAGCCGTTGCGCCTCCTGACAGAGGAGGAAGGAGCCTGTTCCGCCTTGTTTGTTTACGTAGAACATGGCAACCTGGTTGTCCGTCTGTATCAGCAGCGACTGGTGGGACACCAGGTGAGAGAAGGCTTTGAGCGCTAGGCGGATGGCTCTCAGCTCCAGGAAGTTTATCTGTTGAGCAGACTCCCAAGGAGTCCAGAGTCCTTGAGTACATGACCCTTGGCAATGTGCTCCCCAACCCAGGAGGGAAGCATCGGTCGTTAGGACCTGAGAATGTGGAGGGGGCTGAAAAGCCACTCCTAGCACTAGGTTGGGCAGATAAAGCCACCATCGCAGAAAGGAGACCAGCTGGTCGGAGATCTGCACAGAGTCTGCTAGGCTCCCCGTGGCCTGATGCCATTGATTGCGAAGGCACCACTGAGCAGGACGCATGTTCAGTCGGGCATTGGGGGTCACATGGACCGTGGAAGCCATATGGCCGAGCAGTCACAGAAAGTGCCTGGCTGAGACCAGCGCATTGCTGTGAAAGTGGCCGGCGAGATCCATGAGCCGCCTGGCCCTGTCCAGAGGGAGGAAGGCCCGCGCCTGAAGTGTGTCCAACCTGGCGCCGATGAACTCGAGATTTTGAGGGGGGAGCAAAGTGGACTTTGCGAAGTTTATGACAAAACCCAAGTGCTGGAGCAGAGCCACAGTGCGATGAGTGGCTTGAGCGGCCTCTGGTGAAGATGGGGCTCTGATGAGCCAGTCGTCCAGGTATGGGTACATAAACAGACCTTGCAGTCTCAGATAGGCCGCCACCACTGCGAGGCATTTGGTGAACACCCGGGGTGCGGAGGATAGGCCAAAGGGCAGCACTCTGTACTGGTAATGATGTCCTCCCACAACAAATCTGAGATATTGTCTGTGGTCCGGATGAATGAGGATATGAGTATACGCATCTTTCAGATCCAAGGAGCATAGCCAGTCTCCCTGCTGGAGGTAGGGCAGCAGGATTCCAAGGGTAAGCATCTTGAACTTTTCCTTTGCAAGGAACTTGTTGAGGTTTCGCAAGTCCAGGATGGGTCTGAGGCCTCCTGTTCTTTTTGGAATCAGGAAGTACCTGGAGTAAAACCCTTGGCCCCTCAGGTGGTGGGGCACCGGTTCCATGGCTTGTTCCTGAACAAGACTTGCTAACTCCTGAAGGAGTAAGTCCCTGTGCAAAGGTAGTCTGGGAGGCTCCCCTGGAAAGTAGGAGGGAGGTACCTGGTGAAAGTGAAGAAGATAGCCCTTTTGAACTATGTGAAGTACCCAGGTATCTGTGGTGATGTTGGACCACCTTTGGGCTGAGAGAAACCAGCTGAGGGGGAGAGGCTATGCTGAGGAAGTCAAAAACCCCCACCCTGCTGAGCAGGGGCCAGTGGTGCAGGCTTGGGGGCTTGCTGCCTACGGGACCCATTACCCCGTCCCTTGGCCTGCTTACCCTGTGGGGGAGCTGCTGAGGCCTGATACTGAGGGTAGTATTTATAGGCAGCACCTTTCCTCGGGTAAAAGGGCTTTTTTCCCCGAGGCCTTCTTCTTTTGAGAAGGGGCAGAGGTCTTCCTTGAGAGACGAGTCCTGGTGAGAGTCTCCGTCTCGATTTGTGCAGCCTTCTCATCCATGGGCTTGCCAAAGACGTTATCACCTCGGCAGGGGACATCGACCAACTTGTCCTGTACCCAGGGCTCGAGGTCAGACGTCTGAAGCCAAGCCTGGCGGCGTCCACCGATGCTGGCCGCAGCTACTCGAGCCGAAGCCTCAAAACCATCATAGGCTGCTCGAGATATAAACTTGGAGCACTCTCGAATACCAGTAGACATGGTTTGGAACCTCTGCAAAGGTTCGTCGGAGAGACCAGCAGAGAACCCGGCTATTTCCTTAGCCAGGTCTCGAAGATACATGCCCATGTAGAGCTGGTAAGTCTGGACTCGACAAGCAAGCATAGAGCCCTGGAAGCACTTCCTACCGAGGGCATCCAGGCTTCGGGCTTCCCTACCAGGGGGCACCGAGGAGTGCATTTTTTGACTCTTAAGTCAATGCATGGCCGATTCCACCACCATGGAATGGTGCGGTAGTTGTGCCTTTTGGAAGCCGGGGCTCTTGCGGACTCGATAAATGGAATCCACCCGCTTGCTTAACACCGGCGACGACGCCGGGCTCTCCCACATGCGGAAGAGAAGTCGTTCCAGCATCGGAGGAACCGGTACAATAAAGGCCTCCTTCGGGGGAGAGTCATATTGGAGGGCATCGAGTTCTTCGACTCGAGGTTCCTCCTCGGGATCCGCGGGGAAGGCCAAGGCCTTGGCCATATCCCTCACGAAGTCCGAGAACCGGGTATCCTCTGGGGGGGACCGTCTCCGAGGTTCGGACTCGGGGGAGTCCGAAGGGACACACACCGAGTCCGAAAGGAACCAGGTGACTCTTCGTCCTCAGATTCCCAGGCCGACTCCTCGGAGGAGGAGTCGAGCGGCTCCGGTCGGGCGGGCACCGATGCTATCCGCTCCGACGCCGAGGGAGTCGGCGTCGACGACCGCGGTCCCGAACGGGAGGCCGAAGGAGACCTCGACCGAGGATCGACTCGAGCCCTCATGGACTTGAGGATCGGCTCGGTCTCCGGGGTCGATTTGGAGGTCGATGTCCCGGCGGTCAGGGCAGAAACACCGGCGAGGCCAGCGATCAATACCCGCTGCTGGTCCATGAAGGCAGTCAGACTGCTCTCCAAGGCCGTCAACCTGAGTCCGAGCTCAGGAGACCCAGCAGCCCCCGACTCGGGCCCCGACGTTGGGTCCTTTGGAGGCGAGTCAACTAGGACAACAGTACTCACGTGAGCGGGCAAGTCCACCTCGAGTCGAGGATGTTTTGACGGCCTCTCCATCTCCGAGGACCCGGGATGGGAATCGGGGCTATGCGACCTGGCCCTCAAGGAACCAGGAGCGTCCACCGATCCTGCCCTCGCGGGTTTCTTCTTCCGATGATGTTCCCGGGTAGGAGACCCCCTTTCAGAGGAACTTCGACGATGCTCAGGACCAGAGTCCCGAGACGTCGAAGCCTCTGACGAGGTCCGAGCCCGGCCGGAGTCAGAGAAGATACGCTCCCGCTGATGCTGCCGACTCCTCAACGCTTTTGAGGACATCTTGCCGCATGGCCCACAGATCATGGAGTCATGATCGGGTCCGAGGCAGCGGAGGCAGAAGTCATGAGTGTCTGTAAGAGACATGAGTTTCTTACAGAGATCACACTTTTTAAAGCCGCTGGCAGCCATCGGGGGAAAAAGGGCCCCTGCGAGGTCGAAGGACCGGGCTGCCAGGGAAAAAGGAAAAAGGCGCGAAATCTGTCACGAAGGACAAAAAAATGAAAAATAAGGAACGGACTCGCAACCGGCGTCGCGAGTCCGGGCGGGAAAAGAACCGGCATCGAACCGAAGAAAAAAGAAAAATAGAGAAAAAATCAACTTTTCGGCGGGGATTCACAGACGTCTGTAGGGCTCCGCGGAAAAAAGAAGACTGAGCAAGATGGCACCCTTGGACGGGAAGAGGACCGCGCATGCGCGCTGCAATTCCCAAAGGCTTTCTTTGAAAGCTGGGGAAAATTGCTCCGCGAGGGCTCCGTCGGCGCCGACGTCACCCATATGTGAGGACTGACTTCCTGCTTGGTCCTGGAGAACTTGTCCTTCCCCATTCCTCACCCCCTTTTTATAGTTTAAATGCATATCCACATACTTCCTGAATTTTTCACTTAGGATTCTTTTCCCTGCGACAGAGAGATGTAGTCCATCAGCACAGTATAGTCTCTTGTTGGTCCATCTGTTTCCCCAGTCGCATATAAATCTGAATCCTTCCTCTTTGCACCAGGTCTGGAGCCATGTGTTAAAGCTGTTTATGCAATATAGCCTTTCTGCCCCGTTACCAAGAACAGGTAGAACTTCTGAGAATGCTACAGTGTTAACAATGGGCTTTAGTTTCTCCCCTAGAGTTTGAAAGTCCCTTTGAACTGTAGTGGCACTGTTTCTAGCCAGGTCATTTGTATCCAAGTGGATGACATCAATTTTGGAGTGCTTGCTTTGAGCCCTAATGACAACAATTTGGTTTGTATTCTTTCTAGCTGAAGAGCCTGGGAGGCAATTGCTTAACTTCTCTCTTTTGAACTGTGTTCCCACATTGGTGCCTCTGATGATGGAGTCACCAAGTAATAGTAGTTTTCTGTTCTTAGGGTTTTTCTTCATATTTGGTGCTTTATCAGGAGATTGGGCATTGACTGACTCATTTAAGGGTCCTAGAGTTTCCCTGGATTGGGCAGCCTCATTAACCAAAGCAGAGAAGACATTTTGCAGTGATATCTCATAGCTTAATCAACATGTCAACGAAAGAGTGGGTGTAACCCAAATTAAAAAGGATAGTTGGCAATGTATGCAGCCACTATATAGACAATGCTGTCCGGGTGGGAAGGGGGGGCAGGAACCTAAATGTCCCTGCCCTGTAGGGTTTACCTGAACCTTGGGCACTCTCATATCTGATTTAAAGCTATACAAGGAAAGAGGCAGTTAGAATATCCCCAAACCTATTATTTAACCAACAGTTAAAATCTATATAAACAATCTCCCCAAATCTTAAGGTCTAACCAACAGTTAAATTCCAGAAACCAGCAGAGATAAGGTTTAAAAAGTGTGAGCTTAGCTGTATGCAGGTCCATGCTGGCTATTCCCTCTAGCTCTGACCGATATATGAGGCCAGGTGTAAGATGATCTAAGTTAGCCCCTTCCCTGGGAGCAGGCGTGCTCCAAACAAACTTGGGACAGCCCTCAGGAATGGGCACCTTTGCCAGAGGCCTCCATTTCTCTGCAAGGTACCTTGCTCCTTGTCAGACTCTCAGGAACACCAAAGGGGGCTAAGTGACCAGGTGTGGGAGCACTCACGCTTGTCAGGGGCCTCAGACAGGAACTCCGAGGCGGCCTTTTTGCACCATTCTACCTCAGGGGACCCCTGATCCAAGTGCCTTCTGGAACACAATACCACAGGGGGAGAGAACCCACCGGAGGCGAGATGACCAAGGGCGCCACCAGAGACTCAGAGGCAGCCTTTTGAAAAATGTCTTCAGACTTCTGCTTACAGCTGAGCAGGGCCTTAGAGGACATTGTCTTGCAGAGCGAACAGAGCTCCGAGTCATGGTCAGCTCCTAGACACCTTAGACAACAGTCATATGAGTGTCTGTAAGCAACATGTTCCTATAGCATCTATCACATTTTTTTAAACCCAGTGGCCAGGGGGGCAAAAACACAGCCAGCGGTTGGAAAGAAAAAAGGGGCGTGAAGCCCAGTAGAAAAATTTGTAGAAAAGGTATCCACGTAAGCTCCAAAAGGGAGCAAGGGGAGGACATATAGAGAACCGGTGCAACTGGAAAAAAAAGAAATAAGAGCCTGTTAAGGCTAGGAATATCAAACTTTTTCCGAGGGACAAGGACATGCGTTCAAAGGGCTCTGCAATAAAAGGGAGACTGAGCAAGATGGCACCCTTGGGCAGTAAAAGGACCATGCATGCATGGTAGCAATACCAAAGGCTTTCTTTGAAAGCTGGAGAATTGCTCCGCACGGGCTCCATCAGTGCCGATGTCATCCATAAGTGAGGACTGACTTCCTGCTTGTTCCTGGAGAACTAAAACATTCAATTGAACATAAAAAGGTAAGGGGCCAAAGGCTAAGCAGCCTACAACTATTGTAGATATCTAAACTCTAAACTAACAATGGGCTTGTAGGAATTAATAAATGAAACCAGTTGCAAAGGCTCATAAAAAACCTAACTATGCACCTGATCCTTGATCAGGCATTTGCAAGGAAATTTCAAGAAAAAGAGAGCACTCAGATTAAGGAGGAGAAACTGTCCCCCCTCTTCTGCATTTCCCTGGTCAAGTCCAGAGAAATCCTCACATTCAAACCTTTAAACAAAATATTTCTTTTTAAAATACATTTTTAGTAACCACTCTCTATCAGATGAGAAAGCAAGAGTAACAAGCAAAGTAGTAGGAGTCAGTTTTTCAAAAATTCCTGAGATAATTAACATATCCAATTTGCAGAGACTGAGAACCTGCAAATTTCTCTTAGCTGTAGAAAAGAAGCAAACCTTAGTGTAAGGAGGAAATTATTCTTTGGGTATATTCAAAGCCTACCCCAAATAAGCTCTAGACATATCCCTAGCAGGTATTAAAGATGATCTCAGGAAGTTTCTCCATAGACAAGCAGGAAAGCATAGTTACTCACCTGTAACAGGCATTCTCCAGGAACAGCATGACATCTGGGTGACATCAGCACCAACTGAGCCTACAGAGAACCTTCCCCCCAGCTTTCAAAGAAAGCCTTAGGGAAATGCACCATGCATGTGTGGTCCCTTTCCAGCCCAGGGGTGTCATCTTACCTCAGTCAAATGACATAGCTAAAGGCAGCAAAAAAAAAAAAAAAAGCAAGCAATTCCAGAGGGAGGGTTGGGAGGATTGATTCCTGTTGTCCCAGAACACCTGTTAGAGGTAACTACACTTTCTCTGTGAACAAGCAGGAAGCCAGTCCTCACGTATGGGACTCACTAGCTAAAGGCAACCGAAAACCTATAAAAAAATGCCATGGGTGACCAGGAAAAGGTGAGCCATGAGCAGCAGCAGCAACAGTGTCTTAAGATAACACTCTCGAGTGACCCAAGTGTCCAGTGAGGAACCAGCACTCTGGTAGCCTAAACACAGAAGGGTCAGATGGCTGGAGTTGCCTACACGCCCTGAATAGATGACAGAATACAGCCTGGCTGAAGGCACTGTCCCATCAGGACTTCTCTCCAGGCAGCAATGAGCTGCAAAGGTATTGACCGAGGACTATACAAGCGGCCCAGATTTCTTTCACAGGGACAGAATGCAAGTCTGCCACAGAGGCCATCATGACCCCAATAATGTGCACCATGACCCGGCGCTGCACCAAGAGCCCAGCCTGCTCATAGGCGAGGGCAATGCATTCCACCACCCATGGACAGAGTACACTTGGTAACTGCCTCCCCCAGCCGGCTGGGGTCATAGGAGACAAAGAGCTATGAGGCTTTGCGGTGGTCCCTGGGTACGTTAAGAGATAGGAGGACAGGGCCCTCCTACAGTGCAGGGTATGGAGGGTAGCCTCCATCTTGCTCGCATTAAGCCACAGAAAGGTGGTAGGAAGCACCACCGATTGAGGAGGAATGGGTACATCACCTTGGGAAGGAACTTAGGGTGCATGTGGAGCATGAGCCTGTTTTTGTAGAACCTTGCTGACCCTGCAAGCGTACATGAGAGCCACCAAGAAGACAACCTTCCACGTGAGGTAACACAGATGGCAGGTAGCCAGGGGCTCAAACAGTGGGGCCAGTGAGCTGTGAGACCACCACACCGAGGTCCCACTGTGTTGCTGGAGTGCAGAAGAGGAGTTTGGATAACAGGAGGCCTGGCAAGAAATTGGTTACGAGCGGCTGGACAGAAAGGCTTTGCCCTTGAGGAGGTGGTGGTGTGCCACAAGAGCAGATAAACCCTAACCAAGTTGGACTTCAGTCCTACCTGAGACAGGTGAAGCAAATATTGCAGCACAAGATGCACAGAGCATGAGAATGGGTTAACCCAGGGGTGGGCAAGTCCGGTCCTGGAGAGCCGCAGACCAGTCAGGTTTTCATGATGTCCCTAATGAATATTCATGATCTATTTCCATACAATGGAAGGCAGTGGATGCAAATAGATCTCATGAATATTCATTAGGAACATCATGAAAACCTGACTGGTCTGCGGCTCTCCAGGACCGGACTTGCCCACCCCTGGGTTAACCCATCACACCGTGCACCAGAGAATCTGCGTCATTTGAAGGCGTAAGCCCGTCTTGTGGGAGGCCAGGAAGACCTCCTCAACCTCTCCTGAAAGCCTGAAAGGGGCCAAAGCTATCCTTTCAGCAGCCAAGCCATTGGGGTCAGAGACCCCAGGTTGCGGTGTAGGAGGGAGCCCTCCTCCTGTACAGTAGTCCCGGGTCACTTCCCAGGGGGACCGGGGGCACTATGGACATGCAAAGGAGCGGTGGGAACGTTTGCCTGGACCACTGGGGGCCCACTAATATCAGCAACACCCCATCCTACTGAGCCTTGAAGAGAGCCCATGGCTATCAGCAGCATGGCAGGAAGGCATAAAGAACGCCCTCCATCCATGTGTTGAGAAAGGCATCTACTGCCACCCGGGACGGGTGTGTGGCTGTCTGAAGCAGAAGCTTGGCAACCGTGAGTTGGCTGGGCTTGCAAAGAGGTCCAGCCGTGGAGTTCCCCAGAGCTAGAAGAGCCATCAGGCCACTCTGAGGTCCATCTGCCACTCGTGCAGTTGGAGGACCCTGCTCAGCCAAATATATCACCTGCAGGAGCATCCTGTTGCGGTTCACATATGAGCGGAGAGCTACTGCCTCCTGGCAGAGGGTGTACAACCCTGTGCTCCCCTGCTTGTTGAAATAAAACATTGAGACCCGATTGTCCGTTTGGATCAGCACAGACTGGTGTTGCAGACAGTGGCAAAAGGCTCGGAGAGCCAGGGATACGGCCCTAAGTGCAGAGGTTCTCACAATGACCTCCCAGCACAAAAGGCAGGCATCTGTGGTGAGGACCCTCTGAGGGGCAGGGACCTGAAAGGGCATCCTGGCATGGAGATACTGTCGCACTTGCCACCAGCTGAGGGAGGCCACCAGTCGGTGGATCAGTGTCAGTCTGTCTCACAGCTGGCCCATGGCTTGGGTCCACTGGGAGCAGAGGCACCACTGGGTCACCTTCAAGTGAAGATGGGCATCCAGGATAACATAGACCATTGATACCATGTGGCACAGCAGTCAAAGCAGAAGGCAAACAGATACTGATCATCAGTGCTACACACACCTTTGGCCAGTGTCCTGAGGCAGTCTGTTCTGTCCAGAGGGAGGAAGGCTCTAGCATAAACAGTATCCAGATATGCCCCTATGAACTCACCAGACAATGTGTTGGGAGGAGATGTGATTTGGATGGTTTATCATGAACCCCCAATACTGAAGGATGTGGATGGTGCAGGCTGTGGTATACTGCACCTTGGCGGCATGAGCCAGTCATCCAGGTAGGGGACTACAAAGGCTCCTTGGAGGCAAAGGTAGGCCATGACTACTGCTAGGCACTTTGTAAAGACTTTGGAGGCAGAAGCTAGACCGAAGGCTAGTACCCT
This sequence comes from Ichthyophis bannanicus, assembly GCA_033557465.1. Taxonomy (NCBI): domain Eukaryota; kingdom Metazoa; phylum Chordata; class Amphibia; order Gymnophiona; family Ichthyophiidae; genus Ichthyophis; species Ichthyophis bannanicus. The sequence goes on from CM066034.1 coordinate 708,578,707, forward strand.
GTACTGGTAGTGACTATCCTTTACCATGAACCTGGAGGTATTGTCTGCGGCTGTGATAGATGAGCGATGTGAGTGTACGCATCCTTTAGGTCCAAGGTGAATAGCCAGTCTCCCTGCTGGAGGTATGGCAGCAGTGCTCCAGGGGAGAGCATATTGAACTTGGTCCCACAGTTCTAGGATGGGCTGTAGGCTCTGTGTCCTTTGGGGGTATGAGGAAGTACCAGGAGTAGAACCCTTCACCCCAAAGAGGCAGAGGTACGGGTTCCACCACTTGTCCACTAGAAGACCTATGAGTTCCTGCAGTTGCAAGGTCTGGTGGAGGAGAAGTCCTGGAGGGCTCTCCCTGTTATAATGGAGGGGGGGGGGGGGTCTGCAGCAAGCAGAGGAGGTAACTCTCCCTGACCACCGTCAGTGCCCAGGTGTCAGTGGTGATGGATGGCCACCTGTGCACAAACAGGACTAGAAATCCCCTTGTGGGCTGATGGAGTGTGCCTCCTGGGGGGCGAGAGGCTATGCCCAAGGAGTCAGGAGTTCCCACCAGGCTAGGCTGGAGGCAGTACTTGGGATTTGAGAATCTTTGACTTACGAGGGCCATACCCTTGTCCTGCTGACCCCATTGGGGAGCTGGGAAGGTCTGATACTGAGGGTGGTTTCCATAAGCCTTGCCCTTCTTCAAGTAAGGGGGCTTTTTACCCAAGGGCTTCCATCAGGGAAGGGTAACGATCTTCTTGGACAGCCTGATCCTCGTCAGGAATTCTGTCTCCAACTGTGCAGCCTTATTGGTCATGGGTTTGCCAAAGATATTCTCTTGCTGGCAAGGGACACTGACCAATTTGTCCTGAACCCTCTTTTCCAGGTCAGATGACTGTAGCCAGGCATGGTGTCGGGCACTAATGCCCACCGCAGCTATTCTAGTGTCTGACACACAGCAGTCATAGGCTGCCTGTGTAATAAACTTGGAGCATTCTCGGACTGCCAGGGTCCAGAACTGCTGGAGGGGTTCCTCAGAGACTAGCCAAGAACCTGGTGAGCTCCTTTGCCAGATCACTCAGGTACATGCCAATGTACAGCTGGTATGACTTGATCTGGCTGATGAACACTGAGTCCTGGTAGCACTTTCTGCCCATGGCATCCACAGCACGGGCCTCCCTCCCTCGAGGCACTGAGTGAATATTCTGGCTCGAGCTGATGCATGGCCGACTCCACAACCATGGAATTATGTGGCAGCTATGCTTTCTGGAAACCTGGACTCCAGCAGACTTGGCACATTAAGTCCAACTGCCGGCTTATGATGTATACCAATGTAGGTGTCTCCCATATGCAGAAAAGCAGACACTCCAGGCACTGTTCCCTCTAAGCTGTGCGTGTGCACACACCTTGCCGAGCGAGCGCACATACTTTACAACAGAGCGCACAAAAATTATGGTTCTGATTCTGATAGAAAACAGACACCTTAAAATTTTAACGTTGTGATTGTAATTACTAGAAATTTTCCTCTTCATTTAGTAATCATCTATTTTCATTTAATTTGATTAAAATCAATGTGGTGTACATACTGTATTCTGATGTGTAGTCAAATTTTAAAGTATATAACTCCAAGCATCGTTATGTGGCGCACAAAAATGTAACCTTCCTTCAAAAGCTGCACAGCTGATATTTTATGCACACACAGCCTACAGAAAATTAGAGGGAACATTGACTCCAGGATTTGGTGAATGGGCACCGAGTGTCTCCTTCAAAGGGGCTTCGTACTGTAGGATTTCAAGGTCCTCCATGCTAGGGTCCTCCTCCCTGTCTCAAACACCAGTGCATTCGCCATGTCCCGCTCAAAGTCAAGGAAGGCCATATCCTCAGGAGGGAACTGGCAGAGGTCTATGGTAGACGAGTTTTAAGGCACATCACTGTGGTGTCGTGTGTCCAGGGACTCCTTGTCCTCTGTCTCCCAGCCCAACTCATAGTAGTTGGTGTTGAGGGCAATCCGTATTCTGGAGATCGGCTCAGGTTCTGTGTCCTCCTGTGGTCAGAACCACAGGCACTCATCAAGGAGGATCTCTGCCCAAAGGATCAGAACAGAGATTAGGACCGTGGCCAAGAAACATCCCAAGGCTGGTAAGAGCTCGAGGACCAGCTAGACTACAGGGGAGGTCCTTGAGATAGAGAGCCTGGTGGTCAGGGTAGATGACCTGGAGGAACCAGACAGAGCCTGCTATTGGGCCATGAAGGCAGACAAGCTGTGCTCCAAGGTCTCCATTCTGCTCTCCAGTCCAAATGCCTCTGCAGCCGTCAGCATAGATACAAATGATTTCAGGCCTGGGGCCAGCTCCATTGAAGGGGAGTCCTCAACTAGGATGGCCTCAGGGGTCCAGGGTCCAATGATTCCCGTTGTGCAACCTTGGTCAGCCGCTCCCGTTCTGTCCCCCCAGACTCGTGGCTTGGACTGCAAGGCCGGGAGTGGGACTTGCCCACCTTTCCCAACCAGTCTGTCAAAACAGTCTTTGAAGGCTTCTTAATTTCCATCTCTGGGATGCTCTGTTCTGAGGACCCGTGGCCTCGGGGTCCCAAGGCATCTAGGTCATCCTGGGGTTCTGGAGGGGGTCTTGGAGTGCAGTGTCACTGAGGACTCTGGGGCAATCAGATTTCTGAAAGTTTTTGTCCTGCTGCAGACTCTTGATGGCCTTGAGGATATCTTACAGAGGCCACAGTCCAAGGGGTTGCAATCCAGTCACAGGCAACTGAGGCAGCAGTTATGGGTATTGAGATTTTGAAGAACAGCCTGGCCAAAGGCGGCATCCCGACAGGAGGCCTTATCCAGGCAGTAGTGGGCTGTAAAGCATAGTTACTCACCTGTAACAGGTGATCTCCGGGAACAGCAGGAATTTAGTCCTCACATATGGGTATCGTCAGTACCAACGGAGCCTGCGCAGGAACGCTCCCCAGCATCCAATCAGAAAGCTTTTGGGAGCATCCACAGCGCCTGCGTGCTGCCTTCACGCCTTTCCCAACTGCCTCGCTCCAGTTGAGTTTTAAAGCTGAAACAAAGAGATAGAGAGATACAACGCCTAGGGGAGGTGGGTGGATTGTGAGGACTAAATTCCTGCTGTTCCCGGAGATCACCTGTTACAGGTGAGAAACTATGCTATCTCCAAGAACAAGCAGGAATGTAGTCATCACATATGGGGACTCCCTAACTTTAGGTGCCAGGGAGAGACCCCAGAAGTTGTGTGTCCCAGAACAGGGCCCCACTTCCCCCCCATGGATCTCTGGCATCCTACGAGGGATGGTGGGTAGGAGTTTATTAGGTATGGAACAGGTGTTGGAGAACAGCCTGACCAAACAAGGCATCCCGGCGGGAGTCCTTGTCCAAGCAGTAATGGGCTGTGAAGGTATGAACCGAGGCCCAAGTGGCTGCTCGACAGATGTCGTCGATAGACGAGCCATTGAGGTTCCCATGGCTCTCACATTGTGAGCCGTGGCATGGCCCTCCAGAGAAAGCACAGTTAGTTACTTACCTGTAACAGGTGTCTCCAGGAGCAGCAGGAATCAGTCCTCACATATGGGTGACGTCGGCGCCGACGGAGCCCTCACGTAGCAATTTCCCCAGCTTTCAAAGAAAGCCTTTGGGAATTGCAGCGCGCATGCGCGGTCCCCTTCCCGCCCAAGGGTGCCATCTTGCCCAGTCTGATGACATAGCTAAAAGACAGCAAAAAAATTAGCAAAAACGAAATGATAGGACTGCAACTCCAAGGGGAGGAGGGAGGGTTGTGAGGACTGATTCCTGCTGCTCCTGGAGAACACCTGTTACAGGTGAGTAACTACTCTTTCTCCAGGACCAAGCAGGAAGTCAGTCCTCACATATGGGACTCCCTAGCTTAAGGCTACCGGAGACCTCAAGCGGAAAAATGAGCTACCTCAAGCTCAGTAGCACAGAAGGAAGGAATCTTCTCTGAAAACGCCCCCAACCGGTAGCCCAACACCAGGGCCGGAGGGTAGGAGTTGCCTAAACCTCAAAGAGATTATGGAGGACTGCCTGTCCGAAAGCACTGTCCCTGCGGGACTCCCTCTCCAGGCAGTAATGGGCCGCAAAAGTCTGGCTTGAAGACCAAGTAGTGGCCCGGCAGATGTCTGCCAACAGAACAGAGCGGAGATGAGCCACTGACGCTGCCTTCGCCCTAACACGATGTGCCGTGACTCGACCCTCCAACGAGAAGCCGGCTGCCCCATAAGCCCAAGCGATACAGTCAGCAACCCATATGGACAAAGTACGCTTGGAGACAGGGAGCCCCAACTTATTGGGGTCAAAAGAAACGAAGAGCTGAACAGCCCTCCGATGCTCTCGCGTATGGTAAAGGTAGAAGGACAAGGCCCTCCTACAGTCCAGGGTATGCAGGACCATCTCAGCCCGGCTGGCGTGCGGCCTGGGAAAGAATGTCAGAAGAACCACCTCCTGGTTGAGATGAAAAGGAGAAACCACTTTTGGAAGAAACTTAGGGTGAGTCCATAAGACTACCCTATTCCTGTAGAACCTAGTGTAAGGAGGATCAGACACTAGGGCCTGCAGTTCACTAACGCGCCTAGCAGAGGTAAGGGCTACAAAAAACAATGTTTTCCAGGAGAGAAAACGAAGAGAGCAGGTAGCCATTGGTTCAAAGGGCGGACAGGTAATCCGCTGTAAGACCACATTCAGATCCCACTCTGGGGCTGGTGGGCACAAAGGAGGCTTAAGGAGAAGGAGGCCTCGGAGAAAACGAGCCACCAAAGGGTGGTTGGAAAGAGGCCTGCCGTCCACCGGTGCGTGATGCGCTGAGAGAGCACTGAGGTGGACTCTGACAGAATTGGACTTAAGGCCAAGGTTGGAGAGGTAAAGCAAATATTCCAAGACCACTGCCACCAAGCAGGAGAAGGGATTCTCAGACTGCTGAGCACACCACACGGAGAACCGACGCCACTTAAGAGCGTAGGACTTCCGGGTGGAGGGCCGCCTGGAGGCCAAGACGACCTCTTCCACCTCCCGAGGCAGCAGGAGGGGAGCAAGGACTACCCTTTCAGCAGCCAGGCCATCAGATGAAGGGACCGGAGGTTGGGGTGTAGGAGAGTCCCCTGATCCTGTGACAGGAGATCGGGTTGAAACCCCAGAGGAAGAGGAGTGTCCACCGCCAGCTGCATTAGAAGCGGGAACCAGGGTTGTCTCAGCCACCAGGGAGCCACTAGGATCATCGAGGATCTGTCTGAGAACTTTGAAGAGCGTCCGAGACACCAGTGGCATGGGAGGAAAGGCATACAGGAGGCCTGTGGACCATGGAGTCAGAAAAGCATCCGCCGCTACTCTGAGAGGATGCGGTTGTCGAGAGCAGAATCTGGGAAGCTGCCGGTTCAGGGGACTGGCAAAGAGATCCATGGTGGGGAGGCCCCACTTGAGAAATATCTGCTGAACCACCAACGGATCCAATCTCCACTCGTGAGGTTGGAGGATCCTGCTCAGCTTGTCTGCCAGGTAATTTTCTTGACCTGGGAGTTAGACAGCTTTGAGGAGGATGCCGTGAAGGACGGCCCAAGAGCACAGTTTTTGTGCCTCCTCACAGAGAAGGAAGGAGCCTGTGCCTCGTTTGTTCACGTAGAACATTGCAACTTGATTGTCCATCTGGACCAGTACAGACTGGTGAGAAGTGAGGTTGGAGAAGGCTCTCAGAGCTAGGCGAATGGCTCTGAGCTCCAGGAAGTTTATCTGCTGAGCAGACTACCAAGGAGTCCAGAGGCCTTGAGTACATGTCCCTTGGCAATGTGCTCCCCAACCCAGGAGAGAAGCATCGGTTGTCAGCACCTGAGAAGGCGGATGAGATTGAAAAGCCACTCCCAGCACCAGGTTTGGCAGATGAAGCCACCACCGCAGAGAAGAGACCAGTAGGTCGGATACTCGTACTGAGTCCGCCAGGCTCCCCGTAGCCGGATGCCATTGAGTGCGAAGGCACCACTGAGCAGGTCGCATGTACAGGCGGGCGTTGGGGGTCACATGGACCGTGGAAGCCATATGGCCGAGCAGTCTCAGAAATTGCCTGGCAGAGACCAGGGAATTGCTGTGAAAGAGGCTGGCGAGATCCATGAGCCTGTGGGCCCTGTCTAGAGGCAGGAAAGCCCGCGCCTGAAGTGTGTTCAACCTGGCGCCTATGAATTTGAGATTTTGAGAGGGGAGCAAAGTGGACTTTGCGAATTTTATGACAAATCCCAAGTGCTGGAGCCGAGTCACAGTGCGATGAGTGGCCTGAGTGGCCTCTTGGGAAGACTGGGCTCTGATGAGACAGTCGTCCAGGTATGGAAACACAAAAAGGCCTTGAAGTCTTAGATAGGCCGCCACCACTGCTAGGCATTTGGTGAACACCCTGGGGGCGGAGGATAGGCCAAAGGGCAGTACTCTGTACTGGTAATGATTTCCTCCCACAACAAACCTGAGATATTGTCTGTGGTCTGGATGAATAAGGATGTGAGTATAGGCATTCTTTAGATCTAAGGAGCATAGCCAGTCTCCCTGCTGGAGGTAGGGCAGCAGGATTCCAAGGGTAAGCATCTTGAACTTTTCCCTTGCCAGGAACTTGTTGAGGTTTCGCAAGTCCAGGATGGGTCTGAGGCCTCCTGTTCTTTTTGGTATCAGAAAGTATCTGGAATAAAAGCCGTGACCTCTCAGGTGGTGGGGCACCGGTTCCACAGCCTGTTCCTGAAGAAGACTTGCCAACTCCTGAAGGAGTAAGTCCCTGTGCAGAGGGAGTCTTGGAGGCTCCCCTGGAAAGTAGGAGGGAGGTACCTGGTGAAAGTGTAGAAGATAGCCTTTCTGAACTATATGAAGCACCCGGGTATCTGATGTGATGGCTGACCACCTGTGGGCAAAGTGGACCAGCCAGCCTCCTGTGCTGAGAGAAACCAGCGGAGGGGAAGAGGCTATGCTGACGGAGTCAAAACCCCCCACCCTGCTGAGCAGAGGCCGGTGTTGTGGGCTTGGGGGCCTGCTGCCTACGGGACCCATTACCCCGTCCCTTGGCGTGCTGACCCTGTTGGGGAGCTGCTGAGGCCTGATAATGAGGGTAGTGTTTATAGGCAGCCGCCTTCCTCGGGTAAAAGGGCTTTTTCCCCAAGCCCTTCTTCTTCTGAGAAGGGGTAGAGGTCTTTCTGGACAGCTGAGTCCTGGTCAGAGTCTCGGTCTCGATCTGTGCAGCCTTTTCAGCCATGGGCTTGCCAAAGAGGTTTTCACCTCTGCAGGGGACATCGACCAACTTGTCCTGTACCCATGGCTCGAGGTCGGATGACTGAAGCCAAGCCTGTCGGCGGGCACCGATGCCGGCTCCGGCTACTCGAGCCGATGCTTCGAAGCCATAGTAGGCTGCTCGAGAGATAAACTTCGAGCACGCTCGAATACCAGTGGACAAGGCCTGGAACTTCTGCAAAGGTTCCGCGGAGAGACCAGCAGAGAACCCGGCAATTTCTTTTGCCAGGTCTCGGAGATACATGCCCATATAGAGCTGGTAGGTCTGGACTCGACAAGCAAGCATAGAGCCCTGGAAGCACTTCCTACCGAGGGCATCCAGGTTCCGGGCCTCCCGGCCGGGAGGCACCGAGGAGTGCATCTTCTGACTCTTGAGTCGATGCATGGCCGATTCCACCACCATGGAATGGTGCGGTAGTTGTGCCTTTTGGAACCCGGGGCTCTTGCGGACTCGATAAATGGAATCGACCCGCTTGCTTAACACGGGTGCCGACGCCGGGCTCTCCCACATGCGGAAGAGAAGTCGCTCCAGCATCAGAGGAACCGGTACAGTAAAGGCCTCCTTTGGGGGAGAGTCATACTGGAGGGCATCGAGCTCTTCGGCTCGAGGCTCCTCCTCGGGATCCGTGGGGAATGCCAAGGCCTTGGCCATATCCCGCACGAAGTCCGAGAACCGGGTGTCCTCCGGGGGGGGACCGTCTCCGAGGTTCGGACTCGGGCGAGTCTGATGGGACGCACCGAGTCCGAAAAGTACCGGGTGACTCTTCGTCCTCCGTCTCCCAGGCTGATTCCTCAGAGGAGGAATCAAGCGGCTCCGGTCGGGCGGGCACCGATGCCCTCCGCCCCGACGACCTCGGTCCCGAACGGGAGGCCGAGGGAGACCGTGACCGAGAATGGACTCGAGGATCAGCTCGGTCTCAGAGGTCGACTTGGACGTCGACGTCCTGGTGGTCGGGGCAGATGCACCGGCGAGGCCAGCGATCAATGCCCGCTGCTGGTCCATGAAGGCAGCTAAACTGCTCTCCAAGGCCGTCAACCTGAGTCCGAGCTCAGGAGACCCAGCAGCCCCCGACTTGGGCCCGACTTCGGCTCCTTCGGAAGCGAGTCCACGAGGACTATAGTACTCACGTATCCAGGAGACTCCATCTCGAGACGAGGATGTTTCGAAGGCCTCTCCGACTCCGAGGACCCGGGACGGCTATCGGGGCTATGCGACCTGGCCCTCGAGGAACCAGGAGCGTCCACCGACGCCGCCCTTGCGGGTTTCTTCTTCCTATGATGTTCCTGGGCAGGAGACCCCCGCTCAGAGGAACTCCGACGATGCTCAGGACCGGAGTCCCGGGACGTCGAAGCCTCTGACGAGGTCCGGGACCGGCCGGACACGGAGTCAGAGAAGATTCGTTCTTTTTGATGCTGCCGACTCAACGCTTTTGAGGACATTTTGCCACACGGACCACAGATCATCGGGTCATGATTGGGTCCGAGGCAGCGGAGGCAGCAGTCATGTGTGTCGGTAAGAGACATAAGTTTCTTCCACCGATCACACTTTTTAAACCCACTGGCAGCCATCGGGGGAAAAAGGGCCCCTGTGAGGTCAAAAGACAGGGCTGCCAGTGAAAAAAGAAAAAATGACACGAACACTAGTCACGAAGGACAAAAACCGAAAAATAACGAACGGACTCGATACCGGCGTATCGGGTCCGGGCGGGAAAAGGATCCGGCGTCGAACCGAGAAAAGAAAAGTAAATAAAATCACCTTTTTCAGCAGCGATCACAAACAGCGTCTGTAGGGCTCCGCGGAAAAAAGAAGACTGGGCAAGATGGCACCCTTGGGCGGGAAGGGGACCGTGCATGCGCGCTGCAATTCCCAAAGGCTTTCTTTGAAAGCTGGGGAAATTGCTCCGCGAGGGCTCCGTCGGCGCCGACGTCACCCATATGGCGAGGACTGACTTCCTGCTTGGTCCTGGAGAATAAGTCTTCACATATGGGTATCGTCGGTACCGACGGAGCCTGCGCGGGAACGCTCCCCAGCATCCAGTAAGAAAGCTTTTGGGAGCATCCCACAGCGCCTGCGCGCTGCCTTCCCGCCTTTCCTAACCGCCTCTCTCCAGTTCGAGTTTTAAAGCTGAGACAAAGAGAGAGAGAGGAAAGGAAAGATAGATAGAGAGATACAACTCCTAGGGGAGGTGGGTGGGTTGTGAAGACTTATTCCTGCTGTTCCCAGAGATCACCTGTTACAGGTAAGTAACTGTGCTATCTCCAGGAACAAGCAGGAATGAGTCTTCACATATGGGGGACTCCCCAGCTAGAGATGCCAGGGAGATCTCCAAAGTTGTGAGTCCCTGAGAAGGGCTCTACCTCACCCCATGGATCTCGGGCATCCAACCAGGGATGGGGGGGGGGGGGGGGTAGGAGTTGATTAGGTATGGAACAGGTGTTTGAGAACAGCCTGACCAAACAAGGCATCCCGGCGGGAGTCCTTGTCCAAGCAGTAATGGGCTATAAAGGTATGAACCAAGGCCCAGGTGGCCGCTCGACAGATTTGGTTGATGGACACAGAATTTAGATGAGCCATAGAGGATGCCATGGCCCTCACATTGTGAGCTGTGACATGGCCCTCCAGAGAAAGGTTCTTACTCTGGTAGGCGAAGGAAATACACTGAGCAATCCAATTGGACAGAGTTCTCTTAGAGACTGGAAGTCCTAAATGAGAGGGATCAAAAGCAACAAAGAGTTGAGAGGACTTTCTATGTTGCTGTGTCCTTTGTAAGTAGAAAGCAAGTGCTCTTTTACAATCCAGGGTATGAAGATTCCTCTGCACTTGATACATGAGGTCCTGGAAAAAAGACAGGTAAATACACCTCCTGGTTCAGATGAAAAGGTTAGACCACTTTAGGCATAAAGTGTGGATTAGTTCGGAGGACTACCTTGTCATGATGGAACCTTGTATAAGGAAGATTAGCCACCAAGGCTTGCAGCTCACTGATACGGCGAGCTGAGGTGACTGCAATGAGAAAAATAACCTTCCAGGAAAGGAATTTCAAGGAGGTAGTGGCTAAGGGTTCAAAGGGTGGCTTTATAAGCTGGCCAAGAACCAAATTCAAATCCCACGCCACTGGAGGTGGTCTAATGGGAGGTTTAGTTAAAAGAAGGCCTCTCATGAATCTTGCTATAAGAGGATGAGAGGAAATAGGATGTCCATTGAGAGGCTTAAGGTTTGCTGCAATAGCACTCAAATGGACTCTTACTGAATTCGTTTTGAGGCCTGCATGGGATAAATGCAGCGAATACTCTAGTAAAGAATTCAGAGGTATTGCAAGAGGGTTAAGACCCTTCTCTGCACACCAAATGGTAAACCTTTTCCATTTAAAAGCATAGGAACGTCTAGTGGAAGGCTTTCTGGAAGCATGAAGGATATCCATCACTTGCTGAGACAGATGCCAATCTTGAAGGTCTAGGCCTTCAGCAACCAGGCTCTGAGATGGAGACTGGGGATTTGGGTGCCATAACGTTCCCTCCTCCTGGGACAGGAGGTCTGGAGCAGATCCCAAGTCCAGGGAGGGAGCTTGAGAGAGATGGAGTAGAGGGTACCACACTTGGCGTGGCCAACGTGTAGCTATGAGGATCATAGACCCCTTGTCTCTCTGAAGCTTGAACAGTGTCTTGGAAATTAGGGGAATGGGTGGAAAGGCATAGAGGAAGTCTTGCCCCCAGTGGAGGAAGAAGGCATCCCTGACCTGAACTCCCTGACACGGAATTCTGGAACAGAACTGGGGAAGTTTGGCATTCCATGGACTTTCAAACAGGTCTATGTCTGGGGTTCCCCAAATTCGAAAGATCCTGGCTATCTGGTCCCCATGGAGGGACCATTCGTGTGGAAGCAGAACTCGACTGAGTCTGTCTGCCCAAGAGTTTTGAACCCCTGGAAGATACACTGCCATGAGATGAATCTGATGCTCTCTGGCAAAGGCCCACAATCTCAAAGCTTTGTTGCAAAGCGACAGAGAGCCTGTCCCGCCCTGCTTGTTCACGTAGAACATGGCTACTTGGTTGTCCGTATGGATGAGGACTGTCTTGTAGCTGAGCAGGGTGTGGAAGACTCAGAGCTAGAAGAATTGCTCTGAGCTCTAAGAGGTTGATAAGTAGAGATGTCTCCTGTGGAGACCAGAGGCCCTGGGTGGAGAGACCTTGTAGATGAGCACCCCAACCCTTTGGGGAAGCATCTGTTGTGAGGGTTGCTTGGGGTAGCAACTGTTGAAAGGGGGACCCCAGCAACAGATTTTGAGTGGACTTCCACCACTGGAGGGACCAAAAGAGCCGACTGGAGGTTGTTATTTTGTCTGACAGGCAACCTGATGCCTGGGTCCATTGGGTGGACAGAGTCCACTGAGCTGTCCTCATGTGAAGGCGAGCGTAAGGAACCACATGCACGGTGGATGCCATGTGGCCTAACAGTTGTAACATCTCTTGAGCAGTTAAATGGGATTTTAACTGAATTTGAGAGGCTAACTGCACCAAGCGTAGGCAATGGGCCTGGGGAAGATAGGCCCTTGCAGTTGTGGTATCTAGCAAGGCCCCTATGAACTCCAATGACTGAGTAGGGGTGAGTTGTGACTTTGGGATGTTTATTACAAGTCCCAGATATTGAAGAACACGCCTTGTGCAGGCTAGGGAAGTCTGGGCCTCTGACTGGGATGGTGCTCAGATGAGCCAGTCGTCCAGATATGGGAATACAAATATTCCTAGAGTGCGTAGAAATGCAGCTACTACTGCCATGCATTTTGTGAACACTCTTGGAGCAGAGGCCAGACCGAAAGGAAGCACTCTGTATTGGTAGTGCTTTCCCTGATAAAGGAACCGAAGGAACCTTCTGTGTGTTGGATGGATGAGGACATGGGTGTACGCATCCTTGAGATCTAGAGAACAAAGCCAATCCTGACTCAGAAGGTATGGAAGGAGAGCACCGAGAGAAATCATCTTGAATTTCTCCTTGCATAGAAACTTGTTCAATTCTCTGAGATCTAATATGGGTCTGTAGCCCCGTTTTCTTTGGAATAAGAAAATAGGGGGGAGTAGAACCCTGAACCCTGTTGAAGAAGGGGTACTTCTTCTATTGCCCTTTGGGCAAGAAGGGTAGCAATCTCCTGACCCAGAAGGTCGAGGAGAGATGTTGGAGAAATGAACTGTCTCACCATAGTGTGAGGAGGAAGGTTTAAGAAATGAAGCTTGTACCCCTCCCTTATGATGGAGAGGGTCCATTGCTCTGCTGTGATTTGTTCCCATCTGGGAGCAAAATGAGCTAACCTTCCTGGAATGGTGAGACGCTCTGGTTCTTCTAGAGCCAGAAAAGCTAAGTTCTCTATTTGTAAGTCAAAGGCCCTGAGGAGACTGAGGCTGTTGGGCCGTAGCAGTCCTTGTAGCCTTAGGCTTGGCTTGTTTAGGTTGTTGCTGACGCTTTGCAGCAAGACGACCTGCAGAAGATGCCTGGAGACCATAACCAGGATAATATTTCCCTTTTTTGGGAAAAAAAGTATTTTTGAATAACCTTTTTCTAGCAGGAGCAGAAGTAGACTTTGAAAGTCTATCTAAGGCAGAATTTTCAGCATCCATCTGAGTGGCCTTTGCTTGCCAATCCTTACCAAAAAGGTTTTCACCTGTACAAGGAAGATTTCCTAATCCATCCTGGACCCAGGGCTCAAAATCAGAAGCTTGCAACCAAGCAAGTCGGCGTGCACCTATAGCAACATCCGAGGCTCTGCTGGCACACTCAAAAGAGTCAAAGGCTGCACGGTTGGAGAATTTAGAAACATCCTGGGCATGTTTAAGCCAGGTGAGAAACTCTTCCCTTTTATCTTCTGAGATAAAAGGAGATAAAGTTAGCAGATGATCTGTAACTTCCTTTAGAAACATCCCCATATAGAGACTATAGGAGTTGATTCTGGCAGTAAGCATATTGGCCTGGAAAATTCTCCTGCCAAAAGCATCTAAGGTTCTGCATTCTCTTCCTGGAGGATTAGATGAATGTCTTTTTGCACTCTATCTTTTTCATAGCAGACTCCACCACAATAGAGTGGTGAGAAAGCTGAGTCTTATGAAAGCCAGGATAAGGAGGAACACGGTACATGGTGTCCAACCTGCGAGAATGAGGGGAAGTAGTAAGAGGTGTCTCCCATATGCCCAACATGTGATCATAAAGGATCTCATGAATTGGTAAAGTAGCTGCCTCTTTGGGAGCCTTAGGATATTGCAAAATATCTAATTTCTTGGCTCTAGGCTCTGGTTCAGGGCAACTGAAATAGAGAGACCCCTGGCCACTTCCCTAATGAAGTCTTGAAAAGACAAGTCTTCTGGAGGAGACATTCTCCTTTTTGGAGAAGAGGGCTCCTGAGGAAGGAGTACCGATGCTTCGACAGAAGCCTCTGAATCATCAGAGTCCTCGGAGGAATCAAAGTATCGCCCATCTGGATGCTCTTGCAGAGCCCGATACGCGTACCGAGTGATATCGACATCGGGAGTGATCGGTACCGATAGGCATCACAGCACAAGGTACCGCAACGGAGTTTGTTGCGGTACCGGAGGCGTCGCAGCTTGTATGAATGCCGTGATGGCACGCTGCATGGTCAGAATATTCTGATCCATCGACCAGTGGAAACCACCGGTACCCCAGAACATGGCAACAGGTGATCGGTCGAGGCCACGCCATTGATGTCAACCTGTGACCCCATAGATGAAGCTTTGGAAGCCGGAGCTTCCCGCCGGGATAATTTTGCCGGTGCAGGATCCTCGAGGGCAAGCCCGGAGGCATCTCGATACTTAGAGGGAGATCTACCCTTCGAGGACCGGCTGGACTTATGTTTGGTTACCTGAGATCCATGGGAAGAAGACGAAGCCCTGGAAGATGTCGATGCCACTGAAGCTGCATCAGAGGGAAACAAGGTACTGAGCTTTGCCGCTCGATTCTGTCAACCTCTTTTAGACATCATGGAACAGGACTCACAATCGGTGATGGAGTGGTCAGGTCCCAAACATTTTAGACACCAGTCATGGGTGTCGGTGATAGAAAGAGTACCGCTGCACTTCGTGCACTTTTTAAACCCGGAAGTGGGCCTTTCCATGAGGAAAAATCTTCTAGGCCCAAGGCCCAAAGACAAAATGCGACAGAAGTGGGAAAAACGGTAGGTTTTTTTTTTTAAAGAAGAAAGAAAGAAAAGACCGGCGGTACCGGTCCGACGTCGAAGAAGGCAGACGCGCGACCAAAGAAATAAAGAAAAATAAAGAACTTCTTCAGCGGTGACAGGAACACGACCTGCTGGCTCTGCGGAAAAGAAGAACTGGAGAGAGGCGGTTAGGAAAGGCGGGAAGGCAGCACGCAGGCGCTGTGGGATGCTCCCAAAAGCTTTCTTACTGGACGCTGGGGAGCGTTCCCATGCAGGCTCCGTCAGTACCGACGATACCCATATGCGAAGACTCATTCCTGCTTGTTCCTGGAGATAGGTTCTTACTCGGATAGGCAAAGGAAATACATTGAGCAATCCAGTTAGACAGTGTTCTCTTGGAGACTGGAAGTCCCAAATGAGAAGGATCAAAAGCAACAAAGAGTTGAGAGGACTTTCTATGTTGCTGTGTTCTTTGTAAGTAAAAGGCTAAAGCTCTTTTACAGTCCAAGGTATGAAGATTCCTCTCTGCATTTGATGTATGAGGCCTTGGAAAAAACACAGGTAGGTAGACCGCTTGGTTCAGATGAAAAGGCGAGACCACCTTTGGCATAAAGTGTGGATGAGTCCTAAGGACTACCTTGTCATGATGGAACCTTGTATAAGGTGGATCAGCTACTAGTGCTTGCAACTCACTAATGCGGCGTGCTGTGATTGCAATGAGAAAGATAACCTTCCAAGAAAGGAATTTGAAGGAGGTAGTAGCTAAAGATTCGAAAGGTGGCTTCATGAGCTACCCAAGAAGATGGAATTAGACTTACCTGCTAATTGTTGTTCCTGGAGTGGACCAGTCTAGTCCCGAGACCTCTGGGTTCCCTATCTTATCCAGCAGCTTGGAGACTGAGAAACTCCTTCTTCTGTGACATCATGAGTATATCTCTCCGGTGTCCGCCCCCATCCAACCAGTAACCTATTGACAAAAGCAGACTCCCCGGAGAAACAAGTAAGCATCTGCACAATCAAATCAATATAACAGACTCAGCATGAGTACTAGAGGAAGATTACAACCCAATTACAAAAGTGACAAAGAAAACATGCGGCTAGGAGCAAACTCCAACCAAAACGCCGCAACATGCCCCTTCGCTGACACCGCAATGCAGTCTCTTCTCCTTCTATTCTTTTTTTTTTTTTTTCACTCTGCTTTCCCTGTAACCTAGTGTGTAGTCAAGGAAAACAACCCCGAAAGAAAACTCTCTTACCTGTGCCACGCGGAGCAAGTCCCCCTACCTGTTTGCAGAGGGACTCCGGGCGGGATACGGGACTAGACTGGTCCCACTCCAGGAACAACAATTAGCAGGTAAGTCTAATTCCATCTTCCTGATCGTGGCCCAGTCTAGTCCCGAGACCTCTGGGTCCTTACCAGAGCAGTGAAGAAAACCATTAAACATGGGAGGGTCCCGGCAAACCCGCCTGCAAGACTGCAGAACCAAAGGACGTCTCCTCCGCTTGTTGCACATCCAGCCGATAGTGCTTCACGAAAGAATTCAAGGAGGACCACGTCGCCGCCCGGCAAATCTCCACCGGCGACACCAAACGCACTTCCGCCCAGGAAGCCGCTTGCGCCCTTGTGGAATGGGCCCACAACCCCTCCGGCACAGCCCTACCACGCAAAACATAGGCAGACGCGATAGCCTCCTTAATCCAGCGCGCAATGGAAGCCTTGGACGCCGCTTCCCCCTTCCGACGGCCCCCAAAGAGCACAAAAAGCCTGTCGGATTTCCGAAAACCTGCCGTACGCTTGAGATACTTCTTCAACGCTCGCCGGACATCCAAGAGCTGAAGCTTCCGCGAAGAAGGGGAATCCTTCCCCCCCTCAAATACCGGCAAGGAAATTTCCTGATTGACATGGAAAGCCGAGAGCACCTTAGGCAGGAAGGCCGGTACCGGCCGCAAGACGACCTTAGAGGCCAAGAACATCAGGAAGGGCTCCCGGCAGGAAAGCGCTTGCAGCTCCGAGACCCGCCTGGCCGAAGAAACCGCTACCAAGAATACCACTTTCAACGTGAGGTCCTTGAGCGAACGCGCCAAAGGTTCAAACGGCTCCCGCTCGAACGCCTCCAACACAAAGGGAAGATTCCACTTTGGAAAGACCGCTCGAGACGGGGGCCTAGCCAGCGACACCGCCCGAAGGAAGCGCTTCACATCCCGATGCTCCCCCAGCGGCCGCCCAGCAACCCTGCCCCTGTGACAGGACAGAGCCGCCACCTGTACACGCAACGAGGCCGCCGCTAGGCCCTTGTCGAAACCATCTTGCATAAACTCGAGGATCCGCGGGAGAGAAGCCTTAAGAGCTACTACATTCCTATCCGCACACCACGCTTCAAAGACCCGCCAGACGCGGACATACGCCATGGAAGTAGAACGGCGTCTAGACTTCAGCAAAGTAGAAACAACCGCCGCGGAGTAGCCCCGCGAACTCAGCCGCGCCCGCTCAAGAGCCAAGCCGTAAGCGAGAACCGATCCACGTGAGGCATGAAGAGAGGACCCTGCGACAGCAAATCCATCCGACCGGGAAGCCGCCATGGCTTCGCTACCAGCAACCGAACTAGGTCGCCGTACCAAGGACGGCGAGGCCAATCCGGCGCTATCAGGATGACCTGACCGCGAAATCGCTCTACTCTCTGCAGGACTCTGCCGACCAGGACCCACGGAGGAAAGACAAAGCAGCTGCCCCTCCGGCCAAGGCTGGAGAAGAGCGTCTAGACCCTCCAACATCCGCTCGCGGCGCCTGCTGAAGAACAGACTGCACTTTGCCGAGGCAAACGTCGCCATGAGATCCATGACCGGTGCTCCCCACCGGCGGGTCAGCATCTCGAACACCTCGGGATGCAGCGTCCATTCCCCCGGGTCGACACGGACCTGACTGAGAAAATCGGCTTCGACATTGTTCACGCCGGCCACATGAGCCGCTGAGAGATCGACGAGGTTTGCCTCCGCCCAGGCGCACAGAACCTCGGCCTCCGCTTCGAGAGCCACACTGCTGGTTCCCCCCTGCCGATTGACAAAGGCGACCGCCGTGGTGTTGTCCGAGAGCACTCTCACCGCCGTGCCTGAGAGCCTCTGCCAAAACCCATGCAGCGCCAGGCGAACCGCTCGCAGCTCCAAGACATTGATCGACCACTGCTGCTCCTGGGAGCTCCAGGTGCCCTGCAAGCAGCAGCCCTGACAATGAGCCCCCCAGCCCGACAAGCTGGCGTCCGTCATCACCGCCACCCACGCGGGAGTCTCGAGTGCTCTCCCCCGCTCGAGGGATCTTGGATGCAGCCACCAGAGTAGGGCCTGACGAGTGTCTTCCGGACACTCCAACCTCTTGGACAAGGGATGCAACTGATGCGACCAGCGGCGAAGCAACGCCCTTTGCAAAGGTCTCATGTGAGCTCTCGCCCACGGCACCGTCTCTAACGTCGCCGCCATGGTGCCCAATAACTGCAGGTAGTGCCACGCCGAGGGGGCCCGCAGCCGCAGGAACCGTTCCACCATTCTCCTCAGGCCACTCGCGCGCTGCTGCGTGAGAAACACCTTGCCCACGCTCGTATCGAAGCGAGCCCCCAGGTAATCCAGATTCTGAGAAGGCTGCAAACGGCTTTAGGACATATTGACAATCCACCCGAGGTCTCGCAAAAACTCCACCACACGAGCCGTTACCCGCTCGCTCTCGGCTCTGGACTTGGCCCGGATCAGCCAGTCGTCCAAATAAGGGTGCACCAAAATGCCCTCCTTGCGCAACGCCGCAGCAACCACCACCATCACCTTGGTGAAGACCCGCGGAGCAGTCGCGAGCCCGAACGGCAGCGCTTGGAACTGATAATGACCGAAGGGCACCGCGAACCGAAGAAACTGGTGGTGATCCGGCCGTACCGGGATATGGAGGTATGCCTCCGTCAAGTCCAAAGAGGTGAGGTATTCCCCCCGCCGTACGGCCACTATGACGGAACGGAGAGTTTCCATGCGAAAGTGCGACACTCGCAGACAGCGATTGACCTTCTTGAGATCCAGAATTGGCCGGATGCCCCCGTCTTTCTTCGGGACAATGAAATAGATGGAGTGAGTACCGACCGGAGACGCACTGCTCGGGAGGCACGGGAACAATGGCTTTGAGATCTAACAGCCTTTGTACCGTCACCCTCAGAGCCGCACATTTTGCGACGGACCGTCCGGGAGACTGCACAAACGCCTCCCGCACCGGATGCAAGAACTCGAGGGCGTAACCTTCCCGAATAACTTCGAGCACCCATTGATCTGAGGTAATTTGGGCCCAGGCAGGAAAGAACTCCCGCAGACGACCCCCCACGGGAACGAGGGCCGGCTGGGCCCCCCTCATCTCATTGCGACTTCTTGAAACCAACGGAAGAGGGAGCGGAAGCTGCCCCGAAACCTTTTCCCGCTCCGCGGAAACCCCGGAATCCTTGGTTGCGGTAGGGAAACCGTCCCCGAGGGCTCGAAGAGAACCTTTGAGAGCGAAAACGGCGGACGTCCCGAAACGGACCCCGACCCCCGGGATTCCCCCGAGCAGACTTGGGCTTGTCCTCCGGCAACCTGCCGCCCTTAGATTCACCGAGATCTTTAACGAGCTTCTCTAAATCCTCCCCGAAGAGAAGCCGGCCCTTAAAGGGTAGCTTACTCAACCTCGCCTTCGAGGAGGAATCTGCTGCCCAGTTTTTCAACCACAAGTATCTGCGGGCAGCCACCGCAGAAGCCATACTTTTAGAAAGACCCCGCATGAGGTCATATTGGGCATCCACAAGATAGGCTGCACCCGACTCCAGGCGCGCAGCGTCCTCCGCTAAAGCACTGGACTGCTCCCCCTGCACCTGTTGGGCCCACCTGAGGCAGGCTCGCGCCACCCAAGCCCCACAGATAGCCGCTTGCAGGGAGACTTGCCGTAAGAGCACATCCAACTTCCGGTCTTGCCCATCCTTGAGCGCCGCACTACCCTCAACCGGTATAGTGGTTTTCTTGGTGACAGCCGAGACGGCCGCGTCCACCTTGGGCGACCTAAAGACCTCCCTGTCCTGGTCCAACAAGGGATACAGACGGCCCATAACCCGAGACCCCCTCAACGGAGCCTCCGGGACGCTCCACTCCTCTTGAATCATCTCGGTAAACACTCTATGCACAGGAAACGCCATCTGAGACCGCCGAAACACCTGCAGCAAAGGATCCTCAAGGGTATCATCCTCCGCTGCCCCTGGTACTGGCATATTGAGCGCTTTAAGGGACTCGGCAATGAGAGCTGGCAACTCCTCTCTCCGAAACACTCTCACCACCCTAGCCTGATCTTCCCTCTCAGAGATTTCCCCCTCTTCCAATTCATCATCCAGAGCCACACTGGGGCTCTCCTCATCGGACAACGGGTCCTCCGAGACCCCGGTAATGTCCGACAATGCCCTGTCTCTTACTTGGAGGCGGAGGAGAGCCTGGGGGAGGCAGAGCGCTTCCTCTCCCCCTCAGATCCCTGCGTCAGCAAACAGCCAACAGCAGACTGTTGCAAGAAAGCCACGAACTGCTGAGAAAATATAGCTGACAGCTCCCTGGGCAACATCACCTGCGCGGGGAGCGTGGGAAGTGCAGAGGACGGACCGGCCACAGGCTCCTCCGGCTCCCCGCCAAGCCCTGGGCCAGCCGGGGGCTCCGGAGCACCCCCCGAGGCTCTGTCCGCCTGGGGAAGGGACTGGTCCACCTCTCCAGTCTCCCCCATACAGGCCTTGCAGACCCCGCTATGAGAAGCCTTCTTAGCCCCACATATCACGCAAATGCGCTTAGAAGGCATGTTGAGTAGAAAAGGAACAGAAAGGTTGAAATTATGAAATGCAAAAGGATGAAAATCCAAAAGTAAAATCACAAATCAAGTGAAACTCAAATGGAACAGAAAAAGGAAGCTAAAAGCCAACAAATACCCCTCTCACCTAGCAAGCGATTCACCGAAGCGCTGCCAGGTTGCAGCGTTGAAAGCAACTCCGAAAAACAATTAAATGAAAGAAAAAGCTATGCGAACAGCCCTGCTCCTTCCCCCAAGGCACAGCGCAGCAGGAAGAAACCCCCCGTTCGCACAAGATAGCATGCAGCAGAGCCGTCCCCAAGGCCGCGCCGTCACCACACGGCTAGGCCCTCAGGAAAAAGCCTGCGCAAACTGCACGCCGCTGAAAGGAAGCAGGAGGGCCCGACCTCGCTTACCTGCTACCACTGAGCCGCAAGAAAGAACTTGCCCCTGTGCTGGTCACAGAACAGAGGTCTGTGGATCGGGAGCACAGCACTTGCTATCGGTGTGCGTCCCGCCTCCTGCAATAGCGTTACCGGCGGCTGACTCTCACAAGGGCACTCGCGGGCAAGTAGCTCCGCGTGGCGCTGAGGAAACCCCCTCCTCCAATGGTGAACAACGGGGCCAACTCGTCCAAAATTGGAGATGGGGCTGCAGTGCTGCCAGTTCAGGTAACCCCTCTGAAGCAGGCTCAGCTAAAAACAGTCAGAGCAAGCAGGGAAGGGGGGGGGGGGGATGAAGGGGAATCAATCTAACTCGTGCTGCAGCTGAAAATGGACAGCACCTAAAAAAAAAAAAAGAGGAAAATTTAAAGCTACAGAAACCAAATTGAATTGAAAAATCAAATTAATCAAAATTAAGCTAAAATCTTAATTGTTTCTCAAGTGAGCCCGAGATCCCCGGGCTCCCATCTATCCAGCTGCTTGGAGACTGAGGTAACTGGTTGGATGGGGGCGGACACCGGAGAGTTATACTCATGATGTCACAGAAGGAGGAGTTTCTCAGTCTCCAAGCTGCTGGATAAGATAGGGAACCCAGAGGTCTCGGGACTAGACTGGGCCACGATCAGGAACCAGGTTTAAGTCCCATGCCACAGGTGGTGGCCTAATGGGAGGCTTAGTTAAGACGTCCTCTCATAAATCTTGCTATAAGAGGATGAGAGGAAATAGGTTGTCCATTTAGAGGCTTAACGGAAGCTGCAATAGCACTCAAATGGCCTCTTACTAAATTAGTCTTAAGACCTGCATTGGATAAATGAAGGAGATACTCCAGCAATGATTCCAGAGGTATCGCAAGAGGGTTAAGACCCTTTTGCGAACACCATATGGTAAACCTTTTCCACTTGAAAGCATAAAAGCATCTTGTGGAAGGTTTCCTGGAAGCAAAAAGAATCTCTTACTTGCTGAGGGATATTAAGATCATGGAGATCTAGGCCTTCAGCAACCAAGCCCTGAGATGCAAAGACTGGGGATTGGGATGCCATAACATTCCATCCTTCTGAGATGGAGATCTGGAGCAGACCCTAACTCCAGGGAGGGAGCTTGAGAGAGATGTAGAAGCAGAGGGTACCACACTTGCCGTGGCCAATGTGAAGCTATGAGAATCATATGGCCTCTGTCTCTCTGAAGCTTGAACAGGGTTTTGGGAATTCTGGTCGCCGTATCTTAAAAAGGATATAGCGATTTTAGAAAAGGTTCAGAGAAGAGCCACCAAAATGGTAAAGGGGATGGAAGGATACTCCTATGAAGAAAGGCTAAAAAGGTTGGGGCTCTTTAACCTGGAAAAGAGACGGCTGAGGGGAGATATGATAGAAGTCTATAAATTAATGAACGGAGTGGAACGGGTAAACGTAGATCGATTGTTTACCTTATCAGAATATAGAAAGACTAGGGGACATGCAATGAAGCTACAGGGTAAACTATTTAAGACTAATAAAAGAAAATATTTTTTCACTCAACGTGTAATCAAACTCTGGAATTTGTTACCGGAGGATGTAGTAAAGGCTGTTAGTGTAGCTGGGTTTAAAAAAGGTTTGGACAAGTTCCTGGAGGAAAGGTCCATAAACCATTATTAAGAAGGGACCCAGGATATCAATGCTTGAACCAATACAAGCATTGTGGAACCTGTGTCCCTTGGGGAAACTGCTAGGTACGTATGACCTAGATTGGCCACTGTTGGAAACAGAATACTGGGCTTGATGGACCTTGGTCTGACCCAGTATGGCATATCTTATGTTCATAGGTTGGAACATGCTATCCCCACAACACCAGGCATCCTGAGGATGGAGGGTAGGAGTTGAAGAAAGAAAGGCGCTGTGGAACAGCTAACCTAGCATAGGACTGCAGACAAGGAGTCCATGTGTGGATGATAATTATCAATGATATTGAAAGAAATATTGCAATATAGACCTCCCCTAACAGGATTACACAGCAGTAAGGAGGTTCATGGGATCTACTGGGGAACCCAGTAGAGGAACCTCAAGGAGGACCTCACTGTGAAGTGGAGGTAATAAACCTGTAGGAAAAAAAACAATGGAGGTCAGATTCCTGAAAGGTAAGAGGGGACCCCGGTAATAACTGGGGTAGTACCAAAAACGGTGGGCCTTCAGCGGAAGGCTTTATGATAAAAGCCGAACTCTTTTGGCGACAGAGTGGCTCACCCTTGGGAGCAAAAAGAGAAGGCTGACCGAATTGGACAAACAGGCACAGTCCTTGTGGGAGGAAAAGGTATGGAAACCCCTTGTATCCCAAAAGAAAGGACAAACGCCTGAGGCGTTAGAGCCTGTGATTAACTGAAGATCCGCAATGTCTCTCCTAACTGGAGTCAGCTAGGAGAGATACTGGAACATGGAGAGCTTCAGAGGTACCTAAACCTTAAGGTTATGGTGGAAGTTGTTAACTACCACAGAAGTGGTTGTGAGTGTAGAATCCCAAACATGCTGGATAGCATAGGTATGGGTAAAACCCATCTGTCAGAATCATATAGCTATATGAGCCTCGACAGTCAGGTAGATAAATATGCAGAATACATATCTACCGATAAAAAATCTCGACAGATACATACATACACACACATACATATACATATATATATATACACACACACACATATACACACATACATATATATAGCGTAGTTACTCACCTGTAACAGGTGTTCTCCAGGAGCAGCAGGAATCAGTCCTCACATATGGGTGACGTCGGCGCCGACGGAGCCCTCGCGGAGCAATTTTCCCCAGCTTTCAAAGAAAGCCTTTGGGAATTGCAGCGCGCATGCGCGGTCGCCTTCCCGCCCAAGGGTGCCATCTTAGCCAGTCTGATGACATAGCTAAAAGACAGCATAAAAATTTGCAAAAAAACTTAAGCAGATGATTGCAACTCCACGGGGAGGAGGGAGGGTTGTGAGGACTGATTCCTGCTGCTCCTGGAGAACACCTGTTACAGGTGAGTAACTACGCTTTCTCCAGGACCAAGCAGGAAGTCAGTCCTCACATATGGGATTCCCAAGCTTAAGGCTACCGGAGACCCTAAGCACAAAAATGAGCTCCCTCTAGCTCAGCGGCACAGAAGGAAGGAATCTTCACTGAATTATCACCCACCGGTAGCCCCCATCCGGGATGGAGGGTAGGAGTTGCTCAAACCTCGAAGAGATTTCGGAGGACTGCCTGTCCGAAAGCACTGTCCCTGCGGGACTCCCTCTCGAGACAGTAATGGACCGCAAAAGTCTGGCTCGAAGACCAAGTAGCAGCCCGGCAGATGTCTGCCAGCGGAACAGAGCGGAGGTAAGCCACTGACGTAGCCTTCGCCCGAACACAATAAGCCGTGACTCGACTTTCTAAGGAGAGTCCGGCTGCCCCATAAGCCCAAGCGATACAGTCAGCAACCCAGATGGACAGAGTACGCTTGGAGACCGGGAGCCCCAATTTATTGGGGTCAAAAGACACAAAAAGCTGAGCAGCTTTACGGTGCTCCCGCGTATGGTCAAGGTAGAAGTTCAATGCCCTTCTACAGTCCAGGGTATGCAGGACCCTTTCAGCTCGGCTGGAGTGAGGCCTGGGAAAGAAGGTTGGAAGTACCACCTCCTGATTGATGTGAAAAGGGGAGACAACTTTTGGAAGAAATTTTGGGTGAGTCCATAGGACTACCCTATTTTTGTAGAACCGAGTGAAAGGGGGATCAGACACGAGGGCCTGCAATTCACTTACGCGTCTAGCGGAAGTGAGGGCTATCAGGAATAAGGTTTTCCACAAAAGAAAACGCAGAGAACAGGTAGCCATCGGTTCAAAAGGCGGACAGGTGATCCGCTGTAAAACCACATTCAGATCCCAGTCAGGTGCTGGCGGGCGCAGAGGTGGTTTAAGTAGAAGGAGACCTCGGAGAAACCGTGCTACGAGAGGGTCGCTGGAAAGAGGTCTGCCGTCCACCGGCACATGGTGTGCTGAAAGAGCACTGAGGTGGACTTTGACGGAGTTGGACTTAAGTCCCAGATTAGAGAGGTAGAGCAGGTACTGCAAGATCACCGATACCGAGCAGGAGAAGGGATCCTGAGACTGCTGTACACACCAAATGGAAAAGCGATGCCATTTAAGGGCGTAGCATTTGCGGGTAGAAGGTCGCCGAGAAGCTAGGACGACCTCTTCCACCTCTGCCGGCAGGAGAAGGGGAGCAAGGACTACCCTTTCAGCCGCCAGGCCATTAGATTGAGAGATCTGAGGTTGGGGTGTAGCAGAGACCCCTGATCCTGTGTTAGGAGATCCGGTTGAAACCCCAGAGGGAACGGATCCTCTACCGCTAATTGCAACAGGAGTGGAAACCACGGCTGTCTGGGCCAGCGAGGAGCCACCAGGATCATGGAAGCTTTGTCCCGGAGAACCTTGAATAGAGTTCGAGAGACTAGCGGGATGGGAGGAAAAGCATAGAGAAGGCTTTCCGACCATGAGAGTAGAAAAGCATCTGCCGCTACCCGAAGGGGATGTGGCTGACGAGAGCAGAAGCGAGGAAGTTGCCGGTTGAGAGGACTGGCAAAGAGATCCATCGTGGGGAGGCCCCACTTCAGAAAAGGTTTCTGAACTACCAAGGGATCCAGACGCCACTCGTGCGGCTGGAGTATCCTGCTGAGTTTGTCTGCCAGGTAATTCTCTTGGCCTGGGAGATAAACTGCCTTGAGAAGAATGCCGTGACTGACAGCCCAAGAGCAGAGCTTCTGAGCTTCTCGGCAGAGAAGGAAGGAGCCCGTGCCCCCCTGCTTGTTCACGTAGAACATGGCAACTTGATTGTCCGTCTGGACAAGGACGGACCGGTGAGAAGTCAGGTGGGAGAAAGCCTTGAGCGCCAGACGGATTGCTC
Organism: Ichthyophis bannanicus; assembly: GCA_033557465.1. Taxonomy (NCBI): domain Eukaryota; kingdom Metazoa; phylum Chordata; class Amphibia; order Gymnophiona; family Ichthyophiidae; genus Ichthyophis; species Ichthyophis bannanicus. Next base: position 708,604,273 of record CM066034.1, read on the forward strand.
TGAGCTCCAGGAAGTTGATCTGTTGAGCAGACTCCCACGCGGTCCAGAGACCTTGAGTACATGCCCCCTGGCAATGTGCTCCCCAACCCAGGAGGGAAGCATCGGTCGTCAGCACTTGAGCCGGCTGAGGCGACTGAAACGGCATTCCGAGCACCAGGTTTGGCCGATGAAGCCACCACTGTAGGGAAGAGGCCAGCGGCCCGGAGATGCGCACTAAGTCGGCTAGTCCGCCAGTGGCTTGTTGCCACTGCTTGCGAAGGCACCATTGAGCAGGCCGCATATTCAGGCGAGCATTGGGGGTCACGTGGACGGTGGAAGCCATATGGCCGAGTAGTCTCAGAAAGCGCCTGGCGGAGACCAGGGACTGGCTGCAAAAACAGCCGGCTAGGTCCATGAGCCGTTGAGCCCTGTCGAGAGGCAGGAAAGCTCGTGCCTGAGGAGTGTGCAGTCTTGCGCCGATGAACTCGAGATCCTGTGAGGGGAGCAAAGTGGACTTTGCGAAGTTTATGACAAAGCCCAAGTACTGCAGAAGAGTCACCGTGCAGTGTGTGGCATTGGTGACTGCCGGAGAGGACGATGCTCTGATGAGCCAGTCGTCGAGGTACGGAAAGACAGAGGCCGTGAAGCCGGAGATAGGCCGCCACCACCGCGAGACATTTTGTGAAGACTCGCGGTGCAGAGGATAGGCCAAAGGGCAGTACTCTGTACTGGTAATGATTTCCTGCCACCACAAACCTTAGGTATTGGCGGTGGCTTGGGTGGATGAGGATGTGCGTGTAGGCATCCTTTAGATCTAAGGAGCATAGCCAATCTCCCTGCTGGAGGTAGGGCAGAAGGATTCCAAGGGTAAGCATCTTGAACTTTTCCCGCACGAGGAACTTATTGAGGTTGCGCAAGTCCAGGATGGGTCTGAGGCCTCCTGTCCTTTTTGGTATTAGGAAATACCTGGAATAAAAGCCTTGACCTCTCAGGTGGTGGGGCACCGGTTCCACAGCCTGTTCCTGAAGAAGACTTGCTAACTCCTGAAGGAGTAAGTCCCTGTGCAGAGGGAGTCGAGGAGGTTCTCCCGGAAAATAAGAGGGAGGGACCTGATGGAAGTAGAGAAGATATCCTTCTCTCACGACTTGAAGCACCCAGGCATCTGAAGTGATGTTGGACCACCTGTGGGCGAAGTGAACCAGCCGGCCTCCGGTGCTGGGAGGAGCCAGCTGAGGGGGAGAGGCTATGCTGAGGAAGTCAAAAACCCCCACCCTGCTGAGCAGGGGCTGGTGGTGCAGGCTTGGGGGCTTGCTGCCTACGGGACCCGTTACCCCGTCCCTTGGCCTGCTGGCCCTGTGGGGGAGCTGCGGAGGCCTGATATTGAGGGTAGTGTTTATAGGCAGCCGCCTTTCTCGGGTAAAAGGACTTCTTTCCCGAGCCCTTCTTTTTCTGGGAAGGGGCGGAGGTCTTCCTAGAAAGCCTAGTCCTGGTGAGAGTCTCCGTCTCGATTTGTGCAGCCTTTTCAGCCATGGACTTGCCAAAGAGGTTCTCACCTCTGCAGGGGACATCGACCAACTTGTCCTGCACCCAGGGTTCAAGGTCAGACGACTGAAGCCAAGCCTGTCGGCGGGCACCGATGCCAGCTGCGGCTACTCGAGCCGATGCTTCAAAGCCATCATAGGCTGCTCGGGACATGAATTTGGAGCATTCCCGAATACCAGTTGTCAAGGCCAGGAACCTCCGCAAAGGTTCCTCGGACAGTCCAGCGGAGAATCCGGCTATCTCTTTAGCCAGGTCTCGGAGATACATGCCCATGTATAGCTGGTAGGTCTGGACACGACAAGCCAGCATAGAGCCCTGGAAACACTTCTTACCAAGGCCATCCAGGTTACGGGCCTCCCTGCCCGGAGGCACCGAGGAGTGCATCTTATGGCTCTTAAGCCTATGCATGGCCGATTCCACTACCATGGAATGGTGTGGCAGCTGTGCTTTTTGGAAGCCAGGACTCTTGCGGACTCGATAGATGGAATCGACCCGCTTGCTTAATACCGGCGACGAGGCCGGACTCTCCCACATGCGGAAGAGTAGTCGTTCCAGCATGGGAGGAACCGGTACAGTAAAGTGCTCCCGGGCGGGAGAGTCGTACTGAAGGGCGTCGAGCTCTTCGGCTCGAGGCTCCTCCTCGGGATCCGCAGGGAAGGCCAAAGCCTTGGCCATATCCCTGACGAAGTCCGAGAACCGGGCATCCTCCGGAGGGGACTGCTTCCGAGGTTCGGACTCAGGTGAGTCCGAGGGGACACACCGAGTCCGAAACGAATCAGGTGACTCTTCCTCTTCAGACTCCTAGGCCGACTCCGAGGAGGAATCGGTGGGGTCGGATCGGGCAGGCGGAGTCGTCGGCCGCCCCGACGCCGAGGGAGTCGGCGGCGACGACCTCGGTCCCGAACGGGAGGCCGAGGGTGACCTCGACCGAGGATCGACTCGAGTTCGCATGGACTCGAGGATCGGCTCGGTCTCCGGGGTCGACTTAGACGTCGACGTCCCGGCGGTCGGGGCAGTGGCGCCAGCGAGGCTAGCGATCAGTGCCCGCTGCTGGTCCATGAAGGCAGATAGTCTGCTCTCCAAGGCCGTCAACCTGAGTCCGACCTCAGGTGACCCAGCAGCCCCCAACTCGGGCCCCGACGGCATCGGGCCCGACGTCAGACATCTCGGAGGCGAGTCCAGAAGGACTACAGGACTTACCCGAGCAGGCAACTCCGACTCCAGGCGAGGTCGCTTCGGGAGGTGCTCCTTCTCCAAAGACCCGGGACGGCTATCGGGGCTATGCGACCTGGCCCTCGCGGAGCCAGGAGCGTCCACCGACGCCGCCCTCGCAGGTTTTGCCTTCCGTCGATGGTCCCCGGAGGGAGAACCCCTGTCGGAGGAGCTTCGGCGATGGTCAGAGCTGGAGCCTCTGGATGCCGAGGCCTCCGACGAGGTCCGGGTACGGCCGGGGTCAGCGAAGATTCTATCCCGCTGGTGCCGCCGACTCCTTAACGCTTTGGAGGACATTTTGCCACAGGCTCCACAGATCAGTTCTTCATGATCCGGGCCCAGGCAGCGGAGGCAATTATCGTGTGTGTCAGTGAGTGACATATTTCTGTCACACTGACCACACCGCTAGAAACCACTGGCAGCCATCGGGGGGAAAAGGGCCCCTGCAAGGTCAAAGGACCGGGCTGCCAGCGAAAAAGCGAAAACGAAACTGACCAAAATCAGAAAAACCGAAATATAAGAGAAGGACTCGCAACGGCGTCGCGAGTCCGGGCAGGATAACGACCGGCGTCGAACCGAAGTGAAAAAAGAGAAAAACTCACGAAAATCAACTTTTTCAGCGGGGACACGACGGGTACGTCTGTAGGGCTCCGCGGAAAAAAGAAGACTGGCTAAGATGGCACCCTTGGGCAGGAAGGCGACCGCGCATGTGCGCTGCAATTCCCAAAGGCTTTCTTTGAAAGCTGGGGAAAATTGCTCCGCGAGGGCTCCGTCGGCGCCGACGTCACCCATATGTGAGGACTGACTTCCTGCTTGGTCCTGGAGAAATAACAGATATAGACAGACATCTGTAAGATGTATGCTAGAGATATGAATATATAGGCCTCTATATGGGTGTCTGCAATGAAGCAGACAGGGATATGCCTACAGAAACGGTATTCACCTAGGAGATGTGGAGAGGAAAGATTCATCTAATAACAAGGTGGAACCTACTTGAGAAGATATATAGAGAATCTATTCCCACTGGTTATGAGCTACAGGGATGCTAGTTAGTGAAATAACCAGGACGGTTACGTGAAAAGCAGAGGATGAAATCAGTGTGCATCCAGCAAGTCCCGAGTATTCCAGAACTCTAGCATGGTAAGTGAATAGAAGACGCATAAAAAATGAGATACCATGCTGACCTGCTTAAGGGCAAAAAAAGGTATCATGCGTTCTTACCATGAGGACGAGCTGCAAGGAGAAAAGGCATATTTCCGATTGGAAATACTATGGACCAAAGCAGGGAATTGGCAACTCCTTAAGCTTTCACGTAAGAGAAGGCTTATGTCCTTTATATTAAAAAGGAGATAGTGAAAAAGGGAGAACCTTTCTAGTCATGGGAGACATGACTGAAAAAGCCTTTTCCAACCATCTAGGAGAGATGGGAGGAAAAAAACCCATGCTCTCTAGCAAGGGCCCACAGTGGAGAGCTTCTCTGTAGAATTGCAGAGAGCATGATGCAGGAGAATGAGGAGATAGAACTGGCTGTTGGAGAGCCAGTACCTGTCAACTATGCTGCCAAACCCAGGGGAATGGAGATGGCAGAAAGAGAAGACAATCCAACAAGCCTGTAGTGAAATAATTTCCAAGACAGATAACAGCACTGACTTGGAACCACTACTAAGACTAGACAGAATGTTAGTGGAGGACAAATCTGGTTGCTGGTGGACAAGAACCAGTGGTCCAAACATTAAGGCTCCTGCATAGGCAGCTGCTTGCCAGACAGCAGAAAGAATCTTACTGTTTAAAAACAGAAAGGACAGAACAGGAGTAGAAAACTCTGGACATGTCTGATGAACTGCCTCAAAGCAAGATTGAAAAAGAGGAGTCAACTCAGAGGAAAACTCCACACTGGAAAAGTAACAAAACTAGAGGCTGAAGAAAAAGCCCTCCAGTGAAGCAATACCACTCTTACAGAGGAAAAGCTCAGTAAGAGGGTGAAGAGAATGGAGCTGAAGAAGACTTACAAAGTAGTAAGTCTATAGAAAGGGAAAAAAAAGACATGCTGGCACAGAAAACTATCGTTTGATAGTAGTTAGACCTCTTTCCCTAGCAGGAAGAAGAGGCGAACCCTGTGCCTTATAGGCATGAACATCCTGACAGCTCATAGAACATAGAAAAAATGGATGTCTTTTGGGAAGAGATCCATGTCTAGGGTTTAGAATAAAGCAGTTGATTGTCTCTATTGAGAAGAAGCAACTGCAGATTCTAACCCCCAGAGTCACAAGCATCTGATGAAGATTGATCAGAAACCCTGCGATTGCTGGGTCTGGTGAGAGGTTGAATTCTGCAGACCAGGACGATGCTTCCCTTGTTTCGGAACATCTGTATGATGGGCAGATGATGCATAAAACCTTCTTCTCCTATGGGAAGAAAGTTTGGCAGGACATTTCCTACCTACTGGGACAGAAGAAGGTGCAGAACAGCCCCTAGGAACAGGTAAGTCAGTGGACAACTGAGTAACCTGACGTAAAGACTCCTTGTTGAAAAGATTGTCTCCAGTACAAGGAGTATGTCCCAGTCTTTGCTGTGCCCATTTGTTTAAGTCTGAAGCTTGGAGCCAGGCTCTACGTCGTGCCCCTATAGTTATAGCAGAAGTCCTGCTAACAGACTCAAAAGAGTCTAGGGAAGCACGAGTAAGAAAGCAAGAGATATTCTGAAGATGCTTAAGCAGTGAAGAATAGCCTGCACTCTTGGACTCTGGAAGGGAAGGAGTCAAAAGATGTAATTGCTTTGTGACCTCAAGAGATAGACTCATAAACCTCCAGTCGCTATCCTCGGTACCGAGTCTCCGGTATCGATCGGTGTCGGTACCAAAGCATGTTGGTACCCAGTCTTCCAGACTAGAGATCGATTCCAAACTCGGCATCGAGGGCAAAGAGCCTGATGAGCGATGCATGGAAGGCACCGACCACAAGGGTGATGAGGACATCGGTACCGACTTCGGTACCGTGTCTGATACCGGTGGATGAAGGCCAACCAGTGACAACTCAAATGGCCTCGGGGGAACCGAGAATTGCGGATCCGAATTATCAGAACCGAGCCTTCGGAACCGCCGGGAGCCAGTACCAAGGCGAGTCAGTACCCAGTCCTCCAGACTGGAGATCGATTCGAGACTCGGCATCGAGGGAAGTGAGGCTATCGATGCACGTCTGGAGGGTACAGACATCGGTGGTAGAATCGGTACTGGTACCGATAATGGAAAATCAGTCTGGAGGGTATCCACCGGTCCTGAAGGTACCGAGGACGCCAGATGACCATCCCTGGTGAAGAATGTATCATCCAACACCAGTGCCGATGCCGGGGTATCAGTACCGCTCGAAGCGGATGCCACCACCGGACACGGCTCAGGTATGTTCTGTGAGGGGTGAACCCCAGGAACAACCTGAAACCCCTCAAAAGCTTTGGAGACCAAAGACTCCCACCGGGGTTTTGAAGCCAGTGGGCCCTCGAGGGCAAGGCCGGAGCCGTCTACATGCTGTGCATGAGACCTACCACTCGAGGGCTGACTGGTCTTAAACTGTTTGTGGGTTACCTGATCCTGTGTGGAAGAAGAAAGGGACGGTGCCCTGACGTCGGAGGGAAACCGTGTATGGAGGGAACCTCGATGTTGAAAACCTCTTCTCACCAAACTGTTGCCTCATGGCTCCGGAGGAAAAAGGTCAGGACCCAAGCAGGTTAGACACCGATATTGAAGGTCTAAAAATAAAGTTGTACCGCCACAGTCTGAACATTTCTTGGAGAAAGTGGCTGGCGGTTCCATGAAGGAAAAGAAGGAGGCCTGAAAGGCCTGAGAAACCGTGAGACACTATGAAGAAAAAATATCCCTTGGAAAAGGAGATTTCACAGGAAAAGAAAACACCGGCGGTACCGGTGATGTCGAGTAGACAGCCGCGACCACAAGAAAACTAAAGAAATAAAACAAGAATTTTCTGCGGTGACAGGACGACGTCCTGCCGGCTCTGCGGAAAACGAAAACTGAGGAGAGGCAGTTGGGAGAGGCGGGAAGGCAGTACGCAGGCGTGGTGGGATGCTTCCAAATGTTCTTTGGACGCTGGGAAGCGTTCCCGCGCAGACTCCGTCGGTACCGACGTACCCATATGTGAAGACTCATTCCTGCTTGTTCCTGGAGATAGGTTGAGATCCTGAATATTTAAGCTCTCAGCAACCAGGCCGTGAGATGCAGGGACTGGGGATTCGGGTGCCATAGGGTCCCACTCTCTTGGGAAAGGAGATCTGGAGCACACCCTAACTCCAGAGGTGCAGCTTGAGAGAGATGTAGAAGCAGGAGATACCATGTTTGGCATGTCCACGGTGGAGCTGAGGATCATGCAACCTCTGTCTCTCTGAAGCTTGAAGAGTGTTTTAGGGAAAAGGTGGGAAGGTATAGAGGAAGTCCTGAGCCCAGTGAAGGAGGAAGGCATCCCTTGCCTGGCAATTGTGAGCTGGAATCCTGGAACAGAACCGGGGAAGTTTGGCATTCAGTGGACTTGCAAAGAGGTCTATGTCTGGAGTCCCCCAGATGTGAAATATCTGTCACCTGGTCTAGATGGAGAGACCATTCGTGAAGCAGCAATACTCGGCTGAGTTTGTCTGCCCAAAGGTTTTGAATGCCTGGAAGATATACCACGAGAAGGTGGATTTGATGCTCTCTGGCGAGGGCCCAAAGTCGTAAAGCTTCTTTGCATAATGACGGAGAGCTTGTTCCGCCCTCCTTGTTCACATAGAACATGGCTACTTGATTGTCCATTTGGACTAGGACTGTCTTGTAGCTGAGCTGGGCATGGAATACTCGAAGAGCTAAATAGATTGCTCTTATTTCTAGGAGGTTTATGTGAAGACAAGCCTCCTGTGGAGTCCAGGTGCCCTGGGTAGAGAGATGATGCAGGTGTGCTCCCCAACCCACCTGTGATGCATCTGTTAGGGTGGCCTGGAATAGGGGTTGCTGGAAAGGAGACAGAGTGGTTACTCACCTGTAACAGGTGTTCTCCAGGAGCAGCAGGAATCAGTCCTCACTTATGGGTGATGTCGGCGCCGACGGAGCCCTCGCGGAGCAATTTCCCCAGCTTTCGAAGAAAGCCTTTGGGATTGCAGCACGCATGCGCGGTCCTCTTCCCGCCCAAGGATGACATCTTGCTCAGTCGAATGACATAGCGGAAGACAGCAACCATAAGAATGACTGCAACTCCAGGGGAGGAGGGAGGGTAGTGAGGACTGATTTCTGCTGCTCCTGGAGAACACCTGTTACAGGTGAGTAACCACTCTTTCTCCAGGACCAAGCAGGAAGTCAGTCCTCACTTATGGGACTCCCTAGCTTAAGGCTACCGGAGACCTCAAGCTGGAAAAAGAGAGCTCCCTCCAGCTCAACCGCACAGAAGGAAGGAATCTTCTCTGAATACGAATCCGGCCGGTAGCCAACATCGGGGCCGGCGGGTAGGAGTTGCCTAAACCTCAAAGAGATTGTGGAGGACTGCCTGTCCGAAAGCACTATCCCTGCGGGACTCCCTCTCCAGGCAGTAATGAGCCGCAAAAGTCTGGCTAGAAGACCAAGTAGCGGCCCGGCAGATTTCTGCCAACGGAACAGAGCGGAGGTGTGCGACAGACACCGCCTTCGCCCTGACACGGTGCGCCGTGACTCGACTCTCCAAAGAGAGGCCGGCTGCCCCATACGCCCAGGCGATGCAGTCAGCTACCCAGATGGACAGAGTACGCTTCGATACAGATAACCCCAACTGATTGGGGTCAAAGGAAACGAAAAGCTGGGCAGCTTTCCTATGCTCACGCGTACGGTCAAGGTAGAAGGACAAGGCTCTTCGACAGTCCAGGGTATGCAGAACAGTCTCAGCTCTGCTGGTATGTGGCCTGGGAAAGAAGGTCGGAAGAACCACCCCTCTTGATTGATGTGGAAAGAGGAAACCACCTTAGGAAGAAACTTAGGGTGAGTCCGTAAGACAACCCTATTCCTGTAGAACCTAGTGTAAGGGGGCTCCGACACTAGGGCCTGTAGTTCACTAACGTGCCTAGCGGAGGTGAGGGCTACCAAGAGAGCTTTCCATGAGAGGAAGCGGAGGGGGCAGGTAGCCATGGGTTCGAAAGGCGGGCAAGTAAGCCTTTGTAAAACCACATTGAGGTCCCAGTCAGGAGCCGGAGGGCGCAACGGGGGCTTAAGCAGAAGCAGGCCCCTGAGGAAACGCGCCACCAAGGGATGCGAGGAAAGCGGCTGGCCCTCCACCGGCGAATGATGTGCAGAGAGCACTGAGGTGGACTCTGACAGAGTTGGACTTGAGGCCTAGATCGGAGAGGTGCAGCAAGTATTGCAGTACCACCGACACTAGGCAGGCGAATGGGTCCTCAGAATGCTGAGAACACCAGACGGAGAAGCGACGCCATTTGAGTGCGTAGGACTTCCGGGTAGGAGGTCGCCGAGACGCCAGGACGACAGCTTCCACCTCCGGGGGGAGCGAGAGCGGGGCCAGAACTACCCTCTCAGCAGCCAGGCCATCAGGTGAAGGGCCCGGAGGTTGGGGTGCAGAAGAGTACCCTGATCTTGGGTCAGAAGATCGGGCTGAAACCCCAGAGGGAGAGAGGTGTCCACCGCTAACTGCAGGAGCAGAGGAAACCAGGGTTGCCTCGGCCATCGGGGTGCTATCAGGATCACGTAGGCCCCGTCCCGGGCAACCTTGAAGAGCGTCCGGGACACCAGCGGCGTGGGAGGAAAGGTATACAGTAGGCCTGTGGACCACAAAATGAGGAAAACGTCCGGGGCCACTCTGAGGGGATGCAGATGCCGAGAGCAGAACCGGGGGAGCTGCCGGTTCAGGGGACTGGCAAAGAGGTCCACGGTAGGGGAGCCCCACCGGCGGAAGATTTGCTGGGCAACGCCGGGGTTCAACCTCCACTCGTGGGGCTGCAAGACCCAGCTCAGCCTGTCGGCCAGGCAATTCTTCTGCCCGGGCAGGTAAACAGCCTTGAGGAGGATGTTGTGGTCGACTGCCCAAGAGCACAGTCGCCAGGCCTCCTGACAGAGCAGGAGGGAGCCCGTGCCCCCCTGTTTGTTCACGTAGAACATGGCCACCTGATTGTCCGTCTGCACCAGTACGGACTGGCGAGAGGTGAGGTGAGAGAAGGTCCGCAGAGCTAGGCGGATCGCCCGCAGCTCCAGGAAGTTGATTTGTTGAGCCGCCTCCCAAGGAGTCCAAAGGCCTTGAGTGCGCGCTCCCTGGCAATGCGCTCCCCATCCCAAGAGAGAGGCATCGGTCGTGAGCACCTGGGAAGGTGCGGGAGACTGAAAGGGCATACCCCATACCAGGTTGGGCAGGTGGAGCCACCACTGCAGAGAGGAGACCAGGCGGTCGGAGATCTGTAGAAGGTCCGCCAGACCTCCTGTGGCCTGATGCCATTGAGTGCGGAGACACCACTGGACAGGCCTCATATGCAGTCGGGCGTTCGGCGTGACATGGACCGTGGAGGCCATATGACCGAGCAGCTGCAGGAACCTCCGGGCCGGAACCGGAGACGCACTGTGGAACCTGCCGGCCAAAGCCATGAGCCTGTCGGCTCGCTCTCAAGGCAAGAAGGCACGAGCTCGCAGAGTGTCGAGCCGAGCTCCTATGAACTCGAGATCCTCAGAGGGGCGCAACGTGGACTTCCCGACGTTTATGACGAAGCCCAAGTGCTGAAGCAGAGCCACCATACGCTGCGTGGCCCGAGTGACCTCTGAGGCCGACTGCGCCCGGACGAGCCAGTCGTCCAGGTAAGGAAAAACAAATAGGCCCTGAAGCCTCAGGAAGGCCGCGACCACCGCCAGGCATTTTGTGAACACCCTGGGGGCGGAGCACAAGCCAAAGGGCAGCACGCGGTACTGATAGTGTTTCCCGGCCACTACAAATCTGAGATATTGTTGGTGGTCCGGATGAATCAGGATGTGAGTATAGGCATCCTTTAGATCCAAAGAGCATAGCCAATCTCCCTGCTGGAGGTAGGGCAGCAAGATTCCAAGGGTAAGCATCCTGAACTTTTCCCGCTGCAGGAACATGTTGAGGTTGCGCAAGTACAGAATGGGTCTGAGGCCTCCCGTCCTCTTTGGGACCAGGAAGTATCTGGAGTAGAACCCCTGACCCCACTGAGGTTGGGGCACTGGTTCCACAGCCTGCTCCTCCAGTAGACCCTGCAGCTCCTGAAGGAGTAAGTCTCTGTGCAGAGGGGGCTTCGGAGGCTCCCCCGGGAAGTAGGGGGGAGGCACCTGGTGAAAATGCAAGAGGTAGCCCCTTTGAACCACCTGCAGCACCCAGGAATCGGATGTTATGGCTGACCACCTGTGAGCAAAGTGGATCAGCCTGCCCCCCGTGCTGAGCGATGGGCGCGGAGGGGGAGAGACTATGCTGGCATAGTCAAAAACCCCCACCCTGCGTGGCAGGGGGCTGTGTAGCGGGCTTGGGGGCCCGCGGCCTACAGGGGCCATTCCCCTGACCCTTAGTCTGTGGGCCCTGAGTGGAAGCCGCCGGTACTTGGTATTGAAGGTGGGATTGCTTATAGGCAAGCACCTTCCTCGGGTAAAAAGGCTTCTTCCCTGGACCCTTCCTCTTCTACGGGGGAGCGGAGGTCTTTCGGGACAGTCGAGTCCGAGTGACAGTCTCGGACTCTAGTTCCGCAGCCTTATCGAACATGGGCTTGCCGAAAAGGTTGTCACCTCGGCAGGGGACATCGACTAACTTGTCCTGTACCCATGGCTCGAGGTCGGATGACTGGAGCTAGGCCTGTCGGCGGGCACCGATGCCGGCTCCAGCTACTCGGACCGACGCCTCGAAGCCGTCGTAGGCCGCTCGAGAAAGGAATTTCGAGCACTCTCGAATACTATTGGACAAGGCCAGGAACCTCTGCAAAGGTTCGTCGGAGAGACCAGCCGAGAACCCGGCGAGCTCTTTCGCCAGGTCTCGGAGGAACATGCCCATATACAGCTGGTATGTCTGGACTCTGCAGGCAAGCATGGAACCCTGGAAGCACTTCCTATCGAGGGCATCCAGGTTACGGGCCTCCTTACCCGGGGGCACCGAGGAGTGCATCTTTTGACTCTTAAGCCGATGCATTGCCGATTCCACAACCATGGAGTGGTGTGGCAGTTGCGCCTTCTGGAACCCGGGGCTCTTGCGGACTCAATAAATCTAATCGATCCGCTTGCTTAACACCGATGTCGAGGCCGGGCTTTCCCACATGCGGAAGAGCAGCCGCTCCAGCATCGGAGGGACCGGCACAGTAAAGGCCTCCTTCGGGGGAGAGTTGTACTGGAGTGCCTCGAGCTCTTCCGCGCGAGGCTCCTCCTCGGGATCCACGGGGAAAGCCAAAGCCTTGGCCATATCCTGCACAAAATCAGAGAAGCGCGTATCCTCCGGAGGGGATCGCCTTCGAGGCTCCGACTCGGGTGAGTCGGAGGGGACGCACCAGGTCTGAAAAGAGCCGGGCGACTCGTCCCCTTCCGTGTCCCAGTCCGACGCCTCCGTGGAGGAATAGAGGGGCTCCGTGCGGGCGAGGGTTCGTCCCGACGCCGACGACCTCGGTCCCGAACGGGAGGCCGAGGGAGACCTCGACCGAGGATCGACTCGAGCATGCATCGACTCGAGACCTTGGCGTCGACGTCCCGGTGGTCTGGGCAGATGCACTGGCGATGCCGGTCATCCAAACCCGCTGCTGGTCCAAGAAGGCAGAGATACTGCGCTCCAAGGATGTCAATCTGAGGTCAAGCCCAGAAGACCCGGCAGCCACTGACTCGGGCCCGACGACGGTGCCGTAGGGGAGTCCAGGAGGACAATAGTACTCACGTGCGGCTCCACCTCGAGTCGAGGAAGTTTAGAAGGTCTCTCTGCCTCCGAGGACTCGGGGAGGCTGGCGGGGCTATGCGACCCAGCCCGCAAGGGACCAGGTGCATCCGACATTGCCCGCATGAGTTTCCTCTGCCGACAATGCTCCCGGCCAGGGGACCCCCGCTCAGAGGAACTCTGACGGAGCTCGTGGCTGGAGTCACGAGACGTCGAAACCTCCGACGAGGTCCGGGCCGGGCCGGACTCGGGTCAGAGAAGATTCGGTCCTTTTGCGATTGCCAACTCCTCAGCGACTTGGGAGGACATCTTGCCACACGGACCACAGCTCCCAGAGTCATGGTTGGGTCCGAGGCAACGGAGGCAGAAATTATGCGTGTCTGTAAGAGACATTAATTTAGAACAATGATCACATTTTTTTAACCCGCTGGCAGCCATCGGGGAAAAAGGGCCCCCGCGAGGTCAAAAGACTGAGCCGCCAGGGGTGGAAAATAAGTGGCGGGAACGCCAGTTAAAAATTGAAAACAAAAAAAAAAAGAAATGTGAACGGACTCGATAAGGAAAAATCGAGGCCGGGCAGGAAAAGGACACGCGAACCGAGAAAACAACAAAGAATTAATCAACTTTTTCAGCGGTGGTAACAAACTACGTCTGTAGGGCTCCGCGGAAAAAAGAAGACTGAGCAAGATGGCATCCTTGGGCAGGAAGAGGACCGCGCATGCGCGCTGCAATCCCAAAGGCTTTCTTCGAAAGCTGGGGAAATTGCTCCGCGAGGGCTCCGTCGGCGCCGACGTCACCCATAAGTGAGGACTGACTTCCTGCTTGGTCCTGGAGAACCCACTAAAAAGATTCACCAGTGATTGCCACCATTGAAGGGACAAGATCAGTCGATGAGAGTTTGATATCTTATCTGACAGACATCCTGTGGCCTGTGTCCACTGTGTGGATAGGGTCCACTGGACTGCTCGCATGTGGAGGCGAGCATGGGGAACTACATGAACTGTGGATGCCATGTGTCCCAGTAACTGTAGCAGTTCGAGCAGTTAGGGAGGATTTTCCTGCTGCTTGAGAAGCTAGTTGCACTATGTGAAGACACCGGGCCTGTGGAAGGAAAGCCCTTGACTGGTATCTAACCAGGCTCCTATGAACTCGAGACTGGGAAGGAACAAGTTGGGATTTTGGGAAGTTTATTACCAATCCCAAGTACTGGAGAATTCAAATTGTGCGAGACAGTGCAGAGCTGGCTTCTGCACCCGTGGGGGCTTGCATGAGCCAGTCGTCCAAGTAAGGGAAGACGAATATCCCTAGGGTTCGCAGGAATGCAGCTACTACTGCCATGCATTTCGTGAATACTCTTAGTGCGGAAGCCAGACAAAAGGGAAGAACCCTGTATTGGAAGTGTTTTCCCTTGAAAAGGAATTGTAAGAATTTCCTGTGATCTGGATGGATCAGAATGTGAGTATATGCATCCTTTAAGTCTAGAGAACAAAGCCAATCCTAACTTTGAAGGTATGGCATTAGAATTCCTAGAGAAATCATTTTGAACTTCTCTCGGAACAGGTATTGGTTCAATTCTCTGAGGTCTAGAATGGGTCTTTGTCCCCCTGTTTTCTTTGGAATAAGAAAATGGGGGGAGCAGAACCCTGTACCCTGCTGGAGGATGGGTACTTCCTCTATTGCCTCTTGGGTAAGAAGTGCTGAGACCTCGTGATCCAGCAGATTGTCTGCAGAGGTCTGGGAATTGGACTGCCTTAGGATTGTAGGAGGGGGCATGCTGTAAAAATGAAGCTTGTACCCCCTCTCCTACAATGGACAGAGTCCAATTTTCTGCTGTTATTTGGTGCCATCTGTTGGCAAAATGACACAGCCTGCCTGGAATATTTAGGCGTTCTGGACCCTCAGAGGTAGGAAGGCTAAGCTCTCTAGTAAGGAGTCAAAGCCCTTGAGGGGGCTGAACCTGCGAGCTGGTTGAGCTCTTGGGCCTTTTCGCTTCTTCTGCCGTTTGAATTGCTGTTGTCCCCTTTGGGCAACTTGACCGTGAGCTTGGCTTTGCTGGGTATAGGATGGATAAAACATCCTCTTTTTGCTGAAAAAGAGGGTTTTTTATAGGGTTTCTTTTTGGCTGGCGTGGCTGTAGATTTTGACAATCTAAGGTGATATTGTCAGCATCTCTCTCATTAGCCTTTTCCTGCCAATTCTTGCCAAAGAGGTTTTCTCCTGTGCAAGTGATGTTGCCTAATTTATCCGGTACCCAGATCTCGAAGTCTGATGCCTGAAGCCAGGCAATCCATCGTGCACCAATGGCAATAGCAGAGTTTCTGCTGATACATTCAAAGCAGTCAAAGGCTGCACGATTCACAAACTTGGAGACATCTTGAGCATGCCTGACAAGCATAAGGGAAGTCTGTCTGTCATCTGGGAGAAGTGGGCTCACAAGCTCCAAATCTCCTTTGACCTCCTTGAGGAAAATTCCCATATATAAAATATATGAGCTGATCCTAGCTGAAAGCATGGAAGCCTGAAAAGTTTGACATCCAAAAGCATCAAGAGTCCTGCATTCACAACCTGGAGTATTGGATGCATGTGTCTGCACTTTTCATCCTACGCATGGCTGACTCCACTACCATTGAATGGTGTGGCAGCCGAGTCTTTTGAAATCCAGGACATGGTGGAACTTGATACATGGTATCAAGCCTCCTAGAATGAGATGTGGTCAAAGATGTCTCCCACATTCTGAGCATCAAATCATGAAGAATTTCATGAATGGGCAGAGTGGATGCCTCCTTTGGAGCCTTAGGATATTGGAGAATTTCCAATTCCTTTGCTCTAGGTTCCTTTTCAGGAGCTACCGTGATTGAAAGTCCTTTGGCAACATCACAAATAAAATCCTGAAGAGACATGTCCTCCGGAGGAGACATTCTGCATTGGGGAGAAGGAGTCTTCCAGGGGGAAAATTCTGCTACCGAAAGAATTATCAGTCTCATCGGAATCGAAGTATCTCTGATCACAATGTTCATGTAAGGCACAGTCCCGGTATCGACTGACGTCGATACTAAGTTGATACGGTACCGATCTTTTGATGCCAGGCAAAGACGGCATGGGAAGAATTCCCACCAGGGCCGGTACCGTCAGTGCTAGTACCGGTATCTGTGCCAACGGTACCGCAACTGTAAGGAGAGCTGCAATACTGCGCTCAATAGCGAGGAATCTCTGGTCTATCGACGCTGCCGATGCCTGGGTGTCGGTACCGGTGAAGGCAGCCGGGACCCCTGACCATGGCAACAGTAGTTCTGTCGAGGCCAAAGCCTCCCTCCGGGGCTGTTTTGCCGGTGTGGTTCCCTCAAGGGCAATGACGATGGCCTCTCAATGCTTTGCAGGAGAGCTACCCTTTGAGGACCAGCTTTTATGTTTAGTTACCTGAGATCCACAGGAGGAAGAAGAGGCTCTTGAAGACATCGATGCAATGGACCTGGCATCTGAAGAAAAGAGGGCACCGAGCTTTGCAGCCCGGTTCTGTCTTCCTCTTTTAGTCATTCCCATACAAGAGAGACATTCAGATGGAGAACGGTCAGGGCCTAAACATTTAAGACACCAGTCATGGGTGTCTGTGATGGAAATGGTACCGCCACACTTAGTGCATTTCTTTTAAACCACTAGCTGGTTTTTCCATCTTTGCTAGGAAAAATGGGGCCTAGTGCCCAAAATGGTGCCAAGCACCGAAAAAGAAAGGTTTCTGAAGAGAAACAATTCAGAATTATTATTTTTTTTTAAAAAAGAACCAACAGTACCGGTAGGCGTTGTGCGGAGGCAAACGCGACCACTAGAAAACAAGATTAAAGAAGAAATTTTCTGCGGTGACAGGGTATGTGTCCTGTCGGCTCCGCGGAAAACGAAGAACTGAAGAGGGACAGTTGGAAAGACGGGAAAGCAGCACGCATGTGCTGAGGGATGCTCCCTTCCTGCACAGGCTCCTTCGGTACTGACGATACCCATATGTGAAGACAACATTCCTGCTTGTTCCTGGAGATACACTAAGAGACCTCTCTGCAAATCTCCCCTGGTGGAACTAAGTTGTGCTTCGCCCAAGACGTCGCTTGCGCTCTAGCGGGGTGAGCCCTTAGCCCCACCTGCACCTGACACCCTTGCGATGTACATCTATATATATGCTGTCGCCAATGCTTCTTGAACCCATCTGGAATTGAAGCCATCGCTGCCGCTTCCCCTTTACGGGAACCTCCACCAGGACAAATAGGCAAACAGCCTTACTAAAAATCTCTAATAGGAGAAACTACCTATGGTAAAAATAACGGTACCGGCCTCAACATTACCTTTGCCCTAGAAAAGGTCCAACAAACAGCTCTCAGCAGGAAAACACCTGTAGCTCCAAAGCTCATCATTCTGAACAGAAGGCCACTAAAACACTGTCCTCAAATCCTTGACCGAGCGAGATGCAAAGACCCAAAGGACCCTAGATAACACCCCCAAGACCAAATTGAGATCCTGCGGTGGCACCGCCCCCCTGTGATAAGGACATAGGCTAGAAACCGCCTTTAACAGACGCACCATGTCGAAGTGCAAGCCCGAGCTGTAAATCGAACCTTTAGGGAACCGGCTGCTAGTACCTCAACCAGACTGTCCTGCAAGAAAAACAATACCATTGCCACGCAAACCACGTAAGCCCAGACCTGACGCTTAGAGCACTACTCCTCAGGAATATGCCATACTCGCACCTATGCCAGGCAGATGGACCTCAAACTGCTCTGAAGCAGAGATGCAAGTACCGCACCAGGATAACCTTTACTTCATAACCTTGCCCTTTCAATTGTCAAACCGGGAGCGAGAAAACAATCCAACTAAGCCATTCAAGTGGGACCGGAGTCAGAACTCTTCCTGTGGGTGCCCCCAAAGGGAAAAAAAAACCTAGAGACGACCGGGCGAAGACCACCCTTGCATCAGATCAGCTATCCCTTCTGACATCCTCTCTTGTTTCCTGTTGAAGATGAATCGATGCGGTCGATTAACAGTCACCCCAAGATCCATGTTCGGGGAATCCCACCTGTGGACTCTGTGCAAAAACAAACCTCTGGACGAAGATCCCATTCTCCGGCATCCAGCCGGACTTGCTAGGAAAAACTATTCACATTGTCCGATCCTGTAAGGATGCCGCCGAGCTAGCCTGTCGGCAAGACTCCACCCAGGAAAAGAGAGCTCCTGCTCCTACCTCCATGGCCGCGCACTGCCCCGCCGAATGAGGTAGGCCACCGTTGCAGAACTGACCAACCAGGCTTGCCCCGCTTGAACTTTCACCGCGGCTTCGAGCGGATGAAAAAAGTAGACCACCGCTCGCAGCACCAGATGGTTGATCAATCCCTGGCCCTCCTGGCCGAACCAAGTTCCTTGTATGAACAGCTCCCCGCTGAATGCCCCCTAACCTACAAGTTTCACATCTGTCAACCCTGGAAGCCATTGCGGGTGCTCCAGTAGCTGGCTTGACGCCACATTGTCTGGGCCAACCACCCCTGAAGCGGCCACCTGACTTGCAAAAGGCAAGAAATCTGCTGTTTAGAGCCTCGATCTGGAGCAACCAGAGTCGAGGAAACAACCTTTGCCAGGAACACATGTGCGCTAAGGCCCAAGGCACGAAAGCCAGGACCGCCGCCACTAGCCCTTGAAGATAGCTCCAAGCTGTCATCAACGGAAGTCCGAAACTGGTGTCCCCACCATCAGTCTGAGCTTGCCAAACCAACCGGAACACCGTCCCCACTGGGTGACGAACTGTATTCGCATGTAGTCAAGGACTTGAGACAGAATTAACCAGCTTCTGAAAGCAAAAACATACTACTCTGTTGGTAAACTGAAATCTCTTGCTCCTCAACTTTGCTCGTATCAGCCAACGCCGGGAGAAGGGAAAACAAAGATTTTTTTTTTTGCTGGATTGCCACTATCACCCTTCTAACCTTGGTGGCGACTCGCGGCGCCGTTGCCAACCCACAGGGCCATGCCTGAAACTGAAAACATCCCTACTGGGGTGCGAACCTTAGGAACCTCGGATGATCCAATCCGGACAGGATATGCAGTCATGCCTCTGTAGGCCATGGACTGTCAAGAATTCCACCTTCTGAACCTCTGTCAGCAATCGCAGCGTTTCCATCCGAAGGCCAGACACTCGTAAAACTGCAAAGCCGTCAACTGAGATCCAGACTAGTATGTAGGAACCTGTCCCTTTTTGGTACTATGAGATAAGTACGCCAACGACCGTCGCCGTACAATCCCTGTCACCGGTACAACTTCTACTATCTGCCAGAGGAGAACAACGGTTTGCTGGAAGGCAGAAGTCCCTTACCAAGCCTTGCAATGGCCCAGGACAAACCAATCTAGAAGTGGTGAGCCAATTTGCAAGCTTAACCGTCTTGCATTATCTCTAGGACCCATTGGCCGGACGCCAACACTTTCCAGTCAGGCTTGGGGCACCCCATGTGATAGGAGTCAAATATTTATTGATCTCTTAATAAAACAAAGATCTCCCTAGTCAGGGACCAATCCCAGCCCCTTGATCGATCTAGGTCTTCCCCCCCCCCCCCCAGCTTCCAAAAGATGGTTGAGATCTCACTGATTCCTAAGCCCATCTGGAGACCAGTTTCTGCAAAGGCCAATGCCTGTTATGAGCCTCCACCACAGGGTGGGAGGTCCAGAGCAGGAGGCCAAACGATTGCTTCTAACAGACCTTCAAGGTTAAGGTCATACAGGCCCAGGAGCTTTGCTTACCAAGACATATACTCCACCTAAGACTAATACAAGAGGGGAACTTAGCTACTCATGGAGTCCATACAGTCTACCTTCGACTGCAGTATCAGCCCCAAATGCTCAATAAGTGAAAGGTAATTAAAATATTTTTTGTTTTTGGTGAGTGGAACTGAGTAACTGAGTCTATTTTAGACACAATGGACACCAGCTAAGTCTAAGCATAAGCCACCCTTGTGCAGTTTCTCATGGCATTCCACTGGATGACTTCCCCCGTCCTTAGAACTCCAACATGGCCAGACCTGCACCACAACTAAGTTCTGGCACATGCTCTAATATATGCTAGTCTAAGATACCATAATCTTGGATAATCCTGTACACTCTAGCAACACACCTTGTAGCATACAATTCTACCAAGAAACCTTATAATTTATGATGATTGTTAAGTGAGATGCAAAGGGCTGATTAAACTCTAACCCTATCTCTGCTAGGTCTTTGCAGACTCTTAAAGATGGAAATATTGAGCATTCACTGGTAGAAATACCTCCCTACCAAAAGGAGTTGGCTCCTCTCAGGCTGGCGTGCCTTCGTGTTGAGGGGGAATTACTGTTAGTTCCTATGACCCTTGAGTTCTTCCATTCCTGATTGGGGCTCTGGAGCTACACCTTCCCTATTCTGCCAACTCAGCTCCAAGGGCTGACCACCAGGAGACTGAGCCTCCTTAATAAACCCCCTCAGGTTGCCTCCAACCTTCTAAAATCAGATTGCTGTTCCTGAGCTGCCAGCGCTCAAGATTCTGGAGCCACCCCTTCTGCTCAAAATTGTCCTTCCAGCTAGCCAACCTCCTAGCCTTATGGAACTGCTGTGAACTATGCCACTGGGAAACTCCTATTCCTACTGTTCTTTTTTTTTTTTTTAAATATATGAGCCAAAAGGCTCTGGGTCTTTGATAGCACGGCACTGAAGAAATCCACACAGCAAGACACTTCCCATAACAACCTTCAGCCAGCCAAGGTGGCACCTTCGCCTGTTGCACCTGCCAGTGAATCAAAAAGGGGAAAATAAAAGCAGACTCCTGGAAAGGCAACCGTGCCTTGGCCTTAGGGTACAGCACATAGAACCATTAAATAGAACAGAAATAAAAGGAACATTCATCAAATAAAAGGTAAACGGCCTAGAATAGTATATATAATATACATAATTAAACCAAAGGGCAATCAAAGTCATCAAATAAATGGTTAGAGGAAATGAAGATCAGTTGACTAATTCCCCTTCAATGCAGAGTGTCAGCATAGCTGAGGAAAAGGCTCCAGCACTGCTCCTGCATATTTTTGTTTTTTTTTAAACTTGCACGGATCTTTACTTTCCTTGAAATTAAATGAAGGCAGACTAAGCGTAGTTACTTACCTGTAACAGGTGTTCTCCAGGAGCAACAGGAATCAATCCTCACATATGGGTGACGTCAGCACCAACAGAGCCCTCGCGGAGCAAATTGCCCCAGCTTTCAAAGAAAGCCTTTGGGAATTGCAGCGCGCATGCGCGGTCCTCTTCCCGCCCAAGGGTGCCATCTTGCTCAGTCAGATGACATAGCTAAAAGACAGCAAAAAATTAGCAAAACGAAAGCATAAAACTGCAACTCCAAGGGGAGGGTTGTGAGGACTGATTCCTGCTGCTCCTGGAGAACACCTGTTACAGGTGAGTAACTACGCTTTCTCCAGGACCAAGCAGGAAGTCACTCCTCACATATGGGACTCCCAAGCTTAAGGCTACCAGAGACCCTAAGCACAAAAATGAGCTCCCTCTAGCTCAGCAGCACAGAAGGAATGAATCTTCTCTGAATACGTCTCCCACCGGTAGCCCAACATCCGGGATGGAGGGTAGGAGTTGCCTATACCCCGAAGAGGTTACGGAGGACTGCCTGTCCGAAAGCACTGTCCCTGCGGGACTCCCTCTCCAGGCAGTAATGGGCTGCAAAAGTCTGGCTTGAAGACCAAGTAGCGGCCCGGCGGATGTCTGCCAATGGAACAGAGCGGAGGTAAGCTACTGACGTAGCCTTCGCCCAAACACAATGAGCAGTGACTCTACCTTCCAGCACGAGGCCCGCAGCCTCATAAGCCCAAGCGATGCAGTCCGCAATCCAGATGGACAGAGTACGCTTGGAGACAGGGAGCCCCAACCTGTTGGGGGTCATAAGACACGAAGAGCTGAACAGCCTTTCAGTGCTCCCACATACGGTCAAGGTAGAAGTGCAGCGCCCTCCTACAGTCCAGAGTATGCAGGACCACTTCAGCTCGACTGGAGTGTGGCCTGGGAAAGTAGGTTGGAAGTACCACCTCCTGGTTGATGTGAAAAGGGGAAACCACTTTGGGAAGAAATTTAGGGTGAATCCGTAGGACTACCCGGTTCTTGTAGAACCTAGTGTAAGGAGGATCAGATACTAGGGCCTGCAGCTCACTAACGCGTCTAACAGAAGTGAGGGCCACCAAGAACAAGGTTTTCCAGGAAAGAAAACAAAGAGGACAGGTAGCCATAGGCTCAAAAGGCGGACAGGTAAGCCGCTGTAAAACCACATTGAGATCCCACTTCGGGGCTGGCGGGCGCAAATGTGGTTTAAGGAGGCGGCGGCCTCTGAGAAAACGAGCCACCAGAGGGTGGCTGGAAAGAGGTCTACCATCCACCGGCACGTGATGCGCAGAAATAGCACTGAGGTGGACCTTGACCGAGTTGGACTTGAGGCCAAGATTAGAAAGAGAAAGCAAGTACTGCAAGACCACTGATGCTGAACAGGAGAATGGGTACTGAGACTGCTGAGTACACCAGACGGAGAACCGACACCACTTAAGAGCGTAGGACTTCCGGGTGGAAGGCCTCCTGGAGGCCAAGACAACCTCTTCCACATCTGGAGGCAGCTGGAGAGGAGCAAGGACTACCCTTTCAGCAGCCAGGCCATGAGATGAAGGGACCGGAGGTTGGGGTGCAGGAGCGTCCCTTGATCCTGCGAGAGGAGATCGGGCTGAAACCCCAGAGGAAGAGGGGTGTCCACCGCTAGCTGCATCAGAAGCGGGAAGCAAGGTTGCCTCGGCCACCGAGGAGCCACGAGGATCAACGATGCCTTGTCTCGGAGAACTATGAAGAGCATCCGAGACACCAGAGGCATGGGTGGAAAGGCATACAAGAGGCCTGTGGACCATGGAATCAGAAAAGCATCCGCCGCTACCCGGAGAGGATGCGGCTGTCGAGAGCAGAATCTGGGAAGCTGCCGGTTCAGAGGACTGGCGAACAGATCCATGGTGGGGAGGCCCCACCGTAAAAAGATCCGCTGAACCACAAGCGGATCCAACCTCCACTCGTGCGGTTGGAGGAACCTGCTCAGTTTGTCTGCCAGGTAGTTTTCTTGACCCGGGAGATAGACAGCTTTGAGGACTATGCTGCGGTGGACGGCCCAAGAGCAGAGCTTCTGCGCTTCCCGACAAAGGAAGGAAGGAGCCGGTTCCGCCTTGTTTGTTGACGTAGAACATGGCAACCTGATTGTCGGTCTGGACAAGTATTGACTGGTGAGAAAGCAGGTGAGAGAAGGCTTTCAGCGCCAGGCGGATGGCTCTGAGCTCCAGGAAGGTGATCTGCTGAGCAGACTCCCAGGGAGTCCAGAGACCCTGAGTACAAGTCCCTTGGCAATGTGTTCCCCAGCCCTGGAGAGAAGCATCGGTCGTCAGGACCTGAGAATGCGCAGGAGGCTGAAAGGGTACCCCGAGCACTAGGTTTGGCAGGTGAAGCCACCATCGCAGAGAGGAGACCAGCACGGGGTCCGCTAGGCTCCCTGTGGCCTGATGCCATTGTTGGCGAAGGCACCATTGAGCAGGTCGCATGTTCAGGTGGGCATAGGGGGTGACATGGACCGTGGAAGCCATATGGCCGAGCAGTCTCAGAAATTGCCTGTCCGAGACCAGGGAATTGCTGTGAAAGCGGCTGGCGAGATCCATGAGCCTCTGGGCCCCGTCTAGGGGCAGGAAGGCCCGCGCTTGAAGAGTGTCCAACCTGGCGCCGATGAATTCCAGATTTTGAGAGGGGAGCAAAGTGGACTTTGCGAAGTTTATGACAAATCCCAAGTGCTGGAGCAGAGCTACTGTGCGATGAGTAGCCAGAGTGGCTTCTTGGGCAGATTGGGCCCTTATGAGCCAGTCGTCCAGGTATGGGAACACAAAGAGACCCTGAAGCCGCAGATAGGCCGCCACCACTGCTAGGCATTTGGTGAACACTCTGGGGGCGGAGGATAGGCCGAAAGGCAGTACTCTGTACTGGTAATGGCGTCCGTCCACCACAAACCTCAGGTATTGTCTGTGGTCTGGATGAATAAGGATATGAGTATACGCATCTTTCAGATCTAAGGAGCATAGCCAGTCTCCCTGCTGGAGGTAGGGCAGCAGGATTCCAAGGGTAAGCATTTTGAACTTTTCCCTTGCAAGGAACTTGTTGAGGTTTCGCAAGTCCATGATGGGTCTGAGGCCTCCTGTTCGTTTTGGAACCAGGAAGTACCTGGAGTAAAACCCTCAACCCTTCAGGTGGTGGGGCACCGGTTCCACGGCCCGGTCCTGAATAAGACTTGCTAACTCCTGAAGGAGTAAGTCCCTGTGCAGAGGGAGCCTGGAAGGCTCCCCTGGAAAGTAGGAGGGAGGCACCTGGTGAAAATGAAGAAGATAGCCATTTTGAACTCTGAAGAACCCAGGTATCTGTGGTGATGTTGGACCACCTGTGGGCAAAGTGGACCAGCCGGCCTCCTGTGCTGAGGGGGAGAGGCTATGCTGAGAAAGTCAAAAAAACCCACCCTGCTGAGCAGGGGCCGGTGGTGCAGGCTTGGGGGCTTGCTGCCTACGGGACCCATTACCCCGTCCCTTGGCCTGCTTCCCCTGTGGGGGAGCTGGGGAGGCCTGATACTGAGGGTAGTATTTGTAGGCAGCCGCCTTCCTCGGGTAAAAGGGCTTCTTCCCCGAGGCCTTCTTCTTTTGAGAAGGGGCAGAGGTTTTCCTGGAGAGACGAGTTCTGGTGAGAGTCTCCGTCTCGATTTGTGCAGCCTTCTCATCCATGGGCTTGCCAAAGAGGATGTCACCTCGGCAGGGGACATCGACCAACTTGTCCTGCACCCAGGGCTCGAGGTCGGACTAGAGCCAAGCCTGGCGGCGTCCACCGATTCCGGCAGCGGCTACTCGAGCCGAAGCCTCAAAACCATCATAGGCTGCTCGAGAAATAAATTTGGAGCACTCCCGAATACCAGTAGACACGGATTGGAACCTCTGCAAAGGTTCATCGGAGAGACCAGCAGAGAACCCGGCTATTTCGTTAGCCAGGTCTCGGAGATACATGCCCAAGTAGAGCTGGTACGTCTGGACTCGACAAGCAAGCATAGAGCCCTGGAAACACTTCCTACCGAGGGCATCCAGGCTACGGGCTTCCCTACCAGGGGGCACCGAGGAGTGCATCTTCTGACTTTTCAGTCTATGCATGGCTGATTCCACCACCATGGAATGGTGCGGTAGTTGTGCCTTTTGGAACCCGGGGCTCTTGCGGACTCGATAAATGGAATCGACCCGCTTGCTCAATACCGACGCCGCCGCCGGGCTCTCCCACATGCGGAAGAGAAGTCGTTCCAGCATGGGAGGAACCGGTACAATAAAGGCCTCCTTTGGGGAAGAGTCATATTGGAGGGCATCGAGTTCTTTGACTCGAGGCTCCTCCTCGGGATCCGCAGGGAAGGCCAAGGCCTTGGCCATATCCCTGACGAAGTCCGAGAACCGGGTATCCTCCGGGGGGGACCGTCTCCGAGGTTCGGACTCGGGGGAGTCCGATGGGACACACCGAGTCCGAAAGGAACCAGGTGACTCTTCGTCCTCAGATTCCCAGGCCGACTCCTCGAAGGAGGAGTCGACCGGCTCCGGTCGGGCGGGTACTGAAGCCATCCGCCCCGACGCTGCAGGAGTCGGCGTCGACGACCTCGGTCCCGAACGGGAAGCCGAAGGAGACCTCGACCGAGGATCGACTCGAGGATCGGCTCGGTCTCCGACGTACCGGCGTTCAGGGCAGAAGCGCCAGCGAGGCCAGCGATCAATGCTCGCTGCTGGTCCATGAAGGCAGCCAAGCTGACCTCCAAGGCCGCCAACCTGAGTCCGAGCTCAGGAGACCCAGCAGCCCCCGACGTCGGCTCCTTCGGAGGAGAGTCCACGAGGACAACAGTACTCACGTGAGCGGGCAAGTCCTCCTCGAGTCGAGGATGTTTCGACGGCCTCTCCAACTCCAAGGACCCGGGACGGGAATCGGGGCTATGCGACCTGGCCCTCGAGGAACCAGGAGCGTCCACCGAACCCGCCCTCGCGGGTATCTTCTTCCGATGATGATCCCGGGTAGGAGACCCCCTTTCAGAGGAACTTTGACGAAGCTCAGGACCAGAGTCCCGAGACGTCAAAGCCTCTGACGAGGTCCGAGCCCTGCCGGAGTCAGAGAAGATGCGCTCCCGCTGGTGCTGCCGACTCCTCAATGCTTTTGAGGACATCTTGCCACATGGCCCGCAGATCATGGAGTTATGATCCGGGCCCAGGCAGCGGAGGCAGAAGTCGTGAGTGTCTGTAAGAGACATAAGTTTCTTACAGAGGTCACACTTTTTGAAGCCACTGGCCGCCATAGGGGGAAAAAGGGCCCCTGCGAGGTCGAATGACCGGGCAGTCAGGGAAAAGAAAAAAGCTCGAAGTCTGTCACTAAGGACAAGAAAAAACCGAAAAATAACAGACTCGTAACCGGCGTCGCGAGTCCGGGTGGGAAAAGAACCGGCATCGAACCGAAGAAAAATAAAGAAAATAATGAAAAATCAACTTTTCTGCAGGAGATTCACAGGCAATGTCTGTAGGGCTCCGCGGAAAAAAGACGACTGAGCAAGATGACACCCTTGGGCGGGAAGAGGACCGCGCATGCGCGCTGCAATTCCCAAAGGCTTTCTTTGAAAGCTGGGGAAATTTGCTCCGCCAGGGCTCCGTCGGCGCCGACGTCACCCATATGAGAGGACTGACTTCCTGGTTGGTCCTGGAGAAATTAGAATTAAACTGTGTAAACCAAAACAGTACGTTGTCCGCTTATCCTATCTGCCTGACAGCATGCCGTTGAGCGCTGCCACTGCACAAGACCGCGGAGCGCGGGAACAGCTCAAGCCCCGACCGGCTCTGTTTCACGCCCAAATTATCTTGCCTGCTCAAGCCCCACCAGCAGGAAACTGTGCTGCAGAAACAGCACTCACCTTGCGATTCCAGTCCCCACAGCTCCCCTCCGAGCGCGGATCAAATCGCCGCCCTGCAAACCATTACGCTGCTCATTCTCACTGCGAGCAGCGTTTGCGGTGAGGGCAGGCCACTTTAATTCCTCGGCTCCCTTTGCTGCCCCGAGTGACTTGGGGTAGTGCGCCACTCGCTCTGTCCTCTGACGGGCTCCCCTCTGTACAGTCGGGAAGAACCAACCAACGCAATACCGAGCGGTATAGAATGGGGAAATAAGACGAGCATCGGCTCAAGGCTGTAAATGTTGTTAAATCAAATTGCTATTTTTTTTTTTTTTTTTAAAGATAGAGTACCTTAAAAGAAACAAAAATTAAATACAATTTAACCCTTAACTGTTCCTTATCCACTTCTCAAGTGAGCCCAGCACCTAGGCTCACTAAGTCCTCCTGCTGCATGGAGACTGGACACACTGGGGGCTGATGGGAGAAGACCAGCAGGATATATCCAGTGATGTCACGCGTTTTGACTTATCCAGTCTCCATGCTACAGGAGGAGATGCACAACCCAGAGGTGGAGGACTGAACTGGAGGAACAATAAGGAAGATGAAATTAGACTTATCTGCTAATTATTGTTCCTTAAGGAACTCTAGTCCAGTCCCGGAACCATAGAGTTTAGAATCTCCTCCAGCAGCCTTGGAGACTGAAAGACATCATCGCTTTGCTGGCACCAGTATAAGTAGGCAAGGACTTCCCCCTTCATCCAGTACCTATTGACAAAGCAAACTGAGCAGAGCAACAAATATGTAGAGCAAAAGTAAGAAAACCAACTAACCCGAAATCCCCTTGGGGAGTGAATTTTTTTTTTTTTTTATCCTGAATTCCTTATTAGTTCATTTTATGATAAAGTCTATTAAACAGTGCTACAGAGGAATCCCCCCCCCCCCAATGGCTCCACCTTCTGCCTGCGGGGAACCTCTAGAGAACCAAGCTGTACCGCCTACCATGTACTTCAGGCTGACAAACCCCAACACTCAGGGCAGGCTCCAGGACTGGACTAGAGTTCCTTAAGGAACAATTAGCAGGTAAGTCTAATTTCATCTTCCTTTGCGTCCCTCTAGTCCAGTCCCGGAACCATAGAGGATGCAACAGAGCAGTGAATATTAACGGGAGGGACCTGCAAGTTCAGCCTGAAGCACCGCTGAACCGAAACACACATCCCCCTCCACCTGCACATCTAGCCAATAGTGCTTTACAAAGGAATGCAACGACGACCACATCGCTGCCCAGCAAATGTCCGCCACCAGAACCAAATTGAACTCCGCCCAAGACGCCACCTGCACCCTAGTCGAGTGAGCTTGCAAACCTTCCAGCACCACCTTTCCTTTCAACAGATACGCTGAAGCAATCGCTTCCTTCACCCAACAGGAAAGGACTTCGCTGTGGCCTCCCCCTTACACGGGCCCCCGAAAGCTACAACCTATCCGACTTGCGGAAGGGAGCCGTCCTCAGTAGATACTCCTTAAGGACCCACCGAACATCTAACCTTACCTCCCCTATCCCTTACCTCCCTTCAATCCCGCACCACCCCTTTGCCCCCTCTGTCCCCTCCCCCACTCCCTCCGATCTTGCAGACTATTTCAGTACCAAAATATCTACCCTCCGACACTCCCTGCCCTACTGTCCTTCTCCCATTTCAAGTCCTCCCCCTTGCTCCCCTCACCTGTCCCACGTCTGGCATTCCTTCCACCCACTCACTTCCTCTGAGCTCATTGCTATCATCACCTCCCCTAAAAAAAAAACCTCCTGTGCTCTGGACCCCATCCCCACCCCCTGGCTTCTCACCCCCTCCCTAGCCCTTATCCCTCCTATCCTCTCTATGATTAACACCAGTCTATCCTCCGGTGTATTTCCCCAACCTTGGAAGCACGCTCTTGTCTGACCTATCCTTAAAATGTCCTCTCTTGACCCCATGATTCCCACGCACTACCGCCCAGTCTCTAACCTTCCCTTCTTATCTAAAATCCTCGAAAAAGCTGTCTTCTCCCAACTTTCTGCCCATCTTGATTCTACTCACTTTCTCCACCCCCGTCAATCTGGCTTCCGCCCCAGCCATAGCGTCGAAACTGTTCTCCTTGGTTTCCTGAATGAAATTCACACTGCTCATGACCGTGGTGATCTTTCGGTGGCAGTTTCTCTTGACCTCTCCGCTGCCTTTGATCTTGTAGACCACTCCCTCCTCTTAGCCCGTCTTCGCGAAGCGGGCCTCTGCAGCACCGTTCTACACTGGTTTCACTCTTTTCTCTCCTCTAGGTCCTTTTCAGTTCTCTCTGCCTCTAACCCCCCCAACCACCTCTACACCTACTCCCCTGCTTTGCGGCGTCCCAGGGCTCTGTTCTGGCTCCCCTCCTCTTCAATGTTTTCCTTACCCCCCTTTCTCTACTGATTCAACAGCACGGGATTTCTGCCTTCTACTACGCTGACGACCGCCTTCTTCTTTACCATACCTCTCCCCTTTCCCCTGACCTCTCCCCACTGAACACCTGTCTCACAGCTGTAGCCCACTGGCTCACCACTCACTGCTTACATCTTAATCTTGCAAAGACTCTGGCCATCTGGTTCTCACCTGACAGTACCCCTCCCTTGATTTCCCCCTCCTTTTCTGGCTCCCCCATTCCCTTAGTCTCCTCCTTCCGTTACTTGGGTGTCCTTTTTGACCCTAGCCTCACCTTTCGGGATCACATTGCTCACATCTCTAAGACCTCATTCTACTTTCTACGTCAGATCCGTGCTATTCGTCCCTTTCTCTCTCCACAGGCTCTTTCTACCCTCCTCTCCCTGGTTATATCTCGCATCGATTTTTGCAATTCCGTCATGTCTGGTCTCCCTGCCTCCCAACTACAACGCCTCCAACGCATCCAAAACACAGCTGCCCGGCTCATCTTTCATGCATCTATCCGTGATCATATCACTCCTCTCCTCATCCGTCTCCACTGGCTCCCTGTCAAGTTCCGCAGTCATTTCAAGATTCTGGTCCTTCTCCACCGTGTCCTCCACACCCACTCCCCTCAGTATCTAGCCGACCTGGTTCACTTCCATAACCCAACCCGTTCCCTACACTTTCACCTAAATCGTCTGCATCTCCTCTCACCCACTTGTGCTCGCCTCCAATCCACCCGTTCCTCTGCGTTCTTCCTTGCTCCCGCCCTGTGGAACTCTCTCCCCTCTTCTATCCACCTCGAACAGGACCATGCCACCTTTAAGACCCGCCTTAAAACTCACCTCTTTACCCTTGCCTTCGACCTTCCCGAACCTCCCACATGATGTCTTCCCCTCCCCCTCCCCTCACTTTTTCTACTGTCCTGTTGTATGAATCTGCCTAGTTTGCTTTCCTATCAATTGATGTAACTTCTTTTCCTTTCTCTTCCCACCTTTTGGTGACTGTTTCGATTTGAACTCTGTAAACCGCTATGATGTACATTGTGTTTAGCGGTATATTAAGTTAATAAACCTTAAACCTATGCAACACGCCTCCTGACTGCTCCTTTTGCCGGTCCGAAAACACCGGAAGCGACACCACTTAACATGAAACGTGGAGACCACCTTTGGGTAAAAAAAAAAACCCTGGAACTGTACGGAGAACCACCTTATGATCGAAAAAAGACAAATACGGCTCCTGACAGGATAACGCTTGCAGTTCAGAAATCCTTCTTGCGGAACAGATAGCTACCAGGAAGACTATCTTCACCGTCAGATCCTTTAGCGACGCCTTGGCCAACAGCTCAAACGGCACCCCGAGCAAGGCCGCCAACACCAAGTTCAAATCCCACGCTGGAACCATACAACGCTTCATAAGAACATAACATAAGATATGCCATACTGGGTCAGACCAAGGTCCATCAAGCCCAGTATTCTGTTTCCAACAGTGGCCAATCTAGGTCATACGTACCTAGCAGTTTCCCCAAGGGACACAGGTTCCACAATGCTTGTATTGGTTCAAGCATTGATATCCTGGGTCCCTTCTTAATAATGGTTTATGGACCTTTCCTCCAGGAACTTGTCCAAACCTTTTTTAAACCCAGCTACACTAACAGCCTTTACTACATCCTCCGGTAACAAATTCCAGAGTTTGATTACACGTTGAGTGAAAAAATATTTTCTTTTATTAGTCTGTTTACCCTGTAGCTTCATTGCATGTCCCCTGGTCTTTCTATATTCTGATAAGGTAAACAATCGATCTACGTTTACCCGTTCCACTCCGTTCATTAATTTATAGACTTCTATCATATCTCCCCTCAGCCGTCTCTTTTCCAGGTTAAAGAGCCCCAACCTTTTTAGCCTTTCTTCATAGGAGTAGCCTTCCATCCCCTTTACCATTTTGGTGGCTCTTCTCTGAACCTTTTCTAAAATCGCTATATCCTTTTTAAGATACGGCAACCAGAATTGCACACAATATTCAAGGTGCGGTCTCACCATGGAACGATATAGAGGCATTATAATATCTTTTGTTTTATTTTCCATTCCTTTCCTTATCATACCTAGCATTCTATTTGCTCTCTTGGCCGCCGCTGCACACTGGGCCGAGGGTTTTAACATGGTATCCACAATGACGCCTAAATCTTTTTCCTGGGTGGTGGTTCCTAATGTGGAACCTTGCATCGTGTAACCATAGTTTGGGTTGTTCTTCCCTAGGTGCATAACCTTGCACTTCTCCACATTAAATTTCATCTGCCATTTTGATGCCCAGTCTTCCAATTTATCAAGATCCTCTTGCAATTTTCCACAATCCTCCTGGGTTTTAACAACTTTAGTTTTGTGTCATCTGCAAATTTGATAACCTCACTCATTATTCCACTTTCCAGGTCATTTATGAATATGTCAAAAAGCAGCGGACCCAGCACAGATCCCTGGGGTACACCACTATTCACCTTTCTCCATTGGGAAAATTGGCCATTTAGCCCTACCCTCTGCTTTCTATCTTTTAATCAGTTCCTGATCCACAATAGTACACTGCCTCCTGCTTCGGAGGACGCAAGAGTAACACGCCCTGCAAAAACCGTTTCACATCAGCGTGAGCCCCCAACTGTTGCCCCTGCACCTTACCGCGGTAACAGGAGAGGGCCGCTAACTGCACTCTCAAGGAACTTGCCGCAAGACCCTTGTCCACACCATCCTGCAAAAAAGAAAGAATCTGCGAAACCGAGGCTCCCAAGGGTTTCAGCCCCCGCTCCGCACACCAGGCCTCAAAAATGCACCAAATCCGAATGTATGCTAACGACGTAAATCTTTTACGCGCCTGCAGCAAGGTAGAAATGACTGCTGCCGAATACCCCCCTGGCCGTCAGCCTCACCTTTTCAAGAGCCATGCTGTAAGCGAGAATCGATTCACCTGGGGCATTCGCAACGGGCCCTGCCGCAACAAATCTGCTTGCTGCGGCAGTCGGCACGGCTTGTCCGCCAGCAGCCGCACCAAATCTGCATACCACGGTCTTCTGGGCCAGTCGGGTGCCACCAGGACCACCAGACCGCGATGATGCTCTGTTTGCTGTACCACCCTGCCTATGAGCGCCCAAGGTGGGAACAGAGGAGACCCGATTCTGGCCACCGCTGGGCTAGCGTGTCGATCCCCTCCGACATTCGTTCCCGCCGCCTGCTGAAGAAACACTCCACCTTCGCTGACTCAAACGTCGCCATCAGATCCATTAGCGGGAGACCCCAGCGGCGCACCAACAGCAAAATCACCTCTGGGTGCAGAACCCACTCTCCGGGTTCCACCCTGCGCTGACTGAGAAAATCTGCCTTGACATTGTCCACGCCTGCCACATGCTGCGCCGACAGACCCGTCAGATTTCGCTCAGCCCAAGCTAAGAGCCGGCTGGCCTCTGCTTCCAGCATTACGCTGCCAGTGCCGCCCTGGCGATTGATGTAGGCCACTGTCGTCGCGTTGTCCGACAACACACGCACCGCCTCCTGCCTGAAGTTCTCCTGAAACTCCCGCAGGGCTAAAAACACCCCTCGCATTTCCAACCTGTTGATGGAACATTCCTGCTCTTCCTGAGACCACCGACCCTGAGCAAAACGGATGTCGCAATGCGCTCCCCAGCCCAGAAGACTGGCGTCTGTCGTCAGCAGTCTCCAGGATGGAGGCTCTAGCGGCAGCCCCTTTGACAAACTCTCCGTCCGCAACCACCACCAAAGGTCCTGACGCATGTCCTGCAGACAAACCAGCTGATGCGACAACGCATCCCGTTGATGAGACCAACGCCGAAGAAGCGTGCTCTGCAACGGTCGCATATGCGCCCTGGCCCACGGGACCACCTCTATCGTGGCCGCCATCGTCCCGAGCAATTGAAGATAATGCCATGCTGAGGGCGCCGGTCTGGCTAGAAACCGCCCCACGAGCTCCTGCAAACCCTGAGCTCGGTGGGCTGGAACACACACCGCGGCCTGTTGTGTCTCGAAACGCGCCCCCAAGTACTCTAGGGACTGCGAGGGAACCAGATTGCTCTTTGCAAAGTTGACCACCCAACCCAGGCTCTCCAACATCTGAATCACCCGAGTGGTAGCCGCCGCACTCTTCCTGCGACTTTGTGCGAATCAACCAATCGTCTAAGTAGGGATGCACCAGCACCCCCTCTTTGCGAAGCGCCGCCGCTACTACCATAATCTTGGTGAAAGTCTGAGGCGCTGTCGCCAGCCCGAACAGCAACGCTTGAAACTGAAAATGCCCCACTGGAACCGCAAAGCGTAGGAACCATTGATGCTCCTGCCGCACCGGGATATGGAGATATGCTTCTGTCAGATCCAGCGAAGTCAGGTATTCCCCTGCCCTGACCGCCGGTATGACGGAACGTAGCATCTCCATCCGGAAATGTGTGACCCGGAGACACCGATTCACCCTCTAAGTCCAGAATCGGCCGAAAAGTGCCTTCTTTCTTCGGCACCACAAAATAAATGGAGTATCGACCGTACCAGCACTGATCTCTTGGCACGGGCACCACTGCCTTGAGCTGTAACAGATGCTGCAGGGTCTCTTAGACTGCCCGGCACTTCTGTGGGGCTTTGCAAGACGGGTCGATGGAGCTCTAATGCATAACCCTCTCAAATGACCTCTAGGACCCATCGGTCTGATGTAATTTGGACCCAGGCAGGGTAAAACTCCCGCAAACGACCTCCGACCGGGATCACCTCCACCTGAGTCCCCCTCATCTCATTGTGACTAACGGCTGAGGATTGGTAAGGGGCAAAACCTCTACCGGCCCCCCGGAAACCGCGAAACCCCTGGCCCCGCGTTAGAAATCTCCCACGCTGAGATTGGATAAATCGGGAGGACCGAAACCTACAAAAATCCCTGGGAACCCCCTGGGACCCCGCAGCACTCCGTTCCTGCTTAGGCTTATCCTCTGGAAGGCGACCCCCTTTAGACTCACCTAAATCCTTTACCAACTTTTCTAGATCATCTCCAAACAAAAGCTTACCCCGAAACGGCAGCTTGCTGAGTCGAGTCTTAGAGGAAGTGTCCGCCGCCCAATTACGCAGCCAGAGGTACCGTCGGGCCGCTACCACCAAGGCCATACTCTTAGCTAAGCCACGGATGAGATCATAATGAATGTCCGACAAATACGCAGAACCTGACTTCAGGTGCGCTACATCGTCCAGCCGCCCTTCCAGGTGGTCTCCCTGCAAACTGAGACCACCGCAAACAGCCTCTCGCCACCCACGCACCCGCTATCGAGGCTTGCATCGGGAGAGCACAAACATCGAACACCTGCTTCAACAGGGTATCCAACTTCCTGTCCTGGACATCCTTTAGCGCCGCGGCCCCTTCAACCGGAATCGTAGTCTTAGTAACCACCGATACCGCTGCATCTACCTTGGGAGAGCGAAAAAATTCTCTATCCTGATCAGACAACAGGTAAAGTCGAGCCAAGGCCCTGGACCCCCTTCAGAGCAGACTCTGGTATGTCCCACTCTTCCTGAATCATACTCAAACTATGAACCGGAAAACCTCGATGGGACGCCCGAACCACCTGCAGCAACAGATCTTCCAAGGCATCCTCCGCCTCTTCCGAGGGCATATTCAAGGTCTTAAGAGTCTCGGCAATCAAGGCCGATAGCTCCTCGCGCTGAAACACTGACTACCCTGCTATGCTGTTCCGAATCAGGCAGCTCTCCCTCCTCTAGCTCTTCTCCTGAGAACTCTTCCATCTCTGTGTCCACGCCTCCCGGGTCATCCTCCCCCGGACACTCTGCTTCTCTTGGCCGAGGAAAGGCCCTCGACAGCTGGATCTACAGATCCCCGCCGCTTCTGTGCCTGTGCACCTTGGGGAGGAGAACATCGTGGGCTGCAGCAGAGCAAAAGCCTGCTGCATGAGGGAAAAGAAACTTGGTGGCACCACCGGAGCAGGCCCACCCAGACTCTGCTGCTGAGACACAGAAGTCGGCTCACCCGAAGACAACCCCAGCAGAGGCTCCGCGGGGTCAAGGAGCGGGGGCAAGCCGTCTGTCCCTGCAGGCAGAACCACCTCACGGTCCTGGGAGGACCCCTCGGTCAGCCCCTCCATAACCAGCGCTTCGCGGGAGCAAGCCCCACAGACACCTGAGCCCAGTACCGTACTTTGCTTCACACCACAAACCAAACACCTGAGCTTCGCCGGCATCCCACTGCTAAGCAGCGCCGCCCACACTGCACCTCTCCGAGCAAGCTCACTGGTGGAAAGTAGCCCAAAAGGTACTCAAACAGAGCCCAGATCCCAGGCATCTGCCTGCTGTGGGACTCCAGACTTCTTTTTGGGTACTATTCGCTTCACTTAAGGTCCCCTGGCCAGGAAAAACCAGCAGCAAGCAAAAACGAGGCTTCCAACCCGCCAAAACTAAAAAGGAAACAGAAGTCTCCCAAAACGTGGGTTAGCTTTAAAATGGCCGCCACAGGCGCGGATTACCACGTGGAGACACGCGGCGTGCTGAACCTGCCCTAAAAGAGCTAGTCGACTTCCTAAGACTGCCCCTTCAATTGAAAATGAAATAGACGCTTGCCGGCCAACTCACTCACCTAAACTGTGCTCCTGGTGAGGAGAGACTGCAGCCACACCAGAGCTCAGCCGAACAGCGGCTTCAGCTCTGGTGCCTGCCTTCCCTTGAGGCAATGCTGCTTCTTGCATCCGGCTCCTGCCGCTGCGATGCAGCCTTCCACCTGCTCCTCATCCTTACACTCGGGTTTAGGAGCAGGGAGACAGAAAATACCCAGGGTGAAAAAACTGCTGTCCCTTATGCTCGTTTAAACTACAGGGAAAGGGGGGGAAGGAGGGGGGGAGAACAAGGAGAGAGATAGAGCCACAGAAAGGAGCCTCCAGCTACAGCACTGCCCCTGCAAAATAAAGAAAAATAACTTAGGATCTCAAATCAAACCCCCCTAAATTTAAAGGGACCTAGGAAGTATTTAGCTCTGCTAATTTGTTTAAACTGAGCCCAGTACCAGGCTCAGAATCTCCTTCAGCTGCTTGGACACTGAAAGTACTGGATGAAGGGGGCGGTCCTTGCCTACTTATACTGGTGCCAGCAAAGCGATGTCTTTCAGTCTCCAAGGCTGCTGGAGGAGATTCTAAACTCGATGGTTCCGGGACTGGACTAGAGGGATGCAAAGGAACACATCTTTTAAAACCACTGGTTGAAGCCATGGGGAAAAGGGCCCCGGTGAGGACAAAGACCTTAGGACCAGCCAGGGAAAAAGGGTGCGAAACTGCACCAGTTGAGAAGACTCACAAAAAGGAAAAAAAAAGAATTAGACGTGACGCAGAGGCAGGCAAGCTCAGGGGCAGAAAAGGAAACCGGTACACAACTGGAAAAAGAGATTACGTTTTATTCTAATTTTCTCAAACACTTTTTCCGGGGAAAGCAAACACCCAATGGACTCCAAAAAAAAAGATTGAGGCAAGATGGCACCCTCAGGCAGGAAGGAGACCACACATGTGTGATGCATCTCCCAAAGGCTTTCTTTGAAAACTGGGGAGAAGCTTCTGTGTGGGCTCCGTCGGCACAGACATCACCCAAATTTGAGGACTGACTTCCTGCTTGTTCCCGGAGAACCCATTCTTACTGAGCTGGCCTGGAGGGACGATTAGGAAATTGATATTACTCATGTTAAGTTTAAAAGTGAGTGCATCTCTAATTTATATATAAATGCTGACCACACACTTGTTTTAGAACAATGTTTATTAAAACTGTGTAAACATGTATTATAAAATGACTAGCACAATGTCTGATAATGTCATGAGCAGGGGAACAGATCAAAGCATGAGCAGAACAAACCACTTTCACCGCAAATTAACAAAGAAAGCAACAAAGTGATTCTAAGCAAAAAACTAAACAAATAGCATATTGAAGTCAGACAAGGAACCTATGCATCTCAACATATCTAAACAATGTGTGTAGACAAAGAACATCACAGACTTTTCAATAAAAATGGTCAGCCATTCTACTGGTAGTAATTCTCACTAGACTGTGGGGCACAATAATGTACATACCACTGAAGATAGGTTAAGGGAACTAGATGATACCAAGTCTAGTTCTTTACAGAAAATTGGGATGCTAATAGCATATGCACAATTTAGCATGATCAACAGCTATGAGGCCTTATACCAGTAGTTCTCAAACCAGTCCTCTGGGACACCCAGGCCCCAGTCAGGTTTTCAGGATATCCACAATGAATATGCACAAGATAGATCTACACGCACTGCTTCCATTGTATGCAGATCTCTCTCTTATGCATATCCATTGTGGATACTCTGAAAAACCAACTGGACTAGGGTTCCCAGAGGACTAGTTTGAGAGCCATTGCCTTATACTCCTCAGCCCAATGGTTACCAAACTAAGGGAACTATAAACCCGTATCATTTTTCCCTTGGTACCAAAATATCACCAGTTCTACAAAAATGTCTAGTGAAGGTTACACTAGAATGGATCATCCTTAAAAATAACATTTATTCTTCCCCTTTTCATCAGTTTGCTTGCTGAAACTGAATTCAAACTCACAACTTACATTAGAGAAGGTCTGTCATGAAAGTATAGACATCAGCGGTTTGAATATAAAAAATTTATTCAAAGTCAACAAATGGAATAAAACAATTAAAAACCTACAGAAAGATTTTCCCCTAGTAATCCACAGCTGAAATTCTGAATAGAACACATTCCTTCAGACATTGAAGTCCTCAAAGGGCTGCGCCATGCTTAAATGTCCTTGAAACCAACTCAAACAGGAAGTCTGTACAAGTTATTGCTATGCAGTACCCAGCTATAATTTACAAAAAGGAAGCAAATTAAATTAAAAAATTATACCTACTACACAGCAGCTAGAACAGGATGCCAAAATGGGACATATAGAATCTGACTGCAGCTTTGACAAATCACCTGAGCCTTTAGCTACCGAATGCCAGCCTCTTTTGTAATTTCCAACAAATGTTTTAGTTCATATTGTGCAGCTGGGTATTGCACAGTTCTTTAAAGAAAGGCTTCCAAACTGAACTGGTTGCAAGAAATGCCCTTTAATACAAAAAAAAAAAAAAGTCTGTAAATTCAGTTCCTTCCAGGCTATTTTACAAATGGTCAATTGTCTTAATACATTCCACGCCATCCACTTGCACCCATGCCAGCATGCTGACCATAGTAGTCTCCACTATTTCCAGTATTTCCACCTCCACGACCTGGAAAGTAATTAAGAGGTTTTAAAAATGTTTCATGTACTTCTAGTAGACAAAAATCCAAAACTGAATAATTCCCTGAAGCAAAACAGGATAAAAAGGATAACCAGTTGGGCTTCCCCATCATTTATAACAAATTTTCAAAACATTTGCCAGTTTCCTCATTTGGTTTTATTCAGTGGCGTACTGCTTGTAATTCATAAGATGCATATCTGACAGCCATATTCCACTACTAAACAGTTTTCGTCCATAAATCCACTCTTCAGTCTGACTCAAACATCTTATCTCCAACAGCAGCTAGTCTGGGTTACTTTCCCAGCCTGCTGGTCTATCACATCCCCTTTTCCATCTCAGTTTTGGATCCTATGTTTTGTCCTCACACTTTCTATCAATTCTCCTTCCTCTAACCACTCATTCTCAATTCTTACTCTTTTCTCTCTATTTATGTACATTAAATTCTCTGCAAATCACCAGCCCAGATTATTTCCATTGAGAGAAGTAGCTAAGAAGCTTTCAATAGTTATCAAGCCTTGATTGTTCAGGCTGTTAGTGGAATGGTTTTAAGTAACCCCATACAGCAACTTTTGGTTTCAGGATTGAATACCTTTACTACTTCTACAAGCTGATTTTTCTCCAGGCCTGTGAAAAGCTATCACTACAGGAAATAGAGAAGATGTTCCATTTTTCTATTTGAGCTAGTACCATTTACACTAGTGAACCTGGAAAATATCTTGGTGAAAAAGCAAAATCTCTACAGAATTGGAAGCTCAACCGAGTTTAATAAAAAGCTTACCATATCCACCCATTCCATCAGGATTGCCATAACATCCACCATAATTGCCCATTCCCATCCTGCCCATGGTGCTATAACTTGCTTGATTATCTATTTAAAAGAAAAAGAACACACAATATACAAAGATGTGAAAGAACAGTTTACCAGGGAAAGAAAACACGCACACGTATACACACATCCAAATCTATAGAATGTTACCATTTTGAAATGAAGTTTGATGTATGCCCATTGCATCCCTGCCATAGCATCCCATTCCAGTGCTACTACCAGCAGTTGAATTCAGGAACAGCTCGATGTATCGATGTTCTAAAGGGGGAGGGGGAAAAAATCCACACAGGTTATACTTTACAAACCAATGCTTCTTTTATCAACAGTACTAGGCAACTGCCACCCGATTTCTTTGCTGTTGTACTATTTAAAAAGATACTTGCCCATAACAGATCTTTGCACAATGTTTTATTAATTACAGTTCTATATGGTATTACTGCAGTTAATTAAGCACCCTATCTACGTAAATAGTGAGTAAATTAATGGAAACTGCTATAAGGAGTATTGTGCCGTTTCTGAAATCTAGTAAGTTACAGAATCCAAGGCAGCACATGCTTTACTAGAAAGAGTAGTTACTCACCTGTAACAGGTGTTCTTCAGGAGCAGCAGGAATCAGTCCTCACATATGGGTGACGTCGGTGCCGACGGAGCCCTCGTGCGGAGCATTTCCCCAGCTTTCAAAGAAAGCCTTTGGGAATTGCAGTGCGCATGCGCGGTCCCCTTCCCGCCCGAGGGTGCCATCCTGCTCAGTCTGATGACATAGCTAAAAGACAGCAAAATAGCAAAAATAAATCATATGACTGCAACTCCAAGGGGAGGAGGGAGGGTTGTGAGGACTGATTCCTGCTGCTCCTGGAGAACACCTGTTACAGGTGAGTAACTACTCTTTCTCCAGGACCAAGCAGGAAGTCAGTCCTCACATATGGGACTCCACCGCTTAAGGCTACCGGAGACCTCAAGCCGAAAAAATGAGCTCCCTCTAGCTCGTCAGTACGTAAGGAAGGAATCTTCTCTGAGAACGCCCCCGACCAGTAGCCCAACATCAGGGCCGGAGGGTAGGAGTTGCCTAAACCCCAAAGAGATTATGGAGTACTGCCTGTCCGAAAGCACTGTCCCTGCAGGACTCCCTCTCAAGGCAGTAATGGGCCGCAAAAGTTGGCTTGAAGACCAAGTAGTGGCCCCGGCAGATGTCTGCCAACAGAACAGAGCGGAGATGAGCCACTGACGCAGCCTTTGCCCTGACACGATGAGCCGTGACTTGACCCTCCAACGAGAGGCCGGCTGCCCCATAAGCCCAGGCGATACAGTCAGCGACCCATATGGACAAAGTACGCTTGGAAACAGGTAACCCAAATTTATTGGGGTCAAAAGAAACGAAGAGCTGAACAGCCCTTCGATGCTCCCGCGTACGGTCAAGGTAGGAGGACAACGCCCTTCTACAGTCCAGGGTATGCAGGACCATCTCAGCCCAGCTGGCATGCGGCCTGGGAAAGAAGGTCGGAAGAACCACCTCCTGATTGAGGTGAAAAGGGGAGACAACCTTAGGGAGAAACTTCGGGTGAGTCCGTAAGACTACCCTATTCCTGTAGAACCTAGTGTAAGGAGGATCAGACACTAGTGCCTGAAGTTCACTCGCTCGCCTAGCAGAGGTAAGAGCTACCAGAAACAAGCTTTTCCAGGAGAGAAAACGGAGAGGGCAGGTAGCCATAGGTTCACATGGCGGACAAGTAATCCGCTGTAAGACCACATTCAGATCCCACTCAGGGGCTGGTAGACGCAAAGGAGGCTTAAGCAGGAGAAGACCTCTGAGAAAAGGAGCCACCAAAGGGTGGTTGGAAAGAGGCCTCCCGTCCACCGACGAGTGGTGCGCTGAGAGAGCACCGAGGTGAACCCTGACAGAGTTGGACTTAAGGCCTAGATTGGAGAGGTAAAGCAAATATTGCAATACTACCGCTACCAAGCACGAGAAGAGATTCTCGCTGTGCTGAGCACACCATGTGGAGAATCTACGCCACTTAAGAGCGTAGGATTTCCTGGTGGATTGCCGCCTAGAGGCTAAGACCACATCTTCCACCTCTCTAGGCAGGAGTAGGGGAGCCAGGACTACCGTTTCAGCAGCCAGGCCATCAGATGAAGGGACTGGAGGCTGGGTGCAAGAGAGACCCCTGGTCCTGAGACAGGAGATCGTGTTGAATTCCCAGAGGCAGGGTAGTGTCCACCGCCAGTTGCAGCAGGAGTGGGAACCACGGTTGCCTCGGCCACCTGGGGGCTATCAGAATCATTGAGGCCCTGTCCTGGAGGACCTTGAACAGTGTTCGAGACACTAGTGGCGTGGGAGGAAACGCATATAGGAGGCCTTGGGACCACGGAATCAGAAAGGCATCCGCTGCTACTCTGAGAGGATGCGGTTGTCTGGAACAGAATCTCGGGAGTTGCCGGTTCAGAGGGCTGGCAAAGAGATCCATGGTGGGGAGGCCCCACCTGAGAAAGATCTGCTGAACCACCAATGGATTCAATCTCCATTCGTGTGGTTGCAGGATCCTGCTCAGTCTGTCTGCCAGGTAATTTTCTTGACCGGGGAGGTAGACAGCCTTGAGGAGGATTCCGTGATTGACGGCCCAAGAGCACAGGCATTGTGCCTCCTGACAGAGAAGGAAGGAGCCTGTGCCTCCTTGTTTGTTCACATAGAACATGGCAACTTGATTGTCCGTCTGGACTAGTACAGACTGGTGAGATGTTAGGTGGGAGAAGGCTCTCAGAGCTAGGCGTATTGCCCGTAGCTCCAGGAAGTTTATCTGCTGAGCAGCCTCCCAAGGAGTCCAGAGACCCTGAGTACAAGCCCCCTGGCAAAGAGAAGCATCCGTCGTCAGCACTCGAGAATGTGGAGGGGATTGAAAATCCACTCTGAGTACCAGATTCGGAAGATGAAGCCACCATTGTAGAGAGGAGACGAGCAGGGTGGATATTCTCACCGAGTCTGCAAGGCTCCCTGTGGCCTGATGCCACTGAGTTCGAAGGCTCCACTGAGCAGGCCACATGTGCAGGTGGGCATTGGGGGTTACATGAACCGTGGAAGCCATATGGCCGAGAAGTCTCAGGAATTGCCTGGCAGAGACCAGGGAATTGCTGTGAAACTGCCATCAACCGGAGGGCCCTGTCCACTGGCAGAAAAGCCCTCGCCTGAAGAGTGTCTAGCCTTGCTCCTATGAATTCAAAGTTCTGGGACGGGAGCAAAGTG
Organism: Ichthyophis bannanicus; assembly: GCA_033557465.1. Classification (NCBI taxonomy): domain Eukaryota; kingdom Metazoa; phylum Chordata; class Amphibia; order Gymnophiona; family Ichthyophiidae; genus Ichthyophis; species Ichthyophis bannanicus. The sequence goes on from CM066034.1 coordinate 708,646,626, forward strand.
GACTTTGCGAAGTTTATGACAAACCCCAAGTCCTGAAGCAGAGCCACAGTGCGAAGGGTGGCTTGACTGGCCTCCTGGGAAGACTGGCCCCTTATGAGTCAGTCATCCAGGTATGGAAACACAAAAAGACCTTGAAGCCTCAGATAGGCCGCCACCACCGCCAGGCACTTGGTGAACACCCTGAGAGCAGAGGATAGGCCAAAGGGAAGTACTCTGTACTGGTAGTGGTTTCCCCCCACAACAAATCTGAGATATTGTCTGTGGTCTGGATGAATAAGGATGTGAATATAAGCATCCTTTAGATCTAAGGAGCATAGCCAATCTCCCTGCTGGAGGTAGGGCAGCAGGATTCCAAGGGTAAGCATCTTGAACTTTTCCCTCTCCAGGAACTTGAGGTTGTGGCAAGTCTAGGATGGGTCGGAGGCCTCCTGTTCTTTTTGGTACCAGGAAGTACCTGGAATAAAAGCCGTGACCTCTAAGGTGGTGGGGCACCGGTTCCACAGCCTGGTCCTTTAGCAGACTTGCTAACTCCTGAAGGAGTAGGTCCCTGTGCAGAGGGTGTCTTGGAGGCTCCCCTGGAAAATAGGAGGGAGGTACCTGGTGAAAATGGAGAGGATAGCCCTTTTGGACTATATGGAGCACCCAGGTATCTGATGTGATGGCTGACCACCTGTGGGCAAAGTGGGCCAGCCGGCCTCCTGTGCTGATGTGAGCCAGCTGAGGAGAAGAGGCTATGCTTGCTGAGTCAAAAACCCCCACCCTGCTGAGCAGGGGCCGGTGTTGGTGGCCTTCTGCCTACGGGGCCCATGACCCTGCCCCTTGGCCTGCTGACCCTGTTGGGGAGCTGCAGAGGCCTGATAATGAGGGTAGGGTTTATAGGCAGAGGACTTCCTCGGGTAAAAGATCTTTTTTCCCGAGCCCTTCTTCTTCTGAGAAGGGGCAGAGGTTTTTCTGGACAGCCTAGTCCTGGGTCAGAGTCTCGATCTCTGCAGCCTTTTCAGCCATGGGCTTGCCAAAGAGGTTTTCACCTCGGCAGGGGACATCGACCAACTTGTCCTGCACCCATGGCTCGAGGTCGGATGACTGTAGCCAAGCCTGTCGGCGGGCACCGATGCTGACCCCGGCTACCCGGGCCGAAGCCTCGAAGCCATCGTAGGCTGCTCGAGAGATAAACTTCTAGCACTCTCGAATACCAGTAGACAAGGCTTGGAACCGCTGCAAAGGTTCCTTGGAGAGACCAGCAGAGAGCCCGGCAATCTCCTTTGCCAGGTCTCGGAGATCCATGCCCATGTAGAGCTGGTAAGTCTGGACATGGCAAGCAAGCATAGAGCCCTGGAAGCACTTCTTACCGAGGGCATCCAGGTTCCGGGCCTCCCGGCCGGGAGGCACCAAGGAGTGCATCTTCTGACTTTTCAGTCGATGCATGGCCGATTCCACAACCATGGAGTGGTGCAGTAATTATGCCTTTTGGAACCCAGGGCTCTTGCAGACTCGATAGATGGAATCGACCCGCTTGCTTAACACCGGCGTCGAAGCCGGGGTCTCACACATGCGGAAGAGCAGCCGCTCCAGCATCGGAAGAACCGGAACAGTAAAGGCCTCCTTCGAGGGAGAGTCATACTGGAGGGGCCTCGAGCTTCTCGGCTCCTCATCGGGATCCATGGGGAAGGCAAAGGCCTTGGCCATATCCCACACGAAGTCCGAGAACCGGGTATCCTCCGGTGGGGATCGTCTCCAAGGTTCGGACTCTGGCGAGTCCAATGGGACACACCGAGTCCGATAAGTGTCGGGTGAATCTTCGTACTCCGTCTCCCAGCCCGACTCCTCGGAGGAGGAATCGAGCGGCTCCGGTCGGGCGGGCACCGATGCCATCCGCCCTGACGCCGAGGGTACCGGCGTCGACGACATCGGTCCCTTACGGGAGGCCGAGGGAGACCGTGGCCGAGGATTGACTCGAGCCCGCATGGACTCGAGGATCGGCTCGGCCTCCGGGGTCGACTTGGGACGTCGAGGTCCCGGTGGTTGGGGCAGATGCACCGGTGAGACCGGCGATCAATGCTCGCTGCTGTTCCATGAAGGCAGCGAGGCTGCTCTCCAAGGCCGTCAACCTGAGTCCGAGCTCAGGAGACCCAGCAGCCCCCGACTCGGGCCCCGACGGCGTCGGGCCTGACATCGGCTCCCCTGGAGGAGAGTCCACGAGGTCTACAGCACTCACGTGTTCAGGAGACTCCATCTCGATACGAGGATGCTTGGCAGGGCTCTCCGACTCCGAAGACCCGGGACGGCTATGCGACCTGGCCCTCGAGGAACCAGGAGCATCCACTGACACCCTCGCGGGTTTATTCTTCCTGCGATGTTCCCGCGAAGGAGACCCCCGCTTAGAGGAACCCCAACGCTGCTCGGGGCCAGAGTCCCGAGACGTCGAGGCCTCTGACGAGGTCCGGGCCCGTCCGGACGCGGAGTCTGAGAAGATATTATCCTTCTGGTGCTGCCGACTCCTCAATGCCTTCGAAGACATTTTGCCACACGGACCACAGATCATCGGGTCATGATTGGGTCCGAGGCAGCAGTCATGTGGGTCGGTAAGAGACATACGTTTTACACCGATCACACTTTTTAAACCCGCTGGTAGCCATCGGGGGAAAAAGGGCCCCTGCGATGTCAAAAGACCAGGCTGCCAGTGAAAAAAGAAAAATGGCGCGAACGCTAGTCACAAAGGACAAAAAATGAAAAAGAGAGTGGACTCGATACCGGCGTATCGGGCCAAGGCGGGAAAAGGATCCGGCATCGAACCGAAGTAGAAAAAGAAAAAATAGAGAAATCAACTTTTTCCTCGGGGAAAAACGAACTACGTCTGTCGGGCTCCGCGGAAAAAAGAAGACTGAGCAAGATGCCACCCTTGGGCGGGAAGGGGACCGCGCATGCGCGCTGCAATTCCCAAAGGCTTTCTTTGAAAGCTGGGGGAAATGCTCCGCACGAGGGCTCCGTCGGCGCCGACGTCACCCATATGCGAGGACTGACTTCCTGCTTGGTCCTGGAGAATAGGTCTTGCCAAACAAGTCTCATCAATTTCCTCAAATAGGTGACCAGGAAGTTGGACAAGGGAAGATGTGCTGTAATCAGATTTCAAAGGAATATGACAGTTCTGCACAGGTGACAGACTGAGCATCCTTAGTGTGGGGCTTGAAATTAAATGGTTCAAAACTGGTTGAGTGGGATGTGACAGTAGTGGCAGAGTTCACTCTAAGGCCGGGGTCTCAAACACGCGGCCCGTGGGCCCGACGGAGAGGAAACAAAAAAAACCCTGGCTTCTGCTGCCATGGCAGCGGCAGAATCAGTTGTCCGCGGCCCCTTCCCGTCTGCCTGGAAATACACTCTTCGCAGGTGGCCCTGAAAGCTGCCGCTGATGGAGCTGAGGGCTCTACTGGGCAGACAGGAAGGGTCCGCGGACAGCTGATTCTGACGCTGCCATGGTGGCAGCGGCAGCAGCAGAAGCCAGGAGTTTTTTTATTTACCTGGGCTGATGGGGGGGGGAGGGGGGTTAGGACTGGAAATGAGCTATGGAGGGGCTAAGATTGAAATAGGGTAATGGGGAGTTAGGACTGGAAGTGGGCTGATGGGGTTAGGACTGGTAATGGGCTATGGGGGTTAGAACTGGTAATGGACTGGGGGGGTTGCTAGGACTGGAAATGGGCTAAGTAGAAGGGGAGGCTTGAAGTGCAAATAGCTGATGGGGACAGGGTTTTGGAATGGAAATGGGCTGAGTGGAAGGGGGGCTTGAACTGCAAATAGCTGATGGGGAGGGAGCTAGGACAGGAAATGGGCTGATGGTGGGGCTAGGATAGGACTGGAAATGGGCTGATGAGGGGACTAGAAGGGAGCGGATGCTGGGTGGGGCTGGAACTAGAACGGAGCTGATGTTGGGGGAGGATTAGAATGAGATGGGGTTGGGAGAGTGAAATAGAGGGGAAAAATATTTTGTGTGGGAGGGAAGAAAAATCTACAATTGGCCGGATATTGGGAGAGTAAGTGGGGATTGAGGATGGAGGGGTAAAATTTGAGTGGATGAAATAGGAATGAGGAAAGAGCAAAAGGAGAAAGATTAGTATGTTAAAGCAGATGTAGAGAGAGAATGGAAAAAAAACTAGAAGAGAGAAGGACAAATGGACAGCAGACGATGGAGAGTTAGCAGAAGACACAAAGAAACCTCAAGAAAGTGGCTGGAACAATTGCAACTGAAAAAAATGCACAAAAAGGTAGAAAAATCTATTTTGAATTTATTAACTGAAATATGTCAGCTCTGGGAAATGTGCATCATTAACATCTGTGCTTTGTATGGTAACATTATGCAAATATCTATGCAAATGAGGCCCTTATGCAAATGAGGCCATGCGGGTTACTTTACAAGTCTTCATTTGGCCCTCAAAGCAATTTGAGTTTGAGACATAAGAACATAAGACATGCCATACTGGGTCAGACCGAGGTCCATCAAGCCCAGTATCCTGTTTCCAACAGTGGCCAATCTAGGTCCTACGTACCTAGCAATATCCCCAAAAGACAGGTTCTATAATGCTTGTACTGGGTCAAGCATTGATATCCTGGGTCCCTTTTTAATAGTGGTTTATGGACCTTTCCTCCAGGAACTTGTCCAAACCTTTTTTAAACCCAGCTATACTAACAGCCCTTACTACATCCTCCGGTAACAGATTCCAGAGTTTGATTACACGTTGAGTGAAAAAATATTTTCTCTTATTTGTCTTAAATAGTTTACCCTGTAGCTTCATTACATGTCCCCTAGTATTTCTATATTCTGATAGCGTAAACAATTGATCCACGTTTATCCGTTCCACTCCATTCATTAATTTATAGACCTCTATCATATCTCCCCTCAGCCGTCTCTTTTCCAGGCTAAAGAGCCCTAACCTTTTTAGCCTCTCTTCATAGGAGTAGCCTTCCATCCCCTTCACCAATTTGGTGGCTCTTCTCTGTACTCTGAGACCCCTGCTCTAAGGATAGAGTTGCCGCCAGTGGTGTTATATGCTGTAGGGATCAGTTCTTGATCTGGTTGGTACAGGCGGACATAATGGATATGCCATATATATCTTCCATCTACTGGTCATTTTATGTATTTACATTTATTACACTCTCGTCAAAGTACATTAAAAGAAATTAACTTACGCATATTATTTTTATCTTTAGCCATAGCAGCCACTGCATCTTCATGTGTTGCAAATTCTACATCTGCTTCTCCAGTTGCTCTACCATCTGCTCCGATATCAATATGAACTCGTATAGGATTTAGTGGAGAGAAAAACTAGAAGAATAAAAATTAAGTGTGTTAAACCATAATCTTTCCAATTTGGCACCATTATTTTATCAAAATCTAAAATGACTCAGAACTATTGCACCCCACCTTCCACCATTTAAACAAAAAAGACCAGATGCTTGAAGGGACATTTTGTATGAGGCAATCCAGAAGTCAATTCTTAGTGCTAAAAATTGCACTATTTACTCCCAAGTGAAGAGAATCACTGGCCAAATCTCTTCATGTAAACCTACATTCCCTGAAGGTACAGATCTATCAAACATGTCCACTTACCTCTGGCTCTTATCAACCTTCCTCACCAATGACATTCATTTGGTAAGGGTTTTTTTCTGAAACTGCAAGCTTCATCCCTACAGGAGATCTGTCTCCCCATACTAACCATTATTTTTTTGTAATTATGTGTTTATTCAGATTTTCAATGTTCCAATAAGCACACATACAACTCCACACCCCCTGGGCAACGATGCAGTCTGACTTGCACAATGCAATTCAGTTACAGTGACTCTTCAGAATGCCCCTCTGGTTCATTGCCCCACCCCTACCCCTCCCCCCCTCCCTGCCTTCCCAAGCTTTTACAATAAACTCTACATTCAAGATCCAAACCCCACAGCTAATCAAAGTTAGCAAGCCAACATCAACCAACCAAATGTCAGAGCAACATAGCAACATATTGTAAAAAATTGTAGTATCAAAATAGCTGAGTCCCAGAATAGCTACACCCCATCCCAAGCAAAGCTTACTCCTACAACCCCCCCCCCCCAACTCCTCACTCTCCCACCCTGACTCAACTTCCCAAGCAGGGACAACCCCCTCCAGTCCTGATACCCATGCCAGAAAAGGAACGCTCCTTTCATTTGATGCTACTATTTCACATATACAGAACACATGGTCCAATTGGAGCACCACCATTGCTAAGATAGGAACATCTACTTTCTTCCATCAGTCAATTCCACATGTGTGAATCGCACAGTACCCCCAAAAAATCCCCAAATCCTCATCCATCCCCTCCTGCACCTTGTTCAGCAGCACCACTGTAATATCCTAAACAAACCTTCCAATGCCCTCCCCCCCAACCCCTCACTAGAGGACACTCCCACAGCATATGCTTAATCCCCCTGCCATCCACACCCTTCCCAGCAGTTGGCAACATATATTGTATTAAACCATATAATTTAACCAGAGTCCAATACATTCGCAGATATATGGTTAAGCTGTTTCCCAGAAGTCCCTTGCCCGATGCCAATTTCTGCATGGATCGCCATTCAGTGCCCTTCCTCCCGGGGCCCTGAGAGCTCGGCCTCACATTTTTGTATGTGCGGCATGGGAGACTCCTCCCCTTCTTGTAAACACCCATACAGAGCAACCCCTGCTGCATGCCCCACCATTTCCATAATCCGCTCAAAAGGTGTAGCCTCCTGCCCCAAATTAAGATTGCACATTGGTGTGATTCACATAATGCCTAAGAGTAAATTAGACTTACCTGCTAATTGTTGTTCCTTAAGGAACTCTAGTCCAGTCCCGGAACCATAGAGTTGTGAACCTCCACCAGCAGCTTTGGAGACTGAAAGATGTTATCACTTTGATGTCACTGGTACAAGTAGGCAGGAACCGCCCCCAATCACCAGTACCTATTGACAAAGCAGACTCAGCAGAGCAACAAATAAGTAGAGACAGGTATAATAAAGTAACATGGCCAAAGACCCGAACAAAGAACAGCTCCAAATCCCCGAAGAAGCAGCAGCATACGCTAACAAGCCAATACTGCCTCTTCTCCATCAAAATAAGAACTCGTCCCGTACGTGTTCCTTATAATTTTTATTTTTTATTTTTTTATTATGCTTTGGAGAGGTTACCCCAAGGAAAGAAAACCTCCAGCCCCAGAAAGAGAAGAAAACACTCCCCGGAGCCCTCAAGGCTCTGCAGCGCCAAAAAGATATCCCTTCTTTTCGCTTACCTCATCACCGCTAACCTGCACCTTCAGCTGTTTAGGCGTATGATCTGTACGTTACTTCCGAACCAAAACAACTGCAGGGTGATTGCCGAGCTCGCCAACGGGAGGGATCCGGGACTGGACTAGAGTTCCTTAAGGAACAACAATTAGCAGGTAAGTCTAATTTACTCTTCCTTTGCGTCCCTCTAGTCCAGTCCCGGAACCATAGAGGATGTAACAGAGCAGTGAAGATCAACGGGAGAGACCGGCGAGGCCAGTCTGAAGAACCGCAGAACCAAAACGCCCATCCCTCTGCACTTGAACAACCAGTCGGTAGTGCCTGGCAAAGGAATGCAACGAGGACCAAGTTGTCGCCCTACAAATGTCTGCCACTGGCACCAGGCTAATCTCCGCCCACGCCGCCGCCTGCGCTCTAGTAGAATGCGCCCGAAGGCCCCTAGGCACCTCCCTGCCACGTAACAGGTAAGCCGACGAAATAGCCTCCTTCAGCCAATGTGAAATGGATGACTTTGCTGCCGCCTCTCCTTTCCGCGGACCGCCAAACGCGACAAACAACCTATCCGATTTCCTGAAAGATACCGTCCTGCGGAGGTACATCTTGAGCACCCGACGGACGTCGAGACGATGAAGCCGACCGCCGGACTGCCCAGACCGCCCCGCCGAAAACACCGGAAGGGCCACCACCTGGTTAACATGGAACGGCAAAACCACCTTCGGCAAAAAGGCTGGTACCGTGCGTAAAACCACCCTGTGGCTATCAAAAGTCAAATACGGCTCTCTACAAGACAACGCCTGCAACTCCGAAATCCTGCGGGCGGAACAAATGGCTACCAGAAAGACACAGTCTTCAACGTCAAATCCTTAAGCGACGCCTCCCGTAAGGGCTCAAAAGGCGCCGCAATCAAGGTCTCCAAGACCAAATTGAGATCCCAAGAAGGCAGCGAGTCGTGCCGCGGAGGGCGCAACACCACCGCGCGCAGAAACCGTCGAACATCGGCATGGGAACCAAGCACCTGACCCTGGTACCTTCCCCCGATAACAGGACAGCGCCACCAGCTGTACTCGCAAGGAACTAGCCGCGAGACCCTTCTCAACCCCGTCCTGCAAAAAGGCCAGGATCTGCAGCACGGAAGCTTGAAGCGAGGGAAAGCGCAATCCGCACACCACGCTTCAAAGACGCGCCAAACACGGATGTATGCTAAAGAAGTAGACCGCCTCCGCGAGCCCAACAAGGTAGCAACGACTGCTGGAGAGTATCCTTTAGCCGTTAGCCTCGCCCGCTCAAGAGCCATGCCGTAAGCGAGAATCGACCCACCTGCGGCATGCGAAGCGGCCCCTGCAGCAAGAGATCCTCCCGAGGAGGGAGGCACCACGGCCTGTCCACTAGCAGCCGCATCAAATCGGCATACCACAGTCTTTGAGGCCAGTCGGGCGCCACCAGCACCACCTGACCCCAATGCTGATCTATACGCTGAATCACCCTGCTGATCAGCGCCCACGGAGGAAACACGTAGAGGAGCCCCTCCATCGGCCACCTCTGCGCCAGCGCATCCAAGCCTTCCGACATCCGCTCTCTCCTCCTGCGGAAGAACCGCGCGACTCTTGCGGATTCGAAGGTGGCCATGAGATCCATCACCGGCAGTCACCAGCGGCGCACCAGGAGTGCGAAAACGTCCGGATGCAGGGCCCACTCCCCCGGGTCCACTCTGCGCCGACTCAGAAAATCCACCTGACATTGTCGGTGCCGGCCACGTGCTGTGCCGACAACGCGTTGAGATTGGCCTCGGCCCAGCTCAACAGCCGGGACGGACTCCCCGTGCCGCCCTGACGATTTATATAGGCCACCATCGTCGCATTGTCAGACAGCACTCTTACCGCCTTCTGGTGTACGAGCCCCCGAAACTCCTGAAGTGCCAGGAACACCGCACGCATCTCCAACTGGTTGATGGACCACTGCCGCTCTACCTGCGACCACGGCCCCTGGGCTATCGTGCCTTCGCAGTGTGCTCCCCATCCCGAGAGACTGGCATCGGTCGTCACCAATACCCAGGATGGAGTCTCCAGGGACATACCGCCCTCTAGATTTCCGGGCTGCAACCACCAAAGAAGCTCCTGCCGTACCTCTGGAGGACACACTAGCCGCTGAGACAACGCATCCGCCTGATGCGACCAACGCCGGAGCAGGGCGCTCTGGAGAGGCCGCATGTGAAACCTGGCCCACCTGTCGACTTCGATGGTCGCCGCCATGGTACCCAGCAGCTGCAGATACTGCCATGCCGTTGGAGCAGGATGCTCCCAAAAGTTCCGTACGAGATCCTGTAAGGCCTTCGCTCTGCTGCTGGGTAGAAAGACTGTGCCCCGCCGAGTCTCGAACCGCGCTCCCAGGTACTCCAGAGTCTGAGAGGGCACCCGCTTGCTTTTCGCAAAATTGACCACCCAACCTAGGCTCTCCAAAAATGCTATCACCCGATCGGTGGCCGCTGCACTTTCCTGTTCGGACTTCGCTGGAATCAACCAATCGTCCAAATACGGATGCACGAGAATCCCTTCCTTGCGCAGTGCCGCCGCGACTACCACCATAATCTTGGTGAACGTCCGAGGAGCCGTCGCGAGGCCGAAAGGCAACGCCTGAAACTTGAAATGCCCCATCGGCACTGCAAACCAAAGGTACTTCTGATGCTCTGGACGCATGGGAATATGGAGATATGCCTCTGTGTGGTCTAAGGCTGTCAAGTACTCCCCCTTCCTGACTGCCGCAATGACGGAACGCAAGGTCTCCATCCGGAAATGGGTAATACGAAGACAACGATTCACCCTTTTTAAGTCCAAAATCGGCCGATAGGTGCCTTCTTTCTTCGGGACTACAAAATAGATCGAGTATCGACCGCACCCGCGTTGGCCCGCCGGGACGGGAACCACCGCTCCTAGTTGCAGCAGCCGCCACAACGTGTCCTGTACCGCGCGAAGCTTCCGCAGAGACCCGCACCGAGAAAGGACAAAGGAGTCCAGCATGCAAGAAATTCCAGAGCATAGCCGTCTCGAATTACCTCCAACACCCACTGATCCGAGGTGATTTGGACCCAGGCAGGGAGAAACTCCCGCAACTGACCTCCCACGGGCACCTCCGCCACCTGGGTCCGCCTTATCTCATTGGGACTTTTTATTGTTTGAGGACTGAAAGGAGGCAAAACCTCTGCCTGCCCCTCTGAACACTCGAAATGTCGGACCCCTAGCTGGGAACCTCCCCCACTGGGGCAGGGGAACACGCGAGGATCTGAACCGACGAAAATTCCCCAAGAGACCCCAGGCCCCTGAGGTACCACGGCTCTGCTTGGGCTTATCTTCCGGGAGGCGTCCCCCCTTAGACTCCCCCAGATCCTTGACTAACTTCTCCAAGTCCTCACCAAACAAAAGCTTCCCCCGAAAGAGCAGTTTACTAAGCCTAGCTTTGGAGGCACCATCCGCCGACCAGTTCCGGAGCCAAAGATAACAGCGAGCAGCCACCATAGAAGCCATAGTCTTAGCCAGCCCTCTAATAAGATCATAGTGGATATCGGACAGATACGCCGTACCCGATTCTAGGCGCGCTCCGACCTCTGCCTGTCCTTCCAGCGGCTCTCCCTGCAAGTGCTGGGACCATCTCAAACAGCCTCTCGCCACCCACGCCCCCGCTATCGAGGCCTGTAAGGACAGGGCCGACACGTCAAACACCTGCTTCAACAAGGTATCCAACCTCCTATCCTGTACATCCCTCAATGCCGCGGCACCTTCCACTGGAATTGTGGTTTTCTTCGTGACCGCTGACACGGCCGCATCCACCTTTGGAGAACGAAAAAGTTCTCTATCCTGGTCCGAAAGCGGATACAAGCTGGCCAGATTCCTGGTCCCCCTCAAAGAGGCTTCAGGCGAGTCCCATTCTTCCTGAATCATAGCCCGAAACACCCGATGTAGCGGAAAGACCCGCTGAGGGACCCGCACTGCCTGCAATAACGGGTCCTCCAACGCGTCCTCCGCCACAGGGGCGCCCACAGGCATGTTCAGCGCTTTTAAGGTTTCCGCAATCAAAGCTGGCAACTCCTCCCTCCGAAATACCCGGACCACTCTATTCCGCTGCTCCTCGTCCGGCAACTCCCCGTCCTCTAACTCCTCCTCAGAGGGAGCGTCAAGATCCATCTCCTGTACCGTCTCCTCTCCTTCCATTCCAAAGGAAGAAGAAGACTCATCAGCTCCCTTCTGAAGCTTCTTGAGAGGAACCTCCTCATCTCGGGGAACCCTGAACCCCGTCCGCTTTTGCCCTTGTGGAGTAAGGAGCCGTGTCCCCGCAGCAGGCTGCAGCAAGGCAAACGCCTTCTGCATCAGTGAGAAGAAGTCTGGAGGGATCTCAACCCCACCGTCTGACCGGTGGTCATCCGCTCCTGAAGGACTGAGCCCCGACGAGCCCGGCCCCTCCGTAGCCCCAAGAGAAGGCGGCCCAACCTCCCCTTCCCCTTGGGTAACAGGTGCCGCTTCCCCAGCAACCTCCCCCAAAGGCCTCTCCAGACTTGCAGCTTCCACGGAGCAGGCCTACACACCCCTGTCTCCATCACTTCAGTGCGTTTCACCCCACATACGAGGCAGCGGGGCTTAGCCGGCATAGCAAGACAATTCCCCAGGGGGAGCAGATTCAACCGAAGCAAAAACCCCGTTCAGGAAAATCTCTTTTTTTTTTTTTTTTTTTTACTTTACCACAGCAACCACTCAGGAAGGGCCCCACAAGAAGAATCCTACCAAAATTAATCAAAAACGAAGCTCCTAAGAGCCGCAGGAAACAAAAGAAAAAACGATAAGAGAAAAAAAACCGTGGCTCTCAAAATGGCCGCCGGCAATTTTCCCGCCGCTGAAAGACGCGGCAAGAAAACCCCGTGCCTACAGTTACCCCCCAAAAAAGGCCCTCCGTGCAATGCCAGCACCCCCCCTCCCCCCAGAGAAAGGGCAGTACTCACTCTGTCCAGGCACCTCCGAACAGGCAGGAAGGCAGAGGGGGGGGGGGGAGAGACACAGTGCACCTCGCAGCTCAGCCCTTGCCCGGCTTCGGCTGCGGTGCTAAGAATGCTCAGTGAAGCAGGCAAATCTCACAGAGCCTGTCACTAGCGTCTCCCCTGCTGCTGCCTGCTGTCTGCCTACCACCTGCTCCTCACCCCTTTAAACTGGGTTCGGGAGCAGGGAGGCTAAGCTGAAATACTCGTTTAAACGGTGGGGCTCTAAAAACAAACACACACTTGTCCCGGTGCAGGAGGGGGGAGGAGGAAGGGAGCCAAAGAAAGGGAAAAGAAAAAGGGAACCTTGGCAGCAGCAGATCTAAAATAAAGAAAAAGGAAATGATAATTACACTTACCTGGTAATTGTAGTTCCTTGAGTGACGACAGTTCAGTCCTCTACTTCTGGGTTGTCAACCTCCTCCTGCAGCTTTGGAGACTGGTACGTCAGAATTATGACATCACTGGATATAGCCTGCTGCTCTCTCCTCCTCAATCCCAGTGTGAACTATTAACAAAGCAGACTCAAAGGAGCAACAATAAGCAGACAACCACAAAACATAAACCAACTAGACGTAGCAGGTAACAATTCCCATCCCATGGCAAGGCTTCCCTACACCGTGCACTGCCAAAGGAGGATAGGAGAGAAAAAGAAGACATGAAAAATATCTAAGAGACCTACCTGCAAAACTTGCTTCCTGGCCGGTAGCGCTGAGCGCTTTTCAAAGAACCCTGGGAGGGATGGAGGACTGAACTGTCGTCACTCAACTCAAGGAACTACAATTACCAGGTAAGTGTAATTATCATTTCCTTATCGTTCCTCCAGTTCAGTCCTCTACTTCTGGGATGTGCCAGAGCAGTAATCTTTGGGAGGGACCCCGCCAACCGGCCCGCAACACCGCTGAACCAAAACGGGAGATCACACCGGTTGCGATGTCCAGACGGTAAAGTCTACTGAACTTATGCAGACACGATCAAGATACCGCTTGGCAGAAACCCCCTGGCGGAACCAAACTGTGTTCCCCCCAAGAACACGCTCGCACTCCAAAGGAGGGTGCCCGCAGGCCATCTGGCACAGACCAACCGCGAAGCCAATAGGCAGAAACCATTGCCCCCGGAAACTAATGGGCAAAAGAAACTTAATCTGCTGGCTGCGCTCCACGGAACAGCGCCAACGCTCCGAAGCACAAAAAGACTTCGACACCATCAAATAGCGCCGCAACATCCGCTGGACGTGCAACCAGCTGGAACTGCAATCCCGCTCATCCCCCTCCAGAGAACCGGAAACCGCATCCCCAGGTTCAAATGGAGAGGGGACACCAACATAGGCAAAAGGGAAGGAACCATCCGAAGCACCATCTGTTCCTATGAGAGGGACAAGAACAGATCCCTACACGAGAAGGCTAGCAACCCCGACACGCGCCTAGCCGAACAGATCACTATCAACGCCAAAACCTTCACAACAGCCCGAAGCAACGGCTCCATGGGAGGCTTTGACAACACCGTCAACACCATACTAAGATCCGCAGGTAGAAGCAACACTCCACAGGACGGCCGCAATCAGGAAACTGCCTTCAGAAAACGAACCACAACCAGAAAAGCTCTGATAGGCTCTCTCAGCCCCTACCACGATAACAGGCAAGGGTTGCCAGCTTCACGTGCAATGAAACAGCTGCAAGACCCCTATCAAAGTCCTTCTGCAGAATCCTGCTGAAAGCGTTTTTTTTTTTTTCTTTGTATATACACACTTTCACCAGGCCACGACGGGCCACCCGGCACATATCCCAACCAAGCGGCACAGCCGTCGCACATACGATGGAATCCCTAAAATGTGAGCTCACAGGAATCCACTGCCGGCCCCAATATAAGCAAGGAGTAACCCAATGGTCACTCCGGAAACCAGCCAGGCCCGCAAAGGCAGAACTGGCCACCCCAGGAAACATAACACGGGACCCGAAAGAACGCGGTCCGAACCATTATGGCATCTCCCATATCCCCATGAAAGGAACTGCCCCAAGGTCTCTGCCTTGGAATTAACAGACGGCGCGGGACCCTATGACCCTGTGAGTAGCTCACGCGGGCAGTGCAGGCTAGTGGTCGAGGCAAGATGCCAGAGAACCAAGGGCTTGATCTCCAATTGATACCACCAACCGTGGGCCAGAAAAACAGGGGCTCCGGATCCCCCAGTTGGCCCTTCTCGCCTACGGTAAACAACGAAACCCTCTGCCTCCGGTACCAAAACAAACCGTGAGCCCTTCAGGGACAAGGGAAATGTTTAGTTATTCATTTAACGTTTCCACAGCAGCGTGCTACTCATATCAGCTCGGGTGACATTGAACAGAACCTTGGACATTAACTGCGGAAACCTTCCATAAAACCTGCAAACCAATGAGTGTACCGTTCAACTATAGCCTATTCGGGACTGGACAGAAGGGAATGGCCGCCCGAGTCTGCGCTGTGTGCGCCATAGGAGGGCTCAGGGTAAGAGTGGCCACCCTGACCCGTAGGCAAACAGTATATGCAACCAAACAACCGACCGGGAACCTGCAACCGCAGCAAACCCTGACAGTGGAGAGACAACCGAGCTGGTGCTGGTCCCTAGTCTTCCTTTCTCGCTCTTTCAGTCCGTCTGACAGCAATGAGAAAAGACTGAGAATAGCTTGTCCAGTGGGCGGGGAACCTGGCATCCTGGACAGTAGCGAGAAAGAGGACTAGGGTCTAACAGCAAAGTCGAAAGAGAAAGGGAAACTGGGAACTATGGCACAGCTCACTCCACAGCAGATCCCATGACTGCATCTCAAGCCCCCTGTAACACCGTGAGGATCTCATGTACTGTAGCACAACCGACATCTCCCTCCTACTGGCGACATTTCCTTAAACTGAAAGACAGGCAGAGCCAAGAAATGCAGCCTCAGACCGCAGAGAGTGCCCCCCAAACTCATGCCGAAGCAATTGCGAGCCCCTACAAAATGCACCTAGAGAAATAAGGGAGACCCCGCACCTGTCACCAAAACCCAGAGCAGGGAGCACGCCTGAACAGGGGCTGAAAGCACAGACACCCAGCGAATGGACTGCCTCTATGAAACTTCCCAGTGCTCTGGAACGCAAAGCCCCAGACCGCGCTACCTAGACAAGCGCGTAAAGCCCTGCTCTGACAGCACAGGCTCTAGAAATAGACGAGAAGGCCCTGGGAAGGACACACTAAGCAGAGCCAAGAACACCCCGGCATCTGCCACCCCCCCCCCCCCCCCCCGGCTTTCCTGCAGCCGGAGAAACCGCAGTGGGAGACATCAACAACCTTGGTAGCGGAAATCTTACAAGTTGCCGCCTGTATGAACCCGATGAGTAATATGATTATGTACGTTACCACCGCCCCCCAGGGATGGGGTCCCGGAATACGACAGGGGATTCATGAACAGTGCTGCCATGCAGCGGCCTGTAGGGCACCAGAGCCCCACAAATGATACAGAAATGAAGAGCTGGAAATCTCAGACATATAACTTTGATATGCAAAACTTCACAGTCGCCTGTTTAGTCACTAACCCCTGAGTGCCCATGATGTGGCCTCGTGGTTAAGTCTTCCCTGACTTGCATAGAATGATCCAGCGATGAGGGGCTGCATACACAGCGTTACAGAAAGGCACCCTTTAGAGTACGAGGCGCCCCCTGGAAGCCATAGGGCATAGCACAGGAACTTCTGGGCTGACCGGATAACTGTCATCAACATTAAATATATGTTAATTTTTTTTTTCCCCAATATCTTAAGGTGTCTGAAACCCATTTCTGTGAAAGCTGGGGAATTGCTCCCCACGCGCCCCATGGGCATCGACGTCCCCCTATGTAAAGACAGAGTCCCGCTGACCCTGTAGAACAACAGTTACAGGAGAGGAACTACACCATGTGGAATGAAAAGCACCGTTTAAGGGTATGAGGATACCCCGATTCCTCTCCAGACAGTGCCAGCACCTCAATTTCTGGCTGCAGTAAGAAAGCTGGGACCAATCTGCTGAGAAGAAGTCAGTCGAGTTAGGGACTGTAATCGTTTCTACCAACAACCATACAGCACACCCACCGTGCTGCTTGTTTCAGGATGAGTCCTTATTTGGAAAATGCTGCAATTGGTTTACTCCTTCGGAGAAGTTGTAAGAAGAAAAATATATATAGGGACCAGGGTTCTGCACTGGTGGCAAGATGCTGTGAAAAGTGTCTAGCCGCTGCCCCTATTCGGTGTCCCACACTGGATATCCAAATTTGCTGGATACTGCTGTTGCTATTCTGTTAGTGGGACATTCAGCCACTGACTGGAAACTCAGGAATAACCAGAGAGCACGTGCAAATGACCTGTCTGAACCTCAACCAATTGAGTTAGCTAAGGATGAATGCAGATCACTGACCGAATAGGAATTGGGTCTGTCTCCGACGTTCGCACAGGCTATCCTGGATCTATCGGGACAGCTCCTTTGGGATCTGTGGTAATAGTCAGCGGCACTCTCAGCATAGTGCCGCTGAATATCGGAAGAACAGCCGGTTATCTGATTAGCAGGCTTCCAACAGGCTAAAAGCTATGACTATGCATCCTTTTTCTCATCCAATTTTCCTATATCTGCCCAAAACGAAGTTATAGCACACATGCATCAAAGAACCGGAAGGCAGAGGAGCAACCAAGCTTGAAGCCTACCAGTAATAGAGAAACACATGGGCTGGCACTCTAAGAAAAAATGTGGTTCAGAAAGCATTATAATGAGTATCAGCATAAAAGAAAGTCCCCTTTCGAAGATCTGTCATTGGGCAGCAAGAGTCATATTAAACAACTTTAAGCCGGGACCTGCTATGGGAATTACCCTTGCCATTGACCTCTCCCGTGCCTCTTTGCGTCACATGCAGAACGCACGGAGGGCTAGCCACCGTCCAGGAAGCCCACACAGTGCTAATGCTGTGGCTGTTTTTTTTTTTTTTTTTGAAACATCACGCTGGATATGCTGAAAAATCAGAAGCAAGCAAATGTGCCACGTCCTGTACCCGCAAGAAGGAACCCCCTCCCCGCAGAAGGGCCCCCTTAACAAAAAAGAAACCGCGGAGCAGCGCTCCAGGACCAAATAACAAAAGCAAAGGAAAACAAACGAGGGCAAATAAATCCAAGGCATAGAGACACACTGCAAATACCTGTATCTGTCCAGCCCCGGTCTGCCTGTCGTCCAGCAGCCACGAGGCCTCACTGCGCCGCCTAAAATGGCCGCCGAACACTGAAGAGCAGCAAAAAGGCGCCAAAAAGTCTCCGGCCTGAGCCGCGGCCCTCGCTGGAGCTCTGCATTGCCAGACGTCGCCTGACACCGGTTAAAGCCTACCGGTCAGGTCAGCGCTGAGACCGGCATACGGAGCCACCGCCACCCCTGCCAACAACAGTCCGGCGGGCTAGCAAACCCACGACTCCGGTGGAGCCGTGGGAGACCGGCAAATGCGGTCCGTTCAGAGGAGCGGAATGCAGAGGGGCTCTCCCCCGAACGTCCTGGGGGAGAGAACCTTGCCCCAATAAAATGACAAAAGGCAGTTTCTGCAGTCTTTTTTTTTGTTTTGTTTTGTCTTTGAAGAGGCAGGGAGAAAGAAAATCAGAGCCTTGAAGTAAATGCTCATATCTGCACCTATAAAGAGATATCATCCTCCGACCATAAATAAAAAATCCCCACTAAGTCCTGAACCTAAAAAGCACAGCTACTGCTACCCAACAGCTCCTTATTCGTTTCTCCAGGGAGCCCCTACAGGCTCACTACGTCCTCCTGCTGCATGGAGACTGGTCACACTGGGATTGAGGAGGAGAGAGCAGCAGGCTATATCCAGTGATGTCATAATTCTGACGTACCAGTCTCCAAAGCTGCAGGAGGTTGACAACCCAGAAGTAGAGGACTGAACTGGAGGAACGATAAGGAAATAGTATTATTAAAAAACCCCAAAGGAGAAAAAATAAGTCTGCTTATTTGCTCTCTCTGAGCCCAAGTCCCGGGCTCAGAACCTCCAAGCTGCTTGGAGACTGAAAGTACTGGTGATTGGGGGCGGTTCCTGCCTACTTGTACCAGTGACAAAGTGATGACATCTTTCAGTCTCCAAAGCTGCTGGTGGAGGTTCACAACTCTATGGTTCCGTGACTGGACTAGAGGGACGCAAAGGAATCTGTAAATTGGCATAGTAATCCATCTCCCTTAAACCATACCGTTCTAACACTGAAAATGGTAGAACCCTGCCTTGCTTATCTACTGCCTGTCCTATCCTCTCCACCCCCCCCCCCCCTTATATCCTAAAGGTCCTCCCTTCCCTCCCTGTTGGGAAATCCCCTAGACCCCATATAAACATATGAATATTTGTCTATGTGCTCTATTTATGTCCCTGCCCTGTGTGGTCCTGAAGAAATTTCTGAAACTCCAGAGTATCACTATGGAGTTCATACTGGTGTGGGGGAGCACCTAGGGTGATGAGGACAATGTTTCAGGAACGGCAAGAGGGGGCCTGGGAGTGCACTATTTTTCCCAGTACTACGAGGTGGCGCAATTGAGGGCACTGCTTGCCTGGAAGGATAAGTGTCCCAATGGGTGTATAGGGAGCAAACGGGTAGGGTGCTGATGGGAGCACATTTTTTGGGATTTGGATTGTGAGGGGGGGGGGGAAGAATCAGGGGTTGATAGGGGAGAACCCCCCACCCCCAAGTACAGCTCTCTATGGGGGTGTGGAATAAGAATAGGCTTGGGGGGGTGCTATTCTAAGATTAATGACAGCTATTCACCCTAACCAAGAGAGATATAAGCCTTTCCATTTATACACTATTCCACTCCGAATAGCATACAATTTACCACCTGCTGCACTCCCAAACACTGAAACGACTAGCCCACCCATTTAAATGGAAATCCTCTGAGCCGATCTTCCAATTCCTGGGAAACAAAGCCCCAAATCTGTTTTTCTAACACTGGCCTCTATAGTGCTGGGTATGAAATCAATCTCCTTCAGCACTAGCAGGGAGGGGGGGGGGGGATCAGTGATTCTCGCAATATAAAGCGTAGTTACTCACCTGTAACAGGTCACCTCTGGGAACAGTGGGAATCGGTCTTCACATATGGGTGATGTTGGCACTGACTGAGCCTGCGTGGAAACGCTCCCCAGCATTCAATAGGAAAGCCCTTGGGAGCACTCCACTGCACCTGCCTTCGCAATTCCTCTCCTCAGTTGACTTTGTAGCTGAGAGGAGCAGCAAAAATAAAGAAAATCCTACAACGCCTAGGGGAGAAGGGCTGGTTGTGAAGACGGATTCCTATTGTTCCCAGAGATCAGCCGATACAGATGAGTAACTACACTATCTCCAGGAACAAGCAGGAATGCAGTCTTCACATATGGGACTCACTAGCTCCCAGGTACCAGACTGGCACCGGGGGGAGATGGGGGGGGGGGGGGGAGAACAGTGATATCTGAGAATAAAAACTTGTAGCCGAAGAGTCTGAAGCAGTGTGGGCCATTGGACTATTCCAGGAGATACTCCCCCAATGATAGTCTGGTCCCTTGTAGACGTCCAGGACTTGGGGGGGGGGGGGGGGAAGAGTTTAAATTCTAAGTCCCAAGTATAGCTTGACCAAAAAGACGGCGTCATGACTGGAAGCTCTGTCCAGCGAGCTGGGGCTCAAAAACCCGAAGGGCATACTTTAACAGATTCCTAATGGATCCATTGTCCCGAGTGGTTAGATTGTTCAGATGTGCTCCCCACCAGAACTTGGAGGCATCCGCTGTCTGGGTGCATTGAGGTGGAGGCATCTGAAAAGGTGATCAAGTACGTTTTGAGCGACACACCACCACTGAAGGAAGTTGAGAAGTGAAGGTGTGATGCAGATTTTGTCTGAGACATGCCTGGCTGCCTGTGTCCATTAAGACAAAAAAAAAAAAAAAAGTCCATCGGGCTTGATGCAAGTGCAGACAGACATGGGGGACTACATGGACTGTAGAGGCCAATGTGCCCTAAAAGACATAACATCTCAAGCTGTTACGCAAGTATGATTTATCTTGTGTGTTAGCTCAATGAGCCGTGTACAGCGATCCAGGGGGAGGAAAGCTATGGCCTGTTGAGTATCCAGAAGTGCTCCTATGAACTCAAGCCATTGGGTTGGCACTAGGTGCAATTTGGGAAAGACTAATCCCAGATGTTCGAGCACTGTGATGGTATGATGAAGACGGTTTGACCTCTTGTGGGGATTCTCCCCATTTTAGCCAATTGTCTAAGTAAGGGAAGTGCGAAAGTAGGCTGCAACCACTGCCATGCACTTTGTGAATACTCAAGAGTGCAGAGGCTAAGCCCAAGGGGAGCACCCAATATTGATAATGGTTCTGCTGGAACCAAGAACACAGAAATTATCTGTGCTGAGAGTGGATCAGTAAATGTGTGTATGCCTCCTTGAGGTCTAGAGGTCAGTCGTTCCTCTGAAGGTATGGCAGGAGTGTGCAGAGGGAAATCATTTTGAATATTTCTAGAACAAGGAATTTGTTTAGGTGGGAAATGAGAGTAAAAACCCATGCCCTTTTGGGGCGGAGGAGCTCTATGATCCCTTATAATCATCCCCTATGAGGATGGTGGGAGATAAGCTTTCAAAATGAAGCAGATAGCCACCTTGGACAATGTTGAGTCCACTACTCCGATGTTATGAGGTGCCACCTATAGCAGGCAGACACTGTACTTATGCCTATGTGTAGGGGGATTGGGAATATTGCAGAGGTAAACTATGCTCACTAGTAAGGAGTCAAAAACCAGGTGCTGGTTATAGCTGTGGAGCTGGTTGAGGTTTAGGAGCCTTAGGCTTCTTGGGTTGGTGAGGACCCTGCTATTGCTGTTGATGCTGCCAAGGCTGGCAAGCAGCTGCAGGTGGATAAGGATAATCTCTCTTAGGATAGAAAGGTTTCTTTGGATTAATCCCTTTTAGAGGGGTCCACTGTTTCTGGAAAGGCACTTGAGGGTGAGATCTCAATCTCTACCGCCTTTTCCCTCCAACTCTTTCCAAAGGTTTTCCCCGGTACAGGAAAATTAACCAATTTGTCTTGGACACTGTTCAAGATCAGATGCTTGCAGCCAGGCTATCCTGCGAGCTCCAATGCAGACTGTTGAAGCTCTGCTAGATGACTCAAAGGCATCAAAAGATGTTCTGTTGAGAAATGTGGATGTATTTTGATTCTGCCTGATTAGGACTTGCAATGCATTTCATTTGTCATCGGAAAGGAGAGGTGCAAAGTTCTCCAGATCCCTGGATACATCTTTCAGGAGCATGCCCATGTACAGCATGTAGGAGGTAATTCTAGAGGTGAGCATGCATACATTCCTGAAAACAGACACCCAAAGGCATCAAGAGTTCTGGAGTTTTTATCTGGAGGCATAGAAGAGTGGTTCTTAGAACTCTTAATGCGGTGCATCACCAAATCTACCACCAGAGTGGTGTGGGAGTTGAGGCTTCTGAAAGTCTGGGCATCCTGGAACTTAATACATGGTATCAAGTCATTTGCTGATAAGAAAAACTGTTAGCAGAGTCTCCCACATACAGAGCATTAGATTTTGCAAGATGCAATGCACTGGTAAGGTGGCAACCTCTTTAGGTGTTGAGGGATATTGGAGGATTTCCAATTCCTCCGCCCTCTGTTCCATCTCAGATGCCACACTGACCTGTAAGCCCACTGCCATGTCCCAGATGAAAACTTAGAACATAAGAACATAAGATATGCCCGACTGGGTCAGACCAAGGTCCATCAAGCCCAGTATCCTGTTTCCAACAGTGGCCAATCTAGGTCGTACGTACCTAGCAGTTTCCCCAAAAGACACAGGTTCCGCAATGCTTGTACTGGGTCAAGCATTGATATCCTGGGTCCCTTCTTAATAATGGTTTATGGACCTTTCCTCCAAGAACTTGTCCAAACCTTTTTTAAACCCAGCTATACTAACAGCCTTTACTACATCCTCCGGTAACAAAATGGAAATTACACTTACCTGGTAATTGTAGTTCCTGAAGGGTCTAGTTTAGTCCTCCACATCTGGGTAGTGCACCTCCTCCTGCAGCACGGAGACTGGACCAATCAAAATCTTGCTCTCATTCAGTATCCTGCTGGAGCTCCCATCAGCCCCCCAGTGACCTATTAACAAAGCAGACTCAAAGAAGAAAGTATAAACAGAAACCATGAACCAATAACATCCCTGCGCTGTGAAAATGACCCCCTCCCCAAACGAGGAAGCCTAGACTCTGCATCGCGCTTCCGTCGCCCGTGAAAGCCCGCAGACAGGCAGCGAGACAAAAATCCGAAAAAGCATGTTGAAATCTTCAATCGAAGAGAATCCTTCGACAAAATCCGAAAGAGCGCACCGCCGCCGAATTGCTAGCGCGCCGACAGGAATCAGACAAAAGAGAAAGGGAAGGGAAGGAGGACTAAACTAGACCCTTCAGGAACTACAATTACCAGGTAAGTGTAATTTCCATTTCCTGAGCGGTAGTCTAGTTTAGTCCTCCACATCTGGGATGTAACAGAGCAGTTAGGAACAGGCGGGACCCTGCAACCCGGCGCGCAAAACCGCCGACCCAAAGCAAGAATCCCGAGCGGCCGAAACATCCAAACGGTAGTGCTTACTGAAAGCATGCATGGACGACCAAGTAGCCGCTTTGCAAATCTCCACCGGCGGAACCAAAGCATGTTCGGCCCACGACGCCGCTTGCGCCCTAGTAGAGTGCGCCCGCAACCCTACGGGAACCTCCCGGCCTTGTAGAAGATAAGCGGCAGCAATCGCCTCTTTAATCCACCGGGAAATAGACGACTTGGCCGCAGCGTCGCCTTTGCGCAGCCCGCCAAAAAGAACAAATAAGCGATCTGACTTACGGAAGGCTTCTGAAACTTTCAAATAACGGCGGAGAACCCGAACATCCAAGGAATGCAGACCGCCCCCAGACGCATTCGCTGCATCAGAGTGAAAAACTGGAAGAAAGACAGCTTGATTCAGATGAAAAGGAGAGACCACCTTAGGTAGAAAAGACGGCACTGGTCTCAAAACCACGCGATCATGAGAAAAGGACAGAAACGGCTCCCGGCACGACAGTGCCTGCAACTCCAAAATTCGCCGCGCTGAACAAATGGCCACGAGAAAAACAGTTTTAAGAGTGAGATCCTTGACGGACGCTTGCAACGGCTCAAACGGTCGAGCAGCCAAAGCCTTCAAGACCAAATTCAAATCCCAAGGAGGAACGACAATCCTGCGGGAAGGCCGAAGCCGGCCGACGGCTTTCAAGAAACGCTGGACGTCCGCATGCCTCCCCAGCGAGACCCCCAGCACCTTGCCCCTGTAACAGGCAAGGGCTGCCAGCTGGACCTTCAACGAACTGGCTGCTAGCCCCTTATCAAAACCGTCTTGCAAAAAATTGAGAATGATGGAAACAGAAGACGTCGCCGCACGAACGCCACGACGCGAACACCAGTCCTCAAAAATGCGCCACACGCGCACATATGCGAGGGAAGTGGATGACTTGCAAGCTCGCAGCAGTGTAGAAATCACTGCGGCAGAATAGCCCTTCTTCCTTAAGCGAGCCCTTTCAATGGCCAAACCGTAAGCGAGAATCGATCCACCTGAGGCATCTGTAGCAGACCTTGCAACAGCAGATCCGTCCGTACCGGCAGCTTCCAGGGATGCCCGTCGACCAGGCGTACCAGATCGGCGTACCAGGGACGCCGTGGCCAATCCGGAGCCACGAGCAACACTTGACCACCATGCGACTCGATGCGCTGGATGACTCTGCCGATCAACGCCCACGGCAGGAAGATATAGAGAAGGCCGTTCTTGGGCCACGACTGAATGAGGGCGTCTATGCCCTCGGACATGGGTTCCCTTCGCCTGCTGAAGAAGCGGCCCGTCTTGGCCGATTGAAACGTCGCCATGAGGTCCATCAGCGGAGGACCCCACCGGCGAACTATCTGCGCGTAGACCTGAGGGTGTTAACTCCCACTCTCCGGGATCCACTCTCCGGGATCCACCTGCTGAAAAAATCCGCCATGACATTGTCTTTTCCCGCAACAGACGAAGCTCGACCCATTGGAATAACACTTCTGCCTCTTCTTCCAATGCCACACTTCCCGTGCCTCCCTGCCGGTTGATGTAGGCTACCGCCGCCGAATTGTCCGAAAGAACCCGGACCGCTCGGCCCTGCAGAGTTGCTTCGAAGGCTTCCAGGGCTCGCCTGACCGCGCGGAGCTCTAGCCGGTTGATCGACCAGGACACCTCCTGAGCTGACCAAGTCCCCTGCGCGAAGCAACCCTCGCAGTGGGCACCCCAGCCGAGGAGACTGGCATCCGTAATCACCGGGATCCAGTGAGGCTGTTCCAGGGGCATGCCCGCACGCAACGTCCGGGAGCACCCCCACCACCGTAGCGCCTGACGAACCCGGAGCGGACAAGGCAACCGCTTGTTGAGCGAGTCCGACTGGTTCGACCAACGTCGCAACAGCGCCCTTTGAAGAGGTCGCATGTGAAACCGGGCCCAGGGAACCAACTCCAGGGTAGCCGCCATCGTACCCAGCACGCGCAGGTACCAAGCCGAGGGCGCGGACATCTTGAGGAAAGCTCTCACCAGAGTTTGCAAGGCCTGAACCCACCCCAACCCTCTCGCAGTGTCGAACTGAACCCCGAGATATTCGAGACTCTGAGTCGGCACCAACTGGCTCTTCTGCACATTCACCACCCAGCCTAGAGATTGCAGAAGAGACACCACTCTTTCTGTAGCCCGTAAGCTCTCCTCCTTGGACTTCGCACGAATCAACCAGTCGTCCAGGTAAGGGTGGACCAGGATCCCGTCCCGCCTTAATGCCACAGCCACTACCACCATGATCTTGGTGAAGGTACGTGGAGCGGTTGCCAAGCCAAACGGCAGAGCTTGAAACTGAAAGTGTCCCCAGGGGAATGCAAACCGGAGAAAACACTGGTGGACCGACCGGATGGGAATGTGTAAATAAGCCTCGGACAAATCCAGAGACGTGAGGAACTCCCCCTGCCGAACCGCCACAATGACGGAGCGGAGAGTTTCCATGCGGAAATGAGGAACGCGAAGACAGCGGTTGACCCCTTTGAGATCCAGAATGGGACGGAGAGAACCGTCCTCCTTTGGCACCACGAAATAAATAGAGTAACGACCTAGCCCGCGCTCGGCAGCCGGGACGGGAATCACCGCACCCAAAGCGAGAAGCCGATCCAATGTCAAGCGAAGTGCAGGTTCCTTGTGCGGGCCTCTGCTGGGAGACAGAACAAAGGAATCTCAAAGTGGACTGGCAAATTCGAGGGCATAGCCCTCTCGGATGACCTCCAACACCCATTGATCGGAGGTGATCCGAGCCCAAGCTGGCAAGAAATTCCGAAGACGGCCCCTGATAACTGGACACTTCTCCGGAAGGCGCCTGGCATCATTGTGGCTTGCGAGAGAAAGAGGATGAAACCGAGGAGGCCGCAGGGGAAAATCCCCTGCCGGCCCCCGGAAGCCACGAAATCCCTGAGAACGGTACCCAACTTGGCCCCTTTGGGAACTCCACAAACGGGATGATCGAAATCTGCGAAAGTCACGAGAAGGACATCGCGGGAGAGACGCAGTTCTGCAGAGCTTAGGCTTATCCTCAGGCAGCCTACCTCCTTTGGAGTCTCCTAAATCCTTCACTAACTTATCCAAATCCTCACCAAACAAGAGCTTCCCTTTAAAAGGAAGTTTGCTGAGTCGCGACTTAGAGGAACTGTCCGCAGACCAATTCCTCAACCAAACCGACCTGCGCGCCGCCACCAAGGACGCCATGCTGTTAGCCAAAGTGCGAATCAAATCATAATGAACATCTGCCAAGTAAGCTGAACCAGACTCCAAACGGGTGACTTCGAACATCTTCTGTTGGTCAAAGTGGGCATCCTGACAAACGCTGAGCCCATCGTAAACAGGCTCGAGCCACCCAGGCCCCACAAATAGAGGCCTGCAGAGACAAGGCATTGGTTTCAAAAGCCTGTTTCAACAGACCATCCACCTTCTTGTCTTGCGGATCCTTCAAAGCAGCACTGCCTTCGACCGGAATCGTAGTTGTTTTAGTGACTGCCGAAACCAGAGCATCAACCCGCGGAGACCGAAACTTGTCCTTGTCCTTGTCAGCCAGAGGATACAACCGGTTCATTGTACGAATGCCTTTCAGACCGGCCTCAGGCTGATCCCATTCAGTCTGAATCATCTGAGCTACCACACGATGGACGGGAAAAACCATCTGAGAGTCCCCCGCACGGCTTGAATGAGGGGATCTTCCAGATCCTCTTCCTCCGTCGAAGGGGCGGAGGCCAGATTAAGGGTCTGAAGGGACTCCGTAATCAAAGGAGTCAACTCTTCTTTCCGAAAAACCCGAATGATACGCGCCTGATCCTCGGGATCTGGAATCTCCCCCTCTTCCAACGCATCAGCAATGTCGTCGGACTCCAGCGCCAGGTCAGACTCCAGCCAGTCAGCGTCAGCACACTCAACGGACAAGCGAGAGCGCTTAACTGGCTGAGAGACAGAACACAGTCTCATCTCCCAAACGGGAAGGAAAAGGCGAAGAAGCAACCCCGGCCTCTGGGATCTTGCCCAGGTGGCCGTGTTGGAAAGCCTGATGCATCAAGAGAATAAAATCAGGCGAAAAGCCCAGTGAAGAAGAGCCCGACGGAACTTCGGGCAAGGAAATTCCCTGTCCTTTCGACGCCTCAGGAGAAACCGGCAATGGAGAACCTGGAGAGGACATCAGAACCGGCTGCTTGGCTGGGCTATCCGGATCCAAAACCACCTTGTCAGCCATTTGGAGCTCGAGGGCCGAAGAAACTGAAGAACAGCCCTTGCAAACCCCAGAATCTGCTATAGCCCCTCTGCAAGAACCGCAGACCAAACATTGGGGCCTGGACGCCATCAGATTAGCAGGCTCGAGGGAAAAACAGCTGAGAAGACCTACAGGACAAGGCCTTGACGTGACTGCTCTTACTCTTTTTTTTAAAAGGAGAAGGAATCCGATGAAACAGGGGGCTTCAGATTTGCCAAAAAAACCCAGAAACTGGAAAGGGCAGCCGCAGCCGCCCCCCACACCACAGAAAAAAACGCGGGAAAGCTAAAGGATGCCGGCGCGATAAAATGGCTGCCGGCATCCACGGCTGAGGAAACAATCGGCGGGAAAAATGAAATAAAGAAAACCGCGCGATCCGCAGCCCGACACGGCAAACAACCCCAAAATAAAGAAAATTGCCTCTAAAAGCACTGCCGGTGCTTGGAGACTCACCGCTGATTGTAAGAACGCGGTCCTGAAGAAACGCTGAGGAGACGCGGCACCGCGGTACAGCCCCAAGACGGCAGAGAACCCGCAGCTACAGAGGGATGCAGCCCACGCCGTGACAATCCTACGGCCGGCTGACCAGTAGCAATGGGGCTGTCCAGACTAGATCTCACCTCCGTACTGTCCAGGAGGGAGATCTATAGTCAGCTGCTGCCTGCAGTTCCCTCACAGACGCTGAGAGCAGAAGCGGGCAGAGTAGGTGCCTCAAACAGCCCCCCCCCCCTTTCAGAAAGCTGAGTACTAAAATTAAAGGGACAGCTACCAAAATAAAAGAAAAAAGTATAGCAGAGAAATAAACAATAACCCCAAGGAAAAACTAACAAGTGTTGCCTCAAAGTCCCTAAGTGAGCCCAGCTACAGGCTCACAAGTCCTCCTGCTGCACGGAGACTGGACACACTGGGGGGCTGATGGGAGCTCCAGCAGGATACTGAATGAGAGCAAGATTTTGATTGGTCCAGTCTCCGTGCTGCAGGAGGAGGTGCACTACCCAGATGTGGAGGACTAAACTAGACTACCGCTCAGGAATTCCAGAGTTTGATTACATGTTGAGTGAAAAAATATTCTCTTATTAGTCTTAAATAGTTTACCCTGAAGCTTCATTGCATAGACTTAGAAGACATGTCCTCTGGCGGGGATCGGGCCTCATGAGGTGGAGATGGGTCTGAAGGAATGTCATGGGTTTCTCGGGAGTCCACCGATGCCTCATCAGAATTGAAGGAAGTGGAGTCAGAGTCTGACAAAAACAATCAAAGTATGGACCATACTGTATTTGATCTAGATACCTCCCCGATGTCAAGGATCGATGCAGGTACCAATGATGGGTGGTATCAGGAACCTGCTGGGTACAAAGCCCATCTGTTAGATGAAGCATCGGAGGGAGGAAATCTCCCAGTGCGGGTTAGAGGAGCAGCATCCACCCCAGAACCGTTGGCTGTAGGTAGTATATCGTTGCCTGTACTGCTGGAGTTGTCGATACAGTCGGTAAGTTTGGCTACCAGGAGTGCAGCCAAACTCCATTAGAAGACATCACAGACCTCCGCAGGGCCCTTAAAACCCTGCTCTTTACAGAAAAATATGAGCAGATAGACAACAGTCCCCACCCGAGCGGCACTGCAACTACCCCTGCCAACTCAATACCCAATCAGCGGAACTTCCGTCATGCTAAATGTAACCCTCCAATTGTGCTGTCTAAATGTTGTTAAATACCTCATGTTAAACGTTGTAATGCACTCACATGTTGAATGCAACCCCATTTGTGATGTGATGTAACCACTTTGATTGTAGGATAAGGTGGTATACAAATCTGGCTAAATAACCAGTATGCACTGGTCAAGGGAGATGACCAATGCCTGGGTCGAATTACCAAAGGGGCTTTGAGTCACCATCCCAGAGCATGGGACCAGTAGCTCTCTGGAGGTCCAAAGCCTCAGGAATGTCATGGAGCCCTTCCTTTGCTTTGGAGGACAGGTCCTCCTGCCAGGGCTATTTGGCAGGCCTAGCTGCATCAGATGCACCTTTCGGTGAATCGCAATGGCAATGAAGGGACTTACCTCTAGATTCAATATCTGTCCTCAATGCTGATGACTTAGACTTAGTTTTGTGTTTGAACTTTAAGGAGACCTGAGAACCATGAAAGGAGGCCGATGCCCTAGATGTGGACGCCATTGATATGAGTCTGGGGCGAACAGCAAGCTATACTGTTTGGCTCTGTTCTTTGTGCCAACAAATGATAAAAACAGGCTTAGGGGTTTGTTACCTGTTTCCTGGTGCGGCAAAAGGAGGAGAAGGAAGAATTTGGCGTGACCCTCCCCCCCCCCTGTATAACAGCCTCGGCCTGTCGCAGCAGCATTGGGTTTGTTACCTCTTTCCTTTGACTGGATCCCGGTGCAGCAAAAGGAGGAGGAGGAGTTTGGCTCCCCCCTCCCCCTGGGCCAGTTAACAGCTGTGGCCCGTTGCGGAACGTGACCCGCGGGCGTGTACCTGTTGGTGCGTGCCCAAAGAGGCATGCCACGCCCCTTCAGAGCCAGAGGAAGTGTCTGTAGGTTCTCATGGGTAAGGAGGAGGAAAAAGGTGTTTCCAGCTCTTGGTGCTAAGTCTGCAAAGACTGTTGGCCCAATGGATCGTCATCTGCTGAACGCTGAAGTTGAACAACCGGAGAAAGATCTATTGGGTGAATCTGTGAGTACTGTATAGTGTAGTTACTCAAATGTAACAGGTGATCTCCGGGAACAGCAGGAATTTATTCTTCACATATGGGTATCGTCGGTACCGACGGAGCCTGCGCAGGAACACTCCCCAGCGTCCAATAGGAACGCTTTTGGGAGCATCCCTCAGCACATGCGCGCTGCCTTCCCACCTTTCCAACTGTCCCTCTTCAGTTAAGTTTGTAGCCAAGTGAAAGGATAGAGAGAGGAAAGAGAGAAAAGGACAACTCCTAGGGGAGGTGGGTGGGTTGTGAAGACTAAATTCCTGCTGTTCCCAGAGATCATCTGTTACAGGTGAGTAACTACGCTATCTCCAAGAACAAGCAGGAATATAGCCTTCACATATGGGGACTCCCTAGCTGAAGATGCCAGGGAGATAGCCCCAGGAAGGTGCCACCCTAGAAAGGTAGGAATCCTTCCTCCCATGGATCTCTGGCATTCCACCAGGGTTGGTGGGTAGGAGTTGAATTAGGTCTGAAAGAGATTTTGAAGAACAGCTTGGCAAAGGCGGCATCCCGACGGGAGGCTTTATCCAGGCAGTAGTGGGCTGTAAAGGTCTGTACCGAAGCCCAGGTGGCTGCTCGATAAATGTCATCGATAGACACAGAGTGGAGATTAGCCATGGAAGTTGCCATGGCTCTCACGTTATGAGCTGTGACATGGCCTTGAAGAGGAAGCGTAGTTACTCACCTGTAACAGGTGTTCTCCAGGAGCAGCAGGAATCAGTCCTCACATATGGGTGACGTCGGCGCCGACGGAGTCCTCACATATGGGTGACGTCGGCGCCGACGGAGCCCTCGCGGAGCAATTTTCCCCAGCTTTCAAAGAAAGCCTTTGGGAATTGCAGCGCGCATGCGCGGTCCCCTTCCCGCCCAAGGGTGCCATCTTAGCCAGTCAGATGACATAGCTAAAAGACAGCATAAAAATTTGCAAAAAACTAAAGCAGATGATTGCAACTCCAAGGGGAGGAGGGAGGGTTGTGAGGACTGATTCCTGCTGCTGCTGGAGAACACCTGTTACAGGTGAGTAACTACGCTTTCTCCAGGCCCAAGCAGGAAGTCAGTCCTCACATATGGGACTCCCAAGTTTAAGGCTACCGGAGACCCTAAGCACAAAAATGAGCTCCCTCTAGCTCAGCAGTACAGAAGAAAGGAATCTTCATGGCATTATTACCCACCGGTAGCCCCCATCCGGGATGGAGGGTAGGAGTTGCTCAAACCTCGAAGAGATTTCGGAGGACTGCCTGTCCGAAAGCACTGTCCCTGCGGGACTCCCTCTCGAGACAGTAATGGAGCGCAAAAGTCTGGCTCGAAGACCAAGTAGCGGCCCGGCAGATGTCTGCCAATGGAACAGAGCGGAGGTAAGCCACTTACGTGGCCTTCGCCCGAACACAATGAGCCGTGACTCGACTTTCTAACGAGAGTCCGGCTGCCCCATAAGCCCAAGCGATACAGTCAGCAACCCAGATGGACAGAGTACGCTTGGAGACAGGGAGCCCCAATTTATTGGGGTCAAAAGACACAAAACGCTGAGCAGCTTTACGGTGCTCCCGCGTACGGTCAAGGTAGAAGTTCAATGCCCTTCTACAGTCCAGGGTATGCAGGACCATTTCAGCTCGGCTGGAGTGTGGCCTGGGAAAGAAGGTCGGAAGTACCACCTCCTGATTGATGTGAAAAGGGGAGACCACTTTCGGAAGAAATTTAGGGTGAGTCCTTAGGACTACCCTATTCTTGTAGAACCGAGTGTAAGGGGGATCAGACACGAGGGCCTGCAATTCACTTACGCGTCGAGCGGAAGTGAGGGCTATCAGGAATAAGGTTTTCCAAGAAAGAAAACATAGAGAACAGGTAGCCATAGGTTCAAAAGGCGGACATGTGATCCGCTGCAAAACCACATTCAGATCCCAGTCAGGTGCTGGCGGGCGCAGAGGTGGTTTAAGTAGAAGGAGACCTCGGAGAAACCTTGCCACGAGAGGGTCGCTGGAAAGAGGTCTGCCGTCCACCGGCACATGATGTGCTGAAAGAGCACTGAGGTGAACTTTGACGGAGTTGGACTTAACTCCCAGATTAGAGAGGTAGAGCAAGTACTGCAAGACCACCGACACCGAGCAGAAGGGATCCTGAGACTGCTGGGCACACCAAGCGGAAAAGCTACGCCATTTAAGGGCGTAGCATTTGCGGGTAGACGGTCGCCGGGAAGCTAGGACGACCTCTACCTCTGCCGGCAGTAGAAGGGGAGCAAGGACTACCTTTTCAGCAGCCAGGCCATCAGATGCAGAGATCTGAGGTTGGGGTGTAGAAGGGACCCCTGATCTTGGGTTAGGAGATCCGATTGAAACCCCAGAGGGAACGGATCCTCTACCGCTAATTGCAGCAGGAGTGGAAACCACGGCTGTCTGGGCCAGCGAGGAGCTATCAGGATCGTGGAAGCTTTGTCTCGGAGAACCTTGAAAAGAGTTCGAGAGACTAGCGGTATGGGAGGAAAGGCATACAGAAGGCTTTTCGACCATGAGAGCAGAAAAGCATCCGCTGCTACTCGTAGGGAATGCGGCTGCCGAGAGCAGAAGCGAGGAAGTTGCCGGTTGAGAGGACTGGCAAAGAGATCCATCGTGGGGAGGCCCCACTTCAGAAAAAGTTTCTGAACTACCAAGGGATCCAGGCGCCACTCGTGCGGCTGGAGGACCCTGCTGAGTTTGTCCGCCAGGCAATTTTCTTGGCCTGGGAGATAGACTGCCTTGAGAAGAATGCCGTGGCTGACGGCCCAAGAGCAGAGTCTCTGTGCTTCCCGACAGAGAAAGAAGGAGCCCGTGCCTCCCTGCTTGTTCACATAGAACATGGCAACTTGATTGTCCGTCTGGACAAGGACGGACTGGTGAGAAGTCAGGTGGGAGAAAGCCTTGAGAGCCAGACGGATTGCTCCGAGTTCCAGGAAGTTGATCTGCTGCGCAGACTCCCACGTGGTCCAGAGACCTTGAGTACATGCCCCTTGGCAATGCGCTCCCCATCCTAGGAGAGAAGCATCGGTCGTCAGCACTTGAGCCGGCGGAGGAGACTGAAAAGACATTCCGAGCACCAGGTTCGGCCGATGAAGCCACCACTGTAGAGAGGAGGCTAGCGGGCCGGAGATGCGCACTAAGTCGACCAGGCTGCCTGTGGCTTGATGCCACTGCTTGCGAAGGCACCACTGAGCAGGCCGCATATTCAGGCAGGCATTGGGGGTCACATGGACGGTGGAAGCCATATGGCCGAGTAGTCTCAGGAAGCGCCTGGCGGAGACCAGGGACTGGCTGCGAAAACGGCCGGCTAGGTCTATTAGCCGTTGAGCCCTGTCGAGAGGCAGGAAAGCTCGTGCCTGAAGAGTGTGCAGTCTTGCGCCGATGAATTCGAGATCCTGCGAGGGGAGCAAAGTGGACTTTGCAAAGTTTATGACAAAGCCCAAGTACTGCAGAAGAGTCACAGTGCGGTGCGTGGCCTTTGTGACTTCTGGAGAGGACGATGCTCTGATGAGTCAGTCGTCTAGGTACGGAAAGACAGAGGCCGTGAAGCCGGAGGTAAGCCGCCACTACCGCGAGACATTTTGTGAAGACTCGTGGTGCGGAGGATAGGCCAAAGGGCAGTACTCTATACTGGTAATGATTTCCTGCCACCACAAACCTTAGGTATTGGCGGTGGCTTGGGTGAATGAGGATGTGTGTGTAGGCATCCTTTAGATCCAAGGAGCATAGCCAATCTCCCTGCTGGAGGTAGGGCAGAAGGATTCCAAGGGTAAGCATCTTGAACTTCTCTCTGACGAGGAACTTGTTGAGGTTGCGCAAGTCCAGGATGGGTCTGAGGCCTCCTGTTCTTTTTGGTATTAGGAAATACCTTGAATAGAAGCCTTGACCCCTCAGGTGGTGGGGCACCGGTTCCACAGCCTATTCCTGAAGAAGGCTTGCTAACTCTTGAAGGAGTAAGTCCCTGTGCAGAGGGAGTCGTGGAGGTTCTCCCGGGAAATAGGAGGGAGGGACCTGGTGGAAGTGGAGAAGATAGCCTTCTCTCACAACCTGAAGCACCCAGGCATCTGAGGTGATGTTGGACCACCTGTGGGCAAAGTGAACCAGCCGGCCTCCTGTGCTGGGAGGAACCAGTTGAGGGGGAGAGGCTATGCTGATGAAGTCAAAAACCTCCACCCTGCTGAGCAGGGGCCGGTGGTGCAGGCTTGGGGGCTTGCTGCCTACGGGACCCGTTACCCCGTCCCTTGGCCTGCTGACCCTGTTGGGGAGCTGCGGAGGCCTGATATTGAGGGTAGTGTTTATAGGCAGCCGCCTTTCTCGGGTAAAAGGACTTCTTTCCCGAGCCCTTCTTCTTCTGGGAAGGGGCGGAGGTCTTCCTAGAAAGCCTAGTTCTGGTGAGAGTCTCCGTCTCGATTTGTGCAGCCTTTTCAGCCATGGGCTTGCCAAAGAGCTTCTCACCTCGGCAGGGGACATCGACTGCAGCCACTCGTGCCGATGCTTCAAAGCCATCATAGGCTGCTCGAGACATGAATTTGGAGCATTCCCGAATACCAGTTGTCAAGGCTAGGAATCTCCGCAAAGGTTCCTCGGAAAGGCCAGCAGAGAATCCGGCTATCTCTTTAGCCAGGTCTCTGAGGTACATGCCCATGTAGAGCTGGTAGGTCTGGACCCGACAAGCAAGCATAGAGCCCTGGAAGCACTTCTTACCAAGGCCATCCAGGTTGCGGGCCTCCCTGCCAGGAGGCACCGAGGAGTGCATCTTCTGGCTCTTAAGCCTATGCATGGCCGATTCCACCACCATGGAATGGTGCGGTAGCTGTGCTTTTTGGAAGCCAGGGCTCTTGCGGACTCGATAGATGGAATCGACCCGCTTGCTTAATACCGGCGACGATGCCGGACTCTCCCACATGCGGAAGAGTAGTCGTTCCAGCATGGGAGGAACCGGTACAGTAAAGTGCTCCCTGGCGGGAGAGTCGTACTGAAGGGCATCGAGTTCTTCAGCTCGAGGCTCCTCCTCGGGATCCGCATGGAAGGCCAAAGCCTTGGCCATATCCCTGACGAAGTCCGAGAACCGGGCGTCCTCCGGAGGGGACTGTTTCCGAAGTTCGGACTCAGGCGAGTCCGAGGGGACACACTGAGTCCGAAACGAATCAGGTGACTCTTCCTCGTCAGACTCCCAGGCCGACTCCGAGTAGGAATCGGTGGGGTCTGTCCGGGCGGGCGGAGGGGTCGGCGTCGACAACCTCGGTCCCGAACGGGAGGCCGAGGGTGACCTTGACTGAGGATCGACTTGAGCTTGCATGGACTCGAGGATCGGCTCAGTCTCCGGGGTCGACTTGGACGTCGACGTCCCGGCAGTCGGGGCAGAGGCGCCAGCGAGGCTAGCGATCAGTGCCCGCTGCTGGTCCATGAAGGCAGATAGTCTGCTCTCCAAGGCCGTCAACCTGAGTCCGACCTCAGGTGACCCAGCAGCCCCCGACTCGGGCCCCGACGTCGGACCCCTCGGAGGCGAGTCCAGGAGGACTACAGGACTTACCGAGCAGGCAACTCCGACTCCAGACGAGGTCGCTTCGGGAGATGTTCCTTCTCCAAAGACCCGGGACGGCTATCGGGGCTATGCGACCTGGCCCTTGCGGAACCAGGAGCGTCCACCGACGCCGCCCTCGCGGGTTTCACCTTCAGATGATGGTCCGCGGAGGGAGAACCCCTGTCGGAGGAACTCCGGCGATGGTCAGAGCTGGAACCTCTGGACACCGAGGCCTCCGACGAGGTCCGGGTACGGGTGGGATCAGCGAAGATTCGTTCCCGCTGATGCCGCCGACTCCTTAACGCTTTGGAGGACATTTTGCTGCAGGCCCCACAGATCAGTTCCTCGTGATCCGGGCCAAGGCAGCGGAGGCAATTATCATGTGTGTCAGTGAGTGACATATTTCTGTTACACTGAACACACCGCTTGAAACCACTGGCAGCCATCGGGGGAAAAAGGGCCCCTGCAAGGTCAAAGGACCGGGCTGCCAGCGAAAAACCGAAAACGAAACTGACAGAAAATCAGAAAAACCGAAAAATAACAGAAGGACTCGCAACGGCGTCGCGAGTCCGGGCAGGAAAGAGACCGGCGTCGAACCGAAGAAAAAATAGAAATAAATCACGAAAATCAACTTTTTCAGCGGGGACACGACGGGTACGTCTGTAGGGCTCCGCGGAAAAAAGAAGACTGGCTAAGATGGCACCCTTGGGCGGGAAGGGGACCGCGCATGCGCGCTGCAATTCCCAAAGGCTTTCTTTGAAAGCTGGGGAAAATTGCTCCGTGAGGGCTCCGTCGGCGCCGACGTCACCCATATGTGAGGACTGACTTCCTGCTTGGTCCTGGAGAATAAGTCTTCACATATGGGTACTTCGGTACCGACGGAGCCTGCGCAGGAACGCTCCCCAGCGCCCAATCAGAAAGCTTTTGGGAGCATCCCTCAGCGCCTGCGCGCTGCCTTCCCGCCTTTCCAACTGTCTCTCCTCAGTTGAGTTTTATTGCTGAGACAAAAAGAGAGAAAGAGGAAAGGAAGATAGAGAGATACAACTCCTAGGGGAGGTGGGTGGGTTGTGAAGACTTATTCCTGCTGTTCCCAGAGATCACCTGTTACAGGTAAGTAACTGTGCTATCTCCAGGAACAAGCAGGAATGAGTCTTCACATATGGGGACTCCCAAGCTAAGATGCCTGGAGCCCTAGCATGGTGAGGATTGGAACATGCTACACCTCATATGGCCAGGCATACTGAGGATGGAGGGTAGGAGTTGAAAAGAGGAGCTGTAGAAAAAACAGCTAACCTAAGGACTACAGGTAAGGAGTCCTTGTATGTATGATAATTATCATGAAAAATATTGATATGAACAATCACAATATGGACCTCACCTACTGGATTGCAGGAAGTAGAGAGGCTGATGGAGTCTACTGGAGATCCAGTAGAGGAATCTTCAAGGTGACCTCACTGAAGTGAAGGTCCAGGTCCAAATCTGGAATTGGCAGGTGACCCAGGTGTCAACTAGGGTAGTACAAAAACATCAGGTCTTTAGTGGAAGCTTTATGGAAAAAGCTGGGAACTCTTTTGGCTACAGAGTTAGTAACATTTAGGAGCAAAAGAGGAAGACTGACTGATTTGGACAACTAGCCCAGTCCTGGAGGGAAGAAGGGGTATGGGGAAAAAGCCCATTTTCCCAAGGAGGACAGATGTCTGAAGGGCTAAAACATCAGATCTACTGAAGATCCACCCTGTCTTTCCTATCTGTTGAGAGATAGGAAAGATAGTGAAGCATGGAGCTTCAGGGATACCTAGACCTAGGGTTAACATAGGAACTGTCAGTACCACAGTAGTGGTTGTGTGCATAATATCCCAGACATACTGAGGGACAGTATGAAGATATGCAAGCCCACTGTCTGGAACCTATAGGAAGGTAAAACCTTTTATAAGCATAGACAGAGAAATAAGTATGTAAATACATATCTACCTATAAGGAAGCATCTCGACAGATATATATATTAGGGTGGTCCATAAAAATGAATTCCTGAATTCCTTTGCTCCCTGGCCTGATTCTGGTTCCATTTAGGTAGAAAACACTGTGTACAAAGTTTGAAGCCAATCAAATAATATTTAGGGGTGGCTCAACAAGTCTTGAGATTTCCCCCTGGGAGCAGATGACGAAATGTTGCATCACCTTGTATCATCCACTCAGTTCCATGCTGATTACATTTGATTGCGTCATATTTGAACTAATCTCATCTGAGAGGTGGCAAAGACATTGAACTATTATCTTTGTATCTTTATTCTTTTCAGATGGCGAAAAAACGTGGTTATCTCATTGAAGAAATGTCCACCACAATTCTGGGGGCCAAGCTCCCCAGCAAGGAGCAAGTGTTAAGTGTATTTTTACATCACCATATGACTTTAAACAAAGGCGTTAGTGAAAGTGCATCTATTGTAACAAGTGAAGTAGAAGCTTACTGGGAAAAGGCCAGGCTTCCTGTTCAAAGAAATGACAAAATTCAAGAAAAAGTAAAGAAATTGTTCAATCAGTGGAAACTTTTGAAGAAAAACAAAGGGAGAGGAGGGAAACAAGAGGCAAATGAAAAAGAATTCCAGGTTGCAATGAAAAACCTATTTGATGTGGCGCATGCCAATGCAATGTCTAATTCATATTCAAGAAGACAAAGAATTATTAATAGCGCAACGAGAACCAGGGCGCCGCGGCTCGATGTGCACGATGGACAAGAAACTGGCCAACACGGAAGCAAGATCGCAACAGCGAGAAGAACAACTGAAAAGGCACAGACAAAAACATGTTGCCGAAGCCGAGGCAACTACAAGCCAAGTTCAGCTGGAAGGATCTTCTTCCTCAGCAGAGTCAGGTGAAGACTCGTCGACATCTGCGGATTCAGATAACGGACAGAAGAAAGCAACTCCACAAAGGAAGCAGTTTCGACCTAACAATGTCTGGACCCCAGAGCTTACAGCAGCCCTGGATCGGACAGGGACAACAGATCGCAATGCTCTGTTTGTGGTAGCTGAAACCGCCAGAAGTCTGGGACATTATCCTGGGGAGCTCAATATCAGCCGCTCCAGCGTCAAGCGCCATAGAGAAAAGCACCGTCAGCAACAATGGACAGACCTGCACAACGCATTCAAAGCCGAAGGCAAAACATGCATTGTGCATTGGGATAGCAAGTTATTGCCATCTCTCCTCTGTTCAACCACATCCGTTGACCGCCTTCCAGTTTTGATAATGGCTGTCTCCACTGGAGAAACACAACTTCTTGGTGTACCAAAACTGACATCAGGAACGGGCGAGAATCAAGCTGCAGCAGTTTATGAACTGTTACAGGAATGGTGTTTGGATGAAAAGGTTGCAGGCTTCTGCTTTGATACAACTGCATCGAACATGGGACGTCGATCAGGAGCGTACATTCTTCTAGAACAGAGACTCCGTCACATAGTCCTTCATTTGGCATGCCACCATCACATTTACGAAATAATTCTTGGTGCAGTATTCTCTACATGCTCTGGAGCTTCATCGGGTCCCGATGTCCAACTCTTTCGCCGGTTCCAAAAGAATTGGGGCTCCCTTGACAAGTCCAACTATCAAACTGGAAATGACTTGGAGGTGATGCAATCTGACAGGGATCGCATCATGAAGTTTGCGGAATCCAAGTTGGCACAGGGCAATCACCGAGATGATTACCTGGAATTCTTGGAGTTAACGATTGTCTGCCTTGGAGGGAATCTTCCTAGTTTCAATTTCAAGAAACCCGGAGCTTTCCATCATGCCAGATGGATGGCAAAAGTCTTGTACTGTCTCAAGATGTGGATGTTCCGACGACAACTCAAAGATCTTACCCAACGGGAGGAGTCCTGTGTTCGTGATGTGAGCATTTTCTCCATCCTGATTCATGTGGAAGCCTGGTTTTCTGCCCCTGATGCCGCAGTTGCTCCTCGAACAGATTTGGAGATGCTGAAGAAACTACACTCTTACCACAATGACCGTGTTGGAAGAGCAGCCAGAGAAACTGCAACAGCATCTGTGGTATGTGTCAGAGGAGCTTGTGGC
Source organism: Ichthyophis bannanicus (assembly GCA_033557465.1). Lineage (NCBI taxonomy): Eukaryota > Metazoa > Chordata > Amphibia > Gymnophiona > Ichthyophiidae > Ichthyophis > Ichthyophis bannanicus. Next base: position 708,686,063 of record CM066034.1, read on the forward strand.
ACGGTCACTGTTCGATGAAGCTGTTTCAGCACCGACAAAGTGGGCCATAGTGTCGGCAATGATCCTGGCAGAATCAGGTGAAAGCGATGAGGATGATAATGAAGACGAAGATCCCCCAAAGCGGGTTGAATTGAAAAGTTCCATGATTCCACCACTTGAATCTTTTGCAACTCGCAAGTCAATCCGTTTCCTGAAACACCTCGACATCAACAGTGATTTTCTTAATGCAGACCCAGAAGACTGGGAAGAGAATGCATCATTCAAAGACAATCTGAAGAAAGTAAAAAATCTTCCAGTGATCAACGATGTGGCTGAGCGAGGGGTCAAACTCATTGAGGAGTTCAACGGCCGACACACCACAAAAGAAGAGCAACTCCAGTTCCTTCTGGGTGTTGTCTCGCAACACCGTAAGATATTACCCACATCGTCAAAGTCCTTACTAGCATCTGGACCACATTGAGTGCTTGGCAAGCATGATACCCCCGTCTATGAGTGGATAATATCCAGTGGTCTGACGAACCCTGGGGGGGATCCAGGGGCCTGATAGGGACCTTGAGCCACCCCTAAATATTATTTGATTGGCTTCAAACTTTGCACACATTGTTTTCTACATAAATGGAACCAGAATCAGGCCAGGGAGCAAAGAAATTCCTACTTTAGTTTTTCCCATATGGCAGTGGACCACCCTATATATATATGTCTATAGGAGATCTGGAGGGGCATAAGATATGCACACGCAGCTTACAGACATATGTATCTATAGAGAAGTATATATAGAGATATATACATACATGTATATAGATGTCTAAAGATAAATGTCTGCAACTAAGCAGATAGAGATATGCCCATAACAACATTCACATGGGAGATGTGAAGGAGAAAGATTCATCTAACAAGAAGATGGAACCTACTTGAGAAGATATATAGAGAATCTATTCCCCCTGGCTAAGATGGTGCAGGAATGCTATCCAGTGAAATAACCAGGATGGTTGCGTGAAAAAACAGAGGATAATATCAGTCTGTAAACAGCAAGTCCTGAGTCCTATAGAACTCTCGCATGGTAAATGGACAGAAAACGCATAGGATGAGATACCAGGTTGACCCACTGGAGGGACACAAGGGGTATCATGCGTTATTAGTAAAATATGTGCTGTCCATGAAAGAGTACGATACCATGAGGACAAGCTGCAAGGAAAAAAAGAGCATATTCCTTGTAGGAATTGGAGAACTCTTTGGACGTTCACTTAGAAAAGGCTTATGTCCTGTATTATAAGAGGAGATAATAGGGTGTGGAGAACCCTCACAGTCATGGAAAATGACTGAGGAAGCCTTTTCCAACCATATAGGATAGTCAGAGACAAAACCCCATGCTCTCTAGCAAGTGCCCATAGTAGAAAGCTTCTCTGTGAGATTGCAGAGAGCATTATGCAGGAGAATTGGGAAATAAAACTGGCTGTACGTCAACTATGCTGCCAAATCCAAAGAAAGTGGAGATGGCAAGAAAAGAAGATAGTGTGATAAGCCTGAAGTGATTAGGATTATCCAAGATAGATGAAATCACTATCTTGGAATCACTACCAAGGCCAGACAGAAAGTAGTGGAAACAGACTGGAAACTTGTGGAAAAGTACCAGTAGTCCAATCACTAGAACTCCTGCATGGGAAGCTGCTGAATAAGACAGCAGAGAGAATCTTTCTGTGTAAAACAGAGGACAGAATCAGAGGAGAAATTCCTATTCCTGTCTGATGAGCTGCCCAGAGAAAAGAAGGGAGTTTATTCGAGAGAAAAAACTCCACACTGGAATGAAAGAAATGACTAGAAAGGCTAGAGAAGCCCTGCAGTGGTATGGTACCACTCTTTCAGGGGAAACCCTGGATAAGAGGGTAGAGAAACAGGAGCTGAAGGGTGACTTACTATGTGGTAAGTCTGTGGAAGGAAAAAATTCATGTTGGGATAGTTGTTAACTTCTCTTCTTGGTAGGAAGAAGAGGAGAAACCTGTGACCCATAGACATGAATACCCTGACAGCTCAGCATACCTAGGAGCAAATGGATGTCCTGAGAAAAGGAATCCATGTGTAGAGTTTTTAATGAAAAAACAGTGAAAAAACTTCTACTGGGAAGAAGTTAACTGTAGGTTATAAACTTCAGTACCCTATGGTTGCTGGGTTTGTTCAGCCTGGCTAGAGTTTGGAGTCTTCAGACCAGGGCGAGGTTTCCCCTGCTTGGGAACATCTGTATGATGGGCAGAAGAGTGAAACCTTCTTCTCCTAGGGAAAGAAGGTTTGGTAGGGCATTTCCTACCTACTGGGGAAGGAGAAGGCTTAGAATAGCCCTCAGAAACAGGGAAGTCAGTGGACCACTAAGCAACCTGATGTAAAGACTCTTTATTGAAGAGATTTTCCCCAGTGCAAGGAGTATTACCCAGTCTTTGTTGTGCCCATCTGCTTAAGTCTGAAGCTTGGAGCCAGGCTCTACGTCGTGCCCCTATGGCTATAGCAGAAGTTCTGCTAACAGACTCAAAGGAGTCTAGGGAAGCACGAGTAAGAAACCAAGAGATACTTTGCATATGACTAAGTGATAAGGAATAGTCTGCAGTCTTGGGTTCTGAAAGAAAAGGAGTCAAAAGTGATAATTTCTTTGTGACTCCTGAAGGGATAGACTCATAAAAAAAAATATGAGAGAATCCTTGTTGACAGCATAGATGTCTGGAAGGTTTGATGTCCAAAGGCATCTAGTGTCCTAGACTCACGACCTGGTGGGTAAGAAGAGTGCTTCTTACTTTTTACCTTCCTCATTGTTGATTCCACTACAATGGAATGATGGGGAAGTTGAGTTTTGAAACCCTGGAGAGGGGGGCACCTGATGCAGAAGATCAGTTGCTCTAGAAGTTGAAGGAACCCTTAAAGGTGCTTCCCACATTCTTAGAAGATCATCCTGCAAGGAATGATGTAAAGGAAGCATTATATTTTCCTTTTCTCTAACAGAAAGAGAGCCTTGAGTAGGATCATAGCCAGGGATAGGAATAGCAAGAGATGTTGCTATAGTCAGGAGAAAATTCTGAAAAGAAGGATCTCCAAAGGGAACCGTCCCTGGGCAGGCTAGCCCTGAAGAACTAGCCTGGGCACCGGAGGATCTACTTGAGAATATAGGAATATAAGATCCTGTACGGTGCAAGGAATGATCCTTAAGGGATGGATGTTGGTACTGGAGGTCATGACCTGAGACAGTCAGTACTGTATCGTCCATGCCAGGTATCGACTCCAAACTTGGTATAGAAAGGAGCGATCCTGGTGAAAGAAGCATGGAAGGAGCTGGCCCCGATGTTACTGCGGGTACCGGCACCGATACTGATACCAGTAGCTGTGTCGGAATCGAAGGCGACACCGACATCGAAGCAGTCATCGGTGGCTGCTCAAGTGGTACCGAGGTAACCAAAAGCCTTTGGTAATCACCCTCAGTACCGAGCATCCGGAACCGGTAAGCGTCGGTACCGAGACGTGTCGGTACCCAGTCTTCCAGACTAGAGATCGATTCCAGACTCGGCATCGAAGGAAGCGAGTCTATCGATGCATGTCTAGAGGGTACCGTCGTCGGTGGTAGTATTGGCGTTGATGCCGATACTGGAAAGTCAATCTGGGGCGTATCGACCGGTCCCGAAGGTACCGAGAAAGCCAGATGATGATCCCTGGTGAGGAGTGAATCGCTCAACACCAGTGCCGATGGCGGGGTATCAGTACCGCTCGAAGCGGATGCCACCACCGAGCATGGCTCAGGTATGTTCTGTGAGGAGTGAGCCCCAGGAACAACCTGATACCCCTGATAGGCTTTGGAGGCCGAAGACGCCCGCCGGGGTTTTGAAGCCAATAGACCCTTGAGGACAAGGCTGGAGCCGTCATCATGCTGTGCATGAGACATAGCACTCAAGGGCTGGCTAGTCTTAGACTGTTTGTGGGTTACCTGATCTTGTGGAGAAGAAATACTCGGTGCCCTGACACTGGAAGGGAACTCAGGCTGCAATATTGTGAGAAGAGATTTTCCATTTCGAGTTTCCCTCGAGACCAATGGCTCTGGAGGAAAATGGTCAGGACCCAAACAGGTTCGACACCAGTTCTTGGAGTCTAAAAACAAAACTATACCGCCACAGGTTAGGCACTTCTAAGGAAAAGGAGGAGGCGGCTCCATGATGGAGAGGCCTAGAAGGCCCAAAAAATTTAAGACAAACTGAGGGAAACAAATTCCCTGAATTTAAGGAAAAGAAAAGAAAAAACACCGGTGGTACCGGTAGAGTCGGGGAGACAGCCGCGACCACAAGAATTAAAGAATTAAGAATTAAAAAATTTTCTGCGGTGACACGAGGATGTCCTGTCGGCTCCACGGAAAAACGAAAACTGAGGAGAGACAGTTGGAAAGGCGAGAAGGCAGCACGCAAGCGCTGAGGGATGCTCCCAAAAGCTTTCAGATTGGACGCTGGGGAGCGTTCCCACGCAGGCTCCGTCGGTACCGACGTACCCATATGTGAAGACTCATTCCTGCTTGGTCCTGGAGATTGGAGGATACGCCTTGTGCAGGTTAGAGAAGTCTGGGCCTCTGACTGGGATGGAGCTCGGATGAGCCAGTCGTCCAGATATGGGAATACGAATATCCCTAGAGTGCGTAGAAATGCTGCTACTACTGCCATGCATTTTGTGAACACCCTTAGTGCAGAGGCCAGACCAAAAGGAAGCACTCTGTATTGGTAGTGCTTTCCTTGATAAAGGAACCGAAGGAACCTTCTGTGTGTTGGATGGATGAGGACATGGGTGTACGCATCCTTGAGGTCTAGAGAGCAAAGCCAATCCTGACTCTGAAGGTATGGAGAGTACCGAGAGAAATATTGAATTTCTCCTTGCATAGAAACTTGTTCAATTCTCTGAAATCTAAAATGGGTCTGTAGCCCCCTGTTTTCTTTGGAATAAGAAAGTAGGGGGAGTAGAACCCTGAGCCCTGTTGAAGAAGGGGTACTTCTTCTATTGCCCCTTGGGCAAGAAGGGTAGTAATCTCCTGACCCAGAAGGTCGAGGAGAGATGTCTGAGAATTGAACTGTCTCACCATGGTGTGAGGAGGAAGGTTTAAGAAATGAAGCTTGTACCCCTCCCTTATGATGGAGAGGGGTCCACTGCTCTGCTGTGATTTGTTCCCATCTGGGAGCAAAGTAAACCAACCTTCCTGGAATGGTGAGAGGCTCTGGATGTTCTAGAGCCAGAAAGGCTAAGCTCTCTAGTGGTAAGTCAAAGGCCCTGAGAGGAGGCTGAGGCTGTTGGGCCGTAGCAGTCCTAGCAGCCTTAGGCTTGGTCTGTTTTGGTTGTTGTCTCTTTGAGGCAAAACGACCTGCAGTAGACGACTGCTGACCATAAGCAGAATAATATTTCCCTTTTTTGGGAAAAAAACCTTTTTTGAACAACCTTTTCTTAAAAGGAGCAGAAGTAGACTTTGAAAGTCTATCTAAAGCAGAATTTTCAGCATCCATTTGTGTGGCCTTTGCTTGCCAATCTTTGCCAAAAAGATTTTCACCTGTACAAGGAAGGTTTCCTAGGCCATCTTGAACCCAAGGTTCCAAATCAGAAGCTTGTAACCAAGCAACTCTGCGTGCACCTGTGGCAATGGCAGAGGCTCTGCTGGCACCTTCAAAAGAGTCAAAGGCTGCACGGTTGGAAAACTTGGAAATATCCTGGGCATGTTTGAGCCAGGTGAGGAACTCTTCCCTTTTATCTTCTGCAATAAAAGGAGATAAAGTTTGCAGGTGATCTGTAACTTCTTTTAGAAACATTCCCATATAGAGACTATAGGAGTTGATTCAGGCAACAAGCATACTGGCCTAGAAAATTCTCCTTCCAAAGGCATCTAAGGTTCTGCATTCTCTACCTGGAGGAGCAGGAGAGTGCCTTTTTGTACTCTATCTTCTTCATAGCAGACTCCACCACAATGGAGTGGTGAGGGAGCTGAGTCTTATGAAACCCAGGACAAGGAGGAACATGATACATGGTGTCCAACCTGCGAGAATGAGGGGAAGTGGTGAGAGGAGTCTCCCATATGCCCAACATGTGATCATAAAGAATCTCATGTATTGGTAAAGTGGCTGCCTCTTTAGGAGCTTTAGGATATTGTAAAATATCAAATTTCTTTGCTCTAGGCTCTGTATCAGAGGCCACTGGGATGGAAAGACCCCTGGCCACTTCCCTGATGAAGTCTTGAAAAGACAAGTCCTCTGGAGGAGACATTCTCCTTTTTGGAGAAGAGGGCTCCTGAGGATGAATTACCGATGCTTCGACAGAAACCTCTGACTCAGAGTCTTCAGAGGAATCGAAGTAACGCCTGTCTGGATGCTCCTGCAAGGCCCGATACACATACCGAGTGGTATCGACATCGGGAGTGATCGGTACCGATGGGCATCACTGAACAGTGTACCGCTGCTGTCGACCCCGAAGCGGATGTCAATGCAATCGGTACCGGCACCGGAACCGATGTCGGTACCGGTGCTGGAGTCGGTACCGGCAACGGAGTTTGTTGCGGTACCGAAGGCGTCGCAGCTTGTATGAATGCCGTGATGGCATGCTGCATGGTCAGGATATTCTGATCCATTGACGCAACCAATGTCTGGATGTCGGTACCAGTGGGAACCACCGGTACCCCAGAACATGGCAACAGGTGATCGGTCGAGGCCGAGCCACCGATGTCAACCTGTGACTCCATAGATAAAGCTTTGGAAGACGGAGCCTCCCGCCGGGGTAATTTTGCCGGTGCGGATTCCTTGAGGGCAAGCCCGGAAGCATCTCGATACTTGGAGGGAGATCTACCCTTCGAGGACCGGCTGGATTTAAGTTTGGTTACCTGAGATTCATGTGAGGAAGCAGCAGCTCTGGAAGATGTTGATGCAACCAAAGCCGCATCTGAGGGAAACAGGGTACTGAGCTTAGCTGCTCGATTCTGTAGACCTCTTTTAGACATCATGGAGCAGGACTCACAATCCATGATGGAATGGTCAGGACCTAAACATTTTATGACACCATTCATGGGTGTCAGTGACAGAAATAGTGCCACTGCACTTCGTGCATTTTTTAAAACTAGAAGCAGGCTTTTCCATGAGGAAAAAAGTTCTAGGCCTAAGGCCAAGAAGAAAATGCACTGAAGTGAGGAAAAATAGTTTGGGTTTTTTTTTTTTTTTTAGAAGAAAGAAAAGACCGGCGGTATCGGTCCAGCGCTGAGAAGGCAGACGCGCGACCAAAGAAATAAAATTAAGAAATTCTTCAGCGGTGACAGGAACACTACCTGCTGGCTCTGCGGAAAAGAAGAACTGGAGAGAGGTGGGTTAGGAAAGGCGGGAAGGCAGCGCGCAGGCGCTGTGGGATGCTCCCAAAAGCTTTCCTTTTGGACGCTGGGGAGCGTTCCCGGGCAGGCTCCGTCGGTACCGACGATACCCATATGTGAAGACTCATTCCTGCTTGTTCCTGGAGATAGCGTAGTTACTCACCTGTAACAGGTGTTCTCCAGGAGCAGCAGGAATCAGTCCTCACATATGGGTGACGTCGGCGCCGACTGAGCCCTCGCGGAGCAATTTTCCCCAGCTTTCAAAGAAAGCCTTTGGGAATTGCAGCGCGCATGCGCGGTCCTCTTCCCGCCCAAGGGTGCCATCTTGCTCAGTCAGATGACATAGCTAAAAGACAGCAAAAATTAGCAAAAACGAAAGCATAAAACTGCAACTCCAAGGGGAGGAGGGAGGGTTTGAGGACTGATTCCTGCTGCTCCTGGAGAATACCTGTTACAGGTGAGTAACTACGCTTTCTCCAGGACCAAGCAGGAAGTCAGTCCTCACATATGGGACTCCCAAGCTTAAGGCTACCGGAAACCCTAAGCACAAAAATGAGCTCCCTCTAGCTCAGCAGCACAGAAGTAAGGAATCTTCTCTGAATACTTCTCCAACCGGTAGCCCAACATCCGGGATGGAGGGTAGGAGTTGCCTATACCTCGAAGAGGTTACGGAGGACTGCCTGTCCGAAAGCACTGTCCCTGAGGGACTCCCTCTCCAGGCAGTAATGGGCTGCAAAAGTCTGGCTTGAAGACCAAGTAGCGGCCCGGCAGATGTCTGCCAACGGAACAGAGCGGAGGTAAGCCACTGACGTAGCCTTCGCCCGAACACGATGAGCGGTGACTCTACCTTCCAGCACGAGGCCCGCAGCCTCGTAAGCCCAAGCGATGCAGTCCGCAATCCAGATGGACAGAGTACGCTTGGAGACAGGGAGCCCCAACTTGTTGGGGTCATAAGACACGAAGAGCTGAACAGCCCTTCGGTGCTCCCGCGTACGGTCAAGGTAGAGGTTCAGCGCCCTTCTACAGTCCAGGGTGTGCAGGACCATTTCAGCTCGGTTGGAGTGTGGCCTGGGAAAGTAGGTCGGAAGTACCACCTCCTGGTTGATGTGAAAAGGGGAAACCACTTTAGGAAGAAACTTAGGGTGAGTCCGTAGGACTACCCGTTTCTTGTAGAACCTAGTGTAAGGAGGATCAGATACCAGGGCCTGCAGCTCACTAACGCGTCTAGCAGAAGTGAGGGCCACCAAGAACAAGGTTTTCCAGGAAAGAAAACGAAGAGGACAGGTAGCCATAGGCTCAAAAGGCGGACAGGTAAGCCGCTGTAAAACCACATTGAGATCCCAGTTCGGGGCTGGCGGTCGCAAAGTGGGTTTAAGGAGTAGGAGGGCCCGGAGAAAACGAGCCACCAGAGGGTGGCTGGAAAGAGGCCTACCATCCACCGGTAGGTGGTGCACAGAAATAGCACTGAGGTGGACCTTGACCGAGTTGGACTTAAGTCCAAGATTGGAAAGGGAAAGCAAGTACTGCAAGACCACTGACGTTGAACAGGAGAAGGGGTCTTGCGACTGCTGTGTACACCAGACAGAGAACAGACGCCACTTAAGAGCGTAGGACGTCCGGGTGGAAGGCCTCCTGGAGGCAGCTGGAGAGGGGCGAGGACTACCCTTTCAGCAGCCAGGCCATCAGATGAAGGGACCGAAGGTTGGGGTGCAGGAGCGTCCCCTGATCCTGCAAGAGGTTGTCGGGCTGAACCCCCAGAGGAAGAGGGGTGTCCACCGCCAGCTGCATCAGAAGCAGGAACCAAGGTTGCCTCGGCCACCGGGGAGCCACTAGGATCATCGATGCCTTGTCTCTGAGAACTTTGAAGAGCATCCGAGACACCAGAGGCATGGGTGGAAAGGCATACAAGAGGCCTGTGGACCATGGAATCAGAAAAGCATCTGCCACTACCCGGAGATGATGCGGCTGTCGAGAGCAGAATCTGGGAAGCTGCCGGTTCAGAGGACTGGCGAACAGATCCATGGTGGGGAGGCCCCACCGTAGAAAGATCCGCTGAACCACAAGCGGATCCAATCTCCACTCGTGCGGTTGGAGGATCCTGCTCAGTTTGTCTGCCAGATAGTTTTCTTGACCTGGGAGATAGACAGCTTTGAGGACGATGTTGCGATGGACGGCCCAAGAGCAGAGCTTCTGTGCCTCCTGACAGAAGGAAGGAGCCGGTTCTGCCTTGCTTGTTCACGTAGAACATGGCAACCTGATTGTCTGTCTGGACAAGTACTGACTGGTGAGACATCAAGTGAGAGAAGGCTTTGAGCGCTAGGCGGATGGCTCTGAGCTCCAGGAAGTTGATCTGCTGAGCAGACTCCCAAGGAGTCCAGAGACCCTGAGTACAAGTCCCTTGGCAATGTGCTCCCCAGCCCTGGAGAGAAGCATCGGTCGTCAGGACCTGAGAATGTGCAGGGGGCTGAAAAGTCACCCCGAGCACTAGGTTTGGCAGGTGAAGCCACCATCGCAGAGAGGAGACCAGCTGGTCGGAGATCTGCACGGAGTCCGCTAGGCTCCCAGTGGCCTGATGCCATTGTTTGCGAAGGCACCATTGAGCAGGTCGCATGTTCAGGCGGGCATAGGGGGTTACATGGACCGTGGAAGCCATATGGCCGAGCAGTCTCAGAAATTGCCTGGCCGAGACCAGGGAATTGCTGTGAAAACGGCTGGCGAGATCCATGAGCCTTTGGGCCCTGTCCAGAGGCAGGAAGGCCCGCACCTGAAGAGTGTCCAACCTGGCGCCGATGAATTCTAGATCCTGAGAGGGGAGCAAAGTGGACTTTGCGAAGTTTATGACAAATCCCAAGTGCTGGAGCAGAGCCACCGTGCGATGAGTAGCCTGAGTGGCTTCTTGCGCAGACTGGGCTCTGATGAGCCAGTCGTCCAGGTATGGGAACACAAACAGACCTTGAAGTCTCAGATAAGCCGCCACCACTGCTAGGCATTTGGTGAACACCCTGGGGGCGGAGGATAGGACGAAAGGCAGTACTCTGTACTGGTAATGGCGTCCGTCCACCACAAACCTGAGGTATTGTCTGTGGTCTGGATGAATAAGGATATGAGTATACGCATCCTTCAGATCTAAGGAGCATAGCCAGTCTCCCTGCTGGAGGTAGAGGGTAAGCATTTTGAACTTTTCCTTTGCCAGGAACTTGAGGTTGCGCAAGTCTAGGATGGGTCTGAGGCCTCCTGTTCTTTTCGGAATCAGGAAGTATCTGGAATAAAACCCTTGACCCTTCAGGTGGTGGGGCACCGGTTCCACGGCTTGTTCCTGAAGAAGACTCGCTAACTCCTGAAGGAGTAAGTCCCTGTGCAGAGGGAGTCTGGAAGGCTCCCCTGGAAAGTAGGAGGGAGGTACCTGGTGAAAATGAAGAAGATAGCCCTTTTGAACTATCTGAAGCACCCAGGTATCTGTGGTGATGTTGGACCACCTGTGGGCAAAGTGGACCAGCCGGCCTCCTGTGCTGAGAGAAACCAGCTGAGGGGGAGAGGCTATGCTGAGAAAGTCAAAAACCCCCACCCTGCTGAGCAGGGGCCGGTGGTGCAGGCTTGGGGGCTTGCTGCCTACGGGACCCATTACCCTGTCCCTTTGCCTGCTTTCCCTGTGGGGGAGCTGGTGAGGCCTGATACTGAGGGTAGTATTTATAGGCAGCACCTTTCCTCGGGTAAAAGGGCTTTTTCCCCGAGGCCTTCTTCTTTTGAGAAGGGGCAGAGGTCTTCCTGGAGAGACAAGTCCTGGTGAGAGTCTCCGTCTCGATTTGTGCAGCCTTCTCACCCATGGGCTTGCCAAAGAGGTTATCACCTCGGCAGGGGACATCGACCAACTTGTCCTGTACCCAGGGCTCGAGGTCGGACTGAAGCCAAGCCTGGCGGCGTCCACCGATGCCGGCCGCAGCTACTCGAGCCGAAGCCTCAAAACCATCATAGGCTGCTCGAGAGATAAACTTGGAGCACTCCCGAATACCAGTAGATAAGGATTGGAACCTCTGCAAAGGTTCGTCGGAGAGACCAGCAGAGAACCCGGCTATTTCCTTAGCCAGGTCTCGGAGATACATGCCCATGTAGAGCTGGTATGTCTGGACTCGACAAGCAAGCATAGAGCCCTGGAAGCACTTCCTACCGAGAGCATCCAGGCTTCGGGCTTCCCTACCCGGGGGCACCGAGGAGTGCATTTTCTGACTCTTCAATCTATGCATGGCCGATTCCACCACCATGGAATGGTGCGGTAGTTGTGCCTTTTGGAACCCGGGGCTCTTGCGGACTCGATAAATGGAATCGACCCGCTTGCTTAACACCGGGCTCTCCCACATGCGGAAGAGAAGCCGTTCCAGCATTGGAGGAACCGGTACAATAAAGGCCTCCTTCAGGGGAGAGTCATATTGGAGGGCATCGAGTTCTTCGACTCGAGGCTCCTCCTCGGGATCTGCAGGGAAGGCCAAGGCTTTGGCCATATCCCTGACCAATCCGAGAACCGGGTATCCTCCGGGGGGGACCGTCTCCGAGGTTCGGACTCGGGGGAGTCCGAAGGGACACACCAAGTCCGAAAGGAACCAGGTGACTCTTTGTCCTCAGATTCCCAGGCCGACTCCTCGGAGGAGTCGTCGACCGGCTCCGGTCGGGCGGGCACTGATGCCATCCGCCCCGACGCCGAGGGAGGCGGCGTCGACGACCTCGGTCCCGAACGGGAGGCCGAAGGAGACCTCGACCGAGTATCGACTCGAGCCCTCATGGACTCGAGGATCGGCTCGGTCTCCGTGGTCGACTTGGAGGTCGACGTCCCGGCGGTCAGGGCAGAAGCGCCAGCGAGGCCAGCGATCAATGCCCGCTGCTGGTCCAAGAAGGCAGACAAACTGCACTCCAAGGCCGTCAACCTGAGTCCGAGCTCAGGAGAACCAGCAGCCCCCGACTCGGGCCCCGACGTCGGGTCCTTCGGAGGCGAGTCCACGAGGACAACAGTACTTACATGAGCGGGCAAGTCCACCTCGAGTCGAGGATGTTTTGATGGCCTTTCCGACTCCAAGGACCCGGGATGGGAATCGGGGCTATGCGACCTGGCCCTCAAGGAACCAGGAGCGTCCACCGATCCCACCCTCGCGGGTTTCTTCTTCCGATGATGCTCCCGGGTAGGAGACCCCCTTTCAGAGGAACTCCGACGATGCTCAGGACCAGAGTCCCGAGACGTCGAAGCCTCTGACGAGGTCCTAGTCCGGCTGGGGTCAGAGAAGATACGCTCCCGCTGGTGCTGCCGACTCCTCAATGCTTTTGAGGACATTTTGCCGCATGGCCCGCAGATCATGGGGTCATGATCTGGGCCGAGGCAGCGGAGGCAGAAGTCATGAGTGTCTGTAAGAGACATAAGTTTCTTAGAGGTCACACTTTTTGAAACCACTGGCCGCCATCGGGGGAAAAAGGGCCCCTGCGAGGTCGAACGACCGGGCAGCCATGGAAAAAAGGAAAAAAGCGCGAAATCTGTCACAAAGGACAAAAAAACGAAAAATAAAGGACGGACTCGCAACCAGCGTCGCGAGTCCGGGCGGGAAAAGAACCGGCGTCGAACCGAAGAAAAATAGAGAAAAATCAACTTTTCTGCAGGGATTCACAGGCAACGTCTGTAGGGCTCTGCGGAAAAAAGAAGACTGAGCAAGATGGCACCCTTGGGCGGGAAGAGGACCGTGCATGCGCGCTGCAATTCCCAAAGGCTTTCTTTGAAAGCTGGGGAAAATTGCTCCGCGAGGGCTCCGTCGGCGTCGACGTCACCCATATGTGGGGACTGACTTCCTGCTTGGTCCTGGAGAAGAAGGTTTACAAAGTATGAAGGTTTCTTTCTGCATTAGAGGTATGAGGCCTTGGAAAAAAATACAGGAAGATAAATTCATCGATTTAAATGAAAAGGCGAAACCACCTTTGGCATAAAGTGTGGATGAGTTCTAAGAACAACCTTATCATGATGAAACCTAGTATAAGGAGGATCAGCCACTAAAGCTTGCAGTTCACTAATGCGACGTGCAGAGGTGATTGCAATTAGGAAGATGACCTTCCAGGTCAAAAGCTTAAGGGATGCAGTGGCTAAAGGCTCAAAAGGCAGCTTCATGAGCTGCCCGAGAACTAGATTTAGATCCCATGCCACCAGTGGTGGCTTAATGGGAGATTTGGTTAATAGAAAACCTCTCATAAATCTGGATATGAGTGGATGAGAGGAAATTGGTTGTCCATTCAGAGGCTTATAAGAAGCTGCAATTGCACTAAGATGGACTCTTACCGAATTGGTCTTTAGACCAGAATTCGATAAGTGAAGGGAGATACTCTAGTATCAATTCTAAAGGTATGACAAGGGGGTTTAATCCCTTCTTGGAGCACCATATAGTAAAAACGTTTCCACTTGAAGGCATAAGATCTTGTGGAAAGTTTCCTAGAAGCCTGAAGGATATCCTTTACCTGTTGGGACAGGCTAAAATCCTGGAGGTCTAAGCCTCCAGCAACCAGGCCGTGAAATGCAGGGACTGGGGATTCGAGTGCCATAGCATCCCGTCCTCTTGGGAAAGGAGATCTGGAGCATTCCCTAACTCCAGAGGTGCAGCTTGAGAGAGATGTAGAAGCAGGGTATACCACGCTTGGCATGGCCATCGTGGCGCTATGAGAATCATGCGACCCCTGTCTCTCTGAAGCTTGAAGGGTGTTTTGGGGATGAGGGAAATGGGTGGGAAGGCATAAAGGAAGTCCTGACCCCAGTGCAGGAGGAAGGCATCCCTTGCCTGACAATTGTGAGCCGGAATCCTGGAACAGAACCGGGGAAGTCTGGCATTCAGTGGACTTGCAAAGAGGTCTATGTCTGGAGTGCCCCAGAGATGAAATATCTTTGCCACCTGGTCTAGGTGGAGGGACCACTCGTGAGGCATTACTCGACTGAGTTTCTCTACCCAAAGGTTTTGAATGCCTGGAAGATATACCACTAAAAGGTGAATTTGATACTCTCTGGCAAGGGCCCACAGTCGTAAAGCTTCACTGCATAACAGAGCCTGTCCTGCCCTGCTTGTTCACATAGAACATGGCTACTTGATTGTCCGTCTGGACTAAGACTGTCTTGTAGCTGAGCTGGGCATGGAATACTCGAAGAGCTAAATAGATTGCTCTTAATTCCAGGGGGTTTATGTGTAGACCAGCCTCCTGTGGAGTCCAAGTGCCCTGGGTAGAGAGATGATTCAGGTGTGCTCCCCAACCCACCTGTGATGCATCTGTTAGGGTGGCCTGAAAAAGGGGTTGATGAAAAGGAGACCCCACCATCAGATTTTCTAACTATTGCCACCATTGGAGAGACAAAATTAGTCATTGAAAGTTTAATATTTTGTCTGATAAATGACCTGTGGCCTGTGTCCACTGTGTGGAAAGGGTCCACTGAGCTGCTCGCATGTGAAGGCAAGCATATGGGACTACATGAACTGTGGATGCCTATGTCCCAGCAACTGTAGTGGCTCTCGAGCAGTCAGGGAGGATTTCTCCGCTGCTTGAGAAGCTAGTTGCATTATGCGAAGACACCGGGCCTGTGGAAGGAAAGCCTTTGCCTGTCTGGTATCTAGACAGGCCCCTATGAATTCCAGGCATTGGGAAGTTTATTACCAACCCCAAGTATTGGAGGATTCGCATTGTGCGAGACAGTGCAGTGCTGGCCTCTGCAACTGTAGGGGCTCGAATGAGCCAGTCGTCTAAGGGAAGACAAATATCCCCAGGGTTCGCAGAAATGCAGCTACTACTGCCATGCATTTCGTGAATACCCTTGGTGCTGAAGCCAGACCAAAGGGAAGATTCCTGTACTGGAAATGTTTTCCCCTGAAAAGGAATCGTAAGAATTTCCTGTGATCTGGATTGATGAGAATATGAATATGCACCCTTTAAGTCTACAGAGCACAGCCAATCCTGGCTTTCAAGGTATGGCACAAGAGTTCCTAGAGAAATCATTCTGAACTTCTCTCGAAACAGGTATTTGTTCAATTCTGAGGTCTAAAATGGGTCTGTCCTCTGTTTTCTTTGGAATAAGAAAATAGGGGGAGTAGAACCCTGCACCCCGTTGAAGAATGGGTACCTCCTCTATTGCCCCTTGGGCAAGAAGTGTTGAGACCTCGTGATCTAGCAGATCGTCTGCAGAGGTTTGAGAATTGAATTGCTTTAGAATTGTAAGAGGGGGCATGCTGTGAAAATGAAGCTTGTACCCCCTCTCCTACAATGGACCAAGTCCAATCTTCTGCTGTTATCTGATGCCATCTGTTGGCAAAGTGGCATAACCTGCCTGGGATATTGGGGGGTTGGGGACCCCTCAGAGGCAGGAAGGCTAAGCTCTCTAGGAAGGAGTCAAAGCCCTTGAGGGCACTGAACCTGCAGAGCTGGTTAGGCTCTCAGGCCTTTTGGCTTCCTTTGCTGTCTGGTTTGTCCCTTTTGGGCAACCTGACCCCGAGTCTGACTCTGTTGGGTATAGGAAGGATAAAATTTCCTCTTTCTGCTGAAAAAGGGGTTTTTTTTTCTAAAAGGCTTCTTTTTGGCTGGAGTGGTTGTAGATTGACAATCTAGAGTAGTATTGTCAGCATCCAACTTGTCAGCCTTTTCCTGACAGTTCTTGCCAAAGAGATTCTCTCCCGTGCAAGGAATGTTGCCTAACTTGTCCTGTACCCAAGTCTCCAAGTCTGATGCCTGAAGCCAGGCAATCCATCGTGTGCCAATGGCACTAGCAGAGGTTCTGCTGATGCACTGCACGATTGACAAACTTGGAAACATCTTGAGCATGCTTAACTAGAGCAAGAAAGTCTTGTCTTGTCATCTGGGAGAAATGGGCTCATAAGCTCCAAGTCTCCTGCAACTTCCTTGAGGAACATTCCCATATATAGTATATATGAACTGATCGTAGCTGAAAGCATGGAAGCCTGAAATGTTTGGCACCCAAAAGCGTCCAGAGTCCTGCATTCACGACCTGGGGGATTGGATGCATGCCTCTCTGCACTTTTCATCCTACGTATGGCTGACTCCACCATGGTGTGGCAGCTGAGTCTTTTGAAATCCAGGACATGGCGGAACTCGATACATAGTATCAAGTCTCCTAGAATGAGGAGATGTAGTCAGAGGTGTCTCCCACATTCTGAGCATCAAGTTATGCAGAATTTCATGGATGGGGAGAGTGGCTGCCTCCTTTAGAGCTTTAGGATATTGGAGGATTTCCAATTCCTTTGCTCTGGGTTCCTCTTCAGGAGCCACTGTGATTGAAAGGC
Source organism: Ichthyophis bannanicus (assembly GCA_033557465.1). Classification (NCBI taxonomy): domain Eukaryota; kingdom Metazoa; phylum Chordata; class Amphibia; order Gymnophiona; family Ichthyophiidae; genus Ichthyophis; species Ichthyophis bannanicus. Next base: position 708,702,704 of record CM066034.1, read on the forward strand.
CTTTGGCCATGTCACAAATAAAATCCTGAAAAGACATGTCCTCTGGAGGTGACATTCTGCGTTGGGGAGAAGAGATCTTCTGGGAGAAATCCTCTAGTACCAGCAGAATTGTCAGAGTCTTCGGAATCGGAGGATTCGAAGCATTCCTGAACACGATGTTCATGCAAAGCCCGGCCCCGGTATCGATCTAAGTCAGTACCGAGTTGATCGATTCCAGCCAAAGATGGCGTGGGAAGAATTCTCACCGGGGCATGTACCGGTGCCCGTTGAACCATAGATATCAATGGTACCACAGCTGAGAGAAGAGCTGCAATGCTGCATTTGATAGCGAGGAACCTCTGGTCTATCGACGCTGCCGATGCCTGGGTACCGGAGAAAACGTCCGGGACCCTGAGCATGGCACAGGTTGTTCTTGCGAGGTTGAGGCATCGAGAACATCCTTGAGCCCCATCGATGCTTTGGAAGCCGAAGCCTCCCACTGCGGCTGCTTTTCCATTGTGGTTCCCTCAAGGGCAATGCCAACAGTCTCGCGATGCTTAGCAGGAGAGCTACCCTTTGAGGACCGACTTTTATGTTTAGTTACCTGAGATCCATGGGAGGAAGAGGAGACCCTTGAAGGTGTCGATGCAATGGATCTGGCATCCGAAGAAAAGAGGGTACCGAGCTTTGCAGCCCGGTTCTGTCTTCCTCTTTTAGTCATCCCCATACAGGAGAGACATTCAGATGGAGAATGTTCAGGCCCTAAACATTTAAGACACCAATCATGGGTGTCAGTGACGGAAATGGTACCGCCACACTTAGTACATTTTTTAAAACCACTAGTTGGTTTTTCCATGTTTTAGGAATATGGGGCCTAGTGCCCAAAATGGCGCCTAGTACCAAAAAGAAAAGTTTCTGAAGAGAAAAAGTTCAAAGTATAAGGTTGGTTTTTTTTTGGGGGGGGGGGGGGGAGAAAGAAAAGAACCGGCGGTACCTGTAAGCATCGTGCGGGGGCAAACGCGACAAGAAAACAATTTTAAAGATGAAATTTTCTGCGGTGACAGGGTATGGATCCTGCCGGCTCCGCGGAAAACGAGTAACTGAAGAGGGACAGTTGAAAAGGCAGCGCACATGTGCTGAGGGATGCTCCCAAAAGCGTTCCTACTGGACCCTGGGAGCGTTCCCGCGCAGGCTCCATCGGTACCAACGATACCCATTATGTGAAGACTACATTCCTGCTTGTTCCTGGAGATCAGGTTTATCTCTTAACATGCTGGGTGTTGCCCTACTCGGACAGGAAGTGGTTGCTGAGGTTTCCCTCCCCAAGGAAGAGATACCTGGGGTAGGCCCTCTTGATGTTCAAGAACCCTCTTCTTTGTTACAGACGTCGGGGGATCAGAAAGTTAAGCTACCACCTCCATTGGAGTTTTCCTCAGTTGTCTCTGATGCGACTACCCCTGTGGAGGTCTCATTATGCGATGTGTGGGAGTTAGGCGCGCGTATAGAGCTTTTGCTCCGTGCTTCTCTCTCCCAAGTATCGCAGTTCTCCAAGGAAGTTGTGCAGAATCTTTCTGATCATGAAGTGTTGCTTAACATAATAAATCGTTAAATAAACTGGAAGGTCAGGTTTCTGTATTGGAGGCTGCAGTTACGTCTTCTATTAGGGATAGTGTTATACACCAGTTAGAATCTTTAGAAAATGCTATTGGTTCTAGAAATGTGTGTTTTTTAAATTTTCCCTGTACTTATTATCTTGCTCCTATGATATTGTTGCAGAAATATTTTAAGGAGGTTTTGTTAATTGAAGATAGAGTCTTAATTTTTCTTCAGTTTATGATGTGTCTTTGGTCTCTTCTGGGGCGACTTCCTCTCCAGAAGCTAAAGAAAGAGGGAATCCCACTGCAGCAGAGTCCTTGGATGTTTCTGATTTTTTGAAATCCATGGATGTGATTCCGCATCGAGCTACATTGTTTTCTTGTCACTTGCAGATAAAAATTTAATAATGCAAATTTTTTTTTTTTTTTTTTTTTTTAAAGAGGATCAAGCTTTTTGTGGTAATCCTATTCAAAGTTTTCCGGATGTTTGTAGACTTACTCAGAACCGAAGGAAAGCTTTTTTGGCTTTGAAAAATCTGACTTTTTGGCTGTTGGGCTTCCTTCTTTCTAAAATATCCTTGCAAATGTATTTTGTTATATGAACGTGTCAAATATGTTTCTCTCGATGTTGGACAATTAGAGACTTTGATAAGTAAGGAAAATGGTTGAATAATTTCTCCTTCCTTTTCTAGTATAATAGGGCTAAGATTGGTAAGAAAGGGATCCTTTTTAGTGGTATTGTTTTGCTTGTTTTTTATGTGGTTATTTGAAATTATATTGTTTATATTTCTATTTGAATTGCTTTTGTAGTTTGGGTAGCTTTCCTCTTGACGTGGACTTGATTGTAATTGCCTACTTTATTTCTATAATAAAGATTATTGAAATGCAAAACAGGCTTAAAGGACAATCGTTTGGTAGATGGTTGGGGCCCAAACATTTTAGGCACCAGTCATGTTTATCCCCGACTAATATTGTACCAGAACATTTGGCACTTTTTTTTTTTTTTAAACCATTGATGTGTTTTTCCATAGTGGTGAGAAAAAAGGCCAAAAGTGAGAAGAAAAAAATATCAAAGCAGAATTGAAAACCAGAACCTATACCCCTCATAAATCTGGAATCTGCCACACTCATATACCTCATCCCACTAATATAAACTACTTATTACATGTCTTAAGTCCCATGATACACCTCATTACACAGCAAAAACCATAATAGACCTGCTCAATGTAAATAGTTAACTGTAAAACGTTCAGCCTAACCTCTGTATCCTCAAGACCTGCATGCAATGTTCGGAAAAATTGAATTTATGTTCACTGTAATAGATTGGAGTGTCTCATGAACCACCTTGATTACATGGCTAAAGCGTTATATGAACACACAGAAGAAAAAATTATCGCAAAATATATATACCAGTGCCGGTGTCGAGTTGAGGAACCAGTGTCAAAGGCAGAGCACAGATTTTAACCAAAAAGAGTGGTGACAGGAAAAAACCCCCCCAAAAAACCACACACCTTGCTGGCTCCACAGAAAACAAAAAACCGAGGAGTTGGGAAGGCAGATGTGCAGGCGCAGTGGATGCTCCGAAAAGCTTTCCAAATGGATGCTGGGAAGCATTCCCGCATGGGTTCCATCAGTACAGTAGTCACCCATATGTAAAGACTGCATTCCTGCTTGTTCATGGAGATAGCAATTTCTGAGAGGCTGCAATGGCATTAAGGTGAACTCACACAGTTAGTCTTAAGACCTATTAAGGATAAATGGAGGCGATATTGTAGAAGAAAGGGACTCCCACAGGGCAAGAAAAGGGGTCAATGTCCTTTGGAAAGCAGAGGGCAAACCTATGCCATTTGAAGGCATAAGATCGTATGGTGGAATCCTTGCGTGATGCAAGGATGACATCTTTGACCACCTGTGGCAGGTCACGATCAGAGAGCACTAGCCCTTCAGCAGCCATGCTGTTAGATGTAGGGAGTGAAAATTGGGATGGAGAAGTGTCCTGTGGTTCTCAGAGGGGTTGAGGCGCAACTCTCAGGCTGAGAGGTTGAGTCTGCACAAGGTGAAGCAACAGAGGAAACCACAGTTGTGGGGCCAAAAGGGGGCTATTCACTGAAAGGGTGGTAGATGCTTGGAATACCCTCCTGATGGAAGTGGAGGCAAACAGTGACAGAATTCAAAATGGCATGGGACAGACAGTGGATCCCTTTATAGCAACAGGACAAAATCAAAATAAGCATAGCTATCTCTTTTATATCTGAACAAAAAGGGTGACCTATATGGAGCGGTGAGTACACACAAACAAAGGCATGGGGAGAGGTGACCTGCACGGAGCGGCAAGTGCACCTACTCTTGCCACCTTGCTGGGCAGACTAGATGGACTATGCTGGTCTTTATCTGCCGTCATATACTATAACTATGAGAATCACTGAATCTGTCAGCCTGTAGCTTGAAAGGTCTCTTGGGTATCAAGGGGATGGGTGGAAATGGATTGAGCAGTTGTCCCCAATGTAGAAGGAAGGTGGTCCAGGACTTTGATGGAGCGATGGAACCCTGGAGCAGAAGCTGTGTGTTTTGCAGAGTAGCAAAAAAAAAAAAAAAAAAATATCAGTGAGGTTCCCCACATTCAAGAGACTCACAAAATAGTCTGCTGATGCAAGGTCCATTTGTGTGGATGAAGGATACAGCTTAGCCTGTCAACAAGGACAGTGAGATCGCCCAGAAGGTAAATCACTTTGAGATTAATGAGGTGTGATATGGCAAAGGTTCATAGGCAAATTACTCTCAGAGGGGATGCAACCCTGTTCCCCCCTGTCTATTAATGTAGAACATGGCAATTTGTTTGGCATCCTGACCAGAACAGAATAAAGTTGGGGTTGAAAAACCCAAAGAGCATTTGCCAATGCCTGTAGTTCTAGGAGGTTGATCTGCAGGGCAAATTTGTGCTATGACCACAAACCTTGAGTGGTCAGGTCGTTCAGATCTGCTCCCCAATCCAACTTGGACGCAACTGTTGTCAGGGCACATCAAGGAAGAGGCATCTGAAAAGGTGACCAGAGAAGTAGATTCTGTGGACAACACCACCACTGAAGGGACCTGATCATTTGAGGTGTGATGTGGATCTAGTCTCGGAGATGCCCCTTTGCTTGCGTTCATTGGGAAGACAGTCCCTTGTGCCTGCTGCATCTGTAAGTTAGCATACGGGAAGATATGGACTGTGGGAGGCCATTTGTCTTAACAGGCCTAGCATCTCACGAGCTGCTATTTGGCTTTGTTTTTGCACTCCACTTGCCAGCTCGATGAAGCAGGTACAACGATCCTGTGGAAGGAAAGCTCATGACTGTTGAATGTCTAAGAGCACGCCCGTGAACTCCAGTCGTGGGGCTGAAGCGAGATGAGACTTTGGGAAGTTTATGACAGATATTAAGAGTACCATGATTGTGCAATGAAGGGAAAGTCTTACTTCTTGAGGGGTGTCTCCCCTGATCAGCCAGTCGTCCAAGTAAGGGAAGATGAATATCTCCCCCCCCCCCCCCCCCCCAAGGTGCATAGGTAGGCAGCAACTACTACCATGCATTTGGTGAAAACCCTCAGGGCAGAGGCTAGACTGAAAGGGAGAACCTGCTATTGATAGCGGCCCCCCTGACACATGAAGTGTGGATACTGTCTGTGTGAGAGGTGGATCAGTAAGTATGTATATGCTTCCTTATGTTCTCTAGAACTAAGTCAGTTGTGTCTCTGGAGATATGATAGAAGAGTTCCTAGAGAAATAATTTTGAATTGTTCTCGGACTATAAATTTGTTGAGGTCAGAGATCCAAGATGAGCCTGAACCCTAGGTTTTACTAGTACCGAGGCCGCCAGTAAGGCCGCTAAGCTCTGCTTGATGGCCATATGATGTTGATCCATGGAGCTTGCCGATGCTTGGGTATCGGTACCAGAATTGCATGGCACCAGGAGCTCTCCAGAGGTGGAGGCCTCGGGAGCATCCTGGGACCCCACTAAGGCTTTGGAGGAAAGGTCCTCCTGCCGGGGTTGTTTGGCCAATGTGTCCCCTTCCAGGGCAATGCCTGAGTCATCTTGATGCTTAGGAGATTTACCCTTGAAGGGACGGTCAGTCTTTGATGAAGACTTAGGTTTTGATACCCAAGATCCTTGGGAGGAAGATGAAGCTCTATTATATCATATATTATATCGATGCTAAAGATACTGCATCAGAGGCAAAGAGGGTGCCTAGTTTTGCAGCTCGATTATGTAGGCCTCTGTCTCATCTTCCTACAAAGAGGACATTCTGACGGTTGATGATCCGGTCCTAAGCATTTTAGACACCAGTCATGCCTGTGGCCGAAATGTTACTGCCACATTTGGAACACTTCTTAAAACCACTATGTTTTTTCCATTTTGTCTGTGACAAAAAGGTGAGACCTAAGTCTAAGATGGAGTCGATGCGCCTAAAGGAAAGAAATTCTCCCCCTCAGATTTTTTTTATTTTTAAAAAATAGAAAATTACCGACAGGGGTCGGTATCAGCATCGATGGGAAGGCAGACACAACCACAAAAAAAAAAAAAAAGGAAAGACAAATTTTCTGCAGTGACAGGAATTGCTTCTTGTCGGCTCCACGGAAAACAAAGAACTGAGGAGGGAGAGCTAGACAGGCAGCTACGCAGACGCAGTGGGATGCTCCCAAAAGCTTTCATATTGGATGCCGGGGAGCGTTCCTGCACTGGCTCCGTTGGGACCGACGTCACCCATATCTGAAGACTACATTTCTGCTTGTTCCTAGAGATAGTTATCTGTACCACTGACTTGTTCTATGTAAACCGTTATGCCTTGTAGAATAACTGTATATCAAAATACGTTAAAGTGAGTAACTGCTGCCAAGTGCAATCACGCTGGTTTCCTGTCCAGAGCTTTTTTGGATTTAAAGGTGGCTGGGGGAACTAGCAAAATGTCATGAGCACGGGAGAGCCGTGGCAACTGTCACTGCAGTCAGAAAAAAAAAAATGACGTTACAGTGCAGCGGAGCAGGGCAGGGCATGAAGGAGCACACATGCTGAGAGGTCAAACAAATCTCTCTAAGCTAGGGGAGAGACCAGCATGAACGCAACATCAGGATCATCATCAAGTGTGACTGCATCCCCCTGCTTGTCTGCAGAACGAAGTGGTCCCTGACATAACTAAAGGAAAAAGACTAAAGACCTCAAAACCTTGAGTCTGAAAACCCCAGCTAGTGTCCCTTTAGGGCAATTGTTTTGGATTCCTACCAGCACCTGGCCAGAAACCTCCATGTATGAAAGGGATGCCTTGCTAAGCTCTTTTCCAGGAGGGTGACATTAGACTTACCTGCTAATTGTTGTTCCTTACGGAACTCGTGTCTGGTCCCGAAACCTCTGGGGTTCCGCTCCTCTTCCAGCAGCTTGGAGACTGAGACACATCACACTTGTGATGTCACTGGTACCTAAGCTCCGGAACCGCCTCCAGACACCAGTAACCTATTGACAAAGCAGACTCCCCGGAGCAACAATTAAGTAGTAAACAACATATAAACATATATCCAACCAGCACACTGACTAACTTCATGCTCAAAACCCCCAACAATCACACCTGGAGCGCCGACTGTTCCAGAAATGCCCTGGTCCGCCTCCCCCCCTGTAGGCAATATGGCATCTACTTAAACTGCAAGAACGCCTATGTTGGGGAAACAAACACACTCACCTGTTCTCCTCTGGCCTGTGCTACTTACTAGTAACTTCCCCGTGCTTCAGGCGCTTGAGAACTACCAACCCCAGGGCGGGATACGGGACCAGACTGGAGTTCCGTAAGGAACAATTAGCAGGTAAGTCTCATTTCACCTTCCTTAACGTCCCTCCAGTCTGGTCCCGAAACCTCTGGGGATGTAACAGAGCAGTGAAAAATCAATGGGTGGGATCCTGCAGACCTGCCTGAAGCACCGCAGATCCAAAACAGGTATCCCGTCCCACCTGGACATCCAGCCGGTAATGCTTAACAAAGGAATGCAGAGCTGACCAGGTCGCTGCCTTACAAATTTCCACAGCCGGCACCAAACTGCACTCCGCCCCGGATGCTGCCTGCCCCCGCGTAGTGAGCTCTCAACTCCTTTGGCACTAATCTGCCCTTGAGCAGATATGCAGATGCGATTGCCTCCTTTACCCAGCCGGCGATGGAAGCCTTAGAAGCTGCCTCACCCTTGTGTGCCCCTGCAAAGAGCACAAAAAGCCTATCCGACCTCCGGAAGGACTCTGTCCTACCCAAGTAGAGCTTCAAAGCCCTCCAGGTCGCGTAAGCGTTGTGAGGAAGAGCTGTCAGCTGCCGAGGCAAAGACGGGCAAGGAAACCACTTGATTCAGATGAAAAACAGAGACCACCTTTGGCAAAAACGATGGCACCGGCCGCAGGACTACTTTGGACTCGCTAAAAGATAGAAAAGGCTTTCGACAGGACAACGCTTGCAGATCGGAAATTCGCCGCGCTGACACAATAGCCACCAAGAAAACCACCTTCAAGGTCAGGTCCTTAAGCGACGCCCTCGACAGCGGTTCAAAGGGTTCGCGCCGCAATGCGCCAAGAATTAGCGGCAAATCCCAGTTCGGTACCACTGGCCATCGCGGAGGGCGTAACAGAACTACTGCCCTTAAAAAACGCTTAATATCTTGCCTCTATAACAGGACAGAGCCGCTAACTGCACCCTTAGGGACGAGGCCGCCAAACCTTTTTCAAAACCATCCTGCAGAAACGACAGGACCTGCGAAACAGAGGCTCAACGGCTCAAGCTGCCTCTCCTGGCACCAATCCTCAAAAATTCGCCAGACCCAAATATAGGCCAAGGAAGTCGAACGCCGATGAGCCTTAAGCAAAGTGGAAATAACTGCTGCCGAGTATCCCTTTGCCGTCAACCGTGCCCTTTCAAGAGCCGGGCCGTAAGCGAGAACCGATCCACGTGAGGCATGACCAGCGGCCCTTGAGTAAGGTGGTCTACCCACCGAGGAAGCCGCCACGGCCGTCCTATCACAAGCCTCATCAAGTCCGCATACCACGGTCTCCTGGGCCAATCTGGCGCGATCAATATCACCTGACCCCGATGACGCTCTATGCGCTGCAGCACTCGCCCTATCAACACCCAGGGCGGAAACACGTACAGAAGCTGATCCTCTGGCCAAGCCTGAATAAGAGCATCCAGCCCTTCCGACATTCGCTCCCTTCTCCTGCTGAAGAAGCGACTCACCTGAGCCGACCGAAAAGACGCCATGAGATCCATCACCGGCGTCCCCCAACGACGGACCAGCAAGGCAAACACTTCCGGGTGCAGGACCCACTCTCCTGGGTCTACTTTTACCCGACTCAAGAAGTCGGCCTCCACATTGTCCACCCCTGCCACATGTGCTGCCGACAGTGCCAGAAGATTCTCCTCGGCCCATGCGAACAAATCTATGGCCTCGGCTTCGAGAGCCACACTGCTGGTGCCCCCTTGATGATTGATATACGCCACCACCGTCGCATTGTCGGAAAACACCCGAACGGCTTTCCCTGCGAGAGCAGGCTGAAGACCGGGCAGCGCCTTCGCCACCGCCCGCAACTCTAGCCTGTTGATGGGCCAGCTCCGTTCCCGTTCTGTCCATTGCCCCTGAGAGAAACTGCCTTGACAGTGAGCCCCCCAGCCTGAGAGACTGGCATCCGTCGTCAACACTACCCACTCAGGGGCCTTTAAGGACATGCCTCTCTCCATATTTCCTGGTCGCAACCACCAGCGCAGCGCCTTGCGTGTCTCCGGAAATCAGGGCAGCCGCCTTGTCAACGCATCCATTTGATGGGAACACCTTCGCAACAACGCCCTCTGTAACGGCCTCGTGTGCGCTCGCGCCCAGGAAACCAACTCAAGCGTCGCCGCCATGGTCCCCAGCAACTGCATGTAGCTCCACGCCGTCGGGGACGAGACACGGAGAAACTCTCGGACCATCTGCCCAAGACGTTGTGCTCGCAGCTTTGGTAGAAAAACTTTCCCAAAGTTTGTGTCGAAGCAGGCTCCGAGATATTCCAGGCGCTGTGATGGCGTTAACCTGCTCTTTGCCATGTTGACCACCCAGCCGAGACTCTGTAGAAACGCCACTACCTTGGCGGTTGCCGCTTCGCTTTCTGCTCTCGACTTTGCTCGAATCAACCAATCGTCTAGATAAGGGTAAACTAGCACACCCTCCTTTCGCAGAGCCGCCGCCACGACCATCATCACTTTTGTGAAGGTGCGCGGTGCCGTCGCCAGTCCAAAAGGTAATGCCTGGAACTGAAAATGCCCCAAAGGCACCGCAAACCTGAGAAACATTTGGTGCTCTCTTCATATTGGGATGTGCAGATACGCCTCCGAGAGGCCCAGGGACGTTGAGGAACTCCCCTCTTTGAACCGCCACTATCACCAAACGCAAGGTCTCCATCCGAAAATGAGACACTTTGAGACAACGGTTCACTCGCTTTAGGTCCAAAATTGGCCGAAAGGTACCCTTCCTTCTTCGGCAGTATGAAATAGATGGAGTATCGACCACTGCCGCATTGGTCTGACGGAACTGGCAGAATTGCGTTGAGGGCCAACAACCTGCGCACCGTGTCATGCACTGCCCTTCGCTTGAGCCTTGCACCACAGAGACCTCACGAACGAATCTCTCACTGGTCTCTGGAACTCTAAGGCATAGCACTCTCGAATCACTTCCAGCACCCATTGATCCGACGTGATCTGGACCGCTATTGTGAAGAGCGGTCAATCAAATTTTAATAAACAAACATAAAAATCCCGTAACCGACCCCCTACGGGAACCAACCCCACCTGGGCCCGCTCGGCTTCATTGTGACTTCCAAGAGCCTGAGGAAGAGGAGGAGGCGGCTGCTCCAAATCCTCGACCTGCTCCCCGAAACCCCTGGTTTCTGTAGGGAAAACGCCCACGCTGAGATTGTCCAAATCTGGGGAAACGAAAGCGTCTAAATACTCGCAGCGGACCCTTAGGTCCGGAAGAGGGACGCCCCTGTTTGTTTGTCCTCCGGCAATCTGCTGCCCTTAAGACTCCCCCAAATCCTTAACCAACTTATCCAAGTCCTCTCCAAATAATAGCTTCCCCCTAAAAGGAAGCTTACTCAACCGTGCTTTGGAAGCTCCGTCCGCCACCCAGTTGCGTAGCCAAAGGTACCGCCGGGCAGCCACCGCCGACACCATACTTTTAGAAAGGCCCCTGATAAGGTCATAATGAATATCCGCCAAATAGGCAGCCCCGGATTCCAACCTGGCTGCCTCCGCCGAAATCTCCTCAGCCTTATCTGTCTGAATATGCTGTACACATCTCAGGCATGCTCTTGCCACCCAAGCTCCACAAATAGACGCTTGCATCGAGAGAGCATTGACTTCAAAAACCTGCTTCAACAGAGCCTCCAATCTCCGGTCCTGGGGGTCTTTAAGGGCCGCACCCCCCTCAACGGGAATGGTAGTTTTCTTAGTAACTGCTGACACTGCGGCATCAACTCTGGGAGACTTAAACAACTCCTGATCCTGGTCCACTAGCGGATAAAGCCTCGCCATCACACAAGAGCCCTTTAGCGTAGACTCCAGCAAATCCCATTCTTCCTGAATCATCTCCTTAACCACTCTGTGCACCAGGAAGGCACTCCGAGTCTTTCGAAAAACCTGCAACAACGGATCCTCCAGGGAGGAATCCTCCGATGGCCCCCCCATCGGCATATTTAGTGCCTTCAGCGTTTCCGAGGTAAGAGCCGGCAACTCCTCTCTGAAAAACGCGCACAACCCTGGCCTGATCTTCCTGCTCCACAATTTCACCGTCCTCCAGGTCGTCCTCCAAATCTAAGTCTAAATCCTGCTCCTCCGAACGGAGGCCTTCCGATAGCACGGACTGAGCCGACCGCTCCGTCGGCACTGGGCATCTTCGCCAACAGACCCGCCATGTCTGCCTCCATTGGCGCCCCTGGCCGTTTCAGCCCTGAGGTGCCTTCCTAGGCCCTTCCAAGCCGCGTACCTGAAGAACTGCCAAGGGCCTTCTGAAGCAGCATCACAAAATCTGAAGAAAAAATCACCGCCAAGCCCCCTGGCAGCAGGCTGCGCAGCAGAAGGCTCAGAGGACGACGGGCCTGGCATGGGCTCCAGAGAAGGGAAGCTTGGGGAACTCGGCCGATATGGGGAAATGGGGACCTTCCCCCTAGCATCGTCGGTCTGCTCTGCGGCCAGTTCCAGGGCTGCAGTCTCCTGAGTGCAGCCCTTACAAATCCCAGCGTCTGACAGGGTGCCCTTCTTAACCCCACAAATTAAACACAGCAGTCTAGGCATCCTGTCCTCAGAACGGTGCCCTAGCCCTATCGAGCACCGTGCTGCAGCTGACCTCAAACACTCCTAAGCACTATGTCCTGCTCCCAGTCCCAATCAAACTTGTGTTGTGCTAGGCTTCCCGTTCGAATTAGTCTATTTTTTTTTTAAATCAAATTAAATTAACGTCAATGAAGCACACTCTCCGTGCCTCCAAACTGACCACCAGAGCCCCGCCAAGAAACGAGGCTGCCCGACACTGCTAGAAGCCGCTGAAGGCCAGATAAAGTGAACGCGGCCTCTTTCCTGCGCTTTCACCATGCGGCTCAACTGACCCGACGCCGCGGCGTTGCACTAAAAGGCGCCCTGAGCCTAGCCTGCTCTACCGATCAGCAAGGCCCCTTTTACCTGCAGCCTGGACACCCAGCCACGATCTCTGCCGCTCCGGGCACTACCGCTATGTGCGGGAGCCGCCGGGCAGGAATGTGAGGCAGAAACTTCTCCCCTGCTGCACTGCCTGTACACCCGACGGTCACGGTAGCTTTAGCAGGCAACACTTCTGCGCGCTACGGGCCTCAGAACCGGACCGCTTCTGGTGAGTCTTCTGCCCCCCTGCAGACAAGCAGATGCCACGGGGGGGGGGGGGGGGGGGGAGAGAGCAGGACCTGAGCACGGAATCTACACAGCCCAGACAAACTGAAGGCCTCAGAATAAAATAAAGAAATCAAAGTAAAGAAAATAACCGAAGCAAACAAAGGACCCTTAACCAGCCAAACCCCACTGGCTCCTAACTCTCCTTAATTGCTCCTCTGGTGAGCATAACTCAGCTCACCACCCTCCAGCTGCTTGGAGACTGAGGTAACTGGTGTCTGGGGGCGGTTCCGGAGCTTATGTACCAGTGACATCACAAGTGTGACGTTTCTCAGTCTCCAAGCTGCTGGAAGAGGAGCGGAACCCCAGAGGTTTCGGGAGCAGACTGGAGGGACGTTAAGGAACAAACCTTGATGCAATGATGGTGCAAGTTCTTCCATGTATGGTGCATACTTAAACAGATGGAGCCATCTGACAAGAACATGGGTTAATGTATGTCAAATACTCCAAAACAGGCAAAAGAAATTAAATGTTATATACCTAATAATTTTTTCTGAAATCCTGTTAGACCAGTCCAAACAAGCGAATTATGCCCCCTGCCAACAGATGATTCAGACAGAGAAAGTAGACATTTTCAGTGACATTGCCACTGATGTAAGGAATGGTGCAGCTAGGGGCACCCTGCAGTATTTCTCAATCTCAAGTAGATGGTGGTTGCTGGACAGGTGCAGCTATGCTTTTGTCTTTCCCTGAAGCACCTGAGCTCTCAACCTAAGGGCTGATACTCTTCCAGTTGAGCTAGGCATTGTCCAGGGTTCCTGGGACACAGTCCTAAGCGACCGCCTTTTCCAATTGAGTCCCTTTTGGAGTCTGATCCAAGGCATGGCAGAGGTGGACCCGCTATTTGAAATGGAGGGTCCTGTGCACTGTTCCCTCTAAGCTGTGCGCGTGTGCACGCGCACATACCTCACCGAGCAAGCGCACATATTTTACAACAGAGCGCACAAAAATTACGGTTCTGATTCTGATAGAAAACAACACAGACGTCTTAAAATTTAAAAGTTCTTATGTATTTACGGTTTTCACAAGTTCTACAATGTTTTCTAGTGCAATCAATGTGGTGTACATACTGTATTCTGATGTGTAGTCAAATTTTAAAGTATATAACTCTGAGTGTCGTTATGTGGCGCACAAAAATTTAACCTTCCTTCAAAAGCTGCACAGCTGATATTTTATGCGCACACAGCCTACAGAAAATTAGAGGGAACATTGGTCCTGTGCCCAACCAGCTAAAAGCTAGCCAGTTGAGCTTGAGAGGAGGGCAGGTGAAGTCCACCATAGTGAAGGGGAACTAGGGGCTCAGGCAATGTCACGCAAAACGGTTCTTTTTTCTCACAATCATCTGCTTGGGGGGGGCCATAACCAACTTGTCTGGACTGGTCTAGCAGGACGTACTGCAAACTTCTATTAGCAATGCTGCTGCGATCTACCAGCAAGCAAGAAGGAGCTGCAGGGAAGCTGAAAATACAGCTGAAAAGTGAGTTTTGAAACTGCTCATGGTGCCAGTATTCACGAGCAAGCACTGCTGAGAGAAGGGTTTGCACATCACTACTTGGCTCATGCATGCCAGTTGTCAACCTCCTGGCAGAATTTCAGTCTTTCCCTATTCCCCTAAATATTTGAGCTCTACAGTTCCTCCCGACCCAGTAAAATTCACTGCCATCTTCTAGACCATTTGGCACTGGGATCCAGAGTATACCTACCTTCACACCAAGAGTGACGTGTAATAAATAGAATATCCGAATTCTCATTCAGAAATCCTCAGTGACATCCAGACCCTTACTAATAAAAAAAAAAAAGACTCAATCCATTTTAAAAGCTTATAGTACCTGAAAGGAGGTCTTGGCCATGCCAGTCCCGCAAGTATTTCAAGATCTCGTGTGAGCCTGGAGCATTCCAACGTCAGGGCACGCCATGGCTCATTGCCTTGACCTTAAATATAAAGTACTGCCTGCACTGGATTTCCAATATAGAGTAGTTACTCACCTGTAACAGGTGTTCTCCAGGAGCAGCAGGAATCAGTCCTCACATATGGGTGATGTCAGCGCTGACGGAGCTCCCGGGTGGAGCATTTCCCCAGCTTTCAAAGAAAGCCTTTGGGAATGAAACATGCCTGCCTAGTCCCCTTCCCGACCAAGGGTGCCATCTTGCTCAGTCTGACGACATAGCTAAAAGACAGCAAAAACACAAAATAAAGTATATGACTGCAACTCCAGGGGAGGAGGGAGGAGGGAGGGTCGTGAGGACTGATTCCTGCTGATCCTGGAGAACACCTGTTACAGGTGAGTAAATACTCTCTCCAGGACCAAGCAGTAAGTCAGTCCTCACATATGGGACTCCCCAGCTCTAGGCTACCAGGAACCCAAAGCTAAAAAAATGGCTCCCTTTGCCGAGCCTCAGCATCCGTGATAATATCCTCTGAGAACGCCCCCGTACGGTAGCCCAACACAAAGGCCAGAGGGTAGGAGTTGCCTAAACCTCAAAGAGATTACGGAGTACCGCCTGTCCGAAAGCACTGTCCCTTCGGGACTCTCTCTCGAGGCAGTAGTGGGCTGCAAAAGTCTGGCTTGAAGACCAAGTAGCGGCCCGGCAGATGTCTACCAATGGAAGAGAGCGGAGATGAGCTACTGACGTGGCTTTCGCTCTGACACGGTGGGCCGTGACTCGACCCTGCAAGGGGAGGTCAGCTGCCTTGTACGCCCAGGCGATACAATCTGCTACCCAAGTGGACAGTGTACACTTGGAGACAGGTAACCCCAGTTTATCAGGGTCAAAGGAGACAAAGAGCTGAGTAGCCCTTCGATGCCCCCACGTACTTTCTATGTAAAAGGGCAATGCCCTCTTACAGTCCAGGGTATGCAAGACTGTTTCAGCCCGGCTGGTATGTGGCCTGGGAAAGAATGTCGGAAGAACCACCTCCTGGTTGAGGTGGAAAGCAGAGTCAACTTTTGGAAGGAACTTAGGATGGGTCCGTAGGACCACCCTGTTCCTATAGAACCATGTGTACGGTCTATCAGAAACCAGAGCTTGTAGTTCACTCACACATCTGGCCGAGGTAAGAGCTACCAGGAAGAGCACCTTCCAAGAAAGGAAGCGTAAATGGCAGAGCGCCTTCCAAGAAAGGAAGCGTAAATGGCAAGTAGCCATCGGCTCAAACAGTTGGCGAGTAAGCTGCTGCAAGACCACGTTCAAATCCCACTCAGTGGCTGGTGGACGAATCGGAGGCTTGAGCAGAAGCAGGCCTCTGAGGAAGCACAGAGACCGACTCTCCACCTGTGAGTGGTGTGATGATAGAGCACTGAGGTGGACCCGAACAGAGTTGGACTTAAGGCCTAGTTCTGACAGATGAAGTAGATACTGCAGTACTACTGGCACAAGGTAGGAGAAAGGATCTTCATTGCGCTGAGCACACCATATTGTGAACCTACGCCACTTGAGAGCATAGGACTTCTGGTGGACTGCCTCCTAGAGGCCAAGACCACCTCCTCAATTTCCCTGGGTAGACGTAAGGGAGCTAGCACTATCCTTTCAACAGCCAGGCCATCAGATTGAGGGATCTGAGATTGGGGTGCAGAAGGGAACCCTGATCCTGAGACAGGAGATCAGGTTGCAACCCCAGAAGGAATGGAGTTTTCACCGCCAACAGCAGAAGAAGTGGAAACCATGGTTGCCTTGGTCATCTGGAGGCAACCAGAATCACCAAGGCCTTGTCCTGTAGAATCTTGAACAGAGTTTGGGCCACCAGGGGCATGGGAGGAAACGCATACAGGGGGCCCATAGACCAAGAGATCAGAAACGCATCTGCTGCCATTCTCAGGGGATGCGGCTGTCTGGGGCAAAACCTGGGCAGCTGACGGTTCAGAGGACTTGCAAAGAGATCGATTGATATAAGTCCCCATCGTAGAAAGATCTGCTGGACCACCAGTGGATTCAAATGCCATTCGTGAGGCTGGAGAATCCTGCTTAATTTGTCTGCCAAGAAGTTCTCCTGACCAGGTAGATAAACTGCTTTGAGAAACATGCAATGTTTGACTACAAAGGAGCAAAGGGCCTGTGCCTCCTGACATAGGAGTCTGGACCCTGTGCCCCCTTGCATGTTCACATAGAACATTGCTACCTGATTGTCTGTCTGAACTAAGACAGACTGGTGAGAGAGGGCATGAGAAAGTCTGGAGAGCCAAGCGGATTGCTCGCAGCTCCAACAGATTGATCTACTGTGTGGCCTCCCGAGGAGACCAGAGGTCTTGAGTGCACATGCCCTGGTAATGTGCACCCCAGCCCTTTAAGGAAGCATCGGTTGTCAGCACCCTTGTGTGTGCGCCGGGGCCTGAAAAGGCACCCCCCCTCCCCCCCCCCGAGAAGGTTTGGGAGATGTAGCCAACACTGCAAGGCGTCCAAAAGTGGTTTGGACACCTTTACTCCGTAAACTGGCCAAGAATGACTGAGCCCCGTCAAATGGGATGCCAAGCGTGACCTCTGCCAAGGATAGACTCGAGGCCACAAGACCAAGGATTGGCTCGGCCTCCGGTGATGTCTTATAAGTCGGGTGGTCGGGGCAGATGAACCGGATGTGCCAAACAGTGCCCGCTGCTAGCCAATGAAGGCAAACTGCACTCCAAAGCCACTATCCTGGACTCCAGCCCAGAAGGCTCCGCAGCCTTCTGTGCGGGCCCTGAGAGACTCTGGCCCGGCAACAGCTCCGAGGAGGAATCGATGAGGATAAAGTCTGGGGACAGAGGCAGGTCCACAGCCGGGTCCTTCTGAGGGACCTTGGCAGGTGTCTCCTTCTCAGGCACCTTGGGCTGTGGGACCGGGACCGAGCAGTTCCCGGCCAGTCGGAACCATCCAAGGACGCCACCTTCGATGGTTTTTTTCTTCCTGTGCTCCTCTCGAGCGAGAGCCCCTCTCTGAGGACCCACGACAGACACTCGCGTTTGGAAAGTTCCTCCTGAGATGACGGGGTCCTCGGACAAGGCCCTGGCCTTCAAAGGCATAGGGGATTTGGGGAAGAACCTATCATGCTGCTGCTGGCAGCTCTTCTGAGCCTTGGCTGGACATTCATTGCAAAGGCTGCAAGCCACTGGGCTGTGGTCTGGCCTGAGGCAATGGAGGCAGCATGTCAAACATTTTAAAGCACCGATCACTCTTTTTAAAGCCACTGGTAGCAATGGAGGAAAAAAGTACCCCTGCGAGGTCAAAGGCCCTCTGGGCTGCAGTGGGGAAAAAAGGCACAAAGATGCCGGAAAATAAAGAAAAATTAAAAGTAAAAAATGAAGTACTGAACTCGACGCCGAGATACAAAGGACAGTAGGTGGGAAGAGTACCTGTGCAAGACCAGAGAAGAGTAGGAAACTCAGGAACGAAAAAAATCAACTTTTTCCAGGGGATGACAGCGTCTGGCGAGCTCTGCGGAAAAAAGGAGACTGAGAAAGATGGCACCCTTGGGCGGGAAGGGGTCCACACATGCGCGGTGGCATCTCCCAAAGGCTTTCTTTGAAAGCTGGGGGGATGCTTCCATGAGGGATCTGTCGGTGCCGACTTCACCATATGTTTAAGGCTGACTTCCTGCTTGTTCCCAGAGAACTGAAAGTGCTGCCCTGAACAGTGAAATGTAGAAAACGCTGATCGTCCCAGATGGGGATGTGGAAGTACGCTTCAGCCAGGTCGAATGAGGTGAGGAACTCCCCCTTGCGTACCACTTGAATCACTGATTAAAGTGTCTCCATTCAAAAATGTGATACTCTAAGGCTCCGATTGACCCCCTTGAGGAAGAGAACTGGACGAAAGTTGTCGTCCTTCCTGGGCACCACGAAGTAGATAGAGTAGCAACCAGAACCTCTCTCTGAAAGAGGAACTGGCTGAATGGCTCACAGGAGGTGGCCCTGGATGGTGGAGCAAGTGGCCTCCCTTTTCTGTGGTGCCCAGCAAGGCAAAAACAAGGAAGGCAATGTGAATGGGCCACAAACACTGGAGAGCATAGCCCCAGAAGATGTTGAGGATCCACTGATCGAAGATTATGAGAGTCCATTGACAAAAAAAACAGCACCGCCGTCCTACCAGTGGTGATGCCCCCAAAGGGCTCCCTGCCCAGTCAGTGGGAGGATCGGGCAGTGCTGGAGAATTTGGCTGGGGGCTGTGTAGAAATAGTTTCCTTTTTGGGCACCCCAAAAGGGCTGTGATTTCTGACTGAAACGGCTGGATGAAGTTGGTGTAGACAACTTACCAGGACGGTAGCGCCGGGAATCGCAAAATCTGGAGGCATGTTGTGTGGATGGTGAATAGAATCGCTGCAAAGAACGGCACATAGATGACTTCAGTTTGTATTCCAGTAGATGCTGGGGTTTGACTTGGCCAGGTCTTTACACAGCTTGTCAAGGTCTCTGCCAAAGAGAAGCTTACCCATTAAAAAAAAAGCTGAGAATTGCGTCTTAGGAGACGGCATCTGCCGATCACTGACTGAGCCAGAGCCAGTAACTGCAGCCACCGACCATGCTGAGAGACTAAGCAGATAAATGGCATCTGCTAAGAACGCTGCGACAGATTCCAAGCGTGCCAATGCTGGATCCTTGGGTAGGTGCTGAATCCAGTGCAAAAGGGTACAAGCTGCCAGACACCCCCCCCCCCCCCCCAACAAACTTGGAGCATCAGCGTAGACGAAAAAAGGGCTATCTTGAGGAGACCCTCTACCTTCCGGTCCTGCTGACCCTGAAGCACTGTTCAATCTTCTACTGGAATGGTGGTGTGCTTTGTAACTCCTGTGACTAGAGCATCTACCTTTGGATATGCCAGCCATTTGTCCAGATCTGCAAATGACCAGAGATAGTGTTGACCCAACCAGTGCACTGTGTGTAATGAGGCATCGGGTGAGTCCCACTCCCGAGATACCATCTGATGGAGCTCAGATGGAAAAGGAAAGGCCCTGGAGGGCTTCAGAATGCCCTGAAGGATGGCATCAGCCTGTGACTGCACCTGGGGTTGCTGTTCGGGAGGATCAGCGAGGCGTAAGGCATCCACTACTTGGACAATGAGCGCTCGAAGCTCGTCCTTGAAGACAGACTTATTTTGTGCCCTGTCCTGATTCAACGGTCGAGGCCTCCAAGGGGGACCATTCACCATCCTCGCGATCAGAGGTCTCCATACTCTCGTCGGCTGGAAAAAAAATCCTCCTCTGCAATGTTCCCTCTAATTTTCTGTAGGCTGTGCGCGCATAAAATATCAGCAGTTTTTGAAGGAAGGTTAAATTTTTGTGCACCACATAACGACACTCCGAGTTATATACTTTAAAATTTGACTACACGTCAGAATACAGTATGTACACCACATTGATTGCACTAGAAAATATTGTAGAACTTGTGAAAACCGTAAATACACAACAACTTTTAAATTTTAAGATGTCCGTGTTTTCTATCAGAATCAGAACTGTAATTTTTGTGCGCTCTGTTATAAAGTATGTGCGCTCGCTCGGCAAGGTGTGCGCGCGCACACGCGCACAGCTTAGAGGGAACAGTGCTCCTCTGGGAAAACAAGTGACGAAGTCCCAGAGACCCAAGACACCTCCTTGGGAGGGTGGCAGCCTTCCTTCGGGGTCACATCCGGGGGGGGGGGGGGGGGGGTTTGAGACCCTGTGGTAGAGTGTATTGTGGTCTTGTGGGTGGAGACAGACTCCGAGCCAACCATGGTAGAGTCAGAGTGTCACAGGGACCACACCTGCTCGAAGAGGGATAGGAAGTGGGAATCCTGATCTAGAGGGGAGCCTCCTGAGACAGTAGTGTCTGCATCAAAGGGACTGCAGGCTGGGGAAAAAGCAGCAGTGGGTCCAGTGCTTCCTCTGTTGGCGTACTGGTCCTGGGGATCCACAGGGACTGACAGTCCTCTCTGGTATAGTTAGATGTGGGAACATTAGAGGACTCCCCTGGGTGAGCAGAGCAAGCTGTGCACACCCTGTCCCTGAGATCTTTGTGTTTTCAGCAACACACATTGCACCTTTGAAAGGAAAGCACAGCTACTTAGCTGCAACAGGTGATCTCTGGGAACAGCAGGAATAAATCTTCACATATGGGTTTCGTCAGTACCGACGGAGCCTGCGCAGGAACGCTCCCCAGTGTCCAATCAGAAAGCCTTTGGGAGCATCCCACAGCGACTGCGTGCTGCCTTCCCGCCTTTCCCAACTGTCTCTCCTCAGTTGAGTTTTAGAGCTGAGACAGAGAGAGAGAGGGAAAGGAAAGAGAGAAGGAAAGGAAAGAGATAGAGAGAGACAACTCCTAGGGGAGGTGGGTGGGTTGTGAAGACTTATTCCTGCTGTTCCCAGAGATCAACTGTTACAGGTAAGTAACTGTGCTATCTCCAGGAACAAGCAGGAATGAGTCTTCACATATGGGGACTCCCTAGCTTTAGATGCCAGGGAGAGATCCCATTGTGTGTCCCTGGGACAGGGCCGCACTTCCCCACATGGATCTCTGGCATCCCATCAGGGATGGTGGAGTAGGAGTTGATTAAGTATGGAACAGGTGTTTAACAGCCTGACCAAACAAGGCATTCCGGCAGGAGTCCTTGTCCAAGCAGTAATGGGCTGTGAAGGTATGAACCGAGGCCCAAGTGGCTGCTCGTCAGATGTCATCAATAGACAGAATTCAGATGAGCCACTGAGGCTGCCATGGCTCTCACATTGTGAGCTGTGACATGGCCCTCCAGAGAAAGGTTCTTGCTCTGATAGGCGAAAGAAGTACACTGGGCAATCCAGTTAGATAGTGTTCTCTTGGAGAATCGTAGTCCCAAATGAGAAGGATCAAAGGCAACAAAGAGCTGAGAGGACTTTCTATGTTGCTGTGTCCTCTAAGTAAAAAGCCAGAGCTCTTTTACAGTCCAGGGTATGAAGATATCTCTCTGCACTTGATGCATGAGGTCCTGGAAAAAAAGAGACAGGTAGGTAGACCTCTTGGTTGAGGTGAAGAGGCGAGACCACCTTAGGCATAAAGTATGGATGAGTCCTAAGGACCACCTTGTCATGATGGATTAGCTACGAGTGCTTGCAATTCACTAATACGACTTGCTGATGTGATTGCAATGAGAAAGATAACCTTCCAAGAAAGGTATTTCAAGGAGGTGGTAGCCAAAGGATCAAAAGGCGGCTTCATAAGCTGACCAAGAACCAAGTTTAAGTCCCATGCCACCGGGGGTGGTCTAATGGGAGGCTTTGTTAAAAGGAGGCCTCTCATGAATCTTGCTACAAGAGGATGAGAGGAAATGGGTTGTCCATTTAGAGGCTTAACGGAAGCTGCAATAGTACTCAAATGGACCCTTACTGAATTTGTCTTAAGGCCTGCATTAGACAGATGGAGGAGATACTCCAGCAAAGATTCCAGAGGTATGGCAAGGGGGTTAAGACCCTTCCCAGAACACCAGATAGTAAAGCTCTTCCACTTGAAAGCATAAGAACGTCTAGTGGAAGGTTTTCTGGAAGCATAAAGAACATCTTTCACTTGTTGAGAAAGATGAAGATCCTTGAGATCTAGGCCTTCAGCAACCAAGCCCTGAGATGCAGAGACTGGGGATTGGGATGCCATAACTTTCCGTCCTCTTGAGAGAGGAGGTCTGGAGCAGACCCTAACTCCATGGAGGGAGCTTGAGAGAGATGTAGAAGCAGAGGGTACCACACTTGCCGTGGCCAATGTGGAGCTATGAGAATCATGTGGCCTCTGTCTCTCTGAAGCTTGAACAGGATTTTGGGAATTAGGGGAATGGGTGGAAAGGCATAGAGGAAGTCTTGACCTCAGTGAAGGAGGAAAGCATCCCTTGCCTGAGCTCCCTGAGCCAGAGATTTGGAACAGAACCGGGGAAGTTTGGCATTCCACGGACTTGCAAAGAGGTCTATGTCTGGGGTTCCCCAAATTTGAAAAATCTTCGACACCTGGTCCATATGTAGGGACCACTCGTGTGGAAGCAGAACTCGACTGAGCCTGTCTGCCCAAGAGTTTTGAACGCCTGGAAGATAAACTGCCAGAAGATGAATGTGATGCTCTCTGGCGAGGGCCCACAGTCGCAAAGCTTCGTTGCAAAGCAACAGAGCCAGTTCCTCCCTGCTTGTTCACCTAGAACATGGCTACCTGATTGCCCGTGTGGATAAGGACTGTCTTGTAGCTGAGCAGGGTGTGGAACACCCGCAGAGCAAGGAAGATTGCTCTGAGTTCCAAGAGATTGATATGTAGACAACTCTCCTGTGGGTACCAGATGCCCTGGATGGAGAGGTCTTCCAGATGAGCTCCCCACCCCATTGGAGAAGCATCTGTTGTAAGAGTTGCTTGGGGAAGAGACTGCTGAAAGGGGGACCCCAGCAACAGGTTTTGAGGGGACTTCCACCACTGGAGGGACAAAATGAGGCGACTTGTTTGCTATTTTGTCTGACAGGCAGCCTAATGCCTGGGTCCATTGGGTGGATAAAGTCCACTGAGCTGCCCTCATGTGAAGGCGAGCATATGGTACCACATGCATGGTGGATGCCATGTGGCCTAGCAATTGTAACATCTCTCAAGCAGTTAGGAGGGGCTTCAACTCTGCTTGAGAAGCTAACTGCACCAAACGAAGGCAACGGGCCTGGGGGAGATAGGCCCTTGCCCTTGTGGTATCCAGCAACGCCCCTATAAACTCCAGGGACTGAGTAGGGATCAAATTGGATTTTGGGCTGTTTATTACCAGCCCTAAATACTGAAGGATACGCATTGTGCAGGTTAGAGAACTCTTGGCCTCTGAGTGGGAGCTCGAATGAGCCAGTCGTCCAGATAAGGGAAGACAAATATTCCCAGGGTGAGCAGAAAAGCAGCTACCACTGCCATGCATTTCGTGAACACCCTTGGTGCAGAGGCCAGACCAAAAGGGAGCACTCTGTATTGATGGTGCTTCTCTTAAAAAAGAAACCGAAGGAACCTTCTGTGAGTTGGATGGATGAGAACATGAGTGTACACATCCTTGAGATCTAGAGAACAAAACCAATCCTGACGCTGAAGGTATGGCAGCAGAGTTCCCAGAGAAACCATCTTGAATTTTTCCTTGACTAGGAATCTGTTCAACTCTGAGATCTAAGATGGGTCTGAAGCCCCCTGTTTTCTTTGGGATAAGAAAATAGCGGGAGTAGAACCCTGTGCCCTGTTGAAGAGGCACTTCCTCTATTGCCCCCTGGGCGAGAAGGGTGGCAACCTTCTGCCCCCAACAGGTTGAGGAGGGAGGTTGGAGAATTGAACTGGTGCACTCTTGTGAGAGGAGGCAAGCTTGAAAAATTAAGTTTGTACCCCTCTTATGATGGAGTGTGTCCAATGCTCTGCTGTAATTTGCCCCCACCTGGGAGCAAAACGACATAACCTTCCTGGAATAGTGGAGGGCTCTGGTCCTTCCAGAGCCAGGAAGGCTAAGTCCTGTAGCGGAAAGTCATCTTGAACCCAGATCTCCAAATCAGATGCTTGAAGCCAAGCAATCCTACGTGCACCTATGGCAATAGCTGAAGCTCTGCTTGAAGGACTAGAAAGGGGGACTGTTACTTCTGGAGAGAAATCTGCAACTGAGTATATACTTCTGGTAATTTTCTAAAAAGAATTCCTTGTATTAAAGCTACTTAATCTGTGAACCCACTGTTTGTTGGATCAGTTAGGGCCTAGTAGCAGCAATTAAAGTTTGAATTTAAAACACAGAGGAGAAAGCGTAGTTACTCACCTGTAACAGGTGTTCTCCAGGAGCAGCAGGAATCAGTCCTCACATATGGGTGACGTCGGCGCCGACGGAGCCCTCGCGGAGCAATTTTCCCCAGCTTTCAAAGAAAGCCTTTGGTAATTGCAGCGTGCATGCGCGGTCCCCTTCCCGCCCAAGGGTGCCATCTTAGCCAGTCAGATGACATAGCTAAAAGACAGCATAAAAATTTGCAAAAAAACTAAAGCAGATGATTGCAACTCCAAGGGGAGGAGGGAGGGTTGTGAGGACTGATTCCTGCTGCTCCTGGAGAACACCTGTTACAGGTGAGTAACTACGCTTTCTCCAGGACCAAGCAGGAAGTCAGTCCTCACATATGGGACTCCCAAGCTTAAGGCTACCGGAGACCCTAAGCACAAAAATGAGCTCCCTCTAGCTCAGCAGCACAGAAGGAAGGAATCTTCACTGAATTATTACCCACCGGTAGCCCAACATCCGGGATGGAGGGTAGGAGTTGCTCAAACCTCGAAGAGATTTCGGAGGACTGCCTGTCCGAAAGCACTGTCCCTGCGGGACTCCCTCTCGAGGCAGTAATGGACCGCAAAAGTCTGGCTCGAAGACCAAGTAGCGGCCCGGCAGATGTCTGCCAATGGAACAGAGCGGAGGTAAGCCACTGAGGTAGCCTTCGCCCGAACACAATGAGCCGTGACCCGACTTTCTAACGAGAGTCCGGCTGCTCCATAAGCCCAAGCGATACAGTCAGCAACCCAGATGGACAGAGTACGCTTGGAGACAGGGAGCCCCAATTTATTGGGGTCAAAAGACACGAAGAGCTGAGCAGCTTTGCGGTGCTCCCGCGTACGGTCAAGGTAGAAGTTCAACGCCCTTCTACAGTCCAGGGTATGCAGGACCATTTCAGCTCGGCTGGAGTGTGGCCTGGGAAAGAAGGTCGGAAGTACCACCTCCTGATTGATGTGAAAAGGGGAGACCACTTTTAGAAGAAATTTAGGGTGAGTCTGTAGGACTACCCTGTTTTTGTAGAACCGAGTGTAAGGGGGATCAGACACGAGGGCCTGTAGTTCACTTACGCGTCTAGCGGAAGTGAGGGCTATCAAGAATAAGGTTTTCCAAGAAAGAAAACGGAGAGGACAGGTAGCCATAGGTTCAAAAGGCGGACAGGTGATCCGCTGCAAAACCACATTCAGATCCCAGTCAGGCGCTGGCGGGCACAGAGGTGGTTTAAGAAGGAGACCTCGGAGAAACCTTGCCACGAGGGGGTCGTTGGAAAGAGATCTGCCATCCACCGGCACATGATGTGCTGAAAGAGCACTGAGGTGAACCTTGACAGATTTGGACTTAAGTCCAAGATTAGAGAGGTAGAGCAAGTACTGCAAGACCACCGACACCGAGCAGGAGAAGGGATCCAGAGACTGCTGGGTACACCAAATGGAAAAACGACGCCATTTAAGGGCGTAGCATTTGCGGGTAGAAGGTCGCCGGGAAGCTAGGACGACCTCTTCCACCTCTGCCGGCAGTAGAAGGGGAGCAAGGACTACCCTTTCAGCAGCCAGGCCATCAGATGTAGAGATCTGAGGTTGGGGTGCAGCAGGGACCCCTGATCCTGTGTGAGGAGATCTGGTTGCAACCCCAGAGGGAACGGAGCCTCCACCGCTAGTTGCAGCAGGAGTGGAAACCACGGCTGTTTGGGCCACCGAGGAGCTATCAGGATCATGGAAGCTTTGTCTCGGAGAACCTTGAAAAGAGTTCGAGAGATTAGTGGTATGGGAGGAAAGGCATACAGAAGGCTTTTCGACCATGAGAGCAGAAAAGCATCCGCCGCTACTCGGAGGGGATGCGGCTGCCGAGAGCAGAAACGAGGAAGTTGCCGGTTGAGAGGACTGGCAAAAAGATCCAGCGTGGGGAGGCCCCAATGCAGAAAACGTTTCTTAACTACCAAGGGATCCAGGCACCACTCGTGCGGCTGGAGGATTCTGCTGAGTTTGTCCGCCAGGCAATTTTCTTGGCCTGGGAGATAAACTGCCTTGAGAAGAATGCCGTGGCTGACGGCCCAAGAGCAGAGTGTCTGCGCTTCTCGACAGAGAAGGAAGGAGCCCGTGCCTCCCTGTTTGTTCACGTAGAACATGGCAACTTGATTGTCCGTCTGGACAAGGACGGACCGGCGAGAAATCATGTGGGAGAAAGCCTTGAGAGCCAGACGGATTGCTCTGAGCTCTAGGAAGTTGATCTGCTGCGCAGACTCCCACGCGGTCCAAAGACCTTGAGTACATGCCCCTTGGCAATGTGCTCCCCATCCCAGGAGAGAAGCATCGGTCATCAGTACTTGAGCAGGCGGAGGAGATTGAAAAGGCATTCCGAGTACCAGGTTTGGCTGATGAAGCCACCACTGCAGAGAAGAAGCCAGTGGACTGGAGATCTGCACTAAGTCGGCGAGGCTGCCCGTGGCCTGCTGCCACTGCTTGCGAAGGCACCACTGAGCAGGCTGCATATTCAGGCGGGCGTTGGGGGTCACGTGGACGGTGGAAGCCATATGGCCGAGTAGTCTCAGAAAGCGCCTGGCCGAGACCAGGGACTGGCTGCGAAAACGGCTGGCTAGGTCCATGAGTCGCTGAGCTCTGTCGAGAGGCAGGAAAGCTCGCGCCTGAAGAGTGTGCAATCTTGCGCCGATGAACTCGAGATCTTGCGAGGGGAGCAAAGTGGACTTTGCGAAGTTTACAACAAAGCCCAAGTACTGGAGAAGAGTCACAGTGCGGTGCGTGGCTCGTGTGACTTCTTGGGAGGACGATGCTCTGATGAGACAGTCGTCTAGGTAAGGAAAGACATAGAGGCCCTGAAGCCGGAGATAAGCCGCCACCACCGCGAGACATTTTGTGAAGACTCGTGGTGCGGAGGATAGGCCAAAGGGCAGTACTCTGTACTGGTAATGATTTCCGGCCACCACAAACCTTAGGTATTGGCGGTGGCTTGGGTGGATGAGGATGTGCGTGTAGGCATCCTTTAGATCCAAGGAGCATAGCCAATCTCCCTGCTGGAGGTAGGGCAGAAGGATTCCAAGGGTTAGCATCTTGAACTTCTCTCGCACGAGGAACTTGTTGAGGTTGCACAGGTCCAGGATGGGTCTGAGGCCTCCTGTTCTTTTTGGTATTAGGAAATACCTGGAATAAAAGCCTTGACCTCTCAGGTGGTGGGGCACAGATTCCACAGCCTGTTCCTGATGAAGACTTGCTAACTCCTGAAGGAGTAAGTCCCTGTGCAGAGGGAGTCGTGGAGGCTCTCCCGGAAAATAGGAGGGAGGGACCTGGTGGAAGTGGAGAAGATAGCCTTCTCGCACAACATGAAGCACCGAGGCATCTGATGTGATGTTGGACCACCTGTGGGCAAAGTGGACCAGCCGGCCTCCTGTGCTGGGAGAAACCAACTGAGGGGGAGAGGCTATGTCGATGAAGTCAAAAACCCCCACCCTGCTGAGCAGGGGCCGGTGGTGCAGGCTTGGGGGCTTGCTGCCTACGGGACCCGTTACCCCGTCCCTTGGCCTGCTGACCCTGTTGGGGAGCTGAGGAGGCCTGATACCGAGGGTAGTGTTTATAGGCAGCCGCCTTTCTCGGGTAAAAGGACTTTTTTCCCGAGCCCTTCTTCTTTTGGGAAGGGGCAGAGGTCTTTCTAGAGAGCCTTGTTCTGGTGAGAGTCTCCGTCTCGATTTGCGCAGCCTTCTCAGCCATGGGCTTGCCAAATAGGTTCTCACCTCGGCAGGGGACATCGACCAACTTGTCCTGCACCCAGGGTTCAAGGTCAGACGACTGAAGCCAAGCCTGTCGGCGGGCACCGATGCCGGCTGCGGCCACTCGAGCCGATGCTTCAAAGCCATCATAGGCTGCTCGAGAAATGAATTTGGAGCATTCTCGAATTCCAGTGGACAAGGCTAGGAACCTCCGCAAAGGTTCCTCGGAAAGTCCAGCAGAGAATCCGGCTATCTCCTTAGCCAGGTCTCTAAGGTACATGCCCATGTAGAGCTGGTAGGTCTGGACTCGACAAGCAAGCATAGAGCCCTGGAAACACTTTTTACCGAGGCCATCCAGGTTGCGGGCCTCCCTGCCAGGAGGCACCGAGGAGTGCATCTTCTGGCTCTTGAGCCTATGCCTGGCCGATTCCACCACCATGGAATGGTGCGGTAGCTGTGCTTTTTGGAAGCCCGGGCTCTTGCGGACTCGATAGATGGAATCAACCCGCTTGCTTAACACCGGCGA
Organism: Ichthyophis bannanicus; assembly: GCA_033557465.1. NCBI lineage: Eukaryota > Metazoa > Chordata > Amphibia > Gymnophiona > Ichthyophiidae > Ichthyophis > Ichthyophis bannanicus. The sequence continues at coordinate 708,731,166 of CM066034.1, forward strand.
CGATGCCGGACTCTCCCACATGCGGAAGAGTAGTCGTTCCAGCATAGGAGGAACCGGTACAGTAAAGTGCTCCTTCGCTGGAGAGTCATACTGGAGGGCATCGAGCTCTTCGGCTCGAGGCTCCTCCTCGGGATCCGCAGGGAAGGCCAAAGCCTTGGCCATATCCTTGACGAAGTCCAAGAACCGGGCATCCTCCGGGGGGGACTGCTTCCGAGGTTCGGACTCAGGGGAGTCCAAGGGGACACACCGAGTCCGAAAGGAATCAGGTGACTCTTCCACTTCAGATTCCCAAGCCGACTCCGAGGAGGAATCGGTGGGGTCGGTCCGGGTGGGCGTAGGCGTCGGCCGCCCCGACGCCGAGGGAGTCGGCGTCGACGACCTCGGTCCCGAACGGGAGGCCGAGGGAGACCTCGACCGAGGATCGGCTCGGTCTCCGGGGTCGACTTAGACGTCGACGTCCCGGCGGTCAGGGCAGAGGCGCCAGCGAGGCTAGTGATCAGTGCCCGCTGCTGGTCCATGAAGGCAGCCAGGCTGCTCTCCAAGGCCGTCAACCTGAGTCCGACCTCAGGTGACCCAGCAGCCCCCGACTCGGGCCCCGACGGCGTCGGGCCCGACGTCGGACCCCTCGGAGGCGAGTCCAGGAGTACAGGACTTACCCGAGCAGGCAATTCAGATTCCAGACGAGGTCACTTCGTGAGACGTTCCTGCTCCAAAGACCCGGGACGGCTATCGGGGCTATGCGACCTGGCCCTCGCGGAACCAGGAGCGTCCACCGACGACGCCCTCGCGGGTTTCGCCTTCCGATGATGATCCCCGGAGGGAGAACCCCTGTCGGAGGAACTCCGGCGATGCTCAGAGCTGGAGCCTCTGGACGCCGAGGCCTCCGACGAGGTCCGGGTACGGGTGGGATCTGCGAAGATTCTTTCCCGCTGATGCCGCCGACTCCGTAAAGCTTTGGAGGACATTTTGCTAGAGGCCCCACATTTCAGCAACTCGTGATCCGGGCCGAGGCAGCGGAGGCAATGATCGTGTGTGTCAGTGAGAGACATTTCTGTCACACTGAACACACCTTTTAAAGCCACTGGCAGCCATCGGGGGAAAAAGGGCCCCTGCAAGGTCAAAGGACCGGGCTGCCAGCGAAAAACCGAAAACGAAACTGACAAGAAAATCAGAAAAACCGAAAAATAAGAGAAGGACTCGCAACGGCGTCGCGAGTCCGGGCAGGAAAGAGACCGGCGTCGAACCGAAGAAAAAAGAGAAAAATAAATGAAGAAATCAACTTTTTCAGCGGGGACTAGAAGACCACGTCTGTAGGGCTCCGCGGAAAAAAGAAGACTGGCTAAGATGGCACCCTTGAGCGGGAAGGGGACCGCGCATGCGCGCTGCAATTCCCAAAGGCTTTCTTTGAAAGCTGGGGAAAATTGCTCCGCGAGGGCTCCGTCGGCGCCGACGTCGCCCATATGTGAGGACTGACTTCTTGCTTGGTCCTGGAGAACTTTCTGGTTACATTTCATACCCAGCAGAGAGCTTGTAGTGTACATTTAATAGTCACTCAGGGCCTAGCATCAGAAAAGTACTTTTAGTTTTAAAACACAGAAGAGAGCTTGTAGTTTAAATTTCATAAGAAGTTAGAGCCTAGCAGCAGCTAAGAGCTATAATTTAAATCAAATCAGAATTTAGCTTACCTCAGCAGCACAAGACAGGGTACTGTGTAGCAGCCCTCTTTTAATAATTGTTATTTCCCTCCCTCCCCTGGGATAATAATAGCTTTATAGGTACTTACACATCTTAAAAGACAGGAGGTGCTTTCAGGTGAAGCTCATTACCCAAATCAGTCATACACTAAGGACCTGAGATTAATTAAGCTTCAGGTGAACAAGGTATATTGAAAATATTAGGTACAGTTTTATTGGTATAAATACCCATAGCAACCCCTAGTAAGTAAGAACGTAAAGATCTAGACAAACTTAAAAATAAGATGCAGACAGCAGTCCAGCAGCGGGATGGGGGCTTTCCAGTCTTTTGCATTGAGTGTCACATGTATGATTTTCTCCCAGTTGGTGAGAGGTCTTACGTGTGCACTAGGTGCAAGGAGCTCTTTGCTCTCAGGGAACAAGTCCGTTCTCTAGAGGCTAAAGTAGCAGACTTGGAAAACATAAGACAGACAGAGAGGTACATAGACGAGACCTACAGGGATATAGTCCTGAAGTCCCACCTCCAGTGTGGCAGCAACCCTGTTGCCATGGAGGAGAGAGGTCACGTGACAGGAGACCATCACCCTGGTGTGGCAGGAAGTGATCCTGTAACTAGGACCTGTCCTCCAGGTGATGTAAAACCCTCTCGCACCGAGGAAGTTTCTCCAGGGCCATGTGCCCATGAGGGAAGGGTTAGGACAGCCGTTATAGTTGGTGATTCGATCATTAGGCATGTAGATAGCTGGGTGGCTGGTGGACGTGAGGATCGTCTGGTAACATGCCTGCCTGGTGCGAAGGTAGCGGACCTCATGCGCCACCTAGATAAGGTCTTAGATAGTGCTGGGGAGGAGTCTGCTGTCTTGGTAGATGTCGGTACCAATGACATAGGAAAATGTGATAGGGAGGTTCTGGAGGCAAAATTTAGGCTTTTAGGTAGGAAGTTGAAATCCAGAACTTCCAGGGTAGCATTCTCCGAAATGCTTCCTGTTCCATGCGCAGGACCCAAAAGGCAGGCAGAGCTCCGGAGTCTCTATGCGTGGATGAGACAATGGTGCAGAGCAATGTTCCCTCTAATTTTCTGCAGGCTGTGTGCGCATAAAATATCAGCTGTGTGTAGCTTTTGAAGGAAGGTTAAAGTTTTGTGCGCCACATAACGACACTCTTGAGTTATATACTTTAAAATTTGACTACATGTCAGAATACAGTATGTACACCACATTGATTTTAATCAAATTAAATGAAAATAGATTACTAAATGAAGCGGGAAATTTCTAGTAATTACAATCATAACTTTTAAATTTTAAGATGTCTGTGTTTGCTATCAGAATCAGAGCTGTAATTTTTGTGCGCTCTGTTGTAAAGTATGTGCGCTCGCTTGGCGAGGTGTGTGCGCGCGCACACGCGCACAGCTTAGAGGGAACAGTGGTGCAGAGATGAGGGTTTTGGATTTGTTAGGAACTGGGGAACATTCTGGGGAAAGGAGGGGCTCTTCCGAAGGGATGGGCTTCACCTTAACCGGGATGGAACCAGGCTGCTGGCATTAACCTTTAAAAAGGAGATAGAGCAGCTTTTAAACTAGATATTAGGGGAAAGCCGACAGTCGCCCAAGAGCGGATGGTTCGGAAGAATGTATCCTTGAAGGATACTACCAAAAGCAGAGAGGTTCCACAAAAGAGTAAAGTAGCCCAAATGCCCTCAAGTATGGAGCAGACAGAGCTTAAAGATCCCAATTTACCCATGTCTAACAATAGCCAAATTAACATGAATAAAATACATTCTCTAAAATGCTTGTATGCAAATGCTAGAAGTCTAAAGAAAAAGATGGGAGAGTTAGAATATATAGCACTAAATGAAAGGTTAGATATGATTGGAATATCAGAGACATGGTGGAAGGAGGACAACCAGTGGGACACTGATACCTGGGTACAAACTATATCGTAATGATAGAGCTGATCAAATTGGTGGGAGGGGTTGCGCTCTGTGTTAGAGAGGGCATTGACTCAGAAAGGATTAAAGTTTTGCAGGAAACAAAAACTGCTGCAGAATCTATATGGATTGAAATTCCATATAAAAGGGGGAAGGCAATGGCAGTGGGGGTGTACTATCGAGCACCTGGCCAGAATGACCAAATGGATGATGAAATGCTCAAAGAAATCAAGGAAGCTAACAAACGTTACAGCACAGTAATAATAATGGGCGATTTCAATTACCCCGGTATCGACTGGGTCAGTGTCATGTCAGGACATGCTAGGGAGATAAAGTTCCTAGATGAAATAAATGACTGCTTCTTGGAGCAGCTGGTTCATGAACCGACCAGAGGGGAAGCCATATTAGACCTAGTCCTTAGTGGAACACCAGATCTAGTGCAAGAGATAAGGGTGTTGGGGCCACTTGGCAATAGTGATCATAGCATGATCGCCTTTGATTTAATTAGTGGAGGAGGGATAGTAAGGAAATCCACAGTACTACCTCTTAACTTTCGAAAGGGAGACTATGATAAAATGAGGAAAACAGTTAAGAAAAAACTAAAAGGAGCAGTTGCAAAGGTTAAAGACGTACATCAAGCTTGGGTGTTGTTGAAAAATACTATCTTGGAAGCCCAGACCAGCTTGTATTCCACGCTTTAAGAAAAGTGGAAGGAAGTCCAAAAAACTGCCAGCATGGTTTAAAGGTGAGGTCAGAGAGGCTGTTGCCAAAAAAGCATCTTTCAGGAAATGGAAAAAAAGAGCCAAACGACGAAACCTGGAAACAGCACAAGCACTGGCAAGTCAAATGCAAGGCATTGATAAGGCAGGCAAAGAGAATTTGAGAAGTTTGCTGCGGAAGCAAAAACGTGAAATAAAGACCTTTTCAAGTACATTCGTAGCAAAAAAAACCTGTGAGAGAGTCAGTTGTCCATTAGATGATAAAGGGGTTAAAGGAGCACTAAGAGGCGACAAGGCGATAGCGGAGAGACTGAATGAATTCTTTGCTTCGGTCTTTAATGAGGAAGATGTAGGGATGTTACCCATGACTGAAGTGGTATTTAAAGGTGCGGAAGAATTGAAGGAAATAGATACATCGGGAAGATGTCTTACAACTATTAGATAAACTGAAGAGTAGCAAATCACCTGAGCTGGATGGTATACATCCAAGGGTGTTGAAAGAACTGAAATTTGAGATTGCAGACCTGCTATCAGTAATCTGTGAACTATCATTAAAATCATCTCTAATACCTGAAGATTGGAGGATCGCCAATGTAACACCAATTTTTAAAAAGGGTTCCAGGGGTGATCCGGGAAACTACAGACCCGTGAGCCTCACGTCAGTACCGGGAAAAATGGTAGAAACCATCATAAAGAATAAAATTACTCAGCATGTAGATAGTCACAACCTAATGGGAGACAGCCAACATGGCTTTAGACAAGGAAGATCTTGTCTTACTAATCTGTTATGTTTTTTTGAAGGAGTGAATAAACAGGTGGACAAAGGTGAGTCGGTTGATATTGTGTATCTGGACTTTCAGAAAGCCTTTGACAAGGTCCCTCATCAGAGACTTTTGGCAAAACTAAAGAGTCATGGGATAGGAGGCAGTGTACTATTGTGGATCAGGAACTGGTTAAAAGATAGAAAGCAGAGGGTAGGGCTAAATGGCCAATTTTCCCAATGGAGAAAGGTGAATAGTGGTGTACCCCAGGGATCTGTGCTGGGTCCGCTGCTTTGACATTCATAAATGACCTGGAAAGTGGAATAACGAATGAGGTTATCAAATATGCAGATGACACAAAACTATTTAAAGTTGTTAAAACCCAAGAGGATTGTGAAAAATTGCAAGAGGATCTTGATAAATTGGAAGACTGGGCATCAAAATGGCAGATGAAATTTATGCACCTAGGGAAGAACCACCCAAACTATGGTTACACGATGCAAGGTTCCACATTAGGAACCACCACCCAGGAAAAAGATTTAGGCGTCATTGTGGATACCATGTTAAAACCCTCGGCCCAGTGTGCAGCGGCGGCCAAGAGAGCAAATAGAATGCTAGGTATGATAAAGGAAAGGAATGGAAAACAAAAGATATTATAATGCCTCTATATCCTTCCATGGTGAGACCGCACCTTGAATATTGTGTGCAATTCTGGTCGCCGTATCTTAAAAAGGATATAGCGATTTTAGAAAAGGTTCAGAGAAGAGCCACCAAAATGGTAAAGGGGATGGAAGGATACTCCTATGAAGAAAGGCTAAAAAGGTTAGGGCTCTTTAACCTGGAAAAGAGGAGATATGATAGAAGTCTATAAATTAATGAACGGAGTGGAACGGGTAAACGTAGATCAATTGTTTACGTTATCAGAATATAGAAAGACTAGGGGACATGCAATGAAGCTACAGGGTAAACTATTTAAGACTAATAAAAGAAAATATTTTTTCACTCAACGTGTAATCAAACTCTGGAATTTGTTACCGGAGGATGTAGTAAAGGCTGTTAGTGTAGCTGGGTTTAAAAAAGGTTTGGACAAGCTCCTGGAGGAAAGGTCCATAAACCATTATTAAGAAGTGACCGAAGTTATCAATGCTTGACCCAGTACAAGCATTGTGGAACTTGTGTCTTGGGGAAACTGCTAGGTACATATGACCTAGATTGGCCACTGTTGGAAACAGAATACTGGGCTTAATGGACCTTGGTCTGACCCAGTATGGCATATCTTATGTTCTTATGCTTACGCATTCAAAGGAATCGAAAGCTGCACGGTTGGAGAATTTGGAGATATCTTGGGCATATTTGAGCCAAGTGAGAAAGTCCTGCCTTTTATCTTCAGACATAAAAGAACTTAAAGTCTGCAAATGGTCAATGACTTCTTTTAAGAACATTCCCATGAAGAGACTATAAGAATTAATTCTCGCAGCAAGCATGAAAGCTTGGAAGACTTCTTCCAAAAGCATCCAGGGTTCTACATTCACGTCCTGGAGGATTAGAGGCATGTCTTTTGGCACTTCTAATCTTTCTCATTGCAGACTCAACCAAAATAGAGTGGTGAGGAAGTTGAGTTTTATGGAAACCAGGACAAGGAGGGACACGATACATGGTATCCAACCTGCGAGAATGAGGAGAGGTGGTCAGAGGTGCTTCCCACATTCTCAACATCAGATCATACAGAATCTCATGAATAGGCAAGGTAGCTGCCTCCTTAGGAGTTTTAGGATATTGTAAAATATCTAACTCCTTGGCTCTGGGCTCTGTCTCAGGGGCCATTGTGATAGAAAGGCCCCAAACCACCTCCCTGATAAAGTCTTGAAAAGACAAGTCCTCTGGAGGAGACATCCTTCGTTTAGGAGAGGACTCCTCCTGTGGAAGAAGCATCACTGCATCGACCGACTCTTCAGAATCCTCAGAGGAATCGAAGTATCGTCTGTCCGGATGCTCTTGCATAGCCCGATACCCGTACCAACCGGGATCGGTATCGGGAATAATCGGTACCGGAGGGCTTCAGAGCACAAAGTACCAGCATAGCAGACACCGATGCCGATGTTGATGCCACCGGTACCGGGATCGGTACCGATGGCGATGCAAGAGCCGGTACCGGCGGAGTAGTCTGTTGCGATACCATGGGCGTCGATACCACAAGGAAAGCCGCCAGACTGCGTTCTATGGATCAGAAGATTCTGTCCATCGACGCCGCCAATGCTTGGAAGTCGGTACCAGTGGAAGCCACCGGTACCCCAGAGCATGGCACCAGGAGATCTGTCGAGGCCACGCCATCGAGATCATCCTGGAACCACGATGATGATGCTTTAGAGGCCGAAGCCTCCTGCTGGGGTAATTTTGCCGGTGCAGAATCCGAGGGCAACGCCAGAGGCATCTCGATGCTTAGAAGGAGATCTACCCTTTGAGGACCGGCTGGATTTATGTTTAGTTACCTGAGATCCATGTGAGGAAGAAGCAGCCCTGGAAGACATTGATGCCACCGAAGCCGCATCAGAGGGAAACAGGGTACTGAGCTTGGCAGCTCGGTTCTGCCGACCTCTTTTAGACATCATAGAACAGGACATACAATCTGTTATGGAATGGTCAGGACCTAAACATTTTAGACACCAGTCATGGGTGTCGGTGACAGAAATGGTACCGCCACATTTTGTGCACTTCTTAAATACTGAGGCAGGCTTTTCCATTTTAAGGAAAAAATGTTTTAGGCCTAAGGCCCAAAACGCAAGTGCACTTGAAGAAAAAGAACGGGAAAAAGTGTTTTCTTCTTGTAAAGACCGGCGGTACCAGTAGAGCGTCGAAAAAGGCAGACGTGACACAAAAGAGATAAAGAAAAAATAAGGAAATTCTTCTGCGGTGACAGGAACACGACCTGCTGGCTCCGCGGAAAAAGAAGAACTGAGGACAGTTGGGAAAGGCGGGAAGGCAGCACGCAGGCGCTGTGGGATGCTCCCAAAGGCTTTCTGATTGGACGCTGGGGAGCGTTCCCGTGCAGGCTCCGTCGGTACCGACGAAACCCATATGTGAAGATTCATTCCTGCTTGTTCCTGGAGATAAAGGCATCCTGGAAAGAAAGGTGTTGCTGGCTCAGAAGCCGCCGGGTTCAATACCAGAAGGAAAAAAAAACCAAAAAAAACCAAACACACACTTATTGGTGCAACTACTAGAGCTTGACAGGGCTAAACAGCTGCTTTCCCAGAATACCTCAATTTCATGTCCAGGGGTAAGGAAAGATCTTCAGTGCCTAGGCGTGCAGCGACTAAGGAGCTGGGAAGCCGATCTGTGTTTAGGGCACTCGCGTAGCTTCCCACTTAAAAAAAAAAACAAAAAAACCCACAGTGCCACACCGCAGCACTCATTGGCTGAGAAGATAGCCGCCACACTTTCTGCCACTGAGGCAAGGAACGCAGAGCAGGAAATGGCTTAGACGAGAGCTGCGGTTCAGCAGTAAACAACCCCCCCCCCCCCCCCCGCACTACAAGCGCTGGAGGCACAGCAGAGACTTGAGAGGCGCGGCATATAAAGCTGAGCAGCTGGGGGGGGGGAGATAACTCACTGTACTTGTTCCAGTTGCAGAAGCTGCAGAACAGGGGAGCCAAGGCAGATGCAATACGAAGGCTGACACCAAAACTGTTGAAGTAGATGTGCTCTATAGAGCACTGAAGGCTCCCTACTGCTGCTGGCCCTACCGGGTCCTCATGACCAGGAGCTGGACTCCCCCTCGTTTAAAGGGAGCTCAACTGGTCCTCTTGACCATGAGCTCAACCAAGCATCAAGGAATGGGGCTGGGAATACCAGAGGGGCACCTCCTGTGTGCCCCGGAAATGTCCAACAAAGTATGAAATTAAAGGGAACCCTAAAGAGAAACAAAAAGGATAACATCAGCTGGAGACAGAGAAAATACTGAAGGAGACTTCTAGGGGTGCAGCTATATATCTACCAGGGCTCAGCCAATCAAGCTTCTGGTGTTTTTTTCTTTGTCTCCAATATCTGCTGGTGGGGGAGCTAAACCTATTTGTCTGGAGTGGTCTAGCAGGATGAATTAGAAATTACCATTCACCCTTGTCAATGGAAATACCTCATGTTCCGCTTCAAGACTGAACACTACCAGTACAGAGTTCTAAACCTTCAGGTGCTCTTCGGCTACAAGAATCTTCACGAAGTACCTGACGGTCACTGCAGCACACCTACACGAACAAGGCCAGTGTGTTTACCCCTATTTGGATGACTGGCTCATTTCAGGTCCAAACAAGATCTCGACTCAAATATCAGTACACAACAGCCTTGCTCCTCCAGCAACTCTGCTTTATCATCAACTTCCAAAAGTCTGAATGCAAACCTCACCAGCTTCTGGAGTTCATAGGAGCTCCCTTGGACACAACCAAAGAGCGAGCTTACCTACCCTCTAACAGTCTCCATGCCGCAACAACTCACTACCCAATTCCTGTCCTCTCAAAGGGCTTCAGCACTCACTATTACACCTGTTGGGATACATGCCAGCCTCAGTATATGTGGTTCTATTCACTTGCCTTTACATGTGACCCCACCAGTGGCACCACAAGCTCAATTGGAATCCCTTCAACACCAAGTTCCTCTGTCTGGACTGAATCAACAATTGCGCAGAGCCCTTCGGTGGTGGACACTCCCATCCAGCCTCATGGAGGGAAGTCCTTTTCTGCAACAGTCCCATCAACTTACTCTCACCAGATGGCTGGGGTGCTCATCTGCTGCATTGTTTCATGCATAAGATATTATCACTCACAGGGTACTCCACATTTGCATCCGCTACCTTGCCAATCTCATTCATCACCAGCCCTCCCCGTGACCCCCTCCGCTCCTCCTGTGGGAAAGCGTAGTTACTCACCTCTAACAGGTGTTCTCCAGGAGCAGCAGGAATCAGTCCTCACATATGGGTGACGTCGGCGCCGACGGAGCCCTCGCGGAGCAAATTTCCCCAGCTTTCAAAGAAAGCCTTTGGGAATTGCAGCGCGCATGCGCGGTCCTCTTCCCGCCCAAGGGTGCCATCTTGCTCAGTCAGATGACATAGCTAAAAGACAGCAAAAAATTAGCAAAACGAAAGCATATAACTGCAACTCCAAGGGGAGGAGGGAGGGTTGTGAGGACTGATTCCTGCTGCTCCTGGAGAACACCTGTTACAGGTGAGTAACTACGCTTTCTCCAGGACCAAGCAGGAAGTCAGTCCTCACATATGGGACTCCCAAGCTTAAGGCTACCGGAGACCCTAAGCACAAAAATGAGCTCCCTCTAGCTCAGCAGCACAGAAGGAAGGAATCTTCTCTGAATACGTCTCCCACCGGTAGCCCAACATCCGGGATGGAGGGTAGGAGTTGCCTATACCCCGAAGAGGTTACGGAGGACTGCCTGTCCGAAAGCACTGTCCCTGCGGGACTCCCTCTACAGGCAGTAATGGGCTGCAAAAGTCTGGCTTGAAGACCAAGTAGCGGCCCGGCAGATGTCTGCCAATGGAACAGAGCAGAGGTAAGCCACTGACGTAGCCTTCGCCCGAACACGATGAGCGGTGACTCTACCTTCCAGCACGAGGCCCGCAGCCTCGTAAGCCCAAGCGATGCAGTCCGCAATCCAGATGGACAGAGTACGCTTGGAGACAGGGAGCCCCAACCTGTTGGGGTCATAAGACACGAAGAGCTGAACAGCCTTTCGGTGCTCCCGCGTACGGTCAAGGTAGAAGTTCAGCACCCTCCTACAGTCCAGGGTATGCAGGACCATTTCAGCTCGACTGGAGTGTGGCCTGGGAACGTAGGTTGGAAGTACCACCTCCTGGTTGATGTGAAAAGGGGAAACCACTTTGGGAAGAAATGTAGGGTGAGTCCGTAGGACTACCCGGTTCTTGTAGAACCTAGCGTAAGGAGGATCAGATACTAGGGCCTGCAGCTCACTAACGCGTCTAGCAGAAGTGAGGGCCACCAAGAACAAGGTTTTCCAGGAAAGAAAACAAAGAGGACAGGTAGCCATAGGCTCAAAAGGCGGACAGGTAAGCCGCTGTAAAACCACATTGAGATCCCAGTTCGGGGCTGGTGGGCGCAAAGGTGGTTTAAGGAGAAGGAGGCCTCTGAGAAAACGAGCCACCAGAGGGTGGCTGGAAAGAGGTCTACCATCCACCGGCACGTGATGCGCAGAAATAGCACTGAGGTGGACCTTGACCGAGTTGGACTTGAGGCCAAGATTAGAAAGAGAAAGCAAGTACTGCAAGACCACTGATGCCGAACAGGAGAATGGGTCCCGAGACTGCTGAGTACACCAGATGGAGAATCGACGCCACTTAAGAGCGTACGACTTCCGGGTGGAAGGCCTCCTGGAGGCCAAGACAACCTCTTCCACATCTGGAGGCAGCTGGAGAGGAGCACGGACTACCCTTTCAGCAGCCAGGCCATGAGATGAAGGGACCGGAGGTTGGGGTGCAGGAGCGTCCCCTGATCCTGCGAGAGGAGATCGGGCTGAAACCCCAGAGGAAGAGGGGTGTCCACCGCTAGCTGCAGTAGAAGCGGGAACCAAGGTTGCCTCGGCCACCGAGGAGCCACGAGGATCAACGATGGCTTGTCTCGGAGAACTTTGAAGAGCGTACGAGACACCAGAGGCATGGGTGGAAAGGCATACAAGAGGCCTGTGGACCATGAAATCAGAAAAGCATCTGCCGCTAACCGGAGAGGATGTGGCTGTCGAGAGCAGAATCTGGGAAGCTGCCGGTTCAGAGGACTGGCGAACAGATCCATGGTGGGGAGGCCCCACCGTAGAAAGATCCGCTGAACCACAAGCGGATCCAACCTCCACTCGTGTGGTTGGAGGACCCTGTTCAGTTTGTCTGCCAGGTAGTTTTCTTGACCCGGGAGATAGACAGCTTTGAGGACTATGCTGCGGTGGACGGCCCAAGAGCAGAGCTTCTGCGCTTCCCGACAGAGAAGGAAGGAGCCGGTTCCGCCTTGTTTGTTCACGTAGAACATGGCAACCTGATTGTCGGTCTGGACAAGTATTGACTGGTGAGAAAGCAGGTGAGAGAAGGCTTTCAGCGCCAGGCGGATGGCTCTGAGCTCCAGGAAGTTGATCTGCTGAGCAGACTCCCAGGGAGTCCAGAGACCCTGAGTACAAGTCCCTTGGCAATGTGCTCCCCAGCCCTGGAGAGAAGCATCGGTCGTCAGGACCTGAGAATGCGCAGGAGGCTGAAAGGGTACCCCGAGCACTAGGATTGGCAGGTGAAGCCACCACCGCAGAGAGGAGACCAGCTGGTCGGAGACCAGCACGGGGTCCGCTAGGCTCCCTGTGGCCTGATGCCATTGTTGGCGAAGGCACCATTGAGCAGGGCGCATGTTCAGGCGGGCATAGGGGGTGACATGGACCGTGGAAGCCATATGGCCGAGCAGTCTCAGAAATTGCCTGGCCGAGACCAGGGAATTGCTGTGAAAGCGGCTGGGCCCTGTCTAGGGGCAGGAAGGCCCGCGCTTGAAGAGTGTCCAACCTGGCGCCGATGAATTCCAGATTTTGAGAGGGGAGCAAAGTGGACTTTGCGAAGTTTATGACAAATCCCAAGTGCTGGAGCAGAGCTACTGTGCGATGAGTAGCCAGAGTGGCTTCTTGGGCAGACTGGGCCCTTCTGAGCCAGTCGTCCAGGTATGGGAACACAAAGAGACCCTGAAGCCGCAGATAGGCCGCCACCACTGCTAGGCATTTGGTGAACACTCTGGGGGCGGAGGATAGGCCGAAAGGCAGTACTCTGTACTGATAATGGCGTCCGTCCACCACAAACCTCAGGTATTGTCTGTGGTCTGGATGAATAAGGATATGAGTATACGCATCTTTCAGATCTAAGGAGCATAGCCAGTCTCCCTGCTGGAGGTAGGGCAGCAGGATTCCAAGGGTAAGCATTTTGAACTTTTCCCTTGCAAGGAACTTGTTGAGGTTTCGCAAGTCCAGGATGGGTCTGAGGCCTCCTGTTCGTTTTGGAACCAGGAAGTACCTGGAGTAAAACCCTCGACCCTTCAGGTGGTGGGGCACCGGTTCCACGGCCCGGTCCTGAATAAGACTTGCCAACTCCTGAAGGAGTAAGTCCCTGTGCAGAGGGAGCCTGGAAGGCTCCCCTTGAAAGTAGGAGGGAGGCACCTGGTGAAAATGAAGAAGATAGCCACTTTGAACTATCTGAAGAACCCAAGTATCTGTGGTGATGTTGGACCACCTGTGGGCAAAATGGACCAGCCGGCCTCCTGTGCTGAGAGGAACCAGCGGAGGGGGAGAGGCTATGCTGAGAAAGTAAAAAACCCCCACCCTGCTGAGCAGGGGCTGGTGGTGCAGGCTTGGGGGCTTGCTGCCTACGGGACCCATTACCCCGTCCCTTGGCCTGCTTCCCCTGTGGGGGAGCTGTGGAGGCCTGATACTGAGGGTAGTATTTGTAGGCAGCCGCCTTCCTCGGGTAAAAGGGCTTCTTCCCCAAGGCCTTCTTCTTTTGAGAAGGGGCAGAGGTTTTCCTGGAGAGACGAGTTCTGGTGAGAGTCTCCGTCTCGATTTGTGCAGCCTTCTCATCCATGGGCTTGCCAAAGAGGTTGTCACCTCGGCAGGGGACATCGACCAACTTGTCCTGCACCCAGGGCTCGAGGTCGGACGACTGGAGCCAAGCCTGGCGGCGTCCACCGATGCCGGCAGCGGCTACTCGAGCCGAAGCCTCAAAACCATCATAGGCTGCTCGAGAAATAAATTTGGAGCACTCCCGAATACCAGTAGACACGGATTGGAACCTCTGCAAAGGTTCATCGGAGAGACCAGCAGAGAACCCGGCTATTTCTTTAGCCAGGTCTCGGAGATACATGCCCATGTAGAGCTGGTACGTCTGGACTCGACAAGCAAGCATAGAGCCCTGGAAACACTTCCTACCAAGGGCATCCAGGCTACAGGCTTCCCTACTAGGGGGCACCGAGGAGTGCATCTTCTGACTATTCAGTCTATGCATGGCCGATTCCACCACCATGGAATGGTGCGGTAGTTGTGCCTTTTGGAACCCGGGGCTCTTGCGGACTCGATAAATGGAATCGACCCGCTTGCTCAATACCGGCGACGACGCCGGGCTCTCCCACATGCAGAAGAGAAGTCGTTCCAGCATGGGAGGAACCGGTACAATAAAGGCCTCCTTTGGGGGAGAGTCATATTGGAGGGCATCGAGTTCTTCGACTCGAGGCTCCTCCTCGGGATCCGCAGGGAAGGTCAAGGCCTTGGCCATATCCCTGACGAAGTCCGAGAACCGGGTATCCTCCGGGGGAGACCGTCTCCGAGGTTCGGACTCGGGGGAGTCCGATGGGACACACCGAGTCCGAAAGGAACCAGGTGACTCTTCGTCCTCAGATTCCCAGGCCGACTCCTCGGAGGAGGAGTCGACCGGCTCCAGTCGGGTGGGTACTGAAGCCATCCGCCCCGACGCCGAGGGAGTCGGCGTCGACGACCTCGGTCCCGAACGGGAAGCCGAAGGAGACCTCGACCGAGGATCGACTCGAGCCCTCATGGACTCGAGGATCGGCTCGGTCTCCGGGGTCGACTTGGAAGTCGACGTCCCGGCAGTCAGGGCAGAAGCGCCAGCGAGGCCAGCGATCAATGCCCGCTGCTGGTCCATGAAGGCAGCCAAGCTGACCTCCAAGGCCGTCAACCTGAGTCCGAGCTCAGGAGACCCAGCAGCCCCCGACTCAGGCCCCGACAGCGTCGGGCCCGACGTCGGCTCCTTCGGAGGCGAGTCCACGAGGACAACAGTACTCACGTGAGCGGGCAAGTCCTCCTCGAGTCGAGGATGTTTCGAAGGCCTCTCCGACTCTAAGGACCCGGGACGGGAATCAGGGCTATGCGACCTGGCCCTCGAGGAACCAGGAGCGTCCACCGAATCCGCCCTCGCGGGTTTCTCCGATGATGATCCCGGGTAGGAGACCCCCTTTCAGAGGAACTTCGACGAAGCTCAGGACCAGAGTCCCGAGACGTCGAAGCTTCTGACGAGGTCCGAGCCCGGCCGGAGTCAGAGAAGATACGCTCCCGCAGGTGCTGCCGACGCCTCAATGCTTTTGAGGACATCTTGCCGCAGGGCCCGCAGATCATGGAGTTATGATCAGGGCCCAGGCAGCGGAGGCAGAAGTCGTGAGTGTCTGTAAGAGACATAAGTTTCTTACAGAGGTCACACTTTTTGAAGCCACTGGCCGCCATAGGGGGAAAAAGGGCCCCTGCGAGGTCGAATGACCGGGCAGCTAGGGAAAAGAAAAAAGCTCAAAGTCTGTCACTAAGGACAAGAAAAAACCGAAAAATAACGGACGGACTCGTAACCGGCGTCGCGAGTCCGGGCGGGAAAAGAACCAGCGTCGAATCGAAGAGAAAGAAAATAATGAAAAATCAACTTTTCTGCAGGGGATTCACAGGCAACGTCTGTAGGGCTCCGCGGAAAAAAGAAGACTGAGCAAGATGGCACCCTTGGGCGGGAAGAGGACCGCGCATGCGCGCTGCAATTCCCAAAGGCTTTCTTTGAAAGCTGGGGAAATTTGCTCCGCGAGGGCTCCGTCGGTGCCGACGTCACCCATATGTGAGGACTGACTTCCTGCTTGGTCCTGGAGAAAAGACTCTTCCTCCCCTCCCCAAGCCCACCTGGAACTCACCCACAGCTCTGCTTATTTTTTCCTTGCCCCTGCACTCTAGAACTCACACCCATCAACTCTGCGCAGTGAGGCCTCCTTTCCCGCTTTAAAGCTATGTTGAAGACCCATTTATTTCACCTGGCATTTGATCTTACCCCCTGACTCTTAGAAGCCTCCCCTGTCAACTACTTCCCTCCTTGTTTCCTCTGTGTGCCACTGTCTTCTTTGCCTCTTTTCTGCCCGTTCTGCTGCTCTCCTATCAGATTGATGGCGTTCCTTTCATCTTTACTTTTCTTTCTCTGCAGCCACATTGTATGTACACCGCTCTGATGCAATAGCCTGGGCGGTATATCAAATGCTTCAATAAAGCATAAAGATCTCACAACTCAAGGTCGCTGGTCCAGCAAAGAGTCTTCTCTGCACATCAACTTACTGGGGATGGTGCAGTCTACTATGGCCTTCAGGCCTTGCAACTGAGTCTGCAACAAATCGCTCCTGGTACAAACCAATCAAGTCACTATGTTCTACATCAAACGGGCAGTTCCGGTTCTCTCCAGCTTTGCCGCAAAGCTGCCCACTTATAGCTCTATGCCCAATCCATCGGATTCTTCCTCACTGCAATTTCTCCCTGGAGTCCAAAACCAGTTGGCAGACTCCCTCAGTGGACACCTCAATCCTCACGAGTGGCCCTCGACCCCAAGGTTCTTTCACCCATCTTCCAGGCCCGGGGGACATCTGAAGCGGATCTCTTCACATCAGATAACAAAAACGCCAAGCGTGTGTTCTACTGCTCCCTTCGGCCCAGCTCGGACAGATGGGCAGTGGATACATTCTTCATCTCTTGGATAAATCGCCTTCTCTATGCTTTTCCACCCTTCCCACTCATTCCTCAAACACTGCTCAAAGTTTGTGCGGACAGAGTAACACTAATCTTTGTTGCCCCTCGATAGCCAGATAAATGTGGTACTCACATGTCTGACATTGCTCAACACGGTCCCTGGCCTCCTCCGCTTCATCCTTTCCTACTAACACAGCAGAAAGGCCATCACCTCCATACCAAACACCGATTGCTTGTTCTAACTCGGTCATGGGCTTGCCAAAGAGGTTTTCACCTCTGCAAGGGACATCGGCCAACTTGTCCTGTACCCATGGCTCAAGGTCCGAGGATTGTAGCCAGGCCTGGCGGCATGCACCGATGCCGGTCCCTGCTACCCGGGCCGAAGCCTCAAATCCATCGTAGGCTGCTCGAGATATAAACTTCTAGCACTCTCTAATACCAGAAGACAAGACCTTGAACCTCTGCAAAGGTTCCTCTGACAAACCAGCAGAGAACCCGGCAATCTCCTTTGCCAGGTCTCGAAGGTACATGCCCATGTACAGCTGGTAGGTCTGGACATGGCAAGCAAGCATAGAGCCCTGGAAGCACTTTCTACTGAGGGCATCCAGGTTCTGGGCTTCCCTGCTGGGAGGCACCGAGGAGTGCATCTTCTGACTCTTCAGGCGATGCATGGCCGATTCCACAACCATGGAGTGCTGCGGTAGCTGTGCCTCTTGAAACCTGGGGCTCTTGCGGACTCAATAGATGGAATCGACCCGCTTGCTTAGAACCAGCATCGAGGCCGGCGCCTCCCACATGCAGAAGAGCAACCGCTCCAGCATCGGAGGACCCGGGACAGTAAAGGCCTCCTTGGGAGGAGAGTCATACTGCAGAGCCTCGAGCTCCTAAGCTCGAGGCTCCTCCTCTGGGTCCGCAGGGAATGCCAGTGCTTTGGCCATGTTCCTTACGAAATCTGAGAACCTGGTATCCTCAGGGGGGGGGGGGCCTTGTCCGAGGCTCGGATCCCAGTGAGTCCGAAGGGATGCACTGAGTCCGGAAGGTGTCAGGGGACGACTCCTGCGTTTCTCACGCCGATTCCTCTGAACGAGTGGCTCCGAGTGGGTGGGCACCGATGCCATCCTCCCCGATGCCGAGGGAACCAGCGTCGACGACCTCAGTCCTGGACAGGAGGCAGAGGGTGACCTAAGCCAAGGATAGACTCGACTTCGCATGGTCTCGAGGATCGGCTCGGCCTGGCCTCCGGGGTCGACTTGGACGTCGATGTCCCGGTGGTCGGGGCAGATGCACTGGTGAGACCGGCGATCAGCACCCGCTGCTGTTCCATGAAGGCAGACAGACAATCTGCTCTCCAAGGCCGTCAACCTGAGTCCGAGCTCAGGAGACCCAGCAGCCTCTGACGTCGGCTCCCCCAGAGGGGAGTCCAAAGACTACAGTACTCACTTGACCCGGGGCCTCCGACTCCACACGAGGATGCTTTGCAGGCCTCTCCGACTCCGAAGACCAGGGATCGGGGCTATGAGACCTGGCCCTGGAGCCAAGAGCGTCCACCGACGCCACCCTCGTGGGTTTCTTCTTCCTTCGATGCTCCCTCGAGGGGGACTCCCTTTCAGAGGAGCCCTGACGATGCTCGGGGTCAGACTCCCGAGACGTCGAGGCCTCTGACGAAGTTCAGAAGCGTCCAGAGGCAGATTCGGAGAAGATCCTCTCACACTGGTGCTGACGGCTCTGTAATGCCTTGGAAGACATTTTGCCACAGGGACTACAGACTGTAGAATCATGGTCTGGTCCTAGGCAACGGAGGCAGCAGTCGTGTGTGTCGGTGAGAGACATTAGTTTCTTGCACCAATCAATCACACTTCTTAAAGCCACTGGCAGCCATCGGGGGAAAAAGGGCCCCTGCAAGATAAAAAAAAATTGGGCTGCCAGGGAAAAGAAAAAAAAAGGTGCGAACGCAGTCTCTAAGGACAAAAAACTAAAAGAGATCTGGGCTCGGCACCGGTGTACCGAGTCCAGACAGGAAAGGAACAGACATCGAACCGAAGAAAAAAAACTCGACCTAACGCAGAAAAATCAACTTTTCACGGGTGACAAGGACAGGCGTCCGAAGGGCTCCGCGGAAAAACGAAGACTGAGCAAGATGGCACCTTTGGGCGGGAAGGGGACCGCGCATGCGTGCCTGCATTCCCAAAGGCTTTCTTTGAAAGCTGGGGAAATGCTCTGCATGGGGGCTCCGTCGACGTCACCCATATGTGAGGACTGACTTCCTGCATGGTCCTGGAGAACACTGACCACCCTCGCCTGGCTCCAGTAACTCTCCTTCCTCCAACTCCAGCTCCATGTCCGAGTCCTCTACATTCTCTGACTGATCATCCAAGAGCAAGTCCAGTTCTGCCTTTTCTGCCAGGAGCTTAGCCTTTTTAACCGATCCTCCAGCAGCTCCTAGGTCTGATGAAGCCCCCGGTCGCTTGGCTGCCTTAACTGTCCCTGCCGGCGGCACTACGCTGCTACCTGACCCGCCAAGCGCCTGCTGCAGCAATGCCACCATCTGCTGTGAGAATATAGCCATGGCAGCTGGTGACAACAGGCCCTCTGGCCCCGTAGAAGGCCCTGGCACCAGCTCTAGTGGCAATACCGGAGGAGAAAGGGCCTCCTCTGCCCTGCCCCCCCCCCCACCTCCTTTGTCGCCTCTGCCCCACACTGCCCAGCCATGTCCGCCAGAGAGGCCTCGTGTGTACAACCCTTGCACACCCCAGCCTCCGAAATGGAGCCCCTACAGACCCCACACAGGAGCCAATGGGGTCTAAACGGCATATAGAGAGCCTATTGACAGCGTCCCTGCAATCCCTGAAAACAGCCCTCTGTATACTTTCTTCTTCCTGTCTTTTTTTTTAAAATTAATCCCCATCAGACAAACTCCTCACTGCTTCACCTCCGAATCAACCGTCAGACCCTTCCCGCGGTCCAAATTCTCATCAGGAACCCCCGAAGCGCCAAAAGCAAGAGCCCCCCCCCCCCCCCGGTTCCCGCGCAAAAAACAGTTTGAGCCCAACCAGTAATATCGACACGGAGCTAACGCTGACAACTAACCACTGAAAAGAAAAAAAACTCACCGCCATACCTCAGCAGCACTGAAGACCCCCGCTCTGCACAGCCGTGCCCCTCGTCGCTCCTCTGCGGGCGCCGAGACCTGAACACAGCCACCTGCCCTGCCAATCTACGCCTCCCCGCACTGCCCGTTCCCCTGCAGTGCGTCCCGAGCAGCTCACCTCAACGGCACTTCACCTGTTCTGTCAGGGTGTAGTCTGGAGGTCCCCTGCACAGCTCCTGCACTCTACCCTGAGGCATCAGCTCACCTCAGAGAAGGGGGGAAAGCATCCCTTGACAACTTCAGTCACTTCTCCAGCAATCTCAAACTACCGCCAATTTAAAGAGACAGAAGCCTCTTTTTTTTTTATAATTATTAACTGCCAACCTAACTAGCTACACTAAACTACTCAATTAATTCTCCAGTGAGTCAAGGACCTCTGGAATCACACCTCCTTCCGGTGCTTGGAGACTGAGAACTGGATCAAGGGGGCGGTCTCTGGACTACTTAACCCGGTGTCATCAAAAGAGTGACATGCTCAGTCTCCAAGCTGCGGGAGGACGTGCAAAACCCAGATGTTCGGGACTAGACTGGAGGTATGATAAGGAACTATCTTTCTAGTCACTTTTACCTCTGCCACTCCAGGCTCTAGTTTCTTATTTTCCATATACTCTGTTCCTTCATGATAAACTTCTATAACATACCCATCCCAAATTCCTTCCAAAGGTTGTCTCCAGTTTTCACCTCAATCTATTGTGCTTCCTGCTCTTTGGCCAGGC
This sequence comes from Ichthyophis bannanicus, assembly GCA_033557465.1. Classification (NCBI taxonomy): domain Eukaryota; kingdom Metazoa; phylum Chordata; class Amphibia; order Gymnophiona; family Ichthyophiidae; genus Ichthyophis; species Ichthyophis bannanicus. The sequence continues at coordinate 708,751,647 of CM066034.1, forward strand.
TGTCCTGCGTAACTCTTTGCCTAAGGACTCTGCTTCGCAATTTTAACATGGGCAGCATGTATTAATGGACTTTTCAGCAGCCCTCAGCTCTGAAGTCAACCTAAAATGTGCCTGCATTCTCCCTGCTTGTAAACTGAGAAAGCATAGTTTACCTGTAACAGGGGTTCTCCGTATACAGCAGGGGTATGCAGTCACACTCACCTGCCCGCCATCCTCTCACAAACGACTATCTTCTCCCAATGTCTACAACTATTACTACTGGTATGAAACCTACAGCATCTGATAGAATCCAGCTGCCTCTAGTCTTCACAACCATTATCTGTATCTGTTCTTTTTACCCACTCTGAGTGCTCAAACACTGCGCTTGCTACTTTGGAAACTGACAGAGAGCAGAGCGAGATGGCAAGGCAGGAAGAGGCACGCATGCTCAGGAGAGCCGGAAACAGGCATTGCCAGTGAACAGCACCTAGAGAGTGGTTACATACCCCTGCTATATACACGGAGAGCCCCCATTACAAGTAAGCTACTACACTCTTCACGAAGACGAGAAAGGGAGAGACAGGACAGGGTTGCATGCAGGTCTACTGAGGTGGGGGGGGGGGGAAATCATATACTTATAGCTTGGACAAAGATAAAGCTATAGTTTGTCAGCATGTTCTCCCTGCAGTGATGACCCCCAACAGTAGAAAGGGGCAGATCAACTGCCAGCCTTCAGACCTTAATTTTTTTTAATTAGAGGAAAAACAGAAAAATGTTAACTAGGGTCCCCTCCTACTCAATTGGTTCTTGTGACCAGGAGCTGGACCTCCTATGGCAGGCAGGGAATTCCAGAGGGGTATTCAAAAATGCACCCTGGAGACCTCTGCCAAAAGGGCTCACCTGGAAGGCACGCCTGTGAAGGCTGACAGGAGCCCAAGATCCTCAATGAAACAGTCACACGACCATCAGCTGCTGGAAACAGAAAAAAAAACTGGAGGGTGCCCCTAGCTACACCAATATTTGTTCCAGTGATGTCATCACTGAAATGTCTGGGTTTTCTCCATCTCCATCTGTAGGAGGGCATAACCCACTCATCCAGGACTTCTGGAATTCTCAGTTTAGAAAAACAACCAAATACAATACTTACACTAGCAATATCATTTTCAGTTGCACGGAAAGGCAGTCCTCTCATATGAACAAAGTGGCCGCTATGGAATCCCGAACCTGCATCTCCTGCTCCACCATAGCCTTGGCCCCCCAATGCTAAGGGGAGGGGGGAGAGAAAAAAAAAATATATATATATAATCAGCTACTCATGTGGCTGAGTAATCTGTCTACAGAGAAATTTTTTTTACTTGTAATCACACCTGAAATTTGCCTATTAAACTATTAAACGGACCAACAGTTGGAAGTTTATGTGGAACAGGCTGGCGAGTTCTCCTGCAAAAAACGAACATGGCTACATATTTCTACTTGTAATCACTAAAGCGGTCTAAGCAATCTGATCTCTTACCTCTTCCATCTCTCATTCTATCATCAAATCCATCACCTCCAAAGCCATAGTTGTTATAGCCACCATAGTCCTCAAAACCATCATACCCTGACAAAAAAAAAAAGTTTGTTATGATAAACATGGAATATGTAATTGACATATCTTGTAATGATTTTTTGTTTCAACATTGCTGATTAAGGTGACATTTTACTTATCAGATCATGTCCTCTCCTTGAGTCCTGCTAAACCACTCTAGACAAGTGAGTTGTGTTCCCCTACCAGCAGGTTGGTAGAGACAGAGAACCAATGAAAAGCCCAGGTGTCCATATCACTCCAATGCCCCTCAGCCTGAGCCACTACAGGACAATTCAGTATACATTCCAAAGCATATGGGAAAGATGGCAAACCTTACAGTTGAGAAGCTATGTACAAAAGATAGCCTTCTGGTCAATCAGTAGGATATAAACCTGGAGAGCTAAGCAGGGGGGGAAAAAAAAAAAAGTTATAGCAGACCTAGGGACCACCGCAGAACAGTGATTAGTTTCAGGGGCAGGCCCTAGATAGATCTAGCAGGACTCAAGGAAAGCACAGTTACTTACCTGTAACAGGTGATCTCTGGGAACAGCAGGAATAAGTCTTCACATATGGGTACGTCGGTACCGACTGAGCCTGCGCGGGAACGCTCCCCAGCTTCCCAAAAAGGAAAGCTTTTGGAAGCATCCCACAGCGCCTGCGTGCTGCCTTCCCGCCTTTCCTAACCGCCTCTCCCCAGTTCTAGTTTTAAAGCTGAGACAAAGAGAGAGAGGAAAGGAAAGATAGAGAGATACAACTCCTAGGGGAGGTGGGTGGGTTGTGAAGACTTATTCCTGCTGTTCCCAGAGATCACCTGTTACAGGTAAGTAACTGTGCTATCTCCAGGAACAAGCAGGAATGAGTCTTCACATATGGGGACTCCCTAGCTAGAGATGCCTGGGAGATCCCCAAGGTTATGAGACCCTGGAAGAGCTCTACCTCCTCCTATGGATCTCAGGCATCCATCCAGGGAAGGAGGGCAGGAGTTGATTAAGAATGGAACAGGTGTTTGAGAACAGCCTGACCAAACAAGGCATCCCGGCGGGAGTCCTTGTCCAAACAGTAATGGGCTGTGAAGGTATGAACCGAGGCCCAGGTGGCCGCTCGACAGATCTGGTCGATGGACACAGAATTTAGATGAGCCATAGAGGTGGCCATGGCCCTCACATTATGAGCTATGACATGGCCCTCCAGAGAAAGGTTCTTAACTCTGGTAGGCAAAAGAAATACACTGAGCAATCCAATTGAACAGTGTCCTCTTAGAGACTGGAAGTCCTAAATGAGAGGGATCAAAAGCAACAAAAAGAGTTGAGAAGACTTTCTATGTTGCTGTGTCCTTTGTAAGTAAAAGGCAAGAGCTCTCTTACAATCCAGGGTATGAAGATTCCTCTCTGCACTTGATGCATGAGGACCTGGAAAAAAAGACAGGTAAATACACCTCTTGATTAAGATGAAAGGTGAGACCACTTTAGGCATAAAGTGTGGATTGGTCCTAAGGACTACCTTATCATGATGGAACCTTGTATAAGGTGGATTAGCCACTAAGGCCTGCAGTTCACTGATACGGCGAGCTGAGGTGACTGCAATGAGGAAAATAACCTTCCAGGAAAGAAATTTCAAGGAGGTGGTGGCTAAGGGTTCAAAAGGTGGCTTCATAAGCTGACCAAGAACCAGATTTAAGTCCCATGCCACCGGAGGAGGCCTAATGGGAGGCTTACTTAAAGTTAGGCCTCTCATGAATCTTACAATAAGAGGATGAGAGGAGATAGGCTGTCCATTGATAGGCTTAAGGGATGCTGCAATAGCACTCAAATGGACCCTTACTGAATTCGTCTTAAGGCCTGCAATGGAGAGATGCAGGAGATATTCCAATAGAGAATTCAAAGGTAGTGCTAGAGGGTCAAGACCCTTCTCAGTACACCAAATGGAAAACCTTTTCCATTTAAAAGCATAGGAACGTCTAGTAGGTGGTTTTCTGGAAGCATGGAGGATATCCTTCACTTGTTGAAAGATTCCAACCTTGAAGGTCTAGGCCTTCAGCAACCAAGCTCTGAGGTGAAGGGACTTGGGGTTTGGGTGCCACAAAGTCCCCTCCTCCTGGGACAGAAGGTCTGGAGCAGCTCCCAAGTCTAGGGAGGGAGCTTGAGAGAGATGCAGAAGTAGAGGGTACCACACTTGGCGTGGCCAGCGTGGAGCTATGAGGATCATGGATCCTTGATCCCTCTGGAGCTTGAACAGTCTTGGGAATCAAGGGAATGGGTGGAAAGGCATACAGGAAGTCTTGACCCCAGTGAAGGAGGAAGGCATCCTTGGCCTGAACTCCCTGACATGGAATTCTGGAACAGAACCGGGGAAGTTTGGCATTCCATGGACTTGCAAAGAGGTCTATGTCCGGGGTTCCCCACTCTTGAAAGATTCTGAGTACCTGGTCCATGTGCAGGGACCATTCGTGTGGAAGCAGAACTCGACTGAGTGTGTCTGCCCAAGAGTTTTGGATTCCTGGAAGGTATACGGCCAGGAGATGGATTTGATGCTCTCTGGCAAAGGCCCAGAATCTTAAAGCTTCGTTGTAAAGCGACAGAGCCAGTTCCTCTATGCTTGTTTATGTAAAACATGGCTACCTGACTGTCCGTATGAATGAGGACTGTCTTGTAGCTGAGCAAGGTATGGAAGACCTTAAGAGCTAGAAAAACTGCTCGGAGCTCCAAGTGGTTGATATGTAGAGAAGTCTCCTGTGGAGACCAAGTGCCCTGAGTGGAAAGGTCTTGCAGATGAGCTCCCCAACCTGTTTGGGAGGCATCTGTTGTGAGGGTTGCCTGGGGCAACAACTGTTGGAAGGGGGACCCCAGCAACAGATTTTGGGTGGACTTCCACCACTGGAGAGACCAAAAGAGGCGCCTGGAGGTTGCTATTTTGTCTGACAGAGCCCCTGATGCTTGAGTCCACTGGGTGGACAAAGTCTATTGAGCTGCTCTCATGTGAAGGCGAGCATAGGGGACCACATGCACTGTGGATGCCATGTGGCCTAGCAGTTGTAGCATCTCCTGGGCAGTTAAATGGCTCTTTGACTGAATCTGGGAGGCTAACTGCACTAGGCGTAGGCAACGGGCCTGAGGAAGATAGGCCCTTGCAGTGGTAGTATCTAGCCAGGCTCCTATGAACTCTAGGGACTGAGTAGGGGTGAGTTGGGACTTTGGGAGGTTTACTACAAGTCCCAGATACTGCAGAATGCGCCTTGTGCAGTCCAGGGAAGTCTGGGCCTCTGACTGAGATGGAGCTCGGATGAGCCAGTCACCCAGGTATGGGAATACAAATATTCCCAGAGTGCGTAGAAATGCAGCTACTACTGCCATGCATTTGGTGAACACTCTTGGAGCAGAGGCCAGACCGAAAGGAAGCACCCTGTATTGGTAATGCTTTCCTTGAAAAAGAAAAACGGAGGAATCTTCTGTGAGAAGGATGGACGAGGACATGTGTGTAAGCATCCTTGAGATCTAGAGAACAAAGCCAATCCTGACTCTGAAGGTATGGAAGGAGAGTGCCCAGAGAAAGCATCTTGAATTTCTCCTTGCATAGAAATTTGTTCAATTCTCTGAGATCTAATATGGGTCTGTAGCCCCCTGTTTTCTTTGGGATCAGAAAGTAGGGGGAGTAAAACCCTGACCCTTGTTGAAGAAGAGGAACTTCTTCTATTGCCCCTTGGGCAAGAAGGGTAGCCACCTCCTGACCTAGAAGGTCGAGGAGAGATGTTGGAGAATTAAAATGTCTCACCATGGTGTGAGAAGGAAGGTTTGAGAAATGAAGTTTGTAGCCCTCCCTTATGATGGAGAGGGTCCACTGCTCTGCTGTAACTTGCTCCCATCTGGGAGCAAAATGAGCTAACCTTCCTGGAATGGTGAGAGGCTCTGGCTGTTTCAGAACCAGAAAGGCTAAGTTCTCTAGCATCAAGTCAAAAGCCCCGAGGAGGCTGGGTCTGCTGAGTTGCAGCAGCCCCTGTAGGCTTAGGCCTGGCCTGTTTAGGTTGCTGACGCTTAGCAGCAAAACGACCTGTAGATGATTGTTGGCCAAATGCAGGATGCAATCTGCCTTTTTTGAAAAAAAGACTTCTTGAAAGGTTTTTTCTTGGCAGGAATGGAGGTTGACTTTGAAAGTCTATCCAAAGCAGAATTTTCTGCATCCATTTGAGTGGCTTTTATTTGCCAATCTTTGCCAAACAGGTTTTCTCCTATACAGGGAAGATTTCCCAAGCCATCCTGGACCCAAGATTCTAGATCAGAAGCCTGGAGCCAAGCAATTCTGCGAGCAGCTATGTCAATGGCCGAAGCTCTGCTGGCACCCTCAAAGGAGTCAAAGGCTGCACGGTTGGAAAACTTTGAAATATCTTGAGTATGCTTAAGCCAAATAAATTCTTCCCTTTTATCCTCTGGAAGAAAAGGGAGGAAAGTGTGCAGTTTATCTGCAACTTCTTTCAGAAACATACCCATATAGAGACTATAGGAGTTGATTCTGGCAATGAGCATACTGGCTTGGAAGATTTTCCTACCAAAAGCATCCAAGGTCCTGCATTCTCTTCCTGGAGGAGCAGAGTGTCTTTTTGCATTCTTTATCTTTTTCATAGCTGACTCCACCACAATAGAATGGTGAGGAAGCTGTGTTTTATGAAAACCAGGACAAGGAGGGACACGGTACATAGTGTCCAATCTACGAGAATGAGGAGAGATAGTGAGAGGAGTCTCCCGTAAGTCAATCATGTGATCACAAAGAATCTCATGAATTGGCAAGGTGACTGCCTCCTTAGGAGCCTTAGAATAACCTAAAATATCTAATTTTTTTGCTCTAGGCTCTAATTCAGAGGTTACTGAAAGAGAGAGTCCTTTAGCCACTTCTCTTATGAAGTCTTGAAAGGACAAGTCTTCTGGAGGAGACATTCTTCTTTTTGGAGAAGGCGGCTCTTCAGGAAGGGCTATGGATACTTCAGCAGATGCCTCCGATGCATCAGAATCTTCGGAGGAATCGAAGTATCGACCGTCAGGGTGTTCTTCCAAAGCTCGATATGCGTACCGAGCGGTATTGACATCGGGCGTCATCGGTACCGAAGGCATCCCTGGACAGGGAACCGCTGCAGTCGGCATCCTGGTCGATGTTGATGCAGTCGGTACCGGTACCGACACTGGTGCCGGTACTGGAGCCGATACCGACAACGGAGTTTGTTGTGGTATCAACGGCGTAGCAGCTTGAATGAAGGCCGTGATAGCCTGCTGCATGGATAGGACATTCTGATCCATCGACGCCATGAATGCCTGGAATTCGGTACCGGAAGGTTGCACCGGTACCCCAGAGCATTCTAACAGGTGATCGGTCGAGGCCGTGCCATCGATGTCAACCTGTAACCCCATCGGTGGAGCTTTGGAAGCCGGAGCTTCCCGCCGGGGTTGTTTTGCCAGTGCAGGATCCTCGAGGGCAAGCCCGGAGGCATCTCGATGCTTGGAAGGAGATCTACCTTTCGAGGACCGGCTGGACTTATGTTTGGTTACCTGAGATCCATGGGAGGAAGCAGCAGCCCTGGAAGACATCGATGCCACTGAAGCTGCAGAGGGAAACGGCACATGGAGCTTGGCTGCTCGGTTCTGTAACCCTCGTTTAGACATCAAGGAGCAAGACGAACAATCCAAAATGGAGTGGTCAGGACCAAACATTTAAGACACCATTCATGGGCGTCGGTAACAGAAATAGTACCGCTGCACTTAGTGCATTTTTTAAACCCGGAGGCTGGTTTTTCCATGAGGAAAATTCTTTGTGAGGCCTAAGGCCCAAAAGAGGAAAAACACATTAAGTGAGGGAAAAATATGCTTGTTTGTTTTTTTATACGAAAAGAAAGAAAGACCGGCGGTACCGGTCCGACGTCGGGGAAGGCAGACGTGCGACCAAAGAAATAAAATAAAACAAAGAACTTCTTCAGCGGTGACAGGAACACGACCTGCTGGCTCCGCGGCAAAGAACTGGGGAGAGGCGGTTAGGAAAGGCAGGAAAGCAGCGCGCAGGCGCTGTGGGATGCTCCCAAAAGCTTTCCTTTTTGGGAAGCTGGGGAGCGTTCCCACGCAGGCTCCGTCGGTACCGACGTATCCATATGTGAACTCATTCCTGCTTGTTCCTGGAGATAGGACATTATATTGTAAGTAAAATATTACCTTCCATATCAGCCTGCTAGACCAATCCAGACAAGTGGGATATACCAAAACTATGACTCCACTGGGCAAGACAGCAGCTCACAAAACCTTGGAGCCAAAGACTCTGTCCAGCGTGTATGGACATCTAAATGATAATGATTGGAAAAAGTGGAAAGTGTACATGCCCATGATGCCACCAGACAAAATCTCTCTATGGGCTAGTGAACTACATTCTGCCCACTATGATTTTTGTGGGTGAGTAGAGGGGCACGTAACCCTCTGGAACTGGACGGTTCTGCAGCAGATACACCGAGGCAATTGCCTCCTTGATCCAGCATCCCAACAGACTTATAGCTGCTGCATCACCCTTGCGTGGGCCAGCAAACAGCACAAAAATATGATCAGATTTATGAAAGGAATTTGTAACCTTCAAGTACCTGAGAAGCACCATCCAGACAGACAAGGCGAAGATAGCGTAGTTACTCACCTGTAACAGGTGTTCTCCAGGAGCAGCAGGAATCAGTCCTCACTTATGGGTGACGTCGGCGCTGACGGAGCCCTCGCGGAGCAATTTTCCCCAGCTTTCAAAGAAAGCCTTTGGGAATTGCAGCGCGCATGCGCGGTCGTCTTCCCGCCCGAGGGTGCCATCTTAGCCAGTCAGATGACATAGCTAAAAAGACAGCATAAAAATTTGCAAAAAGAACATAAGCAGACGATTGCAACTCCAAGGGGAGGAGGGAGGGTAGTGAGGACTGATTCCTGCTGCTCCTGGAGAACACCTGTTACAGGTGAGTAACTACGCTTTCTCCAGGACCAAGCAGGAAGTCAGTCCTCACTTATGGGACTCCCAAGCTCAAGGCTACCGGAGACCCTAAGCACAAAAATGAGCTCCCTCTAGCTCAGCAGCACAGAAGGAAAGAATCTTCGCTGAATTATCACCCACCGGTAGCCCACATCCGGGATGGAGGGTAGGAGTTGCTCAGACCTCAAAGAGATTACGGAGGACTGCCTGTCCGAAAGCACTGTCCCTACGGGACTCCCTCTCGAGACAGTAATGGACCGCAAAAGTCTGGCTCGAAGACCAAGTAGCGGCCCGGCAGATGTCTGCCAGCGGAACAGAGCGGAGGTAAGCCACTGACGTAGCCTTTGCCCGAACGCAATGAGCCGTGACTCGACTTTCTAAGGAGAGTCCGGCTGCCCCATAAGCCCAAGAGATACAGTCCGCAACCCAGATGGACAGAGTACGCTTGGAGACAGGGAGCCACAATTTATTGGGGTCAAAAGACACAAAAAGCTGAGCAGCTTTACGGTGCTCCCGCGTACGGTCAAGGTAGAAGTTCAATGCCCTTCTACAGTCCAGGGTATGGAGGACCATTTCAGCTCGGCTGGAGTGTGGTCTGGGAAAGAAGGTTGGAAGTACCACCTCCTGATTGATGTGAAAAGGGGAGACCACTTTAGGCAGAAATTTTGGGTGAGTCCGTAGGACTACCCTATTCTTGTAGAACCTAGTGTAAGGGGGATCAGACACGAGGGCCTGCAATTCACTTACGCGTCTAGCGGAAGTGAGGGCTATCAAGAACAGTGTTTTCCAAGACAGAAAACGGAGAGAACAGGTAGCCATAGGTTCAAAAGGCGGACAGGTGATCCGCTGCAAAACCACATTCAGGTCCCAGTCAGGCGCTGGCGGGCGCAGAGGTGGTTTAAGTAGAAGACCTCGGAGAAACCTCGCTACAAGAGGGTCGCTGGAAAGAGGTCTGCCGTCCACCGGCACATGATGTGCTGAAAGAGCACTGAGGTGAACTTTGACTGAGTTGGACTTAAGTCCCAGATTAGAGAGGTGTAGCAAGTACTGCAAGATCACCGACACCGGGCAGGAGAAGGGATCCTGAGACTGTTGGGTACACCAGACTGCAAAGCGACGCCATTTAAGGGCGTAGCATTTGCGGGTAGAAGGCCGTCGCGAAGCCAAGACGACCTCCTCCACCTCCGCCGGCAGGAGAAGGGGAGCAAGGACTACCCTCTCAGCAGCCAGGCCATGAGGTTGAGAGAACTGAGGTTGGGGTGCAGTAGGGACCCCTGATCCTGAGTGAGGAGATCCGGTTGTACCCCCAGAGGGAATGGATCCTCCACCGCCAGTTGCAGCAGGAGCGGAAACCACGGCTGCCTGGGCCAGCGAGGGGCCACCAGGATCATGAAGGCTTTGTCTCGGAGAACCTTGAAGAGAGTTAGAGAGACTAGCGGGATGGGAGGGAAAGCGTACAGGAGGCTCCCCGACCATGAGATCAGAAAAGCGTCCGCCGCAACCCGGAGGGGGTGTGGTTGACGAGAGCAGAAGCGAGGAAGTTGCCGGTTGTGAGGACTGGCAAAGAGATCCACCGTGGGGAGGCCCCACTTGAGGAAGAGCTTCTGAACTACCAAGGGATCCAGACGCCACTCGTGCGGCTGGAGGACCCTGCTGAGTTTGTCCGCCAGGCAATTTTCTTGGCCTGGGAGATAAACTGCCTTGAGGAGAATGCCGTGACTGACGGCCCAAGAGCAGAGCTTCTGTGCCTCCCGGCAGAGGAGGAAGGAGCCCGTGCCCCCCTGCTTGTTCACGTAGAACATGGCAACTTGATTGTCCGTCTGGACAAGGGACGGACTGGTGGGAAGTCAGGTGGGAGAAGGCCTTGAGAGCCAGGCGGATCGCCCTGAGCTCCAGGAAGTTGATCTGCTGAGCAGACTCCCACGTGGTCCAGAGGCCCTGAGTACGAGCCTCTTGGCAATGTGCTCCCCAGCCCAGGAGGGATGCATCGGTGGTCAGCACCCGGGTCGGCTGAGGTGACTGGAAAGGCATTCCGAATAGGAGGTTCGGCTGCCGGAGCCACCACCGGAGAGACGAAGATCAGCGGCTCGGAGACGCGCACTAGGTCTGCTAGGCCGCCTGTGGCTTGACGCCACTGCTGGCGGAGACACCATTGAGCAGACCGCATATTCAGGCGGGCATTGGGGGTCACATGGACGGTGGAAGCCATATGGCCGAGTAGTCTCAGGAAGCGCCTGGCGGAGACCAGGGGCTGGCTGCGAAAGCGGTCGGCTAGGTCCATGAGCCGCTGAGCCCTGTCGAGCGGTAGGTATGCTCGCGCCTGAGGAGTGTGCAGCCTTGCGCCGATGAACTCGAGATCCTGTGAGGGGAGCAAAGTGGACTTTGCGAAGTTTATAACAAAGCCCAAGTGCTGCAGAAGAGTCACTGTGCGGCGCGTGGCGTAGGTGACCTCCCGAGCGGACGCTGCTCTGATGAGCCAGTCGTCGAGGTACGGAAAGACATAGAGGCCGTGAAGCCGGAGATGGGCCGCCACGACCGCGAGACATTTTGTGAAGACTCGCGGTGCGGAGGACAGGCCAAAGGGCAGTACTCTGTACTGGTAATGATTTCCCGCCACCACAAACCTTAGGTATTGGCGGTGGCTTGGGTGGATGAGGATGTGCGTGTAGGCATCCTTTAGATCCAAGGAGCATAGCCAATCTCCCTGCTGGAGGTAGGGCAGAAGGATTCCAAGGGTAAGCATTTTGAACTTCTCCCGCACAAGGAACTTGTTGAGGTTGCGCAAGTCCAGGATGGGCCTGAGGCCCCCTGTTCTCTTTGGTATCAGAAAATACCTGGAATAAAAGCCTTGACCTCTCAGGTGGTGTGGCACCGGTTCCACCGCCTGATCCTGCAGAAGACCTGCTAACTCCTGAAGGAGCAAGTCCCTGTGCAGAGGGGGTTCGCGGAGGTTCTCCCGGAAAATAGGAGGGAGGGACCTGGTGGAAGTGGAGAAGATAGCCTTCTCGCACGACTTGAAGCACCCAGGCATCTGCGGTGATGCTGGACCACCTGTGGGCGAAGTGAACCAGCCGGCCTCCGGTGCTGGGAGGAACCAGCGGGGGGGGAGAGGCTATGCTTTGCGAGTCAAAAACCCCCACCCTGCTGAGCAGGGGCTGGTGGTGCAGGCTTGGGAGCTTGCTGCCTACGGGACCCGTTACCCCGTCCCTTGGCCTGCTGGCCCTGTTGGGGAGCTGCAGGGGCCTGATAATGGGGGTATTGTTTGTAGGCAGCCGCCTTCCTTGGGTAAAAGGACTTTTTCCCCGAGCCCTTCTTTTTCTGGGAAGGGGCGGAGGTCTTCCTAGAAAGCCTGGTCCTGGTGAGAGTCTCAGTCTCAATTTGTGCAGCCTTTTCCGCCATGGGCTTGCCAAAGAGGTTCTCGCCTCGGCAGGGGACATCGACCAACTTGTCCTGCACCCAGGGCTCAAGGTCTGACGACTGAAGCCAAGCCTGTCGGCGGGCACCGATGCCGGCTGCGGCCACTCGAGCCGACGCTTCAAAGCCATCATAGGCTGCCCGGGACATGAACTTTGAGCATTCCCGAATGCCAGTGGACAAGGCCAGGAACCTCCGCAAGGGTTCCTCGGACAGACCAGCGGAGAATCCGGCTAGCTCTTTAGCCAGATCCCGGAGATACATGCCCATGTACAGCTGGTAAGTCTGGACACGACATGCGAGCATAGAGCCCTGGAAACACTTCTTACCAAGGCCATCCAGGTTACGGGCCTCCCTGCCAGGGGCACCGAGGAGTGCATCTTCTGGCTCTTAAGACGATGCATGGCCGATTCCACTACCATGGAATGGTGTGGTAGCTGTGCCTTTTGGAAGCCAGGGCTCTTGCGGACCCGATAGATAGAATCGACCCGCTTGCTCAGGACCGGCGAGGAGGCCGGACTCTCCCACATGCGGAAGAGTAGTCGTTCCAGCATAGGAGGAACCGGTACAGTAAAGTGTTCCCTCGCGGGAGAGTCATACTGGAGGGCGTCGAGCTCTTCGGCTCGAGGCTCCTCCTCGGGATCCGCAGGGAAGGCCAAAGCCTTGGCCATATCCCTAACGAAGTCCGAGAACCAGGCATCCTCCGGGGGGGGACTGCTTCCGAGGTTCGGACTCAGGTGAGTCCGAGGGGACACACCGAGTCCGAAAAGAATCAGGTGACTCTTCCTCTTCAGACTCCCAGACCGACTCCGACGAGGAATCGGTGGGGTCGGCCCAGGCAGGGCGCGGCGCCTGCCGCCCCGACGCCGAGGGAGTCGGTGTCGGCGACCTCGTTCCCGAACGGGAGGCCGAGGGTGACCTCGACCGAGGATCGACTCGAGTTCTCATCGACTCGAGGATCGGCTCGGTCTCCGGGGTCGACTTGGACGTCGACGTCCCGGCGGTCGGGGCAGCGGCGCCAGCGAGGCCAGCGAGCAGTGCCCGCTGCTGGTCCATGAAGGCAGACAGTCTGCTCTCCAAGGCCGTCAACCTGAGTCCGAGCTCAGGTGACCCAGCAGCCCCCGACTCGGGCCCCGACGGCGTCGGGCCCGACGTCGGCTGTCGCGGAGGCGAGTCCAGAAGGACCACAGGACTTACCCGAGCAGGCATCTCCGACTCCAGGCGAGGTCGCTTCGGGAGGTGTTCCTTCTCCAAGGACCCGGGGCGGCTATCGGGGCTATGCGACCTGGCCCTCGCGGAACCAGGAGCGTCCACCGACGCCGCCCTCGTGGGTTTCACCGTCCGACGATGGTCCCCGGAGGGAGAACCCCGGTCGGAGGAACTCCGGCGACGGTCCGAGCTGGAGCCTTTTGACGCGGAGGCCTCCGACGAGGTCCGGGTACGGCTGGGGTCAGCGAAGATTCGATCACGCTGATGCCGCCGACTCCTCAACGCTTTTGAGGACATTTTGCCGCAGGGCCCACAGATCAGTTCCTCATGATCTGGGCCCAGGCAGCGGAGGCAAAAGTCGTGTGTGTCAGTGAGTGACATATTTCGGTCACACTGACCACACCGCTTAAAGCCACTGGCAGCCATCGGGGGAAAAAGGGCCCCTGCGAGGTCAAAGGACCGGGCTGCCAGGGAAAACCGAAAACGAAAGCTGACAAAGTCAGAAAAACCGAAAAAAGTGAGAGGACTCGTGACCGGCGTCGCGAGTCCGGGCGGGACAAAAGTTCGGCGTCGAACCGAAGGAAAAAGGATAAAATAATGAAGAAAAATCGACTTTTTCGCGGGGACAAGACGGGGACGTCTGTAGGGCTCCGCGGAAAAAAGAAGACTGGCTAAGATGGCACCCTCGGGCGGGAAGACGACCGCGCATGCGCGCTGCAATTCCCAAAGGCTTTCTTTGAAAGCTGGGGAAAATTGCTCCGCGAGGGCTCCGTCGGCGCCGACGTCACCCATAAGTGAGGACTGACTTCCTGCTTGGTCCTGGAGAACCCCTGCCCAATAGAGACAGAGGATAGGCAAAACACCCTGCTCACATGGAAGGGAGAAATCACCTTAGACAAGAGGGCACAGGCTGAATGGAAACTGCTGCCTCTGAAAAAGGCAGATAAGGATCCCAGCAAGACCAGGCTTGCAACAAAAATCCACCTTGCTGAGCAAATTATGACCAAGAAAATAGTCTTGACCGTCACATCCTTCAGATTAGCGTGCTTTAAAGGCTCAAATGGCTCTGAAAGAGCTCTACCAGAGATCCCAGTAAGGGACAACTGACCAAAGGGGAGAATGCAGACACCGAAGAAAGCACAAGACATCCCTATGCTAGGCCAGAGACTTCCCAGCCATTGGCTTTCGGAAACAGGCCAAAGCTGCCACCTGAACTTTGAGGGAGCTAAGAACGACCCTTCACATAACATATTGAGAAGAACATCCAGCTAGGACCCACACAAGTCACCCCCCCCCCCCTTACCTATATCAGCATGACCTACAGGGGAAATGTAACAGACCTCTCTGAATGCTGAAAATTGCGATACCGATCATGCCCATATGCCTTCTGCTTTAGAGTCTGTTTTGCCGTAGTAGTCGCTGACCAAGCGCAGCTCTGAATATTTTGGGCATCGCATGTCCCTGGGACAAAGAGGTAAACCCTCCCACCAAAACTGGAACAGCTCAGCTGCACACAGTCACCGGAACAGGGCCTGGGAGAGAGCATTGATAGCAACTGTGTCTCTCTTATTTTTGAGTCTCTATGTGGAGAGAAAAGGGAGCAGTCTATTCAGACAGAAAAGAGTGAAAGCAAAAATGTGTCCGTTTTACTTTCACTGAAATGAAGTGCTGCTGTGATTCTTCCAAATTTGTTTACTTGTTTTGTGAGGTAAACTGTGCAGAAGGAGGGGGGGGGGCTCAAATGCACTTCTGAGTGGAGAAACAAACAGACTGATACAGACCGAGGGGAAAAAGCGAGAACTGGTTCACAAAGGTGCAAGGGGGGGGGGGGGAAACGACAAAACAAAACAAAACAAAAAAAAACACACACTTCTCAGCTGAGGGAGGGACCCAAGCACATGGCTCTGTCCGAGACATCACCAGATGAACATTTTCATGCTTGTCTGCAGAGAATTAAATAAAGGAAATTAGCAGGTACGAAAAATTGTGTTCTTTACCATCCAGTCAAGACAAGCGAGACGTATCGAAGCAGTTAGGGAGGGAGAAAACTATACTCCAGACAAAACTGCTCTGCCATAGGTGCCATCCACTGTCTCCCACATGCAACTTGTAATGCCTGCCAAATGTGCTCAGATAGCATAGTTACTTGCCTGTAACAGGTGTTCTCCAGGAGTAGCAGGAATCAGTCCTTACTTATGGATGTTGTCATTGACTGAGTCCACGCATGGGAACACTCCAGCTTTCACAGAAAGCCTTTGGGAGATCCAGCATGCATGTGTGATCGCCTTTCCACCCGAATGGAGCCATCTTAACTCAGTATGACAACATAGCTTAAATTGATCCAAAACAAAAAAATGCCACAGGGAGGAGGGAGGGTAGTATAGACCGATTCTTGATGCTTCAAAACCTTCCCCCAGGCTGTGGTGCCAGTTGGGGCTTTATGCCAACATTGCTTCTGGCCTTGGCCTTTGGCTTGCTGCACCTGTTGGGATGACTGGTATGGGATATAAGTACCACAGGCCTTTTTCTTTGGCAAGAAGTACAACCCCCCCACCCCGAAGCCTTCCATCAGGAAAAGTCAGCAGTCTCTCGAAAGTCTGTTCAACGTGACTTCAATCTCCAACTCTGTGGCCTTCTCCGTCATGCGTTTGCCAAAAGATGTTCTCCCCAACATGAGACATCGACCAACTTGTCTTGAACCCATTGCTCCAAGTCCAATGGCTGTAGCCATGCCAGGAGGCATGCACCAATGCTCACTGTAGTCACTCTAGCCACAGACTAAAAGCAGAATAGTAAAAAGTTTGTTCACTGTAATTAACACTGGACTAAAGAAATCCAACAACAATCTTCAAAAAGTAAGTGAAAATGTTTTTCGAGGTCTCAGTTAAATAGCAATGCCTATTAGACGTACGTCAAAAGGCCAATTGCTTAATCACATCAATGACCTCAATCAGAATAAAACAAAGCCTTAATCACAATGGAGTTTTTCCAATAATGATACTCTTCTTAAAACTCTATAACTAGAGCCAAAAACAGTAACTGCAAACTTCCCAAAGTGAAAAGGATCTGTTTTCTCATTCTATTTCTTCTTTTTGGCTCTAGTTATTATAGAGTTTTAAGAAGAGTATCATTATTGGAAAAACTCCATTGTGATTAAGGCTTTGTTTTATTCTGATTGAGGTCATTGATGTGATTAAGCAATTGGCCTTTTATGACGTACGTCTAATAGGCATTGCTATTGTTTAACTGAGACCTCGAAAAAAAATTTTCACTTATTTTTTGAAGATTGTTGTTGGATTTCTCTAGTCCAGTGTTAATTACAGTGAACAAACTTTTTACTATTCTGCAGTGATCGTTCAGGAAGTTGGGGCCATAGAACCTTGTGTTCACACAGACTAAAAGCAGTCATAGGCTGCACGAGTCCCTTATCTGGAGCATTCCTTGATCGTAGCTACCAGGGCTCCAGAAGCACTAAAGAGGGTCTCCAGATAAGCCAGCCAAAAACCCAGCAAGCTCCCTTGCCAGGTTTCAAGTACGTGCCCATGTACGGCTGATACGTTTGGATATGGGCCACGAGCACTGAACCCTGGTAACATTTCCTGCAAAACCCATCCATGGTGCATGCCTCCCTACCAGGGGCACAGAGGAGTGCATCTTGTTACTTTTAATACAGTGCATGGATGATTCCACAACCATGGAGTTGTGAAGCAATTGTGTTCTCAGTCTGGGCTCTTGTGGACTTGATACACAAGATGCCTGCTCACAATTGGCACAGCAACTAGGGTGTTCCAAATCCTCAGTAGTAACCTTTCCAGCACAGGGTGCACTGGGACGGTGATGGCCTCCATCAGAAGAGTTGAATACTAGAGTATCTCCAACTCCTCCACCTGAAGTTCCTCCTCGGCTTTAATTGTGAAGGGTAAAGCCTTCACCATATACCTGATGAACTCCAAGGAGAGGTCCTCAGAAGGGGACCTCTGTGCTCATATGGGGGGGGGGGGGGCAGACAAGGCATCCAAAAAGGACATCCCAGTGCCTCACCGTCTCTGGTGATTATTCCTCTGTTTCCCACTCAGAATCAGATAAGAATTCGAAGTATTGACAGGAATGGAAATCATGTCGCTGCTCTGGTAGCAGAGTCAAGGACAGCCTCAGTTCCCTGCGCTCTGAGCATGATGCACTTGGGGGAGGGGGGAGATCCGCTGCAATGAGCGGGAAAGATTGACAGTGCCAGGAACAGGAGGAGATGGCATGTTTTATGAGAATAGGCTGGACCTCTACTGGCAAGGCACCTGTGGTGGACTGTAGTCACCGGCCCCAAGGAACCAAAGGTGCCCAATTCAAGAGGCGTGTGCATGCTAGTTTCTTCAGCAGGGACTCCTCGATGGTAACAGGTTTAGGATTCCCACACCAGCCATCCCATCAGGGCAGCTTCGAAGCCACTCCCAGCCTTCGCCCTCCGTGTTGCATCGAGAGGTTCAATGACTATATCTATAGGTCTTCACCCTGGACTCGACATTGCCCTTTGATGACAGAAACTGGGTCTCTTCCTTCCGGAGATGCTGCAGGAGAATCTTCGTTCCAGAGACCTTGCGGCTCCGATATGGCCCAGTCACCACATGAGCAGAGTCCGCAGCGGTGCATTGATTCAGATGTCAATGCCGGGATTGAAGCCAATGTCTTGGAGACAAACAGTGATTCCCATTGCTTTTCACAGTTCGTCAGCCCCTTGCGTGTCCTCTGCAAGTAGAGGGCTCCTTGTCAGGCCCAAGGCACTGAAGGCACCAGTTACGGTGATCTGTTATGGAGATGGTCTAACCACCTCGGGCCCACTTCTTAAAAAAGTCACTGGTCTGGGTGGACATGTCTGGGAAGACTGCTTATGCCAAATCAAGACTCCAATGGCCCAACCAGAAGGGGATGAGAAAAAACCCATGTGCTGAAAAAGAAAAAGACCTGAAAAAAAAAAAGTGTGGTACTGAGGCAGCAACAATATAGAGAAAGACCGGAAGGTGAATAAAAACACAAACGAAAAGAAAAATAGAGTACCGAGCAAAAGCTTTTCTCCTGGATAGACTGACATCTGCAGGGCTCTGTGGAAAACGAAGACGGAAGATGGCTCTGTTCAGGCAGGAAGGCAATTACACATGCGTGCTGGATCTCCCAAAGGTTTTCTGTGAAAGCTGGAGAGTGGTCACGCACGAGGGCTCCATTGGTGACATCACCAGTGAGGACTAACTTCCTGCCTGCTCCCGGAGAAAACTAGGTAGTCTCCTTTAAGATTTCTTCTGGAAATACCAAGGAAGATACCATCTAGGAGATGGCTTGTGCTCTAATGGAATGAGCTCCGATTCCTTCCAGTATGTGCTTCCCCACAAGAAGGTAGGCTAAATTAGCAGCCTCCCTAATCCAGTGGACAACTGAGGACTTGATCGCTGCCTGTATTTTCCTTGGACCACTGAATAGAACAAATATGGTCCAACAGATGGCATTAGTAAGCACCAGTTACTTAAAACGCCCTACTGACTGTAGCTCCAAACACCCACCTGGCAGATAAGAGACACCAGGACTATCACTTTCAGGGTGAAATCCTTGATAGGGGCCATCTACTGGAGCTCAATGGAAGGACCTTTTAGCACCTTCTGACACACAGTAAAGGGCGGTATATCAAGTGCCTAAAACCATAAATCACCTGTAACGCCAGAGAAAGGCTCTACTGCAGTACAATCTGACACATGGGGATAGATCTGCTTCACTTCCCTTGAGGGAGTAGACACATCAGAATGCACCACTAAGGACACTCCCCTCAACATGCTCTGGTTAGCATGCAAAGGCTACCACCTGAATCTTGAAATTTTAAAGTTAAATCTGGGTCCAACGTAGACTATAAAGAACTAAAAACAGTAACTGTCTACCATCCTGTCATACACGGCTCCTCATAGATCCTCAAGCCCGTCACCTAGTCCAAGGACATAGAGCCCTCCAGGACTTAAGGGTGTCAGCTACAAAGCGTAGTTACTCACCTGTAACAGGTGTTCTCCAGGAGCAGCAGGAATCAGTCCTCACTTATGGGTGACGTCGGCGCCGACGGAGCCCTCGCGGAGCAATTTTCCCCAGCTTTCAAAGAAAGCCTTTGGGAATTGCAGCGCGCATGCGCGGTCGTCTTCCCGCCCGAGGGTGCCATCTTAGCCAGTCAGATGACATAGCTAAAAAAGACAGCCTAAAAATTTGCAAAAAGAACATAAGCAGACGATTGCAACTCCAAGGGGAGGAGGGAGGGTAGTGAGGACTGATTCCTGCTGCTCCTGGAGAACACCTGTTACAGGTGAGTAACTACGCTTTCTCCAGGACCAAGCAGGAAGTCAGTCCTCACTTATGGGACTCCCAAGCTCAAGGCTACCGGAGACCCTAAGCACAAAAATGAGCTCCCTCTAGCTCAGCAGCACAGAAGGATAGAATCTTCGCTGAATTATCACCCACCGGTAGCCCACATCCGGGATGGAGGGTAGGAGTTGCTCAGACCTCAAAGAGATTACGGAGGACTGCCTGTCCGAAAGCACTGTCCCTGCGGGACTCCCTCTCGAGACAGTAATGGACCGCAAAAGTCTGGCTCGAAGACCAAGTAGCGGCCCGGCAGATGTCTGCCAGCGGAACAGAGCGGAGGTAAGCCACTGACGTAGCCTTTGCCCGAATGCAATGAGCCGTGACTCGGCTTTCTAAGGAGAGTCCGGCTGCCCCATAAGCCCAAGAGATACAGTCCGCAACCCAGATGGACAGAGTACGCTTGGAGACCGGGAGCCCCAATTTATTGGGGTCAAAAGACACAAAAAGCTGAGCAGCTTTACGGTGCTCCCGCGTACGGTCAAGGTAGAAGTTCAAAGCCCTTCTACAGTCCAGGGTATGGAGGACCGTTTCAGCTCGGCTGGAGTGTGGTCTGGGAAAGAAGGTTGGAAGTACCACCTCCTGATTGATGTGAAAAGGGGAGACCACTTTAGGCAGAAATTTTGGGTGAGTCCGTAGGACTACCCTATTTTTGTAGAACCGAGTGTAAGGGGGATCAGACACGAGGGCCTGCAATTCACTTACGCGTCTAGCGGAAGTGAGGGCTATCAAGAACAGTGTTTTCCAAGACAGAAAACGGAGAGAGAACAGGTAGCCATAGGTTCAAAAGGCGGACAGGTGATCCGCTGCAAAACCACATTCAGGTCCCAGTCAGGCGCTGGCGGGCGCAGAGGTGGTTTAAGTAGAAGGAGACCTCGGAGAAACCTCGCTACGAGAGGGTCGCTGGAGAGAGGTCTACCGCCCACCGGCACATGATGTGCCGAAAGAGCACTGAGGTGAACTTTGACGGAGTTGGACTTAAGTCCCAGATTAGAGAGGTGTAGCACGTACTGCAAGATCACCGACACCGGGCAGGAGAAGGGATCCTGAGACTGTTGGGTACACCAGACTGCAAAGCGACGCCATTTAAGGGCGTAGCATTTGCGGGTAGAAGGCCGTCGCGAAGCCAAGACGACCTCCTCCACCTCCGCCGGCAGGAGAAGGGGAGCAAGGACTACCCTCTCAGCAGCCAGGCCATGAGGTTGAGAGACCTGAGGTTGGGGTGCAGTAGGGACCCCTGATCCTGAGTGAGGAGATCCGGTTGTACCCCCAGAGGGATTGGATCCTCCACCGCCAGTTGCAGTAGGAGCGGAAACCACGGCTGCCTGGGCCAGCGAGGGGCCACCAGGATCATGAAGGCTTTGTCTCGGAGAACCTTGAAAAGAGTCCGAGAGACTAGCGGGATGGGAGGGAAAGCGTACAGAAGGCTCCCCGCCCATGAGATCAGAAAAGCGTCCGCCGCAACCCGAAGGGGGTGTGGCTGACGAGAGCAGAAGCGAGGAAGCTGCCGGTTGTGAGGACTGGCAAAGAGATCCACCGTGGGGAGGCCCCACTTGAGGAAGAGCTTCTGAACTACCAAGGGATCCAGACGCCACTCGTGCGGCTGGAGGACCCTGCTGAGTTTGTCCGCAAGGCAATTTTCTTGGCCCGGGAGATAAACTGCCTTGAGGAGAATGCCGTGACTGACGGCCCAAGAGCAGAGCTTCTGTGCCTCCCGGCAAAGGAGGAAGGAGCCCGTGCCCCCCTGCTTGTTCACGTAGAACATGGCAACTTGATTGTCCGTCTGGACAAGGACGGACTGGTGGGAAGTCAGGTGGGAGAAGGTCTTGAGAGCTAGGCGGATCGCCCTGAGCTCCAGGAAGTTGATCTGCTGAGCAGACTCCCACGTGGTCCAGAGGCCCTGAGTATGTGCCTCTTGGCAATGTGCTCCCCAGCCCAGGAGGGATGCATCGGTGGTCAGCACCCGGGTCGGCTGAGGTGACTGGAAAGGCATTCCAAATATCAGGTTTGGCTGCCAGAGCCACCACCGGAGAGACGAGATCAGCGGCTCGGAGACGCGCACTAGGTCTGCTAGGCCGCCTGTGGCTTGTCGCCACTGCTGGCGGAGACACCATTGAGCAGACCGCATATTCAGGCGGGCATTGGGGGTCACATGGACGGTGGAAGCCATATGGCCGAGTAGTCTCAGGAAGCGCCTGGCGGAGACCAGGGGCTGGCTGCGAAAGCGGTCGGCTAGGTCCATGAGCCGTTGAGCCCTGTCGAGCGGTAGGTATGCTCGCGCCTGAGGAGTGTGCAGCCTTGCGCCGATGAACTCGAGATCCTGTGAGGGGAGCAAAGTGGACTTTGCGAAGTTTATAACAAAGCCCAAGTGCTGCAGAAGAGTCACCGTGCGGCGCGTGGCGTTGGTGACCTCCCGAGCGGACGCTGCTCTGATGAGCCAGTCGTCGAGGTACGGAAAGACATAGAGGCCGTGAAGCCGGAGATGGGCCGCCACGACCGCGAGACATTTTGTGAAGACTCGCGGTGCGGAGGACAGGCCAAAGGGCAGTACTCTGTACTGGTAGTGATTTCCTGCCACCACAAACCTTAGGTATTGGCGGTGGCTTGGGTGGATGAGGATGTGCGTGTAGGCATCCTTTAGATCCAAGGAGCATAGCCAATCTCCCTGCTGGAGGTAGGGCAGAAGGATTCCAAGGGTAAGCATTTTGAACTTCTCCCGCACAAGGAACTTGTTGAGGTTGCGCAAGTCCAGGATGGGTCTGAGGCCCCCTGTTCTCTTTGGTATCAGAAAATACCTGGAATAAAAGCCTTGACCTCTCAGGTGGTGTGGCACCGGTTCCACCGCCTGTTCCTGCAGAAGACCTGCTAACTCCTGAAGGAGTAATTCCCTGTGCAGAGGGGGTCGCGGAGGTTCTCCCGGAAAATAGGAGGGAGGGACCTGGTGGAAGTGGAGAAGATAGCCTTCTCGCACGACTTGAAGCACCCAGGCATCTGCGGTGATGCTGGACCACCTGAGGGCGAAGTGAACCAGCCGGCCTCCGGTGCTGGGAGGAACCAGCAGGGGGGGAGAGGCTATGCTTTGTGAGTCAAAAACCCCCACCCTGCTGAGCAGGGGCTGGTGGTGCAGGCTTGGGGGCTTGCTGCCTACGGGACCCGTTACCCCGTCCCTTGGCCTGCTGGCCCTGTTGGGGAGCTGCAGGGGCCTGATAATGGGGGTATTGTTTGTAGGCAGCCGCCTTCCTCGGGTAAAAGGACTTTTTCCCCGAGCCCTTCTTTTTCTGGGAAGGGGCGGAGGTCTTCCTAGAAAGCCTGGTCCTGGTGAGAGTCTCAGTCTCAATTTGTGCAGCCTTTTCCGCCATGGGCTTGCCAAAGAGGTTTTCGCCTCGGCAGGGGACATCGACCAACTTGTCCTGCACCCAGGGCTCAAGGTCTGACGACTGAAGACAAGCCTGTCGGCGGGCACCGATGCCGGCTGCGGCCACTCGAGCCGACGCTTCAAAGCCATCATAGGCTGCCCGGGACATGAACTTTGAGCATTCCCGAATGCCAGTGGACAAGGCCAGGAACCTCCGCAAGGGTTCCTCGGACAAACCAGCGGAGAATCCGGCTAGCTCTTTAGCCAGATCCCGGAGATACATGCCCATGTATAGCTGGTAAGTCTGGACACGACATGCGAGCATAGAGCCCTGGAAACACTTCTTACCAAGGCCATCCAGGTTACGGGCCTCCCTGCCAGGGGGCACCGAGGAGTGCATCTTCTGGCTCTTAAGACGATGCATGGCCGATTCCACTACCATGGAATGGTGTGGTAGCTGTGCCTTTTGGAAGCCAGGGCTCTTGCGGACCCGATAGATAGAATCGACCCGCTTGCTCAGGACCGGCGAGGAGGCCGGACTCTCCCACATGCGGAAGAGTAGTCGTTCCAGCATAGGAGGAACCGGTACAGTAAAGTGTTCCCTCGCGGGAGAGTCATACTGGAGGGCGTCGAGCTCTTCGGCTCGAGGCTCCTCCTCGGGATCCGCAGGGAAGGCCAAAGCCTTGGCCATATCCCTAACGAAGTCCGAGAACCGGGCATCCTCCGGGGGGGACTGCTTCCGAAGCTCGGACTCCGGTGAGTCCGAGGGGACACACCGAGTCTGGAAAGAATCAGGCGACTCTTCCTCTTCAGACTCCCAGACCGACTCCAACGAGGACTCGGTGGGGTCGGCCCGGGCAGGGCGCGGTGCCTGCCGCCCCGACGCCGAGGGAGTCGGCGTCGGCGACCTCGGTCCCGAACGGGAGGCCGAGGGTGACCTCGACCGAGGATCGACTCGAGTTCTCATCGACTCGAGGATCGGCTCGGTCTCCGGGGTCGACTTGGACGTCGACGTCCCGGCGGTCGGGGCAGCGGCGCCAGCGAGGCCAGCAAGCAGTGCCCGCTGCTGGTCCATGAAGGCAGACAGTCTGCTCTCCAAGGCCGTCAACCTGAGTCCGAGCTCAGGTGACCCAGCAGCCCCCGACTCGGGCCCCGACGGCGTCAGGCCCGACGTCGGCTGTCGCGGAGGCGAGTCCAGAAGGACCACAGGACTTACCCGAGCAGGCATCTCCGACTCCAGGCGAGGTCACTTCGGGAGGTGTTCCTTCTCCAAGGACCCGGGGCGGCTATCGGGGCTATGCGACCTGGCCCTCGCGGAACCAGGAGCGTCCACCGACGCCGCCCTCGCGGGTTTCACTGTCCGACGATGGTCCCCGGAGGGAGAACCCCGGTCGGAGGAACTCCGGCGACGGTCCGAGCTGGAGCCTTTTGACGCGGAGGCCTCCGACGAGGTCCGGGAAGGCTGGGGTCAGCGAAGATTCGATCACGCTGATGCCGCCGACTTCTCAACGCTTTTGAGGACATTTTGCCGCAGGGCCCACAGATCAGTTCCTCATGATCCGGGCCCAGGCAGCGGAGGCAAAAGTCGTATGTGTCAGTTAGTGACATATTTCGGTCACACTGACCACACCGCTTAAAGCCACTGGCAGCCATCGGGGGAAAAGGGGCCCCTGAGAGGTCAAAGGACCGGGCTGCCAGGGAAAAATCGAAAACGAAAGCTGACAAGTCAGAAAAACCGAAAAAAAGTAAGAGGGCTCGTGACCGGCGTCGCGAGTCCGGGCGGGAAAAAGATCGGCGTCGAACCGAAGGAAATAAGAATAAAATAATGAAGAAAATCGACTTTTTCGCGGGGACAAGATGGGGACGTCTGTAGGGCTCCGCGGGAAAAAAAAGAAGACTGGCTAAGCTGGCACCCTCGGGCGGGAAGACGACCGCGCATGCGCGCTGCAATTCCCAAAGGCTTTCTTTGAAAGCTGGGGAAAATTGCTCCGCGAGGGCTCCGTCGGCGCCGACGTCACCCATAAGTGAGGACTGACTTCCTGCTTGGTCCTGGAGAACTCCATAATATCCTCTAAGACAGCTTATGCCTCTGAAGGGCCAAGCCTTGAGAAAGAAAGGAAAAGGGTCCTCCATGACTGGAGGATCCTGCGCGGAAGTCCTCTCTTGACATAACAATGACGAGGACCTCACCAACAGGCTCAAGAGATCTGCATACTATGGCCAGCGTGGCCAGACTGGCACCACTAGAATGACTAAACCCAAGTGACTACCCATGGGGGAAAGACATACAGGAGTCCCCTTCTGAAGTGGGACATCCAAAGCCTGTTGGTCCACAGATCCTTCCTGAGGCTGAAGCTTTTCACCCTGGTATTCCCCTGGATGGCCATCAGATTTAAGCACTGGCAAACTACACCGCTGCATAAGGAAGGTCAAACACACAAAGGTTTAACTCCCACACACCAGGATCCATGGTGTACCAACTCAAGTAGTATGTGGGCTGCCGAAACAACCACCAGATGAGCCTCTGTCCAATGACAGCCATCTTGCTTGACAATATACACCGTCATGGAATTGTCCACAAACACACTGACCGCTTTGCCCTCCAAAAAAGGCTGGAATGTCTCAAACTAGGCTGAGCACCAGCAGGCTATCTGTGGTGACCAACACCCAAATTCAGTGCCTCCAGAGGCATTCCTAACAGGGGCTATACATTTCAAGCAAAGGTAAGAATTTGTGGCTTTTTAAATTACAGCTCTTTGGGAGCTCTTAAAAGGGTTTTAGTACATTTTCAAAACAAAGTTACATTATTTTTGGAGCTTTTAAACTAAAGGGGAAATATTTTCTAGTGGGGTAGGTTGAAAACTCTGCTTTAGTATCTTTCTCAGTTCTTTGAAGCCACTGGCACCTTATCAGGTGTTAGTTCCCTTCCTACCCACCCAACTCCTACGCACCCCTAATGAGCAGTCTTAATTGGGGAGGTGCCCCATAAAGCAACTACACACAGGGACTTGGAACAGCACATTTTGAACACACTTAAAGAGATTAGCTGATACTTTGGTAAGTCTCTTTTGCTTTAACAGATACTTAAGCTCCATTGATTGAACAATGGCTGGGAAAAATCATATCAGAAAAGCTGTTCCCCTGTTGCAGCTTCTGCATCTGTCCAGAGGTCCCAATGCCAATTGAAGGACCAGTTGCATGTGTAGGATGCCTGCAAGAAGCAGCTCTCAGGAAACAAGTTGAGGAATTCAGAGGTGGCAAGGCTGAGGAGCATTCAAGAGAGCGATGAGATGCTTCTTGCAACATCCAAGCTCTCCAGCAGAGAAGATGGCAGCCTACAGAATGACGAAGGTTGGACAAAAGTCACCATTGCCTGCAGAATCACCAATCCAACTTCTCCAGCCCTTGAAATGAAGAACCATTATGCAGCCCTGGAAGTGGAGGTGAAAGCATCCCTAGAGAAGGAAGAACCAGAGCTCGAGCACCCCGAAGTTGCAGAATCAGTGACCACAAGGAAGCAAAGGGTAGTAGTGGATGATAACTCTTCTGAGAGGTACTGAGGCGACCATCTGTCGACCAGACTATGTCCAGAGAGGAATTGCTGTCTGCCAGGTGCCAAAATCTGAGGTTACAGAGAGTTTACAGAGACTTATCAAGCCCACTGACTATTACCCAATGTTGCTAATCCAAGTCGGCACAAATGATACTGCAAGGTACCCCTGGGCATATCAAAAGTGACTTCATGGCTCTGGGACAGAGGGTGAAGCAGATAGGGGCGCAGGTGGTAGTCTCTTCAATCCTCCTTGTTGAAGGTGATGGCCAAGGCAAAAAAGCTTGCATCCTGAGATGAATGCATGGATGATGTCAAAAGCATTTTGGCTTCCTAGACCATGGTGTGCTGTTCCAAAGGTTGCAGAGCAGAGATGGCGTCCATCTGTCCAAGAAGTGTCGACATCTCTTCAGTAGCAGACTGGCTAACCTACTGAAAAAGTAGTTACTCACCTGTAACAGGTGTTCTCCAGGAGCAGCAGGAATCAGTCCTCACATATGGTTGTCATCGGCGCCGATGAAGCCCCAGCGTAGCATTTCCCCAACTTTCTATGAAAGCCTTTGGGAATGCAGGCACGGATGCGCGGTTCCCTTCCCGCCTAAAGGTGCCATCTTACCTCAGTCAAATGACAGTTAAGAACAGCACACAAAAATGAAAAATAAACTATGTACTACTGCAACTCCAAGGGGAGGAGGGAGGGTTGTGAGGACTGATGCTGCTCCTGGAGAACACCTGTTACAGGTGAGTAACTACTCTTTCTCCAGGACCAAGCAGGAAGTCAGTCCTCACATATGGGTGACTCCCAAGCTCTGGGCTACCGAGGAACCCAGGCTGAACAAGAGAACTCGCTCTAGTCTCAGCAGCAAAGAAAGGCTTTTCAAGGACACAACCTCCACCGGTAGCCCAACAGAGGGCAGGAGTTGCCTAAACCTCAAAGAGATTCCGGAGTACTGCCTGGCCAAAAGCACTGTCCCTACAGGACTCCCTCTCCAGGCAGTAATGGGCCGCAAAAGTCAGGCTTGAAGACCAAGTTGCAGCCCTGCAGATGTCTACCAAGTGCACAGAGTGGAGATGAGCCACTGAGGCAGCCATTGCCCTGACACGATGGGCCGTGACCCTACCCTGCAAAGGAAGGTCAGCCGCCTTGTAAGCCCAGGTGATACAGTCAGTCACCCAGATAGCGTAGTTACTCACCTATAACAGGTGTTCTCCAGGAGCAGCAGGAATCAGTCCTCACATATGGGTGACGTCGGCGCCGACGGAGCCCTCGCAGAGCAATTTTCCCCAGCTTTCAAAGAAAGCCTTTGGGAATTGCAGCACGCATGCGCGGTCCTCTTCCCGCCCAAGGGTGCCATCTTGCTCAGTCAGATGACATAGCTAAAAGACAGCAAAAAATTAGCAAAAAACGAAAGCAAAAAACGAAAGCATAGAACTGCAACTCCAAGGGGAGGAGGGAGGGTTGTGAGGACCGATTCCTGCTGCTCCTGGAGAACACCTGTTACAGGTGAGTAACTACGCTTTCTCCAGGACCAAGCAGGAAGTCAGTCCTCACATATGGGACTCCCAAGCTTAAGGCTACCGGAGACCCTAAGCACAAAAATGAGCTCCCTCTAGCTCAGTAGCACAGAAGGAAGGAATCTTCTCTGAATATGTCTCCAACCGGTAGCCCAACATCCGGGATGGAGGGTAGGAGTTGCCTATACCTCAAAGAGGTTACAGAGGACTGCCTGTCCGAAAGCACTGTCCCTGCGGGACTCCCTCTCCAGGCAGTAATGGGCTGCAAAGGTCTGGCTTGAAGACCAAGTAGCAGCCCGGCAGATGTCTGCCAATGGAACAGAGCGGAGGTAAGCCACCGACGTAGCCTTCGCCCGAACACGATGAGCTGTGACACTACCTTCCAACACGAGGCCGGCTGCCTCGTAAGCCCAAGCGATACAGTCAGCAATCCAGATGGACAGAGTACGCTTGGAGACAGGGAGCCCCAACTTGTTGGGGTCATAAGACACGAAGAGCTGAACAGTCCTTCGGTGCTCCCGCGTACGGTCAAGGTACAAGGTCAATGCCCTTCTACAGTCCAGGGTATGCAGGACCATTTCAGCTCGGCTGGAGTGTGGCCTGGGAAACTAGGTCGGAAGTACCACCTCCTGGTTGATGTGAAAAGGGGAAACCACTTTGGGAAGAAACTTAAGGTGAGTCTGTAGGACTACCCGGTTCTTGTAGAACCTAGTGTAAGGAGGATCAGATATGAGGGCCTGCAACTCACTAACGCGTCTAGCAGAAGTGAGGGCTACCAAGAACAAGGTTTTCCACGAAAGAAAACAAAGTGGACAGGTAGCCATAGGCTCAAAAGGCAGACAGGTAATCTGCTGCAAAACCACATTGAGATCCCAGTCCGGGGCTGGCGGGCGCAAAGGTGGCTTAAGGATAAGGAGGCCTCTGAGAAAACGAGCCACCAGAGGGTGGCTGGAAAGAGGTCTACCATCCACCGGCATGTGATGCGCAGAAAGAGCACTGAGGTGGACCTTGACCGAGTTGGACTTAAGTCCAAGGTTAGAGAGAGGAGCAAGTACTGCAAGACCACTGATGCTGAACAGGAGAAGGGATCTTGAGACTGCCGAGTACAACAGATGGAGAACCGACGCCACTTAAGAGCGTAGGACTTCCGGGTGGAGGGCCTCCGAGAGGCCAAGATGACCTCCTCCACATCTGGAGGTAGCTGCAGAGGAGCAAGGACTACCCTTTCAGCAGCCAGGCCATCAGATGAAGGGACCGGAGGTTGGGGTGTAGGAGAGTCCCCTGATCCTGCGACAGGAGGTCGGGCTGAAACCCCAGAGGAAGAGGAGTGTCCACC
This sequence comes from Ichthyophis bannanicus, assembly GCA_033557465.1. Classification (NCBI taxonomy): domain Eukaryota; kingdom Metazoa; phylum Chordata; class Amphibia; order Gymnophiona; family Ichthyophiidae; genus Ichthyophis; species Ichthyophis bannanicus. Next base: position 708,780,919 of record CM066034.1, read on the forward strand.
GCCAGCTGCATTAGAAGCGGGAACCAAGGTTGTCTCGGCCACTGGGGAGCCACTAGGATCATTGAGGCTCTGTCTCTGAGAACCTTGAAGAGCGTCCGAGACACCAGTGGCATGGGAGGAAAGGCATACAAGAGGCCGGTGGACCATGGAATCAGAAAAGCATCCGCCGCTACTCTGAGAGGATGCGGCTGTCGAGAGCAGAATCTGGGCAGCTGCCAGTTCAGAGGACTGGCAAACAGATCCATGGTGGGGAGACCCCACTTGAGAAAGATTTGCTGAACCACCATCGGATCCAGCCTCCACTCTTGTGGCTGGAGGATCCTGCTGAGCTTGTCGGCCAGGTAATTTTCTTGACCTGGGAGATAGACAGCCCTGAGGAGGATGCCGTGGCGGACTGCCCAAGAGCATAGCTGTTGCGCCTCCTGACAGAGGAGGAAGGAGCCTGTTCCGCCTTGTTTGTTTACGTAGTACATGGCAACCTGGTTGTCCGTCTGTATCAGCAGTGATTGGTGGGACACCAGGTGAGAGAAGGCTCTGAGCGCTAGGCGGATGGCTGAGCTCCAGGAAGTTTATCTGTTGAGCAGACTCCCCAGGATTCCAGAGGCCTTGAGTACATGACCCTTGGCAATGTGCTCCCCAACCCAGGAGGGAAGCATCGGTCGTCAGGACCTGAGAATGCGGAGTGGGCTGAAAAGCCACCCCTAGCACTAGGTTTGGTAGATGAAGCCACCATCGCAGAGAGGAGACCAGCTGGTCGGAGATCTGTACTGAGTCCGCGAGGCTCCCCGTGGCCTGATGCCATTGAGTGCGAAGGCACCACTGAGCAGGACGCATATTCAGTCGGGCACTGGGGGTCACATGGACCGTGGAAGCCATATGGCCGAGCAGTCGCAGAAAATGCCTGGCGGAGACCAGCGCATTGCTGTGAAAGTGGCTGGCGAGATCCATGAGCCGCTTGGCCCTGTCCAGAGGGAGGAAGGCCCGCGCCTGAAGTGTGTCCAACCTGGCGCCTATGAACTCAAAATTTTGAGAGGGGAGCAAAGTGGACTTTGCGAAGTTTATGACAAAACCCAAGTGCTGGAGCAGAGCCACAGTGCGATGAGTGGCCTGAGCGGCCTCTGGTGAAGATGGGGCTCTGATGAGCCAGTCGTCCAGGTATGGGAACACAAAGACCTTGAAGTCTTAGACAGGCCCCCACCACTGCTAGGCATTTGGTGAACACCCTGGGGGCGGAGGATAGGCCAAAGGGCAGTACTCTGTACTGGTAATGATTTCCTCCCACAACAAATCTGAGATACTGTCTGTGGTCTGGATGAATGAGAATATGAGTATACGCATCCTTTACATCCAAGGAGCATAGCCAGTCTCCCTGCTGGAGGTAGGGCAGCAGGATTCCAAGGGTAAGCATCTTGAACTTCTCCTTTGCAAGGAACTTGTTGAGGTTTCGCAAGTCCAGGATGGGTCTGAGGCCTCCTGTCCTTTTCAGAATCAGGAAGTACCTGGAGTACAACCCTTGTCCCTTCAGGTGGTGGGGCACCGGTTCCACGGCTTGTTCCTGAACGAGACTTGCTAACTCCTGAAGGAGTAAGTCCCTGTGCAAAGGGAGTCTGGGAGGCTCCACTGGAAAGGAGGGAGGTACCTGGTGAAATTGAAGAAGATAGCCCTTCTGAACTATGTGAAGTACCCAGGTATCTGTGGTGATGTTGGACCACCTGTGGGCAAAGTGGACCAGCCAGCCTCCTGTGCTGAGAGAAACCAGCTGAGGGGAGGAGGCTATGCTTATGAAGTCAAAAACCCCCACCCTGCTGAGCAGGGGCCGGTGGTGCAGGCTTGGGGGCTTGCTGCCTACGGGACCCATTACCCCGTCCCTTGGCCTGCTTTCCCTGTGGGGGAGCTGCTGAGGCCTGATACTGAGGGTAGTATTTATAGGCAACCACCTTCCTCGGGTAAAAGGGCTTTTTCCCCGAGCCCTTCTTCTTTTGAGAAGGGGCAGAGGTCTTCCTTGAGAGACGAGTCCTGGTGAGAGTCTCCGTCTCGATTTGTGCAGCCTTCTCATCCATGGGCTTGCCAAGGAGGTTATCACCTCGGCAGGGGACATCAACCAACTTGTCCTGCACCCAGGGCTCGAGGTCGGACGTCTGAAGCCAAGCCTGGCGGCGTCCACCGATGCCGGCCGCAGCTACTCGAGCCGATGCCTCAAAACCATCATAGGCTGCTCAAGATATAAAACTTGGAGCACTCTCGAATACCAGTTGACAAGGTTTGGAACTTCTGCAAAGGTTCGGAGAGACCAGCAGAGAACCCGGCTATTTCTTTAGCCAGGTCTTGGAGATACATGCCCATGTAGAGCTGGTAGGTCTGGACTCGACAAGCAAGCATAGAGCCCTGGAAGCACTTCCTACCGAGGGCATCCAGGCTTCGGGCCTCCCTACCAGGGGACACCAAGGAGTGCATTTGACTCTTAAGTGTATGCATGGCCGATTCCACCACCATGGAATGGTGCGGTAGTTGTGCCTTTTGGAAGCCGGGGCTCTTGCGGACTCGATAAATGGAATCGACCCGCTTGCTTAACACCGGCGATGACGCCGGGCTCTCCCACATGCGGAAGAGAAGTCGTTCAAGGAACCAGGTGACTCTTCGTCCTCGGATTCCCAGGCCGACTCCTCAGAGTCGTCGAGCGGTTCCGGTCGGGCGGGCACCGATGCTATCCGCTCCAACGCCGAGGGAGTCGGCGTCGACGACCTCGGTCCCGAACGGGAGGCCGAAGGAGACCTCGACCGAGGATCGACTCGAGGATCGGCTCGGTCTCCGGGGTCGACTTGGAGGTCGATGTCCCGGCGGTCAGGGCAGAAACACCGGCGAGGCCAGCGATCAATACCCGCTGCTGGTCCATGAAGGCAGTCAGACTGCTCTCCAAGGCCGTCAACCTGAGTCTGAGCTCAGGAGACCCAGCAGCCCCCGACTCGGGCCCCCCTTCGGAGGCGAGTCAACGAGGACAACAGTACTCACGTGAGCGGGCAAGTCCACCTCGAGTCGAGGATGTTTTGACGGTCTCTCCACCTCCGAGGACCCGGGACGGGAATCGGGGCTATGTGACCTGGCCCTCGAGGGACCAGGAGCGTCCACCGATCCCGCCCCCGCGGGTTTCTTCTTCCGATGATGTTCCCGGGTAGGAGACCCCCTTTCAGAGGAACTTCGACGATGCTCAGGACCAAAGTCCCGAGACGTCGAAGCCTCTGACGAGGTCCGAGCCCGGCCGGAGTCAGAGAAGATACGCTCCCGCTGATGCTGCCGACTCAACGCTTTTGAGGACATTTTGCCACACGGACCACAGATCATGGAGTCATGATCGGGTCCAAGGCAGCGGAGGCAGAAGTCATGAGTGTCTGTCAGAGACATGAGTTTCTTACAGAGGTCACACTTTTTAAAGCCGCTGGCAGCCATCGGGAGAAAAAGGGCCCCTGCGAGGTCGAAAGACCAGGCTGCCAGGGAAAAAGGAAAAAGGGAAATAGAGAAAAAAAAATCAACTTTTCGGCGGGGATTCAGACAACGTCTGCAGGGCTCCGCGGAAAAAAGAAGACTGAGCAAGATGGCACCCTTGGGCGGGAAGAGGACTGCGCATGCGCGCTGCAATTCCCAAAGGCTTTCTTTGAAAGCTGGGGAAAATTGCTCCGCGAGGGCTCCATCTGCGCCGACGTCACCCATATGTGAGGACTGACTTCCTGCTTGGTCCTGGAGGACAAGGTACGCTTGGACACAGCCATCCCCAACTTATTGGGGTCAAAGGATACGAAGAGCTGAGTAGCCCTATGCCCTTGCGTACGGTCAAGGTAGAAGGATAAGGCCCTCCTACAGTGCAGGGTATGCAGAACTGCTTCAGCCTGGCTTGCATGAGGCCTAGGGAAGAATGTTGGAAGGACCACCTCCTGATTGAGGTGGAAAGGGGAGACAACCTTTGGGAGGAACTTTGGATGAGTCCTGAGGACTACCCTGTTCCTATAAATCCTGGTGTAAGGCCTATCAGACCAGGGCCTGAAGCTCACTTACTCGCCTAGCTGAGGTAAGGGCTATCAGGAAGAGCGTCTTCGAGGAGAGGAAGCGGAGTGGACAAGTAGCCATCGATTCAAAAGGTGGACGAGTCAGCTGCTGCAAGACCACATTCAGCTCCCACTCAGGGGCAGGACGGATGGGAGGCTTGAGCAAAAGCAAGCCCCTGAGAAAGCGGGACGAGTGGTGAGCTGCTAGAGTGGAGAGGTGTACCTGAACAGAATTGGACTTAAGTCCCTGATTTGATAAGTGCAGTAGGTACTGAAGAACTACTGGCACAGTACAAGAGAAAGGGTCCTCTGTACGTAGTTGACACCACACAGAAAACCTTTTCCATTTGAGAGCATAGGTTTTCCTAGTGGACTGTTTCCTAGAGGCTAGGACAACTTCCTCAACTTCCTGAGGTAGGCCCCAGGGAGCCTAAACTACCCTTGCAGCCTCCAGGCCATCAAATTGAGAGCTTTGAGATTGGGGTGCAAAAGGGAACCCTGCTCCTGTGAGAGAAGGTCGGGTTGCAACCCCAGAGGTAGTGGAGGATCCACCGCCAGTTGAAGCAGAAGAGGAAACCAAGGCTGTCTCGGCCATCTAGGAGCCACCAGCAGGACCGAGGCCTTGTCCTGAAGAATCTTGAAGAGAGTTCGGGCCACCAAGGGCGTGGGAGGAAATGCATACAGGAGGCCCTAAGACCAGGATATCAGAAAAGCATCCACTGCTATCCGTAGAGGATGTGGTTGCCTGGAGCAGAACTTTGGCAATTGCTTGTTCATTGGGCTGGCAAAGAGATCTATCAAAGGGAGACCCCATTTTAGGAAGATCTTCTGAACTACTGAAGGATGCAGCTGCCACTCGTGGGGCTACAGTATTCTGCTTAATCTGTCTGCCAGGTAGTTGTCCTGGCCTGGAAGGTACACAGCCTTTAGGAGCATGTTGTGCTTGAGGGCAAAAGAACAAAGGTCCTGGGCCTCCCGACAAAGGATCCTGGACCAGGTTCCGCCCTGTTTGTTCACATAAAACATGGCAACTTGGTTGTCTGTCTGAATCAGGACAGACTGGTGAGCCAGGGTAGGAGTGAAAGCTTTGAGTGCTATCGAATGGCTCTGAGTTTGAGGAGATTGATCTGCTGTGCAGCTTCCCAGGGAGACCAGAGGCTCTGGGTGCACTTGCCTAGACAATGAGCTCCCCAGCCTTGCAGGGAGGCATCTGTTAGCACTACTGTGTACCCTGGAATCTGAAAAGAAACCCCTTTCAGCAGATTGGGTGGGTGTAGCCACCAGTTGGAGGGAGTGCAGAAATGGTCTGGACACCCTTATTCTGTCGCTGAGGCTGCCTGTGGCCTGGGACCACTGAGCCCGAATACACCACTGTGCAGGCCTCATATGGAGCCTGGCATTGGGGGTCACATGCACTGTCGAAGCCATGTGGCCTAGAAGCCTCAGGCAGAGTCTGGCGGAGACCTGGGACCTGCAGAGAAACTGATTTGCCAAGGCTATCAACCTTTGGGCTCTGTCTTCTGGCAAGAATGCCTTTGCCAGGAGAGAGTCCAACCTTGCCCCTATGAACTCCAAGTTCTGGGAGGGGAGCAAAGTGGACTTTGCAAAGTTTATGACAAACCCCAGGCGTTGTAGAAGAGCAATAGTCCTGAGGGTGGCTTGATTGGCCTCCTGACATGTCTGACCCCTGATGAGCCAGTCTAGATAGGGGAAGACAGATTCCCTGATTTCTCAGGTAGGCCGCCACCACCGCTAAGCACTTTGTAAAGACTCTGGGGGTGGAGGTGAGGCCGAAAGGCAGTACTCTGTACTGATAATGGTTTCCTCCCACAATGAACCTGAGGTACTTTGTGGTCTGGATGAATGAGGATTTGAGTGTACGCATCCTTTAGATCTAAGGAGCATAGCCAATCTCCCTGCTGGAGGTAGGGCAGAAGGGTTCCAAGAGTAAGCATCTTGAACTTTTCCTTCACTAGGAACTTGAGGTTCCTGAGGTCCAGAATGGTTCGAAGGCCACCGGTTCTTTTGGGCACCAGGAAATACCTGGAGTAGAATCCGTGACCTTGAAAGTGAGGAGGCACAGGCTCCACCGCCCTGTCCACCAACAGACCCTGAAGCTCCTGAAGAAGGTCTGTGTGCAGGGGAGGCCTGGGAGGCTCCCCTGGAAAGTATGGAGGAGGCAGTTGGTGAAAATGGAGGGCATAGCCCTTGTGGACTATCTCCAGCACCCAAATGTCCCCGGTGATAAGGGGCCACTGGTGGGCAAAGAGGGCGAGACGACCTCCTGTGCAGGGTTGGGAAAGCAGTGGAGGAGAGGCTACGCTCAAGGAGTCATAAGCCCCCACCCTGCTGAGTGGGAGCAGGGGCCGGAGGCTTGGGGGTCCTCTGCCTACGGGGCCCATTACCCTGGCCCTTGGCTTGCTGACCCTGGGGGCAGCTTGGGCAGCCTGATATTGTGGGTACTGTTTGTAGGCAGTGCCCTTCCTCGGGTAAAAGGGCTTTTTACCCGAGCCCTTCTTTTTATGAGAAGGGGCAGAGGTCTTCCTCGACAGCCTTGTCCGTGTGAGGTGCTCGGTCTCGAGCTCAGCAGCCTTCTCGGTCATGGACTTGCCAAAAAGGTTTTCACCTCGGCAAGGGACATCGACCAACTTGTCCTGAACCCATGGCTCGAGGTCCGATGACTGCAGCCATGCCTGGCATCGAGCCGCGATGCCGGCTGCCGCAACTCGGGCCGAAGCCTCGAAGCCATCGTAGGCGGCGCGGGACATGAACTTCGAGCAGTCCCGAATCCCCAAGGACAAGGACTTAAATCTCTGCAAGGGTTCCCCGGAGAGACCAGCAGAGAACCCGGCCAACTCCTTGGCCAGATCCCCCAAGTACATGCCCATGTACAGCTGGTAGGACTGGACACGGCAAGCAAGCATCGAGCCCTGGAAGCACTTTCTACCGACGCCATCGAGGTTTCGAGCCTCCCTGCCAGGAGGCACAGCGGAGTGCATATTCTGGCTCTTCAGACGATGCATGACCGATTCCACAACCATGAAACCAAACAAAACAAGGAGCACTGCTCTTGCAACTGACCACAGGATACACAAATGAGCAAGAGTCGAAGACTGTCAGGATAAATTCAAAGTTTCTTTATTAAAGTCGTCCCCAACGCGTTTCGGCATACATAGCCTTCCTCAGGGGGTAACAGCTAAAACATCAAACATAAAAAGCTTATAACAATAATAAATTATAAACAAAAATATAAACAAAAGCCCTAATAACTGTTAAAACTCTGTAAAAATCAAATTAGACCTTAAATTGTAAAATATTAATTCCAAGATGACATGTAAACACAGGACTAAACAAGTTCACATAAAAAGATATGAAAGAACCTTGTTTATATAAACAAACATGAATATGTTAAACAATTATGGTAAAAGATATATATAAAAGATGCTTTGTATAGAAAAAGACAGACAACCAAAGACATGAAGTATCAGACAAAACATTGTACTTAAGTAAATACTCACATTAGACCAATGCTAAATTCCCTATTACATCAAAGGCAATGGATGATGACAAACTACAAGATAAAATAGACAAACTTATACACTTGACCATAATTAAATGGCACTAATGACCTTAAGGGATCATATTACCAACATTGTTACATACATAGCCATATTATATAAAATTACTCATAAAAGTTAATAAAGTGGATCTCGTCGGGTTTAAGTGAATATCCTTAGACCCAAATGTGTAAGATTTAAAGAGGACATAGTAGAACACAGGACCTTGTACTGTATGATTGCCATAAGACCTCTACCAGAGGATGAATATATATATAATATATATATATATATATAGGAATTAAACTGAGCTAACCTGTTTTAGCAGTTCTATTGTAACATAGCATCAATCATATATTCTCAGGAGGTAGATCATCTTTATATGGTTAAAAACTAGAAAATATATACATTTTAAACCATATTGTAAAAGACATTCCTGTTCCTCCAACGACCACTGCCCCTGAGCAAACCTTTGATGCCTTTGAAATGCGCACCCCACCCTGCGAGGCTGGCATCCGTTGTTAACCTCCATGACGGAGGCTCCAGAGGCACACCCGCCTCCAGGTTTTCCATCCGCAACCACCAGAGAAGCTCCCGACGCACCTCTAGGGGACAAACTAGCCGCTGAGAACGCATTGTTCTGATGAGACCACCGCCGCAGCAGCGCGCTCTGCAACGGCCGCATATGAGCCCTGGCCCACAGCACCACTTCGATCGTGGCCGCCATCGTTCCTAGCACCTGCAGATACTGCCACGCCGTCGGCGCCCGCCTTGCCAGAAACCTGACCACGAGCCCTCGTAACCCCTGCGCTCTGTGGATCGTGAGAAAAACCGCTGCTTTCCCCGTGTCGAAATGCGCCCCCAAATATTCCAGAGACTGCGAGGGAACCAATCTGCTTTTTGCAAAATTGACCACCCAGCCTAGGCTTTCCAACAATTGTACTACCCGAGTGGTGGCTGCTATACTCTCCTCTCTTGACTTTGCCCGAAACAACTAATCGTCCAAATAAGGATGCACCAGCACTCCTTCCTTGCGGAGCGCCGCCGCCACCACCACCACCATGATCTTGGTGAACGTCCGAGGCGCTGTCGCCAACCCGAAGGGCATCGCCTGAAACTGAAAATGCCCCATAGGTACCGCGAATCGTAGAAACCTCTGATGCTGCCGAACTGGGATATGGAGATAAGCCTCCGTGAGATCCAACGACGTAAGGAATTCGCCTGCCCTGACCGCCGCTATGACCGAGCGCAGCATTTCCATCCGAAAGTGGGTAACCCGAAGACAGCGATTCACCCTCTTTAAATCCAGAATAGGCCGAAACGTGCCCTCCTTCTTTGGAACCACAAAATAGATGGAGTAGCGACCGCAGCCGCACTGGTCCGAAGGAACGGGTACCACTGCTCTGAGCTGCAGCAAGCGCTGCAGCTTCAGCGACCACATGCACCTTCTGTGGAGCTCTGCAAGGAGATTGGACAAAGGAATCTAACACGGGTCGATGGAGCTCTAGAGAATAGCCTTCTCAAATAACTTCCAAGACCCACTGATCTGAGGTAATTTGGACCCAGGCAGGGTAAAACTCCCGCAACCGTACTCCCACGGGCACCACCTACGCCTGAGCCCGCCTCATCTCATTGGGACTTCTTAATGTTTGAGGATTGGAAAGGCGCAAAACCCCTGCCCTCCCCTCGAAAACCTTGAAATCCCTGCCCCCTAACGGGAAATCTCCCTCGCTGGGGCTGTCCAAAACGAGAGGCCTGAAATCTATGAAACTCTTGAAGACCCTCAGGAGCTCGAAGCCCCCCGGCCCTGCTTTGGCTTATCTTCCGGCAATGGACCTCCCTTGGACTCCCCCAGATCCTTAACCAACTTCTCCAACTCCTCGTCAAACAAAAGCTTACCCCTAAATGGGAGTTTGCTGAGACGAGCCTTAGACGAAACGTCTGCCGACCAGTTTCGCAACCAAATATACTGGCGTGCGGCCACCACCGACGCCATACTCTTAGCCAGGCCCCGGATAAGGTCATAATGAATGTCCGCCAAATAAGCAGTGCCCGACTCCAGCCGCATTACCTCATCTAAGTGCCCTTCCATCCCCCTGCAACCTTTGGGACCAGCGCAAGCATCCTCTCGCCACCCAGGCCCCGCTATCGTGGCCTGCAATGAAAGGGCACCAATATCAAACACTTGTTTCAGCAAAGTAACTTCCTATCTTGCACATCCTTCAATGCCACGGCTCCCTCTACCGGAATCGTAGTCTTCTTGGACACTGCAGACACCGCGGCATCTACCTTTGGAGAGCGGAAAAGCTCCCTATCTTGGTCAGAAAGCGGGTAAAGTCAAGCCAAGGCTCTCGAACCACATAGAGCAGACTCCGGACATTCCCACTCCTCCTGAATCATACTTCTAAAAACCCTATGAACAGGAAACACTCTCTGGGACGTCTGAACCGCTTGCAAAAGCAGATCCTCCAATGTTTCCTCCGCTACTGTCCCCCCCGGGGGCATGTTTAACGTCTTGAGAGTCTCAGCAATCAAGGCCGGCAACTCCTCTCTTCGAAACACTGACTGACTACTCTACTCTGTTGCTCCAAATCAGGCAATTCTCCCTCTTCCAACTCGCCCTCCGAGGCCTCGTCTCCATCCTCGTCCACCCATTCCAGCTCCTCCTTGAGCCGAGACGGCGAACCATCTTCCACCGCCGCTTTCTTGTGCTTGGCCGGAACAGCCTCCTCTTCAGGCAGACCCCCCGACCGGCCTGCTTCTGTCCCCTAGGACCCTGGGCCCGAGCCCCTAACATAGGCTGCAGCAAGGCAAAAGCCCGATTCATATGAGAGAAAAAAAAAATCAGGGGGTATCCCTGGAGCCCCCCCTGCCTGGCTCAAACTCATTGGCAGTGAAGTGACGTCTGCCAAAGAGGGCCCGGCCACCGGCTGTGCCGGACTCAAGGACGGAGGCAGGGCTTCACCCGACTCCCCGGGAACTACGACCTGCTCCCCAGGGGAACCCCCTAACGCCTTATCCATGACCTCTGCTTCCAAAGTGCAGGCTCTACACACCACTGAGTCCAACACATCGCTGCGTCTGGTGCCACAGACCAAACAACACGGCTTAGCAGGCATCCTGTCAAAAGTGCGGGAACCTCCTACGTCCCCCCTCTTTTTTCTCAACTGCTGTGCACCCACAGGACCACCTCCGCAAAGATGTCCAGACAGCGCAGCCTTACAATAAGCCTTTTGGACAAAGTTTCTATTTTTTTTTTTTTTTGAAACCACACCGAAACCTGCACCCTCTGGTAACTAGCTGGCACTAACAACCTACTAAAAAGAGGCCTAACCGAGGCCTAAAACCCGTCTCTCAGATAAATGCAAAAAGTTTAAACTGCAGCAACCCGAAATGGCCGCCAAAGCTTCCCGCTCAGATACACGCGGTCTGCCCCGCCGAGCGCCTGCTAAGCGTGTGCCCTAAGGCTGCCTTTGTAAAACGCTCCTTTTAAACTCTCCTTGCTGCCCTACCGTGAAAACCACGGCTCGTCGCCTCCCGACTTACCTCTCGCAGAGGAATTAGAAGGGAGCCACCTGAGCTCAGCCGTACCGCAGCTTCGGCGGGCCTACACCAATCACCCTGCAAGACTCCTGCTTGCCACGTGGTGCCCCGCTGCTGACTCGGCCTTCCACCTGCTCTTCACCCTTCGCTGCGGGTTCGGGAGCAGGGAGGCACAACTGCTGCTGGAACTCGGCGACTGTGGCTTTCAAGGCCAAGATGAATCAGGGAGACAACACCCCTGAAGTGGACTTCCTTGCAGTAACAGAAAAACTCTCACATTTGACTGGGCCACCATCAAATCCATTCAGGGAAGGCCTCACCGGTCCAGATTCCTTCAGAATACTGGTTGGGCTAACTCCTACTCCCCAGGATCAAGGGAGCAATGACTGAGGCAATCTGTCTCTGCTGATACCCCCAATGTGCAATGCCATTTTAGCACATTCCATTCTGCCCATGGAAAGAGCACCAGAGTTGCCCTAGCAATGGCTCTTAGCAGCCTGTGAACATGTGCTATACAGTTGCACTGACTGAAAACCCAGATCACTCTTCCCAAGCCCAAGCTAAGCAAATGTCTCGTACTTTGAGGCAATTGATGGGCCATGTTGATTCTCAACTGCTCCAGAAGACCTAAGCCACCTGCCTCTGGTAATGAGCCCTCCAGCCAGACGGGCTAGCATCCACTGATAGTAAGGAGCGACAAAACTGCCCAAGGAAAGGCCATCCAGACACCAACAACTCTAGAAGGGGGAAGCCTGATCTGTGAGAAAGGTGACCAACAGAACAGTAATGATCAGGGGGTTGGGGGAGGGATAGATACATATTAACTCATACCCAAAGGACTAATGTCACTGCTGCCATCAAAACCAGGAGGCAAACATTGGCAGCAATGAGCACAGAAAATCTGAAATTAACAGCTGACAGCTAAGCCAGCAATTTGGCTGGTCCCTTAGCAGGCGTGAAGACTCTGCCTGCATGGGTGTCGAAAAGAGGCTTCAAAATATTCCAATGACCAAGATGGCTCAAAGTGATTCTTATGACTGGATTATCCAACCAAGATCCTCCAAAACTGAACCATACTGGCTGTTCCCCTTGATGATTCTGACTTAGACCTGGCCCAAATAAGCATCAAGAACAGGATATACCCTTATGCCCTTGGGCCACATTTGCAACCACCATCATCTCAGAAAATGGTCCCTGAGGCAAGAGTCCAAAGGGGCAGATAACTGGACATGCAAGCTGAGAAGAGCAAAGCATGGAGAATGCTACTGATCCTCGAGATTGGGAATGTGAAAGTAAGCATTTACCAAGTCCAGCCATGCAAGAAATTGCACCAAACTGCTTGGATGGCAGACCTCAGCAACTATCTAGAAGTGAGACACCTTCAAGAAGGCCATAACACCTTTCAGATAGAGGACTGGCCCAAAATAGTAGGAGGGCACAGGCAGTCAGTCCTCCACAATTCAGCGTATTGCGGATAAGGGAGGAGGCAGAGAAAGCACAGTTACTTACCTGTAACAGGTGATCTCTGGGAACAGCAGGAAGTAGTCTTCACATATGGGTACGTTGGTACCAACGGAGCCCGTGCGGGAACGCTCCCCAGCGTCCAATCAGAAAGCTTTTGGGAGCATCCCTCAGCGCCTGCGTGCTGCCTTCCCGCCTTTCCAACTCTCTCCTCAGTTGAGTTTTATAGCTGAGACAAAAAGAGAGAAAGAGGAAAGGAAGATAGAGAGATACAACTCCTAGGGGAGGTGGGTGGGTTGTGAAGACTTATTCCTGCTGTTCCCAGAGATCACCTGTTACAGGTAAGTAACTGTGCTATCTCAGGAACAAGCAGGAATGAGTCTTCACATATGGGGACTCCCAAGCTAAGATGCCTGGAGCCCTAGCAAGGTGAGATTGGAACATGCTACACCTAATATGGCCAGGCATCCTGAGGATGGAGGGTAGGAGTTGAAAAGAGAGGAGCTGTAGAAAAACAGCTAACCTAAGGACTACAGGAAAGGAGTCCTTGTATGTATGATAATTACCATGAAAAATTATTGACTTGAACAATCACAATATGGACCTCACCTACTGGATTGCAGGAAGTAGAGAGGCTGATGGAGTCTACTGGAGTTCCAGTAGAGGAATCTTCAAGGTGATCTCACTGAAGTGAAGGCGAAGGTCCAAATCTGGAATTGACAGGTGACCCAGGTGTCAACTGGGGTAGTACAAAAACATCAGGTCTTTAGTGGAAGATTTATGGAAACGCTGGGAACTCCTTTGGATACAGAGGTAGTAACATTTAGGAGCAAAAGAGGAAGACTGACCGATTTGGATCTAGCAAGGGCCCATAGTGGAGAGCTTCTCAGTAGGATTGCAGAGAGCACTATGCAGGAGAATTGGGAAATAAAAGTGGCTGTTGGAGGAAACCAGCTGCCACCTCAGTTATGCTGCCAACTCCAGAAATCTGGAGATGACAGAAAAGAAGCAATAAGGATTATCCAAGATAGACGAGTACTATCTTGGAAGCACTACTAAGGCCAGAGGAAAGTAGTGGAAGACAAGACTGGAACTCGTAGAAAAGTACCATTAGTCCAATCACTGGAACTCCTGCATGGGCAGCTGCTGAATAGAACAGCAGAGAGAATCTTTCTGTTTGTAACAGAGAGAATAGACAGAAGGAGAAAATCCTGATCATGTCTGATGAGCTGCCCAATGAAAGCAGGGAGGTTACTCTAGAGAAAACTCTACACTGGAAAGGAAAGGAAGACTAAAAGGCTAAGAAAGCCTTCCAGTTGTATGGTACCACTCGTACAGGGGAAGCCCTGGAAACGAGGGTAAAGAAAAATAGGAGCTGAAGGGAGACTTGCTATATGGTAAGTCTGTAGAAGGAAAAAATTCATGGTGGTACAGGGAAAGCTATCATGAGATAGTTGGCAAACCTCTCTTCATGGTAGGAAGAGGAGGAAAACCCTTTGATCCAGACATGAATCTCCTGACAGCTCAGCCTACCTAAAAGCAAGTGGATGTCCTGGAAACAGGAATCCATGGGTAGAGTTTTAAATGAAAAAACAGTGAAACAACTTCTGTTGAGAAGAAGTGAACTGAATGTTATAAGAGATCAATTAGAAACCTATTGAGGGTTAATGATCCTGGCTTGAGTTTGGATTCTTCAGACTAGGGCGAGGTTTCCCTTGTTTGGGAACATCTGTATGAGAGGCAGGAGAAGAATAAAACCTTCTTTTAGGGAAAGGTGGTTTGGTAGGGCATCTCTTACCCAGTGGGGAAGGAGAAGGCTTAGCCTCAGACAGGGAAGTCAGTGGAGCAGTGAGCAACCTGACGTAAAGATTCCTTATTGAAGAGATTTTCTCCAGTACAGGAAGTATTACCCAGTCTTTGTTGTGCCCATCTGTTTAAGTCTGAAGTTTGGAGCCAGGCTCTACGTCGTGCTCCTATGGCTATAGCAGAGGTCCTGCTAACAGACTCAAAAGAGTCTAGAGAAGCACGAGTAAGAAACCAAGAGATATTTTGACTATGACTAAGTAGTGAGGAATAGTTTGCAGTCTTGGGCTCTGAAAGAAAGGGAGTTAGAAGAGACAACTGCTTTGTAACCTCCTGAAGGGATAAACTCAAAAAAATATGAGAGAATCCTTGTTGATAGCATAGATGTCTGGAAGGTTTGACGTCCAAAGGCATCTAGTGTTCTAGACTCACGACCTGGTGGGTAAGAAGAGTGCTTCTTCTTACTTTTCACCTTCCTCATTGCTGATTCTACCACAATAGAATGATAGGGAAGTTGAGTCTTTTGAAACCCTGGAGAAGAGGGCACCTGATACAAAAAAGATCAGTTGCTGTAGAAGGTGAGGAAACCCTCAAAGGTGTTTCCCATATTATCAGAAGATCCTGCAATGAATGATGTAAAGGAAGCATTATATTTTCCTTTTCCCCAGAAGATCCTTGTGTAGGATCATGGGCAGGGATAGGAATAGCAAGGAATGTTGCCATGTCAAGGAGAAAATTCTGAAAAGATGGATCTCCAATGGGAACCATCCCTGAACAGGCTAGACTTGGAGTAGCCTAGGCACCGGAGGATGTACTTGTCCGGTGCAGAAAAGGATCCTTTATGGATGAATACTGGTACCAGCGGTTATGACCTGAATCTGTCGGTACTGCATCGTCCATGCCAGGTATCGACTCCAAACTAGGTACAGAGGAGCGACCCTGGTGAAAAATGCATGGAAGGAGTTGGTCCCGATGCTGTTGCCGGTACTGATACCGATACTGGAAGCTGAGCCGGAATCGAAGGCGATAGCGACATCAAAGCAGACATCGGAGGCTGCGCAAGCGGTACCAAGGTAACCGAAAACTCTTGGTGAGTATCCTCGGTACCGTGCAACCGGAATCGCTAAGCGTCGGTTCCGAGACACGTCGGTACCCAGTCTTCCAGACTAGATATCGATTCCAGACTCGGCATCGAAGGAAGCGAGTCTATCAATGCATGTCTAGAGGATACCAACGTCGGTGGTCGTATCGGCGGTGCTGCCGATACTGGAAAGTCAATCTGGGACGTATCGATCGGTCCCGAAGGTACTGAGAACGCCAGATGACGATCCCTGGTGAGGAGTGAATCGCTCAACACCAGTGCCGATGCCGGGGTATCGGTACCGCTCAAAGAGGATGCCACCACCGAGCATGGCTCAGGTATGTTCTGTGAGGGGTGAGCCCCAGGAACAACCTGAAACCCCTGAAAGGCTTTGGAGACCGAAGACTCCCGCTGGGGTTTTAAAGCCAATAGGGTCTTGAGGACAAGGCCGGAGCCGTCATCATGCTTGGCATGAGACCTACCACTCAAGGATTGGCTAGTCTTAACAGACTGTTTGTGGGTTACCTGATCCTGTAGAGAAGAAATGGTCGGTGCACTGACACTGGAAGGGAACGCGTTATCGAGGGAAACTCGAAATGGAAGGAGAAATTTCACTTACCGTTAATTTCCTTTCCTGGAATACTGCTAGACCAGTCCAAACGGGTTATGCACCCCTGCCAGCAGATCTTGGAGACAGAATTCTACCAGAGCTCTGATAGGCTGGAGCCTGGTGATATAATCCTACCCCTAGGGGTCTCCCTCAGTTACGTCCACAAGCTAATGCAACATGAACTGTAACATCACCCCAGAGGGTCCCAAGTGAACTATATACAAGGTAGCCGAAGAACTCCCTAGAGCTGAAAACAGTATCCACCTACGAACCCATGGACTGCCCAGGGCGAGGCGTACCGGCAAAGAGAAGAACCGCGGTCAGCGGCTGCACCGCACCAGCGGCACTCCAACCAACAGCAGGGCAGGTCCTGGACTGGTCTAGCAGTATTCCAGGAAAGGAAATTAACGGCAAGTGAAATTTCTCCTTCCAGTTCATACTGCTAGACCAGTCCAGACAAACGGGCAGTACCCAAGCTACCTGATTTCAAGGGGGGGCAAGGCCGCCGACAGCTCAGCAACTCCAAAACGGACTTCCTGACGGGCATGAACGTCCAACCTATAATGACCGACAAAGGTGGACAGCGACGACCAAGTCGCCACCCGGCGAATATCGAGAGGAACTACATGAGACCTCCCGGCCTACAAAGTTGCTTGCGCCCGAGAGGAGTGAGCACGGAGTCCCGGTGGAGCTTGTTCTCCTTGAAGGTACGCCACCTCAATGGCCTCCGTAACCCATCTAGAAATGGTAGATTCGGAGGCTGCGGATCTCCGAGAACCCGCGAACAAGACAAAAGAGTAACAGTCATATGGAAGGGTCTGGCGACCCCCAGATACCGAAAAAGAACCTTCTTAAGGTCCACCGCCCGCAACGGAGACCGACCACTGTCACACTGCGTCTTTGGAAAAGACGGAAAGGAAAGAGGCTGGAAAACAGCGAACGGCGTCAGCACTTTGGGCAACAAAGGAAGGGACAGTTCTCAGAGAAACACCTTCGGAGGAAAACGAGAGATAGGGATCTCGACACAGAGAGCCTGGAGCTCAGAAACACGGCATGCCGAAGTTATGGCCACCAAGAAGATTGCCTTCAGAGTCCAATCTAGAAGAGAACAGGCCCTCAGAGGCTCAAAGGGAGGAGCAACGAGGGCACAGAGGACAAGCACGAGAGCCCACGCCGGCACAGGCGAACGCAGAGGAGGCCGGAAGGCCCAACTCCACGGAGAAACCGAGACACGTCCGAATACGAAGCTATCGATCGCCCCGGTATAGGACCCCGAAAACAAGTTAAAGCGACCATTTGTACTCGCAAGGAATTGAATGTTAATCCCTTATCCACTCCGGCCTGTAAAAAGGACAGGATGTCCGGAATACCGCAACGCCAGGGTGCGAGGTTATTTCGCGAACACTAACCATCAAGAGACGCCAAACCCGAGCGTAAGTCAGCGTCGTGGAAGACCGCCGTGCCGTGATAAGCATCACGACCACGCTAGGCGAAAAGCCGTAGCGAGCAAACCAGCGGCGGTTAATAGCCAGGCCGAAAGCGAGTAAGGAGCCGGGTCTTCCATCTCCACCGGTCTGTGAATCAGAAGGCCGAGAAACGCCTCGAGGCGGAGCAGCCACGCCCCAGACAGACGGAAGAGATCCACATACCATGGTCCGCGAGCCCAATTCGGAGCCAGCAGGAGTACAGGGCCGCGACGGTCTCGGAGCCGCCGGAGAACTATGCATATCACGGATCAGGGAGGGAAAACACACAGGAGAAGATGAGCCAGCCACGGTTGAGAGAGAGCATCTATGCCATGCGCTCCCTCGTCCCTCCAATGGCCGAAGTACAGCGAAGCCTTGGCAGTCTGCGCCGTAGTCATTAGATCCATGGTCGGCAGTGCCCACAGGTGAACAATGGACCGGAACGCATCTGGCTGCAGAGCCCAGCCCCCGGGCTCCAGAGTGCCGGCTGAGAAAATTGGCTTACACATTGTTCATGCCTGCGATGTGCTGCGCCGATAGCCTGAAGATGTTCCTACGCCCACGGGAGGAGCAAACGCCTCTCCTGTGAGACATCCGGACATTGCGTGCCGCCTAGGCGGCTTAGGTAAGCAACCGTCGTGGCGTCGGAAGGAACCGAACTGCACGCCGCAGCAGAAGAGGCTGAAACTGAAGGGCGTAGTGCACTTTCCGCGTCTTGAGACGATTGATAGACCCTTGGGCTGCGCGAGGTGACCAACTCCTCTGTGCCGAGGCCAAGCCGCAAGGCGCTCCCCAACCGGAGAGGTCGGCGACTGGCGTCACCAAGATCCAGCGCAGAGACTCCAGAGGGACCCCCCGTAGAAGATTGTGTGCCTGAAGCCACCAGCGGAGGCTGCGGTGCACCGGCAGAAGCAAAGGTAACCGGATTAGATAACTGTCCGACACCGGCGACCAACGAGATAGAAGTGCCGTCGGCAAGCAGCGCATGTGCGCTTCCGCCCACGGAACGAGGGCTATCGTTGCTGCCAAGGACCCCAAGAGTTGAAGGTAGCCCCCAAGGCCGAGCTGAAGAGAGATCTTCTGAAAACGTTCCTGAGGTAGAAACACCCGCCCCCGACGAGTGTCGCACCCAGCCCCTAGAAAATCCAGGACCTGAAGCATCCCAAAATAGAGTAACGGTCCAGTCCTCCTTCCAACGGTGGACCGGGACAAATGGCATCTAAACGCTGGAGCCTGGAAATGAAGCAACATCCGCTGCCCATTGCCGCAGGCTGAGCCATCTCCGAGCTACCGACACCGGTGCTAGGAAGCGAGCTGAGCCGCAAGACATCACAGAATGCCTCTGCCCGGAATGCAGCGATGGATTCAAAATGAACCAACTCGGGAACACCTGGAAGCTGCTGAATCCAGTGAAGGGAGGCCCGAGCTGCTAGACCTCTGCAAGAAGGAAATAACGGGCGAAGGAAAACCCGTCTTCAGCAGCCTCCCAACTCTTTAGGTCTTGCTGGTCGCGGAGCACCACTCCGCCCTCAACCGGAAGTGTGGTATGCCTGATGACCCTGGTCAGAATGCATCAACTGTCGGGTATGTCAGCCAACGGTCCAAGTGAAAGGGAGACCAAGGGTATAACTGACCAATACCGCGTGCCGTATGAATGCCCTGGAAAATGGGATCCGGCTGCAACTGGATTTGAGAATCCGGAGGATCAGGCGTGTCGGCCAGGGGGAGCGACTCCATCACCTGTGTGAATAGAGCCGGCAACTCCTCTTTCCGAAAAAGGCTGAGAACCGTCAGCGAAGAAAACAGACGGAGAATATTCCCCATCTCCGTACTCCAACGAGTCAGGGCTGACCTCCGAAGATTTAAAATCTTCTTGAATATCCATAGTACCCCGCAAGGCAAATGCAACGCTCCAAGGAGGACATACTGCTCTAAGGTCTGAGGACTTATGGGACCACTTGCAAGACCACGCCATATGCTTGCCTCCTACTGGGCAGGTGTAGGAGATATTCCAAAAGACTCCAAAAGTCACAGGCGTCATGCCAGATGGAAGAGTGTGAGGAAGGCACTGTCAGTCAAGGCTGCTGTGGCCTCCAGCGGCTGTGGAAGAGACATGGGAGCTGACAATCGTTTCCTGCAGGAAGATCCTGCAGCAGGGGCTCTGAGGAGGGAGGAGATAAGGTGCTGATGAACCCATCTAGCAGCGCAGTGGGAATGGGGAAAGAGTCTCCGGGATGCAGCGTGCAGGTGGAACACAAGCAATCTCTTAATTCCCCATTCGGCTGATTACTTATTACATATAATAGCCAGAGAAACAAGCATTGTAGAGACTTAAACCACCTTTCCTCTTTTTTTCCTTTTTTTTTTTTTTGCATTTAAAACAAAAATCAAGGTAGGCTCAGGGAAACCGAAGACTCTTCAAAGAAAAGGATTTTGAAACTCTCCGTGCCTCCACAGCATGTTTAAATGTGTGGAAACTGCTGTCTAGAGCTGTTCCATCCAAAACGAAACACTGAAGAGAAAAACAAAATGGCCGCTGGCACAGAAAAAATGTCAGGTATTCAATGAGCTGAGAAGGGAACTGTCAGTCATTCACTGTGCTGGTACAGAGAAACTTTCAAAGTCAGGGTAAGGCCATTACAGTGACTGAAAGTAGAGAAATTAGAGTGATTCCTCCGCAGCCACTCAGACCTCCATGGTAGGGGCTGAAAGGTGTTTCTGGGGAGGGATGTAGAAGCTCAAACCCAGCCGTACGGAAGATGACAGTATGTTTAATTAGGTAGAGCCCAAAACAGTCAGGATCCAAAACACTGACTTAAAATTCCAATCAAATGGTATATTGAAAAAGACAGATACAATATTCCAGTAAGACGTACAAAGTAACCCGGCTGCAGTATGTGGATTAAAAATTTTAAAGTAGGAACTTCAAAACTCAGAGGCAGCCGGTCCGGGAGCAGTAGCCGAGGCAAGTGAGAAAAAAAACAGGCTACTCAGTTTCCTTTCAGGAATTGATACCTGAACTTCCCGGGGATGTCCGTGGCAAAGACTCAGCGCAGCGTAAAGCCAATGGAGAGCTCCACTGAAGCCAGGCTCAGGAGATCCCAAGTTTATCTGGGGAATCAAGACGCTGGGGGAAGAGCACAGTTGATTTCTGAGGTCCCTGTGTGTCTTCTGACAGCTTATGCAGCGTAGACCTGAATAAGGCATAGGGAGAACTAAAAAAAACAACAAAAAACACTCTGCCCCGGAGGAACAGGCATTTAACAATATTCCCCATACTATGCAATGCCTCAGCCAGCCTTCTTTGTTGGGCACAGTGGGGGATGGAACCCATGAGCCCTGTACCAGTGGTCAGTGTCTTAGCATTGTACTGTGGCTCTGAATTGCATCCGGTTCTCTAATCATGCCTTCCGTACTTTTTATTCATTATGTTAATACATAGGCAGAGAAAAAGGAACCCCCACACAACTCACAGCTAGCCAGTGTTGTGGAAAAATTTAAACAGCAATTTTATTTTTTTTGGTGCTAGAAGCCAACAAAGAGAGAAGGAATCTGGCTTCCCGCCAAAAACCAGGGCTCATTAGCTATTCAAAATGGCCGCCGGCAAAAATAAACTTCAAAAAGAGTGAATTAAAACCCCCAAAAGCTAAGGAATTAACTCAAAAAGTCAAATGACAAGGTGGGAGGGTTGCAGGCATGAGAGAAATGCCTAAAATCGCTGAAAAATCAAGAAAAATAAATCCAGTCACCACAGAGTTGGGAGAAAGACAGGTTTTGTACTCACAGTACCGAAAGTGCAGAGAATCCACGGACCGCTGCTGAGAGCACTGCCAGCTGCCTCACCACTAAAATCAGCCCCAGGGACTGGATTTTAGGAGGCTTACCATCCAGCTAAATAGTCTTCTTGACTAGTGCTGGGAAGTCTGCACATCAGCGAGCTCTGTGACCCGCAGGACACAGGAACTCAGCTGGAATTCATCCTGGTGCCCAGATAAGTACACTGGCAACTACAGGGTATAATCTCTCCCAGAGAAATCACAAAGAAATAAAGCATCTTAAATTTTTTTGAAGGAGCAACAAAAAAAAGCATCCAGATCTGCTGGAGACAGAGAAAAACTGAGGGAGACCCCTAGGGGTAGGATTATATCACCAGGCTCCAGCCTATCAGAGCTCTGGTAGAATTCTCTGTCTCCAAGATCTGCTGGCAGGGGTGCATAACCCGTTTGTCAGTATGAACTGGAAAATCTCTTCTCATAAAAAATTGTAGCCTAATGGCTCCGGAGGAAAAGGGTCAGGACCTAAACAGGTTAGACACCAATTATTGGAGTCTAAGAAGAAAACTGTATTATCACAGTTAAGGCACTTCTTAGGAGAAGGCGGCTCCATGATGGAGAGGCCTTACAGGCCCAAAGGTTTAAGACAGAAAACTGAGGGAAAACTCTCCGTGAGTTTGAGAAAAAGAAAAGACAAAAACCCACCGGCGGTACCGGTGGAGGCGGGGAAACAGCCGCGACCACAAGAAAAAGAAAAATAAAGAATTTAAGAAAAAATTTTCTGCGGTGACAGGAGGACGTCCTGCCGGCTCCGTGGAAAAACGAAAACTGAGGAGAGACAGTTGGAAAGGTGGGAAGGCAGCACGCAGGCGCTGAGGGATGCTCCCAAAAGCTTTCTGATTGGACGCTGGGGAGCGTTCCCGCGCGGGCTCCGTCGGTACCGACATACCCATATGTGAAGACTCATTCCTGCTTGTTCCTGGAGATAATGGACTTACAGATGCCTCCACCTTGCAGTCCAACAACTTCCTGAACGCGGCTCCATCCTCTACTGGTAGAGTACACCTGATGACTGCAGCTACATGCACACCCACCTTAGGAAGATCAGACACCTATCCAGGTCACTTAAAACAAATCACCATAAAGTTGCAAATAATCAAAACGAACAACCCTACAATGAAACCCAGAACTTCACGAGTCCATTCCCAACATTAATATATATCAATACACTTATTTTTATACACACAAATTCACAGAATGCCAACATGCTCAATTCAGGTCAGCTAGAGAAGGGCATAAAGCTTGTCTGAAAACACACAGATGCTCTACTGGGAGGGGTGGTGTGTGGGGCTGTTCAACTGGTCTATAACACCGATGGGAAGCCAAGCTTTACCACTCCCCCCCAGCCCCTCCAAATAGGAAATACCCCTCTAGAGAGATCTACTAGGAAGGTAACCTTAGGATGACAGCCCGGGAGCTAACAATTTCAAGCCGAACTGCACCAGAACAGCATTCACTAGCTGCTGGAGACTGAAAAAATATTGAAGCGTATCCCTAGCTGTATCAGCATTAGTAGCAGTGATGTCACTGAAAGTTTCTAGTTCTCTCTGCTGATAGGGGGAGGGGCGCAATTCGCTTATGTCTGGAATGGTATAGCAGGATGAATCTGGAAACAAAATCTCTGCTGGAGATTTACATTTTGCAAAAAACAAGCAACAACTCAGTTGTGGGTTTAGATCTTCCAAAGTGTGCTAACAGTTTAAGATCTTCCACTATTGCATGTATGGTCATGATACAAGCACTTTCTGTGAAGAACTCCTACAATCTCTCTCCTCAACTAATATGCATATTCAATTAAATATTAGCAAGTTGTATCCTGATCCCCCCTTATCCTGTTTACCATCCATGTGTATGTAGGGTTGCCAACTGGCTCCAGATGTGCCCGACAGGCTTAATCCAGTCCTGGTACCCCATTGCATGCAGTAACTCGTTTTCCTTTTCTTATGGAGTGCAATGGAGAAATCAGAACTACACATCCCTGCATGCAATGAGGTAAACCCAGGACTGGATCGAACCTGTCGGGCCCATCTGGAGCCAGTTGGTAACCCTATGTATATGTTAAACATTTCCCCTAATTTCTAACCTAAGCCCCTGTTAATCACATGCTTGTCTTGCATAGATTGTGAGCACTTTAGAACAGGGACTGTCTTACATGTGCATGTACCGCACTGCATATGCCTTGTTAAGAAATAGTAGTAAGTTAATATAGTGCTATTCCATTTGTAGTTATCAAAAAACACACTAAGGTGATCTGTACAACCAACTGAAAATAAAGTGTGCCCTTTCAATATACAATTAGTTAAATATTTTCTTCAGGCTTTCACAAATACTTGTAATCTCAGAGCCAGCCTAAAAATCTAGGAGCCGGCTGTGTAGACAAAGATATATCAGTTCCTTTTTTAGGTTTTAAGGCCTGATTTAGTAAGACTGTTTTCCCATTTTCTATGACAAAAATGCTTAGTAAATACAGCCTTTAATGTACCACTGTGCAGTGCTAACAAAGTAATGGCTCCTCTCCTCCTCCCACTCTTAGTATCTCTTTATAGCTGCACTTGATGCAACTTTTTTGCTTCACTTTTCACAATGGCCTGGTAATGCATGAAACATAAGTCTTGTACCTCCACATTGTGCCTTCACCCAGTGTCTGTCATGACTCCCCCCCCCCCCAAGCCTGTCCTAACCCCCCTCTCCCTCTGGCTTCACCCAATATACCCCCCACCCACTTCATACAATCACTATTACTCACAGGTAAGACACAGTGGAGAAGTTTGTGCTGGTCTTTTAGTTTCAAGCCTGAACTTCCTCCTTCATGCAGATCAAAGCATGCAGAAAGCTAATCGTGATAGGGGGAAGTCTGAAGTGTCACTTTTTCAGGAGCCACAGCCACCTTTCGGGGGGGGGGGGGGGGGGTATGAAATCAGGCCTTATCTGCTAATTGGCTTTCCTTGATTACCTCTAGTCCAGTCCTCTGGGTAGTCAACCCCTACCAGCATTGGAGACTGAGTATGTCATCTTTTGATAACAGTGTATTTAAGCAGCTAGCAGTACCTACCAGCCCCAGTAACCTATTGACAAAGCAGATTCACAGGAGCAACAAAATAAGTAGTAAACCTTTGAACCAAGAATATATGATGTTCAAACTAGAACCAGGCTTCCCAAACCAAACAGGGAACCTCCTCCGCAAGGAGAAAGCAGCATACCCATCGAAGCTCCAAGCGCCCATCAGACACGGCTCTGTTGTCACTACTACTTCCGCAAAACATCAGAAGAAAACAAAAATGTACATGTCTGTCAAGCTTGTTATTAGCGTGTCTGTTTGCACAAAAAATGTGTCTCTGCAAGAAAGGCTCCTGAACCTCTATCACACTGCAAAACCCCGAGATTACCCCATGCAATGACCTTCTTCAGGCCTAGGGTCACTACACCACCTAGGTTACTGAATCGGGGAGAGTTCCAGGACTGGAAGCACTCAACGAAAGACAATTAGCAGGTAAGGCCTAATTTCACCTTCCTTATTGTCCCTCTAGTCCAGTCCTCCTGACCTCTAGGATGCTGTCTGCCAGGTGACAAAATCCAAGATGTTACAGAGTTTGCAGAGACTCATCAAGCCCACTATTACCCGACGCTGCTCATCCATGTCAGCATAAATGATACTGCCAGGTATCCCTCTGAGCGTATAAAAAGTGACTTCATGGCTCTGGGACATAGGGTGAAGCAGATTGGTGCGCAGGCGTTTTCTTCAATACTCCCTGTGGAGGGTAAAGGCCAAGACAGAGCAGCTCACATCCTGAAGATAAATTCATGGCTGCATGATTGGTGTCAGAGCATTTTGGTTTTCTGGATCATGGACTGCTGTTCCAAAGGCTGCAGAGCAGAGATGACGTCCATCTGTTCAAGAAATGCCAACGTGTCTTCAGTAGCAGACTAGCTAACTTACTGAAGAGCGCTTTAAACTAGATTTGTTGGGGGATGTGTGAGAAGAAAATCCTAGGTAAGTGAAAGCCCCCAGGTAGTGAAACATTAAATACCTTTATGGATATGGGCACACAAGGGGCAACAAATGGAAAGCAGTGTGTATATATGCATGTAGCATGAGAAATAAGATCCCAGATGTCGAGGCTTTAATGGGAGTGGCTGGCTGATTTAGTGGCGGTAACAGACATTGTTCACAGACAACCATGACTGGGATGTAATTATGCCAGGCTATACTTTATTCAGAAAGGACAGGGTAGGAAGAAGGAAAGGAGGAGTGGCACTGAATGTTACAAATATTAAAGCTATGGAAATACAGGGCTTAAAATGGGAGAGAGGAGGCACTGTGGGTTAAATTAGAAAGAGTGAAAGAGAAATCTATTTGCATTGGTGTTATATACAGACCTCCTTCACAGCGAGATGAAGTGAATGGAGATTTAATAGAAGACATACTGAGAGGAAGTGACATCTGGATGGAAGCATGAGCTCTGAAGCTTCACCCAGTGTTCGCTGTTAAACGCCTGGATAGGGATGCCCATTATCACCTTTACTTTTTGCCCTGGTGATAGAGACCTTAGAACAGGTGCGAAAGCAAGGAGATATAAAAAGAATACAAATGGGACCTTGGAAATCGAAAATAGCACTCTTTGCAGATGTTATTTTCACATAAAGTGAACCTCTAACCACCCTACCAGTTCTTATGAAATTAGGCAATATAGCGTGGTAGCAGGATATAAATCTTAGTAAAACAGAAATTTGTGTCTTTAACCTCCCTGAAGAATTAAACAGATTACAAGAAGGATTTCCATTTAAATGGGTTAAGAAATCAGATAATTGGGGATACAAATAGGTAGTATTATTCAATCTTTAAGGGAAAGGAACTATGCCCCCTTGCTAAGGGAGATACAGGTGAGTAACTACTCTAACAGGTGTTCTCCAGGAGCAGCAGGAATCAGTCCTCACATACGGGTGACATCGACGTCGATGGAGCCCCTGTGGAGCATTTCCCAGGCTTTCTATGAAAGCCTTTGGGAATACTGCACGCATGCGCGGTCCCCTTCCCGCCCAAAAGGTGCCATCTTGCTCAGTCTGATGACATAGCTAAAAAACAGCACACAAAAATGTAAAAATAAATTGTGTACAACTGCAACTCCCAGGGGAGGAGGGAGGGTTGTGAGGACTGATTCCTACTGCTCCTGGAGAACACCTGTTACAGTTGAGTAACTCTTTTTCCAGGACCAAGCAGGAAGTCAGTCCTCACATATGGGTGACTCCCTAGCTCTGGGCTACAAGGAACCCAGGCTGAACAAGAGAACTCCCTCTAGTCCCAACATCAAAGAAAGGCTTTTCACTGAAAGAACCTCCACCAGTAGCCCAACGGAGGGCTGGAGTTGCCTAAACCTCAAAGAGATTCCGGAGTACTGCCTGGCCAAAAGCACTGTCCCTATGTGACTCCCTCTCCAGGCAGTAAAGGGCCACAAAAGTCTGGCTTGAGGACCAAGTTGCAGCCCTGCAGATGTCTGCCAATGGTACACAAGGGGCAACAAATGGAAAGCAGTGTGTATATATGCATGTAGCTGCCTCAGTAGCTCCTGAGGCAGCCATTGCCCTGACATGGTGGGCTGTGACCCGACCCTGCAAGGGAAGGTCAGCCGCCCTGTAAGCCCAGGTGATACAGTCAGCCACCCAGATGGACAAAGTACGCTTGGACACAGCTAACCCCAAATTACTAGGGTCAAAAAGATATGAAGAGCTGAGTAGCTCTTCTATGCCCCTGCGTACGATCAAGGTAGAAGGATAAGGCCCTTCTACAGTCCAGGGTATGCAGGACCGCTTCAGCCTGGCTTGCATGGGGCCTAGGGAAGAATGTTGGAAGAACCACCTCCTGGTTGAGGTGGAAAGAGGAGACAACCTTTGGGAGGAACTCTGGATGAGTCCTAAGGGCTACCCTGTTCCTATAGAAGCAAGTGTAAGGCCTGTCACAGACCAGGGCCTGAAGCTCACTCACTCACCTGGCCGAGGTTAGGGCTACCAGGAAGAGTGTCTTCCAGGAAAGGAAGCGGAGAGGACAAGTAGCCATCGGCTCAAAAGGTGGGCGAGTCAGTTGCTGCAAGACCACATTCAACTTCCACTCAGGCGCTGGACGACAGACAGGAGGCTTGAGCAAGATGAAACCTCTGTCTTTTGGGGAAACTGCTAGGTACATATGACCAAGATTGGCCACTGTTGGAAACAGAATACTGGGCTTGATGGACCTTGGTCTGACCCAGTATGGCATATCTTATGTTCTTATGTTCTCTAAGGAACCGGGATACCAAGGGGTGAACCGACAGAGTGTCCTTCCACCAGTGAGTGGTGAGCTGCTAGAGCTGAGAGGTGGACCCGAACAGAATTGGACTTAAGTCCCTGATTGGATAAGTGCAGCAGGTACTGAAGCACCACTGGTATAGCACAGGAGAAAGGATCTTCTGTACGCAGCTGACACCACACAGAAAACCTTTTGCATAGGTTTTTCTAGTGGACTGCTTCCTAGAGGCCAGGACGACCTCCTCAACTTCCTGAGGTAGGCCCCAGGGAGCCAAAACTACCCTTGCAGCCTCCAGGCCATCAAATTGAGAGACTTGAGATTTGGGTGCAGAAGAGAACCTTGATCCTGAGAGAGAAGGTCGGGCTGCAACCCCAGAGGCAGTGGGTTGTCCACTGCCAGTTGAAGCAGAAGTGGGAACCAAGGCTGCCTCGGCCACCTGGGAGCTACCAGAAGGACCGAGGCCTTGTCCTGCAGAATCTTGAACAGGGTTCGGGCCACCAGAGGCGTGGGAGGAAACGCATATAGGAGGCCCTGAGACCAGGAAATCAGAAAAGCATCTGCTGCTAGCCATAGAGGATGTGGTTGCCTGGAGCAGAACCTGGGCAGCTGTCTGTTCAGGGGACTGGCAAATAGATCTATGGACGTAAGTCCCCATTTCAGGAAAATCTTCTGAACCACTAAGGGATGGAGCTGCCATTTCTGGGGCTGCAGAATCCTGCTCAACCTGTCTGCCAGATAGTTTTCCTGGCCAGGGAGATAAACAGCCTTGAGAAACATGTTGTGCCTAAGCGCAAACAAGCAAAAGGTCCTGTGCCTCCTGACAAAGGATCCTGGACCCAGTGCCGCCCTGCTTGTTCACATAAAACATGGCTACTTGGTTGTCTGTCTGTACTAAGACAGACTGGTGAGCCAGGGTTTGAGAGAAAGTCTTGAGGGCTAAGCGAATAGCCCATAGTTCCAGTAGGTTGATCTGCTGCGTGGCCTTCCAGGGAGACCACAGGCCCTGGGTGCACTTGCCCAGACAATGTGCTCCCCAGTCCTGCAGGGAGGCATCGGTGGTCAACACCACTGTGAACCCAGGTATCTGAAAGGGCACCCCTTGCAGTAAGTTGGGGGGGGGGGTGCAGCCACCAGCATAGGGAGTTCAGGAATAGTCTGGACACCCTTACTCTATCTGAGGCTCCCTGTGGCCTGTGTCCACTGAGTTCTGAGGCACCACTGTGCAGGCCTCATATGAAGCCGGGCATTGGGAGTCACATGTACTGTCGAAGCTACCATGTTTCCCCGAAAATAAGACCGGGTCTTATATTTATTTTTGCTCCAAAAGATGCACTAGGGCTTATTTTCGGGGTAGGGCTTTTTTTCTTTTTTTTTTTTTGATATACAGCTTGACAGCACAGAATGAGTGGCACTGCAGCTCCCGCCCGCACAGATGATGGAAGTGGCACACAACACAGCATAGGCACCCAATCGGCATCAGGGAGTGGAGCAAGAGGAAAGCTCCTCCCTGGTCCTCCCACCGAAGCCAATGAGGCCACAACAGCACCAAGAACTTAAAAGGAGAGCGCCCTTGGAGCAAAGGAAGAGGCCCGCAGCATAGCACTGGCACCTGATCGGCATCGGGAAGTGGAGGAGGAGGAAAACTCCTCCCCAGTGACCCCCCCCCCCCCCCAGGTTCCAAATCTGTCAGACATGATCTGCACTAGGGCTTATTTTCGGGGTAGGGCTTATATTATGGGAATCTCAGAAAAACGTGCTAGGTCTTATTTTCAGGGTAGGTCTTATTTTCGGGGAAACACGGTATGTGGCCGAGAAGACTCAGCCAGAAACCAGTGACCTGCTGAGAAACTGGTTTGCCAAATCTCAGTCTTTGGGCTCTGTCCTCTGGCAACAAAGCCTTTGCCTGCCCCTATGAACTCCAAGTTTTGGGAGGGGAGCAAAGTGGACTTTGCGAAATTTATGACAAACCCCAGGTGTTGAAGGAGAGAAATAGTGCAGAGGGTGGCTTGCCTGGCCTCCTGGCACGTCTGACCCCTGATGAGCCAGTCGTCCAGATAAGGAATCAGGGTATCTTTGTCTTCCCCTAAGTAGGCTGCCACCACTGCCAGGCATTTGGTAAAGACCCTAGGAGCGGAGGTGAGGCCGAAAGGCAGCACTCTGTACTGGAAATGGTTTCCTCCCACAATGAACCTGAGGTACTTTGTGGTCTGGATGAATAAGGATGTGAGTGTATGCATCCTTTAGATCTAAAGAGCATAGCCAATCTCCCTGCTGGAGGTAGGGCAGAAGTGTTCCAAGAGTAAGCATCTTGAACTTTTTTCTCTAGGAACCTGTTGAGATTTGAGGTCGAGAATAGGCCCAAGGCCGCCGGTTCTCTTTGGTACGAGGAAGTGCCTGGAGTAGAAACCGTGACCTTGTAGGTGGGGAGGCACAGGCTCCACCGCCTTGTCTCGCAACAGACCCTGAAGCTCCTGCAGGAGGAGGTCTGTGTGGAGAGGAGGCCTTGGAGGCTCTCCTGGGAAGTAAGGAGGCGGCAACTGATGGAAATGAAGCATGTAGCCCTTGTGGACTATGCTTAAGACCCAATTGTCTCCTGTAATGGGTGGCCACCTGTGGGCAAACAGGGCTAGTCGACCTCCTGTCCAGGGTTGGGACAGCAGAGACGGAGAGGCTATGCCTTGGGAGTCAAAAACCCCCACCCTGCTGAGTGGGAGCAGGAGCCGGAGGCTTGGGGCCTTCTGCCTACGGGGCCCATGTACCTGCCCCTTGGCCTGCTGACCCTGTGAGGGAGCTGGGGAGGCCTGGTAAGGTGGGAACTGTTTATAGGTAGTCATCTTCCTCGGGTAAAAGGACTTCTTACCCGAGCCCTTCTTTTTATGAGAAGGGGCAGGGTCTTTCTAGACAGCCTTGTCCTCGTGAGGTGCTCGATCTCGAGCTGTGCAGCCTTCTCGGCCATGGGCTTGCCAAAAAGGTTCTCACCTCGGCAAGGGACATCGACCAACTTGTCTTGTACCCATGGCTCGAGATTCGATGACTGCAGCCATGCCTGGCGTCGAGCCGCGATGCCGGCTGCCACAACACGGGCCGAGGCCTCGAAGCCATCGTAGGCTGCTCGGGATATGAACTTAGAGCATTCCCGAATCCCCGAAGACAAGGACTTGAACCTCTGCAAAGGTTCCCCAGAGAGACTAGCAGAGAACCCGGCAAGTTCCTTTGCCAGGTCCCGCAAGTACATGCCCATGCACAGCTGGTAGGACTGGACACAGCAAGCAAGCATCTAGCCCTGGAAGCACTTTCTACCAAATGCATCCAGGTTCTGGGCCTCCCTGCCGGGAGGCACCGCAGAGTGCATCTTCTGGCTTTTCAGACGATGCATGGCCGATTCCACCACCATGGAATGGTGTGGTAGCTGCGCCTTCTGAAAGCCAGGGCTCTTACGGAGTCGATAAATGGAATCGAACCGCTTGCTCAGAACCGGTGCTGCGGCCGGTGCCTCGCACATCCGGAAGAGGAGCTGTTCCAGCATCGGAGGAACCGGCACAGTAAAGGCCTCCTTCGAAGGAGAGTCATACTGGAGGGCCTCGAGCTCTTCGGCTCGAGGCTCCTCGGGGATCGCCAACGCTGTGGCCATATCCCGAACTCCGAGAACCAGGTATCCTCCGGGGGAGAGATCTACTCCGGGGCTCAGACTGCGGTGAGTCCGACGGGACGCACCGAGTCCTGAAGGTATCGGGGGACTCCTCGTCCTCCGTCTCCCAGGCAGACTCGTCCAAAGAGGAGTCGGGCTCTGACCGCGTGGGTCCCAGCAGCACCCGCCCAGACGCCGAAGGCACTGGCATCAACGCCCTCGGTCCCGACCGGGAGGTCGAGGGTGACCACAACCGAGGACGAGCTCAAGCCTTCATGGTCTCAAGTATCGGCTCGGTCTCTGGGGTCGACGTCAACGTCCTGGTGGTCGGGGCAGATGTGCCAGCAAGGCTGGCCATCAGCACCCACTGCTGATCCATGAAGGCAGACAGTCTGCACTCCAAGGCTGACAGCCCGAGTCCAAGCTCAGGAGACTCAGCAGCCGCAGACAACAGGACTTGCGTGTCCAGCAGACTCCGGCTCCACACGAGGCATTTTGGATGGCTTCTCCTGTTCCAAGGGACGGTGGTTGGGGGTCCGAGAAGCCAGGGACCTCCTCCGACGCCACCCTCGCGAGCCGCTTCTTCCTCTTTTGCTCCCGATCGGGGGACCCCCTGTCCGAGGAACCCCGACGATGCTCGGGGTCAGACTCCCGAGACGTCGAGGCCTCCGACGAGGTCCTGGCCCGGCCGGAGGCCAAATCAGAAAAAAGCCTTTCCTTTGCAGTGCCTTAGTGGACATTTTGCCACAGGGCCCACAGATCTTAGGATCATGATCGGGACCAAGGCAGCAGTCGTGTGTGTTGGTGAGAGACATTAGTTTCTTGCACCAATCACACTTTTTGAAACCACTGGAAGCCATCGTTGAGTCGAGGGAATTTTTCATGCAGGTATCGGAAAGCTGGCGAAGTGCGGTCCATGGCTTTCACAAAGTTTTTCATCAAACCTAGTTTGATGTGAAGGGGATTTTATGAGCCTCAACCAGAGCTGGGTGATGGATATTCTTCTCTCCAACTGTTACATTTTGTCTGCGATTCCATTCCTTCCGCAAGTAGTGCCACTCCCTTGCTCGGCTATCCCACTCACATAAGAAACGCATGTATTTTATATATCCCTGCTGCAGTCCCATTAAAAGGGCAACTACCTTCCAGTCACCACAGAGGTGTCAGCTGTACTTGTTATAGTTAATGGAAGTCGTATGTCTTTCATGTGGATGGCATGCGCTACTGGAATAGATGGAAGATGGTTTCCATTGTTCAAAAGCACAGCCTTCAGACTCCGTTTCAAAGAGTCTATAAATAGTCTTCAGTCTTGTGGGTCATGAGTGATTTTTAAGACATTCATGAGGCTTTCAATATCAGAAAAAAATACCAGATTACTTTTCTTTCGGACTGTGTATAGTACACTGCTGTGTACTATACGCAGCTGTCTGGCAGTAGTATTGCATTGCATCAGAAAATGATGCAATCAACTCTGGATGTGTGCATGCTGGTATTATGCAATGTGATGCAGTATTCGATCATTCAAGGCTTATTTGGGATGTTGATGTCCTACTGGATAAATTTACACGGTGAAACGTCAAAAATGAACTACATGTATTATCTTCAAAACGAGAGCCAATAAATTTTTTTAATGTTATATTTGTGTTCAGCTCACCAAGATACTACAGATTAGGGCCTTTTAAAGTCAGTAACGATTTTAATGTTGACCAGTGGTTCTTGGAAACGCTGCTGAAAGAGAAAATAGTGAGGTTTCTGGAGTCCAAAGAATTACCAGATCTGAGGCAGCTTGGATTCACCAGAGGCAGGTTTTGTCGGACAAATCTGATTTCTTTGACTGGGTGACCAGGGAGTTGGACCGAGGGAGAGCCCTAGATGTGGTGTATTTACATTTCAGTAAAGTATTTGACAGTTCTTCACAAGCAACTTAAACTGAGCATCCTAGGGACGGACCCTAAAGTTACTGCTTGGGTTAGAAACTGGTTGAGTGGGAGGCGACGAAGGGTACAGGTAAATGGAGCTCACCAGTGGTGCGCCCCAAGGATCTGTCCTTGGTCCGATTCTTTAACATTTTTGTTAGTGATATTGCAGAAGGGTTGTCAAATAAGGTTTGCCTCTTTGTGAATGATAACAAAAATCTGCAATAGAGTAGACACCCAGGAAGTTGTAGATAACATGAGGGGGGATCTAGCTAAGCTTGAAGAAAGGTCTCGAATTTGGCAGCTGAGATTTAATGTTAAAAAATGCAAGAACACAGTCTTCTGAAAATCATTTGAGATGCCCCTCACTTCTGTTCCTGTTTGTGGATGTTTTCTGAGGTCCTGCTTTTGGGCTGCAGCAATCCAAGGGAGCAATATGGTATAGGGGGTGAAGTACATTTGTCCACAAAAGAAGAGCAGGACCTGGGTGTAATTGTGTCTAATGATCTTAAAGTAGCTAAACAGGTAGAAAAGGCAACAGCGAAAGCTAGAAGAATGCTTCTGTACATAGGGAGAGGAATGGCCAGCAGAAGAAAGGAGGTGATAGTGCCTCTAAGTGTCTTTGGCGCGATCTCATTTGGAGTATAGTGTTCAATTCTGGAGACCGCACCGTCAAAAGGATATAAACAGGTTAGAGTCCGTGCAGAGGATTGCTGCTAATAGTTAATGGTCTTCATTATAAAGCATGAGGACAAACTTAAGGAGCTTAATATGTATAGAGGAAAGGCGGGATAGACATTTAAATACCTCTGTGGCTTAAATGCACAGGAGAGCCTCTGAATTGAAAGCAAGCTCTGCTACGAGGGAACATAGGATGAGAGTAAAAGGGGATACACTCGTGAGTAATATGCAGAAATATGTCTTTATGGAAAGTGGTAGATGTGTGGAATAATCTCCCAAGTGGAGGTGGTGGTAGAGATGAGGTTAAAAAAAAAAAAAGCATGGGACAAACACGGGATCTCTTAAGGAAAAAAGGGGACTGTTGTAGTGGTTGATATGGAAGGGCAGCCTAGATAGAAACATGATGGCAGAAAGACCACATGGCCTATGTTTCTATGTACCATAGCAGTACTAACAGGAGGGATCCACGAGACTGGCCTGAAAATCACTGCTGCACCGAACCTCACGTTCCCCACCACCTGAACATCCAGGTGAAATGCGTCACAAAAAGGTATGGAGCAATGTCCACCTGGCCGCCCTACAAATATCTACTGGTGGAACTAAAAACTGTCCTCCATCCACGAAGCAGCCTGAGCTTGAGTCGAATGGGCCCATAACCCTGTGGGTACCAACAGACATCGCAACAGATTAGCTGATGCAGGAGGTGTAAATGCAGATCTGAGACACCATCGGACATCCCCGAGAGTACTGACAGGGTGATTTAGCTGGTTCAAATGAAAAACCAAGAGTATTTTAGGCAAAAACAACGAAACCGGAAGCAATACCACCCTCTCCTTTGATATGGAGAGGAAAGGCTCCCGACACTAACAGAGCTTGGAACTCTGGAATCTTCCTGGCGGTTAAGATAGCAACCAGAAACACTGTTTTTAAGCATCAGGTCCTTCAGCGTGCAAGAGCCCAGAGGCTCCAAAGGTTCTTCCATTATCACTGATAAAACCAAATTGAGGTCCCAAGGGGGGGCACCAACGACCACTGTGGTGGCCAGACCTGCTTTACAGTTCCTAAAAAAAACAAACAAAAGAAAAAAAAACCACACACCACGTCTGGATGAGCCCCCTAAGGGCACTCCTTGTAGCCTGCCACAGTAACAATAGCTGCCATCTGCACTTGCAAGGATCTGCAGGCTAGACCCTTCTCCAGGCCGGACTGCAGAAAGGTCAGCACTGTTGCTCTACACACTAGGCTTCAAAAAAAATGCACCACACTGATATAAGACAATGATATGGAGTTCTTGCGGGCCTTCAATAAGGTCAAAATCACTTTTGCTGAGTAGCTATGCTTCCTCAACCTAGTCCTTTCAAGAGCCATGCCATAAGCAAGAATCAATCCACTTGAGGCATTTGGACCAGCCTTTGGGTCAACAGATCAGCCCAGAGTGGAAGGCACCATGGCTGACCTACCATCAGCCAGACCAGGTCGGCGTATCATGGCTGCCTTGGCAAATCAGGGGCAATGAGAATGACTTGCCACTGATGCGCTTCGATTCACTGCACTACACCCCCAATGACTGCCCACAGGGGAAAGGGTAGGCCGTCCATGGGCCAACACTGCACTAAAGCATC
This sequence comes from Ichthyophis bannanicus, assembly GCA_033557465.1. Taxonomy (NCBI): domain Eukaryota; kingdom Metazoa; phylum Chordata; class Amphibia; order Gymnophiona; family Ichthyophiidae; genus Ichthyophis; species Ichthyophis bannanicus. The sequence goes on from CM066034.1 coordinate 708,816,437, forward strand.
CAAGGCCTTCAGACATTCTCTCTCCTCCTGCTGAAGAACTGGCTCACCTTGGCTGACCTGAAGGTTGCCATGAGATCCATGATCTGTGTACCCCACCTTTGAATTATCCTCGAGAAGACAGTGTCATTAAATATCCACTCCCGACTTTAGTCGTCTACCGTCATGTTCTCTTGTACCAGTGACACATGCAGCCGAGATCGCTTGCAGACGACTCTCCGCCCAATCCAAGCGCACACTGGTCTCTCTCCAGACGCACACTTCCCATGACCAGTTGATTAATGTAGGCCACTATGGTGGCGATATCTGAGAAGACTCAAACTGCCTTTTCCCATAGGAAGGGGTGAAAATCCTGAAAGGCGAGGAAAACCACCCTCATCTCCAGCCAGTTGATGGGCCAGTCACTCTCCTCCAGTGTCCACTGACCCTGAGGAATGCGGCCCTTGCAATGAACACCCCCAGCTGGATAAACTGGCATCCTTTGTTAGTGGCACCCAATGTGGGGACTCCAGAGGCATCCCAGCTGTGCTTAGGCACCGCCTGAGAGCCCTTCAGGTCGTCCACAGACGGGGCAACAGCTGTGTCAAAGGATGCTGTTGTGGCGACCACTGGCATAGCAGCAGCCTCAAATGGGCTCACGCCCAAGGGATCAGCTCGATTGCCACTGCCATGGTCCCTAACACCTGTAGATAATGCCAAGCTGTCAATGCCTGCATTCTGAGGAAATGTGGTACCCGCTGATGCAGTGCCTGTGCTCTGCCCCGGCAGAAGCAACCTGCCACTGCATGTGTCGAAGTGGGCTCTGTGATACTCAAAGTCCTGCAACAGAAACAGCTGACTCTTGGCAAAGTTGATAACCCAGCAGAAACTCGACGACTGACCCTTGCTGTGGCTCGCTCACTCTTGCCTGAATATTGCCCGAATGAGCCAATTGTCCAGGTAAGGATCGACCAATATTCCCTCTTGATGCAGTGCAACCGCCACCATGACCATCACTTTGATGAAGGAATGCAGAGCCATCATCAGGTTAAAGGATAACACAAAACTGGAAGTGCCCCAGGGGTCCTGCAAAGTGGAGAAACCGATAATGCCCTGGACATAAGGGAATTTGCAAATAGTCCTCCATGAGGTTGAGGGAGGTGAGAAACTCTCCCTCTCGAATGGCCACGATGATAGACCAGAGCATCTATATGGAAACTGGGCACTAGCAGACACCAGTTCACTTTTTTAGAGGTCGAGAATAGATCAGAAGGCGCCTTCCTTTTTGGGCACCACAAATTAAATGGTGTATCAACAGCTTCTGCACTGGTCCTGGGATACTCGCACAACAGCCCCTAGCTGTATAAGCCGCTCCATGGTGTCTTGCACTGCCTTTGCCTTGCCCAGAGCCTTGCATGGCAAATGTATAAAAGAGGGAGCGAGAGGTCTGGCAAACTAGCACGTGGCCTTCCTTTAAAATCTCCAGGACCCATTGGTCAAATATGATCTGAACCCAGGCCAGATATGTGGAGTGGAGGAGTAGCCTAGTGGTTGGGGCAAGGTACTTCAGGCCGAAAGATCGGGGGTTCAAATCCCACTAGAGGACAGCAACCTTGGGCCGGAAGGACTGGGGTTTCTAGTCTCACAGGTGCTCCTTGTGGTCTTGGGCAAGCCACTTAACCCTCCATAGCCCATGTTCCCTGTAAAATAGTTCTCCAAGTTATAATGCCCTGTTCAATGTAATTTCAGTTTGTTCAATGTAAACCGCACTGATGCAGAATAGCGGGGTATATAAAAGAGAAAGTAAAAATAAAAAATAAGTCACATAGCCAACCTCCAATGGACACCTCCGCCTGGGCCCACGTCGCTTCACTGAACCTTTTTTGGAGCAAAGGAAGAGGTGGAGGAGTAGTATTCTCATCCCGCTCCTCAAAACCCCTGAAAGGCTTGTCCATAAACGGAAAAACTTCTCTTTGGAACAGAGCAAATCGCATGGTGCAGAAACACCTCTGGCTTCTGCTTGTCCTCAGGGAGATGCCCCCTTTTTGATTCCCAAGTCCTTCATCAACTTATCCAATGCCTCTCTGAACAAGAGCCTGCCCTCGAAGGGTAGCTTACTTAATCACTACTTATAAGAGACATCTGCCGACCAATTATGCAGCCAAAGAGAGCAGTGTGCTGCAACCACAGAGACTATGCTCTTAGAAAGATCTCCGATGAGATCGTAGAAGGCATCTGCCAGATAAGTGGCCCCTAATTCCAGAGCATTATGGCAACATCACGTGACTTGAAACCCCTTTGGCTTAATTGTTCCCGACACCACTCTCCCCTGCCCTGCACATCCCCCTCTTCTCCCGCTACCCCCTCCTACCCTAGCCTACTCCAACCTCCATTGTATATAGCACACTGTAGATAGCTCAACCTGTACATATTGCACCTGTTAAGCTACACCTGTATTACATCTACACAAACATTACTATACAACCACTGCATGCTGACACTCCTGCACTATACAATCTGATTCGTTTGAAGTGAAAACTGTTTTGATTTTAGGATAAAGCGGGATATAAATTCTTTTAAATAAAGATACTTTGCCGCTGCTGCCAAAGGCTCAGGCTCCAGAATGCCATGTGCCCACTGCAGGCAAGCTCTGGCCACAATCACACCATACACAGACACCTGTAATGACAGGGCATTCATATCAAATGCCTGTTTAAACAAAGTATCTTTCTATCCTGCACATCCTTAAGCATGGTACTACCGTCGATGGGAATCGTGGTGGTCTTGGTCAGTCTACACCGTATCTACCTTCAGGAATTCATAAGCTCCTGCTCCTGTTCTAGTAGCGGGTAAAGCCAGGCCATGGTCCTACTTCCTCTAAGCCCGGCCTCTGGGAGGTCCCACTCCTTCTGGATCATCTGTTTAACCACACCATGTAGGGGAAAAACCTGCAGTTTTTCAGACAGGTTTGAAACAGCAGGTCTTAGAGCACGTCTTCATCTGGCTGTCCAGCTGCCATCATATTAAGTGTTTTAAGTGACTGGGATATAAGGGTCACCATCTCCTCATAGCAGACAACGCAGACAATACGGGATTCCTCCTCTTGTGTAATTGCCTTCTTCAAGCTCCAAAATCATCCAGTGCCCCTCTCCAAATCATCTGAGTGAATGAAGCCAGTCTTCTCCCAGGTCTTCCTCAATTCTATGCCTGCTAAAGACCAGCCCATCTTCCAACATAGCCTTCTGTTGCTGCTCTCTTCCTTCCTCCTTCCAAAGCAAGGGGGAGGGGGGGTTGTCTTATGCCCACTGCTTCATGCAGAACGCCTTGTGCATGAGGACTAACTCAAGGGAAACCCCTGACCTGGGGCCATCACCCCCAACAGTTCCTGGGAGAGGTGTGTTCCCTACGGCTCCTCCTTCCAGCCGGGCAGACACTGCCACCCCCAAGGAGGACGAACCATTTCCCCCCTTGGTTTGCAAGCCCCCCTCAGACTTGTCTGCATGGTCTTCCTGTAAATACTCTTCAGCCGTTCAGGCATTCACTTCACAGGTATGACATTACTGCTGCTAAGACCATGCCCCATCACACTCCACATGCAAAACATGTGGCTCTTGCAGGCATGGTAAGGCTTGGAGTATAGAAGGCTCCTGGTGCCCCTTCCAAACACTTCTACCAGTGCCAAATATCTAGACTGAAGTTTGTGGCTGCTTTCTTTGCCTTTTTTTTTGTTACACTAACAAACCGCAGATAGTCAGCTGAATTAAAAGCAAAAAGAAAAAAAACCCACAGAGGAACAATCTCAAAATCCGAGCAGGCCTCCCCCACCCCATCCTGGCTCCATGCTTATTTTCTGAGCCTACTAGAAAATGGCACGGTTTCCCGCACTATCACAAAATGAAGCTGCAACCACATGATCCCAGGCACCTAGCCAGAGCTGCCAACTGCAAAGGGAACCCCCCTCCCCCACACACACACTGCTGCAGGGCTGCACACTGCCCCCAAAAGGACTTTTACTGTTGCCACTGGCCCTCCACATTCCTCCTCTCACGCTCAGCCCTACTCACCAGCTTCGGCGCAGAGGCAGAAGATCAATTGCAGAGCCTCAAAGCAACAGGCTTTGAGTTTATCAGCAGCTACTCACCCGATGATGGGTTTTGGAACTGCTGCAGCCAATAGAGAAGCCCCGATCAGCCGCCTCCTATGGAGAAGGACTCCTAAGGTTGTCCCAATGTGTTTTCTTTTTTGATCTCAGGCCAAAGTGGTGTGTGACTGTTGGTGCTTCAGGCATGCATTCTGTTTGCGTCTGCAGTATACATCAGAATGTAAAGCTCATGCTGCAAGGTGCAAATATTAAAGAGGACTACAAGCTGCTAATGGAAAAGACAGTGTGTGACCTGAATTCCAAGGAATGTATGCTACAAAGATGCCAAAGCTGCCCTGGCAAAGAATCACGTAGCGTATTTGGATGAAATATTCCAGGATTATGAGGCTGAGGAATCAATTGAATTCAAACAATGGATTCACACTGACCAAGAAACACTAGAAACAAGCATATTAACAGCTGACAACTTTGTTGAAAAACTTTCAAGCAAAATTTGGAAGCTGACAGGCCATCATTTTGTTTCAAAACACCAAAGTGAATATCTGAAGTCACTGAAAGCTGACTTAAAAGAAACGGAGTTCATTGTTTTGATGGACTTTGCCGAAAATTACTCATTTGTTGTCCAAGATGCTGCCCAGGGCTTTCACTGGGAAAATTCACAGGCCACAGTACATCCATTTGTTGCTTATTATGCAGACAAAGTGGGCACCTTGCAAATTATTAATTGTTGCATAATTTCCAATCATATGCAACAGGATACCGTGTCAGTACACGTGTTTATTCAGAAGTTTATCGAATTTTTGTTGACCCAAGCAGATGTTACGAAAATATACTACTTCAGTGATGGCTCAGCAGCGCAATATAAAAACTACAAAAACTTCGTCAATTTACGCAACCACAAAAATGATTTCAATATCGAGGCTGAATGGAACTTTCGGCACAAGCCATGGAAAATCACCTTGTGATGGGGTTGGTGGCACAACTAAACGTTTGGCAGCCCGAGCAAGTCTACAAAGACCTTCGTCTGACCAAAATATTGACACCAAAAGATTTGTATAACTTGTGACCAAAATATACACGGAATTAAACATATTTATGTCTCCAAAGATGAAATTGAAAAAAGCAGGAAGTTTCAAGAAGAAAGGTGGAAAGAAAGCAGCACAATAACTGGCACTAGAGAGCATCACCAATTTGTACCAGTTGACTCAAACTTGGTTTGTGTCAGCAGAGTTTCAAATGATACAGTAAGTTTTTTAGCCAAAATTTCCAATACTACTATTTTGTATTTGAAATTCTGAGTTGTCCCTTAGTTGCTACGTAGCTTGCATCTATGACAACAAATGGTGGATTGGCAATGTTGTTGAAGTTTCAGCTGAGGAAAATGATGCATTGATAACATTTATGCATCCTCAAGGTCCTGCTCATTCGTTTTATTGGCCAGAAAGGCAAGATGTTTGCTGGATTCCAGAGCAGCACCTCATTAGCATGCTCCCTGCACCTTCAGTTACATCATCTGGCCGACAGTATCAATTCCCAGAATCCATTTTGAAGGAAGTGGCTTGCAAACATAACAGAATGTAAAAAAATTGCTAGCATTAAAATTGAGGTGAGTACTTCGGCTTGGGAACCATATAAAAGATACACAATTTAGGCTTGGGAACCTAGGATAAGATGCCCAATCAGTGGCTTGGGAACCAGCTAGACACCCACTGAAGGCTTTGGAACCTCAAATAAAAAACCAAATTAAAGGCTTAGGAACCTAGATTAAGAAACCCACCAGTGGCTGGTATTGCACAGCTATCGGGCATGACCTCTATGGCAATGGGGCTGCCAGTTCATGTTCCTGAACTGGTAGTGACAATGTCACCATGGACCAACGCAACACAATATTGATAATTTTTCAATATAAAAAATGTTAAGAGTAGTTACTCACCTGTAACAGGTGTTCTCCAGGAGCAGCAGGAATCAGTCCTCACATATGGGTGACGTCGGCGCCGACGAAGCCCTCGCGGAGCAATTTCCCCAGCTTTCAAAGAAAGCCTTTGGGAATTGCAGCGCGCATGCGCGGTCCCCTTCCCGAACAAGGGTGCCATCTTGCTCAGTCTGATGACATCGCAAAATAAAGGAGTATTTACAGAGCGTATACTATTGTATTAATAAGTCTATTTTGCGCTCCAAAACTTAGTACCCCTAAAGTTTTGGAACTGTAGGGGTACTAAGCTTTGGAGCGCAAAATTGACTTAATACAACAGTGATGACATAGCTAAAAGACAGCAAAAAAATTAGGAAAAACGAAATGAGAGGACTGCAACTCCAAGGGGAGGGAGGTAGGTTTGTGAGGACTGATTCCTGCTGCTCCTGGAGAACACCTGTTACAGGTGAGTAACTACTCTTTCTCCAGGACCAAGCAGGAAGTCAGTCCTCACATATGGGACTCCCTAGCTTAAGGCTACCGGAGACCTCAAGCGGAAAAATGAGCTCCCTCTAGCTCAGTAGCACAGAAGGAAGGAATCTTCTCTGAAAACGCCCCCGACCGGTAGCCCAACACCAGGGCCGGAGGGTAGGAGTTGCCTAAACCTCAAAGAGATTATGGAGGACTGCCTGACCGAAAGCACAAGGCCCTCCTACAGTCCAGGGTATGCAGGACCATTTCAGCCCGGCTAGTGTGCGGCCTGGGAAAGAAGGTCGGAAGAACCACCTCCTGGTTGAGATGAAAAGGAGAAACCACTTTTGGAAGAAATTTAGGGTGAGTCCGTAAGACTACCCTATTCCTGTAGAACCTAGTGTAAGGAGGATCAGACACTAGGGCCTGCAGTTCACTAACGCGCCTAGCAGAGGTAAGGGCTACCAAAAACAAGGTTTTCCAGGAAAGAAAACGAAAAGGGCAGGTAGCCATAGGTTCAAAGGGCGGACAGGTAATCCGCTTTAAGACCACATTCAGATCCCATTCAGGGGCTGGTGGGCGCAAAGGAGGCTTAAGGAGGAGGAGGCCTCTGAGAAAACAAACCACCAAAGGGTGGTTGGAAAGAGGACTGCCATCCACCGGTGCATGATGCGCAGAGAGAACACTGAGGTGGACCCTGACAGAGTTGGACTTAAGGCCCAGATTGGAGAGGTAAAGCAAATATTGCAAGACCACTGCCACCAAGCAGGAGAAGGGATTCTCAGACTGCTGAGCACACCACAAGGAGAACCGACGCCACTTAAGAGCGTAGGACTTCCGGGTGGAGGGCCGCCTGGAGGCCAAGACGACCTCATCCACCTCCCGAGGCAGCAGGAGGGGAGCAAGGACTACCCTTTCAGCAGCCAGGCCATCAGATGTAGGGACTGGAGGTTGGGGTGTAGGAGAGTGAGATCGGGCTGAAACCCCAGAGGAAGAGGAGTGTCCACCGCCAGCTGCATCAGAAGCGGGAACCAGGGCTGTCTCGGCCACCGGGGAGCCACTAGGATCATCGAGGCTCTGTCCCTGAGAACCTTGAAGAGCGTCCGAGACACCAGTGGCATGGGAGGAAAGGCATACAAGAGGCCCGTGGACCATGGAATCAGAAAAGCATCCGCCGCTATTCTGAGAGGATACGGTTGTCAAGAGCAGAATCTGGGAAGTTGCCGGTTCAGAGGACTGGCAAAGAGATCCATGGTGGGGAGGCCCCACTTGAGAAAGATCCGTTGAACCACCAACGGATCCAATCTCCACTCGTGTGGTTGGAGAATCCTGCTCAGCTTGTCTGCCAGGTAATTTTCCTGACCTCAAAGCGGTCTGACGGCCCAAGAGCACAGTTTTTGTGCCTCCTGACAGAGAAGGAAGGAGCCCATGCCTCCTTGCTTGTTCACGTAGAACATTACAACTTGATTGTCCGTCTGGATCAGTACAGACTGGTGAGAAGTGAGGTGGGAGAAGGCTCTGAGAGCTAGGCGGATGGCTCTGAGCTCCAGGAAGTTTATCTGCTGAGCAGACTCCCAAGGAGTCCAGAGGCCTTGAGTACATGTCCCTTGGCAATATGCTCCCCAACCCAGGAGAGAAGCATCGGATGTCAGCACCTGAGAAGGCGGAGGAGATTGAAAATCCACTCCTCGCACTAGGTATGGCAGATGGAGCCACCACCGCAGAGAAGAGACCAGCAGGTCGGATATCCGTACTGAGTCCGCTAAGCTCCCCGTGGCCTGATGCCATTGAGTGCGAAGGCACCACTGTGCAGGTCGCATGTTCAGGTGGGCATTGAGGGTCACATGGACCGTGGAAGCCATATGGCCGAGCAGTCTCAGAAATTGTCTGGCCGAGACCAGGGAATTGCTGTGAAAGTGGCTGGCGAGATCCATGAGCCTGTGGGCCCTGTCCAGAGGCAGGAAGGCCCGCACCTGAAGAGTGTCCAACCTGGCGCCTATGAAATCGAAATTTTGAGAGGGGAGCACAGAGGACTTTGCGAAGTTAATGACAAATCCCAAGTGCTGGAGTAGAGTCACAGTGCAATGAGTGGCCTCTTGGGAAGACTGGGCTCTGATGAGCCAGTCGTCCAGGTATGGAAACACAAAAAAGCCTTGAAGTCTTAGATAGGCCGCCACCACGGCCACCACCACTGTTGGGCATTTGGTGAACACCCTGGGGGCAGAGGATAGGCCAAAGAGCAGTACTCTGTACTAGTAATGATTTCCTCCCACAACAAACCTGAGATATTGTCTGTGGTCTGGATGAATAAGGATGTGAGTATACGCATCCTTTAGATCCAAGAAGCATAGCCAGTCTCCCTGCTGGAGGTAGGGCAGCAAGATTCCAAGGGTAAGCATCTTGAACTTTTCCCTTGCCAGGAACTTGAGGTTTCGCAAGTCCAGGATGGGTCTGAGGCCTCCTGTTCTTTTTGGTATCAGAAAGTACCTGGAATAAAAGCCGTGACCTCTCAGGTGGTGGGGCACTGGTTCCACAGCCTGTTCCTGAAGAAGACTTGTTAACTCCTGAAGGAGTAAGTCCCTGTGCAGAGGGAGTCTTGGAGGCTCCCCTGGAAAGTAGGAGGGAGGTACCTGGTGAAAGTGTAGAAGATAGCCTTTTTGAACTATATGAAGCACCCAGGTATCTGATGTGATGGCTGACCACCTGTGGGCAAAGTGGACCAGCCGGCCTCCTGTGCTGAGAGAAACCAGCGGAGGGGAAGAGGCTATGCTGACGGAGTCAAAATCCCCCACCTTGCTGAGCAGGGGCCGGTGTTGTGGGCTTGGGGGCCTGCTGCCCACAGGACCCATTACCCCGTCCCTTGGCCTGCTGACCCTGTTGGGGAGCTGCTGAGGCCTGATAATGAGGGTAGTGTTTATAGGCAGCTGCCTTCCTCGGGTAAAAGGGCTTTTTCCCCCCGAGCCCTTCTTCTGAGAAGGGGCAGAGGTTTTTCTGGACAGCCGAGTCCTGGTCAGAATCTCGGTCTCGATCTGTGCAGCCTTTTCATCCATGGGCTTGCCAAAGAGGTTTTCACCTCTGCAGGGGACATCGACCAACTTGTCCTGTACCCATGGCTCGAGGTCGGATGACTGAAGCCAAGCCTGTCGGCAGGCACCGATGCCAGCTCCTGCTACCCGAGCCGATGCTTCGAAGCCATCGTAGGCTGCTCGAGAGATAAACTTCGAGCACTCCCGAATACCAGTGGACAAGACCTGGAACCTCTGCAAAGGTTCCTCGGAGAGACCAGCAGAGAACCTGGCAATTTCCTTTGCCAGGTCCCGGAGATACATGCCCATGTAGAGCTGGTAGATCTGGACTTGACAAGCAAGCATAGAGCCCTGGAAGCACTTCCTACCGAGGGCATCCAGGTTCCGGGCCTCCCGGCTGGGAGGCACCGAGGAGTGCATCTTCTGACTCTTGAGTCGATGCATGGCCGATTCCACCACCATGGAATGGTGCGGCAGTTGTGTCTTTTGGAACCCGGGGCTCTTGCGGACTCGATAAATAGAATCGACCTGCTTGCTTAACACCAGCACCGACGCCGGGCTCTCCCACATGCGGAAGAGAAGTCGCTCCAGCATCGGAGGAACCGGTACAGTAAAGGCCTCCTTCGGGGGACAGTCATACTGGAGGGCATCGAGCTCTTTGGCTCGAGGCTCCTCCTCGGGATCCGTGGGGAATGCCAAGGCCTTGGCCATATCCCGCACAAAGTCCAAGAACCGGGTGTCCTCTGGGGGGGGGGGACCGTCTCTGAGGTTCGGACTCGGGCGAGTCCGATGGGACGCACCGAGTCCGAAAAGTACCCAGGGACTCTTCGTCCTCCGTCTCCCAGCCCGACTCCTCGGAGGAGGAATCGAGCGGCTCCGGTCGGGCGGGCACCGATGCCCTCCACCCCGATGCCGAGGCCGGCGTCGACGACCTCAGTCCCGAACGGGTCGAGGGAGACTGTGACCGAGGATCGACTCGAGCTCGCATGGACTCGAGGATCAGCTCGGTCTCCGGGGTCGACTTAGACGTCGACGTCCCGGTGGTTGGGGCAGATGCACCGGCGAGGCCAGCGATCAATGCCCGCTGCTGGTCCATGAAGGCAGCGAAACTGCTCTCCAAGGCCGTCAACCTGAGTCCGAGCTCAGGAGACCCAGCAGCCCCCGACTCGGGCCCCAACGGCGTCGGGCCCGACGTCGGCTCCTTTGGAGGCGAGTCCCCGAGGACTACAGTACTCACGTGTCCAGGAGACTCCATCTCGAGACGAGGATGTTTCGAAGGCCTCTCCGACTCCGAGGACCCGGGACGGCTATCGGGGCTATGCGACCTGGCCCTTGAGGAACCAGGAGCGTCCACCGACGACGCCCTCGCGGGTTTCTTCTTCCTATGATGTTCCCGGGCAGGAGACCCCCGCTCAGAGGAACTCAGACGATGCTCAGGACCGGAGTCCCAGGACGTCAAAGCCTCTGACGAGGTCCGGGCCCGGCCGGACGCAGAGTCAGAGAAGATTCGTTCTCTTTGATGCTGCCGACTCAACGCTTTTGAGGACATTTTGCCACACGGACCACAGATCATCGGGTCATGATCGGGTCCGAGGCAGCGGAGGCAGCAGTCGTGTGTGTCGGTAAGAGACGTAAGTTTCTTACACCGATCACACTTTTTAAACCCGCTAGCAGCCATCGGGGGAAAAAGGGCCCCTGCGAGTTCAAAAGCAGAAATTAGACCTTACCTGCTAATTGTCTTTCCTGGAGATCTCTCCGGGCCAGTCCAGGAACAAGAGGGTTGTCAATCCTCTCTATCAACTGAGGACTGAAAAACTGAAGTTTTGCATAGCTGGTGTCTGGCTCCCCCTGCTGGCCAACCTTCAGTCTATTCATAACAAAGCAGTCGAAGAACAGAAGCACAACAGTAAAGAAAAATCATATGGTGAATCTAAATACTTACAAGCAGGGAATAACAAATTTGAATATAAGTAATATTCTCTTTTTTTTTTTTTTTTAAACGAAGAAAAACACCGAGTCAAAAGCAACACCCAGAAAAAAAAAAGAACTCGTGAAAACCCCAGAAACCAACCTGAGGGAAAAAAAACAAAGAAAACCCCGACTACCGAGGACAATTTAAACAAATCTAAACTAAAGACAAACCATACGGGTGGGTCCTGGACTGGCCCGGAGAGATCTCCAGGAAAGACAATTAGCAGGTAAGGTCTAATTTCTGCTTCCTGATCGACTCTCCGGGCCAGTCCAGGAACAAGAGGGAAGTACAAGAGCAGTTACTAACCACGGGAGGGACCTGCCAGACCCGCTATAACAGCCGAAGCTCCAACGTTAGCGTCTGACCTGGCTGCAACATCCAATCTGTAATGCTTTGCGAATGGATGGAGAGACGACCACGTAGCCGCACGACATATATCAATAGGCGGAACCAAAGCATATTCGGCCCAAGAAGTCGCTTGGCTTCGAGTCGAATGCGCTCAAAGCCCCACTGGAGGCGGCTTACCAACTGCCTTATATGCCCCCAATATCGCCTGTTTTACCCATCTAGCAATAGAAGCTTTGGAAGCTGCTTCCCCTTTCCGAGGCCCCCCAAATAGTACAAACAATCTTTCCTTCTTACGGAAAGGTTTAGTCCTTTTAAGATATCGCTTGAGCAATCTACCCAAATCCAAATTTACAAGAACAGCATCCATAGGGAGACCTTCCACATTCCTAAAGGTCGGAAGCGAAATAGACTGATATGAAAAGTCTAAATTATCTTTGGAAGAAACGAAGGAACCATTCGCAAAAGTACCCTTTCTTCCGAAAATTGCAAATATGGAGCTCTACAAGTGCGTGCTTGAAGATCTGAAATGCGTCTAGCAGAACATAAGGCTACTAGGAAGGCAATCTTCCAAGTGAGCTCCCTGAGTGAAATTTCCTTAGCCGGATGAAAAGGAGGACGCGCTAAAGCCTCAAGAACAAGGTTCAAATCCCAAGGTGGAACCACCGCCCGAAGAGGTGGACGAATATTTCATACTGCCCTAAAAAAGCGAACATCGGGATGTGCAGATAAGCTAATTCCCTTTACCTTACCCCTAAAACACGAAAGGGCTGCTAAATGAACCCGGAGGGTACTAAGCGCCAAACCTTTATCCAGCCCATCTTGCAAGAAAGCCAAGACGTGAGGTATTGAGACGAGAAATGGACGAAGGCTCTGGCTAGCACACCAAGCTTCAAAAACTCGCCAAACTCTAACATATGCAAGCGACATAGAACGTCTTCTGGCCTGCAACATCGTGGCCACAACGGAGGTCGAATACCCTCGACGTATTAACCGACACCTTTCAAGAGCCAAGCCGTAAGAGAGAAGCGATCCACCTCTGGCATGAGCAGAGGCCCTTGAAAGAGCAGGTTTGCCCGGGAGGGCAGCCTCCAGGGACTGGCTATGAGAAGGCAAACTAAATCTGCATACCACGCTCTCCTGGGCCAGTCGGGCGCAATGAGAATTACTCGACCCCTGTGACGAGCAATTCTGCGAATCACTCTGCCTATCATTGGCCAAGGAGGGAACACGTAAAGAAGACTCTTGTATGGCCACGGTTGCACTAGGCCGTCGAGACCCTCTGACATGCTTTCCCTGCGTCTGCTGAAAAACCGAAAGGCTTTGGCATTGTAGAAAGTGGCCATGAGGTCCATCACCGGCTGACCCCACCTGAGGGTCAGCTCGTGAAATACCGCAGGATTCAATTCCCATTCTCCAGGATCTACCACCGTGCGGCTGAGAAAGTCTGCCGTGATATTGTCTCGACCTGCTACATGAGCTGCCGACAAAGCCACCAGATGCTGTTCCGCCCAGATTATCAACTGCTGACTTTCCTCTAGCAATACAGCACTCCTTGTGCCGCCTTGCCTGTTGATATAAGAAACTGTGACCGCATTGTCTGAAAACACACGAACCGATTTCTGCGAGTGCAAAAGACAGGGCTGCCAGTGAAAAAAGAAAAATAGCGCGAACGCTAGTCAAAGGACAAAAATCCGAAAAAATAAAGAACAGACTTGATACCGGCATATCGGGTCCAAGAGGGAAAAGGATCCGGCGTCGAACCGAGAAAAGAATAGTAAATAAAATCAACTTTTTCAGCGGCGATCACAAACAGCATCTGTAGGGCTCTGCGGAAAAAAGAAGACTGAGCAAGATAGCACCCTTGGGCGGGAAGGGGACCGCGCATGCGCGCTGCAATTCCCAAAGACTTTCTTTGAAAGCTGGGGAAATTGCTCCGCAAGGGCTCCATCAGCACCGACGTCACCCATATGTGAGGACTGACTTCCTGCTTGGTCCTGGAGAATTTGTAGATTATCTTATAAAACACTTCTTATGACCTTCAAAGCGTTCCATAATATTTCACCTTCAATCTCTGATCTACTCATTCATACCCAAAACAGATCAAGAAGATCTACAACTGAAAATACTCTAGTGATTCCAAATGAATTAGTAAAATGTACTCAAACTACCATTAGCAGATCATTTTCATCCTTTGCTCCAAGGTGCTGGAATAAGCTTCCATTAAACATCAGATTGATAAAAGATATATCACAATTTAGAAAAGCTTTAAAAACCCACCTTTTTTTACAACACTTCTTACATCAATATTTCCCACCCTCTCTCCCCATTATCACAACTCAGCAATAATAGTTAAATGTTAGACCGTTCCACCTTATGATATTTCACTGTATATACCTGCTCTGTTAAATGTTATTTATGACATGTCTCTATACCCACTCAAGATCTCTAAACTTATGTAATTGCTTTTATTTAATTTATATGCTATTCTCCAGTTAATCCTTGTTTTATTCCCGTTACCTGTAACTTGGACAAGTTCTCTAAATCTGAGTGTATTTTGTTTAATGTAAATTGCACTGATGTCAAATAGCGCGGTATATAAGAGCTGTTAAATAAACACAAGTATGATCCAAAATATTAACAATAATATGATGAAATATACGCTGTTTCCATGGCAATGTCCGCTGACTTTGGTCCTCTTTTTAGAGCACTGTATGCCAGCGTTAGTCAAACTAACTTTTTTAGGGAGTTTAAAACATGCTCTTAATGGTAGCAGTTTGAAAACATTTCTGGAAGATACTTGTGTAAAAGGGAGTTAAAAATACTGTATTTTTAGCTTTTTTGCAAAAATTATGAACTTTACACTTAATTTGCAAATTAATGAAAAGGGCTAGGAGCTTGAAATTATAAACACAAAAACAGTACCACGAGATACTATGCCTCAAATTTCATGTTCATTGTTTACTTATTTCAGGAGCTATGCAATGTTAAACTTTTAATTTTTTTTAGGCCGCCAATTTCTTTGCCCAACTTTGGTGCAATACGTCTATTTCTGACACAATCAAAAGAGATTATTATTAGTCTCATTAAAGAGAGCGCAAAAAGATGTGCAGGGTAGTTAAGTCATTTCTTATAAACAAATAAGATTATTAGGTCTCAAAGTTGCTGAAATTTTGAATTGTACTGTACATGTTCAGGCTATGGGGTCAAAAAAACAGCTATATCTCAACAGGTTTAACACCAGAGAACCTAAAACTCTACCAAAGTTCATTTGAGACATGGGGGGGGGCTCTAAATATAAAATTTAGTCAAAATCCGTGATGGTCATGCGGGGAGCCCTAGACCACTTGACATGGAACGACCCTAAACAAAGAGCCCCTCTTCCTTCTGCTGCTAAAGCACAGTTACTTACCTGTAACAGGTGATCTCTGGGAACAGCAGGAATTAGTCCTCACTTATGGGTATGTCGGAACCGACGGAGCCTGCGTGGGAAAGCTCCCCAGCTTCCCAGAAAGGAAGCTTTTGGGGCCTCCCACTGCACATGCGCGCTGCCTTCCCGCCTTCCTGACCAGCTCTCCTCAGTTCGAGTTTATAGCTGAGACAATAGAGAGAGGAAAGGAAGATAGATAGAAGATACAACTCCTAGGGGAGGTGGGTGGGTTGTGAGGACTAATTCCTGCTGTTCCCAGAGATCACCTGTTACAGGTAAGTAACTGTGCTATCTCCAGGAACAAGGAGGAATAAGTCCTCACTTATGGGGACTCCCTAGCTAAGATGCCTGGGAGATCCCCTCCCAAGGGTTCACCAACTTCGTATGGATCTCAGGCATCCATCCAGGGAAGGTGGGCAGGAGCTGTTCAAGTATGGAACAGGTGGTTGAGGACAGCCTGACCAAACAAGGCATCCCGGCGGGAGTCCTTGTCCAAACAGTAATGGGCTGTGAAGGTATGAACCGAGGCCCAGGTGGCTGCTCGACAGATCTGATCTATGGATACAGAGTGAAGATGAGCCATAGATGTGGCCATGGCTCTCACATTGTGAGCTGTGACATGGCCTTCCAGAGAAATGTTTTTACTCTGGTAAGCAAAGCAAATACACTGAGCAATCCAATTGGAAAGTGTACGTTTTGAGACTGGAAGTCCCAAATGAGAAGGATCAAAAGCCACAAAAAGTTGGGAAGACTTTCGATGTGGTTGAGTCCTGTTGAGGTAAAAGGCGAGAGCTCTTTTACAGTCTAGAGTATGAAGGTTCCTCTCTGCACTGGATGCATGAGGAGCCGGGAAAAAGACAGGTAGATATACCTCTTGATTAAGATGAAAAGGCGAGACCACTTTGGGCATAAAGTGGGGATTCGTCCTAAGGACCACCTTATCATGATGAAACCTAGTATAAGGTGGATGAGCCACTAAGGCCTGTAGTTCACTGATGCAACGAGCCGAAGTGACTGCAATAAGGAAAAGGACCTTCCAGGAAAGAAATTTCAAGGAGGTAGAGACCAACGGTTCAAAGGGTGGCTTCATCAGCTGACCCAGAACCAGGTTAAAGTCCCATGCTACCGGAGGAGGTCGAATGGGAGGTTTGGTTATAGTCAGGCCTCTCATGAATCTTGCAATAAGAGGATGAGAGGAGACAGGTCGTCCATTTATAGGTTTTAAGGATGCTGCAATAGCACTCAAATGGACTCTTACTGAATTCGTCTTAAGGCCTGCATTAGAAAGATGCAGGAGATAGTCTAGTAGAGAATTCAAAGGAAGTGCTAGAGGGTCAAGACCCTGCTGAGCACACCAAATGGAAAAGCGTTTCCATTTGAAAGCATAGGAACGCCTCGTGGAAGGTTTCCTAGAGGCATGCAGGATATCTTGCACAGTTTGAGAAAGATTGAAGTCATGAAGGCTTAGGCCTTCAGTAACCAAGCTCTGAGGTGTAGGGACTTGGGGTTCGGGTGCCACAAAGTCCCCTCTTCCTGAGACAGGTCTGGAGCAGCTCCCAGGTCCAGGGAGGGTCCCTGGGAGAGATGCAGAAGTAGAGGGAACCACACTTGGCGTGGCCAGCGTGGAGCTATGAGGATCATCGACCCGTGATCCCTCTGGAGTTTGAACAGAGTCTTGGGAATCAAAGGAATGGGTGGAAAGGCATATAGGAATTCCTGACCCCAATGCAGGAGAAAGGCATTGTTGGCCTGAGCTCCCTGACACGGAGTCCTGGAACAGAACCGGGGAAGTTTGGCATTCCACGGACTTGCAAAGAGGTCTATGTCCGGGGTCCCCCATTCCTGAAAGATTCTTTACTGAGTCTGTCTGCCCGAGAGTTTTGAACTCCTGGAAGATACACTGCTAGAAGATGAATTTGATGCTCTCTGGCGAAGGCCCATAATCAGAGCTTCGTTGCAAAGCGACAGAGAGCCCGTCCCTCCTTGTTTGTTTATATAGAACATGGCCACCTGATTGTCTGTATGAACTAGGACAGTCAGGTTGACAAGGAGGGAATAGAAGACTTTGAGGGCAAAGTATATTGCTCGCAGTTCCAGGTGGTTGATATGAAGGGTGGTCTCCTGAGGAGACCAAGAGCCCTGAGTGGAGAGGTCTTGGAGATGGGCTCCCCACCCTGTTTGGGAGGCATCTGTTGTGAGGGTTGCTTGGGGCAACAAAGGTTGGAAGGGGGCCCCCAACAGATTCTTGGTGGATACCCACCATTGGAGGGACCAAAACAGACGTTTTGAGGGTAGTATTTGGTCGGAGAGCGCTCCTAATGCTTGAGTCCACTGGGTGGCCAAGGTCCATTGAGCTGCTCTCATATGAAGACGAGCGTAGGGCACCACGTGCACCATGGAGGCCATGTGGCCCAGAAGTCGCAGCATTTCCCGGGCTGTCATGTGACTGCTGGACTGAGCTTGGGAGGCCAAGCACAGCAGACGTTGGGCCCTGACCTGAGGTAGGTAGGCCCTTGCAGTGGTGGTGTCCAACCGGGCCCCTATGAATTCCAGAGACTGAGTAGGGATGAGTTGAGACTTGGGAAGGTTTACTACCAGTCCCAGATACTGCAGAATGCGCCTTGTGCGGTCCAGGGAAAATCTGGGCCTCTGACTGAGATGGAGCTCGGATGAGCCAGTCGTCCAGATATGGGAATACAAAAATTCCCAGGCCTCTTAAAAATGCGGCTATGACTGCCATGCATTTGGTGAACACTCTTGGAGCAGAGGCTAGACCGAAGGGAAGTACTCTGTACTGGAAATGTTTTTCCTGAAACAGAAATCGAAGATATTTTCTGTGGGATGGGTGGATGAGTATGTGTGTACGCATCCTTGAGATCTAGAGAACAAAGCCAATCCTGACTCTGAAGGTATGGAAGGAGAATGCCCAGAGAAAGCATTTTGAATTTCTCCTTGTAAAGAAATTTGTTCAATTCTCTCAGATCTAGAATTGGTCTGAAACCCCCTGTCTTCTTTGGTATTAGAAAATAAGGGGAGAAGAACCCTGTCCCTTGTTGAAGAAGAGGAACCTCTTCTATTGCCCCTTGGGCAAGGAGGGAAGAGACTTCCTGACCCAACAGGGCCAGGAGAGATGGGGGAGAATTGAACTGCCTCACCATGGTATGAGGAGGAAGGCTGGAAAAATGAAGTTTGTAACCCTCTCTGATGATAGAGGGGGTCCATTGCTCTGATGTAATTTGCCCCCATCTGGGAGCAAAGTGAGCTAACCTTCCTGGAATGGTGAGGGGCTCTGGTTGTTCTAGAGCCAGAAAGGTTAAGTTCTCTAGAGGCAAGTCAAAACCCCTGAGGGGGTTGAGCCTGCTGGGGTGTAGCAGACGCCGCAGGCTTGGACCTTGCCTGTTTAGGTTGCTGACGCTTAGCAGCAAAGCGAGGCTGAGAAGATTGTTGGCCAGTATTTGTGGAAAATCTGGTCTTCTTGTAGTAAGGCCTCTTGAAAGACTTTTTCTTGGTAGGAGTAGAGGTAGACTTAGAAAGTCTATCTAAAGTAGCATTTTCTGCGTCCATTTGAGTGGCTTTAATTTGCCAGTCTTTACCAAATAAGTTCTCACCTGTACAGGGCAGATTCCGTAAGCAATCTAGGACCCAGGGTTCTAGGTCAGAGGCCTGGAGCCAAGCAAGTCGTCGGGCTGCAATGGCAATGCCCGAAGCTCTACCGGCACCCTCAAAGGAATCAAAGGCTGCTCTGTTGGAGAACTCAGAAACATCTAGAAGCTGTTTCATTAAAGAAATGAACTCATCCTTTGTATCTTCAGGGATAAAGGGGGCAAAATGCTTTACCTTTAGGGCAAGTTCCCTTAGAAACATGCCCATATACAGACTGTATGAATTAATCCTGGCTATAAGCATACTAGCCTGGAAGATTTTCCTACCAGAAGAGTCTAGGGTCTTACATTCTCGCCCTGGAGGGGTAGAAGAGTGCCTTTTGGTACTCTTAATCTTTTTCAGCGCAGACCTCACCACAATGGAATGGTGAGGCAGCAGAGTTTTTTGAAAACCAGGAGAAGGAGGGACCCGGTACATGGTGTCCAACCTACGAGAATGAGGAGACAATGGTTAGAGGAGCCTCCCATAAGTCCATCAAGTGTTCTTGAAGGATTTCATGGATAGGCAGGGTAACTGCCTCTTTAGGAACCTTAGGGTATCCTAAAATATCCAATTTCTTTGATCTAGGTTCTTTCTCAGAGGATGTAGTAATAGAAAGTCCTTTAGCTACTTCTATAATGAAGTCTTGAAAGGACAAATCCTCTGGTGGAGACATTCTCCTCTTTGGGGAAGAAGGCTCTTCAGGAAGAACAAGAGAGAGCTCATCAGAGTCAGAGGAGTCAAAATCCTCAGAGGAAGCAGAGTATCCTCTATTCGCTTCCAACGCACGATACGCATACCGGTCGGTATCGACATCGGGCGTACCGGGCATGGGATCGGTATCGGATGAAAACCCGGATCCGGCATGCACCAATCTCCGTTTGGAAGACGATGGCCTCGGTTCCGGTATGGAAGCCAGTACCGGAACCGGAACCGTTGGATGCGGTACCGAGGGCGTCGCAGCCTTAATGAAAGCCAGGATGGCCTGCTGCATGGTCTGAACAGTATTGTCCATAGACGCCACTGCTGCCTGGATGTCGGTACCGGCATGGGCCGGTACCCCAGAGCAGTCTAACAGGTGATCGGTCGAGGCCGTGCCATCAATGTCAACCTGTAACCCCATAGATGGTGCTTTGGAAGCCAGAGCTTCCCGCCGGGGTTGTTTGGCTGGGGCATGGTCCTCAGATTCAAAATTGAGAGCCTCTCGATGCTTTGAAGGAGATTTGCTCTTTGAGGACCTGCCCGAAGGTTTGGTTACCTGAGATCCATCCGGAGAGGAAGACCTGGATGACTGTGATGCTGGATTATCTGAAGCAAACAGCACATGGAATTTGTTGGCCCGGTTCTGCAAAAGCGTAGTTACTCACCTGTAACAGGTGTTCTCCAGGAGCAGCAGGAATCAGTCCTCACTTATGGGTGACGTCGGCGCCGACGGAGCCCTCGCGGAGCAATTTTCCCCAGCTTTCAAAGAAAGCCTTTGGGAATTGCAGCGCGCATGCGCGGTCGTCTTCCCGCCCGAGGGTGCCATCTTAGCCAGTCAGATGACATAGCTAAAAAGACAGCATAAAAATTTGCAAAAAGAACATAAGCAGACGATTGCAACTCCAAGGGGAGGAGGGAGGGTAGTGAGGACTGATTCCTGCTGCTCCTGGAGAACACCTGTTACAGGTGAGTAACTACGCTTTCTCCAGGACCAAGCAGGAAGTCAGTCCTCACTTATGGGACTCCCAAGCTCAAGGCTACCGGAGATCCTAAGCACAAAAATGAGCTCCCTCTAGCTCAGCAGCACAGAAGGATAGAATCTTCGCTGAATTATCACCCACCGGTAGCCCACATCCGGGATGGAGAGTAGGAGTTGCTCAGACCTCAAAGAGATTACGGAGGACTGCCTGTCCGAAAGCACTGTCCCTGCGGGACTCCCTCTCGAGACAGTAATGGACCGCAAAAGTCTGGCTCGAAGACCAAGTAGCGGCCCGGCAGATGTCTGCCAGCGGAACAGAGCAGAGGTAAGCCACTGACGTAGCCTTTGCCCGAACGCAATGAGCCGTGACTCGGCTTTCTAAGGAGAGTCCGGCTGCCCCATAAGCCCAAGAGATACAGTCCGCAACCCAGATGGACAGAGTACGCTTGGAGACCGGGAGCCCCAATTTATTGGGGTCAAAAGACACAAAAAGCTGAGCAGATTTACGGTGCTCCCGCGTACGGTCAAGGTAGACGTTCAAAGCCCTTCTACAGTCCAGGGTATGGAGGACCGTTTCAGCTCGGCTGGAGTGTGGTCTGGGAAAGAAGGTTGGAAGTACCACCTCCTGATTGATGTGAAAAGGGGAGACCACTTTAGGCAGAAATTTTGGGTGAGTCCGTAGGACTACCCTATTTTTGTAGAACCGAGTGTAAGGGGGATCAGACACGAGGGCCTGCAATTCACTTACGCATCTAGCGGAAGTGAGGGCTATCAAGAACAGTGTTTTCCAAGACAGAAAACGGAGAGAACAGGTAGCCATAGGTTCAAAAGGCGGACAGGTGATCCGCTGCAAAACCACATTCAGGTCCCAGTCAGGCGCTGGCGGGCGCAGAGGTGGTTTAAGTAGAAGGAGACCTCGGAGAAACCTCGCTACGAGAGGGTCGCTGGAGAGAGGTCTACCGCCCACCGGCACATGATGTGCCGAAAGAGCACTGAGGTGAACTTTGACGGAGTTGGACTTAAGTCCCAGATTAGAGAGGTGTAGCACGTACTGCAAGATCACCGACACCGGGCAGGAGAAGGGATCCTGAGACTGTTGGGTACACCAGACTGCAAAGCGACGCCATTTAAGGGCGTAGCATTTGCGGGTAGAAGGCCGTCGCGAAGCCAAGACGACCTCCTCCACCTCCGCCGGCAGGAGAAGGGGAGCAAGGACTACCCTCTCAGCAGCCAGGCCATGAGGTTGAGAGACCTGAGGTTGGGGTGCAGTAGGGACCCCTGATCCTGAGTGAGGAGATCCGGTTGTACCCCCAGAGGGATTGGATCCTCCACCGCCAGTTGCAGTAGGAGCGGAAACCACGGCTGCCTGGGCCAGCGAGGGGCCACCAGGATCATGAAGGCTTTGTCTCGGAGAACCTTGAAAAGAGTCCGAGAGACTAGCGGGATGGGAGGGAAAGCGTACAGAAGGCTCCCCGACCATGAGATCAGAAAAGCGTCCGCCGCAACCCGAAGGGGCTGTGGCTGACGAGAGCAGAAGCGAGGAAGCTGCCGGTTGTGAGGACTGGCAAAGAGATCCACCGTGGGGAGGCCCCACTTGAGGAAGAGCTTCTGAACTACCAAGGGATCCAGACGCCACTCGTGCGGCTGGAGGACCCTGCTGAGTTTGTCCGCAAGGCAATTTTCTTGGCCCGGGAGATAAACTGCCTTGAGGAGAATGCCGTGACTGACGGCCCAAGAGCAGAGCTTCTGTGCCTCCCGGCAAAGGAGGAAGGAGCCCGTGCCCCCCTGCTTGTTCACGTAGAACATGGCAACTTGATTGTCCGTCTGGACAAGGACGGACTGGTGGGAAGTCAGGTGGGAGAAGGTCTTGAGAGCTAGGCGGATCGCCCTGAGCTCCAGGAAGTTGATCTGCTGAGCAGACTCCCACGTGGTCCAGAGGCCCTGAGTACGTGCCTCTTGGCAATGTGCTCCCCAGCCCAGGAGGGATGCATCGGTGGTCAGCACCCGGGTCGGCTGAGGTGACTGGAAAGGCATTCCGAATATCAGGTTCGGCTGCCGGAGCCACCACCGGAGAGACGAGATCAGCGGCTCGGAGACGCGCACTAGGTCTGCTAGGCCGCCTGTGGCTTGTCGCCACTGCTGGCGGAGACACCATTGAGCAGACCGCATATTCAGGCGGGCATTGGGGGTCACATGGACGGTGGAAGCCATATGGCCGAGTAGTCTCAGGAAGTGCCTGGCGGAGACCAGGGGCTGGCTGCGAAAGCGGTCGGCTAGGTCCATGAGCCATTGAGCCCTGTCGAGCGGTAGGTATGCTCGCGCCTGAGGAGTGTGCAGCCTTGCGCCGATGAACTCGAGATCCTGTGAGGGGAGCAAAGTGGACTTTGCGAAGTTTATAACAAAGCCCAAGTGCTGCAGAAGAGTCACCGTGCGGCGCGTGGCGTTGGTGACCTCCCGAGCGGACGCTGCTCTGATGAGCCAGTCGTCGAGGTACGAAAAGACAGAGGCCGTGAAGCCGGAGATAGGCCGCCACGACCGCGAGACATTTTGTGAAGACTCGCGGTGCGGAGGACAGGCCAAAGGGCAGTACTCTGTACTGGTAGTGATTTCCTGCCACCACAAACCTTAGGTATTGGCGGTGGCTTGGGTGGATGAGGATGTGCGTGTAGGCATCCTTTAGATCCAAGGAGCATAGCCAATCTCCCTGCTGGAGGTAGGGCAGAAGGATTCCAAGGGTAAGCATTTTGAACTTCTCCCGCACAAGGAACTTGTTGAGGTTGCGCAAGTCCAGGATGGGTCTGAGGCCCCCTGTTCTCTTTGGTATCAGAAAATACCTGGAATAAAAGCCTTGACCTCTCAGGTGGTGTGGCACCGGTTCCACCGCCTGTTCCTGCAGAAGACCTGCTAACTCCTGAAGGAGTAATTCCCTGTGCAGAGGGGGTCGCGGAGGTTCTCCCGGAAAATAGGAGGGAGGGACCTGGTGGAAGTGGAGAAGATAGCCTTCTCGCACGACTTGAAGCACCCAGGCATCTGCGGTGATGCTGGACCACCTGAGGGCGAAGTGAACCAGCCGGCCTCCGGTGCTGGGAGGAACCAGCGGGGGGGGAGAGGCTATGCTTTGTGAGTCAAAAACCCCCACCCTGCTCAGCAGGGGCTGGTGGTGCAGGCTTGGGGGCTTGCTGCCTACGGGACCCGTTACCCCGTCCCTTGGCCTGCTGGCCCTGTTGGGGAGCTGCAGGGGCCTGATAATGGGGGTATTGTTTGTAGGCAGCCGCCTTCCTCGGGTAAAAGGACTTTTTCCCCGAGCCCTTCTTTTTCTGGGAAGGGGCGGAGGTCTTCCTAGAAAGCCTGGTCCTGGTGAGAGTCTCAGTCTCAATTTGTGCAGCCTTTTCCGCCATGGGCTTGCCAAAGAGGTTTTCGCCTCGGCAGGGGACATCGACCAACTTGTCCTGCACCCAGGGCTCAAGGTCTGACGACTGAAGCCAAGCCTGTCGGCGGGCACCGATGCCGGCTGCGGCCACTCGAGCCGACGCTTCAAAGCCATCATAGGCTGCCCGGGACATGAACTTTGAGCATTCCCGAATGCCAGTGGACAAGGCCAGGAACCTCCGCAAGGGTTCCTCGGACAAACCAGCGGAGAATCCGGCTAGCTCTTTAGCCAGATCCCGGAGATACATGCCCATGTATAGCTGGTAAGTCTGGACACGACATGCGAGCATAGAGCCCTGGAAACACTTCTTACCAAGGCCATCCAGGTTACGG
This sequence comes from Ichthyophis bannanicus, assembly GCA_033557465.1. Lineage (NCBI taxonomy): Eukaryota > Metazoa > Chordata > Amphibia > Gymnophiona > Ichthyophiidae > Ichthyophis > Ichthyophis bannanicus. The sequence continues at coordinate 708,840,756 of CM066034.1, forward strand.
GCCTCCCTGCCAGGGGGCACCGAGGAGTGCATCTTCTGGCTCTTAAGACAATGCATGGCCGATTCCACTACCATGGAATGGTGTGGAAGCTGTGCCTTTTGGAAGCCAGGGCTCTTGCGGACCCGATAGATAGAATCGACCCGCTTGCTCAGGACCGGCGAGGAGGCCGGACTCTCCCACATGCGGAAGAGTAGTCGTTCCAGGATAGGAGGAACCGGTACAGTAAAGTGTTCCCTCGCGGGAGAGTCATACTGGAGGGCGTCGAGCTCTTCGGCTCGAGGCTCCTCCTCGGGATCCGCAGGGAAGGCCAAAGCCTTGGCCATATCCCTAACGAAGTCCGAGAACCGGGCATCCTCCGGGGGGGACTGCTTCCGAGGCTCGGACTCCGGTGAGTCCGAGGGGACACACCGAGTCCGGAAAGAATCAGGCGACTCTTCCTCTTCAGACTCCCAGACCGACTCCGACGAGGACTCGGTGGGGTCGGCCCGGGCAGGGCGCGGCGCCTGCCGCCCCGACGCCGAGGGAGTCGGCGTCGGCGACCTCGGTCCCGAACGGGAGGCCGAGGGTGACCTTGACCGAGGATCGACTCGAGTTCTCATCGACTCGAGGATCGGCTCGGTCTCCGGGGTCGACTTGGACGTCGACGTCCCGGCGGTCGGGGCAGCGGCGCCAGCGAGGCCAGCGAGCAGTGCCCGCTGCTGGTCCATGAAGGCAGACAGTCTGCTCTCCAAGGCCGTCAACCTGAGTCCGAGCTCAGGTGACCCAGCAGCCCCCGACGTCGGCTGTCGCGGAGGCGAGTCCAGAAGGACCACAGGACTTACCCGAGCAGGCATCTCCGACTCCAGGCGAGGTCACTTCGGGAGGTGTTCCTTCTCCAAGGACCCGGGGCGGCTATCGGGGCTATGCGACCTGGCCCTCGCGGAACCAGGAGCGTCCACCGACGCCGCCCTCGCGGGTTTCACCGTCCGACGATGGTCCCCGGAGGGAGAACCCCGGTCGGAGGAACTCCGGCGACGGTCCGAGCTGGAGCCTTTTGACGCGGAGGCCTCCGACGAGGTCCAGGTACGGCTGGGGTCAGCGAAGATTCGATCACGCTGATGCCGCCGACTTCTCAACGCTTTTGAGGACATTTTGCCGCAGGGCCCACAGATCAGTTCCTCATGATCCGGGCCCAGGCAGCGGAGGCAAAAGTCGTGTGTGTCAGTTAGTGACATATTTCGGTCACACTGACCACACCGCTTAAAGCCACTGGCAGCCATCGGGGGAAAAAGGGCCCCTGCGAGGTCAAAGGACCGGGCTGCCAGGGAAAAATCGAAAACGAAAGCTGACAAAGTCAGAAAAACCGAAAAAAAGTAAGAGGACTCGTGACCGGCGTCGCGAGTCCGGGCGGGAAAAAGATCGGCGTCGAACCGAAGGAAATAAGAATAAAATAATGAAGAAAATCGACTTTTTCGCGGGGAGAAGACGGGGACGTCTGTAGGGCTCCGCGGAAAAAAGAAGACTGGCTAAGATGGCACCCTCGGGCGGGAAGACGACCGCGCATGCGCGCTGCAATTCCCAAAGGCTTTCTTTGAAAGCTGGGGAAAATTGCTCCGCGAGGGCTCCGTCGGCGCCGACGTCACCCATAAGTGAGGACTGACTTCCTGCTTGGTCCTGGAGAACCACGTTTAGACATCTGGGAGCAGGATGGGCAGTCCGGAATGGAGTGGTCAGGTCCTAAACATTTAAGACACCAGTCATGGGTGTCTGTAACAGAAATAACAGCACTACAACTTGGTACACTTCTTGAAACCAGGAGCTGGTTTCTCCATGAGGAGATTTTGTGTAGGCCTGAGGCCTAACAGAAGTCACCAAGTTGTGCTAAAAATAAAAGCTTTTTTTTTTTTTTTTTTTAAAGAAAGAAAAGAAAAGAAAAGAGACCGGCGGTACCGGTTTCGGTATGGGGAAGGCAGGTATGCGGTCTAAAGAAAAACTAAAATAACAATTTCTTCAGCGGTGACAGGAACACGACCTGCTGGCTCCGCGGAAAAAGAGAAACTGAGGAGAGCTGGTCGGGAAGGCAGCGCGCATGTGCAGTGGGAGGCCCCAAAAGCTTCCTTTCTGGGAAGCTGGGGAGCTTTCCCACGCAGGCTCCGTCGGTTCCGACGTACCCATAAGTGAGGACTTATTCCTGCTTGTTCCTGGAGATAAGAGAGCTCCCCAGAAATAAAAGTGAAGAGAAATAAAGATCCTTAGTTGTCCCTGCAGTGACTCCAGATCCTGGGATCACTCACTCCAGCTGCTTGAAGACTGAGCTTACTGGGGCTGGTAGGTGGGTACTAGCTACCTAGCTACACTGATGTCATCAAAAGATGACATGCTCAGAATCTTCGCTGCTGATGGGGGTTGACTATCCAGAGATTGGGACTGGACTGGAGGGATGATGGGTACAGTTCAATTTCTAGGCACCATTGGCAACCTGGTGCCAAGGATTTGTTGAGCACTTTTCTTCATCCAGTCATTTCACTATTTAGGCTTTGTTTGTATGTCCCTTGTCCCCGAAGGGCTCACAAACTATGTTTTTGTACCCGAGGCAACGGAGGGTCAAGTGGCTTACCAAGGCCACAAGGAACACCTTCCAGCCCAAAGTTGCTATCCTCTACCAGGAATTGAACCCCTGGCCTCCAGCCTGATGTAACTTGCCCAACCACTAGGCCACTGCTCCCTATTTAGATTCCACACGTTCACATTTTGGAATAGAGTTTAAACTGAGGAAAGTAAGTTTAAAATAAGGAAAGCCATTAGACACTTACCACCACCATATCCACCTCCACCTCCGCGCATTCTGTCATACATGTTTCCACGTCCAGCACCATAATAGGCACCTCGTCCTGCTAAAGGTCTGTCGTATGGTCCAGGTCGCTGCCCCATTAACCTTCTTGGTGGATCATAAGATCCTCTGATTTCACCTCTACTACTTTTGAAGATTTCAATATATCTATGTAAAGGTTTTCAAGGGACATACATTTAGCATTACTTGTGTTACAGAATTAGATCATACTGAATCAAAATAAATCCAACTGCTAAGATCATATGTAAACACATATTTACCTGTGTTTACAACACCCAAGAAACCTCACTTAAAAAAAAACCAAACAAAACAAAAACACCAAAGTATTTGATGTACAAGTGACTATCTGAATTATTAATTTAAAAACATTGCATAACCATTTTAGAATTATTTTCCTCTATAACTATTTGCTTTTGTCTTAAACACAAAAGTCCCTATGTAAATATTTAAACAAAAAAAAGACCCCAAATACTTAAATTTACAGTAAGTTGAAGATCAGATTAATAAGTCTCTCTACCCACAGATCAAGAACACATCCATTCCTCCCTCCCTCCCCAAAAGCAATACGAACCCATCCAAACCCCCTCCCCCCGAAAGATTCAAAAGCCATCCCAATCTCTCCATCCCCACCTGTGCCCTATTCTTTCCTTGTGTTTCCCCAGAGCATTTTCTGCTATCTCCTTTGAAGCAAACTGCACGAAGGCCTCCCCTGTGCTTCTCCCCTGGTAGTCCATCGTCAATGTTATCCCATTTGGCAGGATTCTCAACCCTTTAACCCAAGGACAAATAACCCCATCAAGGGGAACAGTGTTAAAGCCTGAAACATTCCCATCTTATCAAAATACTTAAAAACAAATCTAACAAATAGTTTCATTTCCCATCACCCAATATTACAACTTAATTCCCCCATTAACAAAATTAAATTAACTATTCTCATCTCCACACAATTCTACCTTTAGGAGCAATCATAGCTATGCAAATATTTTTAATATTTTCATTTCACACCAAATGACATTATCTAGACATTTACTAAATACATTTTCTTAATACTTTCATATTTTACAACAACATTTTGAAAATATTTTTATATTGCATCCACTATAAAATTTGTATAAACATTACTTAAAAGGCAAAAACACATTTAGCTAAACCTTAAAAATTTGTCTAACAGTAAATATTTGTCTATGCACAAATTAAAAATACATGAAACTACTGAAGACTGACACTGCATATATTCAAGGTGCAAACAATTACTACTACAGGAGATACCTGAGAAAAACTGAACAATCTCCTCCTTGCTGCAACCAAATGGCAGGCCACGAAGTCGTACAGTTCCATCCGTATCATTGTCAATTTCATTTGGACTATTATGCTTCAAAACCCATTCCATTTCTGTGTTGTTGGACTTAAACACTATGAAAACAACCATATTGTTAACCTTTGAAAGAGGAAAGTTAAGCCGAAATTTCACTGCTAGTCTAATACACATTAAAGTGCATATGCAGTGTTTATAAATGCATTTACTACAAATCTATAGTAGGATAGAAATAGGATCAGAAAGATACCAGGTTACCTAATATTCAACATCTGGCAGTACCCCATACCCAAAAGCATCTGCCTTTTGGTAGCCCAGGACTTGCCTCAAGTGGAATCACCACTGAGCTGCATGAAGTGTAAACTATAGAGAAGCTGAAACTGATTGAGAAGCAAGAAGAAAAAAAAAGCTAAGAGGGAGAGAAGAGCAAAATAGATGAGATTGGAAAAAAAAAAATCAACGAAGGACAAAAAAAAAAAAAAAAGAGAAAAAAAAAAGTAGATTAAAGAATATTGTCCCTAACTCCTAAAAATTTAGCAGATACCAATGCTCCTTAAGTGCATGTCCAGTCCAGGACAGCAACTCTTGAAATATGTCCTCATGAGGATGATCCTTTTCCATTAATCATCAGAAACAGTCAGTGCAATTTTCTATTATAGCTACATTTAGGATGGAGAAATTTCGCTTACCGTTAATTTCCTTTACTGGAATCCTGGTAGATCAGTCAAGACAAGTGGGTTAAGTCCCCCTGCCAGCAGATGTTTGAGAAAGAGAAAGTGCCAGAAGCATCAACTCATTGGCTCTGGCATATAGAAGAGGTTCTCCTAGGCGTCACACTTTGTATACTCATGTAAAAGCAGAGGAAGCCCTGTGCCAAATTCGAACATAATATCTAAGAAACATCCCGATAGGGAACTGAAAGCACCACAGAGTGCAACTATGTATAAGAAACCCAAGAAGCTGGGTATAGAAAGCACAAAACAGACCATGCAATCGTAATTTCAATAAGACCGCAGATGCCACTGTTAAGTCAGTCAAAAAGACTGTTGCTAGAGAAAATAGTGAGGGGTGAGTCCTGGACTGGTCTAGCAGGATTCCATAAAAGGAAATTAACGGTAAGTGAAATTTCTCCTTCCAACTCATCCTGCTAGACCAGTCAAGTACCAAAGCTATACCACCTCTGGGCGGGAAGAGGCAGCCACATGCACCACACTGGCCCCAAAACATGCAGAGCAGGAAGATAGAGACTGCAGTGGCATATGAAGGTGGACAAGGAGGTCACCCAACAAATGTAGATGGGAGACACGAATGATTGTTCCGCCCACAAAGCTGCCTAAGCATGCGTGGAGTGAGCATGAAAAGCCCCACAAGCATGGGCTTCTTATGAAGAATATAAGCAGACTTGATAGTGCACTTGATCCAATGTGCAATTGTAGTCTTAGACATGGCAAGGCCCTTCCGGGGCCCCATAAAAAGAACAAAGAGGCGGTAGGATTTCTGGAAGGAATTGGTGACCTTAAGATAGCGACAGAGGACTCTAACAGACTGTTCATAGTTCCCTCTGTACCACTGAGCCATGCTCTCTAGGAAAGGACAGAAGTGAAAATGGTTTGATTCACATGGAAGGGTGACAGCAACTTTGGCAAGAAGGCGGGTACAACATGAAGTGTTACTCCCTCCGAAGTAAAGGAGAGAAAAGGCTCCCTACAGGACAAAACCTGCAGTTCCAACACTTGGTGGGCAGAAGTGATGGCGACTATGAAGGCAGTCTTCAGGGACAGATCCTGGAGAGTGATATGCTTAAGTGGCTCAAAGGGGGTTTTCATAAGGCTCTGGAGAACCAGGGAAAGGTCCCAGGGAGGGGCAATGGTGCATAGCAGAGGCCAGAGAGCATACTCCATGCAGGAAATGGCCGATATCAGTGTGAGGAGAGTGAACGTCGTGCTATGGGACCTTGAAAACAGGTAAGCGCATGCAGAGGGAGTTAACGGCTGAACCCTTATCACAGAATACTGCCTATCCTGGCATTTCTAATGCACCAGGGAGAAAGAAGTGGTTTAGCGCACCATGACGCAAAAAGGACCATACCCGAGCATGTCATAGAAGTAGAGGGCCGCCTCACCCTGGGAAGGGTCTACCACTTTATAAGAGTAGCCTTTGCAGATTAGGCATCCTCTCTCAAGAGCCAGGCTGTAAGCAAGTAAGAAGCTGGGTTGCCCATCAGACTTGGGGCCTGGCTCAGGAGACCCCATCAAGAGCCGAGGGGTAAAGGCAATACCACTCGTAGCTGGATGAGGTCGGCATACAACAGACGTAGGGCCAATCTGGTGCCACCAGAACCACATGACCAGGGTGGGCATCAATATGGAGGAAACACTACCTGCTTATTGCCCACGGTGGGATGAGGTAGAGCAGCAGTATTACCAGCCATGGTTAGGCCAGTGCATCTAGACCCTGAGAGCCATAATCCTTCCTGTGGCTGAAGACAGCAGGAACTTGGCATTCTTCAGTGGCCATGATATCAAAACTGGGTTGATCCCAGACCCACACTATGTGGTGAAATGCCAAAAGATTAAGCTCTCAATCGCAGAGTATGGCGACTGAGAAAGTCTGCTTGAACATTTTCCACTCCTGTAATGTGTTGAGTTGACAATGCCTGTAGGTGTCTTTCAGCCAAGGGAACAGCCATTTCCCTGGCAACCCCTGGGGCTTTGGTGCTGTCCTGCCAGTTGATGTAAGCCACCATCACATAGCAATGTCGCAGAGAACACGAACTGTAGGTGAAGTCTAGGAAGAAAGGCTTGCAGGGCCAGACTGTTGATCATCCATTGGGATTTCTGAGTGCTCCTTGACCTGTGTTGTGTGGCTCAGGCAATGCGCTCCCCAACCCAAAAGACTTGGCATCCATCGTGATGAGAATCCAATGTGCATCTAGGAGACCATTTAGGTGGTCTGGGCAGAGCCACCAGTGCAGGCTGGAGTGAACGGCCCTGGGAAGGGGGAACCTCATAGTCCTGTGAAGCTGGGGACCATCAGGACAGAAGGGCATGCTGTAGAGGTCTCATGTGAGCTTGAGCCCAGGGGACTACCTTGATTGTGGCTGTCATGGATCCCAAGACCTAAAGCTAATCTCATACTTGTGGACTAATCTGGAGCAGAAACACCTGCAGCTGGTTGGTCAACTTCCAGAAACAGTCCTCCGTCAGGGAGACATGTTCCAGATGTGTTAAAACAGGCCCCCCAGAAACTCTAAATTGTGAAAGGGCAGAGACAGTTTTTGGTGTGATTGACCACCCAGCCAAAATGTTTAAGGAGTGTTACAACACGGGAGACGGCCAAGGCCCTCTGCATGTGATTTTGTCCTGATGAGCCTGTTGTCCAGGTAAGGATGAACACGGATTCCCTGTTTCCGCAAGGCTGCCACTACTACCACCATGACCTTGGAGAAGGTACATAGTACTGTTGCCAGACCAAACAGCAGTGCATGGAACTGAAAATAAACGCCCGAGCACCACGAAAGCATGGTTGATCTCTGCAGATTGGGATATAGAGGTAAGCCTCTGCCTGATCGAGAGACACGAAGAATTCCCCTGCTGCAAACCGTTAGGATCACAGATCGAAGAGCCTCCATGCAAAAATAAGGTATCTGGAGTGAGCGATTGATGCCCTCGAGGTCCAGAATGGGTCGAAAGAATCCATCCTTCTTTGGGACAACAAAGTAAATGGAGTAGTGGCTGGAGCCTGCCTCTGAAGGAGGCACTGGACATATGGCCCGAAGTGCCACTAGGTGCCGAAGTGTGGTCTGTATGGCTGTGCGCTTTGGGCCTGAACTACATGGGGAGATTATAAAAGGTGTCCCGGATGGCCTTGGCACACCTAAGCACATAGCCACAGCAGACAATATTGAGAATCCACTGATCAGTGGTGATTTCCTCCCACTCACAGGCAAACAGGGCCAGTCAACCCCTCACCGGTGGTGTCCTAGAGTGGGCCTAGAGACAGCGGGTGGAATGGCCAGGACCAGAGAACTTCACAGGGGTGGAGTAGGAGTCCTTTGTCCAGCATACCCTTGAAAGGGTTACGATCTGAAGACCTACCCAGACAGTAGTGCCAAGCATCGTGAGAACGTGACCAGAAAGATGGGAAGGAGCGAAAGCCGTACCAGCGATTACCTGACTCAGCCTTGTCCTCTGGCAAGCGCTGTGGCTTCACCTCTCCTAGGTTTTTTTTACCAGCTTTTCCAGATCCTCACCAAAGAGGAGCTTGCCCTTATTTATTTATAAATTTCTTCTATACCGCCCCTTCCAGAGATCAAGGGCGGTTTACATGGAACAGTTAACAATTTTGTATACTTCAGTATACTTTACATAGAACAGTGTTTAAACTATGTACAGGTAAGATTACATGGAACATTAACTGAACTAAATTACAGGAACTTAAACAGGAGCATAGCCAGATGTTCATTCAAGCAGCATCTGCTGACCAGTGTCAAAGTCAGAGGCAAGCCACTGTGACTGCTGCTACTAATCATGCCACCAAGCAGAGCAGATCAGAGGGCATCTGCCAGAAAAGCAGTCACAGACTCTAAACACACCGAAGTAGGATCTTCCAGCAGCAACTGGATCCAGTGAAGAAGGGTATGCATTGCAAATCCTCTACAGACTGAAGCTTGAAGGACGAGTGGAGGAGGAGAAAGCAGTCTTGAGAAGGCCCTCCACCTTCCAGTCTTCTTGATCCTGAATAACTGCTCTGCCTACCATGGGAATCGTAGTGTGCTTGGTGACAACTATTACCACTGCATCAACCTTCAGATATTTGAGCCATTTATCGAGGTCCTCAGATGGCCAAAGATGACAGCTCAGGCATCTAGCTGTGCGAAGGGATGCATCAGGTGAGTCCCATTCGAGGGAGACCATCTGTTGCAGTTCCTGTGGGAACAGGAAGGCCTTTGAAGATTTTCGGATGCCCCAAAGGATAGGATGCGCCTGATGAGAAGGCTGGACAGCATCCTGTCCTGGTGGGTCAGTGAGGGGCAAGGCATTTACGATCTGTGCCATTAAAGACAAAAGTTCCTCTGCGGAACAAGCATGTGTATCCCGAGTCTCCTGTTGGCCATTCGCCTGATCATCCTTGCAGTCACAGGAGTTAGGGCTGGGTCATTCCCTGTAAAACAGTTATCTCCAAGTTATAATGCCCTGTTCAATGTAATTTCAGTTTGTTCAATGTAAACCGCACTGATGCCGAATAGCACGGTATATAAGAGAATGTAAATAAAATAAAAAAATAAAAGTCAAGTGGTCTAGTATATAAAAAGTGCCCCGCTCGACCATCTTGGATTTTGCTGAAATATTGTATGTACGCTACCATGTGTCTCAAACTAACTTTGGTAAAGTTTTAGATTCTCTCGTGGAATACTTTGAGATATAGTCGTTTGTCTGATCACATACCTTGATTTTGTACAGTACGAGTATGAGATTTCAGCAACTTTGAGACCCTATATTTTCTTTGCTATTTTATTATAAAAAATGAAACTCGACTATCCTGTACAACCTTTTGCGCTCTATTTAATGATACTAATGATAATATATTTTGAATATGTCAGAAGTAGATATTGCAGCAGTCAGCCAAAAAAATTGACGTTAAAAAAAAATTAAAAATTAGACATTATGCAGCTTCCTAAATAATCAAGTAAAAAGTATGAAATTTTGCACATAATACCTCTATGTACTGAAGTTCTTGAATTTATAATTTCATGCTCTTAGCATTCTCTGTTAGTTTACAAATTAAGAGTGAAGTTGATGATTTTTTGCAAAAATGTAAAAATAGGGTATTTATAACCTCCTTTTACACAAAAAAGTATCTTCTAAAATCGTTTTGAAACCAACTTCATTAGAAAGAGCATGTCTTTCTAGAAAAGCAGATTTAATTTACTAACCCTGGCGTACAATACCCTAAAGAGGGCTAAACATAGCGGACATTGCATGTAATTCAACCTGCAGTTCTAACATTATCCAAATGTTATATTTAAAACTCATTTATTTCCATAGGAGTTGCTCAATAACTGTTAAGTGCATATATGTCATGAGCTTAACGTATAGATTTTCAGATTAGCATTAGTTGGTACACATTTACTAATTTACTTCAAAATGGACATCGACGAATCACTTGATAACAATCCTCCTATGCCTGAATGTATCGTTGGACAAAAACTGTTAAAATGTCACCATGGCTCATTTTATTCCAATAAAACTGGGCTCAATTCTGTGAGCTGCTTGTCAGCAAGCGAGAAATTGCTTATTACTCGATGATCAGAAGTTGACCTTACAGACAATGACAGTATCTGCTTGCATCACCAAGCACAGTATCTTAGCAAATATGAAATGAACCAAAAGTCATGTTGCAATCCGTTTGAAAAGCAGAATCACGTCACTAAAAGTGGATTATCTAAAGTAACTTTAGCCATGTCTGAGGGCTTGAAAAAAAGTGACCAAAAAGAATGTAAAGCCAGGCCAGAAAATTTGCATCAGGTGCAAAGCAAAATATGCTTCTATGGTTGAAGCCACAGCATCTTCATCTTCGGATGATTTTGATCCAGATGCCTTGGACACCCTTGATCAAAGCTTGACTGCTTTAAGCACTTCTCCATTAAAAATACGAAGAATAAGCAGTAGAGACAAAGCTGGCTATTTGAAACAAAAGATTGAGCGCACACAGAATGTGGTAACAAAAAAATAATGTCTGCTGCTGGAGTGGCTGACAACGTTGAACAATCTAGTCTATCTGCAGAATGCAGTCTATGTAGCGATTACACTGAGCTTATTAAAGAAATGAAAGCAAAGATTGATATATCCAATAGGTCAACAAAAGTTCAATTGTTGACTTTGGCCCCAAAAAGTTGGTCAATAAAGGAAACAGCAATGAAGTTTGGCGTTTCTGAACGTATGGTCAAAATGGCCCGAAATGTCAAGACAAAGGCATTTGTGCTTTACCTGATGCAAAAATTGGCAAACCATTATCAGAGGAAGTCGCTAAAAGAGTCAAGGATTTCTATGAAGATTAATTTAGCAGAATGTGTCCTGGCAAAAAAGACTGCATTTCAGTGCGACTCGATGGCGTCAAAGTTCAAAAACAAAAACTGTTGCAGTTGTGTAATCTTAAAGAGTTGTATGTAGCATATCATAATAAATTTGGAGCAGAAATTGTTTTTTCAAAATTCTGTGATCTCAGGCCAAAGTGGCGTGTGACTGTTGGTGCTTCAGGCATGCATTCTGTTTGCGTCTGCAGTTTACATCAGAATGTAAAGTTCATGCTGCAAGGTGCAAATATTAAAGAGGATACAAGCTGCTAATGGAAAAGACAGTGTGTGACCTGAATTCCAAGGAATGTATGCTACAAAGATGCCAAAGCTGCCCTGGCGAAGAATCACTTGTAGCGTATTTGGATGAAATATTCCAGGATTATGATGCAGAGGAATCGAATTCAAACAATGGATTCACACTGACCGAGAAACACTGGAAATAAGCATATTAACAGTGGACAACTTTGTTGAAAAAAAAAAACTTTCAAGCAAAATTTGGAAGCTGACAGGCCATCATTTTGTTTCAAAACACCAAAGTGAATATCTGAAGTCACTGAAAGCTGACTTAAAAAAAACGGAGTTCATTGTTTTGATGGATTTTGCCGAAAATTACTCATTTGTTGTCCAAGATGCTGCCCAGGGCTTTCACTGGGAAAATTCACAGGCCACACTGGGAAAATTCACAGGCCACAGTACATCCATTTGTTGCTTATTATGCAGACAAAGTGGGCACCTTGCAAATTGTTAATTGCTGCATAATTTCCGATCATATGCAACATGATACCGTGTCAGTACACGTGTTTATTCAGAAGTTTATCAAATTTTTGTTGACCCAAGCAGATGTTACGAAAATATACTACTTCAGTGATGGCTCAGCAGCGCAATATAAAAACCACAAAAACTTCGTTAATTTATGCAACCACAAAAATGATGTCAATATCGAGGCTGAATGGAACTTTTTCAGCACAACCCATGGAAAAATCACCTTGTGATGGGGTTGGTGGCACAACTAAACATTTGGCAGCCAAAGCAAGTCTACAAAGACCTTTGTCTGACCAAATATTGACACCAAAAGATCTGTATAAAACTTGTGTGACCAAAATATACAAGGAATTAAATATATTTATGTCGCAAAAGATGAAATTGAAAAAAGCAGGAAGTTTCAAGAAGAAAAGTGAAAAGAAAGCAGCACAATAGCTGGTACTAGAGAGCATCACCAATTTGTACCAGTTGACTCAAACGTGGTTTGTGTCAGCAGAGTTTCAAATGATACAATAAGTTTTTTAGCCAAAATTTCCAATACTGCTATTTTGTATTTGAAATTATCTGAGAGTTGTCCCTTGGTTGCTACGTAGCTTGCATCTATAACAAATGGTGGATTGGCAATGTTGTTGAAGTTTCAGCTGAGGAAAATGATGCATTGAAACATTTATGCATCTTCAAGGTCCTGCTCATTCGTTTTATTGGCCAGAAAGGAAAGCACAGTTATTTACCTGTAACAGGTGATCTCTGGGAACAGCAGGAATTAGTCTTCACATATGGATATCGTCGGTACCGACGGAGCCTGCGCGGGAACGCTCCCCAGCGTCCAAAAGGAAAGCTTTTGGGAGCATCCCACAGCACCTGCGCGCTGCCTTCCCGCCTTTCCCAACCGTCTCTCTCCAGTTCGAGTTTTAAAGCTGAGACAAAGAGAGAGAGGAAAGGAAAGATAGATAGAGATACAACTCCTAGGGGAGGTGGGTGGGTTGTGAAGACTTATTCCTGCTGTTCCCAGAGATCACCTGTTACAGGTAAGTAGCTGTGCTATCTCCAGGAACAAGCAGGAATGAGTCTTCACATATGGGGACTCCCCAGCTAGAGATGCCTGGGAGATCACCCAGATTGTGAGCCCCTGGAGGGCTCCATCTCAACCTATGAATCTCAGGCATCCAGTCAGGGATGGAGGGCAGGAGTTGATTAGGTATGGAACAGGTGTTTGAGAACAGCCTGACCAAACAAGGCATCCCGGCGGGAATCCTTGTCCAAGCAGTAATGGGCTGTGAAGGTATGAACCGAGGCCCAGGTGGCTGCTCGACAGATTTGGTTGATGGAGTTTAGATGAGCCATAGAGGCTGCCATGGCCCTCACATTGTGAGCTGTGACATGGCCTTCCAGAGAAAGGTTCTTACTCTGGTAGGCGAAGGAAATACACTGAGCAATCCAATTGGACAGAGTTCTCAGAGACTGGAAGTCCTAAATGGGAAGGATCAAAAGCAACAAAAAGTTGAGAGGACTTTCTATGTTGCTGTGTTCTTTGTAAATAGAAAGCCAGTGCTCTTTTGCAATCCAGGGTATGAAGACTCCCTTCTGCACTTGATGCATGAGGCCCTGGAAAGAAGACAGGTAAATATACCTCCTGGTTCAAATGAAAAGGTGAGACCACTTTAGGCATAAAGTGTGGATTAGTTCTGAGAACTACCTTGTCATGATGAAACCTTGTATAAGGAGGATTAGCCACTACAGCTTGTAACTCACTGATACGGCGAGCTGAGGTGAGTGCAATGAGAAAAATAACCTTCCAGGAAAGGAATTTCAAGGAGGTAGTGGCTAAGGGTTCAAAGGGTGGCTTCATAAGCTGGCCAAGAACCAGATTTAAGTCCCATGCCACTGGAGGTGGTCTAATGGGAGGTTTAGTTAAAAGGCGGCCTCTCATGAACCTTGCTATAAGAGGATGAGAGGAAATAGGTTGTCCATTAAGAGGCTTCAGGGATGCTGCAATAGCACTCAAATGGACTCTGATTGCATTTTTAAGGCCTGCATGGGATAAATGCAGCAAATAGTCTAGTAACGAATTCAAAGGTATTGCAGAAGGGTTAAGACCATTTTCTGCACACCAAATGGAAAACCTTTTCCATTTAAAAGCATAAGAGCGTCTGGTGGAAGGCTTTCTGGAAGCATAAAGGATATCCTTCACTTGCTGAGAAAGGTGTAAATCTTGAAGGTCTAGGCCTTCAGCAACCAGGCTTGGGAGAGGAGATCTGGAGCAGACCCCAGGTCCAGGGAGGGAGCTTGAGAGAGATGCAGAAGTAGAGGGTACCACACTTGGCATGGCCAATGTGGTGCTATGAGGATCATAGATCCCTTGTCTCTCTGAAGCTTGAACAGTGTCTTGGGGATGAAGGGAATAGGTGGAAAGGCAGAGGAAGTCTTGCCCCCAGTGAAGAAGGAAGGCATCCCTGGCCTGAACTCCCTGACATGGAATCCTGGAACAAAACCGGGGAAGTTTAGCATTCCACAGACTTGCAAATAGACCTATGTCTGGGGTACCCCAAATCCGTAAAATCCTGGCTATCTGGTCGCCATGGAGGGACCATTCGTGTGGAAGCAGAACTCGACTGAGTCTGTCTGCCCAAGAGTTTTAAACCCCTGGAAGATACACTACCATGAGATGGATTTGATGCTCTCTGGCGAAGGCCCACAATCTCAGAGCTTCGTTGCAAAGCGACAGAGCCCTTCCCCCTCTGCTTATTGACATAGAACATGGCTACTTGATTGTCCGTATGGATGAGGACTGTCCTGTAGCTGAGCAGGGTGCGAAATACCAAGAAGATTGCTCTGAGCTCTAAGAGGGTGATATGGAGAGATGTCTCCTGTGGAGAGCAGATGCCCTGAGTGGAGAGATCTTGAATGTGAGCTCCCCAACCCTTTGGAGAGTCATCTGTTGTAAGGGTTACTTGGGGTAGCACCTGTTGAAAGGGGGACCCCAACAACAGATTTTGAGTGTATTTCCACCAGTGGAGGGACCAAAAAAGGCGACTGGAGATTGCTATTTTGTTTGACAGGCAACCTGATGCCTGTGTCCATTGGGTGTATAGAGTCCACTGAGCTGCCCTCATGTGAAGGCGAGCATAAGGAACCACATGCACTGTGGATGCCATGTGGCCTAAGAGTTGTAGCATCTCTCAAGCAGTTAAATGGGATTTTAACTGAAACTGGGAGGCTAACTGCACCAAACGTAGACAACGGGCCTGGGGAAGATAGGCTCTTGCAGTTGTAGTATCTAGTAAGGCCCCTATGAACTCTAGAGACTGAGTAGGGCTGAGATGGGATTTGGGAATATTGATCACCAGTCCCAGATACTGAAGATGCTTTGTGCAGGACAGGGAGGTCTGGGCCTCTGACTGGGATGGAGCTCGGATGAGCCAGTCGTCCAGATATGGGAATATGAATATCCCCAGAGCGCGTAAAAATGCAGCTACCACTGCCATGCATTTTGTGAACACTCTTGGAGCAGAGGCCAGACCGAAAGGAAGCACTCTGTATTGGTAGTGCTTTCCTTGGTAAAGAAACCGAAGGAACCTTCTGTGTGTTGGATGGATGAGGACATGGGTGTACGCATCCTTGAGGTCTAGAGAACAAAGCCAGTCCTGACTCTGGAGGTATGGAAGGAGAGTACCCAGAGAAATCATCTTGAATTTCTCCTTGTATAGAAACTTGTTCAACTGAGATCTAGGATGGGTCTGTAGCCTCCTGTTTTCTTTGGGATGAGAAAATAGGGGGGAGTAGAACCCTGAACCCTGTTGAAAAAGGGGTACTTCTATTGCCCCTTGGGCAAGAAGGGTAGCAATCTCTTGACCTAGAAGGTCGAGAAGAGAAGTTGTAGAGCTGAACTGTATCACCATGGTGTAAGGAGGAAGGTTCAAGAAATGTAGTTTGCATCCCTCCCTTATAATGGAGAGGGTCCAGTGCTCTGCTGTGATTTGTTCCCATCTGGGAGCAAAGTGAGCTAACCTTCCTGGGATGGTGAGAGGCTCTGGATGTTCTAGAGCCAGAAAAGCTAAGTTCTCTAGTGGAAAGTCAAAGGCCCTGAGGAGGCAGAGGCTGTTGGGCCGTAGCAGTCCTCGCAGCCTGAGGCTTGGCCTGTTTTGGTTGTTGCTGCCTCTTTGTAGTAAAACGACCCTGAGAAGAGGCCTGACCATAACCAGAAGAAAATTTCCTTTTTTGGGAAAGATCCTTTCTTGAATAACCTCTTTTTGAAAGGAGTAGTAGTAGACAGAGTCTATCTAAGGCAGAATTTTCAGCATCCATCTGGGTGGCTTTTGCTTGCCAATCTTTGCCAAACAGGTTTTCCCCTGTACAGGGAAGGTTGCCCAGACCATCCTGTACCCAGGATTCCAAATCAGAGGCTTGTAACCAAGCTACTCTGCGTGCGCCTATGGCAATAGCCGAAGCTCTACTGGCACCCTCAATGGAGTCAAAGGCTGCACGGTTGGAAAACTTGGATACATCCCGAGCATGTTTAAGCCAGGTAATATATTCTTCTCTCTTATCTTCTGACATAAAAGGAGATAAGGCATGTAGATGATCTGTAACCTCTTTTAGAAACATCCCCATATAGAGACTATAGGAGTTGATTCTGGCTACAAGCATACTGGCCTGGAAGATTTTCCTGCCAAAAGCATCTAAGGTTCTGCATTCTCTTCCTGGAGGAGCAGAAGAGTGCCTTTTTGTACTCTTGATTTTTTTTCACAGCAGACTACCACAATAGAGTGGTGAGGAAGCAGAGTCTTATGAAATCCAGGACAAGGAGGAACACGATACATAGTGTCCAACCTGCGAGAAAAAGGAGAGGTGGTAAGAAGAGTTTCCCATATACCTAACATGTGGTCATAAAGAATCTCATGTATTGGTAAAATGGCTGCCTCCTTAGGAGCCTTAAGATATTGAAGAATATCCAATTTTTTGGCTCTGGGCTCAGTTTCAGAGGCTACTGCAATGGACAGACTTCTGGCCACCTCCCTGATGAAGTCCTGGAAAGACAAGTCCTCAGGAGGAGACATTCTCCTTTTTGGAGAAGAGGGTTCCTGAGGACGGATCTCCGATGCTTCGATGGAAACCTCTGATGCATCAGATTCTTCAGAGGAATCGAAGTATCGACTGTCTGGATGCTCTCGCAGAGCCTGATACGAGTACCAAGGGGTATCGACATCGGGAGTCATTGGTACCGGATCGGTACTAACAGGCATCACTGGATACCGTATCGCTGCTTTCGATGCTGATGCAAGCAGTACTGGCATCGGAACCAGAGCTGGATCCGGAACCGGTATCGACAACGGAGGTTGTTGTTGTACCGAGGGCGTCGCAGCTTGTATGAAGGCCGTAATAGCCCGCTGCATGGTCAGAATATTCTGATCCATCGATGCCACCAATGTCTGGATGTCGGTGCTGGGAACCGCCGGTACCCCAGAACATTGTAACAGGTGATCGGTTGAGGCCATGCCATCGATGTCAACCTGTGACCCCATAGGTAATG
The DNA here is from genome assembly GCA_033557465.1 of Ichthyophis bannanicus. Taxonomy (NCBI): domain Eukaryota; kingdom Metazoa; phylum Chordata; class Amphibia; order Gymnophiona; family Ichthyophiidae; genus Ichthyophis; species Ichthyophis bannanicus. Next base: position 708,858,271 of record CM066034.1, read on the forward strand.
CTTTGGAAGCCGGAGCCTCCCGCCAGGGTAATTTTGCCGGTGTGGATTCCTCAATAATAAGTTCGGGTACATCTCGATACTTAGAGGGAGATGTACCCTTTGAGGATCGACCGGACTTAAGTTTTGTTACCTGAGATCCATGGGATGAAGAAGCAGCTCTGGAAGACGTCGATGCCACAGAAGCTGCATCGGAGGGAAACAGGGTACTGAGCTTGGCTGCCCTATTCTGTAACCCTCTTTTAGACATCATGGAGCAGGACTCACAATCCGCAATGGAATGATCAGGACCTAAACATTTTAGACACCAGTCATGGGTGTCTGTGACAGAAATAGTGCCATTGCACTTTGTGCACTTTTAAACCCGGAGGCGGGCTTTTCCATGAGGAAAAAGGACTGTAGGCCTAGGGCCACAGGAGAAAATGCACTGAAGCAGAAAGAATAGAGACCGGTGGTACCGGTCCTCAAGAAGGCAGACACGCGACTAAAGAAAACAAGAAATAAGAAAATAAGAAATTCTTCAGCGGTGACAGGAAACACGACCTGCTGTCTCTGCGGAAAAGAAGAACTGGAGAGAGACGGTTGGGAAAGGCAGGAAGGCAGCGCGCAGGCGCTGTGGGATGCTCCCAAAAGCTTTCCTTTTGGACGCTGGGGAGCGTTCCCGCGCAGGCTCCGTCGGTACCGACGATACCCATATGTGAAGACTCATTCCTGCTTGTTCCTGGAGATAGATGTTTGCTGGATTCCAGAGCAGCACCTCATTAGCATGCTCCCTGCACCTTCAGTTACATCATCTGGCCGACAGCATCAATTCCCAGAATCCATTTTGAAGGAAGTGGCTTGCAAACATAACAGAATGTAAAAAAAATTGCTAGCATTAAAATTGAGGTGAGTACTTTGGCTTGGGAACCATATAAGATACACAATTTAGGCTTGGGAACCTAGGATAAGATGCCCAATCATTGGCTTGGGAACCAGCTAGACACCCACTGAAGGCTTTGGAACCTCAAATAAAACACCAAATTAAAGGCTTGGGAACCTAGATTAAGAAACTCACCCGTGGCTGGTATTGCACAGCTATCGGGCGTGACCTCTATGGCGATGGGGTTGCCAGTTCATGTTCCTGAAATGGTAGTGACCAACACAATACAATATTGATAATTTTTCAATATAAAAATGTTAACACAAGTATGATCCAAAAAATTAATAATAATATGATGAAATATACGCTGTTGCCATGGCAATGTCCGCTGACTTTGGTCCTTTTTAGAGCACTGTATGCCAGCATTAGTCAAATTAACTTTTTTAGGGAGTTTAAAACATGCTCTTTCTAATGGTAGTAGTTTGAAAACGTTTCTAGAAGATACTTGTGTAAAAGGGAGTTAAAAATACCCTATTTTTAGCCTTTTTGCAAAAATTATTAACTTTACACTTAATTTGCAAATTAATGAAAAGGGCTAGGAGCTTGAAATTATAAACACAAAAACAGTACCACGAGATACTATGCCTCAAATTTCATGTTCGTTGTTTACTTATTTCAGGAGCTATGCAATGTTAAACTTAATTTTTTTAGGCCGCCAATTTCTTTGCCCAACTTTGATGCAATGTGTCTATTTCTGACACAATCAAAAAAGATTATTAGTCTCATTAAAATGAGCGCAAAAAGATGTGCAGGGTAGTTAAGTTTCATTTCTTATAAACAAATAAAGCGTAGTTACTCACCTGTAACAGGTGTTCTCCAGGAGCAGCAGGAATCAGTCCTCACTTATGGGTGACGTCGGCGCCGACGGAGCCCTCGCGGAGCAATTTTCCCCAGCTTTCAAAGAAAGCCTTTGGGAATTGCAGCGCGCATGCGCGGTCCTCTTCCCGCCCAAGGGTGCCATCTTAGCCAGTCAGATGACATAGCTAAAAAAGACAGCATAAAAATTTGCAAAAAGAACATAAGCAGACGATTGCAACTCCAAGGGGAGGAGGGAGGGTAGTGAGGACTGATTCCTGCTGCTCCTGGAGAACACCTGTTACAGGTGAGTAACTATGCTTTCTCCAGGACCAAGCAGGAAGTCAGTCCTCACTTATGGGACTCCCAAGCTCAAGGCTACCGGAGACCCTAAGCACAAAAATGAGCTCCCTCTAGCTCAGCAGCACAGAAGGAAAGAATCTTCGCTGAATTATCACCCACCGGTAGCCCACATCCGGGATGGAGGGTAGGAGTTGCTTAGACCTCAAAGAGATTACGGAGGACTGCCTGTCCGAAAGCACTGCCCCTGCGGGACTCCCTCTCGAGACAGTAATGGACCGCAAAAGTCTGGCTCGAAGACCAAGTAGCGGCCCGGCAGATGTCTGCCAGCGGAACAGAGCGGAGGTAAGCCACTGACGTAGCCTTTGCCCGAACGCAATGAGCCGTGACTCGACTTTCTAAGGAGAGTCCGGCTGCCCCATAAGCCCAAGAGATACAGTCCGCAACCCAGATGGACAGAGTACGCTTGGAGACCGGGAGCCCCAATTTATTGGGGTCAAAAGACACAAAAAGCTGAGCAGCTTTACGGTGCTCCCGCGTACGGTCAAGGTAGAAGTTCAAAGCCCTTCTACAGTCCAGGGTATGGAGGACCGTTTCAGCTCGGCTGGAGTGTGGTCTGGGAAAGAAGGTTGGAAGTACCACCTCCTGATTGATGTGAAAAGGGGAGACCACTTTTGGAAGAAACTTCGGGTGAGTCCGTAGGACTACCCTATTTTTGTAGAACCGAGTGTAAGGGGGATCAGACACGAGGGCCTGCAATTCACTTACGCGTCTAGCAGAAGTGAGGGCTATCAAGAACAGTGTTTTCCAAGACAGAAAACGGAGAGAACAGGTAGCCATAGGTTCAAAAGGCGGACAGGTGATCCGCTGCAAAACCACATTCAGGTCCCAGTCAGGCGCTGGCGGGCGCAGAGGTGGTTTAAGTAGAAGGAGACCTCGGAGAAACCTCGCTACAAGAGGGTCGCTGGAGAGAGGTCTACCGTCCACCGGTACATGATGTGCCGAAAGAGCACTGAGGTGAACTTTGACGGAGTTGGACTTAAGTCCCAGATTAGAGAGGTGTAGCAAGTACTGCAAGATCACCGACACCGGGCAGGAGAAGGGATCCTGAGACTGTTGGGTACACCAGACGGCAAAGCGACGCCATTTAAGGGCGTAGCATTTGCGGGTAGAAGGCCGTCGAAGCCAAGACGACCTCCTCCACCTCTGCCGGCAGGAGAAGGGGAGCAAGGACTACCCTCTCAGCAGCCAGGCCATGAGGTTGAGAGACCTGAGGTTGGGGTGTAGTAGAGACCCCTGATCCTGAGTGAGGAGATCCGGTTGTACCCCCAGAGGGAATGGATCCTCCACCGCTAATTGCAGTAGGAGCGGAAACCACGGCTGTCTGGGCCAGCGAGGGGCCACCAGGATCATGAAGGCTTTGTCTCGGAGAACCCTGAAAAGAGTCCGAGAGACTAGCGGGATGGGAGGGAAAGCGTACAGAAGGCTCCCCGACCAAGAAATTAGAAAAGCGTCCGCCGCAACCCGAAGGGGGTGTGGCTGACGAGAGCAGAAGCGAGGAAGCTGCCGGTTGTGAGGACTGGCAAAGAGATCCACCGTGGGGAGGCCCCACTTTAGGAAGAGCTTCTGAACTACCAAGGGATCCAGACGCCACTCGTGCGGCTGGAGGATCCTGCTGAGTTTGTCCGCCAGGCAATTTTCTTGGCCCGGGAGATAAACTGCCTTGAGGAGAATGCCGTGACTGACGGCCCAAGAGCAGAGCTTCTGTGCCTCCCTGCAGAGGAGGAAGGAGCCCGTGCCCCCCTGCTTGTTCACGTAGAACATGGCAACTTGATTGTCCGTCCGGACAAGGACGGACTGGTGGGAAGTCAGGTGGGAGAAGGCCTTGAGAGCCAGGCGGATCGCCCTGAGCTCCAGGAAGTTGATCTGCTGAGCAGACTCCCACGTGGTCCAGAGGCCCTGAGTACGTGCCCCTTGGCAATGTGCTCCCCAGCCCAGGAGGGATGCATCCGTGGTCAGCACCCGGGCTGGCTGAGGTGACTGGAAAGGCATACCGAATATCAGGTTCGGCTGCCGAAGCCACCACCGGAGAGACGAGAGCAGCGGCTCGGAGACGCGCACTAGGTCTGCTAGGCCGCCTGTGGCTTGTCGCCACTGCTGGCGGAGACACCATTGAGCAGGCCGCATATTCAGGCGGGCATTGGGGGTCACATGGACGGTGGAAGCCATATGACCGAGTAGTCTCAGGAAGCGCCTGGCGGAGACCAGAGGCTGGCTGCGAAAACGGCCGGCTAGGTCCATGAGCCGTTGAGCCCTGTCGAGCGGTAGGTACGCTCGTGCCTGAGGAGTGTGTAGCCTTGCGCCGATGAACTCGAGATCCTGTGAGGGGAGCAAAGTGGACTTTGCGAAATTTATAACAAAGCCCAAGTACTGCAGAAGAGTCACCGTGCGGTGCGTGGCGCTGGTGACCTCCGGAGCGGACGCCCCTCTGATGAGCCAGTCGTCGAGGTATGGAAAGACATAGAGGCCGTGAAGCCGGAGATGGGCCGCCACCACCGCGAGACATTTTGTGAAGACTCGCGGTGCGGAGGACAGGCCAAAGGGCAGTACTCTGTACTGGTAATGATTTCCTGCCACCACAAACCTTAGGTATTGGCGGTGGCTTGGGTGGATGAGGATGTGCGTGTAGGCATCCTTTAGATCCAAGGAGCATAGCCAATCTCCCTGCTGGAGGTAGGGCAGAAGGATTCCAAGGGTAAGCATTTTGAACTTCTCCCGCACAAGGAACTTGTTGAGGTTGCGCAAGTCCAGGATGGGTCTGAGGCCCCCTGTTCTCTTTGGTATTAGAAAATACCTGGAATAAAAGCCTTGACCTCTCAGGTGGTGTGGCACCGGTTCCACCGCCTGTTCCTGCAGAAGACCTGCTAACTCCTGAAGGAGTAAGTCCCTGTGCAGAGGGGGTCGCGGAGGTTCTCCCGGAAAATAGGAGGGAGGGACCTGGTGGAAGTGGAGAAGATAGCCTTCTCGCACGACTTGAAGCACCCAGGCATCTGCGGTGATGCTGGACCACCGGTGGGCGAAGTGAACCAGCCGGCCTCCGGTGCTGGGAGGAACCAGCGGGGGGGGGGGGGGGGGGGAGAGGGTATGCTTAGTGAGTCAAAAACCCCCACCCTGCGGAGCAGGGGCTGGTGGTGCAGGCTTGGGGGCTTGCTGCCTACGGGACCCGTTACCCCGTTCCTTGGCCTGCTGGCCCTGTTGGGGAGCTGCAGGGGCCTGATAATGGGGGTATTGTTTGTAGGCAGCCGCCTTCCTCGGGTAAAAGGACTTTTTCCCCGAGCCCTTCTTTTTCTGGGAAGGGGCGGAGGTCTTCCTAGAAAGCCTGGTCCTGGTGAGAGTCTCAGTCTCAATTTGTGCAGCCTTTTCCGCCATGGGCTTGCCAAAGAGGTTTTCACCTCAGCAGGGGACATCGACCAACTTGTCCTGCACCCAGGGCTCAAGGTCTGACGACTGAAGCCAAGCCTGTCGGCGGGCACCGATGCCGGCTGCGGCTACTCGAGCCGATGCTTCAAAGCCATCATAGGCTGCTCGGGACATGAACTTAGAGCATTCCCGAATGCCAGTGGACAAGGCCAGGAACCTCCGCAAGGGTTCCTCGGACAAACCAGCGGAGAATCCGGCTAGCTCTTTAGCCAGATCTCGGAGATACATGCCCATGTATAGCTGGTAAGTCTGGACACGACATGCGAGCATAGAGCCCTGGAAACACTTCTTACCAAGGCCATCCAGGTTACGGGCCTCCCTGCCAGGAGGCACCGAGGAGTGCATCTTCTGGCTCTTAAGACGATGCATGGCCGATTCCACTACCATGGAATGGTGTGGTAGCTGTGCCTTTTGAAAGCCAGGGCTCTTGCGGACTCGATAGATAGAATCGACCCGCTTGCTCAGGACCGGCGAGGAGGCCGGACTCTCCCACATGCGGAAGAGTAGTCGTTCCAGCATAGGAGGAACCGGCACAGTAAAGTGTTCCCTTGCGGGAGAGTCATACTGGAGGGCGCCGAGCTCTTCGGCTCGAGGCTCCTCCTCGGGGTCCGCAGGGAAGGCCAAAGCCTTGGCCATATCCCTGACGAAGTCCGAGAACCGGGCATCCTCCGGGGGGGACTGCTTCCGAGGCTCGGACTCCGGTGAGTCCGAGGGGACACACCGAGTCCGGAAAGAATCAGGCGACTCTTCCTCTTCAGACTCCCAGACCGACTCCGACGAGGACTCGGTGGGGTTGGCCCGGGCAGGGCGCGGCGCCTGCCGCCCCGACGCCGAGGGAGTCGGCGTCGGCGACCTCGGTCCCGAACGGGAGGCCGAGGGTGACCTCGACCGAGGATCGACTCGAGTTCGCATAGACTTGAGGATCGGCTCGGTCTCCGGGGTCGACTTGGACGTCGACGTCCCGGCGGTCGGGGCAGCGGCGCCAGCGAGGCCAGCGAGCAGTGCCCGCTGCTGGTCCATGAAGGCAGACAGTCTGCTCTCCAAGGCCGTCAACCTGAGTCCGAGCTCAGGTGACCCAGCAGCCCCCGACTCGGGCCCCGACAGCGTCGGGCCCGACGTCGGCTGTCGCGGAGGCGAGTCCAGAAGGACCACAGGACTTACCCGAGCAGGCATCTCCGACTCCAGGCGAGGTCGCTTCGTGAGGTGCTCCTTCTCCAAGGACCCGGGGCGGCTGTCGGGGCTATGCGACCTGGCCCTCGCGGAACCAGGAGCGTCCACCGACGCCGCCCTCGCGGGTTTCACCTTCCGACGATGGTCCCCGGAGGGAGAACCCCTGTCGGAGGAACTCCGGCGACGGTCCGAGCTGGAGCCTTTGGACGCGGAGGCCTCCGACGAGGTCCGGGTACGGCTGGGGTCAGCGAAGATCCTATCACGCTGATGCCGCCGACTTCTCAACGCTTTGGAGGACATTTTGCCGCAGGGCCCACAGATCAGTTCCTCATGATCTGGGCCCAGGCAGCGGAGGCAAAAGTCGTGTGTGTCAGTTAGTGACATATTTCGGTCACACTGACCACACCGCTTAAAACCACTGGCAGCCATCGGGGGAAAAAGGGCCCCTGCGAGGTCAAAGGACCGGGCTGCCAGGGAAAAACGAAAACGAAAGCTGACTAAGTCAGAAAAACCGAAAAAAAGGAAGAGGACTCGTGACCGGCGTCGCGAGTCCGGGTGGGAAAAAGACCGGCGTCGAACCGAAGGAAAAAGAATAAAATAACAAAGAAATATCAACTTTTTCGCGGGGACAAGACGGGGACGTCTGTAGGGCTCCGCGGAAAAAAGAAGACTGGCTAAGATGGCACCCTTGGGCGGGAAGAGGACCGCGCATGCGCGCTGCAATTCCCAAAGGCTTTCTTTGAAAGCTGGGGAAAATTGCTCCGCGAGGGCTCCGTCGGCGCCGATGTCACCCATAAGTGAGGACTGACTTCCTGCTTGGTCCTGGAGAAGAACTATATTAGTTCTCAAAGTTGCTGAAATTTTGAATCGTACTGTACATGTTCAGGCTATGGGGTCAAACGGACGGCTATATCTCAACAGGTTTAACACCAGAGAACCTAAAACTCTACCAAAATTCATTTGAGACATGGGGGGGTTCTAAATATAAAATTTAGTCAAAATCCGTGATGGTCATGCGGGGAGCCCTAGACCACTTGACATGGAATGACCTGGCTGTCATCGGCAGAGGTGATCCTGCTCTTCCAGCCAACCTCTGGGAGCCCATGAGATGTCCCCTTAGGAGGGCACCCCACAGAGCGAGGAAGGTTGTCCCTAGCCCACTTCTTCCCTAGGTAAGATGGCCCAGTCATGGGCGTAGTGGAGGGGGGGGGGGGCTACTGCTTGGGAGGAAGAAGGGGCCGACCTCCAAAGATCCCAAGCCTGCTTGAACAGGTCATAAAATTTCAGACCCCTGATCCAGACCCACTGAAGTTTGTCCTGATGTACTGGGCTGCTGAGGGAGCAAGAGGGGTGGAGGGAGGCACCCCCTGAGTGAGAAGCCAGAGAAAAAAGTCCCTGACCGGCATGATTGATGAAGCAGGGACTGTTGGAGTGGAAATGCCTGAGGACTCATGAGCTGGTCGAGCACAGCTGGTCCATCAAAACATGGCGTTTCCAGCAAGAGACAGTGCACTGCAACAGGGACAAAAGCATCACGGCTGCAGGTCCCTGATTACAATTCGCTGCACTGACACACTGCTCCATGGCTATTCCAGGGCTTGGGAGCAGAGACAAAAAAAGGGCAGAATCTGTTAACAAAATGGTTGCCGCAGCAACATGAAGACTGTGTGTCAAGATAGAGGAGCAGTACAATAGTAGGAAGACAGTTGCGCAGCAGGAATGAGCTGATAGAATAGAGGCAGGAGAGAACACCTCTTGTGAACCTTGAAGACATCCAGAGGTAAACTTCACTGAAACTCCACTGGCAGAGTACACAATCAGTGGTTGGTTGCAAGGAAAAGACAAGACATCTGCTGGAGACAGAGAAATACCGAGGGCGACACCTAGGGGAGGCTCTCTATATACCATATCCCATGGGTTGCTGCTGCTGGCACTTTCTCCATCTCCAACATCTGCTGGCAGGAGGACTTAACCCACTTGTCTGAACTGGTCTAGCAGGAATTGGAACTTTTCTTCTCTCACCAGAAGGAAAAAAAAAATATGGAGTTGCAGCTATTCTTTCCTCTCACGAAAAGATTGTCACATGGGGAATGTATCTGGGTAGGGGAGGGATGCATGGGAAAGGAGATCAAGCCTAGAAAGTGGTTCAAGCTAAACAGAAACAAATCTGGAGGAGATTGAGATGCAAGATTGCTGGAAAGCAGTCAGACTGGAGGAAGGATTTTTCAGGCCAATGGCCAGAAAAGCATAATTACTCACCTGTAATAGGTGACAGCAGGAATCAGTCATCCTATATGGGGTGATGTCTGCACCAAAGCCCAAGCGCATTCACTCCCCAGCTTTCAAAGAAAGTCTTTGGGAGTCAGACTGCATATGCATGGTCATCTTCCTGTCCAAGGGTGCCATCTTACCTCAGTATGATAACATAGCTATTCTCTGGGGACAGCAATTTTTCTTTATATGCTTGCTTAAGCTATTACAGGTTGAGTAACTACGCTTTCTCCAGGAACAAGCAGGAAGTCAGTCCTCACATATGGGACTCCCAGGCTACCAAAATACACTGCAGGAGCCACAGACACAAAAAAAGCAAACCACGCAGGACAACAAGGAGCGCTGAATGGCTTGATGTCCAGAGACACAGCTGCAGCATTGACTATGGAATCACCTCACTGGTAGCCTGAATACAACAGGCCAGAGGGAAGGAGTTGCATTATTTCCCCAAGTACTACCTTCCCAAAAACATGTCATGCTGTAAGCGTTCTTCCAAGCAGTAATGCACTTCGAAGTTATGGACCAAACACCAGGTGGCGGCCCAGCAAATGTCCAGCAGAGGGACAGAGCTCAGGTGAGACACAGCACGGGTAGGCCACCGAGGTGGCCACAGCATGCACATTGTGTGTGGTAATGTGGTGCTCCAGGGGAAGAGTCCAGCCTGCTTGTAGGTGAAGGAAATGCAGTCTACCACCCAAGTGGACAGGCTACATTTGAAGACCGCAACTGAGTCTGTTGGCATCATAGGAAGCAAACAGCTGCGACAAGCAGCAATGGGGCTGTGTCCTCTGAAGGTAGGAGTGTGCCCTCCTGCAATCCAAAGTGTATAGCAAGGCCTCCGCTCGGGATGTCTGAGGCCTAGGAAAGAAGGTGGGAAGAAACCACCTTAGGCAGGAATTTCAGGTGTGTCTGAACTACCCTATTTTTGTGGAACCTGGTGTAGGGGGGCATGAGCTACTAACAGATCTGGCTCACTGACTCTTCTGGCTGATGTGAGTGCTACCAGAAATACTACTTTCTATGACAAGTACTCGAGATAGCACGCAGCCAAAAGTTCAAAAGGGGGAGCCATCAGCTTCTGAAGAATGACATTCAGGTTCCAAGCCACTGGGTATATGAGGGGCCACAAGACGAGAAGCCCCCTCATGAAGCAATCCACCAGCGTGTGCACCAGGACAGGCTGGCCGTCGAGGTGATGATGCACCACTAGGACGCTGAGGACCCTGAGGACTTCAGACTAGTCTGGGAGAGGTGGAGATATTGCAGGTTGTCTTGCATAGAGCAAGAGAAAGGGTTGAAATTCCTATATGAGCAGACCGAGAATCTATGTCACTTGAAGGCATACATATGGGCGTGTAAAAGCCTTGCAAGATGCCAGTAGAATGTCCTCCACCTCTCAGAGGCAGGTGTGCTATGGCTAGCTATTCAGCATCCACGTCAGAGCGAGGGACCAGAAGTTGGGATGGAGAAGAGTCCTGTTCTGAAAGAGTAGGTCTGGGTCCTGGCCCAGAGGTATCAGGCCACTCGTGACAGCTGCAGGAGCAGGGGGGAACCACGGCTGTCGGGGCCACCAAGGGACAATTACTGAGGCCCCGTCCGACTGAACCTTGAGCAAGAATTTGGAAACAAGGGGAGCAGGCGGGTACGCATACAGAAGGCTCCCAGGCCAGTGGGGCTGGCTTCCATAAGCACAAGCATGGCAGCTGCGTGTTCTTGGGGCTGGCAAAGAGGTTCAACATCTTGGACCCCCAATGTTGGAAGATGAGTTGGCTACTTCTGGGTTGAGTCGCACTCATAAGGCTGAAGAACTCTGTCTTGGCCCAGCAGGTAGACCTCCCAGAGGGCCATGCCCTTCTCTGTGGTGAAAATCCACACACAAACCTCCAGAGGAGATATGAGCCCGTTCCCCTCTGATGATGTAGATCATCACTACTTGGTTGACCATCTGGATGACCACCACCTGACCCTCCAAGTGGGCCTGAAACACCCAGAGGGCATTACTCACAGCCCAGTTCCAGGAGGTTGATCCGGAGGGCACTTTCCTCCCAAGTCCAGGCACCCTGCAACTGTAGACTATCACAGTGGGCTCCCCCGCAGAGTTTTGTGGATTCTGTAGAGAGGACACACTGTGTCAGAGGGTCCTGGAAGGGTAGGCTGGCCTGAGGTTTAGTTGGCTCTGCCACCAGCCAAGAGACCACCAGAGGCCAGGTGAGCTGGACTCAATCCCCCAAATGGCCTGTGGCCTGAGACCACAGAGCTCAGAGTCCACTGGGCCTGTCACATCCAGAGACATGCCTGCGGCATCAACGTCAGGCCATGTGCCCCAAGAGGCACAGCAGAAGCTAGGTGAACACTGAAGAGCAGTTCTGCACCTCCCCTGCAAGGGATGCGAGGCACTGCACCCGGTCCAGAGGGAGGAAGGCAGGCTTTGGCCTGTGTCAAGTTCAGAAGGGCTCCGATGAAATCCAAGCGCTGAGTCAGGAGCAGATGCAACTTTGGGAAGTTTATCACAAACCAGAGTCTGCAGCCCCGATGATGCAGTGGTCCGCGTTGCATACCTCCTCTGGTGAGCTTGCTTTTATAAGCCAGTTGTCCAGATAGGGGAAGATGAAAGACTCCCAGTGGCAACAACTGTCATGTACTTGGTGAACAGCTTGGGGGGCAAGGAGAGGCCGAAGCGGAGCACCCTGTATTGGTTGGGGGCAGCCTCCAATAACAAAGAAGAGGTACAGCACAGTTACTTACCTGTAACAGGTGATCTCTGGGAACAGCAGGAATTAGTCCTCACATATGGGTACGTCGGTACCGATGGAGCTCGCGCGGGAAAGCACCCCAGCTTCCCAGAAGGAAAGCTTTTGGGGCCTCCCACTGCGCATGCGCGCTGCCTTCCCGCCTTCCTGACCAACTCTCCTCAGTTCGAGTTTTAAAGCCGAGACAATAGAGAGAGGAAAGGAAAGAGAGAGATAGATACAACTCCTAGGAGAGGTGGGTGGGTTATGAGGACTAATTCCTGCTGTTCCCAGAGATCACCTGTTACAGGTAAGTAACTGTGCTATCTCCAGGAACAAGCAGGAATAAGTCCTCACATATGGGGACTCCCTAGCTAAGATGCCGGGGAGATCCCCTGAAGGGTATGAGACCCTGAAAGGTTCCTCATCTTCCTATGGATCTCAGGCATCCATTCAGGGAAGGTGGGCTGGAGTTGTTCAAGAATGGAACAGGTGTCTGAGGACAGCCTGACCAAACAAGGCATCCCGGCGGGAGTCCTTGTCCAAACAATAATGGGCTGTAAAGGTATGAACCGAGGCCCAGGTGGCTGCTCGACAGATCTGGTCAATGGATACAGAGTTTAGATGAGCCATAGAGGTGGCCATGGCCCTCACATTGTGAGCAGTGACATGGCCCTCCACAGAAAGGTTCTTACTCTGGTAAGCAAAAGAGATACACTGAGCAATCCAATTGGAGAGTGTTCTTTTGGAGACTGGAAGTCCTAAATGAGAAGGATCAAAAGCAACAAAAAGCTGAGAAGACTTTCGATGTTGCTGTGTCCTGTGGAGGTAAAAGGCGAGAGCTCTTTTACAGTCTAGAGTATGAAGGTTCCTCTCTGCACTGGATGCATGAGGAGCTGGAAAAGAGACAGGTAAATATACCTCTTGATTAAGATGAAAAGGGGAGACCACTTTAGGCATAAAGTGGGGATTGGTCCTAAGGACCACCTTATCATGATGGAACCTTGTATAAGGTGGATCAGCCACTAGGGCTTGCAGTTCACTGATACGGCGAGCTGAGGTGACTGCAATAAGAAAAATAACCTTCCAGGAAAGAAATTTCAAGGAGGTAGTGGCTAAGGGTTCAAAGGGTGGCTTCATAAGCTGACCAAGAAACAAATTTAAGTCCCATGCCACTGGAGGAGGTCGAATGGGAGGTTTAGTTAAGGTTAGGCCTCTCATGAATCTTGCAATAAGAGGATGAGAGGAAACAGGTTGTCCATTGATGGGCTTAAGTGATGCCGCAATAGCACTCAAATGGACTCTTACTGAATTCGTTTTGAGTCCTGCATTGGAGAGATGCAGGAGATATTCCAAAAGAGAATTCAACGGGAGTGCTAGAGGGTTAAGAACCTTGTGAGCACACCAAATGGAAAATCTTTTCCATTTAAAAGCATAAGAACGCCTAGTGGAAGGTTTCCTTGAGGCGTGTAGGATATCCTTCACTTGCTGTGAAAGATTGAAGTCTTGAAGGTCTACGCCTTCAGTAACCAAGCTCTGAGGTGAAGGGACTTGGGGTTTGGGTGCCACAAAGTCCCCTCCTCCTGAGACAGAAGGTCTGGAGCCGCTCCCAAGTCCAGGGAGGGGGCTTGGGAGAGATGCAGAAGTAGAGGGTACCACAATTGGCGTGGCCAGCGTGGAGCTATGAGAATCATGGACCCTTGATCTCTTTGAAGTTTGAACAGAGTTTTGGGAATCAAAGGAATGGGTGGAAAGGCATACAGGAAGGCTTGACCCCAATGAAGGAGGAAGGCATCCTTGGCCTGAACTCCCTGACACGGAATTCTGGAACAGAACCGGGGAAGTTTGGCATTCCACGGACTTGCAAAGAGGTCTATGTCCGGGGTTCCCCATTTCTGGAAGATTCTGAGAACCTGATCCATGTGCAGGGACCATTCGTGTGGAAGCAGAACTCGACTGAGTCTCTGCCCAAGAGGTTTGGATTCCTGGAAGATATACTGCCAGGAGATGGATTTGATGCTCTCTGGCGAAGGCCCATAATCTTAGAGCTTCGTTGCAAAGCGACAGAGAGCCAGTCCCTCCTTGTTTATGTAAAACATGGCTACTTGATTGTCCGTGTGAATAAGGACTGTCATGTTGCTGAGAAGGGTATGAAAAACTTTGACAGCCACAAAGTTTGCTCGAAGTTCTAAGTGGTTGATATGAAGGGTGGTCTCCTGTGGAGACCAAGTGCCCTGAGTGGAGAGATCTTGAAGATGAGCTCCCCAACCTGTTTGGGAGGCATCTGTTGTGAGGGTTGCTTGGGGCAGCAATGGTTGAAAGGGGGCCCCCCAACAACAGATTTTGAGTGGATATCCACCATTGGAGAGACCAAAAGAGACGTTTGGAGTTTGCTATTTGGTCTGAGAGAGCTCCTAATGCTTGAGTCCACTGGGTGGATAAAGTCCATTGAGCTGCTCTCATATATAGGCGAGCATAAGGCACCACATGCACTGTGGAGGCCATGTGGCCTAATAGTTGTAGCATCTCTCTGGCAGTCAAGTGGCGGCTGGACTGAGTCTGAGAGGCTAAGTGCACTAGACGTTGGCAACGGCCCTGAGGCAGATAGGCCCTTGCAGTGATGGTATCCAACCAGGCCCCTATGAATTCCAGGGATTGAGTAGGGGTGAGTTGGGACTTTGGCAGATTGATCACAAGTCCCAGATATTGTAGAATGCGCCTGGTGCGATCCAGGGAAGTCTGAGCCTCGGACTGAGATGGAGCTCGGACTGAGATGGAGCTCGGATGAGCCAGTCGTCCAGGTATGGGAAGACAAAAATTCCCAGGGCGCGTAGAAATGCAGCTACTATTGCCATGCATTTGGTAAATACCCTTGGAGCAGAGGCTAGACCGAAGGGAAGTACTCTGTATTGGAAATGTTTTCCCTGGAACAGAAACCGTAGGAATTTTCTGTGGGATGGATGGATGGATGAGTATATGTGTGTACGCATCCTTGAGATCTAGAGAACAAAGCCAGTCCTGACTCTGTAGGTATGGAAGGAGAGTACCTAGAGAAAGCATCTTGAATTTCTCCTTGCATAGAAATTTGTTCAATTCTCTGAGATCCAGAATAGGTCTGTACCCCCTGTTTTCTTGGGAATGAGAAAATAAGGGGAGTAAAAACCTGACCCCTGTTGAAGAAGAGGAACCTCTTCTATTGCCTTTTGGGCGAGAAGAGTGGTCACCTCCTGACCCAACAGGTCTAGGAGAGATGGGGGAGAATTGAAACATCTCACCTTGGCATGGGGAGGAAGGTTGGAGAAATGTAGTTTGTATCCCTCTCTGATGATAGAGAGGGTCCATTGTTCTGAGGTGATTTGCTCCCATCTGGGAGCAAAATGAGTTAACCTTCCTGGAATGGTGAGAGGTTCTGGATGTTTTAGAGTCAGAAAGGTTAAGTTCTCTAGTTTTAAGTCAAAAACCCTGAGGGGGTTGGGACTGCTGGGCTGTAGCAGCCCCTGCAGGTTTTGCCCTGGCCTGTTTAGGCTGCTGACGCTTAGGAGTAAAGCGAGCTGCAGAAGATTGTTGGCCAGTATTTGTGGCAAAATCTGGCCTTCTTGTAGAAAGGCTTCTTGAAAGATTTTTTCTTGACAGGGGTAGAGGTAGACTTAGAAAGTCTATCTAAAGCAGCATTTTCTGCATCCATTTGAGTGGCTTTGATTTGCCACTCCTTACCAGATTCTCACCTGTACAGGGCAAATTTCCCAACCCATCCTGGACCCAGGGTTCTAGCTCAGAGGCCTGGAGCCAAGCAATTCTGCGAGCCGCTATGGCAATACCTGAGGCTCTGCTAGCACCCTCAAAGGAGTCAAAGGCTGCTCTGTTGGAGAACTTTGAAATATCTTGGGTATGCTTTAGCAAAAGGAGGAACTCCTCCTTTCTATCCTCTGGGATAAAGGGGAGAAAATGGCGTATTTTTAATGCAATTTCCTTCAGAAACATGCCCATATAGAGGCTGTATGAATTGATTCTGCCAATAAGCATACTTGCTTGGAAGATTTTTCTACCAAAAGCATCCAGAGTCCTACATTCTCTTCCTGGAAGAGTAGAAGAGTGTCTTTTTGTACTCTTGATCCTTTTCATAGCTGACTGCACCACGATGGAGTGGTGAGGGAGCTGAGTTTTTTGAAACCCAGGAGAAGGGGGAACACAATACATGGTATCCAGACGACGAGAATGTGGAGATATGGGAGACTCCTCTCACCCTAAGTCCATCATGTGTTCTTGAAGAATTTCATGGATGGGCAAGGTGACTGCCTCTTTGGGAACCTTAGAGTATCCTAAAATGTCTAACTTTTTTGCTCTAGGTTCTTTTTCAGAGGATACTGAAATAGAAAGACCTTTAGCTACTTCAATGATGAAGTCTTGAAAGGATAAATCCTCTGGAGGAGACAGACATTCTCCTTTTTGGAGAAGAGGGCTCCTCAGGTAGCGTAAGGGATACTTCAGCAGAGTCATCTGATGAATCAGAATCATCAGAAGACTCGAAGTATCGTCTGTTTGCTTCCAGGGATCGATAAGCGTATCGACTGGTATCGAAATCGGGGGTACCCGGAACCGGATCGGTATCAGGAAACACCCCAGAACCGGGATCGGTATCCTGGTCGATGTGGATGCCCTGGGTACCGGTATCGGTTGTGGTACCGGAACCGGAGTCGGTACCGCAGGGTGCGGTACCGAGGGTGTCGCAGCCTTAATAAAAGCCAGAATGGCCTGCTGCATGGACTGAACTGTGTGATCCATAGACGCCACGACTGTCTGTATGTCGGTACCGGATGATTGAGCCGGTACCCCAGAGCAGTCTAACAGGTGATCGGTCGAGGCCGTGCCATCGATGTCAACCTGTAACCCCATAGGAGGAGCTTTGGAAGCCAGAGCTTCCCGCCGGGGTTGTTTGGCTGGGGCAGGGTCCTCAGGGTCAAGCCCAGGGGTATCTCGATACTTAGAGGGAGATTTGCCCTTTGAGGACCTGCCAGAGGAATGTTTGGTTACCTGAGATCCATCAGGAGAGGAAGACCTGGAAGATGTTGATGCTGGAGTATCTGTAGAAAACAGCATGTGAAACTTGGCTGCCCGGTTCTGTAAGCCACGTTTAAACATCAAAGAACAGGATGGGCAATCCGGAATGGAATGGTCAGGCCCCAAACATTTAAGACACCATTCATGAGTGTCTGTGACTGAAATAGTACCGCTACACTTGGTGCATTTTTTAAAACCAGAGGCTGGTTTCTCCATGAGGGAGAATTTGTGAAGGCCTAGAGGCCTCACAGAACAAACACACCAAGTGGGGAAAAAATACGATTTTTATTTTTTTTTTTAAAGAAATAAAGGAAAAAAGACCGGCGGTACCCGTCTGGAATCGGGGAAGGCAGACACGCGGCCAAAGAAATAAATTAAAATAACTTCTTCAGCGGTGACAGGAACACGACCTGCTGGCTCCGCGGAAAAAGAAGAACTGAGGAGAGTTGGTCAGGAAGGCAGCGTGCATGCGCAGTGGGAGGCCCCAAAAGCTTTCCTTCTGGGAAGCTGGGGAGCTTTCCCGCGCGGGCTCCGTTGGTACCGACGTACCCATATGTGAGGACTTATTCCTGCTTGTTCCTGAAGATCGACTGTGCCAGGGTTGAATCAGAATGTGGAAGACAACTTTGAGATCCACGAAACATAACCAGAGGAGGTAGTGCAGCAATGTTCCAAAGGATAGCATCTTGAACTTCCCCTTGACCAGAAAAGCGGTTTAGGTCCTGCAGATCCAGGATGGGCCAATAGCAGCCTGCCTTTTTTGGGATAAGTACTAAGAGTAGAACCCCTTGCCCCAGAGGGGCTGAGGTACTGGCTCCACTGCCCAATCCTTGAGTAGGGACTTGAGTTCCTTCTGCAGGAGTTCTGTGCAGGGAGGTCATGGGAAGCTCCCCTGGAAAGAAGAGAAACGGGTCTGGTGGAAGTGCAGAAAGTAGCCCTCTCGCACTACCTGCAATTCCCAGGCAGAGGTGGGTGAAGTGGACCAGACATCCTCCTGTGTGCCTTGGGCCCTGGCCTTCTAGGGGAAGACAGGCTCTGCCCAGGGAGTCAGAAGCACCCCACCCCCCATCCGGTGCTGTTTGGGGCTTTATGCTTATAGGTGCTGTGCCCCTGGCCCTTGGCCTAATGCCCCTGTTGGGAAACCTGATAAACTTATGGGAAATACTCCCTTCAGGTGGAAGGTCTTTTTCCCCTATGCCTTCCGATGGGAAGGGTCAGCTGTCCTCCAGGACAGCCTAGTCCTATTCGAGAACTCTACCTCCAGCTTGGCTGCCTTGTTGGTGATGGGCTTTTGTTGAAGAGGTTCTCTCCTTGGCAGGGGACATCAGCCATTGTCCTGTACCCACTGCTCCAAGTCAGAGGACTGAAGCCAAGTTAGACAATGAACACTAATGCCCACCACAGCCACACAGGCCATGGACTTAATCATCGAAGGCCGCTCGGAGTTTGAAATTTGGAGCATTCCTTGACAGAGGAAATGAGGGTCCAGAAGCACTTTAGGAATCCCCTGCCAGCCAAGAATCTGGCAAGCTCCTTCGCCAGATCCCTCAGGTACATGCCCATGTACAGCTAGTATGCCTGGATGCAGGCAGCAAGCATCAAGTCCTGGTAGCACCTTCTGCCAAACCCATCCATGGTGCAAGCCTCCCTACCAGGGACACCCAGGAGTACGTCTTCTGAATTTTGATACAACACATGGCCAACTCCACCACAATGGAGCTGTGAGACAAATGTATTTTCTGAAACTCGGGATCCTTGCCAACTCTATACTGGGAATCAAGTCGCCAGCTCACTATGGGCACAGTCACTGGGCTCTCCAACATTCTGATCAAGCGTTCTAGGATGGGGGAGTGGGGGAAATCGGCACTGTCAGTGCCTCCTTTGAGAGGGGCATTGTACTGGAGGATCTTTAAGTCCTCAGCACTAGGCTTGTCCTCTGGCTCCGCTACAAAGGCCATGGCCTTCGACATCCCATGGATGAAGTCAAGGAACATAAGGTTTTCAAGCGGGAAACTCCAGGGCTCCTGCAGAGGAAGTGTCTCAGAGAGCACATCTTATGGAGCATGGTGTCTGGCACTTCGTGTCTGTCTCCCAACCCAACTGAGCCGGAGGAGACAGTCCCAGACTGTCATCAAGTCGATGAGCTGCTGGCACTAGGGAGTGCAGTGCCCAATGCACAGACACCGAAGTACTTCGGGGCGAGTCATGCCTTGAGCGGGGCGAGGTCGACCTACTCTGCTCCAGGACAGGTTGGACATCCTCCAGGTAGATCCTCACAGTGGAGAGTGTCATGGTTGGCACAGACAACCCAGAGGCTCCGGTTGGCATGCCTCACCACACCTCAAGGAAAAACTGCCAAGCTGTGTTACAGGGCCACCAGCCTGGCCTCTATGCCAGTAGGCCCTGCAGTGGCCAGTTTGGGTCTCTAAGGCATCGAGACCGAGACTGGGTCCCTCAGAGCAGAGTCACTGATGGAGATCATGCAGGGGACTGAGCCTGATCCCCCAACATGGAGCACATCTCCCCCCATCGGGGCAGTTTCAAGGGCCACGCCCAGGCATCACTCTCAGTGTCGAGTAGAGGACTCTGAGCCCAGGTACCTGAGGACTTACCTCCATATCGAGCACACCCATGTGATGCCAAGTTGTCCGAAGCGGTCCCTGGGGGCAGTGACTTAATGCTTGAGGCTGGCCCCATGGCCTTCAAGCCAAACAGCTCCTTCTACTGCTGCTCATGATTCTTCTGGTTCTTACCTGACATCTGCAGGCAGAGCGAGCAAGAAGAGTCATCATGGTCTGCACCAAGTCACCGGATGCAGCAACCATGGCGTTTTGTGATGGACATGGTGTGGGGTCATTTGCCACATTGCTTAAATCCACTAGGAACACAGTACCCATGAAATCAAATTCACATGTCTCGGCCAAGAAGGGCATGAGAAGACCCACACCTCACGAAAACAAAGGGGACACGAGAAAAAATACGCAATGCCAAGACGAGGGCAGATTCAGGTAGCGAGAAGATGATCAAAGAACCGACTGGCAAAAAGCACGAAAAGCACAGTTGGAAAATAGATTTTTACCTGGGACAGACACCTGCAGCACTCCGCAGAAAAAGAGACTGAAGTTGGCACCCTTGGGTGGGAAGGTGACCGCACATATGTGGTCCATTTCCCAAAGGTTTTCTTTGAAAGCAGGAGAGTGAATCCGCATGGGCTTCATCGGTGCCAATGTCACCCATATGTAAGGGCTAACTTCCTGCTTGTTCCCGGAGAAAGAAATTCATAGAATTAGGGCATTCCATACAAAAATCTAGGAATAGAAATATGCAGAATTTAAAAATACCACGTGCACCACTTTGAGTAGAAATTCCCCCTGCTCAAGGTATAAAAAGACAAACTTGCCTGTAAAAAGCATTCTCCAAGGACAGGATGAGCTTTTTTCTATGACTGTCACTGTGTTGTACTGTTATCAACTGGCGTCCGGGTCAGAACACCCATTAGAGGGGTAAGCAAATTTGAGGACAAACAAGACATGTGGTCTTTACAACTGGGCATCCCTAGCTACAGACTGCTGTCAACCAGTACCCCTGGGTCTACCACAATTTTGTGGCACGAGCTCCAAAAGTCAACCCTTGTTGTAGAATTAACCAGTCCCCCAGTGAATCTCTGAAGAAGCCCAGGGGTCAGACCAAAGATTTATTTATTTACATTCTCTTATATACCGCGCTATTCTGCATCAGTGCGGTTTACATTGAACAAACTGAAATTACATTGAACAGGGCATTATAACTTGGAGATAACTATTTTACAGGGAACATGGGCTATGGAGAGTTAAGTGGCTTGCCCAAGACCACAAGGAGCACCTGTGGGACTAGAAACCCCAGTCCTTCCGGCCCAAGGTTGCTGTCCTCTAGTGGGATTTGAACCCCCAACCTTCCAGCCTAAAGTACCTTGCCCCAACCACTAGGCCACTCCTCCACTCCAAGATACAGCAAAAACAGCTGTTTTTCCTATACCACTACTGTGATCCTTCTCTGCCACCACCTAGGGGGTCAGAGAAAGACAACCAGGAGACTAAATTGGGTGGTGTATTTCTACTATTGGCCAGAACGTCATGCTTTGAACATATGCACAAAAGTGGAATCTGGAGTTGGAGGGCAACTGAGGCGGCAGGAGCAATGTATGGGAGAGCGAGAGCACAGCTTTAATAATCACGAGACAGAAAATATATCAGAGACCCATACGCCTCCCCCTTGCTCCTCTACTTTCCCTTCCCTCTGTGCTTCCAATTCTCTATCTTCCTTTCTCTCCTCCCTCAGATCCCCCTCAAACAGATGGAATACTAACCAAGACCCCAATCTAACTGGGACAGGGACCAATGCTACTAGATGCAGGGGTCTTCTCAGATAACAGTATTAGAATGGCAGTAAAGCTTTTGACATATGCTTGCATAGTCATTAGAAATGGCAGTGCTGAACTTCCGGTGACGCTGACCGAGCTCCGCCGTAGCCACCCGCTCTCCGACACGACAGAGCCCTCCGGAGTGCGAAGCAGCGTGAAGTAGCGCATGGGGGGTTAAGCTATACCTTTCCCCCCCCCATGAAGTTAACGAAGGAGGTGGCAGTACCTTGAGCACTAGCGGAGCCGGGGGAATCGGAGCCGTGCGGGCCCAGAGTGAAACCGGGCGAGAGAGAGAGACACCCGTGGAAGCTGGCGTGAGTAGAGACTGCCCAGACAGGACTACCCTAAAGAAGACAGATCAGCGGAGCAGAGAGTGAGCGGAGGGGGTACCCTGACCGGACAGAGCAGTATGGGAGCTAGCAGGGCCGGAGTGGCTGGCTGAGCACGTGGCAACTGAAGGAGAGGAGACCGACTCGTCTGGCTGATTGTAGTGCAAGAGTGTACAGCAGCAAGGGCTGAGCCAAACCAGCAGCCACTAGGTCTCCCCCCCCCCCCCGAACGGATTGAAGGATGATTGGAGTGAGTACGGGGCTGGTGGGGCAGTAGCTGAGCCTTGGTGGAGAGAGGCCCTGAGAGGACCCCCCCCCCCCCTCTCCTCCTTCCTCCCCGGTGTGGACCGCAGAGAAGAGCCTCTGGGGGTCAACGGGAGCACATGGTGGCAAGAAAGTCTACCATGGACCTCAAAGCCTACTCTTTTAAGAGTACCGGGAATGCTAAAAGCACCAGGGTAAAAGCAGCGACAACTAGAAGTGAGCAAAAAGACCAGGATGAGGGGGCAGCAGTAGGATTCCCGGCAAGTGAAATCCAGGCATTGAGATCTGATTTAAGAGAGTGGATGGACTCCCTGAGACAAGAGCTGGGATCGATGAGGAAGGAGGTACATGGCTGGATACAGGAGATGAGGGAGGAAATGGCATCCTTGGGGTCCAGAATGGAAGAAGTGAAAAACCGGCTGGAAGAGCAGGAAGGGAAATGGGCGCCCCATGAACAGCGGGTGGAGACTCTCGGTGAAGCGCAAGAAGATCTGTGGCAGAAAGTGGAAGATTTGGAAAACAGATCAAGGCACTCAAATCTGAGGATAAGAGGACTCCCAGAGAGTGAAGGAGGTGTGGACTATGTGGCCCTAGCAGAGGAGTTCTGTGGGGTGGCCCTCAAAGCGGCAGATATGGATGCAGAGGGCATCTGTCTTAAAGTTGACAGAGCCCACAGAGCCCTGGGGCCAAGGAGAGAGAATAAGGCACGAGACGTGGTTATATGCCTGCACAAATTCAGATCCAAAGAACTGGTGCTGAAAGCCTCAAGGAAGTTGGGCAAGATTAAGTGGCAAGGGGCAGAGGTGGAGGTATTTGCTGATATCTCGAGCCTCACCATCAAGAAGCGCAGGGGACTACCAAGCGGTGACCAAGAGACAGAGATGAGAATGTGAGGTACCGCTGGCTGTTTCCGGTGGGCCTACAGTTCACAATTAATACAAAAACGATTGCCTACTCGGTGGAAGCGGCGGGCATGAAGCAAGCAGGGTGGGCTGACCTCCCAGTAACGGCGCCTCATAGCCAAGACCAGCCAGATAAGAAAGGCCGGGGGCAAGGGACACAGCACCAGTGGAGCCGGATGCCGGGAGGAACCAGAAGTTTGTGACGCCAACGAATGCAAAAATGAGGACTGTAATATGTATGATTACATGTTGGGTATAGATATTTGGGGTGGGGGGCATGGTGGTGTGTCTGTCTTGATTGGAAGTGTAGAGAAGGGTACTGAATGGTTTGCAGGGGACCGGGGGGGTGTGGGGGGAGGAGACTGGGGGGAGGAATAAGGTCTTGTTGCTCATGGTGATGGGTAGGAGTAGAGAAGGAGGGGGGGTAATATTGAGTAATAGGCAGGGAGGGGTGGTGGGCGGACAGTCAGATGGAAGGGCTCCCAGTGGAGCTAGGGGGTGCAGGCACTGATGGGAGGGGGGAAGGGGGTGGGCAGGGGACTAAGGAGAGAGGGGGGGGATGGGAGGGGGGGTTGGGGGGAGAGGGGATATAGATTAAGGGAGGGTGGGAGGCTGAGCAGGGGGGGGCAAAGTGTCAGGATGCCGGAGATAAATGTTATGTCAATGAATGTTAGAGGCCTCAATTCCTTTACAAAGCGTCAGTTGTTAATGAGAAAGTGTAAACGGCTGCATGGAGATATTGTTTTTATTCAGGAGACCCATCTTCTATTTAAGGATGAGAGCCGGGTGAGTCACCCCCAGTATCCGCAACAGTTTTTTGCATCAAACAGAGTGGAGAGAAAGAAAGGAGGGGGGGATCCTGTTATCAGCGCGAATTCAAGGGCAAGTGGGGGAAATAGAGATAAAAAGGGACGATTTGTGATTGTTAAATTACATTGGGACCAGCAATTATATACCCTGGTTAATGTGTATGCCCCAAATACTAAGCAGTGCCATTTCTTCCAGGAGCTCCAGCGCAAACGCAATGGGGTGGTGGAGGGTCGGCTAATCCTGGGTGGAGACCTTAACGTGACCTTAGCCCCCCCGAGTAGATACGTCCAGGGGATCATCCTCAATGTCCAAGCAACATAGGGCAAGTTTGAAAAAGCTTATGGTAAAGCCTTGATTTGGTTGACCTATGGAGGGAATTACACAGTGGGCAACGGGATTACTCGTTTTTCTCAGCGGTGCATGAGGTGTACTCTCGCATTGATGTGCTTTTGGTGGACCGCTCACTGGTGGTGGCGGTACAGAAATGTGAGATCAAAGAGAGCACGTGGTCGGACCATGCTCCAGTGCTTTGTGTCATGCATATGGGGGGGCCGGGAATTAATAGGGGGTGGTGGAAGCTAAATGAATCCCTGATAGAGGACAAAGAGGTGGTGCGGCAGGTTACTGAAAGTATAGCGGAATATCTGTTGTTGAATGAGACGGGAGATTGCACACCGGGGACGGTTTGGGACTGCCTGAAGGCGGTAGTACGGGGCAAACTTATTGCAGTAGGAATGCATCGTAAGAAGATGAAGTTGCAGCAGCAGGCTCATCTGTTAGCAGGGATTGGAGAGGCAGAAGGCAAATTGAAAGAGAACCCGAGTGATGTGCAAGTTTCTAAGGAGCGTAGGACACTAAAAAGGGAACTGAATGAATTGAATATGCAGGAGATCCGGTATAAAATCTCCATGTTGCAACAAAAGAGTTTTGAGTTTAGCAATAAGGCAGGGAGGATGCTGGCACGCAAAATACAAAGGAGGAAAGCGAGAAATACAATAGTAAGAGTTAGGGATGAAGGGGGGAAAGATCTCTGGACTGGAGCCGATATAGAAGAGAGATTTGTACAATTTTACCAGAAGTTATATACACCAGAAGAAGTGGTAGCAGAGGAGAAAATAAAAGGATTATTTGGATGCTGTTACGATGGCTCATCTTGAGGAGGAAGAATGTATGGCATTGTCCGCGCCCATTAGGGAATCTGAAGTATTGTCAGTGATTAAGGGGTTGCGGGGACACAAGGCACCGGGGTTAGATGGATTTTCAAACAAATTTTATAAGGTGTTTGCTGCGGTTTTGGTAGGGCCGTTGGCTCGCATGTATAATTCTTTTAGTACAGTGGGGCCGATGCCAGCGTCGCTGCGCTTGGCAGGAATTAGCATATTGCATAAGGAGGGGAAAGACCCGGCGGAATGCAGCTCATATCGTCCAATCTCCCTACTGGAGGGGGGACTTAAAAATTTTTACGAGGGTCCTGGCAAACCGGCTGGGGCCTCATCTGGGGAGGTTAATACACCCCAATCAGTCTGGATTTATCCAAGGGAGGTACACGTCGGATAATATTCGGAGAACACTGAATGTGATATGGAGAGGAGTGGAGCGGGGAGAAGAAATGGCCCTATTAGCGGTGGATGCTGAGAAGGCCTTTGATAGGGTGTATTGGGAGTTTTTATTTAAGGTGCTTGAGAAGGTAGGGATAAAAGGGACGTTTCTGAACTGGGTCCGGACCTTATATCAGGCACCCATGGCTTGCCTGAAGATAAACGGTGCCATTTCAAAGGGTTTTGAACTATTTCGGGGTACACGGCAGGGGTGCCCACTTTCACCCCTGTTTATCTTGGCAATTGAACCAATGGTGCAACGGATTCGAGATAGAGGGGACGTAAGGGGGGTGAGCGTAGGGCAGGATACTCATAAGATCTGTGTGTGGATGATGTGTTTTTTATTACAGAACCATATAGGACGTTAGCGGCCATTCAAGAAGAACTCAAAGAGTATGGAGAAATCTCGGGTTTCCGTATGAATGCCACCAAGTCTGAGATATTGAACTTGACTATTGGTAAGGAGGAAGAGAGCAGGATGAGATGGGATCTCCCATTTCGATGGGCTCATGGTAGCATTCGCTACTTGGGAGTACAGCTTACCTCAAAGCGTGAGGCATTGTTCCGAGAAAACTATGAGGCAGCTCGGGTAAAAGTGTTTAGGACGTTGGAGGATTGGGGGTCCTATGAGATCTCCTGGCTAGGGTGGAGGGACCTGGTTAAGATAATACTTCCCAGGTTGCTGTACTTGTTCATGAACCTCCCGGTGGCAGTACCAAGAGGGTACTTATGGCAGTTGCAGGCTAGGGTGATGAAGTACATTTGGAAGAGCCGCAGGCCCAGAGTGGCACAAAGTATACTTTGTGCTGGCAAAGAGGAAGGGGGTATGGGAGTCCCTATGTTGCCCAGATATTATGAAGCGAGGGTCCGGGCGGTGTTTGAATGGTTACTGAGAGGATCAGCGGAATGGGTGCAGTTGGAAGGGGACGGGTTGCCCGCAGGTGGGGATTTGGAAGGGAAGGTTTGGATAAAAGGGGGGCCCCTCTCTATGGCCAACTAGAGAATCCGTACGTTGCCCTAACCCTGAGACACTGGCGGACGTGGCAGATGAAGTGGTATGGTAGTGGGGGGGGGGGGGATCTAAATTCTTCCCATTAGTGGGGAACCATGAGTTTGCGCCGGGAAGGGAAGACCCCACTTTTCGGAGATGGGCAGTGATGGGGTTGTGTTGGGTAGGATAGTTTAAAAGGAATGGTGAATGGGTGAGTTTTGAGGAGCTGCAAGAGGAGTTTCAATTGCCTGAGATTGATAGGTTCCAATTTGTACAAGCTCTGCATTACAGTAAAGAGGTAGCACGGAGAGGGAATGGGCCAAAAGGTGAAGATATTGATGGGATCTTGGATAAGAGAAATTAAGGGCCTCGTATCCCAATTGTATAGGGCGATGGGGAAAGAGGGCAGGGGTGAGTGGGCTCATCGGAGAGCGTGGGGGATGGAACTTAACAAGAGTTGGGATGAAACGCAGTGGGGGAGAGTGTGTAAGGGCCTGTTCAAGGGGGTGATATCCAGCAGTATTACAGAGCATAATTATAAAATGTTGTACCGATGGTATATGACGCCTCAAAGGCTGCAGAAGAGGAAGGGGGGGATGGCGGAGTGCTGGAGAGGGTGTGGGCAAGTAGGATCCTTTCTCCATATTTGGTGGGGGTGCCCTCTACTGAGCCCCCTTTGGCAAGGAGTGGGGGGATTGGCTGTCGGAGGTGTATGGTGAGGATAGACGGGTGGGGCCTTGCTTGGCACTACTTAATGTGGAAGAGGGGGAGAGTGGGAAGGAAGGTAAGGGATGGAGTGGAGTGGTGTGCACTGCCGCTAGGCAATTAATAGCACAGCGGTGGAGGTCTCTCACAGTGCCTACACTTGTGGAGGTTCAGATGAAAGTGGAGCACCTGTCCTTGATGTATTGCCACGCAGCACTGCATCAAAATTCCCTGTTTCACTTTCAAAGGACCTGGGGTCTGTACCTCAAAATGGAGGGGAGATGGGAGATAAGGGAGGTAGAGGGGGGAGTTGGGGGACCTGGGATGATGGTACTGGGTGGCTGCGGTTGTTTAGTGATTAATATTAATATTAATGTTTCTTTTCCATGTGTGCATAGTTAGAGGCTAGTGTGGAGGGCGATGGAGCAGGGTGCAGAACGGGTCTCATTGTTAAAAGCTCCGGCTTATGGATGATAAAGATGTGTTGGTGTTGAAGTGTGATGACCTCCTATACTGAGTAAATTGAGTACGGGGGGGGGGGGGGGGGGGGTATTCAGGAATCAAGTTATTGTGTTGTATTTGAGTATGTTGATTTCCTGCAAAATAAAGAATTGGAAAGAAATGGCAGTGCTGAACTCCAGGAAAAGCATAGTTACTCACCGATAACCGTGTTCTCCAGGGACAACAGGAATCAGTCCTCACATGGACAATGTCAGCACCACGGAGCCCTTGTGGAAGCATCACCCCATCTTTCAAAGAAAGCCTTTGGGAGATGCCACCACACGTGCGCTGCCCTTCCTGCCCAAGCATGCTATCTTGCTCAGTCAGATGACATAGCTAAAAGACTGCAAAAGAAAACGGTAAAGAAGCAACTCCAAAGGGAGTAGGGAGAGTTGCAAGGACTAATTCCTGCTGTCCCCAGAAAACACCTGAAGGTGCTGTCTCCAGGCAGTAGTGAGCTGCAAAGGTATGGACTGAAGACCAGGTGGCAGCCCAGCAGATGTCCAACATGGGGACGAAGCGCAGATTTGCCAGAGGCCACCATGGCCCTGACCGTGTGCCGTGACCTGGCCAACCAGCGTCAGTGATAAAGACCCCAAGAAGGGATGCAGGAAGGAGCCCCCCTCCTGAAACAAGAGCCCTGGGGAACTCCCCAGGGGAATTGAAGCCTCCACTGAATCTGAGGAGAAGGAACCACAGCTGCCGGGGCCACCAGGATCAGCAATGATTTGTCGCAGAGACTTGAAAAAGGTCTTGGCAATCAACAGCATGGGTAGGAAGGAATGAGAAACGCATCTGCCACCACCCAGGACAAGTGGGGTTGACAGGAGCAGCAGGGCAACTGGTGGTTGTCTGGGCTGGCCAACAGGTCCACTCACGGGGTCCCCCAGAATCAGAAAAGCCAGGTGGCTACTCGGGGGTCCAGCTGCCACTCGTGTGGTTCGAGGACCCTGCTCAGTTTGTCCAAGGTTTTGTCCTGGCAGGTATACAGCCCGTAGGAGTATTCCCTGATGAACTGCATAGGAGCAGGGTGTCATCGCTTTGTGGAAGAGGGTGCGAGACTCCGTGCCCTCCTGCTTTGTTCACGAAGAACATTGCCATCCGATTGTCCATTTGGATCAGCACTAACTGGTGCCTCAGGTGGCGGCAAAAAGCTCAGAAGTCTAGATATATTGCCAGCAGCTCAAGGAGGATGATCTGCTGGTTGCCCTCAGCTTGTGACCAGCTATCCTGGGGTGCAAAGTTCCTCACAGTGGTCTCCCCATCCCAGCAGGGAGGTGTCCATTGTGAGGACCCTTCAGGGACTTGGAGTTTGGAAGGGCGTCCCCGCTTGAAGGTGCTGTGGATTTTGCCACCAAGTCAGATTTCGCCAACTGGTGGGTCACCGAGACTGTCTTGGAGTCTATGGCCTGTGCCCACTTGTCTTGAAGGCACCACTGAGTGACCCTCAGATGCAGACAGGAGTCTGGAGTGACATTTACCATGGAGGCCATGTGCCCAAGCAGGCACAGCAGGAACCAAGTCAACACAGAGGGCCAGTGTTGTACATTTGCAGCTAGTGTCCTGAGACAGTCGGCCTGGACCAGGGTGTCCAGCTTTGCCCTTATCAACTCAGACATTGTGTTGGGGGGGGGGGGGGGAATAGGACTTGGGGTGGTTTATCACAAACCCAAGATATTGTAGGACATGGAAAGTATGTGCCGTAGCTTGCTGCACACCTCTGTGGCTGTGCCTCCTTTTATGAGCCAGTTGTCCAGATAGGGGAAGACAAATACCCCCTGGAAGTGGAGGTAGGTGGGTCATTCCATGTCAAGTGGTCTAGTATATAAAAAGTGCCCCGCTCGACCATCTTGGATTTTGCTGAAATTTTGTATGTACACTACCATGTGTCTCAAACTAACTTTGGTAAAGTTTTAGATTCTTTCGTGGAATACTTTGAGAGATAGTCGTTTGTCTGATCACATACCTTGACTTTGTACATTACGAGTGAGATTTCAGCAAATTTGAGACCCTATATTTTCTTTGCTATTTTATTATAAAAAATGAAACTTGACTATCCTGTACAACCTTTTGCGCTCTATTTAATGATACTAATATTTTTTGAATATGTCGGAAGTAGATATATTGCAGCAAAGTCAGCCAAAAAAAATTGACGTTCTAAAAAAATAAAAAAAATTAGACATAATGCAGCTTCCTAAATAAGTAAAAAGTACAAAATTTTGCACATAATACCTCTATGTACTGAAGTTCTTGAATTTATAATTTCATGCTCTTAGCATTCTCCGTTAGTTTACAAATTAAGTGTAAAGTTGATGATTTTTTGCAAAAATGTAAAAATAGGGTATTTTTAACCTCCTTTTACACAAGAGTATCTTCTAAAATCGCTTTGAAACCAATTTCATTAGAAAGAGCATGTTTTAAGCTTTCTAGAAAAGCGGATTTAAATTTACTAACCCTGGCGTACAATACCCTGAAAAGAGGGCTAAACATAGCGGACATTACCATGCTTGACAAAGGCATGTAATTCAACCTGCAGTTCTAACGTTACCCAAATGTTCTATAGAAATGAGTTTTAAATATGAGTTGCTCAATAACTGTTAAGTGCATATATGTCGTGAGCTTAACGTATAGATTTTCAGATTAGCATTAGTTGGTACACATTTACTAATTAATATACTTCAAAATGGACATCGACGAATCACTTGATAACAATCCTCCTATGCCTGAATGTACCGTTGGACAAAAACTGTCAAAATGTCACCATGGCTCATTTTATTCCAATAAAACTGGGCTCAATTCTGTGAACTGCTCGTCAGCAAGCGAGAAATTGCTTATTATTCGATGATCAGAAGTTGACCTTACAGACAATGACAGTATCTGCTTGCATCACCAAGCACAGTATCTCAGCAAATATGAAATGAACCAAAAGTCGTGTTGCAATCTGTTTGAAAAGCAGAATCACGTCACTAAAAGTGGATTATCAAAAGTAACTTTAGCCATGTCCGAGGGCTTGAAAAAAAGTGACCAAAATGAATGTAAAGCCAGGCCAGAAAATTTGCATCAGGTGCAAAGCAAAATATGCTTCTATGGTTGAAGCCACAGCATCATCTTCGGATGATTTTGATCCAGATGCCTTGGACACCCTTGATCAAAGCTTGACTGCTTTAAGCACTTCTCCATTAAAAATACGAAGAATAAGCAGTAGAGACAAAGCTGGCTATTTGAAACAAAAGATTGAGCGCACACAGAATGTGGTAACAAAAAAAAGAATGTCTGCTGCTAGAGTGGCTGACAACGTTGAACAATCTAGTCTATCTGCAGAATGCAGTCTATGTAGTGATTACACTGAGCTTATTAAAGAAATGAAAGCAAAGATTGATATATCCAATAGGTCAACAAAAATTCAATTGTTGACTTTGGCCCCAAAAAGTTGGTCAATAAAGGAAACAGCAATGAAGTTTGGCGTTTCTGAACGTATGGTCAAAATGGCCCGAAATGTCAAGACAAAGGCATTTGTGCTTTACCTGATGCAAAAATTGGCAAACCATTATCAGAGGAAGTCGCTAAAAGAGTCAAGGATTTCTATGAAGATGATGAATTCAGCAGAATGTGTCCTGGCAAAAAAGACTGCATTTCAGTGCGACTCGATGGTGTCAAAGTTCAAACACAAAACCGGTTGCTGTTGTGTAATCTTAAAGAGTTGTATGTAGCATATCATAATAAATTTGGAGCAGAAATTGTTTTTTCAAAATTCTGTGATCTCAGGCCAAAGTGGCGTGTGACTGTTGGTGCTTCAGGCATGCATTCTGTTTGCGTCTGCAGTATACATCAGAATGTAAAGCTCATGCTGCAAGGTGCAAATATTAAAGAGGACTACAAGCTGCTAATGGAAAAAGACTGTGTGACCTGAATTCCAAGGAACGTATGCTACAAAGATGCCAAAGCTGCCCTGGCGAAGAATTTCAAATACAAAATAGCAGTATTGGAAATTTTGGCTAAAAAACTTATTGTATCATTTGAAACTCTGCTGACACAAACCAAGTTTGCGTCAACTGGTACAAATTGGTGATGCTCTCTAGTGCCAGCTATTTGTGCTGCTTTCTTTCCACCTTCTTGAAACTTCCTGCTTTTTTTCAATTTCATCTTTTGCAACATAAATATATTTAATTCCGTGTATATTTTGGTCACAAAAGTTATACAGATCTTTTGGTGTCAATATTTGGTCAGATGAAGGTCTTTGTAGACTTGCTCGGGCTGCCAAAAGTTTAGTTGTGCCACCAACCCCATCACAAGGTGATTTTCCATGGCTTGTGCCGAAAAAGTTCCATTCAGCCTCGATATTGAAATCATTTTTGTGGTTGCATAAATTGACGAAGTTTTTGTAGTTTTTATATTGCGCTGCTGAGCCATCACTGAAGTAGTATATTTTCATAACATCTGCTTGGGTCAACAAAAATTCGATAAACCTCTGAATAAACACGTGTACTGACACGGTATCCTGTTGCATATGATCGGAAGTTATGCAACAATTAACAATTTGCAAGGTGCCCACTTTGTCTGCATAATAAGCAACAAATGGATGTACTGTGGCCTGTGAATTTTCCCAGTGAAAGTCCTGGGCAGCATCTTGGACAACAAATGAGTAATTTTCGGCAAAGTCCATCAAAACAATGAACTCCGTTTCTTTTAAGTCAGCTTTCAGAGACTTCAGATATTCACTTTGGTGTTTTGAAACAAAATGGTGGCCTGTCAGCTTCCAAATTTTTTTTGCTTGAAAGGTTTTTTTTTCAACAAAGTTGTCCACTGTTAATATGCTTGTTTCCAGTGTTTCTCGGTCAGTGTGAATCCATTGTTTGAATTCAATTGATTCCTCTGCATCATAATCCTGGAATATTTCATCCAAATACACTACAAGTGATTATCTGAGTTGTCCCTTGGTTGCTACGTAGCTTGCTACGTGGATAGGCAATGTTGAAGTTTCAGCCGAGGAAAATGACGCACTGATAACATTTATGCATCCTCAAGGTCCTGCTCATCGTTTTATTGGCCAGAAAGGAAAGATGTTTGTTGGATTCCAGAGCAGCACCTCATTAGCATGCTCCCTGCACCTTCAGTTACATCATCTGGCCAACAGTATCAATTCCCAGAATCCATTTTGAAGGAAGTGGCTTGCAAACATAACAGAATGTAAAAAAATTGCTAGCATTAAAATTGAGGTGAGTACTTCGGCTTGGGAACCATATAAGATACACAATTTAGGCTTGGGAACCTAGGATAAGATGCCCAATCATTGGCTTGGGAACCAGCTAGACACCCACTGAAGGCTTTGGAACCTCAAATAAGAAACCAAATTAAAGGCTTGGGAACCTAGATTAAGAAGCCCATCCGTGGCTGGTATTGCACAGCTATCGGGCGTGACCTCTATGGCGACGGGGTTGCCAGCTCATGTTCCTGAACTGGTAGTGACAATGTCACCATGGATCAACGCAATACAATATTGATAATTTTTCAATATAAAAATGTTAAAACCAGTATGATCCAAAAAATTAACATTATGATGAAATATATGCTGTTGTCATGGCAATATCCGCTGACTCTGGTCCTCTTTTTAGAGCACTGTATGCCAGCGTTAATTTGATTGACTAACTTTTTTAGGGAGTTTAAAACATGCTCTAATGGTAGTAGTTTGAAAACGTTTCTGGAAGATTCTTTTGTGTAAAAGGGAGTTAAAAACGAAACTTAACTACCCTGCACATCTTTTTGTGCTCTTTTTAATGAGACTAATAATCTTTTTTGATTGTGTCAGAAATAGACACATTGCACCAAAGTCGGACAAAGAAATTGACGGCCTAAAAAAATTAAAAGGTTTAACATTGCATAGCTCCTGAAATAAGTAAATGAACATGAATTTGAGGCATAGTATCTTGTGGTACTGTTTTTGTGTTTATAATTTCAAGCTCCTAGTCCTTTTCATTAATTTGCAAATTAAGTGTAAAGTTGATCATTTTTGCAAAAAGACTAAAAATAGGGTATTTCTTATAAACAAACAATATTAGGTCTCAAAGTTGCTGAAATTTTGAATCGTACTGTATATGTTCAGGCTATGGGGTCAAGCTATATCTCAACAGGTTTAACACCAGAGAACCTAAAATTCTACCAAAGTTCATTTGAGACATGGGGGGCTCTAAATATAAAATTTAGTCAAAATCCGTGATGGTCATGCGGGGAGCCCTAGATCACTTGACATGGAATGACCCCTATGTTTCTAGGAAAAAAGTCAAAACGCAGGCACAGACTGTTGCTGCGGAGCTGGTTGAGTCTTACATGTCTGCGGCTTCTTCTGCTGTTTGGGAGGCTGTTGCCTCTTGAGCACCTTGAGCCTAGTATTAATAACGGAATAATATTCCACAAGGCAAAAACAGTACAACGCCTAAGGCCTCTCATTGATCCACAGGACTTCAGGACAGTCATGCAAGTTATGACGCTCCCCCACCTTGACTACTGCAATATAATCTATCACAGACTACCCGGCACCCACACCAACCCACTACGAACTGCCTTAAATACCACAGCAAGAATTATCCAGAAAGCAAAACACAGAAGATCACATCACCCCAGTCCTGAGAGAGCTGCACATACTCCCTCTCGAAGCAAGAATCAAATACAAATCAGCCCTACTTATCCACAAAGCCCTCTATCAGACTTCCCAGCTCCACACTCTACTGCCCCAACCCACCCACAACAGAACCACCAGACAAACCACCAGCAACACCCTCACCATCCCCCACAAACGAACTAAATACAAACGGACCTGCAACAGAGCCTTCGAACTATACGCACCATCCCTCTGGAACTCCCTGCCAAGTCAAATCAGAAACTGAGATCCTTCAACATTCAGGAAACAACTAAAAGCCATCCTGTTCCAGGAATACCTCGGACCAGAAACAAACATCCATCACCGACTATCCCTCCAGACCCTCTAACATACCCACAGATCTACCTACTAAGAGACTGATGTTCAGATCATTAATGTTGGCCTCCCCGGTGACAGCCCATCGACCCTAAGAATTTATTACTGCCCCCCCCTTTTGATGTTAAACCACTTTGAACTGGTGAAAAGCAGGATATAAATACAGTTAAATAAAATAATGGCAGGAGTATAAGCAGCATAGAACCTCTTAGAGGTCTTTTTTGCTGTTGTCTTAAAACTAGACCAGCGGTTCTCAACCTGTGGGTCGCAACCCCCACGGGGGCTGCCTCACTCCGCTGTAAAAAAAAAAAAAAAGCGCACAAGTTGCTGCTGCTGCCGCGTCCACTTCTCGGCAGCGGCAAACTCACCACCTCCCTTCTAATGCAGCCACAGCACCCTGTCTTAGGGAACCGCGGCTGTGCCACTGAAACCGTTGAAGCCTTCCCATCTCTCGACGGGCTCCATGCAGCATTGTTTACCACTTCCTTTGGAGGTGGGACAATGCTGCATGGAGCCCATTTAGAGACAGAAAGGCTCCGCAACGGCTTCACAGGCACACCCAAAGTTCCCTAAGAGACAGGGAGCCGCGGCTGCAGAAGGAAGCAGACATGGGGAGAATTGAGGAGGGGGCAGGGAACCTGCAATGGGGCTTACATGAGGGGGGGGGATGACATTGATGGAGGGAGGGAGGGATGGATGGAGGGAGGGGGCTGACATGGACAAAGGGGAGAAACAGGGGAACATGCTGGACAGAGGGGAGAGAGAGAGACAGTGCGGGTTAGGCTTATAATGGGCAGGGGGGGGGTTAGGACTGGTAATGGGTTGATTAGGGAAGACTGGGAATGGACTGAACAAGGAGGGGGGGTTGGGACTGGTAATGGGCTGATGGGGGGCTAGCATTGGAAATGAGCAGATTGTGGGGGGCTATGACTGGTATTGGGCTGATTAGGGGAGGCTAGCACTGGTAATGGGGTTGAGGGGGGGACTAGCACTGGAAGCGAGCTGATTGGGAGGCTTCGACTGGGAATGGGCTGATTGTGGGGAGGGGGAGGATAGAGCTGCTGGCCCTGGAAGAAAACTGAGGGCTAAAGCTACAAATGGGCTGATACGAGGGGATGGGAGAATGGATCTGGAAGGGAGTGGATCTGAGAGGGGCTGCCATGGTATTTGTACTAGAAGGGACTGGACACCAGTGACAATCATGGGAATGCAAGTTGACACTGGAAGGTACTTGGAGTGAGGAATGGAAAGGGGCCGATACTGGGGAGGGTTACTGGGACTGGAAATAGGGTGATGGACAGAAGTGAAGAAAATGAAAGAAGAGATAAGAAATGGCAGATGGACCATAGACCACAGAAAGAGCTAAGAGAAGACAGGAAGTAGGAGCCTCAGATTGGGACCAGCATGATCAGAGAATAAATTGGTCAGAAAACAAAGGTAGAAAAAATAAATTTCATTTCATATTAGTGATTCGACTAC
Source organism: Ichthyophis bannanicus (assembly GCA_033557465.1). Classification (NCBI taxonomy): domain Eukaryota; kingdom Metazoa; phylum Chordata; class Amphibia; order Gymnophiona; family Ichthyophiidae; genus Ichthyophis; species Ichthyophis bannanicus. The sequence continues at coordinate 708,893,941 of CM066034.1, forward strand.
AAAATCATAATTTTGAAATCAAATATTGTTACTTGTTATTGGGATTAATTATTGTGGTTTAAATAAGTAAATTTTAAATAAAGACAATGCAAAGGCCTATAATATATTAATAATTCAAAAAATGATTACAGCGACAATGCGTTAACGGTAAAGCAAGAGAGACGCATTCGATTTTATCATTGGGGGTCATCACAAGTTGACCAATGGTAAAAGGGGTCATGGTACAAAAAAGGTTGAGAACCACTGCTCTAGACAGTCTATTCAGAGTGGTGTCCTGTGATTCTAAGAAGCCTTATATCTTGCCAGTCCTTGCCAAAAAAGATTCTCACCTGTGCAGGGTATATTGCCCAGTTTATCTTGAACCCAATGCTCAAGATATGAGGCTTGCAGCCATGCAATCCTGCATGCACCAATGCAGATTGCGGTGGCTCAGCTGCTGCACTCAAAAGCATCGAAGGTTGCTCTGTTAAACTTGAGACATTTAGGCCATGCTAGACTACAGCAAGATAATCACCCCTCTTATTTGGAAGAAGCGGGGCCATGGCCTCAAAGTCTCTGGTGATCTCCTTTAGGAACATACCCATGTAGAGTATGAAAACATGGAAATATTAGCATCCAAATGAGTTCATGATTCTCCACCCAAAGGGTTAGAACAATGTCTCGGAACTCTTAATTTGATACGCTACCGATTCCACCACCATGGAATGGTGGAGAAGTTGTGTCTTTTGGAAGCCAGAACATTCCGGTACCCAGTACATGGTATTGAGGCGTCGAGTATGGGGTGAGATCAAGAGAGGAGTCTCCCACTCCAGAGCATGAGATCATGGAGGATGCAGTGGAATGGAAGGGTGGCATCTCCTTTGGAGCTGCTGGGTATTGAAGGATCTCCCAATTCCTCAGCTCTAGGCTCTTTCTCCAATGTAACCGTTATGGAAAGACCCCTAGCTAGGTCTCTAATACTCCTGGAGAGACATGTCCTTGGGAGGGGACATGCACCGTTCCAGGGAAGGAGACGTTTCTGCCACTAGACGGTGCAGTTATTTAGTATAGAGCGATTCGGAGGATTCAAAGTACTGGTGGGACCAGTGATTCTGCTCTGCTAGGCACCGATACTGGTTGATATCTCTATCCGGGCAGAGGGATCTGCCTGGATGTGGCCTCTGTACCGGAAACAGACTCCAAGGCAGGCATGGGAGGCAGTGGACACAGCGACATGTAACTCAACGCATTGGTACCATTGTGGTACCAGGGTTGGCGGTAGTCGGTAATGATTTGATCGGAACAGAGGCTGCCAAGCTCCACTCGATGGCCAGGATACGTTGATTCATGGAGCTTGCTGATACTTGGATATCTGTAACTGATATCTACGCTACCGTCCCAGAGCAAGGCACCAGGAGCTCTCGGGAGCAACCTGGAGTCCCTTGGTAGCTTTGGAGGAGAAGTCCTCCCACCGGGGCTGTTTGGCTTGCCGATCTACCTCCAGGGCAACACTCTGGGCATTTCGATGCTTTGAAAGATCTACCCTTGGAGGAATGGCCCGTCTTTGATGAAGACTTGTGCTTTGATACCCGAGGGGAAGATGCTGCCCTTGATGACGTCAATGCTAGGGAAACCACATTCGATGCAGAGCTCCAAAAACTTTGTGGCCCAGTTCTGCAGGCCTCTGTCATCTTCGTAAAAAGGGGACAATCTAACAATTGGTGATCGGGCCAGAGGCATTTTGGGCACCAGTCATGAGTGTCAGTAGCTGAGATGGTACTGCCACATTTAGAACTTTTTTTTTAAACCACTATATGGCTTTTCCATAGTGTCAGTAGACAGTATAGTGAGCTTAAGGTCCAAAATGGCATCGATATGCCTGAAGGTAACAGAAAAGAAAGGCAGCGTAGTGGGATGCTCGCAAAAGCTTTCCTATTGGACGCTGGGGAGCGTTCCCACACAGGCTCCAATCGGTACCGATGTCACCTGTAAGTGAAGACTACATGCCTGCTTGTTCCTGGAGATGTACTGGTGAACGGAGGGCTGCACAGGACCCTTATACCATGACATCTTCAAACCAGTGGTTCTCAAGTCTCCATCAGCTGGTAGGGAGGTATAAACCCATACATCTGGGCTGGAGGGATGATGAGGAATTTCGCTTTCAATTCCACATGCATAAACTTTGATGCAAAACTGGATACCAACACCACAACACATCAGCAGGCTCTCCGATAACAGTTAATGAAGGAGGCAAAACAACTTTATCAATCCTCTAAGATTCTCTTAAATAGAGGCTGAATATTTTTCTCCAGCTTCCCTTATTTATGCAAATTAGACTAAATCACTCAGTGCAAGTTTAGAAAACAAAAATTAAGTATTCCATCTGGATTCTATAGTAAGACAGCAATTTTCTGTTTATTCTTAAAACCACTCACATTCATTTTTAAAAATGTCCCTTTTTAAATTAATAGCTAATACGGTGATATAAAGCAGCTTAAGATTATATGAATAGTCAAATCAAGAAAAACTAAGAGGAATACCTTCCACATATCTATGTCCCATATATTTACGGTCCTTTGCTAATGCTTTTGTAAGATCCTCTGGAGTCTCCAACTCAATGAAAGCCTCTCCACTTGGACGCCCTTCCTTGGAGATGGTGAAATGAATACCATTGAGTCCATCAACAATGTTGCATTCTGTTAAAATAGAAATTTAAAAAATGTTAAGTTGCTTCAGTGTATGAATTCATCTTTCTGGCCAATCAGTTCCCCTCTGCTTCTTTGGTGCACCAGCTGAAATCTGAGCTAGAGCTAGATCTTGGAACCATGAGCCTTCATTTACAATTTCAGGGTACACTGCTTTTAGGGCTATTCCACAAATGAATGGAGTGGAACGGGTAAAGGTTGATTGATTTCTGCCTTCAAAATATAGAAAGACTAGGGGGCATGCAATGAAGCTACAGGGTAACTTATTCAAGACTAATAAGAGACAATTTTTTCACTCAATGTGTAATCAAACTCTGGAATTTGCTGCCGGAGGATGTAGTAAATGCTGTTAGTGTAACCAGGTTTAAAAAAGGTTTGGACAAGTTCCTGGAGGAAAGGTCCATAAACCATTATTAAATGGGACCCAGAATATCCACTGTTTGACCCAATACAAGCATTGTGGAACCAGTATCTTTTGGTGAAACTGCTAGGTACTTGTGACCTAGATTTTCCACTGTTGGAAACAGGATACTGGGCTTGATGGACCTTGGTCTGGGGCCCAGTATGGCATTTCTTGTTATTTTGTGAGCGTAAAGCTTTATTTATAGATCTCTATCATATCTCCCCTCTGCTGTCTCTTTTCAAGGTTGAAGAGTCCTAACCTTTTTAACCTCTCGTCATAGGGGTACCCTTCCAACCCCTTTACCATTTTGGTAGCTCTTCTCTGTACCTTTTCTAATAATGCTATATCCTTTCTAAGATATGGCGACCAGACTTGCACACAATATTCAAGGTGTGATACAGAGGCATTATAATATCTTTTGCTTTATTCTCCATTTCTTTCCTGATACCTAGCATTCTATTTGCTCTCTTGACCGCTGCTGCACACTGGGTGGAGGGTTATCCACGATGACACCTAAATGTTTTTCCTGGGTGGTTGTGCCTAATGTGGAACCTTGCATAGTGTAACCACAGTTTGGGTTTTTCTTTCCTAGGTGCATAACTTTAAACTTGCCCACATTAAATGTCATCTACCAATTGGATGTCCAGTCTTCCAATTTATCAAGATCCTCATAAGTTAACAACTTTGAATAGTTTTGTTTCATCTGCAAATTTGATAACCTCACTCGTTATTCCCATTTCCAGGCTATTTATGAATATATTAAAAAACAGACCCAGCACAGATCCTTGGGGGTACTCCACTATTCACTTTTCTCCATTGGGAAAATGGGCCATTTAGCCCTACCCTCTGCTTTCTTTTAACCAGTTCCTGATCCACAATAGTACACTGCCTCCTATCCCATGACGTTTTAGTTTTGCCAAAAGTCTCTGATGAGGGACCTTGTCAAAAGCTTTCTGAAAGTCCAGATACACTATATCAACCGACTCACCTTTCTCTACCTGTTTATTCACACTTGCAAAAAAAACCACACACCACCCCCCCACCCACACACAAACAGATTAGTTAGTAAGACAAGACCTTCCTTGGCTAAAGCCATGGCTATCTACATGTTCAGTAATTTTGTTCTTTATGATTTGTTTCTACCATTTTTCCCCAGTACTGACGTCAGGCTCACCAGTCTGTAGTTTGCCCTGAGCAAGGCAAAAATATACAAACAAAACCTACCCCAAGCAAAATCACAGGTAGAACCAAAACTGGACAAAGTGCTGAATAGATACTCTGTAGTTAGAGGTACATTTAAAAATTTGTAAATTTTTAATCACTATTCATTGCCATTCTTTTAACAAGCTTTCAGTTTTAAGAGTCCAACACAAAAAATATTGCAGATAGCATAAAGCAAAGTTTACCTATAACAAATGTTTTCCATAGATAGTAGAATGGCAGAGCTCCTATGGATCCATCACCTAAAACATCAAAGCTGCACCTGGACAAGCCCTTTACTAACCCCTCCTGCAGGAAGGCTAGGTTCTTGAAAAGGGATGCCCAATAGGAGCATCTTAACATGTCTGGCACCAGGTCTCAAAAAAACCTTATAGATCAGACATATGGATAAATTAGATCTTACCTGCTAATTTGTTTTCTTTAGCCCCTCTAGTACAGTCCAAACTAATGGGTTTATATATCCCCTTCCAGCAGATTGGAGACTGAGAATTCCAAGCTTTGGTGATGTCATCCAATAAAAGTAAAGTGATGCTATTACCAAGTCAGTATCCCACTGTCAAAGCAGTAAGTGCTAACATTCAATTAAATAGTTGTCTGCTAAAGATTATATAAATATTAAACACAACCATTATGACTTTTCTTAACTAACTTTAAAACAATAAGCAACCACCTTAAAAAGGTTATCTGAAATTTAAATAGGCTTGCAAAATATATTAAAATGGGTGGATTCTGGACTTTACTGGAGGGACTAAAGGAAAGCAAATTAGCAGGTAAGATCTAATTTATATAACTTCCATAGTGTCCCTCCAGTATAGTCCAGACTAATAGGATGTACCAAAACAGTATGTACTTATGGACGGAACTTGCAAGCCCCGCTTCTAACACACAAGCGGGTCATTCCATGTCAAGTGGTCTAGGGCTCCCCGCATGACCATCAAGGATTGAGACTAAATTTTATATTTAGAGCCCCCCATGTCTCAAATGAACTTTGGTAGAGTTTTAGGTTCTCTGGTGTTAAACCTGTTGAGATATAGCCGTTTGACCCCATAGCCTGAACATGTACAGTACGATTCAAACTTTCAGCAACTTTGAGACCTAATATTGTTCTTATTGGTTTATAAGAAATGAAACAACTACCCTGCACATCTTTTTGGGCTCCTTTTAAATGAGACAACTAATAATCTTTTCTGATTGTGTCAGAAATAGTCGGGCAAAGAAATTGGCGGCCTAAAAAATTTAAATTTTAACATTGCATAGCTCCTGAAATAAACAATGAACATGAAATTTGAGGCATAGTATCTCATGGTACTGTTTGTTTATAATTTCAAGCTCCTAGTCCTTTTCATTAATTTGCAAATTAAGTGTAAAGTTGATAATTTTTGCAAAAAGGCTAAAAATGGTGGATTGGCAATGTTGTTGAAGTTTCAGCTGAGGAAAATGATGCACTGATAACCTTTATGCATCCTCAAGGTCCTGCTCATTCGTTTTATTGGCCAGAAAGGCAAGATGTTTGCTGGATTCCAGAGCAGCACCTCATTAGCATGTTCCCTGCACCGTCAGTTACACCATCTGGCCAGCAGTATCAATTCCCAGAATCCATTTTGAAGGAAGTGGCTTGCAAACATAATGTAAAAAATTTGCTAGCATTAAAATTGAGTTGAGTACTTCGGCTTGGGAACCTAGGATAAGATGCCCAATCATTGGCTTGGGAACCAGCTAGACACCCACTGAAGGCTTTGGAACCTCAAATAAGAAACTAAATTAAAGGCTTGGGAACCTAGATTAAGAAACCCACCCGTGGCTGGTATTGCACAGCTATCGGGTGTGACCTCTATGGCGATGGGGTTGCCAGTTCATGTTCCTAAACTGGTAGTGACAATGTCACCATGGACCAACGCAATACAATATTGATAATTTTTCAATATAAAAATGTTTAAGTATGATTCAAAAAATATGATGAAATATTACGTTGTTGCCATGGCAATGTCTGCTGACTTTGATCCTCCTTTTTAGAGCACTGTATGCCAGTGTTAGTCAATCAAATTAACTTTAGCGAGTTTAAAACATGCTCTAATGGTAGTAGTTTGAAAACGTTGCTAGAAGATACTTGTGTGTAAAAGGGAGTTAAAAATACCCTATTTGTTGTCATAGATACAAGCTACGTAGCAACCAAGGGACAACTCAGATAATTTCAAATACAAAAATAGCAGTATTGGAAATTTTGGCTACAAAAAAACTTGTATCATTTGAAACTCTGCTGACACAAACCAAGTTTGAGTCAACTGGTACAAATTAGTGATGCTCTCAAGTGCCAGCTATTGTGCTGCTTTCTTTCCACCTTTCTTCTTGAAACTTCCTGCTTTTTTCAATTTCATCTTTTGCGACAAATATATTTAATTCCGTGTATATTTTGGTCACAAAAGTTATACAGATCTTTTGGTGTCAATATTTGGTCAGACAAAGGTCTTTGTAGACTTGCTCGGGCTGCCAAACGTTTAGTTGTGCCACCAACCCCATTACAAGGTGATTTTCCATGGCTTGTGCCGAAAAAGTTCCATTCAGCCTCGATATTGAAATCATTTTTGTAGTTGCATAAAGTTTTTGTAGTTTTTATATTGCGCTGCTGAGCCATCACTGAAGTAGTATATTTTCGTAACATCTGCTTGGGTCAACAAAAATTTGATAAACTTCTGAACAAAAACGTGTACTGACACGGTATCCTGTTGCATATGATCGGAAATTATGCAACAATTAACAATTTGCAAGGTGCCCACTTTGTCTGCATAATAAGCAACAAATGGATGTACTGGGGCCTGTGAATTTTCCCAGTGAAAACCCTGGGCAGCATCTTGGACAACAAATGAATAATCTTCGGCAAAGTCCATCAAAACAATGAACTCCGTTTCTTTTAAGTCAGCTTTCAGTGACTTCAGATATTCACTTTGGTGTGTTTTGAAACAAAATGGTGGCCTGTCAGCTTCCAATTTTTTTTTTGCTTGAAAGTTTTTCAACAAAGTTGTCCACTGTTAATATGCTTGTTTCCAGTGTTTCTCGGTCAGTGTGAATCCACTGTTTGAATTCAATTAGTTTCTCTGCATCATAATCCTGGAATATTTCATCCAAATACGCTACAAATGATTCTTCGCCAGGGCAGCTTTGGCATCTTTGTAGCATACATTCCTTGGAATTCAGGTCACACACTGTCTTTTCCATTAGCAGCTTGTAGTCCTCTAATATTTGCACCTTGCAGCATGAGCTTTACATTCTGATGTATACTGCAGACGCAAACAGAATGTATGCCTGAAGCACCAACAGTCACATGCCACTTTGGCCTGAGATCACAGAATTTTGAAAAACCGATTTCTGCTCCAAATTTATTATGATATGCTACATACAACTCTTTAAGATTACAACAGCAACCGTTTTTGTGTTTGAACTTTGACACCATCGAGTCGCACTGAAATGGTCTTTTTTGCCAGGACACATTCTGCTAAATTCATCATCTTCATAGAAATCCTTGACTCTTAGCGACTTCCTCTGATAATGGTTTGCCAATTTTTGCATCGGGTAAAGCACAAATGCCTTTGTCTGTCTTGACTTTTCGGGCCATTTTGACCATACGTTCAGAAACGCCAAACTTCATTGACCAACTTTTTGGGGCCAAAGTCAACAAATGAACTTTTGTTGACCTATTGGATATATCAATCTTTGCTTTCATTTCTTTAATAAGCTCAGTGTACGCTACATAAACTGCATTCTGCAGATAGACTAGATTGTTCAACGTTGTCAGCCACTCCAGCAGCAGACATTTTTTTTGTTACCACGCTCTGTGGATAATGGAGAAGTGCCTAAAGCAGTCAAGCTTTGATCAAGGGTGTCCAAGGCATCTGGATCAAAATCATCCGAAGATGAAGATGCTGTGGCTTCAACCATAGAAGCATATTTTGCTTTGCACCTGATGCAATATATCTACTTCCGACATATTCAAATATCATCATTAGTATCATTAAATAGAGTGCAAAAAATTGTACAGGATAGTCAAGTTTCATTTTTTATAATAAAATAGCAAAGAAAATATAGGGTCTCAGTTGCTGAAATCTCAGACTCGTACTGTACAAAGTCAAGGTATGTGATCAAACGACTATCTCAGAAAGTATTCCACGAGAGAATCTAAAACTTTACCAAAATTAGTATGAGACATGGTAGTGTACATACAAAATTTCAGCAAAATCCAAGATGGTCGAGCGGGGCACTTTTTATATACTAGACCACTTGACATGGAATGACCCAAGCTCCAAACTGTGCATCGGTTCTCAATTGCACATTTAAATAATGTTTAGTGAAAGTATGTAAGGTTGTTGATTATACTGCCGCCTTACAAAATGTCTGCTGGAGGCACAAGACTAGATTCTGCCAACGAAGACGCTGTGCTCTCAGAGTGCGCTCTCAAACCCTCCGATAGTGTGTTCTAGCACAAATAAATTAGCAGACGATATAGCTTCTTTCATCCAACAGGTAATTGTTGCTTTTGAAGCTGCTTGCCCTTTACGATGTCCTCCAAAGAGGACAAAGGAGAAATTAGGTCTTACCTGCTAATTGTCTTTCCATGAGTTCTCTCTAGGCCAGTCCTCAGCTGCTGGAGGTTGACTACCCCGGAGAGACGAAGAGGAATAGAACTGATTGGTGAAATATTTTTGTGCGTTTCAAACAACTAATGACCAGGTGCCTATCTAACACATGCAATCGCAGATTTACTGTGTCTGGAAACTCATTAGGACAACAGACTGAGATGGAACAATGTTATGACCTTAGGTAAAAAGAATGGCACCGTGTGTAAAACAATCTTTTCCTTTTGTTATTAATAGAAAACGTTCACGACATGATAATAGCTATTTGTTGAGTTTGCCATCAAAAATACCATTTTTAATCATTTTATCATATTTTTAAAGTAGCAGCTTTCAAAGGTTCAAAAGGTAATCTAATCATTGCTGTGAGCACTAAATTCAAATCCCATGAAGGTACAACAATGAGGCCGAATCTGCTTTACTGCTCTCAAGAACTGTACATCAGGATGCAAAGCTAAAACGACCCTGAACACTACCTCGATAGCAGAACAATGCTGCTATTTGCACCCTTAAAGAATTAAGGATAGGCCTTTATCTAGTCCTACCTACAAGAATTTGAACACATGGAAATGCAAGCCTGTAATGGTTTTATTCAATGCACTTTGCTCCATTGTTCAAAAATGCACCTCACTCTAATATAACCGAAGATACTGAGAGATTTTAAAAGCGTCATAATCACTGCTGCTGAATAGCCTGAATTAAGCAAGCCTTCTCAAGAGTCAAGCCATAAGCAAGAATCAATCTACTTGATTCATGCTCACTGGTCCTTGCGAGAAAAAAAATGTTCCTTGATTTGAAGTTTCTAAGAGGTACTGCTACTGTTAGGTGAATGAGATCTGCATACCACGGTCTGCGAGGCCAATGTGGTAATATCAGTATTACCAGACCCTTGTGTCTTTCTAGCCGCTACAAACGTTCTATTAATGGCCATGGAGGAAAAACAAAGTAAAGCATCTTTGGGCCACAACTGTGAATGTGTCTATTCCCTCTGACATTCTCTCCCTCCTTCGACTGAAGAACCATGGACATTTTGCATTTCTTGCAGAAGCCATCAAGTCCATCTCTGGTTGGCACCACCTTTGGGATAAGATGTGAAAGACTGATGCAGTGACCATTCCCCTGGATCTAGACAATGACGACTGAGGTGGTCTGGCTGTACATTGTCCACTCCTACTATATGTACTGCTGTTATAACTTGAAGATGATGTTCTGCCCAAAGCAGTAGTGGCTCTATTTCCATGGACAGGATCAAAACTTCCTGTCCCGCCTTGACAATTGATGTATGCTACTGAGATTGCATAGTCTGACAGGTCTCTTACAGCCTTCCCTTTGAAATGGTGCTGAAAGGCCTGTAGAGCCTGAAAAACTGCCCTCATTTTTGAACGACTGATAAGACTATGATGTTTGTTCATTGTCCCATTCTGACAATGAGCTTCCCAGCCTGTAAGGCTGGCATCCATTGTCACTAATGTCCATACTGGCAGATCCACTGGAATACCCGGCATTAATATTTCTTTTCGAAGCCACCACTTGAGGATAACCCAGACCTCTGTTGGACATATAAATTTGAGACAGCAGACATCCCTGTGGACTCCATCGTGATAACAGTGCCCTCTGAAGTGGGGACACATGCGCTCTCGCCCACGGCACCAGATCTAGTGTTGCTGCCATGAATCCTAATATCTGCAGATATGACCATGATGGGGGACTTTGCAGCACAGAAATACCTTATTTCCGCAAATGTAATGTGCACCTTTTCTGGCCAAAATGAAGCTCTAAACTCTGTGTCTGCATTACATTCGAGGGCACCTTACATTCGGAGGCAAACACTGCTAAGCCTCCAACACACCTGGCAGTGCCGCCACCAGTGCTGGGACGACCTAAGAGACTATCGGTGTGACGGCAGACAGACACAGAGGTGAGAGGAGCAGAGCCCAAATCTGGGACACCCTGGGGGAGGGAGGGAGAGCGAGCAGTTAAGTTCACCCTGCTTTGTGGATGTGTGCCATTTATTCCATCCGGCTGGTAATTGCAACAGCCTCCGGTTTGCTTATAGAAAATTTAATTCAAATAAACCCTTCTATTTCTTGCTTGTAACTTTACAGCATGCTACTGCACTTTCTAAAACACTATCAAAGTTTAAAATGAAAGTCCATAACTTTAACCCATTGTCGTATGCAGGTGTGCACTACAATCACCAGCAAACGTTTTTTTTTCAATTTCAAGCCTTTCAAAATAGGGGTGCGCATTAGATTCGATGGCCCATTAGACTCAAGTAAATACGGTATCTGTAATTGAATCTGCAACTTGTTCATCCGCTCCTGTGGAAGAAAGGCCATTCTTTGCCTGGTGTTTAACTTCGCTTCCAACTGAATCAGAGACTGAAGGAATGAGATGACACTTTGCCTTGTTGATAACCCATCCTAGACTCTAAAGGAGTTCTATGACCTTGCTTTCCTCCAAAGCTTTCACACTCACCAATAAGGGTGTACCAACACCCCATTCCTGACACAAGGCAGCTGCTGCTATTACCATAACTTTCGTCAAGTTAGAGGAGCTGTTGCTAAGTCAAATGGTAGAGCTTAGAACTGATAATGGCCCTTTGGCATTGCAAAACGAAAAGAGAGTTGATGTTCCACACGTATGGGAATATGGATGTACAGCTCCATAAGATCTAAGGCTGTTAGAAATTCTCCTGTTTGAACTGACGCTATAACAAAGTAAAGTTTCCATACGAAAATGTGAAATTCTTAAAGCACGATTTACATGCTTTAGATCCAAAGGAGGATGCAACTTATCAAAGTAGGTAAGTATCGCCTCAATCCTACTTGATGTAGTGGAACAGGAACCACTGCTTGGAATTGCAGATGGTAATGGAAAAAGTGGAGAAAGAACAAAAGGCCTCCCTGAGAGGTTACGCAAACTCCAGAACCTAACCTTCGCAAATTATCGAGAACCCACTAATCTGTTGTAGTTTTGAACCAGGCAGCGTAGAAAATATGCAAGCAACCCCCTATCAGAATCTCAGTTAATCAATCTGTAAATAGTTGTGAGCTGATTACGTCACCTTGACAGTTAGCTTGCCTGTACATAGTTACCCTGTCAGTCCTGTTTAGAAACCCCTGTTCATTTTAAAGTCCAGTGTAGGTCCTGTCTGCACTGCACAACTGTAAACTGCACTGATTCTAAAGAGCACAGTATAAAAAGACATTAAATAAATAAATCTCCTCTATCTGGGTCTGCCTCATCTCATTGCATCCTCTTTTGATCTATTCTTGAAATGGTAAAGGCTCCACGCCCACCTCCTCTTCCTCCACGAAAAGGCTACCCTCTTGGCGAAAATCAATCTTTGATATGGTACAAATATAGCCGCTCTATAGCGACGAAAATCCCTAAAGGGAGATCTGGATGGGACAAATGATTTCGGCCCTCTAAGTTTATCCTCAGGAAGTCTAGCTGTTTTAGATTCCCCTAAGTCTTTTACTAACTTTTCCAAAGCTTCAAATAAAAGCTTGCCCTTAAAAGGCAGGCAACAGTCTAGCCTTTGAGGAAACATCTGCTTACCAATTTTGCAACCATAGTAAAACAGAGCTGCTACTGCAGAAGCCATGAGGCTCTGATTAGATCATAATGAGCATCTGCTAAATATGCTGCTTGTTTCCATCCTGACCATTTCCCGACATTTGTGCAAAAATCTGGAGACACAGAGACTTAAGGCTTGTACACAGTGAAGGCATGCCCTTGCAGCATATATGCACCACATATTGATGCCTGCAATGCTAAAGCATTCACGTCAAATACTTGACGTAATTGAGTCTCAATCCTCTTATCTTGTGGATCATTTAGAGCAGCACCACTTTCAATTGTATAGTCACCTTTTTAGTAACCGCAGGTATGGGATAGAGAACCATAGTACAACCTCCATGTAGACCAGTCTCTGGTGATTCCCATTCAGACTCAACCATTTGCATAAATTGCCCTACAGATAGGAAAATCTCTGTACTACAGATTCCTTGTAATAAGGGATCCTCTAACATCTGATCCTTAATTTGAGATTCAATTGGAATGTGAAGTGCTTCCAAAGAAACAGAAAAATGACAGAAAAAGACCACTATCTAGTCTGTCCTTCCGTTATCAACTACAACAGTCCCCTTTTTTCCTTTGGAGATCCCTCTATATTTGTCCCATGCTTTTTTTTTTTTTTTTTTTTTAATTCAAATACTGTCCTCAATCTCTACCACCTCCACTGGGAGACTATTCCACGGATCCACCACTCTTTCCGTAAAGAAATATTTACGCATATCACGCCTACCCCTTTTCACCCTCATCCCATGTCCCCTTGTAGCAGAACTTGCTTTCAATCAAAAGAGGCTCTCCCCCTGTGCATTTGTGTCATGGAGGTATTTAAACGTCTCAATCAAATCACTATCCTGTCTTTTCTAAGGTGTACATGTTAAAATCCTTAAGTCTGTCCTCGTATGCTTTATAAGACCACTAACCATTTCAGTAGCCACCCTCTGTACTGAAGGGGAGGGAGTCTGGGCTGGTCCAGAAATATCCAGAATGTTCAGTTCAGTGGCAATCAGGACAAATCGGGGGTGGAGGTGTCTCCTCTCGGCAACAGACCACATGAGTCGCTATGACGCCCCCTCCCGTTTGGAGGCAGCTGAACTGTAATAGTCGTGGGAACATCCTCAGGGTACTCATTGCTAACAGATTCTGCCTTGCTCCAATAGAGAACTTTGGAGATGCTGCGGACCCTCACAGATGGAGTTCTGCCCTCTCGATCGTTAGCAGGAACTGCCACAGGGGCTACTGGAGAAGTGGCAAAAGATGGCCTGGCCAAGAGGGAACAAGGCCTTGACCCATAGCACCCAGGCATGTTTGAATATTGGCAAAAACCTCTGTCGTCGCATGGTCCAACAGCCACTGCGACTGAAACCCTTGTCACTGCTGTGGCTGGGAGAGCTGCAACTGTGGAAACAGAGGAAAAGCAAAGCAATCTCCCCGTCAGCCACAGAAACCAATCCAGTGGTGAAATTTGGCACCATGGGAAGAGCAGGACTGCTTGGAGAAGGGGGAGGAAGGAAGGGCGCACCAGGCAAAGCCCTGCCGATAATCCCTGACGTGGAAGGCAGCAAAGCAGTCTCAACTGCATAGGGAGCCGGAACCACTAAACAAGGACGCTGAGGTGGCAGAAGCCTCCCCAGCTGTGCAAACTGCACAGAAACAAGGGAATAGTCGCCACTTACTGCAGCCAAGGCACCAGGGCAATAAGGGTAAAATTAGGCCTTACCTGCTAATTTTCTTTCCTTCAGTCCCTCCAGTCCAGTCAAGTTGGTTATGCTCACAAACCAGCAGGTGAGACGGGGGGGGGGGGGGAACCTTCAGATCAGCATAAATAGCCTGTGCCCACTGACCTGAGCAAGTATGAGTCACTAACCAAGCAGAGGAAACACAAAAAGCATCTGGTTCACACCTCCATTCACTGCCCAGGCCATGAGCCACAGAGAACAGGCCCTGCAAAGCCTTGCGTCCTACACCGCTGCACATTCAAAAGCCTCGGGGCCAACACGAACCATCCGTTGCTGCAATGCCAACCTTCCAAGGATGGCGTAAGGAGAAATTTCACTTACCGTTAATTTCCTTTCCTGGAATACTGCTAGACCAGACCAGTCCAGACAAGCGGGTTATGCTCCCCTGCCAGCAGATGTTGGAGACAAAGAAAAACTCCAGAGCTGTGATTGGTCAGGCTCTGGGTGATATAGGTGTACCCCTAGGGGTCTTATTCAGTATGCACTTGACAAGCCAAAATGTAGGGCAAAAACCCTTGAATAAAAACAGAACTATGTACGTCGAAAAATAAACTCACTCAACATCTCAACTCTAACCATAAACGGAGGAGGATCATTCATCATCCCTAAGAGAATTAGTCTGAATTAACTGCTTTGATCTACTCCAGGGATATTAAAATCGGATGTGCCCGAAGAGTGAATGAATGTCGGCTGCCCTGCACGAGTACCATTGCATGCGACAACCTGGGCGGGTTCTGGACTGGTCTAGCAGTATCCAGAAAAGGAAATTAACGGTAAGTGAAATTTCTCCTTCTAGATGATACTGCTAGACCAGTCCAGACAAGCGGGAAGTACCCAAGCTAATAACCCTCAAGGTGGGCAGAGAGCCGCCGACAGCACTCCAACTCCAAAATGACTGTCCTCTCGGGCCCGAACATACAGACGATAGTGTTGGACAAAAGTGGATAAAGACCAAGTGGCCGCTTGACAAATATCGAGAGGAACCACGTGAGAACTTTCAGCCCAAGACGTGGATTGAGCCCGAGTAGAATGCGCTCGAAGAACTTCCGGGACTGGCTTGCCTTGAACAATGTATGCAGATTCAATGGTACGACGTAGCCACCTGGCGATAGATGATTTGGAAGCCGCCAAACCTCTGCACGGCCCCATAAAGAGAACAAAAAGATGGACAGTCTTGCGAAAGGAATTGGTATCTTTCAAATAGCAGAGGAGAACCTGCTTGGAGGTCCACCGAACGGAGATTCCTGTCTCATCCCGAACACTGTTCCTTGGAAAAGGCTGGCAACAAAAGGGGCTGATTGATATGAAAAGGAATAACTACTTTGGGTAAGAAGGACGAACAGTACGAAGAGATACTCCCTCTTCCAAGGACGACAAATAAGGGTCCCTGCAAGAAAGGGCCTGTAGCTCAGAAATCCTATGAGCCGAGGTTATTGCTACCAAGAATACTGTCTTAAGAGTCAAATCTCTAAGCAAAACTTTGAGAGGCTCAAAAGGCGGAAACATCAGCGCCTTGAGAACTAGGACTAGATCCCAAGGAGGTATGACCGGACGGATTGGGGGACGAAGAAGCTTGACTCCCTTGAGAAAACACGCCAGAGTGGGATACAAGGGATCAACCGCGCACTGGCCCCCGGTAACATGTCAAGGCGGAAATATGCACCCGTAGAGTTCTGTGCGCCAATCCTTTATCAAGGCCATCTTGCAGAGAAGCAAGAACCTCAGGGACTTCCGTATGCCATGGAGAAAGATGCCGCCACAAGCACAACTCGAAAATTCACCACACCCTCGCATACTCTGCAGACGTTGAAGGTTGCCACACACTAAGTGTAGCTACTACTTTGGAAGAATAACCCTTACTGGTTAGCCTGTGGTGTTCAAGAGCCAAGCCGTAAGCAAGTAGGGAGCTGGATTGTCCATGGAGAATGGTCCTTGTCTGAGGAGCCCGAAGGGAGCTGTCAGTCGTAAGGGGGACCCTTGAGCTAGTCTTACGAGAACGGCATACCATGGTCTTCTGGGCCAGTCCGGGGCCACTAGGACTACTGGGCCCTGGTGCTCTTGGATCCGCTGAAGGACTCTCCCGATCATTGCCCAAGGGGGGAACACAAAGCAGAACGGGGTTGTGGCCACTTCTGTGTCAGCGCATCAATGCCGTGGGTCCTGTGATCCCTCCAACGGCTGAAGAACATGGGAACCTTGGCATTTGTCGCCAACGCCATGAGGTCCATCGCCAGTCTTCCCCACTTCTGAACAATTCTTTGGAAGGCCACTGGGGCTAGTTCCCACTCGCCGGGGTAGAGAGTATTGCGGCTCAAAGAGTCCGCCTTCACAGTGTTGGTCCCGGAAATGTGTTGGGCTGAGAGGGCTTGTAGGTTTTGTACTGCCCAGGGAAATGGAAAGGACATTTCCTTTGACATTCCGGCACACTTGGTGCCTCCATGGCGGTTGAGCTAGGAAACTGTGGTTGCGTTGGAGGACAGTTTCCGAACCGCTTGACCTTGCAGAAGAGACTGAAACCGCAGTAATGCGAGGCGGACTGCTCATCCACCGGGATTCGCGTGCTGACCAAGTTCCCTGCGCAGTGCAAGTTCGACAGTGAGCGCCCCAGCCGAATAGACTGGAGTCTGTGGTCACCAAGATCCAGCGCAGAATCTCCAAAAGGTACTCCCTTGAGGAGATTGCAGGACGAAAGCCACCACCGGAGACTGAGTCTGACCTCTGAGTCTGCCTCATCTCCGCAGCGGAAGTCAAAGATTGTAGTCTTCAGACACTGGCAACCATCTTGACAGGAGAGCATTCTGCAGACAACACATGTGAACTCTGGCCCAAGGCACAAGATCTATGGCGGCAGCCATGGAACCCAGGACTTGAAGGTAATCCCATGCCCAGGGCGAACTCTGACCCAGAAAACTTTGAATCTGAGAAGCCAACTTGTGGAACAGAGCTGCCGTCAGGAATACCCAACCTAGAGAGGTATCGAATCATGCTCCGAGAAAGTTGATCTCCTGGGACGGCTGAAGGCAACTCTTGGCCCGATTGATCACCCAACCGTGCTCTTTGAGACTGTGCTGCAAGCTTTTGGAAGAGAGTCTGTGCAAATGAGCCAGTCGTCCAAATAAGAGTGAACTCTGATGCCCCATTTGCATAAAGCCACTACCACTACTACCATCACCTTGGAGAAGGTCCAAGGTGCTGAGGCTAGGCTGAAGGGCATTGCCTGAAATTGAAAATGATGACCGAGGACGGCAAAACGTAGGAAGCGCTGATGACCCTCTCAAATAGGAATATGAAGATAGATCTGGCAGAAGCCTAAGGAAGCCAGAAATTCTCCCTTGCGCACCACTTGGATGGACCGCAGGGTCTCCATTCGGAAGTGCAGTACCTGTAAGCTGTGGTTGACACCTTTGAAGTCCAGGATAGGACGAAAGGAGCCATCCTTCTTGGACACCACAAAATAGAGTAGCGGCCTAACCCTCTTTACAACGCTGGAACCGGACAAATGTCTAAGAGGAGTCTCTGAACGGTGGAGAGAATGGCTAACTTCTTCCCCGATCACCACCCTGGAGAGATTAGAAAGGCGTTGCGAATGGGCCACCAACATTCTAGGGCGTAACCGAGAGAAATGATGTCGAGGACCCACTGATCTGTAGTTATTAATGCCCGACGAGAAAAGAGGGCCAAGTGACCCCCTACTGGTGGAAGTTCCGTCCCGTCAGCAGGACGGGCAGGAGGTCCCAGTGAACTTTCCTGGACCCGAATAGGACTCAGAGCCTCTGCGGGCTCCTTGAAAGGACTGCGATCTGACTGAAGCGAGTGGCCCACAATGTGCTCTCCAAGATGGTGGCGGTTCCTGCCACAACCGTGGGACTGCTGCCACCCTCCCGAGGTCCCCACCAAGTCATCTGCAGCCAATTCACCCATCTTCTGGCAGCCACGGCACAGTCCAATATCTGACAGCTGTGCCCTGCAGCTGCTGCACAGTGACTTCACCCCATGCGGTTGCGGTACCAACAATCTCCCCAGTCAAATAATTTGCTCCACCACACACCGGTGCCTGAGAGGACTTACCTGGGTACCCCTCTCCACAGGAGACTGCCACCAGCCTCCTGTTGACCAGTGTTATATGTTGCAATCCTCGCGTGCTTCTGTTCACACTCCCTCCCAAACTTCTTTACCAGTTGATAGCAGCAAGGGAAGCAAACAGCCAAAAATGTAATAAGAGGGAGTGCTGTTCCTTCTGGCCCCTTTCCAAAAAGATTGGGGGAAATGGAAAGGAGAGGGAGCAACTGTGGGGAGGAAAATAGGGGAGGATCTGGAACCTCCAGCTTCTGCACCCCTGGCCTAAGGCAGCCAAGCAAGGCTCCGAAGTCCAACACAGGCTGTTCACCACCTGCTGGAGAATGAGAAATACTGGCTCAGGTCAGAAAGCACAAGCTATTTATACTGATCTAAGAAAGCTTCTGAGTCTCCACCTGCTGTTTGGCAAGCATAAATGATAATTACACTTACCTGGTAATTGTAGTTCCTTGAGTGACGACAGTTCATTCCTCTACCTCTGGGTTGTCAACCTCCTCCTGCAGCTTGGATACTAGCATGTCAGAATCATGACATCACTGGATATAGCCTGCTGATCTCTCTCCTCCCTTCCAGTGTGAACTACTAACAAAGCAGACTCAAAGGAGCAACAAAATAAGTAGCTATAACTCATCTGGCAACTGAACAACTACAAGAATATGAGAACTTGCAGACAAGGCTTTCTCACACCCTGCACTGCCACATATAGCATTAGCTAGTCAACTCCTCGAACCTAACATAAGAACTGACCTACCTGTAGTGGATGTCCTCGCGCCAGCAATCTCCCCCCTCCTGAAAAAACCCCGGGCGGGATTGAGGACTGAACTGTCGTCACTCAAGAAACTACAAATTACCAGGTAAGTGTAATCATTTCCTTATCGTTCCTCCAGTTCAGTCCTCTACCTCTGGGATGTACCAGAGCAGTAATTATTGGGGGGGGGGGGGGGGGGGGGGGGGGGAGAGACCCTTCCAGCCGGCACGCAACACCGACCCGAAACAGGCATCATTAGACGCTGCGACATCAAGACGGTAATGCTTACTGAACGTATGCAGAGACGACCAAGTCGCCGCCCTACAAATCTCATTTGGAGGGACCACCAAACCGTGCTCCGCCCAAGAAGACGCCTGCGCTCTGGTGGAATGAGTTCGCAAGCCATCAGGTACCGCACGACCTTGAAGCATGTAGGCGGAAGCGATCGCTTTCCGAATCCACCTGGCAATGGAAGCCTTTGACGCCACCTCTCCTTTGCGCATACCTCCAAACACCACAAACAGCCGGTCCGACTTGCGAAAAGACTTCGTAATCTTCAGATATTGACGCAGTGTTCGCTTAACATCCAAGCGACGCAAATTGCGGTCCAACGAGCTGCCTTCCAACGACCCTAGAACTGGCAAGCACACAGACTGACTCAAGTGAAAGGTAGACACCACCTTAGGCAAGAATGAAGGCATTGGACGCAAGACAACCTTTTCCCTCGAAAAAGACAAGAATGGCTCCCTAGAAGACAAAGCTTGCAACTCCGATATGCGTCTAGCTGAACAGATCGCCACTAGAAATACTGTTTTCAATGTTAAATCCTTCACCGACACCTGCTGCAACGGCTCAAAAGCCGGCTTGGAAAGCGCCGTCAAGACCAGATTAAGATCCCAAGGCGGAACTGTCACCCTACGAGAAGACCATAACCTAGCCACTGCCTTAAGAAAAACACACCACATCAGCATGAGTTCCAAGAGCTACTCCTTGAACCTTGCCGCGATAACAGGAAAGAGCCGCCAACTGCACATGCAAAGAACTAGCTGCTAGACCTTTATCAAAGCCGTCTTGCAGAAAGCTTAAAATAGAAGGTATCGAGACTGTTGACACTCGGATCTGCCGCCTCGAGCACCAATCTTCAAAAACGTGCCAGACCCGCAGATACAAAGAAGAGGACTGCTTCCAAGTCCTAAGCAGCACAGCAACCAAGGATGCTGAATAGCCTTTCTTCCTAGCCGAGCCCTTTCAATGGCCATACCGTAAGCGAGAATCGATCCACCTGGGGCATGAAGAGAGGTCCTTGCAGTAACAGGTACGCCCTTACAGGAAGTCGCCAGGGTTGTCCGTCTAAGAGTTGCACGAGATCCGCGTACCACGGGCATCGTGGCCAGTCGGGTGCCACTAGAAACACCCTTCCCGGGTGAGCTCCGATTCGTTGAATTACTCGACCTATCAACGCCCACGGCGGAAAAACAAAGGAGACCCGAGGTTGGCCACCGCTGCAACAGCGTGTCTATGCCCTCTGACATTCTCTCTCGTCTCCTGCTAAAGAATCGGTTGACCTTTGCTGACTGAAAGGTTGCCATTAAGTCCATTATTGGCATTTCCCAACGAACTAGTATCTGAGCAAAGACTTCGGGGTGCAATTCCCACTCTCCGGCATCCACCCGAACTCTGCTGAGGAAATCTGCCATCACATTGTCCTTTCCTGCAATGTGCACCACCGAAATTGCTGTCAACCAATTCTCCACCCAGACGAACAGCAAATCCACCTCTTCCTCCATCGCCGCACTTCCCGTGCCGCCCTGACGATTGATGTAGGTGACCGTCGCAGAGTTGTCGGACAGCACCCGAACTGGGCGACCTAGCACTAAGTCCTCGAACGCGCGAAGCGCTCACACAACTGCTTAGTTCCAACTGATTTATCGACCAAGCAGCCTCCAGCGGAGACCAAAACCCCTGCGCGAACCTGCTCCCGCAATGGGCTCCCCGCCCGCTAGGCTGGCGTCTGTCAGCAACGGAAGCCATTCCAGCTGCTCTAGGGGCATTCCGGCCGACAACAAAGACGGAAGCAGCCACCACTGAAGAGACTGCCTTACCTTGGTCGGGCACGGAAGTCGCCTGCTCAACGCATCCGCCTGATGAGACCAGCGGCAAAGTAGAGCCCTCCACAAAGGCCGCATATGCACTTTGGCCCAAGGCACCGCCTCCAGGGTCGCCGCCATTGTGCCCAGCACGTGGAGATACAACCATGCCGATGGAGCTGGAGTGGCTCTGAACTTGAGCACCAGACTGCGAAGAGCCTGCGCTCTCCTGAGTGGTAAAAATACCTGCTCCTTGTGAGTGTCGAACTGAACTCCCAGATACTCGAGGACTTGAGAAGGCTGAAGACGGCTTTTGGTCGGATTGACCACCCAACCGAGACTCCGCAAGAACTCCACTACTCTTACCTGTACACTCTCTGCCTCGGACTTTGCCCGAATCAACCAATTGTCGAGGTATGGGTGCACCAAAATACCTTCCTTGCGCAATGCCGCCGCCGCCGCCACTACCACCATAATCTTGGTGAACGTCTGCAGCACTGTCGCCAGACCGAAGGGCAACGCCTGGAACTGATAGTGCCCCCAAGGCAAAGCAAACCTTAGAAACTTCTGATGAGCCTCCCGGATGGGTATGTGCAAGTAGGCCTCCGTTAGGTCCAGCGACGTTAAGTACTCTCCCTGACACACCGCCACAATTACCGACCGCAAAGTTTCCATGCAGATATACGGCACTCTCAGGCAACAATTTACGCCCTTGAGGTCTAAAATGGGCCGCAGCGCTCCGCCTTTCTCTGGCACCACAAAATAAATGGAGTAACGACCCAAACCATACTCTGCCTTCAGGACCTCCACTACCGCCCCTAATTGCAAAAGCCGTTCCAAAGTGCTGCGGATAGCATGGGTTCTCTTTAGGCCCCTGCAAGGGGACATGACGAAGGAATCCCGCAAGGGACACGCCAGCTCTAATACATATCCGAGTTGAATTATCTCTAATACCCACTGGTCGGACGTGATTAGGGTCCAAGCAGAAACTCCTGGAGCTTCCCACCTATGGAAGCTTCTTCCGCCGTGACCCGCCTCATCTCATTGCGTTTTGCGAGTTGTTGTTGCGGAACCTGAGGAGAAACCTCTATTAGCTCCTCGAAAACCTTGGGCTCGGGACGAAAAATCTGCCCCTCTGAAACGAAACACGTAGCACGAAACTGGCCTCTGAAGTTTTGACCGGCCTTTCCCTGTTTTGGCTTATCCTCTGGAAGTCTACCAGTCTTGGACTCTCCGAGGTCCTTTACCAACTTATCCAGATCTTCCCCAAAACAGCAACTTCCCTTTGAATGGCAGCTTACTGAGACGGGACTTGGAAGAACCGTCCACCGCCCAGTTATGTAACCACACATCTGCAGGCAGCCACCACAGAAGCCGTGCTATTCACGAGCGCCCTGATCAGATCATAGTGCACGTCCGCTAAATACACCATTCCAGACCCCAGCTCCTTGAGCTCCTCGAGATCCAGATGAGGCGAGTGACGCAATCGTTCCACCCAGCGCAAGCACACCCACGCCACCCAGGCCCCACAAATAGACGCCTGCAAAGAAAGCAAGTCAGCCTCAAAGGTCTGCTTCAGGAGGCCGTCAACTCTACGGTCCTGAGTATCCTTCAATGTGCGCTGCCATCTACCGGAATGGTAGTCTTTTTCGTAACTGCTGACACCACCGCGTCGACCCACGGTGTTCGGAACCTTTCCTTATCGGCCAAAGGATAAAACCTATTCATAGTGCGTATCCCTCTGAGTCCCGCTTCTGGCTGGTTCCATTCATCCTGAATCATCTTATCGACCACCCTATGCACCGGAAACACCACCTGCACCTGTCGAACCGCCTAAATGACGGGATCTTCCACCTCGTCTTCCGTGGATGTCTGCATTGCGAGATTTAATATCTGCATTGACTCTAATCAGCACCGGAAGCTCCGCTCTACGAAAGACCCTAATGATCTTAGCTTGATCCTCAGGTTTCAGAATCTCCCCTTCTTCCAGATCCTGTGCACCCTCTTCATTCTCCCAGTCGGACTACTTGACTTCCGGCCAGCCGCCTTCCACCGCTGAGGAAGCTTGGGCCCTAGCTCTTTTAAGCACCGAAGGCCCCTCACCTACCTCAGCCAACCCTGCCATTTGTGTAGCAGCAACCGTGAGCATCATTAAAACAAATTCAGGACAGAACTCTGCGAGGGAATCCACTGACTGTCTCTGGCACTGCCACTGAGGGCCCTGCCGGATCCTCCACCGGGGACCCCCACCCGAGAGGCTGGAGAGACTCAGCCAGCGCCCCCATCTGTGCCCCCTGCGCCTCTGAAAGTCCATCTGCTGTTCCACCGTGGACGAAAGGGAGGCACAGCCGCAGCACTCCGGAATCTGCCACCGTGCCCCAGACACACTGTGGACGCCCCACCATCAAGTAGCCAATCACACTGACCGACTGATTTACTCTTACCTTCACCCACTTTTTTTTTTTTTTTAAACCTAAAAGGAGACAGGCATACCTAAAATGGTAATTACACTTACCTGGTAATTGTAGTTCCTTGAGTGACGACAGTTTAGTCCTCTACTTCTGGGTTGTGCACCTCCTCCCGTAGCTTGGAGACTGGGCATGCCAAAGTCGTGACATCACTGGATATAGCCTGCTGGTATCTCCCATCAGCCCCCAGTGTACTATTGACAAATCAAACTCAAAACAAATCAGTAACAATATCATAACTTTACATAACTCCCCATTCCTCAACCTGAGGAAGCTTCTGAACCTTAACAGACTTGTATAAATTTTTTTTGTTTTTCACTTTACGTTCACGTCCCCCCTATGCAAACCCATTTCCTGTACCATCCCCTCGTTGAAATAAGAAAAACAGAACAGAGAGAGGTACTCACTGCGATCTAGAATCTGAAAGGATCTTTCAAGGCCTTGAGAATGACGATACACTCTGCCTGAAAATAAACCCTGAAGAAATCACACCCCTGGGCGGGAATGAGGACTAAACTGTCGTCACTCAAGGAACTACAATTACCAGGTAAGTGTAATTACCATTTCCTTATCGTTCCTCCAGTTTAGTCCTCTACTTCTGGGATGTAACAGAGCAGTAATTATTGGGAGGGAGTCAGCCACTGTACCAGACCATCGACCTGGAACAGGCATCCTTTACTGCCAGCACATTTAGGCAGCAGTGGTAACTGAAGAAATGAAGAGACGACCTGGAAGCTGTTCTACCAATTCCCCGTGGAGGAAGAACCCAGTGATCCACTCATGAAACTGCTTGTGTCCTGGTAGGAGGTAGAAAGCCCCCCTGAAGCGTACGTCCTCGCCACCAGAATGCTGAGGCAACCACCGCCGTAAACCACGCGAGCTGGCCGCCTCCGCTGCTGCATTCCCTCCACAGGCACCTCCAACACACAAAAACAAAGAAACCGAACGCCACAGCCCGCTTCTTATGTTGCCTATTGACGTAAGCTACGAAGAAAAAACCTACCCTTCCAGAAAACCGAGAAATGGAAGAGAAACCAATAGGCCAGGAGAAAAAAAAAATCAGATACCACCCTTTGTAAGGAGGACGGGACCGGACGCACACCCCACTCTCCCCCCAGAAAGGGTGAAAACGGTTCATTACAGGACCACGCCTGAAACTCCGAAACTCAGCACGCCAAACCCAGACACTGTCCATAACAGGTAATCCTTTCCGGACGCTTGGAGTAAAGAATCAAAGAGCTCTTATCTAACGCCTCTAAGGCCCCATCGTGATCCCACGGCAGTACCCGAACTCTCCCTGAGGAGCGCAGCCGGGTCCTAACTTAAGGAAAGCCACACATCAATCCGAGCCCCTAGCGCAATGTCCTGCACAGAACCGTTATAGACGGAAGCAGTGGCCAGCTGGCCTCATTAAGGGACTGGCCGCTAGATCCCTCTGACACTAACCTGCAGAGAACGGAAAACAAGGATACAGACACCTATGTCGCCCGGACTTGACTACATGGACAGCCGCCTCCACGAAAGTGCTAAATACTGACCTATTGACCAGACGCAGCCGGTCTCCCTGCCCCCAGCAAGGTGGCGAAGACCGCCGCAGAATAAGACTACTTCAGCCCTGCCCACTCAAGGGCCAACTGCAGGCGGACACCGAACCTCCGGAGACATTCGTTGCAGCCTTAGCCGCAGCAGAACCTCCGCTACCAGCTACTGCGAGGCATGCCCGTCGAGTAGGGGACCGAGAACAGCGTAGTACGGCTGTCTTGTCCAACCGGGTGGTAGCAATAGTATCTACCCCAAAAGCCTAGATACGCTAACCACTCGCCGTATGAGAGCTCACCCGAAGGGGATAAGACCAAGACCTTTAACTGGTAGCTTAGAGAGCCTTGACTTGGATGAACCATCAGCCGCCCTAGTCCTCCACCAGAGAAACCTCAGGGAAAACCCCCAAGGAAGCCAACAAGCTAGCGCTCGAATTAAACAGAACACACATTTGCGCCATAACGCAAAACAGGCTCTAGTCGATTCAACTCCCTGATCCTCTTCTGTCCCAGGCAAGTAGACTACCGTAAACACTGCGACCACCGGAAGCATGCTCTTGCCCCCCCAGGCTCCACAAAGGGAAGCTTGGAAGGACAGAGCATTGCCCCCAACTATCACTTCAGTAAACCATGCACTGTCCTATCCTGCGCTAAAGAAGATTGCGAGGGCTCTCCTGCATACAGTGAGTCCACACCCCCTGGTATTATCAGGTGTGCACCCACCCAAGGAGTACCCAGGCCTGCCCCAGCTTAGCCTCAAAATGTCAATCAAGAACACGTGAATTCGGGACAGCCTAATACGTCCACCTTCCCAAGCCGCGCTACCTTTCACCTGGAAGAGTGGTCTCCCTTGTGACCACCGACCCTTCCGCATCCAACTGCGGTTAGCGTAACCCCTCCTTGTTTCTGTTCGGCCAAGGACAGAGTCCGTCCGCAGGCCTAACGTTCCACCGGCCTGTCCCCGGCAGAACGCACTCCTCCTGGCTCTCCAGATCTAGCATCCGGCACCAAGGCAACACTGAGCGGGGTGTGAAGGATAAGGCAGTATACAAAAACTGTCTAAATAAAAAATTTAAAACCTGCACCTGTCTCACCGCTTGAAGGACAGGGACTTCCCCCACTTTGCCATCCGACGACTGTGCAGTAACGAGACTGCGTGCCCGAAGGGATTACACGAGAAGAGCCATTAGTTCCTCTTTCCAGAACAGCTGCTTTTTTTTTTTTTTTTTTACCACAACATCTCTTAACCAAAATTCCTTCCGCATATGGAAGAAGCTCTTCCCGTGCCAACAACATGAAGTAGAAAGAACTCCCAATCAGAGGCATACTCCCCCACGGCCTTCCTGCTAGAGTAACACCCCATTCCGTCGGACTGCACAAAAATGAACCTTATATTTTAAGTCCAACGAACTCCTAGAGTTAGGAAAATTCAGCGTTCTCCTTCCGCCGTGTCCAATGAGTCAGCAATGAAGCAGCCGAAAAACTGCAGACAAGCCCTCATTATGCCACCTGGTAAAAAGACTACAATGTTAGGTCACCGAAGCAAAAAGGCAGGCAAGAGCGCATTGCGTCCTGCCAGCAGCTGACCGAAGTATGATGATTCAGTGTATGCAAGGCATGTTACTTAGAACGCAAGGTCCTTCATGCAGGCTGTCTCCACATGCACCGTCGAAACCGGCAGCCATATTGACGGAAGCCGAGCAACGTGGAAGCCATCTTGTAAGCCCAGCATATGAAGTATGCCTACTAGAACCGGAGCTGCTGCTATCACTGCTAGAGGACTAGCCTAGCTGCGTGCTGCAGACCCCCATTAGGGCATTTACTGAACACTAGCAGAAAGTCTCCCCACTGGAGACCTCTCATAAACGGAATGGGAGCATAGATAGCTTCAAAGGGCAGAGTTCCATTTTGCAACCTCTCTCCGCTGAGCTGCCGCCTTTCCCATAAGAAAAATTAAACCACATATAGGTAAAATTAAGGCCTTACAAAATAAAATCCTTTTCATGACATAAGGGCAAAGCATTCCACAACAGTGGACTGGCCAGGGCGCACACCCAAGCACCTGTTACAACGGACCAATAAAGTTATCCCCATAATTCCTGTGCCTTGAATATAATGTTTTCAGCGGATCATAACGCTATATCACCACTGCCTGGCCTTCTGCCCCTAATAGAAGTAAAAAG
This sequence comes from Ichthyophis bannanicus, assembly GCA_033557465.1. Classification (NCBI taxonomy): domain Eukaryota; kingdom Metazoa; phylum Chordata; class Amphibia; order Gymnophiona; family Ichthyophiidae; genus Ichthyophis; species Ichthyophis bannanicus. The sequence goes on from CM066034.1 coordinate 708,921,290, forward strand.
TAAACCAGTTCCTGGTGTTGAGCACTGAAAACCAACATGACTTTCGCGGCCTTTGAACGGCTGACGTTAGCTAGCTTGAGGGGGGAAAAGGCATAGCTCTGAGACCGTCCACATGCTCTAGGAGTCCCTATTGTTGCACGGACTGGTGGTGGCAATCCAGTCCCATCAAGGCATCCCACCGATGCGAAACGCAACGGGATATAATCTATGAAAAGGGGAAACAAACACCGTACCACAAACCTCAGAATTATCACATTGTATTACTGCCGACCTGCAACTAATAATGTGCTGACCACAACAGCTGCCTACACAAAAAAAAAAAATAAAGACAAGAAGGTGAAGCACTAGTGATAACCACTGTCTGCTGTCAATGAAGACCACCCGAGAGCCTGCTTCGGAGTAACACTGTTGTCAGTAGTCCGCGGAGCACAGGAAAGGCTCCGGCTGGCTCTTATTTGGCGCCCAAATTACATTTGCCGCTCCAGACACACTCTCGTTTTAAAATGGCGGATTCAGGCTCTCAGATTGGCTGAACAGCAGAGAAGATCCTCCTTAAATGAGAAAAAGAACCTTTCTACTCAGAATTTCCCCGCATCTGGCTTGCCAGCAAAATCAAGAGGAAGAACTTGCCCCGAGTCAGCTTGCTGCGAGAGCTGTCCGAGGGTTCGCTAAGCCCTGGGGAAAAGTGAACTACACGTAGCACATAAACCTGAAATTGAAAGAACCAACCGAGGTCCAGAAAACCCCGAGCCCTTGAAGGTACTCGGGAACGAAATAAATAAGGAAACAAAACAAGTTAAATCTTTTTTTTTTTTTTACCCTTGGCTTCCCCCCCAAGCGCGGTCTTCTAGTCAGACCGGATTTGGCAGGAAACTGCTAAGTAGACTCCCCGCACCCAAAGGCCTTACCTGCAGTGTCTCAACTCAGCAGTAACGGTGCTCACTTCGTGTACCGAGCAATCCTGGAACCACCAAGCTGCCCGGCAGAGCCGAGAGCAGCCAATCTGGAACGGCCCGCTCCCACGGCTGATGCCGTCCTATCCGGTGCCAGAACAGATACTGCTGCCGCTCGCACCCCGATCAAACTTGAGGGTGCCGGTGTGGCCCATGGGAGCTCTCCCCCGTAAAGTAAAGGGGGAGAGATCACAAGCGCAGCGGTTAGTGGCCTCGAAGTCAGTCCAAATGAGCGACTGCACCGCATAACAGGAAGCGCTATACTGCTCGATCTCAGTGTGAGCAGCGTGCACCGGAGGGACCGAGCATGGCGCTCTTCCAGCTCCTCCCGCTGCCCCGAGCACTTTGGGGCAGCACGAACGGCGCTCCTCTCGTCTCCTGCCGGGCTCCCCTCCGTATCGTCCGGGAGGGGAGAGCCGACACACATAAATGGACGACCACTGGGGATAATAGAAACATTAATTGACCGAAGTTAATGGCCGCTAAGGATGTACCCTCTAACGGTCACAGGAGCAGGCGGGAAATGCCCTTGTTAACCACACGCTCCCAAAGAAGCTAAAGTTACTAAAGGAAAAAAACTATTATTAACCTCAAAAAAGGTATTTAATACTTTAATGCTTCAATACTTTTTCTTTAAGTAAAAGGGCGACTTAACTTCAAAGCGACTAGCGCAAAGAAAACCCCTTAAAACTAATAGTCAGAATTTCAAGATAAGCTAGGTCAAAAGTAAAACCAAATTTAAACCAAATTAAAAGAAAGACTAGCTTCTGACTCTAACTGATCCCTAACTGATTCCCAAGTGAGCCCAGAAGGCGGGCTCACACGTCCTCCTGCTGCATGGAGACTGGACACACTGGGGGCTGATGGGAGATACCAGCAGGCTATATCCAGTGATGTCACGACTTTGACATGCCCAGTCTCCAAGCTGCGAGAGGAGGTGCACAACCCAGAAGTAGAGGACTAAACTGGAGCCTCATCCAAGGCTCACAACGTCCTCTGCTGCATGGAGACTGGTCACACTGGAAGGGAGGAGAGAGATCAGCAGGCTATATCCAGTGATGTCATGATTCTGACATGCCAGTCTCCAAGCTGCAGGAGGAGGTTGACAACCCAGAGGTAGAGGACTGAACTGGAGCAACGATAAGGAGCCCACTTTTCTGGACTGGATTGATGCTTTGGAAGCAGTCATTGATCCTAACGCACCACAGAGTTATACTGGCTCTCATAGCCAGGAGCTTGCCCCAGGAGGAAGAGAAAACCACCAAGAGTATCATCTCATGTACTCCCTGGGGTCACAGTCAACCAAGCTGCACCAAAACCAGTCTCAAACTGGCCAGGAGCTGTAGGCTTTAAGGAAGAAAAAAAAAATGGTGCGCGGCCTGGGACATTGGGTAGGATCACAGCAAACACTCAGATGCAGCAGCCTCTTTTTGCCGCTGGCGAAGTCCAGGCAGCAATCCTCTACAGATGCCCGCTAAAAAAAGGTGATGATCCACTGCAGCCTCGGTGCTGTGTTCCCCTGGGAGCGCAGAGGAGTGGGGATGGTGGTGGTGGTGCAGGGAGGAAATCCTGCTCAGTCATGTGCTAAAGAGCTACAAAGATCTATGCAGGGGACTCTCAGGCCCTTTATTATTTTTTAATGAAAGAGCAAAGGACAACTAAAGGACCCTCATGATCCAACACCCCCACCAAGCTACACTGGCTCTCCTAGCCAGGAGCTAGTCCCAAAAGAAACAGAGCAACCAGAAAAGAAAATCTTATATACCCCCTGGGATCTAGAGTGGCAGAGCTACACTGCACACAGATGCAGACTGGGCAGGAGCTATAGGTCTAAAAAAAATCCAGGAACAGAAGAAAACCACCATCTGAGGGAAAGAGAGAAAATACTAAGGGCTTTCTCTAGCTGTGCTAGGTTTTATGCCAGTTGCGATATCACAGCATAGAGAGAAAAAAAAAGCAAAACCTATCTCCCATCATTTGTTGGCAGGGAGAAATAACCCACTAGTCCGAACTGGTCTAGCACAAGGATCTGGAATAGGCTTTGACTACCAGCACTCAAAGTACACTATGAATCCACAAGACAATGAGCCTCCTTTTCTGTAGCCTCATCACTTTGGAATAGCCTGCAAACACAACTTCGACGTCAAGCAACTTTTGTTACTTTAAGAACAGAACTTTTGATTTCCTGGATTGGGGGGGCCACTGGGTCTCACCCTGGGATAAGTAACAGCTATAGGTTAACTGCATCTCTTATTAGAATAGGGTAGTCAAGCATACAAGTTGTCTGCATCTGCCCTATGTTTTCTTCTACTTTCTCTGGTCTATGAATACTGGCTATGGTATTTTATGTTGTAAACCACTTTGTGTAACCTGACAAGGCAGAACAAATAAACCAAACCATAAGGGTGGGGAGCTCAGCCCAATGAAATGTAGGTACTGCTAAGTCCTTTCAGGCCGGGAGCTCCCCCTCTTCCAACTCCTCCTGGTCGGGATCATCCAGAAGGTCCAAAGGACCCCCAACAAAGGGACAGTCCTGAAACTCAGGGGGCATCTCCCTACACAGCCACTCGACTGCAGTTGAGACAGTTTGACCCCCCAGCTACAAAGAAGCTCCCTCACCAAGACCCTGATGCAAACAAAGCCAGATGTAGCAACAGTACAAACACTGGGGAAAAGGGAGACTTACCCCCACTGTCCAGCCGAGGTCCCCAATAGGGTCCATGAACATGGGCCACAAGACAGGAGGCTCCACTTTCTCTGAAGCAGGCGAGGAAGCAGCACTCAAAATGGTGGTTGTTCCGAAAACACAGGTGCGCCAACCTCCCTTGCCATGCAATTGCTGCCTGCTGACCCTCCCACAACTGCCTCCAAGGCTCCAGCCAAGCACTCTGCACTCTCCTTGACACAACAAGAGGCCGACATCAGAAAGCAGAGATTGGTGGATGCTGCAGGCTGTGCTCGAACTCAGCCATGTGAGCCGCAGTCTGGGAACACCCCTGCCCCAACTCACTCCTTCACCGGCACCCAAGGATGACCAATCCTGTGCTGCTAACATTCGTCTTGGATTTTTTTTTTTTTTTTTTTAATAGTATTAACTTTACCCACAGACATAGCAAACATCCTCTAGTCCTTCTCAAGAACCGGGGAGGAGAAGAATCACTCACCTCCTGCCCACCCAAAGGGTCCCTAGGAATGGCTTGAGGATAAGAGACCTTGACCAACCAGATTCTACACCCCACAAAAAACACCAACTATCGCACAGCACTAAGTTAGATCCAGCCAGCACAGGCTATGCTCATTCACCTGCTTGAGACTGAGAAATACTACCTCTGCAAGGAAGCACAGGCTACTTAAGAGAGGTTTCAGTTTAGTGTTCTCAGTCTCCATCTGCTAGTGGATAGGCATAGTCCCTCCGGTGCAGATGCATGGGTTATTAGGAAGGTACACCCTCAAAGAAAAAACACACCAAACACAAACACCCTGGTAGCTACATTTCTGAAACTCAGCATAGGGAATGAGGATGGAAAGGGAGCCCCCCGAGGAATCAAAAATCACAAGTTGGAGATGCATATATAAAAAAAGAAAAAAATAATTCCTGGGTAGGCAGCAACAAACACTCAGTATGCCATACCAATAGCAAGTTCTTATTGAACCAGAAAGCCAACAAGCAAACAAAACTGCTATGTCAGGGTACACATTCATATACCATACCAACCTGAAAAAAAATCCAGTACTTCCTGCTGTGAACAGGACCATGGCAAGCCTCGAACTCTTACTACATGCCCTTCCGACATCTTGGATTTCCTAGAAGAAAAATATAAATGTCAAATGAAATACTAAAAATATCTTAAAACTAACTCAAATTGTTTACCAATACCGAAACCACAGAAACGCAAAAAAGGTACTTTATGGTGTTCAAGGCCCTTGGAAGTCTGTAGGACACAAGAAAAAGCACATGTTTTATGCTACTATAATCCACACAAGTAGATAGAGGCTGCTGTAGAGGTAGGATCAGCAGCAACTGCAGGGATGGTAGCAGCAGCACCAATAGCAACAGGGCCTGGAAAACAATGGCCATAGGAGTGGCTGCGCAGACCAGAAGTAGTCAGTTGTGGGAGTGGGGCCAGCAACGTGCAACAGCGAAGCTGAGATCAGAAGCAGCCAAGCAGGGACCAGCATCATCTTGACAGACTGGGAGCAGGTAATGGCTGGGACTAAACAGGAGCAAGACTTGCTGGAGAGTGGCAGTGAAAGGGGAACAGAGTAAGACTGGAAGGGAATCATTAGGGAGCAAGAGAGACCAGCAGAAAACAATCTGGGGGAAACAGGAAGGGAGATAAAAAGAGGCCTAGTGGGACAGGCTTCATGCTGAGGGGAGGGAAACTAGAAAAAGAGTGACAAGGATGAAATGAGAGATCCCTGATTTTTTTGTGAAATTGACAGAGGTCCACACAACCAAGAAGGCCAGGAACCTCTGCAGCCCTTTCCTACTATTTTTCATATTGCTGCCATAAGCCAGACCGATATTTGGCTGTATCTTTATCACCAATCCTGTGTACCTGTCCCAAAAGATAGTTATTTGAGCAATGCATATACCAGGGATCTGGAAGACATATTGAGGGGGGGGGCTGGCTGCAGCAGTGATAGGAGAGCAGGAATAAGGCAAAGGAAGCACTTGGTGGTGAATAGAGAATGAGCCAAGAAAGAAAACTCACCAGTGAAACCTCTCTCCTCAAAACAGATAATGGGGGGGGGGGGGGGGCACACACATAAGAACATGTGGTCCATCCATGGCAAACAAGTCTTAGAATTTCGGTATCCCTACTCAGCCTTACTTTACTTCACCAGATGGTTTCTTTAGGGACTGACTTAACCCAACTCCTGCTCGGCTCTAAGCTCAAGTGATGCCCTAACCTATTCATGCCCTGCCCTGTACTACCACACTGTCTTCCAGTCTACAGTGAAGCTCCCACACCCCCACTATCATCAATTGAGGGAGGCCTATTTTGTAGGTAGGCTGTTGAAACTGGGGGCTTTGGTCTTTTTTAGGGGGGTGGGGGGGTGCTGGGTGGGCTAAGTCATAAGATATTGGGTTAAGTGGCTGTTAAGGAAAAAAAAAAAAAAAAAAAAAAAAAAAAAAAAGATACACTTATGTGCAAAAATTATTAGGCTGCAGCTCTATCACTCTGCCTGCTGTAAACTCCTTGAGGGATCAAATACGAGTATGACATGCGCTGTTTTAGTCTTTCAGTCAAACTGAAGCAGCAAATTATGATCCTAATTTACCAAGACTTTATTTTGCTATATGTGTGAGGAGAAAAGCATATAACATTGAATCCTAACATAAATTTGTTGAACACAACTCACTGGCACATCATGAACAGTAAAACACAGCAGATGTTGAGCTACAAGTTAACACAAGTTTCCCCATTACAATGTATTTTATTTGCTATGACAGAGGTTTTGGACAGGCAAATCAAAGAGGCAAGGTGAAACACACACAGAGCTTTAAAAGACACCCACCAACCACCCTTCGCTTAACATTGTTGTACCTGAACATAACTCTCCTTGAGCTTCTACTGTTAAAGGACAAGTCAAAAACGAAAAATGAATACGAATAACTTTCTAAGTCCTAAGCAGCAGGGTGGTACTCCAGCCAAAGTGCAACACACACTGGTAAGAAGTTAGCGTCCCCCCTTCTCTTGGGATCGAGCCCCTCCCCTCTAGAACACAGTTCTAGTGGTTTTTTTTTTTTAGTGCCATCGAGTCAGTGTTGACTCATAGCGACCCAGCTACCTCTGGGTTTTCTTGGCAATGTATCACCGGAAGTAGATTGCCAGCCTTTTCTTCCGAGGCAATGGAGGGTAAAGTGACTTGCCCAAAGTCACAAGGAATGCCAGTGGGACTTGAACCCTTGATCTTCTGGGTACTAGGCAGTTGCTCTAACCACTAGGCTACTCCTCCATTCCAGTTCTAGTGGTACTCATTCTATAAAGTTGAGTAAGATGTTTCCGGCCTAGATATACAGATTTTCAGCGTTAGGAACCGAAATATGAGTAAGTCCACTCGTTTTTAGTTTGCGAAATAAGTTGTTTAGTTAATTATCACATATTTTACCCTGTGATGAGCTAGATCATTTTCCCTAATTGCGTATAATGTGGTTGTTAATGTATGATTTTACGACGCATTTCCATTTTGTCTAAAAAGGAATCTAATATTTTAAACAAAACGCGTTTAGTGAGACAACTGTAACGATCTTTTAGAGATCTAAGTCTATCCTTAAAACGTGATCAGTGCAAGCTAAAGAAATCGAAAGACAAAAACCAGCGCCTCCGAGCAACACGTGACAACTCCACCATGCGCCCTTACTCCAAAACTACGGTACTAAAAACGGAATAGTCGCATTACGAAAACAGGCGACCCATCCAATCTACCCAAAACAGGGATCAGCACAACGCTACCACTGTTGGTACATTAGATACGGCTCCTCTACCACTTCCGGCTCGCAGAGCTAAAAAGCCGACATGTTCCAGTCGCGCCGCCAGGCAACAACCAACAGCACGCACAAAATGGCGCCGAGAAACCATGACGCGGGCAGAGAACGAGCGGGAAGCGCCGGGAGACTAGGACAAAAGCCTCCAGAACGCCAGACAACATTTATCAAGGTTCCACTCGTTCTACCTCCAAATAAAAGTTATTACTATTTATCTTGAAAAATAGACCCTCCTAAATCAACTGCGACCTAACAGGGTCTGGGGAACCGTTCGCCCCTTAGTTTTCGAACAGCAGTCACGTAGCGAAAGGCAAGCAACGGCATACCGAAGTGCCCCGGCATCAGTGACTTCACAGCGTTAAGGACCACAGAATTGCTATCCTCGCCCATGCAACAGAACAGGCCCGTTCCACACCATTTGTTCCAGACGATTCCGAATTCGTAATGCCGCCCAACCCTCGAAACAGTATCTCGCTACCGGTTCGCAAAATGTTTATACAGAGAAAATTTAGACAAATAACGAAACCCCAACATCCCACAAGTAGTTACCGGCCGCGTGTCTTCCCCCAACGGTTTCAACCGACCACACGCTTCTTCAGGCGACGAGAAAGAATCTGGCGTTCTCTCTTTTACTCAAACCTCGCGAGAACTATCCTCTCGCTCTGAACCCAGGCCCCGCCTGCTTTGATTAATATTCTAATTGTAAACTTCGGAGAGAGGGAGTAGCATCCAGAGCGAGGCTTGAAACGCACAGCTGGTCAAGCAGGAGGACTAGGGGGGAAAAAGCTGAGTGTTATTGGGGAAGGCATTTCTATAAATAAAATGGTCTTTAAAGCTTGATGATTTAAATGTGAAAAGTATCAGTCTTTAGCGTTTAAAGAAAACAAGTAAATGTATTATCGTAGTGTATTCCAAACACGAAAATTGCTCATTTCAAAAATATAGTCTACTAGTTTCCTGGTTTTCTTATTCCTTCCAACCCAACGGGATGTTAAGAAGATAACATGTATCAGGTTCGAAAATGGGTCAGACCGAAGAGGGGTCCAGAAAACTAACTCTCCCTCTGAAAAATAGGCCGATGATTTTCTATTGAAAACAGTACCAGCCCCTGCAGCATACGTACGAACATTGATAACGCTGAAAAATAGTGGTTAGACCGGTGTTCTTCAAACCCCTTTTTCATGATTAAAAAATGCACGTGACCGCAGCTGATGATGAAACAGACTTTCATTCACTTCCTTCTCTCTCCACTTACCCAAAGTATGAAAGTAGCAGCCACAGTTGTGGCAGCAGTCAGCACAGGGCCACGTGTGTCAGTGTGCACCTGCAGACCCCAGTACTCTAAAGGTTTCCAGTTTAAGAGTGTACTATTGGGAACAGGTCACAGTGGAGGTCCAGGGGGAAGAGAAATAGCCCTGTTTCTGTGACCCCCATCCATTGATGTGACTCCAGCTGGAGTCCTAACTCACAGTTTGGCAACAACTGAGTTAGACAGACCCCAGATTTAAGATTTTGCCACGCCTACGGTGACAGCAGAGACTAGTAAGTAGGAGCAGATAAAGTAACAAAGATAAGAACGCTAGAAGAGGAGCAGAAGGCAGCTATTGTGCTACAGTGGCATATTTTTGAAGTAGCATATCCACATGCCTCATGTCTTTGATCTTGGCAGAATTGTACCAAAGGCTGCACAAGTAGTGCAGCCACCCAAAGCCAGGGCCTGGAGTTCAAAATGTTGGTGCCCTAGGGCCTAGGCAAACCTGAAGCTTTCTACATTCATATACATATATACACACACACCACATGATGCATCTTTAAGTAGCACCTTCAACAAGCTCTTGAAAATTCACCTATTCCAGGAACACTTTGGCCCCTGAGCTGCCACCAGACCCACCGTCGCTACCTGATATAATCCACTGCCTCTATGCTAAACCGTGTAATACTGCACCAGCCTATGTTACCCATTGTACCTCGTTACACCCCCTCCCCTGCATATTTCTCACTGACTGTTCACTGTTTTGACTGGTAGAAAAATGGTATACCAAAACCAGTTAAATAAAGAAAATGTATTGTTTAGTTTTGAATACCCTATTTGTTGTCTGCCCCAGAAGTTGCATCCTTTGGCAATTACCTAGTTTGGCTAATGGTTGGGCCAGCCTGAACAGACCGCAGGTATGGAAGGGTACTGATGTTGAGGTGGAATCCAGACAGGTAAGAGTTAATTTGGTGATACTGTGTGAAAAAGGATACACCCCCTTGGTGAAGTCATACCCTGATACATACTTATCCCTCCTCTATTCCTTTGTCCTGCGTTTCTCTCTGCTTGATAGAGATAACTTCTTTTCCTCTGCTTCGCTAGAGATAAGAGTATAATAGAATTTCTCCAATCGGGACTACACTGTAATTAATAAAGTAGGACCAATCATGAAGAAATGCTGTGATGAATTGATAAGATGTCTATATAGTCTCTATGAGCCCTCAGAGCGGGGCTCAGAATTGATGTAACTTATTTTCTCTGAGCCTGTGTGCACATTAAATGCAGTTGCTTCCTGAAAAGTGACTCCTGAGTCTCCTTTCCTTCCTCGTTAGCTGTTACATTTGGTGCATTGGCCGGGAAGGACAGGAACGAAAAACGTTTTTTGCCTCTGGGTTTGATCAGTTTGAGCCGGAGGGTGGCGAAAGAGGGAGGAAATACAAGGCGCCCCAGACCAATTGTTCTGGAGAGTATTGCTTCCTGATTCGCCATGGCTACTGGCGTTTTCCTATTGTTGGGATATTTTTGGCTTAGGGATAGTTTTGCTCCTTCAGCTGTTATCTGTGACTGTAATCCTGGCCTGATACACAAGGAGGAGCAACCTCCTGCAAGGAGTCCAAACAAACACAAGAAGCAGGAGATGTTGGAAAAACAGGAGGGTCTTTATTGTTCAAAAGGGAACCCCAACGCGTTTCGGCAACGCCTTCCTCAGGGGGAGTGTCACTAATGAATGATAAAACATAATCAATTAAACAAAAGCAAACAAATAAAAGATAGTTAAAAAATAGTAAAAAACAGTTAAAATATAAAAAGCACCGGCATGACATAAAAACATAAAATAACCTGATACTATAAATGTAAAATAAGTAAGTAAATGAAGAAAACAAAGGCAGGGCTGAGGGATCAAATGAACATGCAAACCAACGTAGAGCAACAACAATAGAACAACCTGTGAATACTGGATCATAAAAATAGTGTGAAGGAATAGTGTGTCATAACTATGTCAGTCTCTAAATACATATAAATATGGCTATAAATGTTAATATACATATAAAAATAACTATGAAAATAAATATGCATACATAACGCTAAAATAGTAAAACATTATATAAATATAAAATAGAGTACAAATAAATGCAAATAAATATGACTATAAATATGGGAACACTTAACTTTATATTCATTATAATATTTTAGTTAAGAGGCATGTCATTATTGATGAAATCAATACGCACATGTAAATCAGCAAATAGAGAAATTAAAAGTAAAACATAAAAACCATATAATAAATAAATTACAAACATCATAAATCTAAAATGCTATTGACAAAAAATAATAATATTAAAACCATATACAAATTGATGGACAAGAGTCACAATATGGTGTACCAAGGACCAAAAACAGTGTTGAATGTGATTATTGCTAATATAAGCTTAAAGCCATTGTAACTACATCAAAAAGGAAGGAATACTACTAATAGAGAACATAAGGATGCCATGAAGCTTAAGGATCACTGCACATCCAGCAGTATGGAGGATTGAGGTAAGTGTAGCAATAAGTTTGTAAAAATGGTGAATCCACAAAGTGCATATTAATTAAAAAGGAAAATCGAATGCATGTTGTAAAAACCGTTACAACTGACACATAGAGGAAAACTGAAAATAAAACTGGATAGATAAAAACACAAACAAAAAAATAAAAAACTTGAAGTGTATATGGTAGCCAGTGTGGTAAAAAAGATGAACGATGCAACGCTCTACAGACAGGTTCAATGAATGTGAACCTTTTTGCTTGTCCATATGCCACACACAAAAATTAGACTCCATCAATAGCATGAATAACAGCTTAGGACACACTAAAAGAATCAATTAGTGTAAACCTTGTTTGCTTAACCATGTGACTCACACACTAATACGATACCATAAATAGCAGCACGAGAAACACAGAGCAAGGGATCAAACAAATCAAACGAGTTATTACCAGTGCTGAGAGAATCGTATACAAACAAGGAAAACCTGCGGATGAAACCAAAGCAAGTGTGCGATGAATTGGCAGAAGGGCCATCTTTGTAAAATGAGTAAGCTGAGCACTAAAAAACATGAACCGTATAACACATTCTGATACATATTTTAATGTAAAAATAGAAAAACGCTAGAGTCAACATCAGGAAGAGAGAAACTGAAAAAACTTGATGATGTGAAATACTTTGTGGAGCACATGTGAACGATCAAAAAGGTGTTTGAAGTCTCTTTAGTGACACACATTGCATACTATTAAGTCAAAGAGAGACTAAAGGGTGCCATAAAGCCATGAGGAACACTCCACGAACAACAATATAAAAACAGCAATGAGTAAAAAAATAAATAAATAAATCCACAAAGTGCATATTGATTAAAAGGTAAGATCAAATGCGTATTGTATAAAAATTCATTGCAAATGACACATAAGAAAAAACTGAAAGTGAAACTACTTGGATAAAACCAACATGGAAAAATGGAAACTAGAGGTATATGCAGTGGCTAGAAAACTGGAAAGGCTGGATAAACAGATTCGACCAGTATGATCATTTTCTACTTGCCCATATGACTCACACAATGGTCAATTCCCATCATACAGCATAGATAGCAACATGAACAACGAGAGCACAAGATCAAGAGAATCAAAAGACCTTTTGCTAATGTAGAGAGAATTGTGTGTTAAAAACATACGATAGATGCTCAAAACAAATGTGCGATGACATCGTAAACAGATTATCTTTGTAAAAATAAAGTACAATACGGTCAATTGTATAAATAAACTGGTCACTAAAAAACAAAATGTGACACATTCTGTAACGTGTATTAGTATAAAGACACAGAAGCGCTAGAATCAACATCGGGAATAGTAAAGCTGGAGAAACGTGATGGTATAAGATCCTTCGTGTAGCGAATGTAAACAATAAGGAAGTATTTGGAGTATCTTTAATGAACACAACGAATATATATTGAAAATTAAAGCACTCACCCAGACACCCGTTGTCAAACTAGTAGTGCCAAGAGTTGCTTGTGTGTAAAACAGTCACGCTACTGCTGGGAAACAACAAAGTAGTATAAGTGAATTCTTGAAAAACAGTAAAACATGAATAAAAGACACTGTAAGACCCAGATAAGGAGATGTAACTCACGAGCAAAATCAAACAAACATGAAAGCATACCATGTGAAAACGGACCCGTAGAAAAGCTATATCACAGCGATCGCGTTCAAAACAAATGAGAGAGATGGTCTATGCCAGTGTTTTTCAACCTTTTTTGTGCAAAGGCACACTTTTTTCATGAAAAAAATCACGAGGCACACCACCATTAGAAAATGTTTAAAAAATTTACCTCTGTGCCTATATTGACTATATATAAAGTAATTCTCTTGAATAGGAATCAAACACTCACACCAACCCCCCTCCCCTGCTGGTTCACACCAACTCCCCTCCCCTGCTGGTTCACTCACACCACCCCCCCCCTCCACTGCTGGTTCACTCACCCACCCCCTGTCACTTACTCACCCCTCCTGTTGGGTCACTCACTCACTTACCCCCCTCCCCTGCTGGTTCACTCACACCACCCCCCCCCCTCCACTGCTGGTTCACTCACACTCCCCCCCCCTTGCTGGTTCACTCACACACACACACACCCCCTCTGCCCAAGCCGCTGCTTCTGCTTTGTACAGAGCAGCGGCTGCACTACACTTACATTGAAAAGTAAAGAGAAACTGTGTCAGGAGCCCTCCGGTCATCGCAGAGCCCGAGGAAGTGATGTCATGTGGGCGGGCTCCTCACAGGCTGTCTTTCCTTTTCAAATTAACTTTATTGCAGCTAAAGTTAATTTGAAAAGGAAAGACAGCCTGTGAGGAGCCCGCCCCCATGACATCTCTTCCTCGGGCTCTGCATGATCGGAGGGCTCCTGACACAGTTTCTCTTTACTTTTCAATGTAAGTGTAGTGCAGCCGCTGCTCTGTACAAAGCAGAACCAGCGGCTGCACTGCTATAGGGAATCGCGTTCGCGCCGCGGACTTCGGCACAAAAGCCGGTTTTTTGCTTTGGCCGCTCCCGATCTTGCGGCCAGAGCAAAAAAACGGCTTTTCAATGGCCGGTTTTACAACTGTGCTGGCAGCCAGCCTGGCCATGGAAAAACCAGCCAGGCTGGCTGAAAACCGGCCGGTTGGCAACCCTAATTTGTGAGCCGAGGCCACATGTTACGGATGAAATTGGAATTTTTCCCACGGCACACCAGACAATATCTCACGGCACACTAGTGTGCCGCGGCACAGTGGTTGAAAAACGCTGGTCTATGCTGTGCTGCTATTTAAATGCCGATTTTCGCGCCAAATTGTAGGAAACATGATACTAGGGGAGGAGTAAACAACAGGGACGGGACAAGCCATGCTATTCAATGACCTAGAGTAGAACCTTAAGGATAAATGATCAAGGGAACGTAGGGAAAACATCATGCGCAGGTATATGTTGATATTACTTGATAATGATATAAATAGAGCAAAGGACTAAGATGAACTTCAACACAGACTAGAGTATGCAGATGTAAAAAATTATAATAATGCATATGGCTTACTCAGAGATAAACACAAAACTGTGGAACGTAGAAAAAATTACACAACAGATGAAATGGAACAGTCAAGAAATTACCTCAAGAAAACTGTTAAATCTACTTCTTGGTTTAATCATATGGTTCCAAAGTATTCAGTTCGTAAATGAAACGCTGTTCAAACTTCAATAGGGTTTTATCCACATCACCTCCTCTCCAGTGCGGAACAATTGTCTTGAGCACAGCAAATTTAATATCACTAATGCTGTGGTTCTTCTCCAACGAATGGGAAACCAATGGTTTATCCGGTTGTTTTCTTAAAATATTGCTTCTGTGTTCAATTATACGGGTACGGACTTGTCTCAAAGTCTTACCTATGTATAATTTTTGACAAGGACATTGAATGAAGTAAATAACGTTAGTAGTTTTGCAATTTGAATATTGTTGTAAGAAAAATTTTCGGCCAGTAATTCTGTCTGAGAAACAATTTTTAACTGTAATGGCGTGAGTGCACACAGAGCAGTTGCCACAGCTGTAATGGCCCTTAATTGTGGGGGAAGGTCTGGAATAGGTGAGAGCAGATGGAACAAGTGAATTAGATAAATTAGAGGTACGCTTATAAGCGATCATCAGTCGTTTAGTGGCAAAGGAAGGTAAGGTGGTAAGGAGGTGCCACTCTTGTTTCAGAATGCTAACAATAGCTTTGGAAAAGCCCGAGAACGTTAGGGGACAGACGATTCTGTCAGTGTGTGGACGTGTTGCTTTCTCAAGAAGGGTAGCACGATCAGTGGCACAGGCTCTCTGATAGGCTTTCTTGATACATGTTCCAGGGTAACCACGTTGTGCAAACCTATTCATCATATCCCTGGCATGCTGTTCAAAGTCTATATTGTCAGTGCATAATCTTTTGATTCTTAAGAATTGACTGACTGGAAGGTTGTTTTTGAAAGATGGATTATGGCAACTGTCATATTTGAGGAATGTATTACGGTCCGTGGGTTTGCGGTATAGAGTCGTTGAAAACCCTGAATTGGATTTTTTAATTAAGATGTCTAAATAAGAAATCTCTTCATCACTATAATTGCCCTCAAATTGTAAATTTGGGTCTAATGTGTTGAGCCATTCATGGAAAGTATGTAACAAGGTGTCTGTCCCCTTTCATATCAATAAGACGTCATCGATATACCGCTTCCAAAGGAGTACATTCGATTGATACGGATGACATGTCAAAAATTTAGTCTCAAAATCTGTGACGTACAGTTTGGCCACGTCAGGCGCCATGGGGGACCCCATGGCCACCCCTTTGATCTGCTTATAGAAGATACCTCTAAAGCAAAAATAGTTTTCAGTCATAACTAATTCTGCCAACTGTGTAAGGAAAAATGTCGGTGTACGTACTGGTTTAGATCTCCTAATTAAAGTATTGGCTAATACCTCTAACGCAGCAGGTTGAGGAATATTGGAATATAGTGATCTAATGTCGAATTTGGCCAAAATCACTTGCTCAAAAGGACCTTGAAAGGCCTGTAAAATTTGTATAATGTGCATAGAGTCTCTAACATATGAGGGTGCCTGTACAACAAATGGTATCAAATATACATCAAGAAATTTTGATAGAGGCTCAAAGAGTGATCCAATCGCCGATACTATGGGTCGTCCCGGAGGGTTCTGCAGGGATTTATGAATCTTGGGGAGCATGTATATAGTAGGTATAATGGGATGGGGAACTGTAAGAAATGTGATCTCTTTTGCAGTGAGGTAACCCGCCTCCTTGCCAATATATAACAAAGTATCAACTTTGTGCCGCAAATTATCAGTAGGGTCATCAAAATTTTTTAGATAATATTCCGTATCGTTCAATTGGTGCAGGACCTCTGTTATATATGCATCCTTGTCTTGTAGGACTATGGCTCCACCCTTGTCGGCTGGTTTAATAATGATGTTGTGATTTGATTTTAAACTTTGAAGAGCCGTCTTTTGGGAGCATGTCAGATTATAGTAAGGCTTCTTATTATTTGTTTTGTATAAACCATCAATTTTGTTCAAAACAACGTTCTCATACGCCGAGATCATGACATTAGGTTTGGATGGTGGGATCCATGTAGAAGGTTTCTTTACAACCGAGAGATCAACTGTATCATTACTATGTTGGTCAAAATAATAATCTGCTATTTTTAATTTTCGGAAAAATTTGAACAGCTCAACGTGTGTGGCAAACCTATCATGAGACTTAGTTGGTACGAGAGAAAGGCCCTTATTGAGAACTTCCAACTCTACTTCTGATGGTTGGTACTTAGAGAGATTGATAACTGCATTTAAAGATCCCAATCGAGGTGTCTCTTGGCCATTAATCCCTGGCTGTGCGTTCTCATCCGTTGCGGGTATTGTCTGTTTGGTGAGTACCTGGGCTTGTATGGATGACGTGGCGACCTTGGGGACAAATTTCTTTTTCCTTTTTCCCATAGCTTGTCCATCTGAAAATCCCATTTTTTAATGTGATTATTCTCTCTCGATGGATGTCGCTCAGTGGAAAATAAGGATGCAGATGGGTTGACCTGTTCCCGTGAATGGTGTCTTATTCTTTTAGTGTGCCTTTCAATTTCAGGAGTAATAGATGGGGACTTAGATCTATTTCTTACATTATCCCTAAAAGTATTCCTATGGGCTTCTTTAGGTGACTCCCTTCTTTTATAGGAGACACTTCTCTTCCTATCTCTAAGATCGGATTTATTGTAGGTCCAATAGTACACAATATTCAACTTATAATCATCCTCATCTCTCTTTAGTTTCTTAATTTTCTTCTCTTTCACACCTTTTTTATAATCTACCGTATTCTGATCAAATTTTCTCTTTTCAATATCAAATTGTACATCTTTCTTCTTAAGATATTCTATCTTTTGTTCTATTTGAGGTTTTAAAACCTCAGCCCTGCGTTTAGACGTATTAATTAAAAGAATCATTAGATCTAATGAACATTTGTTCAAAATCTTAATCCAATTCGACATAAATGTTTCATCATCCTTGAAAATGCCGGGTGCTTTCTGAACTCGCAGTCCTCTGGGTATGATTTTCTTTCTACAGTACTCAAGTAGAGAGGCTGCATGTAAGTCTTCTCTAATTAAACACTGTGTCATCCAGACACAGTCTTTCCACTCATCCTCTAAATCAGGAACGCCCTCTTCTTCCGTGTAGAAAGGGTCCTCTGGAAGCATAGAGCGCAAATCGTCCTCCTTAAAACTGAGGACCTCTTTCCAAGGAGAAAACATGGCTCCGAGGAGACCGGATACACAAGGAGGAGCAACCTCCTGCAGGGAGTCCAAACAAACACAAGAAGCAGGAGATGTTGGAAGAACAGGAGGGTCTTTATTGTTCAAAAGGGAACCCCAACGCGTTTCGGCAACGCCTTCCTCAGGGGGAGTGTCACTAATGAATGATAAAACATAATCAATTAAACAAAAGCAAACAAATAAAAGATAGTTAAAAAATCGGCGTTTAAATAGCAGCACAGCATAGACCATCTCTCTCATTTGTTTTGGACGCGATCGCTGTGATATAGCTTTTCTACGAGTCCGTTTTCACATGGTATGCTTTCATGTTTGTTTGATTTTGCTCGTGAGTTACATCTCCTTATCTGGGTCTTAGTGTCTTTTATTCATGTTTTACTGTTTTTCAAGAATTCACTTATACTACTTTGTTGTTTCCCAGCAGTAGCGTGACTGTTTTACACACAAGCAACTCTTGGCACTACTAGTTTGACAACGGGTGTCTGGGTGAGTGCTTTAATTTTCAATATATATTCGTTGTGTTCATTAAAGATACTCCAAATACTTCCTTATTGTTTACATTCGCTACACGAAGGATCTTATACCATCACGTTTCTCCAGCTTTACTATTCCCGATGTTGATTCTAGCGCTTGTGTCTTTATACTAATACATGTTACAGAATGTGTCACATTTTGTTTTTTAGTGACCAGTTTATTTATACAATTGACCATATTGTACTTTATTTTTACAAAGATAATCTGTTTACCATGTCATCGCACATTTGTTTTGAGCATCTATCATATGTTTTTAACACACAATTCTCTCTACATTAGCAATAGGTCTTTTGATTCTCTTGATGTTGTGCTCTCGTTGTTGTTCATGTTGCTATCTATGCTGTATGATGGGAATTGACCATTGTGTGAGTCATATGGGCAAGTAGAAAATGATCATACTGGTCGAATCTGTTTATCCAGCCTTTCCAGTTTTCTAGCCACTGCATATACCTCTAGTTTCCATTTTTCCGTGTTGGTTTTATCCAAGTAGTTTCACTTTCAGTTTTTTCTTATGTGTCATTTGCAATGAATTTTTATACAATACGCATTTGATCTTACCTTTTAATCAATATGCACTTTGTGGATTTATTTATTTATTTTTTTACTCATTGCTGTTTTTATATTGTTGTTCGTGGAGTGTTCCTCATGGCTCTAAGGCACCCTTTAGTCTCTCTTTGACTTAATAGTATGCAATGTGTGTCACTAAAGAGACTTCAAACACCTTTTTGATCGTTCACATGTGCTCCACGAAGTATTTCACATCATCAAGTTTTTTCAGTTTCTCTCTTCCTGATGTTGACCCTAGCGTTTTTCTGTTTTTACATTAAAATATGTATCAGAATGTGTTATACGGTTCATGTTTTTTAGTGCTCAGCTTACTCATTTTACAAAGATGGCCCTTCTGCCAATTCATCGCACACTTGCTTTGGTTTCATCCGCAGGTTTTCCTTGTTTGTATACGATTCTCTCAGCACTGGTAATAACTCGTTTGATTCGTTTGATCCCTTGCTCTGTGTTTCTCGTGCTGCTATTTATGGTATCGTATTAGTGTGTGAGTCACATGGTTAAGCAAACAAGGTTTACACTATTGATTCTTTTAGTGTGTCCTAAGCTGTTATTCATGCTATTTGATGGAGTCTAATTTTTGTGTGTGGCATATGGACAAGCAAAAAGGTTCACATTCATTGAACCTGTCTGTAGAGCGTTGCATCGTTCATCTTTTTTACCACACTGGCTACCATATACACTTCAAGTTTTTTATTTTTTTATTTTTTTGTTTGTGTTTTTATCTATCCAGTTTTATTTTCAGTTTTCCTCTATGTGTCAGTTGTAACGGTTTTTACAACATGCATTCGATTTTCCTTTTTAATTAATATGCACTTTGTGGATTCACCATTTTTACAAACTTATTGCTACACTTACCTCAATCCTCCATACTGCTGGATGTGCAGTGATCCTTAAGCTTCATGGCATCCTTATGTTCTCTATTAGTAGTATTCCTTCCTTTTTGATGTAGTTAAAATGGCTTTAAGCTTATATTAGCAATAATCACATTCAACACTGTTTTTGGTCCTTGGTACACCATATTGTGACTCTTGTCCATCAATTTGTATATGGTTTTAATATTATTATTTTTTGTCAATAGCATTTTAGATTTATGATGTTTGTAATTTATTTATTATATGGTTTTTATGTTTTACTTTTAATTTCTCTATTTGCTGGTTTACATGTGCGTATTGATTTCATCAATAATGACATGCCTCTGCGTGTATTTTATATTTTATGTGTTTTTACCTTTGTTTTAACTTGTGCATGTCTTGTACAACTACACTTAACTTTATATTCATTATAATATTTTAGTTAAGTGTTCCCATATTTATATTTATAGTCATATTTATTTGCATATTTATTTGTACTCTATTTTATATTTATATAATGTTTTACTATTTTAGCTTTATGTATGTATATTTATTTTCATAGTTATTTTTATATGTATATTAACATTTATAGCCATATTTATATGTATTTAGAGACTGACATAGTTATGACACACTATTCCTTCACACCATTTTTATGATCCAGTATTCACAGGTTGTTCTATTGTTGTTGCTCTACGTTGGTTTGCATGTTCATTTGGTCCCTCAGCCCTGCCTTTGTTTTCTTCATTTACTTACTTATTTTACATTTATAGTATCAGGTTATTTTATGTTTTTATGTCATGCCGGTGCTTTTTATATTTTAACTGTTTTTACTATTTTTTAACTATCTTTTATTTGTTTGCTTTTGTTTAATTGATTATGTTTTATCATTCATTAGTGACACTCCCCCCGAGGAAGGCGTTGCCGAAACGCATTGGGGTTCCCTTTTGAACAATAAAGACCCTCCTGTTCTTCCAACATCTCCTGCTTCTTGTGTTTGTTTGTAATCCTGGCCTGCCTGCAGTTTGCACGATGATACAAGAAGATCCTGTGGGCTATCTAAGAAAGTATATGCTACAAAAGAGCTTTGCGGCCTGCTGCAGTCTGGAGGCCTTGCTTTGAGTAGAAGTACACAGAGTCAGGCTCAGAGGAAAATACAGGTCAGCTCAGAGAAATAATTAGCAGAAAACATACTTTCAGCCTTGAAGAAAAGAAAATGTAATTTAGCACCAGGAGATGAAAGACCATAAACAGGCCCAAGGAATGCAGGAAAGATTTGCTCCACAGCTCAGATAAGAAGCACAATTAAGCAAAGACCAGAAGACCTTGGGAGCACCAGCTGTACGGAGGGCAGCCCTAAGGCATAATTGGCATGATTCATGGGAGGGGGCCTCAGAGAAGGAGTTCTAGCAGAGTTTTCTTTCTTTGCAAGTAACTGACTTTCTGAGGATGACATCAGACTTTCTAGAAGTTTGTGACAGAGAATAGCTATATAAGGGGACGGCTCCATAACTCAGTGGGCAGTCTGCTCCCCAAATTCCGGTAAGGGAAGTGGACTGTCCACCACCTTTCTCAGACAGAGACTTTTGCTCAAAGCAGTTGCTGTTTGTTTGTTTTGGTACCCAAATAAAAAGCATTGTATTAGAGCAATTTGTAGTCTGAGTAATTTGTTGCTAATTGGTGATATCTAAAGGAAAACATTTGTTGTGGGATACAGGGCCCCACACTATCGACACCTATGAACCCTTGGAATCCAGGAACCAACCCATTAGTCTCCGGAAAACATCTGAATATAAGAACATAAGATATGCCATACTGGGTCAGACCCAGGTCCATCAAGCCCAGTATTCTGTTTCCAACAGTGGCCAATCTAGGTCATATGTACCTAGCAGTTTCCCCAAGGGACACAGGTTCCACAATGCTTGTATTGGTTCAAGCATTGATATCCTGGGTCCCTTCTTAATAATGGTTTATGGACCTTTCCTCCAGGAACTTGTCCAAACCTTTTTTAAACCCAGCTACACTAACAGCCTTTACTACATCCTCCGGTAACAAATTCCAGAGTTTGATTACACATTGAGTGAAAAAATATTTTCTTTTATTAGTCTTAAATAGTTTACCCTGTAGCTTCATTGCATGTCCCCTAGTCTTTCTATATTCTGATAAGGTAAACAATCGATCTACGATTACCCGTTCCACTCCGTTCATTAATTTATAGACTTCTATCATATCTCCCCTCAGCCATCTCTTTTCCAGGTTAAAGAGCCCTAACCTTTTTAGCCTTTCTTCATAGGAGTATACTTCCATCCCCTTTATCATTTTGGTGGCTCTTCTCTGAACCTTTTCTAAAATCGCTATATCCTTTTTAAGATACGGCGACCAGAATTGCACACAATATTCAAGGTGCGGTCTCACTATGGAACGATATAGAGGAATTATAATATCTTTTGGTTTATTTTCCATTCCTTTCCTTATCATACCTAGCATTCTATTTGCTCTCTTGGCTGCTGCTGCACACTGGGCCGAGGGTTTTAACATGGTATCCACAATGACGCCTAAATCTTTTTCCTGGGTGGTAGTTCCTAATGTGGAACCTTGCATCGTATAACCATAGTTTGGGTTGTTCTTCCCTAGGTGCATAACCTTGCAGTTGTCCACATTAAATTTCATCTGCCATTTTGATGCCCAGTCTTCCAATTTATCAAGATCCTCTTGCAATTTTCCACAAACAACTTTAAATAGTTTTGTGTCATCTGCAAATTTGATAACCTCACTCGTTATTCCACTTTCCAGGTCATTTATGAATATGTAAAAAGCAGCAGACCCAGCACAGATCCCTGGGGTACACCACTATTCACCTTTCTCCATTGGGAAAATTGGCCATTTAGCCCTACCCTCTGCTTTCTATCTTTTAACCAGTTCCTGATTCACAATAGTACACTGCCTCCTATCCCATGACTCTTTAGTTTTGCCAAAAGTCTCTCATGAGGGACCTTGTCAAAGGCTTTCTGAAAGTCCAGATACACAATATCAACTGACTCACCTTTGTCCACCTGAATAGACATAGAATGGGGTAAGTGACAAAAGGGTCTGTCTCTGTATCTGCAGTTCAGAAAAATCTGTCCTTCCTACGGGGAGAAGGAGAGCTTGATCACCTCTCGGGAACGCCTTAATAGCCCAATACTTGGGTGAAACCGCATTCCTTATAGTCAGACTGTTTTCTGGGGACTGGGAGAGTGTCTGTGTGTTGGTGTGTGTGATTGATTTAAGTGTTTGAAACAAGCAGAGGCTTGTGGAGTGAGAGTGCATTCCTGAGTAGCGCTGTTCCGGGTGAGTGCACCCAGGTACGGAAAAGGAGGAAGCGCCATTTTGTTAGTCACCCATTTTGTGTCTAGGGCAGCAGGATCCCTTATTTCTTTGATCTGTGTTTTCAGAGACTGGAAGAAAGTTATGGGGGGATCAGAGACAAAATGCAGCCCCTTAGAGTGTATGGTAAAGCATTTCAGGAAGGGATTCTCTGCAGATTATGGGGGTCATATGACTCCATCCTTGTTAAAGAAATATTGTGAGAATGAATGGCCAAACCTTAATACTGATTGGCCCCGAGAAGGAACCTTTGATTATGACTTGGTTAGCAGAGTGCACCAAGTTGTGGTAGCTAAACATCCTGATCAATTCCCATTATATTGATTCCTGGCTGGATGTCTGTAGGCAGAAACCTAAATGGCTAAGGAGATGTAGTGAGGAATACTGTCGCATGCATCTGTCTCGTAGTCTACAGGAAATGCAGCCTAAAGAAAAAAATAAAACTACCAGTTTTAGTACAGGAGCCAGAGTCAGAAGAATTTCCTCCCCCCTATGTTCCCCCGGCAGATGACTCCGGCTAGGTTAGCAGGCTCAGCAGGAACTCTAGCTAGAACGGATACAGCTTCTCCCCCGCCCCTTTCGACAGCTACTACTTTTTCTGATAGAAGAGCACTGCCAGTGAGGCAAGAATGCCATTTTCAGAAACAGACCTGCCCAGCACTTCAGAAAGTTCCCAAGTCCCAGATCTGAGGGAAGTCAGTCTCAGATTAATACACCCCCTCCCCCAGTACTGGAGCATTACGACCTCAGGAGAGACCACACAATACCTGCTAGCAAACAGACTCCAGAAGTTAGTTTCCACCTACCCCTCCGAGAGGCTCGAGGACCGGCTGCCTTTAATGCCCAGGGAGAGCTCGTCGAAGGCCCTCCCACTTTTGTGTATGTACCTTTTTCTACCACCGACATGTTGAACTGGAAAACTCATTATCCATCCTATACTGATAGACCTCAAGCTATGATAGATTTGTTTTCATCTATTATTCAAACCCATCGTCCAACTTGGGCAGACTGCCGTCAGCTCCTTTTAACCTTACTCAGTACCGAAGAGAGATACCGGGTGACTCTGTCAGCCATGAAATGGTTGGAAGAGAACCCTCCAGGTGAACAGAATCCCCAGTAAGCAGCGCTGAGAGATTTTCCTGACCTAGAACCCCACTGGACGGGAAACAGTAATACCCTGCCCTGGATCGCTATCATCGGGCTCTCCTAGAAGGCCTTAAAAAGGGGGGCCAGAAAGCGATGAATGTAGGGAAAATATCTGAGATACCGCAAACCCCCGATGAGAGCCCTGGCCAGTTTTATGAAAGACTCTGTGAATCTTTCCGTGTTTATACTCCATTTGACCCCGAAGCACCTGAAAACCAGCAGATGATGACTACAGCGTTTGTGGGACAATCAGGGTGACATTCAAAGGAAACTTCAGAAGCTTGAGGGATTTGCTGGAATGAATATAACCCAGCTGATGGAAGTTGCTATGAAAGTATTTGTGAACAGAGATCAGGAGATGAAGCGTGAGTGTGAACGAAAGATAAAAAAGAAAGCTGATATGTTAGCAGCGGTGCTAGTCGAGAAAGGATAAGGAAAGTCAACGTGGGAACCGAGAAGTCAAGGCCGGGGTAGAGGAACCCAGCGAGGATCATTGGAGCAAGGACTATTGGAACAAGATCAATGTGTCTATTGCAGAGAAATGGGCCACTGAAAAAGAAAAAAAACATGAATGTTCCGATTGTGTCAGGCAATATTCCCTGCCCTGAAGAGATGTTGAGGGCATTCATAAACATCTACAGCGACTACTTAAGTTTGGACTCCTGAAAACCATGCCAATCACCCTGGCATACCCCTTTGCCGCCAGTTCAAAAACCAGGTATTAATGATTACCAACCTGTGCAGGACCTACGGAAGGTCAGTGAAGCTGCTGTTACCATTCACCCTGTTGTGCCAAACCCCTACAGTTTACTGAGTTTGATTCCTGCACACGCAACCTGCTTTACCATTTTGGACTTAAAGGATGCCTTTTTCTGCTTGAGATTGGCCACTCCTAGCCAGCCACTGTTTGCATTTGAATGGGAAGACCCTGTTATTGGCAGTAAGGGACAATTGACATGGACACAGTTACCCTAAGTCAGGGGCGGCCCAAGGGGGATGCGGGGCCATGTGCGGAGACTCGGTGCAGAGCCTCATTTGCATAAGTGGCCTCATTTGCATAAATATTTGCATAATGTTACCATATACTAACTTTTAGTAAACATGCCTCTTAATGAGAAATAGGTTCCAGGGCTTAGATGTTGAAGCGCTATATACTAACATTCCCCAGTTAGAAGCATTGAACATTATAGAGGAGTATTTAGTAGATAGGACCGAGTACACACGCATTTCCACCTCCTTTCTCCTAATTTTGGCAGAAATAGCACTATGCAAAAATTTCTTCTGTTTTGGAGACATATACTATCAACAAGTTAAGGGGGTGGCAATGGGGTCGTCTATGGCACCAGATGTGGCCAATTTATATATGTATAAATTCGAAAATACTTTTCTTAAATCTCATCCTTTTGAATCTAAGATTAAATTGTGGATTCAATATAATCGATGATATTTTTATTATATGGGAGGGTTCCATAGAAGATTTGTCCGTTTTTAATATATGGATTAATGATTTAGACCCCAATTTGCGCTTTCAGCTTACGTATGACCCAAGTAAAATTCCGTATCTAGATTTGATTATTCAAAGAGAAGGCAAAGGATTCATTACTAAACTATATAGGAAACCAACTGACAGAAATCAGTTACTCCATTACCATAGTTTCCATAACTCCGCACTAAGAAATAATTTACCTGTCGGCCAATTTCTCAGAGTTAGGAGGAATTGTACAAGTGATAATGATTTCGAATCACAGGCTCAAGACCTTAAAGAAAGATTCGCAGTCCGCCAATATCCCCGACAATATATCCATAAGGCCTATGTTAGGGCACGTAATCAATTACAGACAAGGGCAGTTGTGTCACAGGTTGAGAAAAATAATACAGATACCAAAATAGTTTGTCCACTATTATATTTGTTACAGTCCCAGCGGATTGTTAACATTCTTAAAAAAGAATGTCATTTAATTCAGGCCATTCCTGGTTTTCAAAAGATTCAATTAATGGTGGCACATAAACGTAATATTAACCTCCGCAATTTATTAGTACCCTCTGCCTTCACTGAAAAGAAATCTCTTTCCATTCATAAGGGACAATACCAATGTGGTCATTGTTCTGTCTGTTTAAATGTTTTATTTATTATTTTTTTATTTTATTTTTTATTTATTTAATTCTCTTATATACCGCGCTATTCTGCATCAGTGCGGTTTACATTGAACAAACTGAAATTACATTGAACAGGGCATTATAACTTGGAGATAACTATTTTACAGGGAACATGGGCTATGGAGGGTTAAGTGGTTTTACCCGTGAGAAAGGCTTTCATACATCCAAAAACACAGAAGCAGTTTTACATTGATGATTTTTCCAACTGTGATACCACCCATGTCATTTACATCATACAATGTCCCTGCAGTCTTTTATATGTTGGTAAAACCAAACGACACATCCGAGTGCGTATAGTAGAACATAAAAGCTGCATCAGGAGACGATTGTTGGACAAACCGTTGGTACAACATTGGATCGATCAAGCACACACACTATCAGATGTGAAGTTTTGTGTGATTAAGAAAGTGAAACTGAATTGGAGAGGGGGAAATATAGAAAAGACACTCCTTCAGATGGAACAGAAATATATTTTTGATCTTAATACTCTTGTTCCGCATGGTTTAAATGCAGAACGTGATTTTTCCGTCTTTTTGTGAGTCAGATGTCACAATGATTTATAGATGATTTTACAGATCATTTACATTTTTACTTTTCAAGGCATTTATTTGTTTTCCCTCCTCTCATATGCTTTAAAAGTGAGTTGGTTTTTTTTATTTAATTATGATCTTGCATGGTTTGACTGTGGCAGGTGTAGGCCTGTGATCCACAGTGTCTGACATAAGTAAGCCTGGCTAGCTTGACCTGTAAATGAAGCTTGTGAAGAGGCCTATAGGAATTGCACATCCCCCAATATGCTGCTATAGAACTAAGAACTCAGTAAAAGTATTGAATTAGCTTAGACAAGCAGAACAGATGGAAAAATACAGAAATTCATGTTTAAAACTGCTGACAGAAAAGTTCTAGAGCCCTGCTTCCCTGCACGTAGCAACTAGCCCAATAGCCTTGAAAGAAGGAAAGTAACAAGTTGGTGAACTGACCATTGTAATTGAGACTAGAAGGGGGGTAAGCAGGTGCTGAGCCCACAGCAAGAATATAATTGGATAATCATATCAGTACCGGGACCAATGGAAGGGGTACGGGAGGTTACCGGGACCAATGAAATGTTTTTCTATACCTAGAATGAAGCTAAAGTCTATAAAAGTTGTTGTATTGCCAAAGAACTTTGCTCAGCCATTTTGAAATTGACTTTGCTTGAGACTTGTGCACAAATAAATGATTTGGACCTTCTGAACAGACTCCTGGTATCATTGGTTTGTCTGCGCTCTGCTGCTACATATTCTTGGTGCGTTGGCCGGGAAGTTGTGGAATCAGAGTGTATATAGGGCAATATACCACGACATTCCGCCTCTATAGGCTTGGTCCTGCCGGGATCGCGCCCTTCCGACGGGGGCTGCTTCCTGGCGCCGCCGGTCCATTGCATTGGAGGAAGTTGGTCGGACCTCGGCGGGTGCCGGGCCCGGCTGGAGCCAACGCCTCGAACCCGAGTGAGGGGAGTCCGAGGTCCAACTCATGCGCCTGCTTGGGAAGTTTGAGGACCGGATGCGGTGAGTATAGTTTTGATTTGTTGTCTAGACAGATATAGAAAGAGCAGTGCTGCCATTGGAACTTGGAAATTGTAATCTCGAGAATTTGGAACTTGGAAATTGGTAAGAGAGCTTGATCACCTCTCAAAGACGGACCGAGTACCCCCGCATGAGTATTCGCAGGGCGAAACTCCCGTCTTCTTGTATTTTGGTAATTGAACAAGACTAGTCAGAATAGATAGAAATGAATGCATTCTGGGATACGTTGCTAGCATGATTGTGTGAATGAAGTGTGTATGAGAGGTCTGGCAGCACGGACCAAGTGAAGGCGGACCCCTGAGTAGCGCATTTCCTGACCGGGCGACCGCGTTCAGGTCGCAAAAAGGGGGAAGCGATTGTCGTCTTCTCTTGTTATTTGTTTCCCTTATACGTTTCTAGGGCCATGAGGACCCCTTACCCACGGTCCGCCCTCCTTTTCCCTTTTGTTTGTTGTTGTGCGCACACATCGAAATGGGAGGGGCGGGGTCTATTAGGAACACTCCATTAGAATGTATGATCGCACATTTTAAAGAAGGATATTCAGGAGATTATGGTATTAAAATGACTGCAGCCCGTTTACAGATTTTGTGTACTAGGGAGTGGCCTGATCTAGACCCTACCTCGCCCCGAGAGGGAACCTTTAATGTAGGAATAATCCAGTTAGTTCATAGTAGAGTGCGGATAGCGCATCCCGATCAGTATCCCTATATAGATTCTTGGTTAAGTATTTGTGAAGATCCGCCCCCTTGGGCGCAGCGCTGCTATGAAGAGCAGTGCAGAATAATGTTAGCAAAAACAGACCATAGTCAGAAAACAAGAAATAAACAGCCTAGTAAGAAAGGGAGAGATGAGAAGTCCAGGAAAAAGCCCATCCTGGTCGATCCTGATTCCCCAGAAGTAATTCCCCGACAGCCTAGAACCCCGGGCCCAGTAAGAGTAGCCCGGCGTCCTGCCCCAGAGCCCCGGAGACAGCGGGTGCGGGACCCAACCCCCGAGCCACCTCCCGAAGAGCAGGAAGATGAGCTCCCTTTAGTTGAAGAAGATGATACTACTGAAACAGAGACAGAGAAAGGCGAGTCAGATTCAGAAACAGAAAAGGAAGAAACTGAGAATTCCCTGAGTGAGACTGACATTGTAGAAGCGACCGCCAGTATTAGCCTGCCAGTAAAAAGTAAATCCAAGACAAAGCATATAGAAAAGAAAGTAATTCGTGAGAAGCCTGCAGAAAAGAAGAAAAAGAGCCCTGACAGGAGAAGTACGAAAATATCGCTTAGATCCCAAAAGACCTCTACTGCTAAGATGATGCCCTTACGGCAAGTCCCGGGAATACCTGTAAGAAATGAAGATAATGAGGTGGTAGCGGGACCCCTTAGCTATGTGTATGTCCCTTTCTCTACAACTGATTTGTTAAATTGGAAGTCGCATTATGCCTCCTATACTAATAAACCCCAAGAGCTTACAGAATTAGTAAATACTATTATGGAAACCCATCAACCCACATGGGCAGATTGCCATCAGCTCCTGTCCACCTTATTTACTACGGAGGAGCGGACACAAATTAGAAAAGCAGCCATAGACTGGCTGGCAGATAACCCTGTAGCTCCGGAACGAGGAGAAGAAAGAATAGACCACCGGGAAGCGGCCCAGAGGCAATTCCCGAATGAAGACCCCCAATGGGATCCGAATACTGAAAGAGGATCCAGAGCCCTAGCCCGTTTTCGCCAAGGCTTGTTACAAGGCCTGAAGAGGGGGGGCCAGAAAGCCATGAACCTTTCCAAAGTTACTGAAGTTAACCAAGGCATAGATGAGAGTCCAGCAGTGTTTTATGAAAGATTAACTGAAGCATACAGAATGTATACTCCCTATGATCCCGATGCACCAGGAAGTTTATGCATGGTGAATTCTGCTTTTGTAAATCAGTCTCAACCAGACATTAGACGTAAATTACAGAAATTAGAAGGGTTTGCGGGCATGAATGCAACACAGTTATTGGAAGTCGCTCATAAAGTGTATGTGAATCGTGATAATGAAAGACAGAAAGAATGTGATCGAAAGATGAGAAAGAAAGCTGATTTTTTTGCCGCAGCCATAGTTGAACAGAAAAGGGGAGGTGTCCCTAGTCGAAGGAGCAGAGGAAGGGGGCGGGGCCGAGGTGGAAGCCGGCCCCAGCAGCTAGGCGTAAACCAATGCGCCTATTGCAGAGAAGAAGGACATTGGAGAGATGCTTGCCCGCAACTCGAAGACGCCCACGAAGATGACGAAAGCAATCATCAATGGAGAGAAGAAAGACGAGGCCGTTCCCGACATCGCGGAGGAGCCAATCGAGAACAATTCCAGTGAGAAAGAGGAGAAGCCATACAAGCATTGGCTACGACAGCCCATGATGAAGATGACGTGGATTAGGACAGACCGGGCTCCGAATTTGCTTTAGGTCTCCAGGAGCCTATGGTCGGAATACAAATAGGAGACCAAGTTGTGAATTTCATGGTTGATACTGGAGCAGAACATTCAGTAGTAGACAAGAAAATAGCCCCATTTTCTACAAAAGCAGTCACCATTATAGGAGCAACTGGTGCCAAAGCTACAAAACCTTTTCTTCAGAATCGCATATGCAGTCTAGGAGGACAGCAAATAACTCATCAATTCCTTTACATGCCAGAATGTCCAGTGCCACTACTGGGACGAGATATGTTAGCCAAGCTACAAGCCCAAATATCCTTCTCTGAGGGAGGAGAAATGCAAATGACAGTAAATTCGCAAGCCAAACCAGCAGGAATAATGCTGCTCACCGTTCCCCGAGAAGAAGAATGGAGATATTACAGTGATGATTCTGTCCAAGACACCTATTTCGAACAAACCTTGAAAAGTATTGATGCCCCACCTGGAGTATGGGCAGAAGGCAGTCCTCCAGGCCTAGCCAAACATATAGCTCCAGTGATTGTAATTCTCAAGCCTAGTGCTACACCAGTACACGTCAAACAGTACCCTCTCCCTAGAGCTGCAATTGAAGGTATCCACCGTCACTTGCAAAGATTACTGGAACATGGCCTATTGAAAGTATGTCAATCTCCATGGAACACCCCACTTCTGCCAGTGAAAAAGCCTGGAACAGATGACTACCGCCCAGTGCAAGATCTAAGAAGAGTGAATGAAGCAGTTGAAACTATACATCCAGTTGTACCCAATCCTTATACTCTTCTAGGACTGATTCCTGCTGAAGCCACCCACTTTACTGTTCTGGATTTGAAAGATGCATTCTTTTGCATAAGATTAGCCCCTGTGAGTCAGATATTATTTGCATTTGAATGGCAGGACCCCATCTCTGGAAGAGGGGGCCAACTTACCTGGACACGATTACCCCAAGGATTCAAGAATTCGCCTACCATTTTTAGTGCTGCACTGAATCAGGATCTTTCCAGCTATCCAGTGGCCCCGGGGAAGAGAGTGCTCCTCCAATACGTGGACGATCTGCTGATAGCTGCTGTATCAGAAAGTGAATGTATACAAGCTACCAAAGACCTCTTGCAGTTACTAGATGAAGCTGGATACAAAGTTTCCAGAGCAAAAGCACAACTATGCCAAAAAGAAGTGAAATACTTGGGCTTTCGTATAACCCAAGGAAGTCGAAAATTAGGCAGAGAGAGAAAAGAAGCAGTATGCAGAATTCCAACCCCAACAACCAGAAAGCAAGTCAGAGCCTTTCTGGGAGCAGCAGGATATTGCCGAATCTGGATTCCCAATTTTGCCCAAATTGCTAAGCCACTGTATGAAGCCACAAAAGGAGAATAAAAGTCGCCACTGGAGTGGGGACCTGAGCAGGATACAGCCTTCAAGACATTGAAGGAAGAATTGATGTAATCACCAGCCCTTGGACTACCAGATGTTCACAAACCTTTCCATTTGTTTGTACATGAAGCACAAGGAAATGCCTTAGGCATGTTGACTCAGAAATTGGGAAATTGGGAACGACCTGTAGCATACCTATCTAAACAATTGGACACTGTGGCCAAAGGATGGCCACCCTGCCTGAGAGCAGTTGCAGCTACAGCTTTGTTGGTGAATGAAGCAGACAAACTCACATTAGGACAGAATATACGAGTCACTGTGCCACATGCAGTCCTTGCCCTTATGGAACAGAAAGCAAATCATTGGCTCACCAATTCTCGAATGTTGAAATATCAGAGTATGCTATGTGAAAACCCACAGATACAACTGGAAGTGAGCCATGCCTTGAATCCAGCCACATTGATACCTATCAGTGAAGAACTTCCAGAGCATGACTGTATAGAAGTCATGGATACTGTATTCTCAAGTCGACCTGATTTGACAGATGTGCCCATAGACAATCCTGACCAAATCTATTATGTTGATGGAAGCAGTCTCATCATCAATGGACGACGCTGTGCCGGATATGCAGTAGTCACTCAACATGAAGTTGTTGAATCATCAGCCCTAGCCTCAGGCACATCAGCCCAGAAAGCAGAATTAATAGCACTTACCCGAGCGCTACTACTAGGAGAAAAACTGGTGTTGAATGTATATACAGACTCTAAGTATGCCTTCACCACTTTACATGCCCATGGAGCTCTCTACAAAGAAAGAGGACTCATCACATCTGGAGGAAAATCAGTTAAATATGGCCCCGAGATACTGATGCTACTTGACGCAGTATGGGCCCCAACTCGTGTAGCTGTCATGCATTGCAGAGGACATCAAGCAGGAAAAGGAGAAGTTGCCCGAGGAAACAGATTTGCAGATGCCTCAGCACGACAAGCAGCTATGACAGGACAAGTTTTGCCACAAGCTACACCGATGCAGGCAGCATTGTTTCCAGTACCCTTGAACTCATGGACACCACAATATACCACCAAAGAATTAGACTACTACTGTAACAAAGAAGATGGAGTACTGAAAGATGGATGGATTGAACTGCCACCAGCAGAGGACAGTCAACCCCCAGGACAAATAGTAATTCCTGAATTGTTAGGACCAGCCTTTGTCAAAGCTTTCCATGAAACCACACATTATGGGAAGACCGCTATGGAAAAAGCACTTAGACCACATTTCTATATTTATTTATTTATTTATTTATTTATTTATTTAACAGTTATTTATATACCGCTCTTTCCCTTGTTTCAAGTGCGGTTTACATGTAACAGTAGGTTAATTGGTATGAGATATACCAGGACATTTTACATAGAACAGATAATTATAAATTACAAGGAAAATTGTAACATTACAAGTATAACATATTAGAACATATATACATTGCTAGTTAAATTATTAATCATCATGTAAATGAGTGTGTAGTATGGTTAAATTAGTGTATTAGTGTCGTTTATTTTTGAAAATAGGGTATATAATATTAAAATAAATGTTAGCCTGCATCCCTTTGAGAATTCTGTTTTGGGAGTGTATTATAGTGTAATGTAAATAAGTGAGTTTTTAATTTTTTTTTAAATTCTTTTATGTCAGACAGTAGGCGAATGTTGTCAGGTAAATTGTTCCAGAGTATTGAGTATTACCATGTTATCAGCTCTATCAGCCTCAGTAGCACGCCAGTGTCAAATTTGTGCCAAAAACAATGCCAAGCAAGGTCCCACACCACCACCTCGAGTTCAGTCAGGAGGTGTAACCCCCATGCACCACCTACAGATTGATTTCACTGAAATGCCAAAAGCCAGTGGATACCACTACCTATTAGTGTTAGTTTGTACTTTCTCTGGGTGGGTAGAAGCCTTCCCAACCAGAACTGAAAAAGCTAGAGAAGTCACCAAGGTTTTAAGAGAGATTGTCCCTAGATTTGGGATTCCAGCAGTAATAGGGTCAGACAATGGACCCTCATTTGTTTCTCAGATTACCCAACAGTTAGCAAAAGCCCTACAGATACAATGGAAACTCCACACTGCATATAGACCCCAGAGTTCAGGGAAAGTTGAGCGAATGAATCGTACCTTAAAAGCCCAAATGTCTAAGCTTTGTCAGGAGACACACTTAAAGTGGCCCCAAGTGCTCCCAATAGCTTTACTCAGAATACGCTCAGCCCCTGTGAAGTCAACAGGTTTTTCCCCTTTTGAAGTTCTGTATGGTAAACCCCCACCAATAGTGCAAGGAATTAAAGGAAGTCTAGCCCAAATTGGTTCAGAAATAACCAGGCAAGAACTCCTAGCTCTTAGTTTTGTTCTGCAGACTCTCCATGCGTGGATCCAAGACCAGTTGCCTATCAACCTGACTGAACCCCTGCATCCCTACCAGCCTGGTACCTCGGTGTGGATCAAAGATTGGAAGAAGACACCGTTGGAACCCCATTGGAAGGGACCATACACCATCATCCTGTCAACCCCAACTGCAGTAAAGGTAGCGGAGATCGACGCCTGGATCCACCACAGCAGAGTCAAGCCCGCAGCAGCTCCAGAACCTGAGCAGTGGACAGCAGAACAGCATCACGATGCACCTTTACGAGTTACTCTGAGACGGCAACCAGCAGCGTAGACACTTTGTCACAGTGCCTTGCAGTAGCCAAGTCTTTCGAAGAGGATTGCTGTTTTCCACGCAGCAACAGTTTCAACGAACCCAATCTGCGTGTGATTTTGCACAATACTTTGATACTACATTGATTAACCATACTTCAAAAGCCAACTGAAATTGCTAAGTTGGTTACTGTGTGATGGACAACTTGAGGATCTTCAATCAACACTCAGCACCCGTTGAAATTGCTTAATTAGCGCACGGGACGAAGAAAAGATCGTCGTGGTCAAGATTTGCAAGCTGAGGATTCAGAAGAACTCCAATCAACATGTATTTTTATCTGTGCTTAGCCCTGGTTGCCTGTTTTGGAGGTTTGGAAATGACTCATGCTTTACCTCCATGTACTGCTTGCGTTACTTCTACTCGAACTGGACTAAAAGTAACTCAGACTTTGGTTTATCATTCTCACTATAAATGCACCGGTAAAGTGACTCGGTGTGTTTATAACACCACTGAACTAAATATTTGTATCAAAGGTAGCTCCAGAGTATGCTATAACCCGCATCAGAACCCATCATATTATACATTGGAAATGCGATGGAATGATGCAGATGGACCTATAATTAATGCTACGCGACCACTTAAAGATGCTAGTATACCTGCTGTTTTATATTTTGATGCATGCGATGTTATAAATAGAGATGGTCGTTCTAGATGTGGTACCTGGAAAAAAGCCTATCGTAATGATCATAAATATATGTGCCCAGAAGGTGCCACGGGATGGAGAAAGTGTACTGGTAAGAAAGAGTCATATAGTACTGCCCCAGCCGCAGATTACTATTGCCCAAACTGGGAGTGTGTTTTTTATGCTACATGGAATGCTGGTATTACAGATGAACAGAGAGACAAACGAGTTGCCACTTTGACTAAGTCAAAAACAGATGACAAATATAAGAAAGGTGCTTGTAACCCTTTGCAATTAAGGATCCGTAATCCTAATGCATGGAAACAAGGATATAAGTTTGGTTTACGTATTGCAGGAGGAGCAGTAGATCCAGGAACTATTGTGTATATAAGATTGAACACCCAAGCTTATAAGTCATCTAAATACCACATCCATAACACTTTTTATGAAGCTATGCATGTAAATAAGTTTGAAATTCCCCATCCATCCCAGAATTTATTTTTAGAATTAGCTGGAGCAGTAGTATCCAGTCTAAAGATTTCAGATTGTTATTTCTGTGGCGGAACCCAAATGGGTGACCAATGGCCATGGGAGGCCCAAGAGTTAAATTATTCTCTGACTTACAATCAGACTAAAATACACAAGACTACTAGTGAATGGGTGTTAGCACACTCAATTATTGGACGTCTTTGCTATGCCAGAACTGGACCTCAGTTCACCCAACTGGTAGGACAGCTGGTCTGTCTTAGCCAGAAGTTCTATAATGCCACTACCAAGAAGACATCATGGTGGTCAGGAAGTAAAGATCCTGAACCTCCTAACCCATTAGCTAGATTTCCTGAACTTGCTAGTTTATGGACTAACCTTGCCAAAACACATGCTTGGCAAGCCCCACCTGGCCTGTATTGGATCTGTGGAAACCGAGCATATGCTCAACTCCCATCACACTGGGGAGGAGCATGTGTCTTAGGGACCATCAGACCTTCTTTCTTTCTCCTACCCACAGAGCATGGAGAACAATTAGGATACCCAGTGTACACTACCCACAGACACAAAAGAGCATTACGACGGAAGAGAGCACCCCTTCAAATAGGCAAATGGGAGAAGTGGGAGGGTGATGATTGGCCACCAGAAAGAATTATTGAGTATTATGGGCCGGCCACTTGGAATGATGATGGTATGTACGGTTATCGGACACCAATCTATATGATTAATCGTATTATTCGCTTACAAGCTGTAGTTGAAATAATAACTAATGAAACTAGCCATACTCTCACACTTCTAGCTAGACAAAGCACCCAAATGCGCACTGCCATATACCAGAATCGTCTAGCACTTGATTATTTGTTAGCAGCTGAAGGAGGAGTATGTGGTAAACTGAATTTAACTAATTGCTGTTTAAAAATAGATGACAAAGGTCAAGTAGTTGAAGAAATTGCTGAAGATATGCGTAAACATGCTTATGTGCCAGTACAGACTTGGCACCCACTAAGATTACCTAACTGGTTTGCTAACCTTTTCTCATGGCTAGGAGGACTGAAGACTTTTCTAATACTAGTATTACTGATCGTTGTTGTTATTTTTCTATTGCCATGTATAATCCCATGCTGTATGCGCTCTATACACAGTGCTATTGATAGTACAGTAGAGCGGAAGACCGCAACTAAGATAATGGCTTTATATCAATCTCGTCCTCCTGGATATAGCCGAACTCCTCTAACCTCAGTATAATTATTGAAAAGTGATTAAATTCTCACACCTTATTAACTAATAGGGTGAGATTAATCAAAGGGGGGAATGTGGCAGGTGTAGGCCTGTGATCCACAGTGTCTGACATAAGTAAGCCTGGCTAGCTTGACCTGTAAATGAAGCTTGTGAAGAGGCCTATAGGAATTGCACATCCCCCAATATGCTGCTATAGAACTAAGAACTCAGTAAAAGTATTGAATTAGCTTAGACAAG
Source organism: Ichthyophis bannanicus (assembly GCA_033557465.1). NCBI lineage: Eukaryota > Metazoa > Chordata > Amphibia > Gymnophiona > Ichthyophiidae > Ichthyophis > Ichthyophis bannanicus. Next base: position 708,958,143 of record CM066034.1, read on the forward strand.
CAGAACAGATGGAAAAATACAGAAATTCATGTTTAAAACTGCTGACAGAAAAGTTCTAGAGCCCTGCTTCCCTGCACGTAGCAACTAGCCCAATAGCCTTGAAAGAAGGAAAGTAACAAGTTGGTGAACTGACCATTGTAATTGAGACTAGAAGGGGGGTAAGCAGGTGCTGAGCCCACAGCAAGAATATAATTGGATAATCATATCAGTACCAGGACCAATGGAAGGGGTACGGGAGGTTACCGGGACCAATGAAATGTTTTTCTATACCTAGAATGAAGCTAAAGTCTATAAAAGTTGTTGTATTGCCAAAGAACTTTGCTCAGCCATTTTGAAATTGACTTTGTTTGAGACTTGTGCACAAATAAATGATTTGGACCTTCTGAACAGACTCCTGGTATCATTGGTTTGTCTGCGCTCTGCTGCTACATGACAACTTTTGGTTCTCCCGGTTTTCCACAGCCCCCGTTTTTGGTGGGTTTTTGTCTCCTTGGTATCATTTAGGTTAGTTTTATATTTTATTCTACAAATTTCTAGCCTCCTTTGAAAATTGACCTTATAATTGACTTTGCATAATTAGGCACTGCAAGTAGTTCCTTTTGGTTGTAGGCAGACAATATTTTGACAGTTTTGGCTCTTCTGCAAATTTGTGGTTCCCGTTGTTAAGCAAGATATAAAGGTGTTTTAGTTTAGCAGAAAGTTGGTTTCAGTTTTACCTCACATGACTTTGGCTACATTTTAAAATCGGCATTATAGTTAACTGTATAATTGGGCACTATGTTTTTGTTCCTAAGTTTATAGACTGACAATGTTTTCAACAAGTTGGGACATATTGTTTAAGAAGATCTCCTTGATTCTTCTTTTTATCCCCTTTTTGTTTACATTTATTATATTTTATTCATTGCTTTATTAATGCATACAGTACACAATTGGCTGAGGTTGAAATTTGATTTCCTAATGTGTATATTACTCCATGTAGTATTTCTTATATTTTTAATCTTTTGGCTCCTTTGTAAACCATGCAATCTTTGGTCGGAGAGCTAGGTGAAGTCCCTGCATTTATTTATCTTTTATTCATAAGCTTCAGTTTAAAGTAAGATTTCGCTAGATGCTGTTAATTAGTTTAATATTTTGAGGTGGACACTATTTTCTAAGCCGGTATTATTTGCTGTTATATAGAATGTTTGAGGAGTTGCTATGGACACGTGTTTCCCTTTGCGGCTTGCAAGCAGCATAAATGCTGACCCGCATGCGCCAGCGTTTTTTATTCAATGAGATGTTGCTATTGTTTGTCCGACGCTGGTTTTATGGTTTTTAGACATTAACCGGTCGAATATGTAAGTTTACCTCACATGATTCTTGCTACAATTTGAAATCAGTGTTATAGTTAGTTCTGTAACATTGGGCACTGCTACTTTGTTCCCAAGTTTGTAGACAGACAATGTCTTCAAGAGGCCGAGATGTATTGTTTCAGAAGATACTTTTGATCCGTTTTAGCCTTCCCGTTTACATTTTTTATATTATATTTATTTATTTATTGTTTTAATAATATATCTAGTACACAATTAGTTGAGTTTAGTTTGTTTTTTTATAAAAAGTGTTCATTACCCGTTGAAGACATAAGTCTACTTTAAACTTTGGGCTCTCTTGTCAATTATGGCGTCTCTGGTCGGAGAGCTAGATGTAGTCCCTGCATCCGTTTACCCTCAATCCATAAGTTCTGTTTACAACCAAGATTTAGCTTTCACCATTGCCTTGAGTATCTAGGTGCTGTTAGTAGGTTTAACAATTTAAGGTAGACAGTAGTTTTGCAGTTGATATTATTTGTTATTTTAGCATAGTTGAGGAGATGCAATGAACACGTGCTCCCTTTCATGCGCTTGCAAGCGGCGTAATGTGTTCAACCCGCATACGCTAGATATTTTTTAAATCAATAAGATGTTGCTGCCGAGGGTTTCACGTTAGTTTTTATCGTTTATAAATATTAACAGGTCATACCTGTAAGCTTATTGCGACATTATTTATTTATAGCCAGCTCTTCGGCAAGATTCGGCCCGTTATTTCATTCATTTTTTAAATGACCCCTCTCTCTTTTTTTAACAAATAAGGTTGATAGTGGTAACTAATAACACACACCAGTTTTTAGAATTGCCTTTCACTTTGGTGTATTTATAGAGGCGCGAGCCTTTTTTATATATACATTTTTTTATATATACATTTTTTAGTCACGCGGTTTTTTTGACCAGTTTGTGACTCACACATCAATGGTCTAGTTGATCCCATTAGATTTTATCAAACATTTTCACACTAGTATAGTAGAAATATTAAAATACGATGAAAGTACCGACGTACTACTATCCGATTATAAACATATACGGTGGTGTCACATTCATTATATTATGATGGCGATTTACATTATCTCTATTCAAGCCTGCTTTTCATGAATTCAAAGGTTTTCTGATGTTTATGATGTATTATTTCCTCCTTTGCAACAATAAATTCCCTCGGTAACGTTTTTAGTTGTCAGCTAGTGCATAAAATTTCCTCAAACAAGGCCGTTGCTATGCCACGCGTTCCCAATCTATGAAAAGGTCTTTTTAAGGTTTAAAATATTTTAGAGTTTCTAATATTTTTGAAGGAAATCATGTATCCAAAGTTGGATAAAATCATTAATGCAAATATTTTTTCTGCTTCTTTCACCCCCTTCCAGTTACCAAAGGTGGTATCATTTTCAGCACAACTGTATTAGCTTGTTCTAATATGGTTATTCCAGGTAAAATGTGGTTCACTCCTGCTCCTTAGTCTCCTTCTCCTCTGTCTGTTGACGTTTCATGGTTTTAAATCTCGTGCCACATTTATATGTTTTGTGTACTTTTGTTTATGTAGCACGATTATTACCTACAATAAGTCACTACTTCCTCTTACGATTTGGATAGTATGCACTTTGCCGGCACAATTTGGTTAGATAATTATGTTAATTTAACGTTTTTTATATGGAATATACTCTTATCCATATTTATCAAATTTTATTCATGTTTTATACATGTGTGTTTGGGGATGACATATATTGGTATAGGTTTATTAATAAGTTTTGTATATTATAATTTTAAAACTTGTTTATTTATTTATTTAATACCTATTATATTTTTATTGCGTTCCTTTATGATTTATCTCATGCATTTTCTTAAATTTGTTTTTTAACAATTGTGGTTTTAATTTATTTATGATATGTTTTTAGCATAAGGTGAGCCAGCCCCTGAAGAAGATCTTATCGAAACACGGCCTGTGTCGGGTCAGGTCTCCCTTTATATGTTTGGATTAATAAAGGTTTGGTGAGAACTTACACCTGCTACGTTTTTGTACCATGGCAGGTTATATACTTTGGCACACATGGCCTGCTGCTTCTGTCCCTCCTCTGACACAACTTCCCATCGGAGGGGAATCAGAAGTGGCAGGACATGTGTGCCAAAGCACATGGCCTGCTGCCCACAGAAGTCTGCTGCCCTAGGCAGCCACTTAGCCTGCCTAGTGGACAGGCCAGCCCTGATATTAGGGTGTGTTTCATTAAGGTGTAACACCTACTTCTATCCATTATCATGGACAAACAACCATGCATATGTTAGCTGCCCTTTCTCCCCTCAATAACTGAAGAGGATTGTACAGTATGCCTGTGACAGCAGTGTCTCCCAAAGGCAGCAGCAAGACCATGATCCTGGGCAAGAGTCATGCAGGAAGAGGAGCTGGGGCCAGAGAGACACAGAAGGTACAAACAATTTAAAGGGGCAGTGGGACTGGAAAAGGAAGATGGGAGGGAGTGGAATAGAAGGCAGGGGGTGAGTGTGCAAGGGGGAAGGAGAACAGTGTGAGGGGCTGGAGGGGGAGGAAAGGGTGCAGAGGATTGTAAGTTGAAGATGTGGCCTTTTCTCCAGATATATTCACATGTGTATATGCCAAAAGGTACTATCCCACCCCTCTAGAAGACACACCAGACAGACACCTGACCCCCACATCGCACACACTATCTGAAGATAGACACAAATATATAGATAACACCAGTTATAAAGATTCCTCATACACCCACTTCACCATAACAAGACATGCTTTATTAGCTTTTTGAACTCTTTCCACCCCTCTCCTCCAAAGACATGTATGATTTTGCAACTGAAAGAAGGGGATACATGTTTTCTCACACTATGTGTGCTCTTTTCATATGCACGCATAGTCCCCAACAGGTATGAATATACACAGCCCTACACACGCACACGCAGCTCCTGGCACGTCCCATCATACACACGCACACGCAGCTCCTGGCACGTCCCATCATACACACGCAGCCCTCGCGTCCCCATGACACATACGTGAGTGTAGCTCTTGAATCATGAGACACAGAAAAGCACAAATGCACGAACCTATTGACACACACACCCCGACACTTCCTATGATACACACAGATGAATCGCCCAAATGCCCGATTCTGAAAATGAGGGAAATGCACCATTGTGTCACACTGAAAGTGTATACTTTTCAACAAGGATTTGAATGCAACTGGCACTCCTTGTGGCCTTAGACAAGTCACTTAACCCTCCATTGCCTCAGGTACAACCTTAGCTTGTAAGCCCTAGGCGATATGGAAATACCTACTGTACCCGACTGTAACGCGCCTTGAATTAGTACTGTAATGGTATGAGCGAAATACTACTAAATAAATAAAATAAACCTACTATGCAAGCCATGCGCTTTCACAAAGCGGGGTTACAAGGAGGAAGCAGGTAGCAATGGAAGGAGGGGCAGCAACACAAACTTCAGCTTTTTATTTTCTTAAAAAAATGAGCTGAGCTGAGCTTCTTTAACAGATAATAGCAGCAGGCTGCGGGTGGTGTTTATTCATTATGTCACCGTCTGCATGGCTCTTACCTTGAGACTCCCCTGGACAGCAGAAGTGAAATCATAAGAGGCACAACAGTTTGCTGCAACCTGTAGAAGGAGCGTGGCTTAGCTCATTTTAGGAAAAAATGAGAGGATCTGTGCTGCTGCTCCTGCTTTAGCCATCAGTCCTCTTGCCTCTTTGGAGAGGAGAGATGCTGAACCATTGAGGGGGAAGGGAAAGGAAAGGAATGTGGGGTGATGCTGGACTGTGGAGGTCAGGGAAGGAAGAGGGGATATGCTAGACCAGGGGTCTCAAACTCAAATTGCTTTGAGGGCCAAATGAGGACTTGTGAAGTAACCCGCGGGTCGCATAAGACGCAGGGCCTCATTTGCATAAATATTTGCATAATGTTGCAATACAAAGCGCAGACGTTAATGATGCACATTTCCCAGAGCTGACATATTCCAGTTAATAAATTCAAAATAGATATTGTTCTACCTTTTGTGCATTTTTTTCAGTTGCAATTGTTCCAGCCACTTTCTTCTGGTTTCTTCGTGTCTTCTGCTAACTCTCCATCATCTGCTGTCCATTTGTCCTTTTTCTCTTCTAGTTTTTTTTCCATTCTCTCTCTACATCTGCTTTAACATACTAATCTTTCTCCTTTTGCTCCTTCCTCATTCCTATTTCATCCACTCAAATTTTACCCCTCCATCCTCAATCCCCACTTACTCTCCCAATACCCGGCCAATTGTAGATTTTTCTTCCCTCCCACACAAAATATTTTTCCCATCTCCATTTCACTCTCCCAGGCCCATCCCATTCTAATCCTCCCCCAACATCAGCTCTCTTCTAGTTCCAGCCCCACCCAGCATCCGCTCCCTTCTAGTCCCCGCATCAGCCCATTTCCAGTCCTATCCTAGCCCCACCATCAGCCCATTTCCTGTCCTAGCTCCCCCCCACTAAGCCCATTTCCAGTCCATTACCATTTCTAGCCCCCCCATAGCCCATTACCAGTCTTAAGCCCCCCAACAGCCCACTTCCAGTCCTAACCCTCCCATCACCCCATTTTCATTCTTAGCCCCACAATAGCCCATTACTAGCCTAACCCACCAATCAGCCCACCTCCAGCCCTAACCCCCATCTGCCCATTTCCAGTCCTAGCCCCCACCATAGCCCATTACCAGTCCTAACCACCCCTCCCCCCCCCGCTGCCATTAGCCCACTTCCAGTCCTAACCCCCCTTACCCCATTTCAGTTTGAGCCCCTCCATAGCTCATTACCAGTCCTAACTCCCCTCATCAGCCCACCTCCAGTCCTTCCTAGCCCCCATCAGCCCATTTCCAGTCCTACCCCCCCCCATCAGCCCAAGTAAATAAAATAAAAAAAAATCCTGGCTGCTGCTGCTGCTGCCACTGTGGCAGCGGCAGAATCAACTGTCAATTTAAAAAAAACTGACTTCTGCTGCTGCAGCCGTGGCAGCAGCAGAATCAGCTGTCCTGCAGCCCTTTCCCCTCTGCCCGGAAGAGCCCTGAGTCTGCTCCATCAGCGGCGGGCTTTTCAAGCCACGAAGAGAGTATTTCCCTCTCGCGCGGCTTAAGCGTTTTCAAGCCGCACGAGAGGGAAATACTCTCTTCGCGGCTTGAAAAGCCCGCCGCTGATGGAGCAGACTCAGGACTCTTCCGGACAGAGGGGAAGGGGCCGCGGGACAGCTGATTCTGCTGCTGCCACGGCTGCAGCAGCAGCAAGGGGCCGCGGGACAGCTGATTCTGCTGCTGCCACGGCTGCAGCAGCAGAAGCCAGTTTTTTTTTTAATTGACAGTTGATTCTGCCGCTGCCACGGCGACAGCAACAGAAGCCATGTTTTTTTTTTTTTTTGTTTCCCTCCGTCGCAGGCCGCACAAAGCTCTCTCGCGGGCCGCATGTTTGAGACCCCGGTGCTAGACTTTGCAGAGAAGAGGGAAGGTACGGGACTTTGGGAAGGAGGGAGGTTCTGGACTATGGTGGAAGACAGGAAGAGAAAGGGGAGGGACATGCTGGGCGATGGGGATGGAGAGGGGAGGGAAACTGCCCTGACAGTGAGCCCCCCAACCTGAGAGACTGGCATCCGTCGTCAACGCAACCCACTCGGGGGCCTTTAAGGACATTCCTCTTTCCAGATTTCCTGGGCGCAACCACCAGCGCAGCGCAGCGCCTCGTGCGTCTCTGGAAGACAGGGCAGCCGCCTCGTCAACGTATCCGTTTGATGGGACCATCTTTGCAACAACGCCCTCTGTAATGGCCTCATGTGTGCTCGCGCCCAGGGAACCAACTCGAGCGTCGCCGCCATTGTCCCCAGCAACTGCATGTAGCTCCATGCCGTGGGGGACGATACGCGGAGAAAATCCCGGACCATCTGCCGAAGATTTTGCGCTCGCATCTTTGGTAGAAAAACTTTCCCTAAGTTCGTATCGAAGTGCGCTCCCAGATAGTCCAGGTGCTGCGATGGTGTCAACTTGCTCTTGGACACGTAGAAACGTCACCACCTTGGCGGTCGCCACTTCGCTTTCTGCTCTCGACTTTGCTCGGATCAACCAATCGTCTAGATAAGGGTAAACTAGCACACCCTCCTTTCGCAGAGCCGCTGCCACGACCACCATCACTTTGGTGAAGGTGCGCAGCGCCGTTGCCAGTCCAAAAGGTAACGCTTGGAACTGAAAATGCCCCAAAGGCACTGCAAACCTGAGAAACGTTTGGTGCTCTCTTCATATTGGGATGTGCAGATATGCCTCCGAGAGGTCCAGGGACGTGAGGAACTCCCCTCTTTGAACCGCCACTATCACCGAACGCAAGGTCTCCATCCGAAAATGGGACACTTTGAGACAACGGTTTACTCGCTTTAGGTCCAAAATTGGCTGAAAAGTACCCTCTTTCTTTGGCACTATGAAATAGATGGAGTATCGACTGCTGCCACATTGGTCTGAAGGAACCGGCAGTATTCCGTTGAGGGCTAATAATCTCCGCACCGTGTCGTGCACTTCCCTTCGCTTGAGCCTTGCCCCACACGGTGACTGCACAAAAGAATCTCTCACTGGTCTCTGGAACTCTAAGGCATAGCCCTCTCGAATCACTTCCAGCACCCACTGATCCGACGTGATCTGGACCCAAGCAGGGTAAAAATCCCGTAACCGACCCCCGACGGGAATCAACCCCACCTGGGTCCGCTCGGCTTCATTGTGACTTCCGAGAACCTGAGGAAGAGGAGGAGGTGGCCCCAAACCCCCGACCTGTTCCCCGAAACCCCTGGTTTCTGTAGGGAAAACGCCCACGCTGAGTTTGTCCAAATCTGGGGAAACGAAAGCGTCGAAATTCTCGAAGCGGACCCTTAGGTCCGGAAGAGAGACGCCCCTGTTTCTGTTTGTCGGCAATCTGCCGCCCTTAGACTCCCCCAAATCCTTAACCAACCTATCCAAGTCCTCTCCAAACAATAGCTTCCCCCTAAAAGGAAGCTTACTCAACCGTGCTTTGGAAGCTTCGTCCGCCACCCAGTTGCGTAGCCAAAGGTACCGCCAAGCAGCCACCGCCGACACCATATTCTTAGAAAGGCCCCTGATAAGGTCATAATGAATATCCGCCAAATAGGCAGCCCCAGATTCCAACCTGGCTGCCTCCACCGAAATCTCCTCTGCTTTATCTGTCTGAATACGCTGTACCCATCTCAGGCATGCTCTCGCTACCCAAGCCCCACAAATAGACGCTTGCATCAAGTGTGCATTGACTTCAAAAACCTGTTTCAACAGAGCCTCCAATCTCCGGTCCTGGGGGTCTTTAAGGGCCGCACCCCCTTCAACGGGAATGGTAGTTTTCTTAGTAACTGCCGACACTGCAGCATCAACTCTGGGAGACTTAAACAACTCACGATCCTGGTCCACTAGCGGATAAAGCCACGCCATCACTCGAGAGCCCTTTAGAGCAGACTCCGGCAAATCCCATTCTTCCTGAATCATCTCCTTAACCACTCTGTGCACCGGGAAAGCACTCTGAGTCTTGCGAAAAGCCTGCAACAATGGATCCTCCAGGGAGGAATCCTCCGACGGTCCCCCTGTCAGCATATTTAGTGCTTTCAGCGTTTCTGAGATAAGAGCCGACAACTCCTCTCTCTGAAAAACGCGCACGACCCTGGCCTGATCTTCATGCTCCACAATTTCGTCGTCCTCCAGGTCGTCCTCCAAATCTAACTCAATATCCTGCTCCTCCGAACGGAGGCCCTCCGATAGTACGGACTGAGCCGACCGCTCCCTATCGGCCCTGGACATCTTCGCCAACAGACCTGTCATGTCTGCATCCAGTGGCGCCCCCGGCGGTTTCAGCCCTGAGGTCCCTTCTGAGGCCCCGGAAATCCGCGTACCTGAAGAACTGCTAAGGGCCTTCTGAAGCAGCGTCACAAAATCTGGAGAAAAAATCGCCGCCAAGCCCCCTGGCAGTGCGGGCTGCGCGGTAGGAGGCTCAGAAGACGACATGCCTGGCATGGGCTCCAGAGACGGGAAGCTTGGGGAACCTGGCTGAAGAGGGGATATGGGGACCTTCCCCCTAGCGTCCTCTGCGGCCAGTTCCAGGGCTGCAGTCTCCTGAGTGCAGCCCTTACAAATCCCCGCTTCTGACAGGGTGCCTTTTTTAGCCCCACAAATCAAACAAAGAGGTCTAGGCATCCTGTCCTCTGAACGGTGCTCTAACCCTATCCAGCACCGTGCTGCAGCGGACTTCAACAACCACTCCTAAATCCTATGTCCTGCTCCCAGCACCGACCAAACTACTGCTATGGCTTCCTGTTATATATATATATATTTTTTTTAAATTAAATTACATTAAATTAACACCAATGAAGCACTCTCCGTGCCTCCAAACTAACCGCCAGACCCTCGCCGTGAAACGAAGCTGCCCGACACCTCTAGTAGCCGCTGAAGGCCAAATAAACTGAACGTGGCCTTTTTCCCGCGCTTTCTCCACGTGGCTTGACTGACACACTGACGCCGCGGCGTTGTGCTAGACGGCGCCCCGAGTCCTGCCGGCTCTCCCAATCAGCGAGGCCCCTCTTACCTGCGGCCTGGGATGCCAAGACTTGATTTCTGCCGCTCCGGGCTCTACTGCTGTGCGCGGGAGCCGCCGGGCCGGAGCTCTCAGCGCTGCGCAGGAATGTGAGGAAAAAACGTCTCTCCTGCTGCACTGCCTGTATCCCCGACGGCCTCGGTAGCTCTAGCAGGCAACACTTCTGCGCGTTACGGGCCTTGGTACCGGACTGCTTCTGGTGAGTCTTCGCCTCTCTCCAGTCAAGCAGATGCCACGGAGGGGGGGGGGGGGGGGAGTAGGACCTTAGCACCTACAGCACAGTACACACACTCCTCAGAATAATATAAAGAGAATACAAAAAATAAAGAGAATAACCGAGTAAAATAAAGGACCAAAATAAAGGACTCTTAACCAGCCAAACCCACTGGCTCCTAACCCTCCTTAATTGCTCCTCTGGTGAGCCGCACTCGGCTCACCACCCTCCAGCTGCTTGGAGACTGAGGTAACTGGTGTCTGGAGGCGGTTCCGGAGCTTATGTACCAGTGACATCACAAGTGTGATGTTTCTCAGTCTCCAAGCTGCTGGAAGAGGAGCGGAACCCCAGAGGTTTCGGGACCAGACTGGAGGGACATTAAGGAAAAGGGTCTTTGCCAGGATCCTGGCTTTTCTTCTGCTTGTGGGGGATGGGATACCTGCAGGCAGACTTACCTGCCAGTCGCAATCATAACCAAGACCTTGTCTGCCAGTGATCCTTGTGGGCAGAGAGGAAGAGTCTTTGCAATGATCATGGCTGACAGGCTGTAGGCTGCCTGTGGGCAGAAGAGAAGCTGCAATCTCAGCAAAGACCTTTCCTGTCTGCCTGCGGGGATCTATCTGCCGGGGGGGGGGGGGGATTTTCTTCTTCTGCCTGCAGGGGATGGGATCCCCACAGGAAGCCTGCCATGCTGCAGCTTTTGGTAGGGCCCGGGCTCATGTGGCTCACCCCTTTCTTACGCCCATGAGAAGATGAGCTAGGAAGGGGATGGGAAGTTGATAAGTGAAAGATGCAAGGAAGAAGATTGAGTGCTGGAGTATGAGGAGTGGATAGACAGAAAAGAAAAATATCAAAGTCAGATGTAAGGGAGGAATGGATGAAGAGGAGAGAAGAAAAAAGGCAAATGGGCAGCAAACCCTGGAAAGTTAGGAAAAACAGACAGAAGAAAGCAAAAGAGAAGGGGACTTGGACCAAGGGGATTGGTACAATAAAATGTCCAGACTAAAGGAGTAGGAAATTTATTTTATTTTTAATTTATCAATTGGAATATGTCAGCTTTGGGAAAAGTCTTTGTATTTTGCTCAGTACAAGAGGAAATGCATTTCTGTTTCTCCAGTGTTGCACTGCAAATAGGGCCAGGCTTCATGGGGTTTTCAGTGAAAATTTTCTCTGTATTTCTAATTTGTGGTCCCTTTTTCCGTATTTGCTGACGGTCTGTCTGTGTGACAGAGATGCGATATTCTATTAGCAAATTGTATTATCTATAGCAGCCCAATTCTGTTGTCTCTGTAGGTAGTGTATTACTGTTCTAGGGCTCAATATAATATTTGTAGTGCTGCTTTTTCATGTGTAAGAGTCCTGGCAGTGCTGGTATGGTATGGCAGGAATTTGCTCTGAGCATTTTGTAGGGTGGCATTAGAAGGAAGTCATGTAAAAATCTGGTAGGCTTTTTCTAACCCCAGTGAAAATGTAAATAGTGTTCAGACACTCAAATTACTGTTGGGACAAAAGAGAAGCCTGCAAAGGGATCCACTATAATCTATCGGGGGCAGGGAGCTTGCACAGTCTATTTTTGGCACAGGGCTGCAAAAATAATACTGGCCCAGATTTTATTCCTCTTCTTTCCAGATCGATGAAATGTTTTTGGGTACCTCTCCAAACCACTCTCTCTACTCCATTCCGAGTCAGATACACACAGACAGGAGTAATTTTATCAAATTTACATATTGTCCCAATTGAAGGGAATTCCAAAGACTGTATGAAGCAGTTGAATGTGCATCTCCAGGGTATTTCTGATTGACTAATTATCAGAAAGTTACTTTTCAATATCACTAAGACTGAACAGCTGAGAGATACATCTCCCTTCTCCCTTTTCATCCAAACTATTCAAATGTTGTTCACTGCTGCTGTCTTGACTTTTTACTTTCAAGCCATTCTGGATCCACTACAATCGGGTGTTCACCCTCTACATTCTACTGAAATGGCCCTTGTCAAAGTCTCCAGTGACCTTTAACTGGCCAAATCCAAGGGTTTTTACTCATTCCTCTTGACCTATCAGCTCTCATCTGCTTTTACTAACCTAAAAATACCCTTTGTAACTTTCACACAATCAAACAGCATAAATAGAAAAAGCTATCATGCGCCTATATTAATTACCTGCAGGAGCTAATAACAACTGTGTATCCATCCCCAAAGAAAGCTCATACTGCAACTAAACGTCAATAGAATGCTCTAATGTGGTAAAGGAGCCTCAGTTCAGGAGGGATGATGTGGCTTATCTACGGAGTTTTACAACTCTGTTGAATTTCAGCACAAACCTACAATCCCCAACAATCATTCAGTGGCTCCAAACACTGTTTTGCAATTTTTTAAATGCATTTAAAAGAAACCGAAAACACTTAACTTTCAGCTGGAATGACCACATCAAAGTGCATTCAAGAGGTGAGAGTAGAGGTTAGGCCCAAATGTCGAGTTTTGCCCATTTCTTTTGCCTAGGGCTGCATCAGAACTTACTGGATGCACTCCCCCAACCAAAATCTCTAACTCTTCTTGGATAAGACTCAACCTCACTAATGGTTATTAAAAGGAAGCAGCCTTAATGTTCTAGCAACGTGTACCAATCAAATCAGATTGCCATCATCCAATCAACTGCCTCATTCAACCCCATTGGTTGGATAGTTTTTAAAGTGAAGATCCACTTCTGCTCTCTGTGTACTAATTGTTGCATGAGATCTCCTCCTCTTTGGTTACTAATCTGATCAATTACCAGCCATCATAGTTCACTCCGTGTTTCTAAACAATGCACAACCATCGGTGCTGTAACCGTGCGTGTAGCTAAATGAAACTTATGTTCAGTAAGATGTTTTTACTTTGCGGCAAGTTCTGCCTATTACACTTTCTGGCAAGGGCAGATAATCACATAGCCTGATGCAGCCCTAGGTAAAAAGAAATGGGTGAAACTCGAGTGGCTATTTGGGCATCCCTACTCTAACCTCTTGAATGCACATTGATGTAGTTGTGCCAACTGAAAGTTAAGTGCTTTCAGTTTCTTTTAAATGTATTAAAAATGTGTAAAACAGTGTTTGGAGCCAGTGAATAATTGTTGGGGGTTGTAGGTGTGTGCTGAAATTCAACAGAGTTGTAAAACTCCGTAGATAAGCCACATCATCCCTCCCGAACTGAGGCTCCTTAACCACATTAGAGCATTCTATCGAGGTTGAGTTACAGTGTGAGCTTACTTTGTGTCTCAGTTGGTTATACTGTTAGCATTAGCTCCTGCAGGTAATTAATATAGGGACATGGTAACCTCATCTGCTTTTGACACTATTAATCACACCTTTTCTTGCTTGGATTTCAGAACTCTGTTCTGTCTTACAGGCCAATGCAAAAAGCTAGCACGGGCTTTATGAGCCCATAACGCCATGTTTAAGCACACTTTTACAATCCTCCCCCATGCAGGAAATAGATGTAAACACTTGTGGAAAAACTAGCACCCTATTAACTCCACGCATAGTTAAATGTTTTCTTCTCTCTCCCATCCCACTGAATGTATGCTCTGGTGGATCCTCCTCCATTGCTTTCCTGCTTTCAGTTAGTGTACCTCAGGGCTCTGTCTTGGAATCTCTTCTCTTTATAAACTTGTTCCCTTAGTGCACTCATCACACTCAGTGTAAAGATGGTTTTCAGTACCATCCTTACGCTGATGACTCTCAGATTTACTTCTCTAGCCCAAAAATCTCTTCAGGAATCCAAGCTGGAATCTCAGCCTGCTTGTCTGATGATGCTGCCTGAACATCCCACTGGTGTCTAAAACTGAACATGGCCAAAATGGAGCTTCTTATATTTCTCCAAACCCATCTCCCCCCTCCCTTCTCTATTTCTGTGGGTCACACTGTCATTCTCCCCATCTCCTTGGCTTGCAATCTTGGGGTCACACTGTCATCCTCCCCATCTCCTTGGCTCACAATCTTAGGGTCATCTTTGACTCTTCTCTCTCTCTGCATATATCCAAACCTGTCATTTCTTATTCTATAACATCAGCAAAATTAATCTCCTTCTCTCAGAACACACTACAAAGACCCTTATCCACTCTCTTATCTCCCATATAGAATGCTGCAACATGTTCCTCATTGTCTCTCATTGAATCATCTATCTCCCCTTCAATGTGTTGAAATCTCAAATGCACAGCTAATCCTCTGCCAGAGTTGCTGTGTTAACTTAGCCCCTTTTCTCAAGTCACTTCGCTAGTTCCCTATCCTTTTCCACATAAAATTCAAACTTCTCTTACAAATGCATTCATTCTGCGGCTCTTCGCTATCTCTCCTCACATCCCTCCTGGGTAACTTCATCAAGCAAACTACTTTTATATCTTTGCCTTTCTCTTCTACTGCCAACTCCAGCTCCGTTCTTTCCATCTTGCTGCACCATATGCCTAGCACGGATTACCTGAGTCATAACTTCAGGCTCCATCTCTGAATGACATTGTTTGTCTTATCACAACAGGTCTCTCTTCTTCGGGAGATCCAGAAATATGGAGCTGTATTTATGTTCAAAATTAATATGGATAAAACTGAAGCGTGAATATAAATCTGAATCAAGAGGATGTGAATAGATTGTGGTAGGATTTCCCCTTTCAATGGTTACTAATACGATTAGTTATTTAGGGGTAAACATCTCAAGTAAACTTGATCAGTTGTATGAGGTTGTGTGAACACCGATATTATTCTAAGCAGAACTTCTGCACAGAATAACAATCAATATTTATGGGCTAGATAGCATTCCAGCGCATGCACACAAGTGCCAAACAGGTTTTTTTATGCGTAAGATGTAGATGCTGCTAATGCAGACCCATGTGGGCATGCATCTGACTTGCTCTCCTTGTTTAGCTCAGACTTTGAGCACAACTTATTTGCATGCTTTTTGCTTAGAGCATTGAAGAGCAAAGCTTCTCTATTAAAATTGTGTTAGGAAACCCTGTGCTGAGCATTAGCACAGGGCTTTAACACAGGGTTTCTGCATCAGCCCCACGTTTTGCGCTCATGAATACCCAAGGATTCCAGGAAAGTGATTTTATCCAGACTGTAATCTCTGAAAGGACGTTTTAATCCTTTAAGGGGTTATGATAGTTTTATGGTTTCAGACTTAGTCCTTAATTTCCAGGAAAGTGCACTGTATTCATTTTTTGGAAACTAATCAGATTAGAACATCCATTTAGGACAGTATAATTAAAACACAACCTAAAGATTTTGATACATGTAAAGTATTGCGATCACTTTTAACAAGTCTGTACCCTGAAAATGCAGAATATAAGCGTTGAATTAAATCTGTGGAAACCAGTTAAATACAAGGGGACATTTTTATTTTCAAATTTATTTTTATAAAACTAAAACTGAAGTAGTGATAGCCTTCACAAAGTTAAGTTGCCTGCCAACACAAAAGCAGCTTGTCCTCCAATGTCAACCCTCCCATCGTCCCGTACTGCGATCTTCAGTTCTCCTCCACGGCGAGAGCATTGATAAGCTGAAAGAATATTGCAAATCATACATTTAAATCTTCTCTTTTCAGCACAATTGCAGTCATCATCTTAAATGCATGAAATAAAACATGTAGAAGGGAAATTACTACTGTGCATTAAGGGAATAATGCAGATTAAATGGCAAACTTGTGCGGTATTTGCCCTTAATGCACAATTTTGTTTTAGTACAACACAAGTAATAATGAAATGGCAAGCGGGACATGTATGCAAAGCAGCTCATTTTTATGCAAAATGAATAATGCAGCTTATGTTTGACCTTGCAAGCTGTGTTATTCATGGAAAGATAATGCTAGCATTGGCCCAGCATTATTTTTCCTCCACAGGAACATCAGACCGCTAACGTGTGGTCTGATGCTTCCAGGGAACCTCTTAAAAGGGGCAATTCTGGAATCAAGTAACCCCCCCAATTACCCAATCACAAATTTCTATCCCTGAAAACACCTCCTCAAAATCCTCCTCCACCTACTGGGGACTCCCTGTTAGCTAGTGAGGTGGAAGAAGCAATACTCAGTTGCTCCCTTCTCATCAACATGTGATATTCCTGGTTGCAGCCATGCAAAATTATATTTACCGCGCAAGTCATTAATCTGCAGCATAATTATCTTCTCAATGACAACCACTGCTGTCTTGCTTCAGGTCTTTGGAAAAACAGAAAACACTACCCCCATCATAAGCCAACATTAGAAGAGGAATACCAAAATCCTCTCAGCACTCCATACTTACCCAGCATGTCTGTTTTTCCTAATGTCTCTGCCCAGTAACTGCTCAACACGGCATGTGCAGACCCTGAACAAATCAGAAATGGCAGCATCTTAGATTCTATTTCTGGACTTCATTTAGAACATATTGGCTAAATACTATGTACAGTGCTTGAATAAAAATATTTTTAGAAGCCCATGTATGGATCCCACTGTCCTTCAGGGCTGGTTGAGCCACATGATGCTCAAGAGGTGATGAGTCCAGGCCTGGGGAAGGAGACAAAGTAACTGCTGCTATCTTGCTGGACCTCACTGACCAAATATGCATAACCCTATCCCTTGAGCAAGAAGGGTGAGACCCAGAACCATCCACCTATGCTGTCTGGAGAGGGGAGAAGAGACAAAAAAAAGCAGTCACTACAGAAGTGAAGACGTGCTAGCTGTTAAAACAGTAGCTATGGCTATGATGTGTGGTCATGGCGATTGTCTGTTTAATTGTAAGAAATACACATGCCTACCTGTGACAGGATCCTCTGGAATTCCATACCATGGTGCAAAGTATCGGGAACAAAAATCATAGCTTTTGTTTCCACAGAAACTTCCTTTCAGAGTGACTATTACTCCTTCCACCTTCCCTGTCTTCTCAGCTCGCAAGAGATTTTGTGGATCCACGTTCAGCTTTTCCAGGTGTAACCTGCGTGTTGATATTGAATGCATTATTATATCAAACAGCATACACAAAAGATTACCATACTGCGACAGTGACACACAAAACTATATTCACATAAAGGCTGTTCTGTATTGTTACCTGAAATAACTTGGTCTGTAATATTCTACTCACATAGGGACTGATGCCAGGACCAGATAAAAGAACTTGGTGACCACAGGCAAAAATAGATAGCAGATCCCAGAGAATGGGGGGTTGGGGGGTGTCAGAGGTCCCAAAGATTGGAGAGCCAGAAGGGCAGAGAAAAGCCACAGTGTCGCCCCTTTGAAGCAGTACATACACCTGGTCCTAAATTAAGGAGCTGGCTCCTTTGTCCTGGGTAGTTGGAGCCTTTGAAATCTGGCATCCTAGGCCAAGGCTTGACAAATCTTGGGTGCCAGGTCACCATGGTGACTATAAATTGAACCCTGGTATCTGGGATTTCATAGCCCTCTTCCCCTGCCATCATCCAATATGTCTTGGAATGTCAGCTGCACTGTTTGCTGCTCCATTGCGATCGACTCTGCATGTAGCTTGAGTCATGTGGTGGAGGAAGATCAAGATCAGCAAACTTCCTGCAACATGCAGCTTGAGCTACTGTACATGCAGAGCCGATTGTGGTGGAACAGTAAAAAGCATGGCAGGGGAATGATACAATACATCAGGCGATGGCAGGGAGAGAGAGAGAAAAAGACAGACTGGGGTGATCATGGTAGTGGTGGGGGCTGTGAAAGAGAGCGAGAGACAGACTGAAGTGATGGCTGGGGAGGGCTATGCGAGACACTGGTTGGCTGGGGGGTGGAGCTATATGAGAGAATGTGTATGTGTGTGTGAAGTCAGAGTGCAGGAGCTATGGGGGACGTTTTTGCTTTATGTATTACCAGCAATGGAAAACAACCCTAAACATTGGAAGGTCAAAGAATATATTCCAGTAATCAAAAAAGACCCCCAATGAATCAAGGGTGATGAAGAGATGTTTAAAGAATGTTGGAGTTACTTGACAAAAGGGTGGAACATATCTACACTCTATCAATGTCTTTGCTTTAATTATTTTTATTTTATCATAAAAAGCTGAAGGTACTTATCTCCATAAGAAGCACTTAAGAAAAAGCTATTTCCAAGGAAGCCCCGCATGATGTGACATGTTTCGAGCCCAAATCAAATTAGGCTCTGCTTCAGGTTTCAGGAAACTCCCCGGTACAAATAAGAAATATCAGCACTTTAAACATACAGCAAACAACCCACACCTTAAAATAAAAAGGTATCTGACATCAATAATCATAACAGCTAATCAAAAACCGGAGGAGAAATCCATGAAAATGAAAACCCCTCTGATGATAGGTCTACATCAAAAGAGACTGGCCCAATCAATTTCCAAGTTCAGGCCTGATGGAACCACAGAAGGTAACTTGAAAATCCAATATTGCTCCTTCCATTCTAATTTAGCCAGCTGACCTCCACCTCATGGATTGAAAGGGACATGGTCAATCACCCGCCAGTACAATTGAGTGAATGAATGCCCATATTGCAAGCAATGCTCCACCATAGGTGCTGATAAAGTTTCCAACCATAAACACGAAGCATGTTCACTGAGGTGTGCTTTAATCTGTCTTGTAGTTCGGCCTACATAGATAAGATCGCATGGGCATATGATCACATATATCATAAAAATGGATAAACATGAAGTACACCAATGGAATCGCAACAAAATATCTTGCTTGGTATTATGTCACATATCACCCTCCAAAGTCTGTGCGCAATGTTGGCACTTGCCACATGCATAATGGCCTGAGTTTTCATGGAAATATATGGGACGGTCTGCAGAAGTAGTAGAATGCACCACCCAATCTCGAAGGAAATCTTGAGTAAAAACAGCCATTCCCTATGACAGTGCTGGGCCTTTTTGTAGGCCCAAAACACTATTTTACGAGGGTATCCCCTACTGACCAAACAATTGCATAAATCCTCAGCATGTTTTTGGAACTCAGCAGTGGTGGGCAGATGCATCCGGAGACTTAAACACTGACCAATCGGCAGTCCGCTGCCTTTTGTTGGCACTATTTAATGACATGTTAAGGGCCTGATATATTAGGCTTTCTTTTCCTATAGAAAATGGGAAAACAGTAAATCCAGCCCTTAAAAAAGGAGCTACAATAAACCTTTTGGGGGATGGGGGAGCACTGTGATTGAGATCTTGGCGGATGGCTCCTAAATGTTTAAGCTGGCTCCTAGATTAAAAAAAATTGTCAAGGCCTACCCTTGACAATTGCCTATGTTGCTGATGCAGTAAACTGTGCTATGCATTAGCCAAAATCCAAAATGTTACAGAGAGTTTGCCGAGACTCAAGCCCACTGACTATTACCCAATGTTGCTAATCCATGTCGGAACAAATGATACTGCCAGGTATCCCTCTGAGCGTATCAAAAGAGACTTCATGGCTCTGGGACAGAGGGTGAAGCAGTTAGGTGCACAGGTGGTGTTCTCTTCAATCCTCCCTGTTAAGGGTAAAGGCCAAGGCAGAGAGGCTCGCATCCTGGAGATGAATGCATGGCTGTGTGGATGGTGTCATCATGGGATGCTGTTCCAAGGGTTGCAGAGCAGAGATGGTGTCCATCTGTCCAATAAAGTTCGATGTGTCTACAGTAGCAGACTGGCTAATCTACTGAAGAGGGCTTTAAACTAGATTCGATGGGGATGGGTGAAGAAAGCCCCCAGGTAAGTGATACATGAAATACCTTTATGGAAATGGGTAAAAGGGGTAATATATGGAAAGCAGTGTGTATAAATGCCCATAGCATGGGAAATAAGATCCCTGATGTTGAAGCTTTGGTGGGAGTGGCTGACTTGGATTTAGTGGCAGTTACAGAAACATGGTTCACAGAAAACCATGACTGGGATGTAACTATACCCGGCTATACTTTTTTCAGAAAGGACAGGGTAGGAAAAAGGGGAGGAGGAGTGGCACTATATGTAAAAATACTATTAAATCTTTGGAATTACAGAGCTTAAAAGGGAGAGAGAAGGCATTGTGGGTTAAACTAGAAAGAGGGAAAGAGAAATGTATTTGCATTGGCATGATATACAGACCTCCCTCACAAGACGAAGAGGTGGACGGAAAGTTAATTGAAGACATACGCAGCATTGCTAGGAAAGGGGACGTGCTACTGATAGGGGATTTCAATATGCCAGATGTTGTTTGGCACATTCCTGCTGCAGTATCATCTAGAAGTAAAGAGATTCTCTACAGGGAGAACTATTCAGGCAACTGGTAACATACCCCACACGTGAAGGGGCCATACTGGACTTGGTGCTTACTGTCAGATGGCTGCCTGGGTGAGAATCTTCACAGTCTTGGCAAGTGCATATATCTATATGATTTGCAAGGGATTGTGGGCAATGCAGTTCATTCACACCAGACACAGCTGCTCACAATAATTAGTTGTGCTTTTGGGTAAAGCCAATAAGATATTTATTTATGGGGTTATTTCTCCCAACACAGATATGCTTGGTAGCACATAAATCAGGTTCCTTGCTTTCAGTGTTAAACTTGGAAAAACAAAATCAGAAAACATTTCAACTTGTCAGGCAATCAAAGCAAAAGAAATAAGACCTGGTTGATAACAAACTGGTCTTTTCTGTAGGCTTAGCTAATATTTTCTTAGCATGTATCAAACAACAAACCAAAAGCCACAAAGAAGGAAAAAAAACCTGTTCTTTTCAGGTAAACTTCTTATATCTTCCCACATAGATTCAGAAGTGATTCTCTTAGAGCTCACAAGCAATTAGGTAAGGCTCAATTGCTAGCAGTTATCCAGCTGAAACCCCTTAGCTGGCTTGCTTTCTACTGCGTGGCTAAAAATCCTACTCATGAGCTTTTCTGAGTAGATTAAAGAACAAGTTTGTATTTCTTTGTGATGGTTGCTGTACTTTATAACAGAAAATCACCAAAGGAGTTTAGACAGAGAGCAGTCCATGTAAACAGATTCTTCATCTGCTATCACCCCCTCTTCTTCAACAAGCATGGGTTCAATATCATGGATTGGCACAGATGAATCTCCCAATGGAGCACTTTCAGGAGAATACTCGTTTCCCTGCTGTCTTTCAAGGTTATAGCTAGGGCATAGATCAGTGTTCATACCTGAGCTTCCATTGCTGTTAGAGTTCCTCTCTATATAGCCTGGCCAGTATGTAGTCCAGTTCTTATGTCCAGCCTTCCAATCCAGATCCCTGGACACTGGATCTCTCTTCACATACCTTCTGGCACGGGTCTTAGGGTCCCTTCCACGTGCAGCCATCTCCCTCACAGGTACCGTCTGGAGATTCCTAGCTTTGCAGCACTATTCCTCTGGCTTTCCCCAGTCCAATGGTGTATGCTGGCCCTTGGAATGCCTCCCAGTATACGTACTGCTCTGGACTCTTCTAGACCTCTCAAAGGCTTTTCTCCTCTTTCTTCCAAAGGGTTTCTTTCCCTCTCTGTCCATCCGGTTTGGCTTCTGCTTCTGATGATCCTCCTGATGATGAAGATGATCAAGCTCAAGTTGATTCTCTGTAGAATAAACTCTACCTTTATTCTGCTTAGATGAGTGCTCCTCCCTAACACAGCGCAGCTGTGCTGAATCAGGCCCTGCCCTTTGAGATGAGTGCTTAGGGATTACCTCATAGCCCTCCTGATTGAACACACGTTTCCCCACTTCAGCTCCTCTAATGGCTGTTGGAAACCTGGTGCATTCTGGGACTGGTAGTCTTTTATGGGAAAATTCTGTTTTCTTATTTCTACCAGAACTGACAGGTTGCTTGTTCAGAGTTACTTCACCTTTTCTGTAGCTCCTTCCTGAGCTATGATAAGCTTCCTTATCACATTACCAATGGTGAAAGTGTTTCTGATGTTACAGAGGGAGATGATTTTACATCCAGTGATCACCAGATGGTGTGGTTCAGTATTAGGACTAGGACTGTTAGAATCCATTCAAAGGTGACTAACTTTGCCAAAATGGGCCAATACCTCAGGGAGTTGTTAGCGGGATGGGAACAGCTGGGGGATGTAGAAAAACAGTGGGCAAAACTGAAAAGGGGATATTTTAAGGGCAATCAACCTTTTTGTTAAAATGGTAAATAAAGGTAAAAGGAAAAGGAGACCGCTATGGCTTTCGAAAGAAGTAGCTGAAAAGGTGAAGAAAAAGAGGGAGGCCTTCATGAAATACAAGAGATCACAGAGAGAGGAAGACAGGCATCTGTATTTGGAAAAACTCAGAGAAACTAGCAAAGTAGTCAGGAAAGCAAAGATTCAAACAGAGGAGGAAATAGCCAATGCAATAAAATGGGGGGATAAGACATTTTTCAGATATGTTAGTGAAAAGAGTAAGGGCAAAAGTGGTATTGTCAGACTCAAGGGTGAAGGGGAGGAATATGTAGAAGCTGATGAGGATAAAGCGGAATTGCTTAACAAATATTTCTGTTCTGTGTTCACAGATGAAGAACCAGGAACAGGACTTCAGAAAACACCCACAAACAGGAACAGAAGTGAGGGACATCTTGAACAATTTTCAGAAGACTGTGTTCGTGAGAAACTAGCTCAACTTAAAGTAGACAAAGCGATGGGACCGGATGGGATACACCCTAGAATACTGAGGGAACTTGGGGACGTTCTAGCAGCTCCACTGACTGACCTTTTCAATGCCTCATTGGAGTCGGGAGTGGTACCAAAGGACTGGAGAGAGGCTCATGTGGTGCCTTTACACAAAAGCAGAAGTAAGGATGTAATTGGAAACTACAGGCCGGTTAGTTTAACTTCGGTGGTGAGTAAATTATTGGAAACGCTGCTGAGAGAGAAAATAGTGAGATTTCTGGAGTCCAGCGGATTACAGGATCCGAGGCAGCATGGATTCACCAGAGGCCGGTCTTGTCAGACAAATCTGATTGATTTCTTTGACTGGGTGACCAGGGAGTTGGACCGAGGGAGAGCCCTAGATGTGGTGTATTTAGATTTCAGTAAAGCCTTTGACACCGTTCCTCACAGGCGACTTATAAACAAACTGAGCACCCTAGGGATGGACCCTAAAGTTACTGCTTGGGTTAGAAATTGGTTTTGTGGGAGGCGACAAAGAGTACAGGTAAATGGCGCTCACTCTGAGGAGAAGGACGTTACCAGTAGTGTGCCCCAGGGATCTGTGTTTGGTCCGATTCTTTTTAATATCTTTATTAGTGATATAGCGGAAGGGCTGTCGGGTAAGGTTTGCCTCTTTGTGGATGATACCAAAATTTGCAATCAAGTAGACACCCTGGAAGGTGTAGATAACATGAGGAGGGATCTAGCTAAGTTTGAAGAATGGTCTAGAATTTGGCAGCTGGGATTTAATGTTAAAAAATGTAAGGTCATGCATTTGGGCTGCAGCAATCCAAGGGAGCAATATATTATAGGGAGTGAAGTACTTTTGTCCACTAAAGAAGAGCGGGACCTACACATGGTTGTGTCTGATGATCTTAAAGTAGCTAAACAGGTAGAAAAGGTGACAGCAAAAGCTAGAAGGATGCTTGGGTGCATACGGAGAGGAATGGCTAGCAGAAAAAAGGAGGTGATAGTGCCTCTATATAAGTCTTTGGTGCAACCTCATTTGGAGTATAGTGTGCAATTCTGGAGACCGCACCTTCAAAAGGATGTGAACAGGATGGAGTCAGTTTAGAGGGTGGCTACTAAAATGGTTGTTGGTCTTCATTATAAAGCATATGAGGACAGACTTAAGGATCTTAATATGTGTACACCTTAGAGGAAAGGCGGGATAGAGGTGATATGATTGAGATGTTTAAATACCTCCGTGGCATAAATGCACAGGGAGAGAGCCTCTTTCAATTGAAAGCAAGTTCTGCTACGAGGGGACATGGGATGAGGGTGAAGGGGGATAGATTCAGGAGTGATATGTGGAAATATTTCTTTACAGCAAGCGTGGTGGATCCGTGGAATAGTCTCCCAGTGGAGGTGGTAGAGATGAGGACAGTATCTGAATTCAAAAAAACATGGGACAAACACAGAGGATCTTGTCAGACGGCTGCCTGGGTGAGAATGTTCACAGTCTTGGCAAGTGCATATATCAATATGATTTGCAAGGGATTGTGGGAAATGCAGTCCATTCACACCAGACACAGCTGCTCACAATTAGTTGTGCTTGAGTATAAAGCCAATAAGATATTTATTTATGGGGTTATTTCTCCCAACACAGATATGCTTGGTAGCACATAAAACAGGATACTTGCTTTCAGTGTTAAACTTAGAAAAACAAAATCAGGAAAACAACAGTTGAACTTGTCAGGCAATCAAATGAAAAGAATAAAGACCTGGTTGGTAACAAACAGGTCTTTTCTGTAGGCTTTAGCTATCTTCACACATAGACTCAGAAGTGATTCCCTCAGAGCTCACAAGCAATTAGGTAAGGCTCAATTGCTAGCAGTTACCCAGCTGAAACCCCTTAGCTGGCTTGCTTTCTACTGCGTGGCTCAAATCCTACTTCAGGAGCTTTTCTGAGTAGATTAAAGAACAAGTTGGTATTTCTTTGTGATGGTTGTTGTACTTTGTAACAGAAAATTACCAAAGGAGTTTAGACAGAGAGCAATCCATATATTCACAGCCTGTATCTAAGACCGCTCCCCCTTCTTCAACAATCATGGGTTCAATATCATGGATTGGCACAGAGGAATTTCTCAATGTAGCACTCTCAGGAGAATACTTGTTTCCCTGCTGTCTTTCAAGGTTATAGCTAGGGCATAGATCAGTGTTCATACCTGAGCTTCCATTGCTGTTAGAGTTCCTCTCTAAATAGCCTGGCCAGTATGTAGTCCAGTTTTTATGTCCAGCCTTCCAATCCAGATCCCTGGACACTGGATCTCTCTTCACATACCTTCTGGCACGGGTCTTAGGGTCCCTTCCACATGCAGCCGTCTCCCTCACAGGTACCGTCTGGAGATTCCTAGCCCTGCAGCACCATTCCTCTGGCTTTCCCCAGTCCAATGGTGTAAGCTTGCCTTTTGAATGTCTCCCAGTATACGTACTGCTCTGGACTCCTTTAGACCTCCCAAATGCTTTTCTCTTCTTTCTTCCAAAGGGTTTCTTGCCCTCTCTGTCCGTCCGCTCTGGCTTCTGCTTCTGATGATCCTCCAGATGATGAAGCTGTCCAAGATGAGGATCTCCCAGATGAAACTGAGGATAATTCTCTGTAGAATAAACTCTACCTTTATTCTGCTTTGATGAGTGCTCCACCCTAGCACAGCGCAGCTGTGCTGAATCAGGCCCTGCCCTTTGAGATGAGTGCTTGGGGATTACCTCATAGCCCTCCTGATTGAACACACGTTTCCCCACTTCAGCTCCTCTAATGGCTGTTGGAAACCTGGTGCATTCTGGGACTGGTAGTCTTTTATAGAAAAATTCTGTTTTCTTATTTCTACCAGAATTGACAGGTTGCTTGTTCAGAGGCACTTCACCTTTACTATAGCTCCTTCCTGAGCTATGATAAGCTTCCTTATCACATACCCCCCTGCTTAAGTTATTACAGACTGGTTTAACTGGTGAAACGTCTTTCCTATAGTCCGTAATACCTACGAGAGTGTTCTCTTTTTGAAGCTCACTTACTTCCTGACTGGCTTCAGGGTCCTTATTATTTACAGGCCTCTCCTTCCAAGACTTAAGTACATTAATATGGTAGGTCTGCCTACGCCCTCTTGCATTTTCTACCATATAAGATACTGGGCTCATTTGTTTAACAACCTTCCATGGCCCTTTCCACTGTACTTCAAACTTTGGAGCAGTACCTGCTACTTGAACCAAAACCTTTTCACCAATGCTTAATTGGCGGCTTTTGGCCTTCCTATCATACCACCCTTTCTGGCGCACTTGACTGTCCTGCAGGTTCCTCTCAGCAACCTGCGAGGTCCTTTTCAAACGTGCTCTCAAGTCACGTAGAAACTGTGGCACTTCCTGACTTCCTGGTTCAGGATCAATCCATTGTTCCCTCAAAATATCTAATAAACCCCGTGGAGCCCTACCATACATCAATTCATATGGAGTTACACCTAGGGACACCTGAATTCTTTCCCTGCAGGCATATAAGGCAAAGGGCAATAACATATCCCATTCTTTTACCTCTCCTGCTAACCCCCTTCTCAACATTTGTTTGAGAGTTTGGTTGAATCTCTCCACCAAACCGTTTGATTGTGGATGGTAGGCTGAGGTTTTCACGTGATGAATGCCAAAGGCATCCCAGACCTGGGCCAAATATTTGGATACAAAATTGGACCCTCGGTCAGTCAACACCTCTCTTGGGAATCCCACTTCACAAAATAATTTTACTAGCTCTAAAGCTATTGTTTTTGCAGAAACATTCCTCAATGGTATGGCCCAGGGAAACCTTGTTGCCTGATCTACCATAACTAGGATGTATTGGAAACCTCGGGGCGTTTTGACTAATGGGCCTACAATATCCATGGCAATGCGACCAATTGAGTCTGTGATAATTGGCATGGGAATCAATGGCACCACCGGTGGGTGAGCTGCTGTAACTCGCTGACACGCTGGACATGCAGCACAAAACTGGGCAGTTTCTTTGAAAATACCTGGCCAGTAAAAACGCATAAGTATTTGATCCAGCGTTCCTTGCATCCCTTTATGACCTCCAACTGGATGATCATGTGCTAATCTAAGTACTAGCCCTTTGAAAGTTGTGGGTACCACCAATTGTTTACGTATGGTCCCATTTCTGGGGTCCTGACTCTCTCTATATAATATTTCATTATCTAGTCTGAATCTGGGCAACTCCTCCCTGACCTCCTGAGCATACTTAAAAGCTCGGGTGAGAGCTTGATCAGCTCGCTGCTCTTGTGGAAAGTTAGGAAACTTTGCCACTAACTCAGCTGGCACCCAGGGTAAACTTTGACCAGCTAACATCTCAGCCCTTCCCTGTGCTCTGCAAAGTCTCTCATGCCGCTTTTGTGCTTTCAACTTTCTTACTTTACCAGATGATGGAGTTATTAAATCATCATGAGAGGGTAAGTCTCCTAATAACTCTGCCTGCTCCCCCTCCTCCTTTTGCTGGCTCTCTACCTTAGCCTGCGAGCGGGTGGATACAAGGCCCCTCTTATTACCTATAGTTTGGCCTTCTGGAAGCTTAACCATCTTTTTAGCTAGGGACTGAGGACTTCCAAAGAAAGGCCCGGGAGCTATTTCCATTATTCCTTCTCCCTCCTTCTTTCCTAGCCCTTCCACTAGACCCTGCTTAAATCTTGGCCAGTCCTTTCCTAGAACCAAATCAAAGGGTAGCCTAGGCACCATTGCTAACAGGACTTCCTCTTGTTCCCCCAGGCACTTAACCTTTAGCCTATAGGTAGGATATGATGTTGCAGCACCATGAATGCATCTGATGTGAACTTGGCTTTCAGGGGTTCTAGGCACAAATCCTTCTTGGGCCTCTATTCTCTTCCAAAGCCTTTTTGACATCATACTCTGGTCTGCCCCAGAGTCTAACAAAGCATTTGTGGTAATTCCTTGCACATCAACCATCAAAAGAAATCCTTCTTTGGGCTGTTTTAAATCCACACCCATTAAGCTAGTGTGTGTCTGGCATCCCTTTTCTAAATGTCCCCATTTTCCACACTTGAAACATTTCTTTCCACTCCACTGTGTCATCTGGTTTGGCACAGTACATTTATTTCCAGAAACATTTTTAAATATTTTCTTTTCTGATACAGCACAGCTTGCCTCAGCACCCATCTTCAGAGGGCCACCCATTCTATGGCAAGCCTGCGTGGCTTCCAAGAATCTCTCTGCTAGCATGGTTGCCTCTCCAAGATTTTGGCAATTTTGCTGTATAAGGAAAGTGTGCAAATCTTTAGGCACAGCAGACATAAATTGTTCAAGCATAATAATGTCTAATAACATTTCTACCGTCTTTTGCTCAGGCTCCAACCATTTTACAGCTAATCCTCTGATTCTCTGACTCAGAGCCCTGGGTGTTTCACCCACTCTTAATGTAGTAGCTCTAAACATTCGCCTATACTCTGAAATAGACAACCCTAGGCGATCTCTAATAGCAGCCTTTACATCCTTATAATTCAAAGCCTGGGCTGCTGGCATTGCTCTATAAGCTGCAAGCGCCTCTCCAGTTAATGAGGCTGCCAGCCTTACTGCCCACTGTGTCTCTGGCCATGCTAATGCTCGTGCCACTCTTTCAAAAGACTCTAGAAAATCATCAACATTATCATCTGGAGTTAGCTTCCCAAAACTAAATGCCCCAATTCCTTGATTGAGTCCCACACTGTCCACATGTGGTGTACCAGTATTTACTGCTGGTCTTGCATCTGGTCCACTTTGGTTCTGCAGTTTAACTAGGGCTTGCACCAGATCAAGCACTGGCCTCTGCTGGTCCATTAAGGCTTTCATAGCAGTGTCCTGAGCCTGCTGTGCTAGCTCCTGTTGCCTGCTAAACTGGGCTGCCATCCAATCAGCTAGTTCCCTTGGATCCATCTTGATCCCTGCAAGAAAACACAAAAAACCCCCCACAGTGCACCACCTTCCAAACAGGTGTTTTTTTCTCCTTTTTTATTTCAATTACCCCTGTGCCTTACTCCCATCCACCACTAGACATGCCCAGGTACTTGTTACCTTATGCCAGTGATGAATCCAGCTCTGCACAGGGTCTTTTCTTCCTGGAACAGCTACCTGGAACAGCCACCTCTCCTCCAAAGTGCAGTTGAGGGAAAATCTTTTCTTTCAGCTTTTAAGCTTGAACTGTCTTTTCCTTCAGACTTGAGTTGTAATCCTTAGCAAGTAAATCCTTCTGCGCAAAAGCAATCCTGCCAACTACGCCATTTGTCAGACGGTTGCCTGGGTGAGAATGTTCACAGTCTTGGCAAGTGCATATATCAATATGATTTGCAAGGGATTGTGGGAAATGCAGTCCATTCACACCAGACACAGCTGCTCACAATAATTAGTTGTGCTTGAGTGTAAAGCCAATAAGATATTTATTTATGGGGTTATTTCTCCCAACACAGATATGCTTGGTAGCACATAAAACAGGATACTTGCTTTCAGTGTTAAACTTAGAAAAACAAAATCAGGAAAACAACAGTTGAACTTGTCAGGCAATCAAATGAAAAGAATAAAGACCTGGTTGGTAACAAACTGGTCTTTTCTGTAGGCTTTAGCTAATATTTTCTTAGCAGTGTTTCAAACAACAAGCAAAACCCACAAAGAAGGGAAAACTGTTCTTTTCAGGTTAACTTCTTATATCTTCACACATAGACTCAGAAGTGATTCCCTCAGAGCTCACAAGCAATTAGGTAAGGCTCAATTGCTAGCAGTTACCCAGCTGAAACCCCTTAGCTGGCTTGCTTTCTACTGCGTGGCTCAAATTCTACTTCAGGAGCTTTTCTGAGTAGATTAAAGAACAAGTTGGTATTTCTTTGTGATGGTTGTTGTACTTTGTAACAGAAAATTACCAAAGGAGTTTAGACAGAGAGCAATCCATATATTCACAGCCTGTATCTAAGACCGCTCCCCCTTCTTCAACAATCATGGGTTCAATATCATGGATTGGCACAGAGGAATTTCTCAATGTAGCACTCTCAGGAGAATACTTGTTTCCCTGCTGTCTTTCAAGGTTATAGCTAGGGCATAGATCAGTGTTCATACCTGAGCTTCCATTGCTGTTAGAGTTCCTCTCTAAATAGCCTGGCCAGTATGTAGTCCAGTTTTTATGTCCAGCCTTCCAATCCAGATCCCTGGACACTGGATCTCTCTTCACATACCTTCTGGCACGGGTCTTAGGGTCCCTTCCACGTGCAGCCGTCTCTCTCACAGGTACCGTCTGGAGATTCCTAGCCCTGCAGCACCATTCCTCTGACTTTCCCCAGTCCAATGGTGTAAGCTTGCCTTTTGAATGTCTCCCAGTATACGTACTGCTCTGGACTCCTTTAGACCTCCCAAATGCTTTTCTCTTCTTTCTTCCAAAGGGTTTCTTGCCCTCTCTGTCCGTCCGCTCTGGCTTCTGCTTCTGATGATCCTCCAGATGATGAAGCTGTCCAAGATGAGGATCTCCAAGCTGATCCTGAGGATCTCCCAGATGAAACTGAGGATAATTCTCTGTAGAATAAACTCTACCTTTATTCTGCTTTGATGAGTGCTCCACCCTAGCACAGCACAGCTGTGCTGAATCAGGCCCTGCCCTTTGAAATGAGTGCTTGGGGATTACCTCATAGCCCTCCTGATTGAACACACGTTTCCCCACTTCAGCTCCTCTAATGGCTGTTGGAAACCTGGTGCATTCTGGGACTCGTAGTCTTTTATAGAAAAATTCTGTTTTCTTATTTCTACCAGAACTGACAGGTTGCTTGTTCAGAGTCACTTCACCTTTACTATAGCTCCTTCCTGAGCTATGATAGGCTTCCTTATCCCAATCTCTAAAGGAAAAAAGGGGACTGTTGTAGTTGATATGGAAGGACAGACTACATAGGCCATGTGGTCTTTTTCTGTCGTCATATATCTATGTTTCTAGCACAGTGATTTGCTCAAGATTTCTCTGATTAGTCTAACTTCTGCTGCAGAAAGACTTCTAGCACATGAAAACTTTGAGCAAAACCACTGTATTTATTTATTTATTTCCAGTCTCTTTTATACCGCGCTATACAACATCAGTGCGGTTTACAATGAACATAGAATTACACATTTCCTTGGGTACTCTGTGTTTACAATGAACAGGAGTTTAAAACTTGGATAACAGGGGGTAACTATTTAGAATCTTGCAATAAGGTGGGGTTCGCATCATTTTGTCTAGTCATGGGAGTTTTGTGTTGTACCTGTGAATGAGGCTGGTATGGCATTGTACTAAAAATAGTGCAATGGGCATACAAATAATAGATTACAAAATTGCTAGGCATGTGCACACCAAAGATTTTCTTCCTTCTTTTTGTTCATCCAAATGTACCCATTCAGTTAGTCTTCAGGAACCGAAGCATTCGTCCCATTCATCCCATTAAAGTCAATGGGGGAAGCTATTTTACAATGGAACAGTGAAGCTTACTATCTATTTTCAATCAAACCTGCTTCAAATTTGATGGCAGGCATCTGTAACAGCATTACCGAGCCATCCAGATGGTCATAACCCCCCCAGAGGCATCAGAAGAGGGGCAAAGAATTTGTACAGTGGCAGGATGAGTAGCAAAAACCACCATCAAAGGGCAAGGTGATACAAATAGTGCAATAAACACCAAGATAGTGGAGAGGGCAAAACAGCACCACAATTAGTGGAAGCTCACCAAGGCACTTTAAGAGGAGCAAAATGGCAAGGAGACCCACACAGCAACCAGATTGTCTGCAACACCTTAAACATGCTAAGGGAACCACACAGCACCCATATTGGCCGCAACACCTAAAACATGTCAAGGAGATCAGCACAACACCCAAACTGGCTGAAAGGCCCTAAATTATACCAGGACCACCAGCACACCACCCACATCAGCTGCAAGGCCCTAAAACACCAGAAAAGAGCCAGCACAGCTCAGGCCTTATTATTGGGGCGAGTTCAGCTAAGTTGTGTGTCTTCGAGTTACATTCCTGGCATGGAAGACTTTGGTCCCAGCATAGGAACCTTAAATATAGAGAAAGTTTCCCCCAGGTGGAAGAAGCATTCATGGACTCCATAGATGACATGCTGAGGAACTTAAATAAGAATCGGGGGATGCACTGCGGTGAAGACCTCAAAGCAGTGGAAGTGGGGCTGCAGTACTGACAATGACAGCCCAGAAGAGCTGAGGAAGACCAATGCAGCAAGAAAGATAGGCTAGAAGCCCCTATAATGTAAGGCTAATACTGGTGGCAGAAGATAATTGGCAGGTACAGTGATGGAGGATGGTGTATGTGAGGGCAAAATGTCACCCCATAACAGCTAAGGTTCATTCAGCTATCAGGCTGGATAAGTGAGGGCCCCTTGCTTCTGTCAGCACTCCATGCTCATCCATCCTGATAGAATACTGTTGTTCGTTCAAGGGTATATCAGTAGCTGTGCTCCCGTACATGAATCTTCAAACAAGTGCAAAGATGGAAATGTGAACAGAATTTGGAGAGAGAGCTCAAGGCTCATCAACATTGGTAGGTTGGTAGTTTCCCCCCCACCATGCTGATTTTGGATTCTCCCAGACGGGTTGATGGGAACGGCATGCTGAAGCGGGTAGCAGAACACCCAAAAAGATGTACAATGACAAGCCTAAGTACCTACAAGGGTGTAATGCAGGAGGAGTTGAGGAGTGGTATTTTCCTGTGCCTGTTCAGTATCTAGCTTATTGTTTATTGTTTTGTCTATATTTCTGTATTGTCATTGTGTCCTCTGTAGTGCTGTGGCTTCCTTCTCACTACTTTACTGTCTCTGTTTCCTGACTATCTGACTGTACATTTTGATGTGCTTTTTTCTCTCCTTCTCTCTATTCCTCTCTAATTGGTATTTTCAGTCCTCAGGTTTTTGTTTTGGGGGGGGGGGGTTGTTTGTTTTTTTACCAGGGCACATTCTGTGGACTCTGGCTGCTTTCACTTGCTTGCATTTATCACTTTCCCTGCCCCACTTGTTCAGCTCTGTCTTCAGCTGTGTGTGTGTCTCTCTCCTCTTCCTTATATCCCACCCTCCACATGGCTTATAGTCTCTTATAGCTGTCCCGAGCTCAGTACCTCAATCCCCCACAGGAATACCTTAACCCCTACAATCTCTACCAACTATCATTTTACTTCCTCTGACTTCTGTGCTCCTCGTCATCTCTCTTTTATGGCTCCTCATCACTTTCTCTTCCTATTGCTCATACTCCCTAATTGTCTCCCCTGCTATCAACACCTTCAACCATCTCCCACTTCTCACCTTTATCATCTTCACTTATCCCACCATCATGTCATGTATCCTATCATCAGCTCTTGAGCTTCACCACTTTCTCCCTCTCATTCAGCCATCACCTTTCTCTCTGAAACAACTTCACCCTTGTTACCGCCATGCTGCCTTCTCTCTGCCCCACAATCTTCTACTCCTTCGCCTTCTCTTTTCTGGAGATATCAACCCCAACCCTGGCACCCCTAGGCTTCTGTCACACTCCCAGAATAGATCCTTATGCAACAGCTCAAATCGTATTCATACTTCAGACATTCAGACTTGGAAGACATAAGAAAGACAGAGAGGTACATAGAAGAGACTTACAGGGATATAGTCCTGAAGTCCCACCTCCAGTCTGGCAGCATCCCTGTTGCCATGGAGGAGAGAGGTCACGTTACAGGAGAGCATCACTCTGGTGTGGCAGGACGTGATCCTGTAACTAGGACCTGTCCTCCAGGTGATGTAAAACCCTCTCGCACCGAGGAAGTTTCTCCAGAGCCATGTGCCCATGAGGGAAGGGTTAGGACAGCTGTTATAGTTGGTGATTCCATCATTAGGCATGTAGATAGCTTGGTGGCTGGTGGAAATGAGCATCGCCTGGTAACATGCCTGCCTGGTGCGAAGGTAGCGGACCTCACGCGCCACCTAGATAAGGTCTTAGATAGTGCTGAGGAGGAGTCTGCTGTCTTGGTACATGTCAGTACCAATGACATAGGAAAATGTGGTAGGGAGGTTCTGGAGGCTAAATTTAGGCTTTTAGGTAGGAAGTTGAAATCCAGAACTTCCAGGGTAGCGTTCTCTGAAATGCTTCCCTTCCACGCACAGGACCCAAAAGGCAGGCAGAGCTCCGGAGTCTCAATGTGTGGATGAGACAATGGTGCAATGATGAGGGTTTTGAATTTGTTAGGAACTGGGGAACATTCTGGGGAAAGGAGGGGCTCTTCCGAAGGGATGGGCTTCACCTTAACCGGGATGGAATCAGGCTGCTGGCATTAACCTTTAAAAAGGAGATAGAGCAGATTTTAAACTAGATAATAGGGGAAAGCCGACAGTTGCACAAGAGCGCATGGTTCAGAAGAACGTATCCTTGAAGGATACTACCAAAAGCAGAGAGGTTCCAAAAAAGAGTAAAGTAGCCCAAATGGCCTCGAGTATGGAGCAGACAGAGCTTAAAGATTCAAAATTACCCATGCCTACCAATAGCCAAATTAATATGAATAAAATACAGTCTCTAAAATGCTTGTATGCAAATGCTAGAAGTCTAAAAAATAAGATGGGAGAGTTAGAATATATAGCACTAAATGAGAGGTTAGATATGATTGGGATCTCAGAGACAAGGTGGAAGGAAGACAACCAGTGGGACACTGTGATACCTGGGTTCAAACTATATTGTAATGATAGAGCTGATCAAATTGGTGGAGGGGTTGCACTCTGTGTTAGAGAGGGCATTGAGTCAGAAAGGATTAAAGTTTTGCAGGAAACAAAATTTTCTGTAGAATCTCTATGGATTGAAATTCCATGTAAAAAGGGGAAGGCAATGGCAGTGGGGGTGTACTATCGACCGCCTGGCCAGAATGAACAAATGGATGATGAAATGCTCAAAGAAATCAAGGAATCTAACAAAAGTTACAGCACAGTAATAATAATGGGTGATTTCAATTACCCCTGTATCGACTGGGTCAGTGTCACAGCAGGGCATGCTAGGGGGATAAAGTTCCTAGATGAAATAAATGACTGCTTCTTGGAGCAGCTGGTTCATGAACTGACCAGAGGGGAAGACATATTGGACGTAGTCCTTAGTGGAACACCAGATCTGGTGCAAGAGATAAGGGTGTTGGGGCCACTTGGCAATAGTGATCATAGCATGATTGCATTTGATTTAATTAGCGGAGGAGGGATGGTAAGGAAATCCACAGTACTACCCTTTAACTTTCGAAAGGGAGACTATGATAAAATGAGGAAAATAGTTAAGTAAAAACTAAAAGGAGCAGTTGCAAAGGTTAAAGACTTGCATCAAGCTTGGGTGTTGTTGAAAAATACTATCTTGGAAGCCTAGACCAGCTGTATTCCACGCTTTAAGAAAAGTGGAAGGAAGTCCAAAAAGCTGCCAGCATGGTTTAAAGGTGAGGTCAGAGAGGCTGTCGTTGCCAAAAAAGCATCTATCAGGAAATTGAAAAAAGAGCCAAATGACGAAAACTGGAAACAGCACAAGCACTGGCAAGTTAAATGCAAGGCATTGATAAGGCACACAAAGGAAGAATTTGAGAAGACGTTTGCTGCAGAAGCAAAAATGCGTAATAAAGACTTTTCAAAGTACATTCATAGCAAAAAACCTGTGAGAGAGCCTGTTGGTCCATTAGATGATAGAGGGGTTAAAGGGGCCCTAAGAGGCAACAAGGCGATAGCGGAGAGACTGAATGAATTCTTTGCTTTGGTCTTTACTGAGGAAGATGTAGGGATGTTACCCATGACTGAAGTGGTATTTAAAGGTGCAGAAGAATTGAAGGAAATATTGATACATCGGCAAGTTGTATTACAACTATTTGATAAACTGAAGTGTAGCAAATCACCTGGACCGGATGATATACATCCAAGGGTGTTGAAAGAACTGAAATATGAGATTGCAGACCTGCTATTAGTAATCTGTGAACTATTATTAAAATCATCTGTAATACCTGAAGATTGGAGGATGGCGAACGTAATGCCAATTTTTAAAAAGGGTTTCAGGGACGATCCAGGGAACTAAAGACTGGTGAGCCTGACGTCAGTACCAGGAAAAATGGTAGAAACCATCATAAAGAACAAAATTGCTGAACATGTAGATAGTCATGGCTTAATGGGAGACAGCCAACATGGTTTTAGACAAGGAAGATCTCTGTTATGTATTTTTGAAGGTGTGAATAAACAGGTAGACAAAGGTGAGTCAGTTGACATAGTGTATTTGGTCTTTCAGAAAGCCTTTGACAAGGTCCCTCATCAGAGACTTTTGGCAAAACTAAAGAGTCATGGGATAGGAGGCAGTGTACTATTGTGGATCGGGAACTGGTTAAAAGATAGAAAGTAGAGGGTAGGGATAAATGGCCAATTTTACCAATGGAGAAAGGTGAATAGTGCTGTACCCCAGGGATCTCTGCTGGGTCCGCTGCTTTTTGACATATTCATAAATCACCTGGAAAAAGGAATAACGAGTGAGGTTATCAAACTTGCAGATGACACAAAACTATTTAAAGTTGTTAAAATCCCATGAGGATTGTGGAAAATTGCAAGAGGATCTTGATAAATTGGAAGACTGGGCATCAAAATGGCAGACAAAATTTAATGTGGACAAGTGCAAATTTATGCACCTAGGGAAGAACCACCCAAACTATGGTTACACGATTCAAGGTTCCATATTAGGAACCACCACCCAGGAAAAAGATTTAGGCGTCTTTGTGGATAACATGTTAAAATCCTCCGCCCAGTGTGCGGCGGCGGCCAAGAGAGCAAATAGAATGCAAGGTAACATAAGGAAAGGAATGGAAAATAAAACAAAGGATATTATAATGCCTCTATATAATTCCATGGTGCGACCGCACCTTGAATATTGTGTGCAATTCTGGTCGCCGTATCTTAAAAAGGATATAGTGTTATTAGAAAAGGTTCAGGGAAGAGCCACCAAAATGGTAAAGGGGATGGAAGGATACTCCTATGAAGAAAGGCTAAAAAGGTTAGGGCTCTTTAACCTGGAA
Source organism: Ichthyophis bannanicus (assembly GCA_033557465.1). Taxonomy (NCBI): domain Eukaryota; kingdom Metazoa; phylum Chordata; class Amphibia; order Gymnophiona; family Ichthyophiidae; genus Ichthyophis; species Ichthyophis bannanicus. The sequence continues at coordinate 708,994,862 of CM066034.1, forward strand.
AAGAGATGGCTGAGGGGAGATATGATAGAAGTCTATAAATTAATGAACAGAGTAGAATGGGTAAACGTAGATCGATTGTTTACATTATCAGTATATAGAAAGACTAGGGGACATGCAATGAAGCTATAGGGTAAACTATTTAAGAGAAATAGGAGAAAATATTTTTTCACTCAACATGTAATCAAACTCTGGAATTTGTTGCCAGAGGATGTAGTCAAGGCTGTTAGTGTTGCTGGGTTTAAAAAAGGTTTGGACAAGTTCCTGGAGGAAAGATTCATAAACCATTATTAAAAGGGGACCCAGCATATCAATGCTTGACCCAAATCAAGCATTGTGGAACCTGTGTCTTTTCGGGAAACTGCTAGGTACGTATGACCTAGATTGGCCACTGTTGGAAAGAGAATACTGGACTTGATGGACCTTGGTCTGACCCAGTATGGCATTTCTTATGTTCTTATCCCTCTCCTCTTCCCCCCCTCTCTCCATTTCTCGTGTGCCTTGTGGAATGCACACTCCATCTCAAATAAACTTCTCTTTATCTCTAGTGCTGTCCATCTCCTTGCTCTATCTGAGATCTGGCTCCTCCCTTCAGTCGCTGCTCTCTGTCATGGTGGCTATCAATTCTCCCACATGCCTCATCCCACTGGACATGGTGGAGGTGTTGGGCTTCTACTCTCTCCTTCCTGTCAGTTTCAACCCCTCCTTCTGCCTTATTCTCACTCCTTTTCTTCCTTTGAAGTTCATTCCATCTGGCTTTTTATCCGACTACCTTTGACTAGCTGTTATTTATTGACCCCCTGACAAGTCCTTTTTCCTCTGACTTTGACCCATGTCTTTCTTTCTTTCTGGATTCATCTTTCCCCTCCCTTATTCTCAGGGATTTTAACATTCATGCTGATAATCCCTCCGACCCTTATGCTTTAAAGTTCCTATCCCTTACCTTATCATTCAACCTCCAGCTTTGCTCTACTGCCCCCACTCACCAGCAAGGCCACTGCCGTGACCTTGTAATCTTCTCTAATTGCGTACCCTCAAACTTCTGTACCTCACTTCTCCCCTTATTGGACATCACCTGCTAAGTTTCACTGTTCATCACTCACCACCTCAACTTCTCCCTGTCTCCTCCAACCTCTTCAGAAATCTACATGCTATTGACCCGTTGGCTCTCTTTTCCACTGTCTCATCACCTCTTTCCTCCAATATGCCATCTGAATCTATTGATGAGGCAGTAGCTTCCTATAATGCTGCACTCTCCTCTGCTCTGGATGCTCTTGCTCCGCCCATGCCACATCCTATGAGGTGTACTGTACCTCAACCCTGGCTGACTTCCACTACCTGTTATCCACGTTCCTCTGCCTGCTCAGCTGAGCGTGTCTGGCTCAAATCCTGCACCCTTGTGGGCTTTCTACATTTCAAATTCATGCTTGTCTCTTTCCAGTCAGCCATAGCACTGGCCAAACAAGACTATTATATCCATCTAACTAATTCTTTTGCCTCTGACCCTCTCCGTCTCTTTACCTCAAGGTGCCTATGCCTCTGACCCCTCCCTTCCTTTCTACACAAACCCTGGCTGACTACTTCCATGACAAAATCCACAATATCACACTCCAATTCCCCATGAGGTCAGCTACTCCCCCTCTTCACTTCCAACCTTCCCCCCTACCTCTGCTACCCTTTCTTCCTTTTCTATGCTCTCTGAGGGGGAAACCATTCACCTTCTTTCTTCATCCAAACTCACTACATGCTCCTCTGATCCTATTCTCACCCATCTTCTTAGTGCCATCTCTTCCACTGTAGTTCCTTCCATTCTCTCATATTCTCAATCTATCGCTCTCCACTGCAAGCTTCCCTGCAGCCTGTTAGGGAAATCAGAATCTTATATATATGTCCTTTGTATAATAATGCTTAGTTTAAGTGTATATACAAGAGGCCTGCACAAGAGAAATTAGAATCTTATAGAATCAGAATCCTATGTGTGTGCCCTTTGTACATTCTGGTGGGTTGGAAAAAGAAATGTGCTGTGTAAGCTATTTGTTCTACTCAAGGATGACTTGTTTTTGTATTAGTTACTGATAAACTATAGTGGGCCCCCAGAAGATGGGTGGATGACGTATGACTATGTTTCTAAGAATGTATAAAAGTACTGACAATCCCTCCACCCTTTGGAATAAACTGCATACCACTTATGTGCAAGTGTGTGTGTGTTTGTTCCCCTGGATTCCAGGCAGAGAAGGTAAGATAATTCCTCAACCCAGACAGACGTCCCCAGGGTTAGTGATAAGAAGTGCTGGGAAAGAAATAACGTACCCTTTACATTTGGTGTCAGAAGTGGGATTTCCCCGATGCACTTTCTAAATTGAAGCAGCTTTGGTAGCTGCACAAAGTTTTTTTAATTGACGTTGCTTTGGTAGCTCGTCTTGGAAAAATGCGCTCAGGTAGCGCTGGGAATATGCGCTTGGGTAGCGCAGTGAATAACAGGGACGTCCTGCTGGGTCTGTGGTAATATCCTTCTCCTTCTCTGTGTGCTTGTGTGCCTGTGTGAGTTTGGCAAAACGCCCCTGCCGTACTCTGAAGCGATATAGCGCTAGTGACGGGTACTGTGCAGACAGCAAGTGGCCAGACGTGCGTTTGTTGTGAATTAATTAGAGGATGGGGGGGTCCCAAGGTGAGGGGACCACTCCAGAATCCGCGTGAATGTATGTTCTGCTATATGTTGTTTAAGTTTTAAAACTGCAGCTAAAAAACAGCCATTCTACATAAATTGTCAGTGTAAGTTACAGGATTCTGCTGAATCAGTCTGTTAGCAAGCTTTACTGTGCTTAGTTTATCTCTGTGCTTATACGACACCCCTCTTCCCCCTCCCCCTCTCTAGCTAAGGTAAATTCAGAGTCCCTGGACTGTAAGTGATTCTTCCATTGCTCCGCTCTTCCCCTCCCTCCCCCTCCCTTTCTGTCCTTTGTGTTCAAAGGCTACAGACAGGCAGACAGAATAGAAACTTAAAGTTAACCGGTATACTAAAACGTAAACTATTATTTATTTGCAGAGTGTCTCTTTATTGCCATATTGTAAGTAGACAAGTTAAATAGAAAACATTACTTTTGTACTCAACAACGGTATATCTGTCACTGAGATATGTAAAAGGGTGTGTCTGTATTTAGACACCCATTGCTATAGCAATGTTGAATAATGAAATACTAAAAAGAGCTCTTAAATCTGCTTCACAATATCCCTCTCAGAGTCTCATTGGCCAGCTTGGCTAAAGGTGAATTGGCCACAGATAAAGGTGTAAATAACAGCTGGGGCTCACTGGGATTTTCCCACAGTGGAGTGACTCCTGCTGAGTGGGGGTGCGAAGACGCGTCCTGTTGATTTCAACAGTCTCACTTCCTACTCTGCAGAGAGGTCTCTTTACTAGCTGGTAATGATCCTAGGTGACTAGAGCTAATATTGTGAATCGGACAGACAGTGAATTAAACGCAGGCACTGCAGCAACCACGTAATTCTGTGCACAGACCGCGGTAAGGAAAAGGGGTAGAATGATCAGAACTGTAAGATGCTAATGATGAAATAATGTTGTTCCCTTTGTACAAAGGAATGTATCTCTCCTCCTGCTGTTTTGGTTATTTGGATTTGTTAGGTGTTAACCCTTTATGTGACTGGTAAGTCTGAAGTGGAGAAATCAAGGGAGAGGGTCTGGTTCATTATGCAGGGTGAAATTTCTTAAAAAAGCACTTGTAAGCTTTGATTTGTCTCTTGTTTAAATAAGAACTGAAACAGAAGTTTCCCAAATAATTAATTCCTTTGTGTCCTTCCCAACAAGCTAAAAAAAATATATATATATATGTTTTGTTTACAGTAAATATTGTTTTTCTTTTACTTGCTGGTTGGTGCAGGATTTAAGAAATTTGAATAAGATTGTCCAGACCTAGCAACGGATACTTTCCTTTGAAAACCTTATTTCAAAAAAGAAACCCCTTGATTTGTATATTTATGCTTTTGGTTAAAAATATTGAGCTAAATTTTGCATGAATACAATTGGTTTAGTATTGTAGATTTGACGTATATGTTTGAGTCTGCTCTCTAGGCACTATGTAGCTGATCCTCAAAGTTTGGGGAAGGAGAAACCAGTTGTGATAGAAGCCATTCATAATTTGTTGCATTTCTTGGGAATGAAAGGATTTAGGGTGTCCTGAAGAAAAAAAAATTTAGGTTGGGGCTATCCCTTTCCCCTACAGCACTAGAATCAAAACCAGAAAAAAAAAAGAAAGAAAACGAACAGCGAACAAAGACGAGAGAGGGACAGGGAGCAGCCCCTCCCATGGGCTACAGAAGGCACAAATGGTTTTGGATTGTTTTATCTTTAACCTTTAAAGTGGGGGTTGGGAACGCTGTCAGGACAATGGGGCATCCTGAGTCATTAATTAAAAGACTGCAACTTGAAACAATGATTTTTATATTTTGTGGCAAGCACCTCAGAGGTCATAATTATTGTTCATATATTACAAAACACATAGAGTTGTAACTATAGGAATTTAATAGCAATCACAATTAGTGACAATTCTCAAGCAACTTTTTTCTTTTTAAACTCAGTATTTAGGATCTGTATTTGCCTGCAGGAATCTAGACACATTGACAGACTATTTGTGTTGAGATAACATCAAGGTTGAACTGTTACTCTAAGCAAATTGCTTCATTGTTTTCACATCAGTTTGATACCAGTCTCAGGTATTATGTATAAGGTTTTAATTTAAATGTGAAAAGTACATTTTGGTTATTAACTGTAAAGATGTTCTGTCTGAGAGCAGTAATTAGTACCGACAAAAATAAAAACATTGACAGTTGTCAGAACTACTCAGTAAGGGTTTATTAGTGCCATGCTAGAGAGAGGCAGATAAAAGGAAGAGAATACCTGATCGCTTATACATTAACAAAACTGCTTCATTGAAGCCACTTAAATAGATGTTGTTTAATGTATTTTGGCTCATTCTTTTAAAATATTTAGTGTTTTCTGCACAAATGTTTTCTGTTTTGTAAACAAATCTTTTTCTGAACTTGCAAATACAAGTAATACTTCTGCATGATACATTTTAATCTGCAGACAGTATATGCTGTTTTGACATTAACTGCCTTGATCAACTGTATTCACTTTTCTGATACTACAATGATACCTTAAAATGGTTTTAGTAAGACTTGTCTATTCCATGTTACTGTATTACTTTAAACATATAAAAAAAGGGGTATTTGCATTCCAGATATCCATCAACCTTTTTATGAGTTAACTACTTTGCATTGTTTAGCTCGGTGTGGATGGCTGACGAACAGGAGAGTAGCACCATGGCTGCTGGATATTGATCTTTCTGATTTGATTTATTACAATATTGGATTTTAGGATAAATTCACCTGTTTTTTTTGTATTTGAATTTTATGTGTTAGTGTCCAGTGAAAAAGTGTACCTTGTTCTGAAAGTTTTTATTTCAGTTTCAATACAGTTGCAGAGAAAACAGATATATGTTGCATTACTGTGAGATATTAATTTTTCTTTAGTTTACACATTTGCACTTTATGTTACCAAAATACTTGTTCTAGCAGTACATTATATAGAGGTTCAGTATACACAGAAATTATAGAATTTTGGAAAGAGGCTGATCTGCAATTGCTCTGTTCCCAAGCATATAGATCTTATTTAGTGGATATTTGTAAAGTTAGTAGACAAATAAAACAATAACATTAACTTGAGTTGATTGGATAAACAAAATTTTAATTGTTAGCAACGATCTAGGAGAGGTTTGAAAAAAAAAAAAAAAAGCAGAGAGAGAGAGAGAAGGTGAGGCTATAGCCTTGGAAAAGGCAATGGGCGTGCTGCTCCAAGTGTGATGATCTGGGCCACCAGAATTCTGACTGCTTTAAGACTCCTCGAGGACCCCACCCACAAGGCCTGAAGAACATGAACCTTGCATATTTATGCCTCTGAAGAGACATGACTAGGTAGGGGGGAATGGGCCGAGAAGAACCCGAGGAAAGCCCTGAGGCCCAACCAGAAATGCCTTGAACCTTCTTAGGCCTCTCATCTCAAAAGGATCTCTTAAACACCATGATTAGTGAATAACCTCCACAGATCCTTGTGGGCACTGCGATTATAGGATCAGTCCTACAGCACTCTCACTGAGAACCGGGTATAAGATAGACTTTAGTCACACCTGAGAGATTATGTGGCTGTTCTGTTAGAAGCTATACTCCTTCCTATTGGGATTGATGTTATAAAATGCCGTGAAGCACTAGTCTATATTGTAAGGACTTTATCTATATTTTGTTTAGGCAGTTGCTAATTAGAATGAGCACTATTTGCTCATATTGTTAAAAGGATCTACATTTATATTTTATATATACCTTTGTTTACAAAAATACTAAGTTTCTAACAATTGTTTGATGTTCTTAGCAGCCTTGCCAGATAAGGATACACTAGTATGGTATAAAAAGACAGAAGGACCTAGCATGTAGTTTGATGGAATGATGTAAGTGAAAAAAAAAAGTGGTGTTGAGAGGAGTGTGATGGAATATTCATGTTGGAAAAGAGAATTCAGATTAACATTATAAAATGGTGAGGGTAAATTGAAATGTGAAATGATGTATCCGATGTATCCATCTAGAAAGAAAACTGACAATGAATACTCTACAATATTTGATTATGCCATCCCCATTAATTCCAACTTTGAAAGTCATCTAGCCCAGAGATATACCCAATAAATTGGAAATAGATACTTGGAGATAGGCTGAGTGCACTTTTCATCCTGATGAGCTTTGGGGAGACCCACACTGGCCACGTGGTGCTTTTCAGATGTTTTTATCCCTTTTTGCCTCTATGTGTCCTGGCCCGACACATGAAGCTAAAGGAGGAAAGTTACTTACACAAATTTTTACAAATTGGTATAATTCTAAAATTGTGGAAAAAATTTGAGGAAGTGTGGGCATCTTGTCAAAAATGTATTAGCTAAATTGAGTTGCTTAGGATTGGCTGTTGTATGCAAGCAGCAATCCACGAAGGGGGGAATCTCCGAAACCTTAAAAAACTTTGTAAAGAAATTAAACTGTCCTGCCTTTGACTCTGTTCAAAAAAAAAAAAAAAAAAAATTGCTCTAAGGGAGTGGACTGAACTTTTTCTCCCTCTGAACTGTTATATGGAAGACTGCTTACCTTTTATACTCCTGAGCCTCACATTTGATCTCTTGTATTTCCTAGCAGCAGAGGCAACTCTCTTCCCTCCATAGGTATGCTCAGCATGTCCAGTCCTTTCTGCTGGATGACTCAGCTCTTTTCTTTTAATCCGGAGACTGGATTTTGGTAAAGACATACCACCAGCACATAGTACAAGCCCCTTTTCCAGTATGGGACCATTTCAAGTTCTTCTGATTTATTTATTTATTTAACAGTTCTTCTATACCGCTCTATTTTAGATCAGAGCGGTTTACATTTAACATCAACTATACAACACAGGGAACTTTGAGTTGTATTTACAATAAACAGGGAGATCAACTTGGAAGTAACTGGGGGAAACTATGTACATTCTATAACTCTTGAGCATGGAGCCAAGGTAGGGGACTCCACCGGCAGAGAGACGACCGAGGGTGCCTTCCAGAAGATGTCCTCGGACTTCTGCTTACGACTGAGGTGGGCTTTCGAGGACATTTTCTTACAAAGCGAACAGAGCTCTGGATCATGGTCAGCTCCAAGACACCGTAGACAGCAGTCATGGATGTCTGTAAGCAACATGTTCTTGGAGCATCTACCGCATTTTTTGAAACCGGAGGCCATCGGGGCAAAAAGGGCCCCTGCGAGGTCCCACGCAGCCAACGGTTAGGAGAAAAAAAAGGAGCGAAGCCCGCCAACAAGAAAAATTAGGAAAAAAATGTCCTTTGCTCAAAAGAGATATGAGCAAGGGGGAGAACGGGTAGAGGACCGGTGCAACCAGAAAACAAAACACTTTTTCCAAGGGATGAGGACGTGCATCCGAAGGGCTCTGTGGAAAAAGGGAGACTGAGCGAGATGGCACCCTTGGGCGGGAAGAGGACCACACATGTGTGGCAGCAATCACAAAGGCCCACCCTGAAAGCTGGGGAATTGCACCGTGCAGGCTCCGTCGGTGCCGACGTCACCCATAAGTGAGGAATGACTTCCTGCTTGTTCCTGGAAATATTGTAGTTTAGCAAAGTGAAATGGAGCAATGCCAAATCTGAACCTTAAAGGAAAAATAATTATAGAAGGCACTCTCACAGTTACTTATGAGACTTTGTAAATAAAAGATTAAATTCTTTAATTATCAGTGTTCCTGATTTCATTTCCTGCATATTTGGGTATTTTTGTTGTTAGTTTACTATTTAACTCAAACCCCTCTTTTCAACATTTTTCGGATCTAAATTTCTACTCATATGTTACCTATTTTGATATGATCTGTTAAGCAGAGTAACCCACACTTCTTAACCCTAATCATTTCAGGCTTTGGATTAGGGTCTTGAGAACATGAATGCATGCCCTGCTCCATCTTTTCCTCAGTGCAAAAGCTGCCAGCATTACTGACCTGCTAGAAAAAAAAATCCCAGAAATGCAAATCCAGCTTGTACAAAGACATGCACTGCTTTGTGCTATAGAGATTTGATTCATAGACAGTGTTTCAAGCTCATCTTGTTCTTCTTTTTAAAGAAAGGGTTTAAAATATCATTGAGCCGATACACTCCCACCTGGGACATAGCAGCAGTCTATACAAAATCAAGTTTAAGCAGCAAATTTCTGCCTAGCACTCCTGCAACCAAAGAAGCAACAACTCTATTCCACTTATGTAAACATGACTTGAGGGGAATTCAAAGTTCATAGGATCTTTCACTTCCTTCCAATAAGGTTTTACATTGAAAAACAGCTTTTTTGTGTAAACATTTTAAAAGACAAAATATTACAGTCAACTAGAGGCTCAAAACTCCTAAATTTATTTCTTCTTCTTTGCTGTGTTCAGCCAGGTTTTTCCGTTTCACTTGTCTCCTGTGGCTTTTTCCCTCAATTGGATGGACAGTCTGTAAACATGATTTCAAGTAATGGGTGAGGAAGGGCGAGTCATCACCATCACTGCCCACCTGGGACAGTCCTGAGGTAGTAAGAGGTTTTCCAAAGTTGTTCTCTGTAAAGGAGGTGGGGGGGCTGCCGCTGCTGACAGAAGAGTAACCAGAGCTAGGTTCAGCTGACGGTTCCCTTGCTGTCTTAAATGCAGACCAGTGTTTCTGTGCCATGCCCTGTTTGGTTAGGTGTCTGTAATCTAAGCTGTGTACAGGTGCTTCTTGCAGATGTTCGCCCTTAGGGAGGCTCTCTTCATCGCTGGACTCCTGACAGCAGTAGTGCTGACAGTCCACATGCATCACTGTCATATCCACAATTCCACTGGGTGCTGTAACATCTCCCTCTTTATCCCCTTCACTCTCCTGATCCCCATCATAGCCTGAACATGACTCCAAGCTCCAGTCCAGGAAATTATCAAGGAGTGTTTCCTCCCGACTGGACAGCTCAGCAGTGGGTGTGGTAACAAAACTTCCCCTGTCTTCATGAATGCTGTCCTCCCTTCGCCTTTTTGTTTTATTTCCAGATGGAGAACAAAGGAAGGCTTGAACTTCCACAGCACTGGCAAGTGGGCTGCTGGGTTCAGGATCACTCTCTTGTTTCACTCCTAGGAGCACGCAAAGCTGGCCATAATCCATCACCTTTTCTTTACTGATTCCATCATAACAACCATCTTCAAATCGTTGCTTCGCAGCAGTGAGGTAGACCTGACGGTAATCTTTTGGGGCATCATCATGGAAACATTTTTTATGGAGGTTCAACATGCAGGGGGTGAGGTCTTCGAGGGAAAATCCAGTCCACTCTGCCAGCTGATTAGACCAAGTACGTACCTGTTTGTGTAGTATTTTGGCGAGAAGCAGTGCTGCAGTGGCTAGCTGGGCAGGGGAGTACACTGAGAGATCTGTATACAGCAGAGAGAGCTCACAGATATAGCTGTACAGTTGCACTATTTTTCTCTCCAGTGGCATCAGATTCAAAAGCACATCTTTGTAATCCACCAGTGTAGGAACCCTTATCTTCCCTTCCAGGGCTGAGATAATTTCTCCCATCATCCTTACCAGGTCTTCATACTTATAGGTGTTATCTGTTAGCCACACAGCTTCTCGTATTGTTAAAATATCTTTACTGATGAAGCGTGTGCAGATAACCATACAGGTGATTCCTACCAGCTGCAGCCTAGCTCGAGGCACAGATCTCAGCTTCAAGTATCGATCCACACAACCCACTGTCATATGAAGGCATAAGCTAGAGAAATCCTTCATAGTAGCAACTTCCACTAGCCAATCTATCAGAATGTACCTCATTGTATCGTTCATTCCTCTCTGCACAGTGAAGATGCTTTGTTTGTTGATTGGATGAGAGGACTGAAAGATCTGAGACACCAGCTCATTGGAAGCTTTCGGCTCCAGACCGAGCTGGTTCCCATTTCCACAAGCTTTGGCCAGAGATATCTGTGCTTCCCAACAGCCCTTAGCTGCATAATCACGAAGCTCCCTGAGACTCTTAAGATATCTACCAGGATCAGTCATAGCAGCTCTTTGGTTTCTTTCCCAGAGAAGATAAGAGCTGGTTAAACAGCCCTGTCTTGATGATTCATCAAACATTTCAAGGGATTCCTTTTTTTTCTCTTCATCCTCAAACAGATGTAAAACTTTAGCTAGGCAATAAAGAATAGATCCTCTCTGAGCATTCTGCAGCTGACACTCCTCCTTGAGGCTGTCAAATACCACAGCTTTACAGCAGCTCCCATTCAAAGACCATGGGGGGCGGATGAATAACCAGATGAAAGGTGTCATGCACATATTCAGGCGCTCTGTCAGGCTGAAAAAATGGGATGCCTTTAACCCATTTACTTCTGCACGGCCCTCATCAGAGACTGACAAGCCTTCATTGTAGAGGTAAGCAATCCCAAGCTTCACAGCAGCTTCAAAATTACCATATTCAGCAGCCCTTTCAAAAAGATTTAGGTTGTCCAGAGAAGGCCACGCATCTTGAAAACATGCACAGGCCCAGACACTAGTGTGATTATCTACAAGATATTTAAAGTGAGAGTGTACGCTTCGAACAGAGAGGATATCCTCAGCAGGAAGGCATTTCAATATGTACAAGAGAATGTCTTCAGGAAGACTCAGTAGACTCATCACCTGAGGCCGTTTTCTTATCCTTCGCTTTGAAGGCAGAGAAAAACATTTGGAACATCTACAGTGAAGGACTCCGCCTTTCATTTTTTATTAAAGCACCTTAGAAGTCAGGTAGGCTGGCGTTTAACTACTGGAAGGAATAAGTGACAGACCAAATGAAAGGAATTTAAGCGTTTGCCCAGCTTTAGTATTATGCAAAGCAATAGCCAATATCTTGAAATTATAGACCGATTGGGGGGAAAAGGAGTGGACCACACGGCCAGTTTAGCATCGATTACAGTGAAGGTGGCGGCTAAAAGATCCTGAAGCTATTGCCCTCGCTGGAAACATTCTCCATATACAGATCAGGCTTCAGGACCAGGATGAGAAGTAGCTGACGCCGGGGCAGCCAAGGCCCTAGCAACTGGAGAGGAGAGGAGAAGACTCCTGAAGAAAGGCAGCTTTCGGCCTAGAGGTACCGAACCAACATATCCCTTCAAGGTTGGTGACAGGTCAGAGCACCTCACAAGCACGGTACCTTAGACCCGCTCTACGGACCTCCAAACTACAGTGATTGCTATCACATGGTCAGCCATCCTGTGTGACCTCTCCCCTTCTGGATCCATGTGTCAAGAATCAAGCGTGTATCGTCTCCACTGACATCTTCGGTTCCAGCCTCCTGACCATCACGCACAAGACTGTGTTGACTCCTCCTACCACTCATGTGGTGCCTCCTTCAGTCTATTTCGGGAACTGTTAATACGGCAATACTACTTGCCCAGACTGCCTTATTTTTTTGTGTGCGCAGCTCGCTACAAACTGAAGCTTTTCTTTCAACATGTCTCATTACTGTACCTTCTAATCTGTGTGAAATGCAGAAGTTTACTGTACTTGATAATTCAAACTGCACCCAGCCCCATGTTTCTTTTTCTACCTTTTTGTATAACATTGGTGTTACTCGCCCCTCTTTGGGATATGACTCTAGTTTTAATGCTACAGATTGTTTTATTGTTTCTGCTTTTAGCCTGTCTAATACTGCTCTATACTGTTCTTCAACTACAGGGAAGTTTCTCATGATTACTCTCTGATGTATTTTTCTTTGGGGTGGTCTCAAAGGACTGCTTATTGCCCTATTGAGCGGTTTTATAATTCTTGTTCTTTTTTGTTGTATATTTATTTGTTCTTGGCTGTTGTTGAAAGGCCCTACAAAGCTCTACCACTTTTATGTATTCTTATACTCTTGCTTTTATGGTGGCTGATGTACCTGAGCTGCCACATACAGATGTTCCATTAATAATGTCTGTTTAGTTATTTTGTAGCAAATTGTTAGGCTGTTCTTGCAGTGGGCCTATGCAGGCCCAAAGGGGGGATTGTTAGGGAAATCAGAATCTTATATATATGTCCTTTGTATAATAATGCTTAGTTTAAGTGTATATACAAGAGGCCTGCACAAGAGAAATTAGAATCTTATAGAATCAGAATCCTATGTGTGTGCTCTTTGTACATTCTGGTGGGTTGGAAAAAGAAATGTGCTGTGTAAGCTATTTATTCTACTCAAGGATGACTTGTTTTTGTATTAGTTACTGATAAACTATAGTGGGCCCCCAGAAGATGGGTGGATGACGTATGACTATGTTTCTAAGAATGTATAAAAGTACTGACAATCCCTCCACCCTTTGGAATAAACTGCATACCACTTATGTGCAAGTGTGTGTGTGTTTGTTCCCCTGGATTCCAGACAGAGAAGGTAAGATGATTCCTCAACCCAGACAGAGGTCCCCAGGGTTAGTGATAAGAAGTGCTGGGAAAGAAATAACGTACCCTTTACACAGCCTTCAAGCATGCTGTGGTCACTTCTCTCCTCAAGAAACCCTCAGTAGACCCTACCTGTCCTTCTCACTATCGACCCATCTCCCTCCTTCCCTTAGTTTCTAAACTACTTAAACGTGTGGTTCACCACTGTTGCCTTGACTTTCTCTCCTCTCAAGCCCTTCTGGATCCTCTACAATCTGGCTTTTGTCCTTTACATTCTACCGATACAGCTCTTGCCAGTCTCCAGTGACCTGTTCCTGTCAAATTCCAATGGCCTTTACTCAATCCTCATCCTTTTTGATCTTTCCACTGCTTTTGACATTGTTGACCACAACCTTCTCCTTGATACCTTGTCCTTGCTTGGTTTTAAAGGCTCTATGCTATCCTGGTTCTCTTCTTATCCCTCCCATTGCTCTTTCAGTGTTTGTTCTGGTGGATCCTCCTCTACTGCTATCCCGCTCTCAGTTGGTGTACCCCAAGAATCAATCAGTCTTGGGCCCTCTCCTTTTCTCTCTCTATACCCAGTCCCTTGGTGCACTCATCTCTTCCCATGGCTTTCAGTACCATTTTTATGCTGATGACTCCACCTCTCTACACCTGAAATTTCTCTGGCAATCCAGGCCTGGATCTCTGTCTGCCTTTCTGACATGGCTGCTTGGATGTCTCACCACCGCTTGAAATTAGACATGGCCAAAACTGAGCATTTTATTTTTCCCCCCAAACCTTCCTCTCCCCTTCCCCCTTTCTCTGTCTCTGAGGATAACTCTCTACTCCTCCCTGTCTCCTCAGTCGCAACCTTGGGATTGTCTGACTCCTCTCTTTCCTTCTCCACACACATCCAACTGATAGCTAAAACCTGCCATTTCTTTCTCTACAACAACAACAAAATCCACCCATTCCTTTCTGAATGCACTACTAAGACACTTATCCACTCCTTAGTCACCTCCCTTCTAGACTATTGTAACCTGCTCCTTGCTGGCCTCCCTCTGTCATCTCTTTCCCCTTCAATCTGTTCAAAACTTTGCTGCACCGCTAATCTTCCACCAGCCTTGTCATGCTCATATTACCCCTCTTCTCAAGTCTCTTCATTGGCTTCCTATCTGTTTCCACATCCATTTCAAACTTCTCCTTTTGACCTATAAGTGCATTCACTCTGCAGCTCCTCACTACCTTTCCTCTCTTATCTCTCCCTACACCCCTCCTCAGGAACTCTGCTCTTGTGGCAAATCGCTTCTATCTGTGCCCTTCTCTTCTATTGCCAACTCCAGACTTTGCTCCTTTCACCTTGCTGTTCCTTGTGCCTGGAACAAACTATCTGAGTCTGTACGTCAGGCGCCTACTCTGACCCTTTTCAAATCCAGGCTGAAAACTCACTTCTTCACTGCCGCTTTCGGATCTTGACTCACCTAATGTCCATTGTGTTTCCTTATCATTCCCCCCTAGCTGTATCCCGTGTCTACAGCTACTGTATTGTCTGTCTGTATTACATTGTAAGCTCCGATGAGCAGGGACAGTCTTTTACATGTGTCTGTGCAGCGCTGCATACGCCTTGTAGAGCTATACAAATGTTCAGTAGTAGAAAAAGCCAAAGCACACTGGTTGTAGAGTTATGCAAAGAGGATGTCAATAAATCTTCACGACATTCAGAGAAGGTGAAAGTTGTACAATGACAAGCACCCATAATGCTACGAAACAGGAGGAGGAGGTGGAGTATCCCAGAAAAAGCCAAAGCACACTGGTTGCAGACCCATGCAAGAGGAAGGGTGGCATTAACCATCTAAATCAGCAAGGGAAGGGTGAAGGGCAGCAGCAAGGAAAGCCATAAGAGCAGTGCCAACAGAGTGACTCAGGCAACAGTGGCGGAGAGAGGCAAGGGAAAGTTTTTCTTTTTTTAAAATTTCATTTTTAAATTTGTTTTTCTAGTTTTTGTCAGATGGATCTAAACGGACATACTGGAAACATGATAGCAGGCTGCAGAGTGGCTGTGCAGGCAGGAGCAGAATTTGCAACTGCTGCAAAACGGCTATGGTTGAGATCTCAATAGCAGGACTGGCAACAAAGGGGCAAGCCATTACAGAAATAGCTGGGCAGTGAGACTGGTACCAGCAGGAGAGGGAGACTTTTTTCGGTTCTATTTATTTTATTTTCTGTTTGTTTTTATTCTTGCTTTACTTATTTGTTTGGATTTTTTTTTTTTTTTTTTGCTTTCTTGCTTTATTTTCTTTTCAGTTTTGGCATAGGGGCTGAAAGATAGTCACTGTGAATGGGCATCATCCCAGAGAGACTGCGGTGCCAACTGTCAAAAACACAGCTAGACACTGAAGGCAGAGAGTGTCCTCCCAAGGGAAACCAAGCAAGGGGAGGTTTGTCTTCAGAAACACCAGCTATTCCACCAGCTCTGGTACTAGCTGTGAACAATCCTCTGCCATAGCTCATATACATTCACTAGGCAACACTGATAGGAGGGTAGGACAGGAGATGCTGTGCGATCTTAGTCAGGTCTGGCCAGACTGCTGACTTCTGTGCCTAATATGCCAAAGGATCTATGTGCATGGCCTCGATGGGCTCTGCAAGGTAGCATATCACTGAAATCCATGCAGGACTACGACCGATATCTGCTGCTTAGCATTGTAGCTAGGGCTTTGGTCATCAAAGAAAGATTTTCTCTGGCTGAGGCTCATCGGCCACTGGCATGAAGAGCTGGGGGAGGGTGGGAGTAGTAGGTATGTGTGCACTAGGTGTACGTGAGCACTAGGTGCAAGGAGCTCTTTGCTCTCAGGGAACGAGTCCGTTCTCTAGAGGCTAAAGTAGCAGACTTGGAAAGCATAAGACAGACAGAGAGGTACATAGACGAGACCTACAGGGATATAGTCCTGAAGTCCCACCTCCAGTCTGGCAGCATCCCTGTTGCCAAGGAGGAGAGAGGTCACGTGACAGGAGAGCATCACTCTGGTGTGGCAGGACGTGATCCTGTAACTAGGACCTGTCCTCCAGGTGATGTAAAACCCTCTCGCACCGAGGAAGTTTCTCCAGAGCCATGTGCCCATGAGGGAAGGGTTAGGACAGCCATTATAGTTGGTGATTCGATCATTAGGCATGTAGATAGCTGGGTGGCTGGTGGACGTGAGGATCGCCTGGTAACATGCCTGCCTGGTGCGAAAGTAGTGGACCTCACACGCCACCTAGATAAGGTCTTAGATAGTGCTGGGGAGGAGTCTGCTGTCTTGGTACATGTCGGTACCAATGACATAGGAAAACGTGGTAGGGAGGTTCTGGAGGCTAAATTTAGGCTTTTAGGTAGGAAGTTGAAATCCAGAACTTCCAGGGTAGCATTCTCCGAAATGCTTCCTGTTCCACGCGCAGGACCCAAAAGGTAGGCAGAGCTCCGGAGTCTCAATGCGTGGATGAGACAATGGTGCAGAGATGAGGGTTTTGGATTTGTTAGGAACTGGGGAACATTCTGGGGAAAGGAGGGGCTCTTCCGAAGGGATGGGCTTCACTTTAATCGGGATGGAACCAGGCTGCTGGCATTAACCTTTAGAAAGGAGATAGAGCAGCTTTTAAACTAGATATTAGGGGAAAGCCGACAGTCGCCCAAGAGCGGATGGTTCGGAAGAATGTATCTTTGAAGGATACTATCAAAAGCAGAGAGGTTCCACAAAAGAGTAAAGTAGCCCAAATGCCCTCAAGTATGGAGCAGACAGAGCTTAAAGATCCCAAATTACCCATGTCTAACAATAGCCAAATTAATATGAATAAAATACATTCTCTAAAATGCTTGTATGCAAATGCTAGAAGTCTAAAAAATAAGATGGGAGAGTTAGAATATATAGCACTAAATGAAAGGTTAGATATGATTGGAATATCAGAGACATGGTGGAAGGAGGACAACCAGTGGGACACTGTGATACCTGGGTACAAACTATATCGTAATGATAGAGCTGATCAAATTGGTGGAGGAGTTGCTCTCTATGTTAGAGAGGGCATTGAGTCAGAAAGGATTAAAGTTTTGCAGGAAACAAAATTTGCTGTAGAATCTATATGGATTGAAATTCCATGTAAAAGGGGGAAGGCAATGGCAGTGGGGGTGTACTATCGAGCGCCTGGCCAGAATGAATAAATGGATGATGAAATGCTCAAAGAAATCAAGGAAGCTAACAAAAGTTACAGCGCAGTAATAATAATGGGTGATTTCAACTACCCCGGTATCGACTGGGTCAGTGTCACGTCAGGATATGCTAGGGAGATAAAGTTCCTAGATGAAATAAATGACTGCTTCTTGGAGCAGCTGGTTCATGAACTGACCAGAAGGGAAGCCATATTAGACCTAGTCCTTAGTGGAACACCAGATCTAGTGCAAGAGATAAGGTTGTTGGAGCCGCTTGGCAATAGTGATCATAGCATGATCGCCTTTGATTTAATTAGTGGAGGAGGGATAGTAAGGAAATCCACAGTACTACCCCTTTTAACTTTTGAAAGGGAGACTATGATAAAATGAGGAAAATAGTTAAGAAAAAACTAAAAGGAGCAGTTGCAAAGGTTAAAGACGTACATCAGGCAGTGAGGAGTGGTCTAGTGGTTGGGGCAAGGTACCACAGGCCGGAAGGTTGGTGGTTCAAATCCCACTAGAGGACAGCAACCTTGGGCCGGAAGGACTGGGGTTTCTAGTCCCACAGGTGCTCCTTGTGGTCTTGGGCAAGCCACTTAACCCTCCATTGCCCATGTTCCCTGTAAGTATTAGTGTATGTGTCTCATATCCCCATGTGTTAAATGTATCCCCCAACCGCTTTGACCCGGTGAAAAGCGGGATATAAATGCAGCTAAATTAAAAAAAAAAAAATAATAATAAAAAATTGGCTGTTGTTGAAAAATACTATCTTGGAAGCCCAGACCAGCTGTATTCCACGCTTTAAGAAAAGTGGAAGGAAGTCCAAAAAACTGCCAGCATGGTTTAAAGGTGAGGTCAGAGAGGCTGTTGTTGCCAAAAAAGCATCTTTCAGGAAATGGAAAAAAGAGCCAAATGACGAAACCTGGAAAAAGCACAAGCACTGGCAAGTCAAATGCAAGGCATTGATAAGGCAGGCAAAGGGAGAGTTTGAGAAGAAGCTTGCAGCGGAAGCAAAAACGTGAAGTACAGACCTTTTCAAGTACATTTGTAGCAAAAAACCTGTGAGAGAGTCAGTTGGTCCATTAGATGATAAAGGTGTTAAAGGAGCACTAAGAGGCGACAAGGCGATACCGGAGAGACTGAATGAATTCTTTGCTTCAGTCTACTGAGGAAGATGTAGGGATGTTACCCATGACTGAAGTGGTATTTAAAGGTGCGGAAGAATTGAAGGAAATATCTATACATCGGGAAGATGTATTACAACTATTAGATAAACTGAAGAGTAGCAAATCACCTGGGCCGGATGGTATACATCCAAGGGTGTTGAAAGAACTGAAATATGAGATTGCAGACCTGCTATTAGTAATCTGTGAACTATCATTAAAATTATCTCTAATACCTGAAGATTGGAGGATCGCCAATGTAACACCAATTTTTAAAAAGGGTTCCAGGGGTGATCCGGGAAACTACAGACCGGTGAGCCTGACATCAGTACCAGGAAAAATGATAGAAAACATCATAAAGAACAAAATTGCTGAACATGTAGACAGTCATGGCTTAATGGGAGACAGCCAACTTGGCTTTAGACAAGGAAGATCTTGTCTTACTAATCTGTTATGTTTTTTTGAAGGTGTGAATAAACAGGTAGACAAAGGCGAGTCGGTTGATATAGTTTATTTGGACTTTCAGAAAGCCTTTAACAAGGTCCCTCATCAAAAACTTCTGGGTCGCCAGGAGTCAGGACTGACTCGAAGGCACCCATTGCATTTGCATTCTGACAGTATTCTATTTGCATTGGTGTGATATACAGACCTCCCTCACAAGAGGAAGAGGTGGACAGAGTTAATTGAAGACATACGCAGCATTGCTAGGAAAGGGGAAGTGCTACTGATAGGAGATTTCAATATGCCAGATGTTGATTGGCACATTCCTGCTGCAGTATCATCTAGAAGTAAGGAGATCCTGGATTCTCTACAGGGAGAACTATTCAGGCAATTGGTAACAGACCCCACACGTGAAGGGGCCATACTGGACTTGGTGCTTACCAATGGTGAAAGTGTTTCTGATGTTGTAGTGGGAGATCATTTTGCATCCAGTGATCACCAGATGGTGTGGTTCAGTATTAGGACTAGGGCTGTTAGAATCCATTCCAAGGTGAGGATCTTAGACTTTAGGAAGACTAACTTTGCAAAGATGGGCCAATACCTCAGGGAGTCGTTAGTGGGATGGGAACAGCTGGGGGATGTAGAAAAACAGTGGGCAAAACTGAAAGGCGGTATTTTAAAGGCAACCAACCTTTTTGTTAAAATGGTAAATAAAGGCAAAAGGAACAGGAGACCGCTATGGTTTTTGAAGGAAGTAGCTGAAAAAGTGAAGAAAAAGAGGGAGACCTTCATGAAATACAAGAGATCACAGAGAGAGGAAGACAGGCATCTGTATTTGGAAAAACTTAGAGAAGCTAGCAAAGTAGTCAAGAAGGCAAAGATTCAAAAGGAGGAGGAAATAGCCAATGCAATAAAATGGGGGGATAAGACATTTTTCAGATATATTAATGAGAAGAGGAAGGGCAAAAGTGGTATTGTCAGACTCAAGGGTGCAGGGGGGGAAAATGTAGAAGCTGATAAGGATAAAGCGGAATTGCTTAACAAATATTTTTGTTCTGTGTTCACAGTTGAAGAACCAGGAGCAGGACCTCAGAAAACACCCACAAATAAGAACAGAAGCGAGGGACATCTTGAACAATTTTAAGAAGACTGTGTTCGTGAGAAACTAGCTCAACTTAAAGTAGACAAAGCGATGGGACCGGATGGGATACACCCTAGAATACTGAGGGAACTTGGGGACGTTCTAGCAACTCCACTGACTGACCTTTTCAATGCCTCGTTGGAGTCGGGAGTGGTGCCAAAGGACTGGAGAGAGGCTCATGCGGTGCCTTTACACAAAAGCGGAAGTAAGGATGTGGTTGAAAACTACAGGCCGGTTAGTTTAACTTCGGTAAATTATTGGAAAACGCTGCTGAAAGAGAAAATAGTGTGGTTTCTGGAGTCCAGCGGATTACAGGATCCGAGGCAGCATGGATTCACCAGAGGCAGGTCTTGTCAGACAAATCTGATTGATTTCTTTGACTGGGTGACCAAGGAGTTGGACCGAGGGAGAGCTCTAGATGTGGTGTATTTAGATTTCAGTAAAGCCTTTGACACTGTTCCTCACAGGCGACTTATAAACAAACTGAGCACCCTAGGGATGGACCCTAAAGTTACTGCTTGGGTTAGAAATTGGTTGGGTGGGAGGCGACAAAGAGTACAGGTAAATGGAGCTCACTCTGAGGAGAAGGATGTTACCAGTGGTGTGCCCCAGGGATCTGTGTTTGGTCCGATTCTTTTTAACATCTTTGTTAGTGATATAGTGGAAGGGCTGTCGGGTAAGGTTTGCCTCTTTGCAGATGATACCAAAATCTGCAATAGAGTAGACACCCAGGAAAGTGTAGATAACATGAGGAGGGATCTAGCTAAACTTGAAGAATGGTCTAAAATTTGGCAGCTGGGATTTAATGTTAAAAAATGTAAGGTCATGCATTTGGGCTGCAGCAATCCAAGGGAGCAATATATTATAGGGAGTGAAGTACTTTTGTCCACTAAAGAAGAGCGGGACCTACACATGGTTGTGTCTGATGATCTTAAAGTAGCTAAACAGGTAGAAAAGGCGACAGCAAAAGCTAGAAGGAAATGGCTAGCAGAAAAAAGGAGGTGATAGTGCCTCTATATAAGTCTTTGGTGCGACCTCATTTGGAGTATAGTGTGCAATTCTGGAGACCGCACCTTCAAAAGGATGTGAACAGGATGGAGTCAGTTTAGAGGGTGGCTACTAAAATGGTTAGTGGTCTTCATTATAAAGCATATGAGGACAGACTTAAGGATCTTAATATGTGTACACCTTAGAGGAAAGGCGGGATAGAGGTGATATGATTGAGATGTTTAAATACCTCCGTGGCATAAATGTTCAGGGAGAGAGCCTTTTTCAATTGAAAGCAAGTTCTGCTACGAGGGGACATGGGATGAGGGTGAAGGGAGATAGATTCAGGAGTGATATGCGGAAATATTTCTTTACAGAAAGAGTAGTGGATCCATGGAATAGTCTCCCAGTGGAGGTGGTAGAGATGACAGTAACTGAATTCAAAAAAGCATGGGACCAACACAGAGGATCTCTAAAGGTAAAAAGTGGACTGTTGTAGTTGTTGTTATGGAAGGACAGACTAGATAGGCCATGTGGTCTTTTTCTGTCATCATGTTTCTATGACAGTATGATTGCATTTTTAGATGCCCTTGTATCAGTCAATGCTGGTAAATTATCTACTTCTTTATATTGTAAAACGGTTGAGAGAGACACACAGTTTCAAAGCAATCATTCTAGGCGCCTTAAGGAAAGCCTGCCTTATTGGGCCGTTCTTGCACTTGCAATGAATTTGTTCTTCATTTGATGATTTTTTGAACAAAGCTAAAGATTTTCAACAATGGTTGCTGATAAGATGGTATCTGTTATGTGCCATCACATGGGCATTTAAAAGAGCCCAATATGCTCATCGTGATTGGCTGTTATTACCAGTGAATTCTAACCAGTCTTCTGAAGAACAATTGGTTTGTGTCCTGCCTTATTCTAGTATGGCCCCCCGCATAGCTGGTTTGATCAAACAGCACCGGCGCACCCTGCAGGCATTAGACAGTACATCAAAGTTGGCCCCTTGTTTTGCTTTTAAATGGGGTAAGAATATTAACAACTAGTTGCAGCTGAGAACTCCATTGCCTATTGAAGGGACCCATGTGGGCTGTGGTTGTTGTCAAGGATGTGCCAAAACCACCACCAACAACCACAAAGCCGGGTCACAGTGGTTTCACTCGACCACGCATGAGCAATATGGCTTGTGTTTTACAATATCTTATATTTCATGTAATGTTATTTACATTAGTATTTGTCCATGTTCTAAATTATATGTAGATTGGACGATCTGACCCGTTCTCAAGCGCTTGAATGAACATTTTTGCAGGATTTCCAATGGTACTTTATCAGTTTCGATGGTTTCTTGGTTTCTCATTTTATTGAATATAAACATGAGGCTTCACAATTTAGCTGGAGAGTGATTGACCAGGTTGCTAGCGATTGGCGAGGAAGTGATTCCTTACATACACTGAGTTATTTAGAACAAAGGCGGATTTATCACCTGAGCTCGTTGGAGCCTCGAAGGCTCAACAGTGAAACAGAGTGGACCTCTCTAGCTGCTGCTTAATTGCCTACTTACTGTTTGAGTAGGCAATTATATTATTGGTTCTTTAGTTATTTTGTTTTTGAGTGTATCACTTTCAGATGTTTATTTCCTTGTTAAGGGTATCCCTATATATCCTGACACCAGTTCCTGTTTTGCCAAAACAGCTGATTGTTTGTTAAGCTATATGATTGCATTTGGCATGTGTAAGTTGGCATGTGTAAGTTTCCCCTGGGTAATGATGTGTCGCAGGGCTGCCCCGTCTACGCCTTAAGAATGTTGGGGTGACCCCGGGCAAAGATTATACTAGGCAGTCCAGGGAATGTAAGTTCACTCGGCGTAGTTGAGAGAAGTGACCTCACAGATTCCAACTACCTAGGAGCACTCATTAATGAGACCAGGTGGAGGGAAATAAGGCTTTTATTCCCCGTTAAATGCAAAGGTTCAACATAAGAGATAATCATTGAAAACAGAAAGTCCTTTGTGTCAAAAAGGTACCAGTATTTACAATAGTTGCTTAATTGTTGCTTCACAATTAAGCAGGCTTCACTACCGGAATTCAGTACAAGCAAACAGCAATTAAATTTCATTAATTCTTCTTCACTATACAGAGCACACAGACTCTGGAGCTGAGGCCGTGCACAAGTCACATTCCATAAGTTCTGGCAGAGATAAGGGAACCGTATTTGGGTATTCAATTTCCATAGACTCTCCTTCGCTATACTCAGTAGAGGAATATTCACTGTCCCTGTCTGACCCAGACTTGTAGGTTAGGACTCTGGAGTCTGGCTTCCCATAGCCAGGGGTTCTCAAGGCTTGTGATAAGGAAGCTTATCATAGCTCAGGTAGGAGCTATAGAAAAGATGATGTGACTCTGAACAAGCAACCTGTCAGTTCTGGTAGAAGCAAGAAAACAGAGTTTTCACATAAAAGACTACCAGTCCCAGAATGCACCAGGTTTCCAGCAGCCATGAGAGGGGCTGAAGTGAGAAAATGTGTGTGCAATCAAGAGAGCTATGAGGTAATCCCTAAGCACTCATCTCAAAGGGCAGGGCCTGATTCAACACAGCTGCGCTGTGTTAGGGAGAAGCACACATTAGGAAAGAATAAGAATAGAGCTTATTCTTCAGATAACAGCTTCAAGAACAGCTTCAGCAAAAGCTTCAGGAAGAGATACAGAGACAGCAACGGCTACCAGCTCAAGCACCAGTATCACCTGGAGAAACAGAAGCCAAGCCAAGCGGATAGAGAGAGAAGGAAACTCTCTGAAAGGAAAAGAAGAAAGGCCATTGGAAGGTCTGGGAGATTCCAAGGCAGTACCCATACTGGGAGGTATTCCAAATGCCAGCAGAGTCCATTGGACTGGATTCAACCAGAGGAATGGAGTGGCAGAGATAGGAATCACCAGTGGCTACCTGGAAGAGAGAAGACTGCATGTGGAAGGGACTTTCAGACCAAGGCCAGAAGGTATGTGAGAGGAGATCCAGTGTCCAGGGATCAAGATTGGAAGGCTGGACATCAGAATTGGATTACATACTGGCCCGGCTATACAGAGAGGAATTATGATGGCAGGAGAGGCTCAGGTATGAACACTGATCCAGACCCTATCTATAATAGAGAATGGCAACAAGGGAATAAGCATTCTCATGATAGTGCCTTAATGAAAGACTCGTCTGTGCCAATGTATGATAGTGACCCTATGCTGATTGATGAAGGGGGAGATACAGCAGATGAAAGTACAGTTTACATGGACTGTTCTCTATCTAAATGCTATTGCTAGCTTTCTGTGAGCAAACACATCAGCCATCACAAAGAAACCTAACTTTGTTCTTTATTTCCACTGCAAACAGCTCTTAAAGCAGGATTTGGGTTCACACAGTAGCAGCCAGCCAGCTAAAGGCTTACAGCTGGTCAATTGATGGTAATTAAAGCTGCACCTGATTGTGTGTGTGAGCAAGGGAGAATCACTGCTGAGATCTGCGTGGAAAATAAGCAGAAGTTAACCTAACCAGCAAAGTTTATTCTTTTCTTTGTGCCTTTGTATTTGGTAATTATTTGCTAAGAAAACATTAGCTAATTGCCTGACAAGCTGAAGGTTGTTTTTCTGATTTGCTTTGTGACTTTTTGTTATCCATTTAAACACTGCAAGCAAGTAACCTCATTTATATTGCTATCAAGCATACATGTGCTGGGTGAATTAAACCCCATCAATAAAAGAAGTATTTTATTGACCTTACCACTTGGTTTTCACAACTCAATTATTGTCATCAGCTGTGTTTGGGAGTGAATGAACTACAATACCCACAATACCTTGCAAGAATCATATGAATATATGTATCGTCAAGATTGTGTAAGTTCTCACCCTAGGCAGCCGTCTGACAGGCTGCAGGGATTTGATTAAACCAATCTGGTTTCTTTTCCCTCACACAAGGGGCACGGGTTTTAGCAGAGCCTTTAGGAGCACAGTATTCACAGTCATTGGTTAGTGATTCATACCTGGATTTGGACGAGTTGGAACCAACAGTGTTTTCTCCTCCAGCCACTTTCCTTTGGTAGCAGAACCTCTGCCTGCCAGCATTGGATATAGCCGTGCTTCTGGGCAGTTGAGTAAAACTTGTCCTGGATTCCCCTCTCTCTCTGGGTAAGAACTCCAGCTGACCATAAAAGTGCTTTCCTCTCTGACCTGGTAAAACTTGATAATAATCCTTCAGAGATTGTAAGCTCTTCTCAGAACCCTTCTCCCTGGTTCTTGGCTTCTGTCTCTCTGTTCTGGATTCAGGCAGACTGTAAGAACAGGGCGTGGCAGACACTCTCACCTTAGAGCTGGCTCTAGCAAACTTCCCTTGTGCAGCAGGGTCAGTTTGGGCCTTCTGACTCTCAGCCTTTTGAAGTCTGTTCCTTCTCAGATTCCTCTCAACCTTCTCTAGGTGTCTCTCAGCCTTCTCTGGGTGCCTCCCAGCCTTCGCTGGGTGCCTCTCAGCCTTCTCTGCTCTACAAGCATTCTGTTCTGATTTATAAAGCAAACTCCTTGGGATGACTTCCGGGTTCATTTCCAGGTGCAAGTCCTCAGAGTTCCCAGGCTCATTAACTCCCGAATGTCTGTTCCTGCTCCCTCTAGCTGTGCCTGGGGGTAATTGCACACCTAGGTCCTTAAAAGAAACAGGATTTCTTTTTAAACACTCATCTGTATTGCCACACGCCTCATGACAGATGCTATCCTAAGATTCAACTAAATGTTTTAGAATTTTGTTCACTGAGAATTATTTGTGTTTAGTGAGTTGGTTGGTTACACAAATGAGGCCAATGAATGAGAACACTGGGACCAGTTGATTGGAGGCTTGTTCCTTCGGTATAGTCCTAAAGCAAACATCTGAAGGTTTCTCTGTGTTTGTCAGCTGTATGGTTTTCTTTGAAAAAAATGGATAAATGATTAATCATGTCATGGCAATGTCCCAGTTTTTATACTATTTCTTTTTTAATTGGTCTTGTTTTATTTGATTCTTTTATGTGTCAAATATGTGTGCATACATAGTCCATTTCACTGCCACTTTTTTTTTGAGATTTGGACATTAAGGGGTTGCACTACAAGGGTGCCAATAATGTTGACCACAACTGTATAGCTATTAAATGATGCGGCTTAAGGAATAAAACTGCAATAGATTTTAAAGGCATATTTTGCCTCTTCTTGTCACTTCATTGGCTTCCTCTCCATTTCTGCATACAGTTCAGACTGCTCGTACTGAGCTAACAAATGCATTCATTCTGCAGCTCCTCATTACCTTTCCACTCTTATCTCTCCCTAGGCTCCTCCTTGGAAACCCCACTCATCAGGCAAATTGTTTTTATCTGTGCCCTCCTCTTCTACTGCCAACTCCCGGCTCTATTTGTTTCAGCTTGCTGCTCCATAGGCCTGGAATAGAGTACATGAGTCAGTATATCAGGCTCCATCTCTGGTCCTATTCAAATGCAGCCTTGAAACCCTTTGAGGCTGCTTTTGGATCTTGACCCCTTATTTGCTTGTTTAACACCCATGTGTTAATCATTTCCCTTATAGAATTACCCCAATACCCTGTTTGTTATGTTTGTCTGTCTTGTATAGATTGTAAGCCCTAGGGACCAAAGACTATTTCTTACATATATGTGTACAGTGCGGCATATGCCTATTAGGGCTATATAAATGATAAATAATAGAATTGTACCAAGCTGGCAATGTGACTTGTGCGACCGATGATCCTGGTGCCCCCAAACCCACCCAGTTATGTGCAGGAACTCACTTTTGTTGGGCTTCTAGAAGCCTAGTGCCCCTTTTTGTACTTGCACCCTGTGCGGCCGCAGCGCTTGCAGAGCCCTTGGGACAACTCTGATAGTACTGCATCTGTTTGCGCATGTGAAAACGGATTCATAAGGCTTCACTGCAGGGCAGAGCAGTGGCTGGCATGGCTTCAAAGAAAGGGTGGACTATGAAAGAAGGGGTGGGTAGGAAACAAGAGAGGGACAGAGCATAAGTGAAGTGGCAAGATTAGAGAAAAGAATGAGGGGCAGACTCAGATAGGAAAAAAGAAGAGAGGGGAGGACCATAAGGAAAGGGGCAAGGTTAGAGGAGGAGGAGAGTATGCAAGAAGGGAGAAGGAGAGAAGCGAGTGTGCATGGTTTGGTGGCAGGGGAAGAAAGGAAACTTCAGAGTAGGGAAGGGGAATAGTTGTAGAGGTTGAGAGGGACATAGAATGAGAAGCTTACATACCCTCAATCATACACACAGTCCCTGACTCACACTGTCAACATGCACCCTCCCCCAAACACACATATACACACACATGATACAAACAAGTACACATACATCCCCCAGTCTGATATCCCACCCTCATATTCCCACAGATAAACAGCTAAACTCTCCTATGGAAAGAGATATGCACATCATACCATTTGATTCATACACACATACGAGTGTGTAGCTCACATACATCATCAGTTAATACCCACAACGGGGTAATTGTATAAAGTCATTTTAGCCCATATTTGTCATTATATGGGTGCAAAATGGCTCTTCTAAAACTTCAGGGACCCTGAAAGTAGGCACAATGGCATGAATGCATGTACTTTTAATGTAGGCTTTGCCGGGGTAACAGGCAGAGTCACAAAACAGGCACATACTTCCTTTCAATCTAGGCACCATTGCTGCTAGTATTTTGTAAAGACACATGAGTGCCTATGTGTCTTTATAACAGGGACTAAAAACTAGCACCTTCTTATTCTTTTAACTACTACTACTACTTATCTGTATAATTCTACAAGGCATACGCAGTGCTATACTGAGACATGTAAGAGCTTATAGTCTAGTCAAGACAGACAACTGGGGACTAGGATATATCTAGGGGAATGGCAAGGAAATACATAGGAGGTGAACAGGAGACTAGGGGGATCAGGATCCAAAAACAGTCTCAAAGAAGTGAGGTTTCAGCCTGCATTTCAACAGGGCCACAGATGTTCCAGGAAGCCTGTTATAAAATTACTCTCACACATCTTACTGCTCTGTTATAGAGACACACTTTTTCAACTCGGTCCCCCACATAGACATGTCTGAGTCTGCAAATAGAGGAAAGGGAAATTGTGTCACATTGCAAGAATGTATAATAAAATTACTTAAATAGGTAACTGTGTTCAGGGGCGGCCCAAGAGGGGTGCGGGGCCATGTGCGGAGACTCGGTGCCGGGCCTCATTTGCATAAATATTTGTATAATGTTACCATACACTAACTTTTAGTAAACATGCCTCTTAACGAGTGTATGGATAAAGAAAGACTAAAAGATTTCTACATTACTATAATCCAGTGCCAACCACCAGGCACATTAGGAACTACTACAAACACTGCCCATTTAGAACCCATAGCAAACCCGCTGTATCGTAACAGCACTACCAGGACTCACAAAGCACCAGACCCTACCTATCAAAAGGCAACACAGCAAATATTAAACTAATACATTTCAGAGAATAACAATACATGACCTACTGGGGAAAGAGAACAAGTGACAATGTCAAATAGGAATTACATAAACAGAATACCTCTGCTCAGTTACACATGCAGAACATAGACCATCACCAAACAAGGAATCACAATTTAGAAACAGGAAGACAATAATTAAACTGGGAACCCCAAAAGCCAAACTTGGAATGTACAACACTATAGAAATAAAACTATAAATTAATTTCCTCTTGTACTAAACAAAAGCACAGATGTTAATGATGCACATTTCCCAGAGCTGACATATTCCAGTTAATAAATTCAAAATAAAGAGATATCTTTGTACCTTTTGTGTATTTTTTTTAGTTGCAATTGCTCCAGCCACTTTCTTCTGGTTTCTTCATGTCTTCTGCTAACTCTCCATCGTCTGCTGTCCATTTGTCCTATCTTCTCTCTTCTAGTTTTTTTTCCATTCTCTCTCTACATCTGCTTTAACATACTAATCTTTCTCCTTTTGCTCTTTCCTCATTCCTATTTCATCCACTCAAATTTTACCCCTCCATCCTCAATCCCCACTTACTCTCCCAATACCCGGCCAATTGTAGATTTTTCTTCCCTCCCACACAAAATATTTTTCCCCTCTCCATTTCACTCTCCCAGCCCCATCCCATTCTAATCTCCCCCAACATCAGCTCCCTTCTAGTTCCAGCCCCACCCAGCATCCGCTCCCTTCTAGTCCCTGCATCAGCCCATTTCCAGTCGTAGCCCCCATCAGCCCATTTCCATTCCTAGCTCCTCCATCCATTTCCAGTCCTATCCGAGTCCCTCCATCAGCTCATTTCCAATCCCAGCCTCCCATCAGCCCATTTCTAGTTCTTTCCTAGCCCCACCAACAGCCCATGTCAAATCCTAGCTCCCCTCCACTCAGCCCATTTCCAATCCAAGCCCCCCATGAGCCTACTTCCAGTTCTAGCCCCTCCATGAGTCCATTTCAATCCAAGCCCCCACCAACACCCAATTTCCAGTCCTATCCTAGCCCCTCCATCAGCCCATTTCCTGTCCTAGCTTCCTCCCCTCACAGCCCATTTCCATTCAAGCCCCCTCCCCATCAGCTATTTGCAGTTCAAACCCCCCTTCCACTCAGCCTATTTCCATTCCAAGCCCCCTCCCCATCAGCTATTTGCAGTTCAAGCCCCCCTTCCACTCAGCCCATTTCCAGTCCTAGCAACCCTCCCAACCCATTACCAGTCTCTAGCCCCCCCAGCCCATTACCAGTCCTAATCCCCCCATCACCCCATTTTCAGTTTAAGCCCCCCCATAGCCCATTACCAGTCCTAACCCCCCATCATCCCATTTCCAGTCTTAGCCCCCCCATAACCCATTACCAGTCCTAACCCCCCATCAGCCCACAGCCCATTTACAGTCCTAACTCCCCTCCCCCCCCCAACAGCCCAGGGAAAATTAAAAAAAAAAAGAAAAAAGAAAAAAAAAGCTGGCTGCTGCCATGGCAGTATCGAGTGTCCCGCGGGGCCCCCCTGCCCGGCAGAGCCTGCCCTCTCTGCATCAGCTCCCTCTCCGCACCGGCTTTCAGAGTGCGAAGGGAGAGTTTCTCCCTCGTGGCTCTGTTAAGCCCGCAGGTGCTGATGGGAAAGTTTCCATCAGCCCCTGTGGGCTTAACAGAGCCGTGAAAGGGAAACTCTTCCTTCACGGCTCTGAAAGCCAACGTGGGGAGGGACTGAGGTGGGGAGGGAAGGCTCTGCCGGACAGGGGGGGGGGGCCCCGTGGGACACTCGATTCTGCTTCTGCCACGGCGGAAGCCAATTTTTTTTTTTTTTTAATTTTAAAATTTACTTTTAAAGCAGAATGTTCTTTGCCCGGGGCCACCTGAAACGCGGGGCCCTGTGCAAAAAACATTCTCGCTCAATGGACGGGCTGGCCCTGACTGTGTTGCTCTGCAATATGGAATTTATACATGCTTAGGAACCACACCTGCGGCTTTTCACTGCATTCGTTGACCACTAGAGCAGTCAGTGGCCAGTGCTTACTCCTCCTGAGGTTAGATTGCTTCCTTCACAGTCAAATAAATGTAAGGCTCCATTCAGGAACCTCATTAATCAGGGTTGGCAAGTACTGAATAAACTAAACTGGACATCTGCCTAAGGTAATAGTGCAACAATTCCCTCCTCGCTATCCTCACCTCTGCCACCCTCACCATCCTACCTCTGCAGGGTGCCTGAAAATCAGGCTTCGGGAGGCGACAGTGCAGCACTGACAAAGCTCTTTAAAACCATCAGCGGTGGGCTCTTCAGTATTGGTGTGTGTGCATGCATCTCGATGTGGCAGGCCTTGAGCACGCATGCATACGCACATACAAATACTTTGGAGTCCACTGCTGAGAGTAGTTTTAAAGGGCTTTGTTGGCACTGTGTTAGTGCTGTGCTGTCACCCCTCAAGCCCTATATTTGGGCCTTCTGCGGAGGTAGGCCAGTAATGGCAGCAGCAGCAACGATGGTAGTGCCCAAACTAATCCTAGTTTCTATTATAAATTTAGAAAGTGAGTCCACTTTCTTCCTGGTCTGAGGCTACTGCTCCAAGAATGAAGCCATGGTGCTGAGCGCAGAGAAGCTGCAGTTCCAAGAAGTTCCCCTACTACTGGTAGAGAAATAGCCCTCATCTGCTCACAATCCATGATCCCCATCTGTGGGAGGCTGCCACACTTATCAAAGATCTGTTTCTGATCTAGAAAATGATCTTGGTACTGTGGGAAGCCACACTGCCTGATCTGCTCTACCAGGTCCTCACAGCTCCAGCTCAGGAACTTATATTTCCACATTTTATTAGTGCCCAAAAGGTACCACCACAGCAACCTAGGGAACAGTAGGGATCACGGTGCTCCCCTTCTGCAAGAGGAAAGTGGGCACCC